>CM062930.1:9790000-11040000 GCA_031878705.1 Tapirus indicus | reverse complement strand
TCACATCCACTCATCCAATAGAAGAGGGTGCAGGGGAAGAAATCAGTCAGGAAGGGAAGATAAATCAAAGGTAGTTCAAAAATATTCTTTTCAATTTTTGAAGGGGTAGATTTTTCTCCCTATGTTTTCATTTTTTAGAAATCAGATTTAGTGAAGTCTAATTTATGTAAAATTTACTCTTTTTAATTGTATGGTTTGATTGGGTTTTGAAAAAATATATATAGTTGTGTAATCACCACCAAAGTCAAGATTTACATTTCCATCACCCCAAAAAGTTCTCCTATGCACATTCCTAGTCAAAGTCATCCTCATATCCTTAGCCCCTAACGACCACTGATTTGATTTCTACCTTTTCCAGGATGACATATAAATGGAATCATACAGTATATACTCCTTTGTGTCAGTCGTCTTTCACTTAGCATAATGCTTTTTTGTGAATGTGAGGAAGACTAGCTCTGAGCTAACATCTGTTGCTAATCCTCCTCTTTTTTCTGAGGAAGATTGACCCTGGGCTAACATCCATGCCTGTCCTCCTCTACTTTATATGGGATGCTGCCACAGCATGGCTTGACAAGCAGTGCATCTGTCCACGCCCGGTCTCTGAACCTGCGAACCCCGGGCTGCCAAAAAGGATTGTGCAAACTTAACGCTATGCCACTAGGCCGGCCCCGCATAATGCTTTTGAGATGCTTATTGCTAATTACTTTTCCATTGTATGGATATACCATATTTGTTTATCCTTTAATCAGCTCGTTGAACTTTTGGAGCTTTTCCAATTTGAGGCTGATGTAAACATTCTGCTATATATGTTCTGTTATCATCAATAAGCTTCTATGAATATTCACGAACAAGTCTTTGTGTGTACATATCTTTTCACTTCTCTGGGATTTTCTACAGTGGGTTTACCATTTTGCGTTCCTACCAGCAATGTATGAAAGTTCTGATTGCTCCATGTCTTCGTCAGCTCTTCTTATTGTCACTCTTTTTCATTTTAGCCGCTCTAGTAGATGTGGTGCCATCTCAGTATCGTTTTAATTTGCCTCTTTCTACTGACCAATCAATGAAGTGCTTGTTATCCTTCTTCTTCTTTGATGAAGTGTCTGATCAAATCTTTTGCCCATATTTTAGAAAAATTCAGTTGTTTTCCTTATTGAGTTGTAAGAGTTCTTTGTATATTTTGGATACAGGTGTTTTGCAGATATTTTCTCCCAGCTTGTGGCTCAACTTTCCTTTTCTTAGCAATGTCTTTCAAACAGAAGTTTATAATTTTGATGAAGTCCAATTCATCTGTTTTTTTTTCTTGGAAGATTTCTATTTCTTTGTGTCCAGAAATCTTTGTCTAGACCAAGGTCATGAGGATTTTCTCTTGTTTTCTTCCAGAAGTTTTTTGGTTTTAGGTTTTACATTTAGTTTTAGTCGTTTTGATTTTTTTTTTTTATGGTGTGGGATAAAGGTCGGGGTTTATTTTTTTGAATATGGATGTTCAGTTGTTTCAATGCTATTTGTTGACAAACTATATTTTCCCCATTTAATATCTTGGCACTTTTTTTGAAAATCAATTAACCATTTATGTGTGGGTCTCTGAACTCTCAATTTTGTTCTATTAATGAATATGTCTGTTCTTAACCAGTATCTTGATTATTGTAGCTTTATGAGAAGTTTTAAAATCAAGTTGTGTTGAGTTCCCCAGTTTGCTAATTTTCAAAATTGTCTTCACTATTCTATATCCTTTGCTTTTCTATATATATTTTAGAATCAGCTTATCAATTTCTAACAACAAGAAAAGCCTGCTGGAATATTGATTGGAATTACATTGAATATGTTGATCAATTTGGGAGAGAACTTAATGTCTTAATAATTCTAAAACTCTTCTAATTCATGAACATGATGTATATCTCCATTGTTTATGTCTTCTCTAATTTCTCACAACAGTACTGTTTCCAATTTTTGAAAAAGTAAAATTCCCCTCTCTGTTTTCATTTGTTACTTATTTTTTAACAGCTTATTGAGATATAATTCACATAGCATACACTTTGCTCATTTAAAGTGTACAATTCAATGGCTTGTAGTATGTTCACAGAGCTGTGCAACCATCACCACAATCAATTTTAGAACATTTTCATAATGCCAAATAAGAAAACCCATTCCCCATAGCTGTCATCCCTCAATCCCTCCATCCATCCCCATCCCCACCCCCACCCATACTTCCACCCCCAGCTCAAGGCAACCACTAATCTACTTTCTGTCTCTATGGGTTTTTCTATTCTGGACATTTCATATAAATGGAACTATATAATTTGTGGTCTTCTGTGACTAACTTCTTTCAGTTAACATGCTTTCAAGGTTCATCCATGTAGTAGCATGTATCAGTATTCCATTCCTTTTTATTGCCAAATAATGTTTCATTGCATGGGTGTGTCACATTTTGTTTAAACATCCTTAAAAATGGTTTATTTCAGGTTGTGGTAAATTGATTCCTTCTTTAACATGATTTGAGTATATTAGGTTTTTTTCTCAATTCCCTCTCATATGCCCTAAAGATAGCAATTGCAATTTCATTCTGTCAGCCTTGTGGATTTGAAATTAATATCAAATGCAAATTTTAAATGATTATCATTTAAAATCTTTCTTTACAATCTCTAATTTTCTTTTTTCAAAAATAAAACAAAACTTATATAATTGATTATTGAGCTTTTTTTTAACCTTTTAAATTTAGAAGCCATTTCAAAGCAAATATTGTTTTCAATCAAAAGGCACTTAATATTTGTAAAACCCTATCTATTGAGAGCTTCTTTTAGAACTCTTTCATTGCATAAGGAGATATTTAATTTAGAGGGAAAAGGCTAAATAGGATAATTTTAAAATGTATTATTGCTGCTTTAATCAAAACTACAGACTTTCTGCTTCTCAGATTTTTATCGAGTAGTGTTTTAATAGTAAATAAGTTATGAGATAGTATGATTATTTGACCTTATTTTATTTTATTTTTGAGGAAGATTAGCCCTGAGCTAACCTCTGTTGCCAATCCTCCTCCTTTTCCTGAGGAAGATTGGCCCTGAGCTAACATCTGTGCCCATCTTCCTCTATTTTATATGTGGGATGCCTGCCACAGCATGGTTTGATAAACAGTGCATAGGCCCATGCCTGGGATTCAAACTTATGAACCCTGGGCCACCGAAGCAGAGCGCAGGAACTTAACCACTACGCCACCAGGCTGACCCCTATCTGACCTTATTTTTAAAACTCATTTAAGGGTGATAAAATCATTAGACAGGAGAAAGGGGAAAATATCTAGGACCTATTATGACAGGAATATTGCTAGAGACTTTAACATGTTAACTTATTTAACTTTTACAGCACCCTCTTGGATAGATATTTTTAGTGTATTATAGTTTGGAAACTGAAGCTCAGAGAGGTTAAATACTCTAGCTTAGTAAACAACTCTAACTTAGTAAAACAGCGATGTCAAGTGAGACCTAAGTCAGTGTGATTCCAAAGCCAATGTTTTTCTTCTCAGTTACTGAATTGTACTGTATGTACAGGGAGGCCGCTGAACTCAGAAACACAAGTGAGTGCATAATATATGTTCTACTGATATTTCATTACATACCCACTAGCATATCTTTGTTTTTAGACTTTATGACCACACTATAGGGGAAATATATAAATACATAAACATCTATTCAGACATATACATATTCTTCTAAACAGTATAAGTGTGTGTCTCTTTTGTTTTAATAAGTGAGTTCTAAGAGAATTAAGTGATTGTGAAGGAATTTTTAGGGATCATACATCTTGGCTCTGCTACAGATTTATTTTGAAACTTGAACAAATTTAAATATCCATTAATTGTGTTGTTTACTGTAGACTTAAAATAATAATGTTATTTTCTCTTACCTCTCATAGACTGAGGGCATCAGTAAGTGAAAAGGAAGACATTACTAATTATTTTAAATTAGCTTTGACCTTTTTCTTTTGGTTTTATATTATTTAATTTAAAGTTATAATTTTTCTCTTAAAAATATCCCTGTTTCAAAAGATTATGCGGGTTTTTTTTTGGCATCTTCATAAGTGATGACTTGATGAAATTAGTCATTTATGATCAACAAAAATATGACAGAACTTTGCAAATTTCAAATAGACTTTTAACATTCAACACCAAAGAATTTTGCCTAATTAAAGCTTCTGTTTAATTAAGATAACAATACGTAGTCCTTCATTAAAATTAACAGAAAAAGTTCTTTCTTGGTCCTTGGAGAGGATATTATATGCAAGCCCTGTTGTGTGGGTTGCAAAATGTCACTGGAATTTATATGCATTACTTGTCTAATTGCAGTAAATGTAGCATGTCCAGATAGGTTTAGAGTTAGAAAGCTGTTTGTTACTTACTAGAAATCACTTGAAACCTCAGTACTCAGAGGCAGCTGTGCCCAGGTCCTTCACCTCTCCCCAGAGATGGCAAAGAAGACTCTTGTTGGACCCTGTCTTTCATGGCGGGAGCAGTAAACATGACAGGTTGTTTGGGAGCCATCTGTTTAAAATGGCTGCTGCTTTGTATGCAGCAATGAACTTGAGATCAGTTTTCTGTCTTTCTTCATGGTAACAGTCTTATTTGGTGTCACAACAGGTGGAAGTTGATGGGTTGAAACTAAATGTGACCAGTACGTGGAACCTGGCTTCACCCTTATTGTCTGTCAATGTTGATGGCACTCAGAGGACGATACAGGTAAATGTTCTGATGATTTTCTTAGACGGCCCCATCAAGTCCCAAATCCTTACCAGTATCTATGTGGTTAACACTTACAGTTATCACAGGGAAAAGCTGCATTTTATCCATCTCATACATTTTATAGTTGAAAACATTTTTTCTTATTTTAGAGGATCTTAAGTGTTATTCTGAAGAATCAATGTTTTCTTTTTTCAAGGAATCTAGGAAGGTTAGTGTATTATATATTTTTTGTAAATAAAGCATCCTGCATGCTTGTCTAAAAATACTAGATTAGCAGTTTTCTTTGCCATTGTGAATTTTTAGTTGTAAAATATGACTTTCCTGCCTTTCTTTTCTATGCAGTTGAAATTGTGTAATATTAGATCAGCAGAAACATGAGCTATTCAGGCTGACTTTCCATAGCACATTGATGCCTTTTAAAAATTGAGTAATCTTAATTTGCTAACCTTTCTTTTCCACCCCCAGTATAATATGTCTTGCATTAAGGAGATACCTTAAAATCCAGAGTTGATTGAAAGTTCTTTGTAATCAGTGACCTACATTTTAAAGTAGATAGCTGTGAAGAGACATTCTGCCAAAATTTCTTCACCTCGCTTCATAGTTGAGGTTTAGGGTTCCAGGAAAAACAAAACAAAAACCACCATGGAACATGTGGCTTATCACATGCAATAAAAATCATAACCCCCCCATAGCATTTTTTGTTTATGAAGATGTTTTTGCATTCCCTTAATTTGATTTTACACAGCAAACTGATTTTTAAAACCTAGAGAAATCAAGAGAATCACAGATAAAGACTACTCTAGACTAGATTCATATATACCTCTATTAGAGACTGTGGGGCAGAGGATTCCAGAAACCTCCAGTTAATATTTGATAACTAAACTGATTTTCAATCCAGGTTCAAGTGGTATATTATCTCTGTGGTGCTAAGAAATACTGAACTCTCAGTAATGAGTTCTTTGTTTTGACTTTGGTTTTGTGACTTCTCCCAGTATATTTTCTCTCGTATTCTAATTACAAGGTGAAACACTTTGAGACCCTTGGAAAAACTATCACTACTTAATTTCACATCATTTAGATCCATTTATTGTGTCTTCAAAAAAATGGTTATGTCACACTTGTTTATGTTCAATAGAATATACGCTGCACTGAATGTGCTGTTACTCAGGCATTCATGTGTTTTGGTCAGGAGGACATAGTATGACCTCTCAGTTGTGAATAGAGAGAGATACGAAGTCCTACTATTCAAATCTTTGTATCATGATGTTTTCAGCATCCTTCTCAATGACTGTGTAGATAGGTTCTTAATGGCACTTTTACATGTAGAGTTTATAGCTAAATTAACATTAGGTATGTTAGAGTATATTTGTATTTATATATATATATTCTAAATAATACATTTAGAATAATCCCCAGAAATATTTTCCTTAGCGTAGGGATAACGTTTAGTAAATCCCTTTTCATTCTCACGAGTTGTTTGCTAAAAAAAAAAGCATTAATGTGAAATAAATGACTCCTCAAGGCAGACCCCTTGGCTCTTTAGAGGAAGTCATTGTTTCCAATTAAGTGCTCTCTCATTGGAAGAAAATGGACTCTTTCAGAGAGGTAAATGGTATACTGAAAAAGAAAAGTCATTTACTTAAAAGAAGGTGAGGAAAGTTTTTCCTTACCAGAACAAATGAATTTTATTTGCTTACTGAATGCATTACCATTCAGTGTTGACTCTTTATCTCCAAAATATAATGTAGTCCCCATGAAATATAATAAAAATAAATAACACATAGTGCTTACTGTGTATCAGGTACAGTTCTAAGCACAGTACATATATTAATTCATTTC
Organism: Tapirus indicus; assembly: GCA_031878705.1. NCBI lineage: Eukaryota > Metazoa > Chordata > Mammalia > Perissodactyla > Tapiridae > Tapirus > Tapirus indicus. The sequence goes on along the minus strand of CM062930.1, from coordinate 11,033,432 downwards.
ATCTTCACAATTGTATGAAGTAGGTACTATTATTTATACCTTTGTAAATGAGGCAGCTGAGGCTCAGAAAAAGTAAGTGACTTGCTCAAGGTCACACAGCTAATAAGAGGTAGAGCCAGGATTTAAATCCGAGCAATCTTGCTGTGAGATCTATGCTGTTAAGCATTACACTATGCTGAGGCAAGCTAAGTAACTTCCCTATGATTACAAAGCTAGGAAGAAGCTGAGCAGAAATTTGAACCCTGGCAGTGTGACCCAGTGTGTGCTTCTAACCACTATGCTATATAGGACTTTTCTATTTTCCCCATCAGAGTTCTTCAATTAGTAATTTACCTCTCATTCATATTCTAAACCAGTGATGCTCAATCTTTAATGTGCTTTAGAATCAACTACAAGACTTGTTGAAATTCAGATTGTTGGACCTACCTGCAGAGTTTACCCTGATTTGTAGGTCTGGGCATGGTGTACATTTCTAATCAGTTCCCCAGTAAGGATGATGCTATTGGTCCAGGGGCCACAGTTTGAGAACCACTGCATTAAACCTTTGCAATCAGAGAATACGTTGGGAGTGATGAGCAAAAGTGAGGTAAGGAAGAGCAAGTCATTGGAAGCCTTGTTAATTACACAGTATGGGCTATGCTTTATCCTTAGGCCAATGGGGACCCATGGAAGAGTTTTAACTAAGGAAGTGATGATGTGAACAGAATTGGAGTTTAGAAAGAGGTTGTTTTTGGTTGCATTGTAAAGAGTAGATTGAAGAAAAATGAGACTGGAGGCAAAGAGCAAAGTTAGGAGGTGTTAGAGAAATGGAGGTGGGAAATAATTTTGCCTGGAAAATATTAGCAGTCAGGATGAAGAGCACTGTGTGATGAAGGGATTTGAAAGAATGACAGGAGGGAAGAACTGGTGGCTTCACAGTGTTCTTTGTTAATTTCTCTTCCACCTGCCTGTAAGCATGGGCAAATCTTCAAGATTTATTCCTAACTCCTTTTTTCTCTATGCTAACTTCCTGGGCTGCATTGCCCAAGAGTCTCAGCTCACTGCTTCTAAGCAAATAGCTACGAAAATGCTCCCGTGTATTTGTATTTCTCTTGCACTTGTTTGTGGTAAATTCAGAGAAGAATTATAGGATGGATATTACCACAGGTATTTTTCAAGTGATTTTACAGTAATCACTTCTTTTTTTCCTGGACTTTTGTACATACATTTAAACTTTTAATTATTAAATATTTTATATACACAAAGTAATATTTATTAATATTATAAAAACTAAAGAATAACATGATGAACCTATTTACCCACCATCTAGATTTAAAAAGGAATCATTACCAATACTATTGACTTTGTGCTCCCCCTTGATTAAATCTTCCTGCCCCTAGAGGTAATCATCATCTTGATTTTTAATTTTATTGCTCTCTTCCTTTTCTTTAGGGATATTTACATATAGAGTAAAACTGTAAACAATATATTACTGAGCTATTCATGTTTTTAAACTTTATGTAAGTGGCACCATGCTCCCTGTTCTTCTGTGAGTTGCTTTTTCCTCTAGTATTGTTTGTGAGATTGGTCCATGCTGATGCATGCAGCTTCAGTTTATTTCCAGGTACATGTTACTAAATCATATTAATATACCACAATTTATGTATTCTTTCCACACTTGACATTTTAAAATTTATCTTGTTATCACAAGTAATGCTTCTATGAACATTCTTCTAATACTATATGTTTCCTCTTGAAATGAGAGTTCCTCCAAGGAATATGCCAGTAGAATGGCTGGGTTGTAGCGAGTATGCATCCTTAATCCTACACGGTAATGCCAAGTGGTTTACCCTATGTGGCTGTACCAATAGTACCTACCAGTAGTGATGATGATGATATTAATAATATGAATAATAAGCTAACCTTATTGTATACTTATTATGTCAGGCCCTGACTCTTATAAGCACATTTTTGTATTAATTTACTTAATCCTTACAGCAATCAAATAAAGAATGTACTAGTGTTATCCCTAATTTTGGACTTGGGGAAACAGGCTTGAAGAGGCTAAATGGCTTGCCCAAGGCATTCTGCTAGTAAATGGAAGAGCCAGAATTTGAACCCAGGAATCTGTGCCCTTAACAATTTTGCTTCACATCCTAGTGAACCCTTGGTATCCAGACTACTAAAATTTTTCCTGAGTGGTAGGTTTAAATGGTATCTCTTTGTGGTTTTAATGTGTACTTCCCTGATTAATAATGACAATGAGAATTTTAAAAATATATTTATTGACAGTCCTGTTTTCTCTTCTGCAAAATGCCTATTCATGGCTTTTGCCCATTTTTAAATTGTATGGTTTGTCTTTTTCTTATTGAGTCACAAAAGTTTTTCACATTTTGTGGATCCTGATCCTTTGTTAGTTATATGTGTTACAAATAACTTCTCTCAGTTTGTAGCTTGTATTTTTACCTTTTTATATTATACAAGTGAAGTTTTAAATCAGGCATTTACTATCAGAATTTTCAATCTTTTCCTTTATGGTTTTGTGTATTTGTTTAACAATCCTCTTCTACTCCCAAGCTCATAAAGATACTTGCCTATATTTTTCTTCTAAATCTTTTAAGTTGTGCTTTTCACATTTAAATCCTTAATCCCCCTAGGACAGATTTCTGTGTATGGTGTGAGTTAAAATCCAATTTTACTTTTTAAAATATGGATAACCAGTTGTGCCAGCACTACTTAAAGTCATGTTTTTCTCCCCCTTACTAGCTTGCACCCTCTGACCTTTCCAACACTGAAATTCTTTAGAAGCCTTATTTTATCTATGAAATGTTTCTCAATTAATTGTAAACAAGAAGATAATTTTTCCCTTAATATGAAACTCTGGTCACTATATTTAATTTCACAAGCTCTCTGTCAATCACTCTCTTTCATTTTTTATTTATCCCTAGGGAATCCTTAACCACTTTAAAAGGGGGGGTGTGTGTGTGTGTTTTGCAGGCTCAGGATATCAGCTGATATTTGAGATACACCTTAGAAAAGCATGTTCATGAAATGGGAGATGGATTGGGAAGCATTGAGGTAGGGAAGTAATGCAAGCTAAGCGTGGGAAAATAGATTGGAGGAGCCAAGCTATGAATGGAGAGTTAAAGAGTGTGCTTTTCAATCAGCAGTGGAGATATCATTGAAATGTTTTTACAGAGGAAAGTAGTGTCCATCAAAATGCTATTCTGGAAGGTTAATGTGTCTTCGTAGTAGAAGAGGGGTTAAGGGATTGAAGGGGGAAGTGGGAAGGAGTTCATCTAGAAGATAATCGTGTTACTTCACTCATGAGGTAATAGATCCTAAACGGTGCTGGCAGTGTAGAGAAAAAAGGGGGTTTGGGTTTGAGAGAAGTTGATGATGAGAACTTGACACAATTTGTTGAGTGCTCTATGCATGCAGTGGGAACCATAAGGACCACAAAATCCTATATCCAACAAACACTGGTCCCCTGCTTGGACCATTTGTCTTTTTGTTTCTTTAGTGAGCTTTTATCAGCGTTGCCTATCATCATTAGGTGGTTATCCCCTTAAAGGCAGGGTTTTGAAACTGAACCCTATGTTCTGTGCTTTTACAAACTAAGCCACCAATCATCTACCAATTTCTCAAAGCAGGAAAAAATGATAGAAATTCAGAATTCTATGCCCGTCTGATATTAGGGCTGTTGTTCTTTTTTTAGGTTTTTCTTCCTTCAACACTATTTTGTAAACTTTACAAGATTTTCTTTAATTGTGGTAAAATATACATAAAATTTACCATTTTAACCATATTTAGGTGTATATAGTTCAGTGGCATTAAGTACATTCACCATCACCACTCTAGAACTTTTTTCTCACCCCTAACTGAAACTCTGTTCCCATTAAACGTGAACACCTCTTTCCCCTCCTTCCACAGCCCATGGCAATCACCATTCTATTTTCTGTCTCTACGAATTTGACTACTCTAGGTACCTTATGTAAGTGGAATCATACAGTATTTGTCCTTTTGTGACTGGCTTATTTCACTTAGCATAATGTCTTTAAGATTTATCCATGTTGTAGCATGTGTCAGAATTTCCATCCTTTTTAAGGCTAATATTCCATTGTATGGATATACCACATTTTGTTTATCCATTCATCTGTCGATGGACACTTGGATTATTTCTACCTTTTGGCTATTGTGAATAATGCTGCTGTGAACAGGTGTGTACAAATATCTTTTTGAGTCCCTGCTTTCAATTCTTTTGGGTATATACACACAAGTGGAATTGCTGGATCATCTAGTAATTCTGTTTAATTTTTTGAAGAACTACGGTACTGTTTTCCTCAGCAGCTGCACCATTCTACGTTTCTACCTGCAATGCACGGGGTTGCAATTTCCCAACACTTGTTATTTTCTGGTTGTTGTCGTTTTATAATAGTTACTCTAATGGATACAAAGTGGTATCTCATTGTGGAACAGGCTTTGTTTAGGCAGTTACTGGGAAAGCATTCAGACTACTTCCCAGTATTTGCCTTGCCTTTATCTGTTTTACTGGGTAACCACTTCACTGCATAAATGAAATTTTTCTAGTACAAATAGAAGCAACTTTCTTACAAATGAGTTTCTAAAACCTGTTCTCTCAACTTATTCTTTCCTCCCCTGCATAAAGTCAGGCATAAATTCGCAGTCTGTACAGTTGCTACCAGGTAATAAGCAGCATTCTATTTGGAAGAAGCTGTGTTTGAAGGTCTAGTTCATTGTAATGTCAAAACTGGTAAAACCTCTCCTGAACTCAGGTCCCCTCAGACTGAGAAGTTTTTATAGGGAAGATGAGAGTGTTGCTTTCTTTCTTGCTTTAAATCCTCTCCCACTTCTTACCTGCTGTCTGCGGTCTCTCCAAAGTTGCAGTTTGGGGTAAAGACGAGAGGTTCATGGCAGAAAGAACTAGGTTGACCTGGGCAGGTGTAATCTGGCATTCATTCTTTTTGGGCATGGCAAATGTCCAGCGCTGGCTGGTGTCTTCTGGGACAGTTTTGTGGATTTGAGGGAATTCCTTATATGCCAAACCCTTATGCCTGCTCTGTCTTCTCCAGTTGCCTTTAGCCTCCTGACTCCCATCCCTCCAGATGTTCCTGTTGGGCAGAGTCTCTCGTAATGACCCAGCCTGGGTCTCCTGCACAATCCACATCTGGGCCACAAGAAATAAACTCTTCTCTTCTTGCTCTGTCACCAAAAGGATTGCTGGTCCTTCTCGCGGTGTCCTTCAAAATCCAGGAGATACATGGAAAACCAAGTGATGCTCATGAAGTCCGTTTCACTAAGCTTAAAGTGTTCAACCTCAAATTCTTAGCTTAAGAATTGAACGTCTTCTGATGAATTTTTAACTTGTTTCATATTCTCTTGAGGTGGGAGATGGGCACTTGCTGGTTTCACAGTTTCTTAGCATGTCCTGCTAGGTAGCCTAGTCTAAGATCTTAAGGATATGTGAGTACTTAGCACCTATTTAGTTTTATTGCCGAGTCCCTGTGACTGCCTGAAAAGTAGCAGTTAGCATCTTTATCTGATTAGATGATGAAGTAGTTGGGGAGGAAGTATACCTTTGCTTTAGGAATTAGCTCCCTATTCATTCAGTCAAATCCAATCAGATCACATTATCTATTCACTTTCCTGTTTTTCATTGGTAAACCTCATAAGCTTAATATTATCCACTAATTTCTTTAAAAATAAATTGTAGTTTGGCACATACCATCATTTGGATAATAAATTTCATACGTTCCTAACTTCCTTTAATTGATTTAAATTAGCTCTTTCAGTTTTGATTTGATTTTGAATTCTCACTGCCTTGCTGAGTTTCTGGCACATGTAAAGGCCCAACAACTGGATGAATGGATGAGTGGGTGAATGAATGGATAGTCATCCTGCATTTTGTAATTTCAGGAATAAATCTGTCTTATCAATACCTTCATTTTAAGATTTAGATTTTATTTCTTCTAAGCCTTCATCAGAAAAGCTATGTTCAGAGCCAGCCCTGCTGGCCTAGTGGTTAAAGTTCCATGCTTTCTGCTTTGGCGGCCCGGGTTTGCTTCCCGGTACTGGAACCACACCACCTGTCTGTCAGTTGCCATGCTGTGGTGATGGCTCACATAGAAGAACTAGAAGGACTTACTAGTAGATATACAACCATGCATGGGGCTTTGGGGAGAAGAAGGGAAAAAAAATGACCTTCTAACATTTGCAGAATCCATACTCTGTTAAATAGCATGGCTGATTGATCTCTGCAGATACAAAATCACTGTAGTTTCTGCGAGAGCAAAGAGAAACAAGAGGGCTCCCAAGGACCCACCCACAGAAATATCTTGCTTATCAAGCACACTTCTTTCCAGTCAAGTGTCTTTCCTATTTACCTTCCTTTGCTCTGGGTAACACTGAGCTGTTTCAGGCTAACAGTATCACCTCTTGTTAGGTATTGATAGGTATAGAAAAAGGTCCCCCTCAGGCTCTTCCTGATTTCCTCTTTCTCAGAGGTTTTTGCACACATTGTTCTGCTCTCTTTCACCTGGTGTCACTAAGTATTCATTGCTCAGTTAAGTTTACTTCCTACAACCTCTTACTCCAATGTATCCATCTAGCTGCTTTAAGTCTTCTCTTCTGACTTCAAGAAAATCATACTCTTGGACAAAAATTCTAACCATTGTTGATAACTTTAAGAATAAAGCTAGTGACGCATCTATCTGAAAGGAGGAAGAGGTCATACATTTTGAAATGAAATAATTTATAAGAAAGAGCTGGGGATATTAACATCGAAAACTCTTGAAGATACTTAGAGGTCCCCTTTAGAATTTTTTAAAGTTTTTAATCCATTCCTTCATTTAATAACTAAACGAAGTTTTCCTTAAATATCATTATTCAAGGAAAGTAAAATGATAGTATTTCATATTTATTTTATGTTGGGTATATACCAGTATTTTCCTACTATTTTCATTGCAAATGTAGAGTCGTCAGTAATGACGTTTATTAAATAGGTCTTAATGGTAAAATCTGAGAACCTAACAGTTATCACTCCTTCTTTTGTAGAAAGATATATTCTGATTTCTGGATTGCCAATTTTAAAAGTTGTGGAATGAAATAGCATTATCCAATAGAAATCTAAGGTGAGCCATATATGTAGTTTTAAGTTTCTTAGTAGCCACATTTAGAAAGTAAGAAAAAAGTGGAATTAATTTTACTAATTCATTTTATTTAACCCAATATATCCAAAATGTTAGCATTTCAACTTGAAACAATATTAAAAAATTATTACTGTGATACCAGAAACGACATACACATCTGATGTGTAACAATACAACAGTGATATCTTAAGCAATGGAACAATTAAAGTAAAATACATTCCTACCAAAATAATGAAGTTGTGTTTAACAGGAAAAATATATTACACTGCTTCTGTATTTAAATTTAAATGGAAATTAATTAAAATTAAATAAAATAGAAAATTTAGTTTCTCAATTGCAGTAGTCACATTTCAAGTTCTCAATAGCTGCCTGTAGCCTGGGGTTATTGGGTTAGACAGTTCACAAACGAAACCTTTTGTAAATGAGAGAGTGCTTATAGAAGAAAAAAAAATATTGGTTTTTAAATGCTCCCCCATGTGTCAACCACGGTTTTGGTTTTTTATCATTTAAAGTTAGGAATAGATGAATTAAATTGATTTTTTAAACAGAAGATGAATTTATCATCTAGTTGACAAACTTTTTACATTTTAATTTAGAAACAACAAAAATTAGAACTATTTTTAAAAAGTGGAATGATTCCCTGCCTGTAGCATATAATTAAAGTGTTGAAACAAAACTGAAGATTTGCTGTGTTCTGTACGTATTGAGTTCACTCTGTTTTCTTCATACACCCTAGCACCTTCCTAGTGTGGACGGCACTAGATGAATAGAACTTTTTTCTTTTTTTTACTATGACTATACTCTATTCCCGTGAAGTAATTTTTTTTAACCTTGAAAGAGGCTTTTCAATTTTGCTTTGAACAACTCAAACAGTTTTCCATTTCTTACAATGTAATTTGTCTGCTGGGATTTAATATATTGTTTCTTGTTAGTATTTTACATACTAGATTTTCATTTTGCATAGTCACGTTGTTTGAACATTTGCAAGCAGAGCCAACTAAGTGCTACTGGCCTGTTTCTTTGTGTGGCATGATTTCTTCTATCCACCTGCTCACAGCAGGTTGTCTACAGGCCTGGAGAGTAGCTAAATACTTAAAAAAAATCTTGAGATCCTGCTAAGGTCTAACAATTTCTGCATTTGTGTGACGTGAAGCTATTCACGGTGTACCTTTGAAGGCTTTTTTCTTTTCATTTCTCATATTCTTAAATATTTTCAAGAGAAAATAAATTTATTATAACAGTACAAAGCTGACTACAGCACTATCACATTCTACATTGAATAGATCATTGATATTCAACTAAGTGGAACTAATTTTCTGTGTTAAAGCAGACAAATTTGGAATAGTGTCACATGAATCTCATGTTATTTACTACAGAATACCAGATTAAATGGATTACTTGTGAATTGATTGCGGTGTTAAATAGATTCTATAACATGATAACTTAAAATGCTCAGTGGGCCTGTGTAATATAGAATATTGTACAAGCACATGAATATGATAGACGTTATTGTGTTTGCAGATTGTATGACTATCTGTGATATAGTTGCAAATGCTTGTCCACACAGGATTTGAGTAGGTTTTTAAAATTTAACCTTAATTTTCTGTTTTTGAAGAAAATGAATTGATTTTCATACCACTTGGGAAAGAAAAGCTAAAAATAAGTTGTTTTCTTTTTTCAGTTTTTTAGATTAAAATAACTCCCACAACAAACTTTAATTTTAATCCTAATAAATGTGTATAGATGCTAAAATAAATATTTTAATAAAAAATTAAATGAAGTGGCTTAAATTTTTGCTTATACTTTGCTAGTACAAAAAAAGTGAATTTGGAAGTAATCCTCGTGTGTTTTTGTCCCAAAATAAATGTTTTCCATGTTTTTAGATGTTTCTTCCCACCCCTACCATCTTAGAAGTAATTGGCTGTTATTAGTACTATATGCATGTGATTACTCCAGAGTCGTCAAATGTAATATGAAACCATCTATTTATGATGTATAGGATATATAAATATATAACTTAAAATAAGTAGAGATTGGTATTTTTTTCCTAAAGAAGTAGGGAATGAAAGAGTAGTCATTAACCATCTCCTTTTCACATTCCTGAAAACATCAATTACAGTTACACATCTTAGAAACAAGCCCACCAGTAGAACAGAAATAACTCCTTTTACCATGCTTCAAAAAATTTAATCACAATTTAACAGCTGGGATGTATTGACAACTATAATTTAAAATATTAATTTTGATGCAAGTCTACCTGCTTTTGTTATGTAGTCCTGGAAGCTTAGCAGTTTTCTTGTCTCTGGTGGCATTTATTTTATGATTTGGAGTTGCTTTCAAAAATTTAATACAATGGGAAAATGTCTTTCTGAATCCCCTCCCCCCCCCCACGCATACTTTTTTCTCCTCTACTATCTGTTAACTAGAAAATTATATTTTAGTAACCACCAAAAGAAGAGAATTTTGAATAGTATAAACAGTGATTGTAGCAGACGCGGAAAATAATACCAACTGGAGACCGATAAGACAAATCCCATAGTAATGGACTTTAAAACATATTATCAAGTTGGAAATCAGTGAGGGGAAAAAAGAAAACTATTACTATTTCTTCCTCTTACTGTTCAGTGAGATTACTTTTAAAGGTGAAATTGCCTCTGGTTTTATTATCCTAGGAAGATATTTTTGGAACATTTATTATTTTGTGAGTGTTTTGCTTCTTTTGAGTGAGCAAGCCTGCTAATTATGTCTGAATTTGATTCTAACAAATATTGAAATCATTTCATTAACAAAGTCTTACTTCTTAAATATTTTTTCTTTAAAGAAAAAAAAGGAGTATAATTTGTAAATGTTGGAGCAGACTATCAAAATAATAAAAGAAGGAAATTTTTATCTAGCAATGAAGTGCTACTTAAATAGGAAACAGGGTAAAATATTTGGAGGAAGTATTTTAGTAAGGATAGAATGTGTGTCAAGAAAATACAAATCTTAGTTCTTTACTTTTTGTCATTAGTTTATCAAGTGGTTGGTTCATGTTTGTTTTGCATGCCTCAGACTCATGGTAGGCATCGAGTATTTTATTCTTCGTGGATTCTAAAACTTAATTGTTTTAATACTAGATTGTGGGAAAAGTGTATATTCCGGTTTCCTGTATAAATTCCAATTTTGAATGAAATTCTATTTCTCTATTTTTCATTGCATCAGTCCTTATTGCTGAGATATATCAGGTTTGGGCATTTCTTTCTTTTTTTTTCTTTCTGTGCAAGTATGTAGATTGTGGTAGTGTGGTGGGGAACAAAAGGCTGATAGTCATTATACATGTAATCATCACCTGCTTTACGTTGAATGCAAAGTTAAGAAGTTAAGGGAAGTCTGTTGGTACTTATATCTATGGTTTACATATTCATCAATATAATTCAATTGTGTTTTAATGTGAAATTAAAAATTTTTAAACCTATTTCCATTTTACATATTGCAGAAATACTTCTGTTTGCCTGGGAATCAGCCTAACCGTATAGGGTAAGGAAAAGGAGCTATTATATTTTTTTAGTGTCTCTTACTTAGAAGGTAATGCCAAATATGACCTAGGCAATGTTCTAGACTCTGGAGGTACAGCATTGACCAAGACTTACATTGCAACAGGGGGATGTAGGGGCCGGCCCCAAGGCATAGTGGTTAAGTTTGGTGCCCTCTGCTTTGGCAGCCTGGGTTCATGAGTTTGGATCCTGGGAGCAGACCTACACCACTTGTCAGCCATGCTGAGATGGCGACCCACATACAAAATAGAGGAAGATTGGCACAGATGTTAGCTCAGGGCTAATCTTCCTCAAGCAAATAAAAAAAAAATCAATAAAAATAAATAAATAACACTCAAGAATTTAAAAAAAAAGGGGGATGTAGATACCAAATATGTAAACACATAAATAGGGTAATTTGAAGGTCGATGAAGACTTTAAAACAGGATAATTCATAGGAAGTAGCTTTACCTAGGGTGGTTAGGAAGTCGTCTCTGAACTGAGTTGAGACCTATGAGGAGAAGGGGGCAGCCATGCAAAAATCTAGGGGAAGAAAGTCCCAAGTAGAAGGAATGGCAAGTACAAAACCCTGAGACAGGAACAACTGTGGTTTGTGTTGAGGCCAGAGGGAAGGCCAATGTCTTGAGTGTAGTTTTTTGTTGTTGGTGCCATTGAGTCGATCCTCCTCGTGACCCTGTGTACAGCAGAGCAGAGCCCTGCCCAGTCTTTTTGCACCCTCTTCTCTCCTTCTGGCACTGTATCAGACAGTGCTCAACTGCTGTTCATAGTGTTTTCACGGCCGATTTTTCGGAAATGGGTAGTCAGGTCCTTCTTCCTAGTCTGTCTTAGTGTGGAAGCTGCACTGAAACCTGTCCACCATGGGTGACCCTGCTGGTATTTGAAATATTGGTGGCACAGCTTTCAGCATCATAGCAACATGCAGACTCCATAGTATGACAAGAGCAGATGAGTGGTGTGGTTCCCTGACTGGGAAACCAACCTGAGCTGCAGCAGTGACAGTGCCGAATTTTAACCACTATCCCACCAGGGCTGGCTTGAGTGTAGTTAGGAGAGTGTGAAAGATAGGCAGGGACCAGATGATTTAGGGTCTTTGTAGGCCAAAGAGTTTAGTTTTTATTCAATTCCTATTGTGAAGCTTTTGAAGAGTTTGAATAGAAGAATGATATGATGTGATTTAACCACAGGGGACCAGTGGTGGAGGCAGGGAAACCCTTTATATGACCATTGCAGTCATCCAGGCGAGAGGTGCTGATGGCTTAGACCAGGAGTCGGCCAAATCCGGTCCACTGCCCGTTTTCGTACGGCTTACAAGTTGAGTGGTTGTTACATTTTTAAATGATTGAAAAATACCAAAAGAAGAATAATGTTTCATGACACAGGAAATAACATGAGATTCACATTTCAGTGTCCATAAATACTGTTTTACCAGAACATAGCCATATTCATTCGTTTTGATCTGTGTATGGCTGCTTCTGGAATTTTTGTTTAAGTAGAAGCTTAATGTCCCACTTTTCCCTATCACACAGTAGTTTAGTGGCTTAGCAGTAGTAAAGTTTATTGTGATTTTTTTTTGAGCTCGGGACAAAGATGGAAGTTTTTCTGAACAAGAAGAACCATCTTTAACCACTCTTATCAAACATCCAATGGCTTTGAAAATTAGCTTATGCTGCAGACTTGAAAATGTTTCTTAATGAATTCAACCTAAAATTGCAGGACAAAACAGCACTTCCGTGCAAAATTTACACTGTGATAAAGTAGTTTTGACAACAATTAACATTTGAATCACAAGTAATGTCAAGCTGCTTTTTGCACTCCTGGGCTGTCAAAAGATTAAAATAAGAAGCAAACTTGAGTTTCAGCAGCATTTTTCAAACCTCAAAGCAAGAGCAAAGGAAATTTCTATCCTTTAAAATCCATTTAACTGTACAATTGAGGATCTTCCACCTAACTTTCAATTGGAAGTGATTAAACCTCAGTGTAATGTTAGGCTAAAGGCAAATATCAAGAGAAGAATCTAACAAAATTCTATAAATGCCTTCCAGGCAATGAATATACTCAAGTAAAATTATATGTCTGATTGGTTGTCAGGTAACCAGTGTCACCAACATATGATCACCAACATATGATCAAATGTTGGTATTTGACAGTACCTGTCTGTGGAAAAAGACATTTTCAAAGGCGAAATACATAAAATCTCATTACAGATCAGCATTAACAGATGCATATTTGCAATTGATTTTGATAAGGAACACTAACTTTGAGCATCAATTAAATAAAATTTTATCCCTAAATAAAAGAATTCCATTCTCCTTATTAGTATCAGTATTACAAAAAAACTTGTGCTTTGTTATTATATTTTGAATGTTATAAAAAAAAAAGTTGTTTTCTCTCTTGTTGTATAAGTAGCTACATAATATCCTCAGTTTTGCCTCTGGGCTCACAGAGCCTAAAATATTTACTAGATGGCCCTTTACAGAAAGAGTTGGCAATCATTGGCTTATACTAAGATGGTAGCAGTGGAGATGGTAAGAAGTGAACTAATTTGACACATATTTGGGAGGGAAGGCAGAAAAGACTGACAGATAGATTAGATACTGAGTGTGAAGGAAGTTAAAGAATTAAGAGGGAGCAATGCAGTGAATGACAGAAATATTTACTGAGATAGGAATGATAGGGGAGGAGCAGAATTTGGGGGGCAAATCAAGAATTCTGCTGGGACTTGATAGGTTAAATATGTGCATTAGATATCAAAAGTGTTGATGTCCAATTAATAATTGACTATATGAGTCTTGAACTCAGAGCACAAATGGGAGTTGAAAACATAAATTTGATAGCCATAAGCCTGTAGATTTTCTCTAAAACCAGGGATCTGCCACATAAAAAAAGAATGAGATCAGACCCTTATCTTATACCATATACAAAAATTAACTAAAAATGGATTAAATATCTAAGTATAAGACCTAACATTATAAAACTCCTAGAAGAAAATGTAGGCAAAAACCTTCATGACATTGGACTTAACAATGTTTTCTTGGATATAATACCAAAATCATAGGCAACAAAAGCAAACATAGACAAATGGGACTACATCAAACTTAAAACCTTTGTGCATCAAAGGACATAATCAACAAAGTGAAAAGACATCCTATGGAATGGGAGAAAATATTTACAAGTCATATATCTGATAAGGGGTTAATATCCAAAATATATAAAGAACTCCTACAACAAAAAAACTAATCTGATTAAAAAGTGGACAAAGGATTTGAATAGACATTTCTCCAGTGACCATAACAAATGGGCAACAAGCATATGAAAAGATACTCAACATCACTAATCATGAGAGAAGTGCAAATCAAAACCACAATGAGACATTACCTCACACCCGTTAGGATGGCTACTACCAAAAAGACAGAAAATAACAAGTGTTGGTGAGAACATGGAGAAATTGGAACCTTTGTGCACTGTTGGTAGAATTGTAAAATGATGCACCTGGTATGGAAAATAGTATGGGAGTTCCTCAAAAAGTTAAAAATAATACTACCATACGATCCAGCAATCCCACTTCTAGATATATATACAAAAGAATTGAAAGCAAAGTCTTGAAGACATATTTGCATGCCCATGTTCATTGCGGCATTATTCACAATAACCAAGAGGTGGAAGCAACCAAAACATCCACCAACGGATGAATGGATAAACAAAATGTGGCATATACATACAATAGAATATTATTCAGCCTTAAAAAGGAAAGAAATCCTGTCACATGCTACATCATAGATGAACCTTGAGGACATTATGCTAAGTGACGTAAGCTAGACACAAAAAGACAAATACTGTATGAATCCACTTAAATGAGGTATCTAAAGAGTCAAATTCATAGAAACAGAAAGTAGAATGGTGGTTACCAGTGTCTGGGGGGAGTGAGCAAAGGGAAGTTTTTGTTTAATGAGTATAGCGTTTCAGATTTGCAAAATGAAAAAGTTCTAGAGATCTGTTTCTCAACAGTGTAAGTATACTTAACACTACTGAACTCTGGGGTTAAAAATGTGAATTTTATGTCATGTTTTTTAGTACCAAAAAGTAATTTTGTTAGTTGAAAATCATAAGAGCCAAAGTAATTTTTAAGAAGAAATACAAAGTTGGATGATTTATACAACCTGATTTCAAGACTAACTGTGAAACAGCAATATCAAGACCATGCGATATTGGTAGATGGACAGGTTGATCAGTAGAACAGAATAGAATCTAGAAATAGATCCAGGTCTAGATGGTCAGTTGATTTGTGGCAAAGGTGCTAAGAAATTCAATGGGAAATTCTCTTAAACAAATGGTACTGGAACAACTGAATGTCCATTTGGGAAAAAGTGAACTCATTTGTTAGATAGCAGATTAGTGGTTGCCTGGAGGCAGGGACCAAGGTTGGACTGTGAAAAGGCAGGAAGAACCTTTTGGAGGTGTTGGAAATGTTCTGTATCTTGATTGTGGCGGTGGTTTTTTACAACTGTCAAAAAGTCATTGAATTCTATACTTTAAATGGAATGCAGTTTTTTGTACATAAATCATACTTCATTTTTTTTTTAGTGGGTATCGATTAGGGGGCAAGCATGGATCTGGATGAGATCACACAGAGGAAGAATGTAGATGGAAAAGAGAATAGAGCTGAGGACTGGGTCCTGGGGCAGTCCAGTAGTTAGAAATTGAATGAAGAGGTGAAGCCAGCAAAAAAAGGGTAAGAAAGAGCTGCCAAGGAGGTAGAAGAAAAACCAGGAGGGTGAGATATCCCTGAAGCCAGTTATAGTGTTGATGAATAAGATGAGGACAAAACTAACTGATAGGCAAGAAGGAAGGCAATAAGGCTAGACGGAAATTGTAGGTGACCTTCACAAGAATGATTACAGATGATTAGTGGGGACAAAAACCAGATGAAAGTGGGTTCTAAGGAGAATGAAAAGTGACAAAATGGAGACTATGAAGATAGACAACTTTTCAAGGAGTCTTGCTTTAAAGGAGAAAAAGAAATGGGATAGTAAGTAGCTTGAAGGAAATGTCTATGGAAATTTTTTTTCTTTGCCTTTTATTTGTTGAAGAAACTGGATTGTTTGTCCTGTAGAGTTTTCCATTGTCAGGATTTAGCTGATTGCACCCCAACGGTGTAGTTTAACATGTTGTCTCTCCTCTGCTTTCTATAATCAGATTCAGGTGCCATTATCTTTGGCACGACTGAATCATAAGTGATGTGGTATGCCTCCATAAGAGGCACATAATGTCTGGTCATGTCTCTTGATGCTCAAGCTTAGGTTGACAAATTCATTAAGGTTTACAAAATGGTGATGTTCTCATTTTGCCATTCTTTCTTCATATATTACCTGGAATAATTCTTTAAAGAGAAACTCCACCTTAACTACTCCTTGGGTTACCCAGGAGTACAGCTTTCATAGGAAATACAAGATAAATGCTTGTTCCTTTCCTTTTACTTGTTGTTAAGTGGATTCTGCCTCCCAGCCACCCTGTGTGCAGCAGAGCAGAACCCTGCCTGGTCTTTTTGCGCAATCTTCTCACCTTCTGGTGCTATGTCAGCCAATGCTTCACTGCAATTCACAGGGTTTTCATGGCTAGTTTTTTCAGAAGTTGGTGGCTGGGTTCTTCTTCCTAGTTTTTCTAGTCTGGAAACTCTGCTGAAACCTGCCCACCATGGGTGACCCTGCTGATATTTGAAATACCTGTGGCATAGCTTTCAGCATCACAGCAACACGTGGCCACCACAGTATGGCAACCTACAGACGGGTGGTGTGGTTCCCTGACCAGAAAACAAACCTAGGCTGCAGTGGTGAGAGTGCTGAATCTTGATCACTAGACCACCAGGGCTGGCTTCCTTTTACTTACTAGTTCTCAAAAATAAAGAGTTGATTCTCTATCCTTCTCCAAAAGTGACTAAATTTGGGTGTTATTTTGTTTTTGTTTTTTTGGTATCCATTTTGAACTCACGGGTTTAAACATGTTTGATATGCTTTAATTCATTGCAGTTAACATCCTTATTGATGGTCAAATTGTCCCATCTTTGGCCAGAAAGAGTTTCTTCAAGTTGACTCCCGAGTCTTTTGACATGACCTCAGTCTTTGATAGCTCCCTTACTTTCCAATATGACTAGATATAGCAACCTCATTTCTGCCCCAGACCTGGGATCAGCCATTTTCCTGAGAAGCCTTGATTTCTTTGAGTGGGAAATGGTATTTGTAGACAACAGTTGGGGTGCTAGAGATGCTTGTTGCTATTAGGCCTTTTCAGTGTTTCTGGGGAAGATTCAGAAACTGTGCCACCACTGCCATCTTCTCAGAATCCAATAGCCACACTTTTCAATCAGAAAATTTCTCATTCTGAAGAACTGTTATGATTGAATCTGTTGCTATATTGTAGAGGTGATTAATTGTACTGATGCCCTACTGATAAATATGGACTAGATCCAGTGGCTCTTCTTTTCTGCCACGGGCTTCCAAGGAAGGACAATTTAACTACCACAGGGATGAGTCCTGGTCTGGCAGTAATGGGGGTGCTTTAACTGAGTGTTTTCCTCACTACACTTAGAACCTCAGCACTGTAGAAGTCAGCATGTTATTAGACTGCCTATCCACAATCTTAATCATTCGACATCACTTCTTTCCCTAGTTTCTTGATGGTTACACCTCTAATTTTCCCCAGCTAAAACTTCTGCTAGATGATTGAAGATTGAGAGATATATAGGTCACTCTTATCTTTCATAGTATGGGAAAACTTCAGAATTCTTGGTGAAGATTGATCTTATGTTTCCATTTCTGCAGCACTGACTTGTATGTTGTTGGGATTAAGGAGGAAGTACAAGAAATGGTCCTTGTCCTTAAAGAACTCATCATCTAATTGATGATCTAGTCTAAGACATTGAACCGATATTCCATCCTGCATAGTCAAAATGCTTGAGTTGGGATTCTTATTCTCCTGCTGCAGTGTAGGCAAATAACTTTTTACATTCCTATAACTTTAGTTTCTTTATAAGTAAAGTAAAATGTAGATTTTTACATCTGTTTGCCCTCCAAATTCTAAGTTTCTATTAATGAATCAGGCTTAGTTCTACTGTTGTGTTTGCTTAGCCCTTGAGTCCTCTTACCTGAGTGATTGCAGTAGCATTATCCTTGGCCTCCCAGGCCAGTACCTCTTCCATTCCTGTATATCCTCAACCTCACCTCAGACCATCACTCTTTCTAAAACATAAACATGTTACTCCCCAGTTCTTAAGTATAAGAACTTTGTAAAGTATGAACTCTCTCTGTGCAAGATGTGACCTGGCTCTATAATTCCTTCTCAGTTTCCTTTCTTGCCACTTCCCTCCATCAACCAAACCTATCTCTGGCCATGGTGAACTACTCACTATTCCTGAAATTCATATGCTTTTTCTTAATCTGAAATTTGCATAAACTGTCCCATCAGATGAGAAGTTTCTCTTTTACTTCCCTTTTGGAGAATTTTTAATACCCAGCTATAATGTCTATCTGCAAGTCTTCCTTCACCTTTCTGGGCATTTAGCTGGTCTGACCTCTTATCCTATAGTACTTTGTACATTTTGTACTATGGATTTATCATATTGAATTATAATTTATTTTAGAATTTTGTTCCTTCCTTTAGTCTCCTGAAGGATAGATCTTAATTCAGCTAGCAGTTCTCAACACATAGTGAATGGATAGATGGATGGATGGTTAGATGGATGACTAAAGTAGAAGTGCCAGTATCACAACCTAGGATTCAAGACTCAATTCTAATCCCTTAGGACACTGAGAGAAAGGATCTATTTTATTCCATTCTGTATTATTTCTCTTTTTGCCTTATTAAGTTATACATGCTCATATGGAAGAATAGGAATAACAGGAAAGGTCAATTAGTATCTTCTACCCAGAAATAATGGTTAACTGTTTCATGTGCATTATTTGTGTTAGAATTTTATGTATAACATGTAGAATTTTTTAACAAGATTTATTCTGAACATATTGTTTTGTTTTTTCTTTTTGCACAAAGAAATATACTATAAACATTTTTCATGTCTCTAAAATTTTTAAATGGCTGTGTGGATATACCATCATTTATTTAACCAGTTTTCTTTTGTTCATCATTTAGATTGCTTGAAATTTTTAGATTCTATGAACTACACTGTGCTGACATTTTTGTAATTGTATTTTTCTGCCTACTCATGACTTTTTTTCCTTAGGATAAATTCTTAGAAGTGAAATTAATGGATAAAAATACAAATTTTGAGTTTTCTACACTATACCACACCACCTTGAGTATGCTAGTCAGATTACTATTGTGTCAAGTCACTTGGCAGTATTTGCAGGTAGGGGTAAACATTTTGGTATCATTGTGCATTAAACCACTTTCCTTCTTACTCATCTAATCTCCCTCAATCGAGGAACCAGGGGCTCAGCCTGAATTCTAGAGGTTTACTCTGCCTTCTATGACTTTAGTAATCATAAAGATCAGAGTTGGTAAACCTCCACTTTAAAAGAAATAGAATTAGGATACATCTGTAATAGTTCATGCGTTGAGTGAAGGTCATTAATACTCTCTCTGGGGCTACATCTGGGAACTTTAAAAAAAATTCATAGCTACTTAGTTAGAGCTGCTTTATATGTTTGTGCAGTCTTTGAAGCCACTGGGTCCTCTCTGATTAGCACAGGAAAGGAAAATTTTGAAGAACAGGTTAGGATAAATAGAGTAATTTTACAGGTGAGAATTATCTGAAAAAAGTATAATTTACTTCCAGTGTACTATTTAGTTATCCGTTTTTAGTACACTAAAATTCAAACAAGTCAGATATGCATACATAATATCATATTCACTTTGAAATTATTTATAAATAAATGCATAACAGAGGTTATTTCTTTTTTTATTACTCTCTGGACATAGAAGAACTGTATTGTTCTCGTTGTTATTTTAAACAAATGCAAATTCATTTTTTTAGAACAACTTTATTGAGATATAATTCATACACCATACAATTCATCCAAAGTGTACAATTCAGTGTTTTTTAGTCTCTTCACAGAGTTGTGGAATCACCACAATCAACTTTAGAATATTTTCACACCCCAAAAAAGAAACCTCATACTAATTAGCAATCATTCCCTATTTCCTCCCGATCCTCCTCCCCCAGGCAATCACCAATCAATCAACCAACCTTCCTTCCTTCCTTTCTTTTTAATAAAATGGGAATTTAATCTGTACTTTATAACCTGACTTTTTTAAAAGTTTGGTAGAAGCATGACCACTTCCAGAATTAGCATGGCGTATTAGCACTTAGACCAACTGATAAGTAAATAGTCTTTTGACTGAAAACAATTCTTTTAGAACCCATTTAACATATATTTACTTTTATATATAGACTATTATCCAAGAAAAACAAAATAGTAAGTTGAGTTCAGACATATTAGACAAGACTTGACTTCTGGGCTTCAGAAAGATGTGAGAACTATTCCTGAAGAAATTTTTCTTTCTTTTTCTCTAAACTTTTCTTCCTTGCCTCAGTGCGGGCTTGCCCTCAAGTCTCAGTCTGACAAAATGTTCCACATAGGGCATTGCAAAGAATCATTTCCTACTGTATCTGTTACTTAGGTACCAAGTATAGGCCACTTCTTGAACGTGTGCCAGATGATTCTTCCAAAGATGTCTTTTATCACCAGGTCTAGCTTTTTCTTGAGCAGTCTAAAGAAGCCTTAGGGCATCTTTTCTTTCCTGGACAACTTTATCTGATGCCTCCATGGAATCTCCTACCCTTTCTAACCATTCCGGAGTGGCATTGGCATTCTCTGCCGCTTGGCCTCCTGCTCTGGAGTTAGGAGCATTTTTTTTTTTTTTTTTTTTTAGTAGGGCATACCAAAGTTTATGTATCTCTACTTTACTTTTGTTGCTTAATTGCTGACAGGTCCATGAAGCTCCAAGTTTCACTTTTTCTTCCCCATACTTCTTTGGATCATCAAAAAAGTCTTCCAGTCCTTTCCTTAACAAAATGGTATAATGTAGTCTACTTTGGTGAAAAGACGTGACATCTGGGGGCTGCCCCAGTGGTGTAGCAGTTAAGCTCATGTGCTCCGCTTTGGCGGCCTGGGGTTCCCAGGTTTGGATCCCAGGCGTGGACTGACACACTGCTTGTCAAGCCATACTGTGGCAGCGTCCCATATAAAGTAGAGGAAGATGGGCACAGATGTTAGCGCAGGGCCAGTCTTCCTCAGCAAAAGAGAGGAGGATTGGCAACAGATGTTAGCTCAGGGCTAGTCTTCCTCACACACACACAAAAAGAGACATCTGGTGTATTCTTAGGCAACAAACTAAGAGAAAGCCTGCAACTTGTGCTAGCCGGGGCCTGAAGAATTGTTTTTGACCTGAAAGTCTTCAGGGTGACTGAGAGTCTTCTGCAAAGAATGGCCAAACTGCACCAGTCTGCTTCCTGTCTCTATGGATTTGTCTTTTCTGGACATTTCACGTTAAGTGGGAATCATATAATATGGGATCGTTTATGACTAACTTCTGTTGTAGCATGTATCAGTACATTTTTTATGGTCAAATAATATTCCATTGTATGAATATACCATATTTTGCTTATCCGTTGATCAGTTGATGGACATTTGGGTTATTTGGCTATTAGGAATAATGCTACACGTTTTTGTGTAGATGCAAATTCATTTTATACTTTTTTTTTTCCAGTGTCTTTCTCGAGAAGCAGGTGGAAACATGAGCATTCAGTTTCTTGGTACAGTGGTAAGTATGAAAGAATTACTACTTTGTACATTCTCTTAATTTACAGAGAAAGTGTTCATCCGGTTTTAGCCCATGTGTTTGAACTTGGCTTCATCATGGTTTTATTTTGCTATTAAATGAGGTGTCTTTGTATAAGAAATGGGTTCTTTAATATGTTAGAGAAGTTTCCATGATAGAATAACTTCTGCTATTTCTTTTTAGAGAGAAAATAGTTTTTTAAATTATTTGCAATTTATTGAATATTTTAAGTGCTTTTTTCTACTGGAGATTTTCTCCCTGTTTTTATAATAAAAATAAGAACATATTATATAAAGATGCTTTTGAAAATAGTGGCCTTGATGGGTTTTTTGCTCCATTTTCCTTCTAGCTTTCTCTATTAGATCCTTTCAAATCCACATTTCTAATGAAATTGAATCATAATTTTGTGTCTTGATCTTTTTTCACGTAAGATCCTATTAATCATTTTCCTTATTGTTATAAAATATAAGCATCATTTTAATGGAGCTATATTATCATTCTGATGAGTAGATGTGACATATTTTACTTATCCATAAATCCCAACTATTGGATATTTAAGTTACCCCTATTTTTTTGCCATTATGAATGGTGTTCTAATGAACAACATCATGTGTTTTGCTTTTTTGAATTATTTTCAAACATTTATAAGATATCTTCAAAAATGTATAAGATATATTTCCTTCTAAATAGAGTCAAAACTGTGAATAATTTCATGGCTTAGTACACATGTTGCCAATTATTTCATATCTCTTTAGAATACCACTCTTCATATATTAGAATACTACTTTGATTGCACTCTCACTAATATTAATTATAATTTTCAAAATTATTTAACTCTACCTGGTGAAAAGAAATTTACTTTATAGTTTATTTTTACTTAAAAGTTTATAATTATATTATTAATAGTAGTATAATTTTCAGAATAATTTAACTGTTAGCACTTATCTGTTTATTGCTATTGTATTTGAATATTTCTCCATGTCTTCATTTGCTGGGTATCATTTATAATCTGTAAAATGCCTATTCATGTCCTTTGGGTACCTTGTTCAGATTGTAAATTCACATTGGGTATTTCTGTGGGTATTGTAAATTCACATTGGGTATTGTGAGTTTATTGAGAATATCAGAGGAGAGGCCTGTGGCTTGGATCAAAAGAGTAGTGATTTTGCAGCCATTGAGATAGGAAGGATGTTAATAATAATGTGCATTTACTTAGTGCTTTATATAGAGAGAGGTGTAATGAAGTTTATGTTTTAAAGTGTATGTATAGTAGTATATGTATGGGCACTTGCCCAATGCAATGTAAATTTTAAGTGTTGTACCTAAGACTTGTGGTTATTCTTGTTTTTCTAATTAATAAAGTATACATGCGTATTTCTTTAATTTTAAAATTTAAATACTATTTAAGTGCATGTCATAAGAAATTGTATTGGTCAAAATTCTCCAAAGAAACAGAACCAACAGGGCTGTGTGTGTGTGTGTATGTGTGCATTATTTGTATGTATATATATAGAGAGAGAGAGAGAGAGGGATTGATCGATTTTAAGTTATTGGTTCACATGATTGTAGAGGCAAGTACAAAATCTGCAGGGTAGGCCAGGGAAGAATTGTAGTTCAAGTTCAAAGACAGTGTGCTTGCGGGATTCCTTCTTGCCTAAGAGATCAATGCTTTTTTCTTCAGTTGATTGAATGAGGCCTACCCACATTATGGAGGGTAATTTGCTTTACTCAGAGTCTACTGATTAAAATGTTAATCTCATCTAAAAAATGCCTTCATAGAAATATCTAGAATAACCTTTGGCCAAATATCTGGATACTGTGGCCTAGCCAAATTGACACATAAAATTAACCGTTATAGAAGTATACATCCTATCCCCTAGAGGTATTTATTAACAATAGATATATCCTTCCAGAAATAGAATTATGCATCTTTTCATGCAACAATAAATTGTGGATATGCTTCCAAGTCATCTATGTCATTCTTTTTAATGGCTACCTATAATTATATTATGTGGAGGTTTTCCTGTACCTCAGTGCTCATGCTAGAAAGGGCACGTGTGCTGTCTCTGCTACTTGATAACTCTCTTTGGATTCTAATAGATTTCTCAATCTTCACCTATTGAAAACTGAGCTCTCGACAGCCACAACCTGCAAAAAACTAAAGTTTCTCTTGTAATTTTTCCTATCTTGGAAAATGGCAACTTGAACTAAAACCTTGTATTTTCTTTGATTCCTCTCTTTCTTCTACCACTCCCACTGCCCCCATCCTGACTAAAGCCTTCATCATCTTTTGCGTGAATTACTGCAGCAGCCAGAGTCCTCCCCTCTTCCCTAGTCTATTAATAATACAGGAGTGAAACTGATCCTTTCAGTTGGCCTGTTGCTCTTCTTCAAACATGTCAGGCACATACCTCAGGGTCTCCTCATTTGCCTTTCCTCTGCCAGGGCTATCTGCCCGCAGATATCTGCACAGGAGGTTCCTTCACTTTCTTCAAGCCTTCACACAACAGCCACCTCCTCAGGGAGGGCTTCCTAGACACACCATTTACAATTTTGACCACCCTTTCCAACATTTTATTTCCCTCTTCCTCCACTTTATTCTTTTTCTTTGCAGTTATCACTATTTGACATGCTATATATTTTACTTTTTAAAACTTATTTATTGTCTGTCTTTCCCAATTGAATGAAATAAGTTGCACAAACATAGGGCTTTTTGTCTGTTTTGTTCACCAGTGTCTCCAGCGCTCAGAACAGGGCCCTAGTGTGTAGTAGGCGGTCAGTAAAGACTTGTTGAATGAATGAATGAAATTGACAAGTGTGGGACCTAAGTATTAGACTTGAAAAAGAAATGTGAAGAAAGCAAATATAGAAACAAATGAAGAAAAAGGAAAGTGTACTGTTTGGGACCTTAGAGATGAACTAATGTGTCTTCCTCAGATAAGGAAACTATGCATCAGGAAAGAGAACTTGTTTTACCCAAGGTTTCACATCTAATTGGTGGGTAGAACAAAGAACTCAGAGTACTCAGATTTGTCAGGTCTTAGCTCAGTGCTCAGTCCCTCAGCAAATGCCCTTTAACTTTATTCCCTTTCATCCACTTCAGGCACCCAAAAATACTAGGAAAAAAATACACACACATATACACACCACCTAATCAGCCAACAAAAAGTCACCTGAAAAAAAGAAGAGGAAAGGAGAATTCTATGTAGCTGACACTTCCCTCTTCCTCTAGTAAATGATAGGTTACTTGCTAACAAATGCCAAAGTGGCTCTGTGTCCCCTTTGTTTATGCAGTTTACAAAGTCAGTTTCTAGAGTAATTTCTGATTACCATAAAATTCTGCAACACAGCAGTTTGGGTGGCTGATGTAGTTTGTTACAATGCATCTTTCTATGTGTATTATTAGCGATAATATATCAGTATGGAAGAGGGAAGTTTGGAGATAGTGGGACTGTTACCACAGATACAGATTGGTTTCTAGGTAGCGTGTGCTGCTTCAACCAAACTGTCTAAAGCAGAAGTAGTTTCCAAAACATGCAGGTCAGGAAGAGCAGTGGCATGTCATCTAGCAAAGGTAAGACTTCCTGAACACACATTTGTCTTTGTGAGAATCCTTGTAGAATTTTCTATACAAGTTGAGATTTTTTAATGTTGAAAACATGACCTTCAATGTTCAAAGAAGAGTTTAATTTTAGACTATGAGAAGTACTTTTGTTGTGTCAATAGGGTTCAAAAATGTTACTGTTTCCACTTAGAGAAGTACAGACTTAAAAATAATTAATTTCATTCATTTTTTTTACTCACTCTGAACTTTCAAAAAAGTATCAGTTTATTTTCATTTCCAATAAAATAAGATCCATTACATTTTAAAAATTTGGTTTTGTTAGATATTATGTAAATATTAAATATTATATAAAATGTTATCAATATACTTTACATATTTATAAAATATGTATAAAAGAACATTTACAAAATATTTGTAAATTATTAAGACTAATGATACACAAAGACCTGTATACTCACTGTGGAGTTTTTAAAAATAATAATATTATCATTGTTTTTGAAGTTCACTGTGTGCCTCTCCCCAGTCCTGTCTCCTTTTCTCTTCCCCTTCATGGAGAGCTTCTTCCTGATTTTTATTACTTTTTGCTTTTCTTTATAATTTTTCCATATATTTGCTTCCTAAATATTATACAGTTTAGTTTTGCATGCTTTTGAACTTCACATACATAGAATTATATTCTGTAATCATCTGTGACTTGGTTCTTTTGCTCTGTGTTGTTTCTGAGACCCACCTCTACTGTTGATGGACACCTAAGTGGTTTTCAGTGCTTTGCTGTAACTCTCAGTGCGCCATATGCATTTCTGTGCATGGGCACATGTATCCCGATTGTACACATGCAATAGTTTCTTTAGGATTAGGGGTTGGGTTAGTTATGTGCGTTGAGTGTGCAGTGAATGGGTTACTTTGTTCCACATCTTCACTAGTACCTGATATTATCAGAATTCTTAATTTTTGCCAGTGTGCATAGTGTCCTCATTGTGGTTTTAATTAGCTTATCCCGATTATTAATGAGATAGACATCTTCTCCTGTGTTTATTGGCTATTTATGTTTGTTGACCACTGAGTCTCCTCCTCTGTGAAGTACCTCTTCAAGCCTTTTGCTCATCTTTCTATGGAGTGAGACTGCGTAAGTATATAATTTAGTCTATTTATGTCATTTAGATTTTTAATAATAAGGCAAGAAGGGTTAGGTTGGGACCGTATGACTAGTTCCACCTATGGATTATGGATGGAACTGATTGTCAAGAACTGCAGAGGCTCTGAGATTTTACCCTGTGTGAAACTACAGATTAGCTCACTGCCGTTTCAGGGATGCTGATAGAAGATGAATGAGACTTCAGGGTCAGCAATGAAGGACGGTTTATTACAGCAATAATAGTAGCCAGAATATCATTATTTTTGTGCCATTTCCCTGAGCCCCAGTTCCCACAGGGCATGTGAAGAGGGCAGGATGACACCGACACACGCGATGGGTTGTCTTGTAGGAGAGGAACGTAAGCTTAGTGAATCTGAGTCTTTTATAACGGGCAGTAAGCATGCCTGCACTTTGTTCCTGATGGAGACACTACCTCTGTCTTCCAAGGCTGTTTGCTATATAAACATCCTTGAAAAAATAGTCTAGAACAAAGGAAAATCAGTGCCTTGCTCACAAGAAATGAAGAAATGTGAGAGATCCGTGGAGAATTGTCTTCTTATAGTGATGTATGTCACCTCCGGTCAGAGATAGCCAAGAGCAGGTGTGAGCTCTCTAGGCCCCTAGTGTGTCCAGCCTGGAAGCTGTGTGTTCGGTTGTTGAGGCCCTATCAGTGTGGGTCCCTGGGGGAATATTGGATCTGAGCACTACCACCCCCAACCTTCAATGGACTGAGATTTCAGTGTTAATTTGTTTCTGAAGCGTAATCTAGCTTATCCTAATATACAATCTTGGAACATAACGGACTATTTTCTGTTCATAGAACCTCATGTCTACTTAATTAGATTCAGATTCATAGATAAGGTATAGATTTGAGATTCAGAAGATGTATTCTATTCATTTTAAAGCCTTTGGCTCATCAACTTTCAATCTAAGTTCTCTCCTTTTTGCTTTGCTGTTTGAACTTTATTTAACAATTGTCAGGTGGTGTTTTTGTACAATGAAAGGCAGTCTTCCGAATTAGTAGAGTGGGGCATTGAGAGATGAAATTTGTACTTCTATGACCCAGAGGAGCATATTTAAATTGGATGTACATATAAATTCAGAATATCCCCATTTTAACCTTTAGTATCTATCAATTTCATTACTATCCCTAAAATGTAGTATATAGGACTCTGTTCATTTCCTAGGGCTGCTGCAACAGATTATGGCAAATTAGCAAATGAGGTGGCTCAAAACAACAGAAATTTGTTCTCTCATGGGTCAGGAGACCAGAAATCTGAAATCAAGGTGTGGGCAGGGTTGGTTCCTTTTGGACACTCTCACAGAAATCTGTTTCTGCCTCTCTCCTAGCTTCTGGTGGTTGCTGGCAATACTTGGCATTCGTTGGCTTATAGCTGCATCACTCCAATCTCTGCTTCCATCCTCACATGGCTTTCTTCTCTGTGTCTGTGTATATTCATTCACATGAATCCAAGGACACCAGTCATTGGATTTAGGACACACCCTTATACAGTAAGACCTCATCTTAACTAATTACATCTGCAAAGACCCGATTTCCAAATAAGAGCACATTCTGAAATTCCAGGTGGCCATGAATTTTTGGATGACAATGTTTAACCCGGTACAAACTCTGTATAGGCATGAAAGCATATTTGACTTGTATTAAAAGTTAAAAAATAACTCAGGCAATTTACCTACTAATATATTTTATAAACAGAGCATTATTCCTTAGGTCTTAACGTTATTAATACCTGACTTGAGTATTGCCATTTATTTTTCCAAGTATGTTCATACATGTTATCATCACCCATATGAGTGGTGTCATGTACTCCATACTCAAACATGCTGCAACACTGGTGAAGGGTATGCCTAGTTGTGTGTGTGTGTGAGGAAGACTAGCCCTGAGCTAACATCTGTTGTCAATCCTCCTCTTTTTGCTGAGGAAGACTGGCCCTGGGCTAGCATCCTTGCCCATCTTCCTCTACTTTATATGGGACACTGCCACAGCATGGCTTGATAAGTGGTGTGTCGGTCCGCACACGGGATCCGAACCTGTGAACCCCGGGCCACCGAAGCGGAGCATGCGAACTTAACCACTATACCACTGGGCTCCCCAGGTATGCCTAGTTTTCAGAAGACAAATGTGAGCATAGAGAGGTTACATGACTATTCTAAAACCAGGATGCAAAACCAGGCCACTCTGACTTTCAAGTCAAGCTGTTAACCATCAAAGTGCCTTAAAACAGAGCCAGCCCTGAAGGCCTAGTGGTTAAAGTTTGGCGCTCACCACTTCAGTGGCCTGGGTTCACTTCCCTGGAATCACACCATCTCTCTGTCAGTTGCTATGCTGTGGTGGCAGCTCACATAGAAGAACTAGAAGGACTTACAACTAGCGTATACAACCATGTACTGGGGCTTTGGGGAGGGAAAAAAAGGTGCCTTAAAACAAATTGCTTTACTGTGTAATCCAGGTTGCTCTTTGCAATTACTACTAAGTTCAGCTATCTTAGCTCGGACTGCTATGACAAAATACCATAGACTGGGTGGCTTAAACAACAGCCATTTATTTCTCACAGTTCTGGAAACTGAGAAGTTCAACATCAAGGTGCCAGCAGATTCAATTCCTGGTGAGGGCCCTCTTCCTGGCTTGCAAGCAGTCACCTTATAGCTGTATCCTCACACGGCAGGGAGCGAGCATTCTGGTCTCTCTTCCTCTTCTTGTAAGGGTACTAATTCCATCATGAGGGCCTCACTCTCCTAACCTCATCAAACCTAATTACCTCCCAAAGGCCCCACCTCCAAATGTCATCATATCAGGGGTTAGGGCTTCAACATATGAATTTTGAGGGAACACAAACAGTTAATCCATAATATACACTTAGTTGGTTAGCTGCATATCCCAGAATTTTTCCAGGATATCTGTGCCTATTTCAAATTGTAGCTTGTCTGGGTTTTGTTTGGTTTGTTTGCATGTTTTTGGTGAAGCTATGAGTTGGTATATGTTACATAGTATAAACTCACAAAGACATGCAAGAGGTCTAGTGTTTTCCTTAACCTGAATTCCTTTCATGGAGTATGCTTCACAATAAGGATGAATATTTTGTTATTTAAGAATGCAAAAGTTACCATTTTATTCCAAATTTTTGTATAGTAATCATTGTTTGTGTTTAATTTTTAAAGTACCATTGTTTTTAAGGTACTGTAATATTAAGGCAAACATATCTCAGTAAGACTGATTTTTTTTTCTTGTAAAAACAATGCATATTGCTTGAAAGAGAAAATAAGCTTAGACTACATCGAACAGCTTCTTCATAGCTGTGCTGTTGGCATTTACCCAAGGACTCTTGAGGAACTATCAAATTATATGTCTTTGAAGCTTAGCCAGAGATCTTAATGGAACCAAATCATGCTGAAGTTCTTAAAGCTAATTTAAATCTCAAATTGTACATTTTAAATTAAGTTTTTATTGATAATAAATATACTTTATTTCTTATTAGGCTTGAAAGCTTAAGTGATAATATCAGTAGAATAAACATGTTTTACAAAGATTTACCATTAAGAATGCTATTAATATGACCCTTGATACACTGGCACAATTAGATTTCAAAGTAAGCATTTACGAAGTAACAGCGATTAATGACAACCATCGAAAACAATTTTGAACTCCATCAGTTTAATTCAGAAGGGTAAACTTAATGTGATAATTCATCTAGTTGAATTGTATCAGCTTAGCAGGAAAGTATGTAAATATGTGACCCTTACCTAGCTTTTAAATGGATGCTGTGCTCATAGATTTATCAGTTCCATTAAAGAACTTTGGGGAACTTTGAAATTTCAGCAATTGTTCCCTTGGAGGCTGAAAACCCAACCTGATCTCATACTGGGACCATTCTGGTCTGCATATTTCCATAATTTGCCTTTGCTACTAATATGACAGCAAGACACAAATAACTGTTTCTAATAATATCAGATGGAGTTGTGGAGGACAGCATTTTAATGTAGTAAAAGACCTCCCCGTGGGATTGTTATTGCTACTATAGAACAGCAGCTACACAGTTGCAACTGTAGTCTCTTAATTGATTCGTTTAATTAGCAAGAGCTGAAGCTTGGGCTTTATCTTGTCATCTGATATCATCGGACCCACAATCTGCATCATTCATATTTATAGATGTATAAACATCATCAAAAAGTTCTACTCCTTCTGAAAACTCACTTATGGATATTGAATTTTAGTAGAGAGTACTCCCATTTGTTTGAAATCCAAATAATTGGAAAATGAAAAGAAATAGATTTGTTATCATTGTTTTTCTTTATCAGTACTCTTTTGAGAAGTAAATGATGTCATGCTTTTGTGTGTGTGTGTGTGTGGAAGATTAGCCCTGAGCTAACATCTGTGGCCAATCCTCCTCTTTTTGCTGAGGAAGATTGGCCCTGGGCTAATATCTGTGCCCATCTTCCTCTACTTTATATGTGGGACGCCTGCCACAGCATGGCTCGATGTGTGATGCATAGAGTGATTCGAACCTGGGAACCCTGGGCCACCAAAGTGGAGCGTGCAAACTTAACCATTATGCCACTGGCCCGCCCTGAAGTCATGCACTTTTAATTATTATTATCTTCCAAAAATAAACTTCCAGAGAACTTCTTCAGTCTTCTCTACCATATATATAGATAAGCAGTCAATCTGTGTACGTGTCTGACTCATCTCTAATCTCCATTTGCCTTTTTCTCCCTTCTCTATCCCATCCCTTTCTCTGTATCATTGGGGTTTCAGGAGTGACATGATGGCGTTTTGGGATTTCTTGCATGCTAGTCTATGTCCCAGCCTGCCTTTGCTGCCACCCTGAGTCCTGCTGGCTTAGGCTTTTCACTCGTGCTCACCCCTTGGGAGGACATCTGGCTGAATTGCCCATTGGGACTTGCCTACCTAACCTCAGCTGCAGTGGTCCCGATTCCCTTGGATGGAGAAAAGAGGGGGGCATGGGAAGTATCTGCCATAGAACCCCAGAGCCTTCATCAGATGGCCACTTTCACCCCATACATGAGGGTTCCAAGCCCACTGGGTCAAGCTCTCCTTATTCCTGGCCCTTTTCCCATTTGGCCATAGAAAGCAGATGGTGGCCATAGAACAGACATTTTGTGGAAGGTTGTTGAAGTCTCATTGTTCTTTAGGTACATTATTTTTTGAGGAAGATTGGCTCTGAGCCAACATCTGTTGCCAATCTTCCTCTTTTTTTTCTTTTTCTCCTTAAAGCTCCCAGTACATAGTTGTATATCCTAGTTGTAGGTCCTTCTAGTTCTTCTATGTAGGACGCCGCCTCAGCATGGCTTGATGAGTGGTAAGTCCGTGCCCAGGATCCGAACCTGCGAACCCCGGGCTGCTGAAGCAGAACACGCGAACTTAACCACTACGCCACTGGGCCAGCCCCTTTAGGTACATTTTATAGTGCTAAGAAAAAATAAATCTATAGCATTCCATCTCACATTTTCCTCAAATATGCAAAATTTCAGCCAAAATGTGGGTAAAATAAGATTTATAAAATGGGCTGTAAATGCAATCCTAATCTTGAACATCGTTTTCTGGTAACACGTGATCTGTATGCCATGTGACCAACCTAAGAACGAATTTTTGGAAAATAATTAAGTTTACTTCTAGTCTTTTGTAATTGGCACGCTGTACATAATATGAAAGTGCAATTATTAATGTTTTATTGTGTGAAGCATTTTGAGCAAAAATTTAAAAGAAATCACGGACTGCCTGCTCCACTGTGTGCTAGGAAGTGCGCTAGATGAATGTGACTGGGTCTCTGCCCTTCAGTAGCACCCCCTGGCTGGGGGTAAACACAGACCAGCTGGTACCATGAGTCTGTGGTAAGTGCCGAGATAGTTATGCACAGGCTGATGTGGTGGCAGAGAAAATTGTAGATCTTTTAACTTTACTTTTTTTTCTTTTTCTGATACAAAAAGCTGTTTGTAACAGTAGATAAGGTGTAGACCATAGGGCATAGCTCTCTGACTAAGAATCTGCATTTCTTCTCTCATTAGACATTACATTTCTTTAATGAGCGTAAAGCCAAGCATTTAGTGGCAATCATGGCAGTCAGTCATCTAACATTGATTGATCATCTATTACGTGACAGACATTGAGTTCTGGCAATTCAGAGGAAAAAGGTTTCCCTGTCAGCAGTGAGCCCACTGTCAACTAAGGATAGAGAAACATTGATATGATAATAGAGGTTTGTATGAAGTAGAGGTGTTCTGGGGCTTGGGAAAAGGAACTGGAGGAATTGTGAAAAGCTCCTCGGTGAATATATACAGCTCATGCTAAGACTTGGAGGATGAATAGAGATTACAAGCAGGAAGGCATTTCAGATAGAGGGGAACAGCATCTGCAAAGGCCCTGAGACAGCATGTTCAGAAACTGCACCCTGTGATGATGGCAGAGAAAGCAAAAGGAATAAAATGAATGAAGGTACAGAGGCATGAGGGTGCTTAAAGAAGAGCAGTTTGGCTAGTGAGGGTGGTAGATACATGGCCAAGATCTAAATGGGAGATGAAGCTAGATTGGCAGGAGCTAGATGTTGTAGCTCCATGCAAAGACATTGGGCTTTCTTCTCTAAACTTTGAAGGATTTGAAAGAAGAGAGTCGCAATATCATCTGAGGTGTGTTTTTGTTTTGTTTTGGTTTGATTTTAAAGAGAGCTTGTGGGAGCAGGCAAATAAAGAAGAGGGAACATTGGACAGCCTTCTCTTGAGGATCCAGTGTCCAGTTACATGTACTATGCAGAACTGAAATGAATCTGAGGTTTCTAGATGTGATAACTGATGCAATTAACTGAGGGAGAAAAGCAGGAAGAAGAGAAGAATTACACCAGAGAAAAGATAGAATAGATAATGAGTTGGGTTTTTGACCGTTTTAAGTTTGAAATGCCAGAGAGACGTCTATGATGTAAGGAAAATTTCTAGTCAGGAGATCAAGGAAGTGATTAAGGGTGAGCATGTAAGTTGGTGCTTTATTGACATGTAGAGATGCAATCTGAAGCCCTGCAGTAGGTGACGTTGCCCAAGGGGACAGGAGAAGAAGGAGAGGAGAGGCCCAGAATGGACCCCTGGAAAATGGCCACATCTCGTGGGGAGGCTCCTAGCCTCTGTAATATCATCATTTAAAATTACATTATCTATTGTCCAAATAATTTATGTTATATGTGGCTATTGGAAACCAACTTAGTGTAACCTCAGTCATGATTTCACAGTGTCCTAGGTGTCTCTAATTATTTCAAAGTATCTCGAAAATCCTGCTGCCATCTGCCAAAGATCCTCAAAATAAAATTAATTTTAATGAATAGCAAAGTGCCTTACATTTGTGTGGTGCTTTAGGGTTTTAGTATGCTTATTCGACTCGATTCAATTTTTAAGATAAACAAGCCATACAGCACCTTAGAGTTAATTATAAAAATTATACACAACACCCTTTGAAATGTTGTCATTTTAAAGTGTTTGCAATTATTAAGCTATATGTTCTCAAGAAATTAACCACTGCTAGGATGTTAGTGAATACTGGGGTGGGCGGGGCAAGGGGAAGAAATGCTAAATAAAGCTTGATTCCCTGCATCTGAATCTCAGCTCGCCCATTTACTAGCCTTGTATACTTGAACAAGTTACTTAACCTTTCTGTTCCTTAATTTTCTTATCAGCAAAAATCTGCTTTTGTGGAAGTGGTGTGGATTGAATAAGAAAATGTTTGTAAAATGCCTGAAAATAGTAGGCCCTTAGCATATAGGAGCTCGACTATTACCAGTGCCCCCTGAAAATATTTAATACTCTCCCTTTGCTTCGTTTTGCCTCATATTTTTTCTTCTTTTTCTTGCTTGCTTGGAGACATGCTAAAATCCGAAATTATAATCTCTGTTGAGATCATATTTGGTGTGCAGTCTACAGAAAAATTAAGAAGGAAAATATTTCTCTTTTATTTGGAAAGTCTAATTTTTGTTCATCCTATAGTTATAACGTCCTCACATAGTTAACATATTATTTGTCATTGAATGCTAAATATAACACGTATTTAAACCTGCACTTTGTGGCAGCAAGATGCTTAAGAACATCTGCTTCCTTCACGAGTAATGAAGTTCACCAAGGACAACCTTGACCAGGGAAGACTTCAGTGTCTTGTGTTTGAAAGGCAAAATACTTCTGATACAGGACAGTGATTCTGATTTGATGATGGTGCTGATGGAACTTCTTTCTTATACCAGCCTCACTTCGAAGGGATATTATTTTAGGTAGGCCATTTAAGGCCACTGTGGTTAGTACTATATATCGCTATCTTTCGTTCCTCTAAATTATTTGACTGTTGCTATTTAACTTACGATGAGAATGGTGTGGAAATGGCAGCTCTTTTCTCATAGAAGCAAGGTCTGACAGTGGTTCTCAAACTTAAGCATGTGTAAGAATCACCTGGAAAGCTTGCTAAAAATGCAAATCCCCAGGCTCCATTCCCAGCGAAGCTCATTTCCTGGATTTGAGGTGAGACCTAGGGATCTGCATTTGTATAAATCAGTTTAAAATACTGGATTTTGGAATATATTTTGACACTTAATGTATAATTAGTATTTAGTTTAGGAAATGGTTACCAAAAAAACACATTACATTACTGGTGTTGTGAGTCAAGCATAGGGACAATGTTCCAGATGTTTCTTATTGTAATAAGAGGATGGGACAAGCATTTGATTATTTGAACTAATTATATTAGGGTATATGTTCATAATACATAACTTTTTTTAACCAGGGAAGGACATGATGGGACCTAAGTATAATTAAATTTATAATACCATCAACTGTAGCTTTTAAGTTTACTTATAAACTGCACAGTGTTTTAGATTTAGTCTGAATTATTTTAAGTCTTACACCCACAGGGCAGTGATAATTTTTATTTTTGGCCTAGGCTGGAGTTTCTCCACCTTGTCAGGACTGACATTTTGAACTGGATAACTCTTCGTTTTAGGAGACTGCTCTGTGCATTGTGGAAGGTTTAGCAGCATCGCTGGCCTCACCCGCTAGATGCCGGAGCACCTCCTCAGATGTAACAGCCCAAATTGTCAACAGACATTGCCAAATGGCCCTGGAGGTGAGGAGGGGCAAAATCGCCCCTAGTTGAGAACCACTGGCCTAGGCTGCATGTAGTAGTTGGGGTTTCAGCATTTTCTTTCCCATTTCACTAATAAGTATAATGCTCCAGAGGTAAAATCTCCAGAACAGATGTGATACTTTCCAGTGGTTTATACACATCGTGACCTACTCAGATGCCTTATGCAGAGAAAATAACAACAAACTTTGGCTAGCCTCACGTTTGATTTGCTTTAGGAACATGTTTAACTATTGGCTTTGTGGGAGTGTGTAAAGGTTACTCTTTCCTAGGCTTCATCATATTGGATCATAAACCAGATCTGCCATGGACAGCCATTCATGAAAGTTAGGACAAGTTCTAGTTTGTGCAGTTATCTGTTTATTTGGACCCGCTTTACTATTGGAATAGCTGTACTGTTATTGTTTACCAAAGACACTCACATCTTGAGTCAACAGAGAGAGTGTGCAGTTAATACCTTATCTCAGAAGCTGCTGCTCTTCATTTGGTTCTCAATTTTGTAAAAGTCCTATAATCTTCCTGGTGAGATGTATCCAATAGAGCATGTTACAAGCATCACCTCACAATGGCATTTATGAAGAAGTGTTTTTCTGTTCTTTTCCAGCCAGCATAGCTCTTTAATATTTTGTGACACTTTCCCTCTGTGTGTGGGAAGTATGTGGCAGGATGCCTGGCAAGGCATGGAGAGTCAAATAGTAGCAGTATCTCAGTTGTATATTTCTGAGAGGTAGCTTTCCCAAGCCTGCATATGTTTTGTATGGTGTAAATTCCCAAGATTGTGGGGGACAGCTAAGGTAATTACTAATGTATCAGTGTTAATTACCCTAGGTAATTACCAAGCATCAGGGACACCATGAAACTGCCAAGTGCACTTGTTTGAAACAGAACCCCTGCCTAATTTAAGGGGTGGGGGAATAATTAGCGTGTAGGTTCTAACAGTCACCCTTTGAGTCCACGATGTCCTAGAGTGAGCACCAGCCCTGTCCTGTCTCAGCTGCTCAGTAAACGAGGCTTTAAAAGGGGTGGTCAAGGAGACAACGTTCCCTGAGTACCTGCAGTGTGCCTGACGCTTTTCATTTGTCACTCATTTAATTCTCACAGCCATTCGAGATCACCAGCAGAACCCCCATTTTACAGATGAGGTAATGCCTCCTTTATAAATTTACAGAAATTAAGTAATTTGTCAGAGCGGCAGCCATAGTATTTAAACCCAGATCTAATGACAAACCTTGGCCTCCTTAACACTAGCGTCTGGGTGGTTGGGATTTAGGTCTTCCGGTGGCCGTTCGCACTTTCTTATTATTCCTGACTACCTGGTGGAGAGCAGTTTGTGGGGAGATGGGGAGAACTAACCCTCCTCTTCTGTGTTTGAACTTAGAGCCCAGCCTCTTAACAGGGTGGAGTGCTAAAGGTCCCAATTCCTCTGCTTCCCCATGTGAATTACTTTCATATTCAGGACTGGGGGAGGGGAGCTCTTTTCTGCAAAAGGTAATATTTATCCAAGTAATTGTTCTAGATATTAAAAAGATTAAAATTTCAATTCGATATATATATTTTTTTTGTGTGTGAGGAAGACCAGCCCTGAGCTAACATCCGTTGCTAATCCTCCTCTTTTTTGCTGAGGAAGACTGGCCCTGGGCTAACATCTGTGCCCATCTTCCTCCACTTTATGTGGGATGCCGCCACAGCAGGGCTGACAGACAGTGCGTCGGCGGGCGACCGGGATCCGAACCCGCGAACCCCGGGCTGCCAAGCGCGGACTTAACCACTGCGCCACCGGGCGGCCCCTCAATTCGATATGTTTGATTTAAAGCCTTTCCTGTCGATTAGAATGTAAGAAAAGCCTAGTTAACGTTTAGGATGATTAGCATGTGGCATACATGTTAAAGTGTGCTGTGAAGGATTAATTCATTCTTATGTAAGTATTTAACTTCTCTCTGTCTACTCTCCACTACTTTATTCAACCAAACTTTGAGCCCCCTTGAAGGATTTTAGGAATAATGCAAGTAGTTTTGGAAATAGAGGTGCCTAGCTATATTTTACAATATTCCAAGTCTAGACCAGTGGTTCTCAACCCGGGCAATTTGCTCTCCAGGGAACATTTGGCAATGTGTGGAGACATTTTGGCTGTTACAA
Source organism: Tapirus indicus (assembly GCA_031878705.1). Taxonomy (NCBI): domain Eukaryota; kingdom Metazoa; phylum Chordata; class Mammalia; order Perissodactyla; family Tapiridae; genus Tapirus; species Tapirus indicus. The sequence continues at coordinate 10,995,982 of CM062930.1, read as the reverse complement.
CTGGTGGGCTGCTACTGGAATCTAGTGGGTAGATTTCCTCAAATTTATTGTAAGCATTACCAGGGATGCTTCTGAACATCCTACAATAAACAAGACAGCCCCTACAAAAGAATGATCCGACCGAGAATATCAGTAGTACTGAAGCTGAGTCCTTGTCTAGATCGTAATTATGGAAGGGCCTGTAAACATCTGTGACCATCTTCCCAACCTTCACAGAGCTCTCTAACACTCTGCAAACTTACTCTCATGTGTTCCCTGGAGAAAAAGTCCACAGCTATTCCACCTTATTCATTCTAAATTATTTCATGTAGCCTTAATTTTCAAATTGAAAGAACTGTAGTCGTCTTGATCCTATTAGAGAAAGAATTGGGCTCCATGTACGTATATGTCATATACACTGTTTAATATTTTGTCCTAAGATGAATGACTCTCTGTGCATTTGTCTTCACAACATTTTGACCAATGTATCATTCCCGTAAATGAAGTTTTCTCTTAATCAGTGTCTGCAGTTATGATCCAAAGGGCTTGGATATTGTTTTTTATGTTCTTGATTATATCCAGATTTATTTTCAAAAAGAACAAAGTTTTTGCAGTTTGAGCCTGCTGATCAGTAGAGTTTTCTTGTTGGATCATCTCTATTAATGCCATAGCTACTTAGAGTAAAAGATCAATTAGATGTTGTTGTATCGATTTATCAGTTTGTTGAAGAGAAACCTACATAAATACATGATCTGCTGCACATGTGCACACAGCACGTCTGTGCTTGCGATAAAGCCTGTGTCTTCCAAACGGCAGCTCTTGGGGTTGAAGGGTGGGATCGCAAGGAGGGGAGAGTAGTGCCCAGGCATGAGCTTCGTAGCCTCACCCCTTCAGTGACCCCCACACTGTGCAGTCTGCATTCTGGGCTTTGGTGGTTCTACAGATCTGGTCTTCACTTTGCAGGGTGTTCTGAAATGTACCTGCAGGATTTTAATTTATGGAGGTGACTGAGTGCCAACACAGAGAGGTGAATGCCATTGAAAGACATTATTACTTACATTTCCAAGAGAAGGGAGCACCCCATGCCACACAGGTCCAGTGGGAAAGCACCAGAGTTGGTCGGGAGGCAGAAAGGAGTGAGAGGAAAGCATGGGCAGGAACCTTTATTGGGGTTTCCACAGGAAAGGCAAAGTAGGGCAGAGTAAGCAATTTAGGATTGACTAGTTTGAATAATGTCAGTGGGCTTTGAGCTATAGGGGTGGTCTCTAGTTGTCTGGTACCTGGCCCTGGGATGATTTCGGGCAAGGAAAATGATGACTTGGCATGTGAGTTACATAAAGGAGTGGTTAGCTTGCATATGAGAGACAAGCTCCCAAGTAAGTTCTTCACTATCTTTTGGAGTTAGCTAGCCCTGGGAGGGGTGGTCTCTCCCCAGGTCTGTAAGGCCCCCAAAATGTCAAAACATTATAAGATACAGAAAATTAAAAAAAAAAAAGATGAATACACAGAGAACCTGGAAATAATCAGATCCAAGGGAACTGACATACAGTAACTAAACTCACAAAGACTGATGTCTAAACCAGAATGTGCATTTATTAATTTGAGGTCAGGAGTATTTCTTCCAGTGACCAAATCTTTGTCTGCCCTCCAGAGCATTGACTGAATGGTGGTATCAGAATAATTAGGAAGCTGGGTAGTCAGAATAATTTGAGAACTAATCTGGTTTACATGGAATCAGAGCAAAGGGAGACCTAGTGTACCCATGCTATGCTGAAACCTGGAGAGTCACTGCTAACCTTCAACAAGAAGACCCTCCAATGTCCACCTCCTTGCCTTCCCTTTTCTATGCCTTAGCGCCACTGTTCATCCTCTTCCTGCAGAAAGGACTCATGCAGTTGATTAGGCTGTAGCTACCAATGCTGTGGTTATGGACCTAAACTATATGGAACTACAGTCCTGCTTCCCTTAGGCTGACACGCAGATCACTTTGATTGGAATTTTGAGTGTCCCCAAACTCTTTGGTCATGCACTTTCACAGATGGTTAGTTATAGCTCTTTTATGTGGAGTTTTATCAGCATAGCTCTCAGAAGTTCCTAAGAATTTTCCATTTCTTAGGTAATGCCCTGTGTAGTACATATACTCAAACAGAAAAAATATTTCATGGAAAGAGCCCTGAAAGATCTCGTTTCTAGCCCCAGCAATGCTTTAAACTGGTTGTATGACCTTCCTAAACTTCCGTTTTCTTTGTTCTAAAATGAAAGGTTGGGGTCAGTGACCTCCAAGGTCTTTCCCAGCACCATCCTGCTCTGAAAATGATTACATTTGCCAAGATATGCAGCTTGCTTCAAAACAGCAGCAAAACATCACACGTGCAACTTATTATCATTGTCTGTCTTTCGATTTCCTTGACTTTTTCAGTCTTATTTGGGGAGACATCACTCGCTTATCACACGATGATGTTGTGTTCAGTCAATTTCTGGGGACGGCACATTGTGTTGCTAGGGGCTCAGTGCTAATAATCAAGATTACATGTTCTGCTTACTGTGACTTTTCTGTGGTTTCTGGGGGGGAAAATGCAGATGCTTTTCAATTATTCTAAGGGAATTTTGATTAACCCCCTGGGTAGAGTTCTCCGTACCACCTGCCATGGAGAAGCAAGTTTTATTGAACAGAAGGTATAGAATTGAATTGCTCATATTTGTTTTCTTTCTGGTGTCTATAGTATTATTTCAAGCTAAAGCATTTTAATAAATATTTTAAAATATCTGTCTAAAATAGGTTGAAACTGTTAGAAACTAAACCTCTTTTGTTCTTCAGTTTCAAATGCAAATAAGTTCATTTGATGTTTAAGTGAAATTTCCAAGTTAAAGATTCACATTCATCTGTCACCTATGTAAAAAGTAGTTATTTTTGACTGGAATAGTCAGCCTCCTGCTTACTACATAATTCTGAGTATTAGCCCTTGGAAGCAATATCCTTAAATTTATTGCAACATTGCTATTTTTGTTGTTGTTCTTGTAGATATTTTGTGTGTTTGCTGCTTTCTTCTCTTGTATGTCCGTCTTTACCTTTTGCCTGTGGCCAGAATACTTCAAGTCCCTTTTTATAGAGAATTTTCAAATGGCTGCCTTTAAGGCCTTTTAAAACAAGTTTTACTGAGATATAATTCATATTCTGTGCAAGTCACCCATTTAAAGTGTACAATGCAATGGTTTTTAGTCTATTCACAGAGCTGTGCAACCATCACCACAGTTTTAGAGCATTTTCATCACCCCCAAAAGAAGCTCCATACCCATTCACAGTTACTCTCCATTTTCCTTCAACCCTGTCAGCCCCTGACAGCCACTAATCTACTTTCTATCTGTATATATTTGCTTATTCTGGACATTTCATATAAATAGAAACACAATATGTGTTCTTTTGTGACTGGCTTCTTTCGTTTAGCATAATGGTTTCAAAGGCTCATCCATGCTGTAGTATCAGTTCTTCATTTTTTTGCCAAATAACATTCTTTTGTATGGCTATACCACAGGTTGTTTATCCATTCTTCATTATTGTTGTTTGAGTGGTTTCTTTTTAGCTGTTATAAATAATGCTGCTATGAACATTCTTGTACATGTTTTTGTGTGGGCATATGTTATTGTTTTTCTTGAGTGTATACCTGCAAGTGGGATTTCTGGGTCATTGGCAACTCTATGTTTAACTTTTTCAGGAACTGCCAGACTGTTTTCCAAAGCAGCTATACCATTTTACATTTCCATCAGCAATGTGAGGGATTTAATTTCTCTACATCCTCGCCAACACGTGTTCTTATCTGTCTTTTTTTATTGAGGTGTAATTGACATATTAATATATTTATTATATAATATAATAACATAGTTTCAGGTGTACAACCGAATGATTTGATATTTGTATGTATTGTGAAATGATCATCACAATAAATTTAGTTAACATCTGATATCTGTTTTTTGATTCTGGCCACCTAGAGGATGTGAAGACAGGACTCGTTTTTAAATTCTCTCTATGTAGGGTCCCTCCTTTTCCCTAGATCTAGGAAAGCTTGTAGGGCAGCAAAAGTGTGTACTTTGCTTTTAAAAACAAACTTAACCCTAATGAAGCAACAAAGCACATACATTTTAATTATTGTATATTTTCTATTACATTGTTGTCTCTTCCTTCCTCAAAATGTTTTTGATATTAAGCAAACAGTTTCTTTCATTTCCCTAGGCTTTTTTTTTTTTAATGATAGCACATACTGTGCAGGAAGGTCATTACATAAAGAGAGGAAAAAATAATCAGCATCGAAGAGAAAGTTAATGCTGTTGGTATAATTTTTTAATAGGCATCTTGTAGCATTTTGAGATTTAAACCAGCTAATAATGTTTTTTGTGCATTACTGGGCAGTTTCCTCTCGTTGCCTGTGAATTGATATTTTGCTTTGGAAACTCAATGAAAATATTTATCATAACTTCAAATACCAGTGCTTTAATTTCCTAGTCATTTAGGTATTAATCCTGTTGTGTAGACCACCTACATGTGTTTGTAAGGGATATAATAACTGACACTATATTTAATTAGCACTAATATTGTGTAGAAGGAAAAACATATTAAGTATCTTTCTGAGTCACTAGTTAAAAAATTAGCAGAAGCCAGGAAGAAAAAGTCCTTGTCTACGCACCACTGTTATTTTGCATTGGTGCAAACTTGGAAGTTTGTGGTCCATTTACTCATTCACTCATTAATTCAACAGGTATTTGTTGGTTGCATGTTCTGTGCACCCAACAATGTTCTAGGTGCTGGGAAAATGGACGAATTTCAATAGGACAGAAGTGTAAATCACAAATAAGTAAACAATGGCAACCAGGTGGTGTATACAGTGTGCTAAGTACATGTTGATATGTCCCCCAAGTCACCTTTCGTAGCTCCTCATAGCAAAACTGAAGGACACTGAGGTCAGTCCTCAGAGTACCCTCTTGAGGGACGGGCAGGGAAGATGAATAAGGGTGAGGACGAAGACTGGATCCTGAAGTCTGTTACTTTATTCTCCCTTTTTAAATTAAGAGCCATTTTTTTGTTTTATGGTCTTAAGTCTCTTTCCACAAATGTAAAGATCTTGCTTCCTTTCTTGAATTTCTTTTTGGATTTTATAGTTATTACTTCAATTATGTATTTCCTATGTGTTTGTATAGAAAAAGTAATTTGTATGTTGATAATGGGGGAGGTTGTGCATGTGGGGGGGCAGGGGGTATATGAGAAATCTCTGTATCTTCTGCTTAATTTTGATGTGAACCTGAAAAACTGTTCTAAAAAATAAAGTCTTTTATTTTTTAATGTAATTTACAGGGTAATGATTGAGGGCACCTGCTTTAAAGTCAGGCAGACACTTATTTATTGGCTATTTGATCTTAGCCTTACTGACTCTCTCTAAGCCCAGTTTCCTGGTCTGTAAAATGAGAGCAATAATACCGTCTATGTCATCAGCTCTCGTGAGAATGAAATGAGAGAATGCACGCATGATGCTTAGTATAGATCCTGGCACAAAGTAATCACTTAATAAATTTAGCTAGCATTGTGGAAATATATTTTACCTCCAGGAGTCAAGTTTTATTCCCCTTTATGAGACGTGATCCTAGGAACTTTCTAGTTGCCATAGCTGTTTCCTAAGGGCAACTAATTTGGATCTGGAGTATCTAACTCACTCAGTGTGACTTTTTCTTTGTTTCTTCACTCTAATATGAACGTTCCTGTAACAGTATTTTCCCCTGAAATATCTGAGTTGTGGATGCCTCAGACAGGCTGGGTAGAATGGTGGGGACCACAGGCACCCTGCAGCAGACTTGATGGTAAGTGGAACTGTGCTGGTGGAGACCAGAGGAGGACTGGGGCAGTGAAAGGGAAGGCAGACACCAGAGGGACGGGGAATCGAGGGAGAATTCATTTTCTCACTGGGAATGACTCAAGCTTATTTTTAGGTGGAAGAGAAGGAGCCAATAGAGAGGAAAAAAGAGTATAGTGGATGAATCAGGGTCCCTGAGGAGGGGGAAAGAATAGGCCAAGGGTTCAAGTAGAATGTCTAAGGGTGCACAGAAGGAGTGCTGCCTGTCTAGGTTGGAGGGATGGAGCTAAGGATGGTGCAGATCTAGGAAAGCTTGTAGGGCGGCAGCTGTTTAGGGAGCCCAGTGGACTCATTTTTTTCTTTGTGAAAGTATTCATCTATTTAGTAATAGTTACTCTGTTGACATAACAAGCTTTTCTATTTCAAAAGACCAGTTTGAACACGAGTTTCTTTTACCTTACTCTCCTTAGAGTGAAGATTCATACTATCTTAAAGCTACCTCTCTTAGGTGTTGTTGTATGTTTATTATCTGATGTTTCTAATCATGGAATTAACAAAAAAGTGACTAAATTGTCCAAATTTGACTTTGTGCTAACCTCATACTTGGCTTACTCAACATCTCTGAAGGTCAGCAAGAGATGAATTTGGCCTAGACTTGTCTTTTCCTACATTTATCACTTAAAAAAAAAAGGGTGAGAACAAGCCATCCTTTACTTTTATAATTTTTAATCCACCATTAAAAGTACAACTTGCTTTATGATCTAAAGAATACCATCTAAGTCTTTATATTAGGAACAAAAGTGAGCCTTTAAGAAAAAAAGGAGCAGAGCTTAATCTGCATTAGCCCTTTGATGTATTTCTAGATTTTAAAAAGCTTCCCGCCGTTCCCAGCCACGTTGAGACAGACCTGGTCGTGTGTCCAGCAATGCCGCTGTCCTTTCTCCTCTCAGCACGTACTGAGCCAGGGGCACCTTTTGTGAGTGGGCCAGGGTTCTGCCTTAATATCGGTGACAAATTACCAGAGGTGTTGGCCTGTTGGGAGTTTTACTTCTCATTTCTCCTTCACCAAGAGATGACTCTTTAGTTAACGACTGGTTTGGGAAAATGAACTGTATCACCATTTTGCTCTTCTTTTGAACATTTCTTTAAGATGGGACTGTTATTGGTGTATCTAGGGGACTTTTTATATTGAGAAGTAGAAAAATGCCAGCTGAAACAAGGCATATTAGTCTGTGGTTGTAAAATAGCAAATGCAATAGATAAGTTTTGCTTTAAAAAAAAAATGAAATTCCATTGTTTTGAGTTCTTGCCGTTCAATCCTTTTATTTCATCATTTCTTGTAACCTAGTTTTCGACTTCAGAGACGTTGCTGGACATTATTTATGTAGAAACTTCTTATAAGCACATTTTCTTATGTTGTGATGGTGAGAAAGTGATGAGTTGGTGTATGTTTTTAATGCTCTTTCTGTTGATCAATGTTATTGCCAGAGTAGTGTTTCATGCCAGCTAGTTTCATAGATGGGGGAAAACAATCCGGGTTTCAGTTTCACAAATGGAAAAACAAAACCTAAGAGGAAAAGGAAGCAATTCGTTAGCAGTGGCCACTGTGCAGAGTAGGATAACCTGCCTTCAAAGATTCTTGTTTCGAGCGCTGTAATATAATGTTTAATAAATAGTTTACTTCAAAGGACCTCACTACAAGAAAATAGGCAGCTTTCCTGCTATTCTTGTTCCCTGGCTCAGTTTTACTATAAGTAGCTCATATCCGGTCCTCTGTGGTCTCAGGTGGTCATTTGTGTTTATGATCCTCACGCTGAAACTGTAAGAAGTGTGGCCCTATTTTAAGTCCTTAGCAAATACTCAGTGGTCTGCAGGAACTGATCGAGGCCCTCCTGAAACCCTGATGCTTTGACCCATCTTAAGGAAAGTGCTCAGATGGTATAAGCAGTATGCATGGGATTATGGCCTCCAAAAATAGAAAACTAAATTTACTAAGGAAGGAATTGAAAACCTCATCAGCACACACTGACGTTTTTGATGTATTGTGATCCCTCCTGTCCTCCCACTCCGAACTTCTAAGCAGTGTGTTCAGTATCTTTGAGATAAAAGCCTGAGGTTACAAAGATCACTGGAGGTGTTTGAATTTTTCTTTTTCTTCCTGTGTATATATTTGGCATACGTAGAATTTGAAAGCCTACTACCAATATCATTTCCTTCCAGATATTACCAGATATCAAGTAGACAGATGGAACTCAGAAGAAATTAATGAAAGTCAGAAAGCAACCTTTTTTTTTCTCCCCCTCTATAAATTTTAACCCAGCAGTATACTGGGTCTGGGTGGAGCCTGGCTATGTCTATTTTGAAGCGGCTCTCCTGGTGATTCTGGTGAATACTTAGTAAAACCACTACTGTAAACTCTTGGTAGGTATGGTTTTGTTTTGTTTATTTTTTACTGCTCACTATTTGATGCAGTGATAGGACCCAGGGCCATCCTAAGAAGTATAGGCTTAAGACAATTTCACACTGGATTACTCCTCCTTCCATTTCTATTCCTTTCTCTCTCTCTCTCTCCCACTTCAAAACTAAAGAGAAATTGTTGCTCTAAGATCTAGCAGTTTAAGCAGAGGGCCTGAGGGGTGAAAGGGAGGAAGGGAGTGAGTGGGTGTACAGAGGGGAGAAACTGACCCTCCCCATTGCTTTCATGAAAATGGAAAGGGCTTATGGATTGGGCCGGCTGGCTATCTGCATTCTCCACATTGTTCTTTAAAGCACTGGCTAGTAGAGCCATCTCTTTCTCTCCCCTCCTTTGTACCCTTGAGTATTTACCCAGAACCAACTCACTGTGGCAGCACTGGTGGGGAGGTGAGGTGCTCTGTCAGTTTCTAGCTGTGGCTTCTGAGACTCGTATTGAACTTGAACATAGATAACTCAACCATGTTATGCCAGCCATTTACAAGTCATCAATTCATGTGTATCAAGCATTTCTAGAGTTTAGGTACTACATGGGTCAGTTCCTTCAGAGGAAGCAGGCCACACCAACATTACCTATACCTAGTATAGGTAATTTATAATAGGAGTTTGTCCAAGAGAATTATACTCCTCTTTGACCTGGCAATCCCAACTCTAGGAATTTATCTTGAGCAATTGTTTTAGTTAGGTTCTTTTGCTTTCAGGAGATCCATTCAAGTTTCCTAAACTTATTACCAGAATATGTGTGTAGAGGCCTTTGGAAAAGGCCAATTGTCCAAGCCCTAGGGAATGCATTAACTGGTGGTTTCCTGGGTCCAAGGTGGCTCAGATCATTATAATAATACTGTAATTATGAGAGCTAATATATATTGAGCACTCAGGATGTATGAGGCATTTTAGATTATCTTCTCATTTAATCTTCTCGTGAGGGAAATACTGTTACTATTGGCATTTTTGAGATGAAGGACTTGAGATGTACAGACGTTAAGTAATCTTCCCAGGGTCACATAACCAGTACCAGAAACAGGGCTTAACTTCAGGGCTTAACTTTCTGATGTCAAAGCTGTGATCCAGAAGCCCATCAAGAGAGGCTCCTGGATCTTCCTCACCACTATTGATGTGACTGAGTACCTCTGCAGGGTCTGCCTCCATCCACCCGTGGCTTTCACTTCCTGTGCCAGCTACAGTTCCTCTGGCATATATTAGGACTGCATATGGCAGATTAATGTTTATCACAGCCTTGTCAGCCATTCTCTAAGTCATGCTCTCCCTGGAAACTGCCTCATTCTTGAGAGAGAGAATCTGACTGCCCCATCTCATCTTTTCTCACCTAGATGTTTAGTAGATCACTGGATAATCTGAGGTTGGCTACCCTTTAGTCCTATCAGCCAACACCAGGGATTGGAGGTGGGGCTTATGTGATGCTGTATACTGCCACCTAGGATGACTTTGATGTGAAAAGTACCGAGACTGAAGTCCACCAAATAATTGGATGAATTCCCAAAGATAAATGTCCGTGATATTTATCCACAGTGTTGTTTATATTAGCAAAATAATTAGAAACTACCAGAATGTCCATCAACAGGAGTTTGATTAAAGGAATTATGGTATTCCATATGGTGAAATATTAATAGGCAGCCATTAAAATTACGATCAAGCCAGTGTTTATTAACATGGAAAGGTGCAGTAGGAACTATATTATGACATGAAAAAATAAGGTTAAAATGATATGTATAGGGTACTATTTTGTTTTAAAAACAAAATTTGGAAGGTTGAATCCAGGAATAGGAATATTAATAGTTGTTTAGTTTGAATAGAATCTTCTTCATGTTCTTTTGTTAACATCTGATTTTTTGTAATGAACATATATTGCTCATACATTCAGCAGCATATTTGAAAAGCATATCGAGGTATAGAAATTGTACTAATTATAAGTTGTTGAAATGAAAAATATTGATTATTGAGGAAGAAAACAACGAAAGACATAGAGACTACAAACTACAAATAATTACTTCTACCTGTATAATAGAGAGAACAAATTAAAGGCATAGGGGTGTGAACTTAATAATAAAGCAGTGTTATTACCAAGGAGCTGAAAGGAGAAAACTGCGTTTCTTTAATAGAGTGACACTCCAGATTCCCGGGATCTGGAAGTATCTCACCATGGATTTATTTTACTTGGAATAACTGGAAAAAATTTGAGAATCACTGAATGGGGTGTCATTAAGTTCATGACTTTAAGTTTATTGACTCTTAATTTACATACAATTCTAAGAATTTCAGTTAGCTGATCCGTGTGTGTGTGTGTGTTGGACAATTTTTGCCAAGCAGTGTGAAGTACTACTATTCTATCTCAGATAACTTAGGGAAATGCTAGGTGAAATTAAACAATGTTTTTTACTTCAGGACTTCTCAGCTTTACTAAACTGATGTTCATTTTGAATCCCCAAGAGGGAATATGGAATGCAGTATTTTTCAAACTTACTTTGACCACTGAATCTTTTTTTTCCACTGGATGTGTATTAGCCTTTCCCAAAGCTCGTTTTGTAGAATAATGGAGGAGATGTTGCCGTGGGACATTTTGAATTAGGAATTAGAAGGAGGCAGGAAGGCAGAGAGGACTGAGAAACAGAAATAATAGCTGAAACCCCAATGACTTGGAAAAAGACCCACCCCAAAAAGAAAACCCCCACAAAACTATAATCTTTTAGGAAGTATAGTTGCAGGTGATTTATAGGGACCTGTCTCAACTAGAATAAGCTAAATTATGTTCTCTACATTATACTTCTACAAGTAGGAATTAAATGTTTCAAATACATAGGTACTTTTAAAATATAGTTAATAATTTTTCTGAAAAAATATTAGTTTACTAGTAATTCTGTAGATCTTTAAAAATACTTTTAAGAAACACTAACTCTTTGACCTGAGGTTTTAGAAAACATTGCAAGGGATATCCCTTGGAGACTAAAATGCTAATTTACATTAGCATTTTGAAGTTATTGAGAAGTGGTGTAGTAAAGAAACCTGTTTCCCAATTTTTCCCAAATCTCTTTTACTGTGGGCTGCCTCCTTATTCCCCATCTTTTATTTTTTTTCACATTACCTATTAAGTCCTGAAAGTAGTGTTCCTTGGAATACCTTTGGGAGACACTGCTCTAGGTCAGGCGTAAACTACAATCCACCACTGGCTTTCGTAAATAAAGTTTTGTTGGAACACAGTCACACCCATTTGTTTAGGTATTCTCTGTGGCTGCTTTCACACTCCCCTGGTAGAGTTGAGTAGTTGTGACAGACACAGTATGACATGCAAAGCCTAAAATATTCACTCTCTGGCCTTTTATAGAAAATGTGTGTCCACCTTTGCCCTAGATGGTCAGTTGTAGGTAGCTGTGTGTACAAATTAATTTTACCCTCTCCTTTTTGTACTCTATCACTAAAACTATTTAGAAGCTAATATAGATGTGTGTATGTCTGTGCATATATGTATTTATTTTAAAATATTATAAAGTAGCAAGTGTTTCAAACAACATTGTTTACCAAGAGTGGATAGAAAGGCCAGCCAAACTTATTCATTATATTTATTGTGTCAAAGACAAAATGCACTGGGCAATTGAGAAGATAATTTTATTCAGGCCGTTGCAAGAGGGAGAATGGTTGTTAATGAGGAATGACTCAGAAAAGAAAGGGCTCAGGTTTTATGGAGGCAGGTACAGCAGGGAGTCATCTTTGGAATTCTTGAAGGGCGGACAGTGAGTCTTGTCTAAGTCCTCTGGGGAGAGCGGCTCTTTGCCTTTAGCGATTCGCCAGACACAGAAGAGTGGAGGATACCATAACCATTTCTGTTTTCCAGGAGCACAGGGCTCAGGGAAAGTTCAACATTGTCAATTGTCAACAAAATCAATAAATATTATTATACCTACTTATATATAGTTCTGACACTAAAATGTGGTTGTTTCCTCAGGTTCTCTCCAAGGCACCTCTGTATTTTTCTGTATTCTGTCTTGCATCACATCTCTTGCCTGTATCCTCGTCAATACTGTTTATGATGAGTCAGTGCTTTTTGAAATAGAGATGGCAATAATGAGGCCTGTACTCTGAATTAGAGTGCATATATACATCCAACATTTTTAAAAGGAAAGTGATACCTATGGAGTAAAGTAACCGGATTGGTTACGTATCAGTTTGCCATGATATAGTACTGTAATGGGATATCATTTTTCCATCTGTAAAATCTTCATAATAGGAATGATTGCCATAGACCTAGTTTACTTTTTGAATCAGTAACAGGTAACAGCACAAATCCCACTCAAGACAACAAGGCAGAATAAGACCCTCACCCTTTGAAAGGAGGTTAATTCCTTTTAGAACATGTACAATTTGATAAATTTGTTTGAATGGCTTAAGTGGTAAGAGCCAACATCCAGTACTATGAACCAGGCACTCCTCTAAACATTTTTAAGTTCAATTGAAGTACTTTACAGACAATCACATTCACTCCCAGTAAGTTATAATTCAATGATTTTTAGTAAATTTATAGAGTTGTGCAACCGTTACTACAATTCAGCTTTAGAACATTTCCATCACCCCAAAAGTTCCTTTCTGCCTGTTTGCAGCCAGTCTCTGCTCCCACTGCCAGCCCCAGGCAAGAACTGTCAACATTTTATACTTTTTAACTACTTTCCTCCTCACTGCAATCCTATATGATAGGTTACTATCATTATCTCAGTTTTACTGGTGAAGAAAGTGAGACAATGAGAGTGCACAGGGAGTGGATTCAAACACGGAGCCCAGGCTGCCCAGGCCAGAGCCCACTTAGCCACCGCCACCCTGAGGGCACATCTGAGTCACCTGAAGGGCTGGTGGGAGGACAGACAGCCAGGCTCCACCCTCAGAATTCCTGATTCCTTAAATCTGGGGTGGGGCCTGAAAATCTGCATTTCTAACAAGTTCCTGCTGATGCTGCTGGTCAGGGGACCCTGCTCTGAGAACCACTGGTCTATACAATCTCAAGCATTGTGAGAAATACTCTTGTGATGGGTCTCTTTTGTGTATGCTTGGTGCGGAGTATATGCAGTATTCTTGACAAGCAAATATTGCTAATTCTAGGGGAAAGAAATGTATGTTATGAGACTAAATTATAAACGTAGCCACTAAATACCATCTGAGAGGTGATGTTTCAATCACCTCACAGTGGCATTGCTGCTTATTTTGTGTGTACGTGCCTTGTCTGTCGATCATTTTGTAATTTTATTCGAATGAATTCACATCACATGACTCTGCCATTTCCATTTATGCCTTTTAAAAAGCAGACAGCTATTCACAACAGCAAGAAGTGAACCTGAACTTTGTTCTAATGCCTCTAGTCACAGGCAAAAATGTAAAGGGTAATTTACCCAAGTAGAAGAAAAAAAGAATAAAAAAAGGAAAAAATGAAAAGAAAGTACTGACTCACTGCCAACAGCTGCAGAATGTTGCCCCTGGGATAGAGGTTAACTCAATTGTGAAATAATGGCCAGAGCTCACACTCTTAATAACTTTTTCTCAGCCCTTGAGAAAGCTCCTCCATTTAATGTGAGATGCTTGGCAGAAGGTGCTGCAGTTTAGTGGCTGGCTCAGCAGGAGGCCTGGATTGAAAGCTCTCCGTTTGTACAAACTCATTTGCATTTGTAACACTTTTATTTTAAATCTCCTCTAAATGTAAATATTTTGGTCTCTTTTCCTCTCTTTTTTAAAATAAAAATATTTTAGTGAATATGAGCCTAAATAAAGGCGAATCAAGTGTCTTCTCCACCCTGAAAGATGAAGTGGAAACAGTAGATGACTGTAAAGAGTAATGCAGAATTATTACCCATAAAGAACTTGGCAAAGGTCAATTGGAGGTCCCATTTCAGAAGTTTTTTGGAATGCAGGGGAAGAATTAGTTAGAAAAGGTTCATTTGCTTGGAGAGGAGGTGGTTCGATATGTTTCTTACAAAAAGCCTGCAGTTTCCTGCTCCTCAGTAGCTGCTCAAATAGACTGTCATTTTTCTACACGGCAAAAGACAGTGGAATCAGCAGAAGGGTGTTTGCTGTCTCACACAGTTGAGTGCACATAGGAGCCCTAGAGCCGGCCCACCTCAACTCCTGACTGCGAGTGAGGACTCTCTTGGACATTCTCAGATGTCCAGGGGCCTCTTGGATAGACACAGGGTGTGAGTTGCCCACCCTGCTGCACCACCAGAGGTGCACCAGAAGTGTCCCTCATAGAGCCTTCAAGATTCCAATAGACCCTCTGAACGTGAGCCCTTCCAGAGCCTTTCTGAGTACAGCTGAGCCCCACACCAAGAGAAGAACCAGTCCACTTGAAGGTAGCTTGATTCTTAAGGCTAATGCTAGCCTTGATCAAACTCTGCCACAGCCCCAGTTCTCTCACATTCCCAGTGTGACTTGAGAAAACCCTCTTGTGGTCCAGGTTTGGATATATAGAAGCAAAAAAATAAAGACTGAAGTATTGGTCATCTATACACTTGCAAATTCCAACTTTCTTGGCACTTGAGCGTTGCCTGAATATTGCAGGATGTTAACATTCTACCATCTTTCAGGAAACATGATGCATTTCAGTCCTAGGCCTGGTGAGTGCTATTCCCCTCCTCCCTACCCACCACTTGCTTGCTTTCAGCTTCTCTTTAAAGTAGACTTTAAAATGAAAGTCATCTGTGTCATTCAGATGTAGAGAGCAATGGCAGGTAAGGAAGCAAACATTTAATATTTCTGAAAATGGTAGAGTAGGTAATATGGTGTGTTGCCTGATTCTCCAGCACCCCATCATTCTCCCAGGACATGGTCTCTTCCAGGACTGCATTCAATATTAACTTTCCTATGACATGAATAGGTCGAGATGCCAACCTAAGCAAGCTTGAATTTAGAGTGGAAATTCCTTCAACACCTTACAGCATTACAAATACTTCTAGCCTTCTGCTTGGCCAGCTGACTTTCTAAAGATCCCATTACAGCCTTGTTCTTTCCTACTTCCTCCACACCTTGACTCACACCAACTCTATCCAAGGAAGCTCACTGTTTCCTCCAGCCTTCTTCAGAATTATTTTACTCCAAGACATCTCAAATCCTACCTTCTCCATAAGTCCTCCTCTCTGAAATTCTATTGTATTTCATTTTCTCAACACACAGACTCAGAGAAATTTGCTATTAGGAGTGCCTCAGCTGGGGCATTTTCCCCCCCAGGGGACATTTGGCAATGCCTGGAGACATTTTTGGCTGTCACATATAGAGGCTAGGGATGCTGCCATTGAGAAACTCGACCTTCAGTGTTTCTAGATCAAGCCTAGATGTTGTAAGAGTAGTACTTCAAGAGTATTATCTTGGATATACTTGAATATATTCAGTAGTGAGAGTCTCACTACTTCACAAGGCCACCTGTTCTACTGTTGGAGAGCTCTGTTAGAAATTGTCTCCTTATGTTGGGTTGAAATCTGCCTTCCTGTAAGTGTCTTCTGTGGCTGGGCCAGTAAATCGATTCCTTTCCCTACATGGAGGTGTTTATAGAGAGCCCCCTTGAGTTTCCTTGCAGTTCTCACATCCCTCACCAGTCTCCACACTGTGCCTGGTCCCACGACTTAC
The DNA here is from genome assembly GCA_031878705.1 of Tapirus indicus. Taxonomy (NCBI): domain Eukaryota; kingdom Metazoa; phylum Chordata; class Mammalia; order Perissodactyla; family Tapiridae; genus Tapirus; species Tapirus indicus. Next base: position 10,980,080 of record CM062930.1, on the reverse strand, counting down.
CTCTGCATGTGCGTGTTCCTCAGGCATCAGGTGAACTCCCTGATGGCAGACCCAAAGTCTCATTCTTCTCTGTTTCGTAGCCTTGTAGCTAGTGCAGTTGATTGAATCTTGTCGTAGGAAATGCCAGTTCTCTGAAATGACCAGCCCAGTGAGATGATACCGCTGCTGGCAATGAGCATCAGTAAAATACAAATTGTAATCCTAGTCCAATGCATTGTCCCTTATATTTTGTGTAGGATATTTGTAGGATGATTGCCTTTAAGGTGGAGATGGGTTTTTTTAGTTTGTAAAGCCTGTGAAAAAAATATTTATTTGTAAAGCTGGTAGAGAGCTCAGTGTTATTTGCAGCATTCTTGCTTTTCACTTATGACTGCATAGTAAATACCTTTTATTGCTCTGCTGTCCAGTTTGTTGGGTTAATTTGGGAGATAGTGTCAGTGACCTGGAATTGTGCCCACTTCCAATTAGCACTCTGTATAACCACTGATTTCACTTTAAAAGCAATTACTGCAGGTTTTCTCAGTGCACCTCCTCTGGTCAGGCACTGGCTGGTGGTGCCTCAGGGCGGGCACATAGCGTACATGTTTCTAGTCCCATACTTTATTATTCTCATCTAAAAGGAAAATTTTCTTTATGTTTTTATACTTTAAAAAATTTTTAAACTTATCTTGATATAACTTAAGACTTATAGAAAAGCTGCAAAAATAGTACAAAGATTGTCCGTATAATTTAACTAATTCCCCAAATGTTAACATTTAATCATGGTTGCTTTGTTGTGTTCTCTCTCTCTCTCTTTCTCTGAACTATTTTAGTAAGTTGCCAACAATACTTAAGTGTGTTTTTCCTAAAGACAAGTCAACCTCATTCCCTTATATAATCACAGTGTAGGAAATTAACATCAATACAGTACTATTGTCTAATCTATAAGCCTTTCAAATTTTGCTAGTTTTCCTACTAATGTCTTTTATAGCAAAAGAAAAAAAATGTTTCTAGTCCAGGATGTAATTCAGAGTCACACATTGCATTTCTTTTCATGTTCTTTTAGTCTCCTTTAGTCTAGAACAGTTCCTCAGTCTGTCTTTGTTTTTGGTGACCTTCACATGCTTTAAGACAGGCTACTTATTTTGTCAAATGTCCATCATTTAGGTTTGTCTAGTGTTTCCTCATGATCAGATAAAGTTGTAAATTTTTAGCAGGAATGCCACAGAAGTGAGGTTGTGTCTTCTCAGTATATCATATCAGGAGGCGCATGTTTCTGTTTGTCCCATCACTGGTGACATTACTGTGATTTCTTGGTTAAGGTGGTGCTTGTCCAGTTTCTCCAATGTAAAGTTACTACTTTTCCTTTTTCTATTTGTCTGGTAAAGGAAATAGACACTTAAACTGGTAATTCCAACATAATATGGTAGATAGACAGACAGATAGCCAGGGTGCCATGGTAGCCAGTAAATGGAGTTTGGGGAAGACTCCCTGAGTTGATGACATCTCAACTGTGACTTAAGGAATGGTTATGAGTCAGTCAAGCAAAGGAAAATGGGGAGGATATTCTAGAAGGATACAGTTCCATGAACATAGCCATGGAGCCATGAAACTGCATAATGTGTTCAGGAAACTACAGTGGTTAGCAACCTGAGCTCTGGGATTGAGTTCTCAGATCACGGAATCCCAAGATGGAAATCCGAGTGCATGAGGCCTCAGAGGAAACTAGAAGCAGAGGCCGTGCTCTCTCTCAGGATTTGTGGGATCTCTTTTGTCCCTGAATTTCATAGTCCTCTCTCCCCTAATTAACATGGAGCCAAAAATAGCAGAAAAGTGGGGCATTAGGGGGAAAATCCCAGGATTTGATAGTCACTGAAGTTGCAGCATTAGAACGTACAATTTATTTTATTGCACCGGAAATTGATTTCCTTCTCATAGAAAACAAAAATTATCTTTGCAAAACAATTGTCACCTTTTCCTCTCATTTTTGTGAGTGTAAAAATTAATGAAAATGAAAATATGAAAAATTGTGCAAATAAAACAAAAAATTAACCTGAATTTGGCTTTGGAGTACGTATTTGAGAAGCCTGCTATTCTTTGGCTTGCATAAGAAGTTAAAATTGTGGAATGGTAAAGCAGTATAGCCTCTCTATCTTCTTTGACACTCAGCCAATTTAAAATTTTTATTTTATTGGCAACATGTGCTGATTTACCCAGGCATGAGGTAGAAGATGCAGTCAGAGTGGCCAGGACTTTTCCAGGCTCCTGTCAAGAAACTGCTGTAATTCTCCAAGAGTCTTCAAATTAAATTCATGCCAAGATATTTCATTTGTTCTCCTATCAGTGAGGTCATCTTTGCAAGGTGAACATTAGTGATACTGTCAACAAGAAAAAGATTATGCACCTGTTTCTAAATTTCAATGATGCCTAGGCAAAAGTAAATTTTCAAAAGAATTCTTCAAGGTTTCCAATACCCCATAAGTTTCTCCCTAAGAGAAACTGCCAGGTTTGAGGTTCATGGAATCTCATTCGTCAGCATTAGAACTTTTCATAGTTACCTGCTTTTTGCCTCTTCTTCTTGGGTGGAGACATATATGGCATGGCCGAAAAGACTATAGATTCTTTTCTTTTTCATCCACAATATTGAGTGTCTTCTATGTACCAGACACTATGATCCCTACCTCATGGAGGTTGTTACTGTCCATTGGAGAAGACATGCAAACAAAACAAAACAAAAACAGAGAGAGGGAGGCAAGCCACAAATCAGTTAGCATCCATACACGTAACTAAAGAGCCTTGAAATTAAAGCTTTACAACATTTATGTGGCCAAACATATTCTTTTTTTAAAATTGAGTTAAAATTCACAAAACATAAAATTAACCATTTAAAAATGTACTATTCAGTGGCATTTAGTGCCTTCACAATGTTGTCACCTCTGTCTAGTTCCAACACATTTTCATCACTTCAAAAGGAAACTGTAAACCCTCTAAGCAGTCACTCTTCTTTCCCTTCTCTCCCCAGCATTTGGCAGCCACTAGTCTGTTTTCTGTCTCTGGATTTCCCTATTCTAGATGTTTCATGTAAATGGAGTCATATAATATGTGACTTTTTGTGTTTGGGTTACTTTACTTAGCATAATATTTTTTGTGGTTCATTCATTGTAGCATGTATCAGTACTTCATTCCTTTTTATGGCTAATATTCCATTACCAACTATATGCTTTAAGTATGTTTAAAAATTAACTCCTCCCTGCTGAACTGTTTCAGAGTGATATTTCTGGGATGGGAATAAATTAAAGATTCTACTCTATTATGTTAGCATACTTCTTTACTGTAGAGAAAAATTTTGTATTCTGCCCCCATACCTTGTTAAAACCTTTTAACAAGACACTGACTCATTCCCTGGTTCTGAGAACTTGACAATGACGGCAGATAAGACTTCCATCAACATTGTGGGCAAAATCATTGCTGTCAATTCATGCCATTGTGGAAAGCCATGAGTTGGGGTGACAGGTGGAGGCTTTTCTACCTGTCCCAGGTAGACATCAAAGGTGTGCAACCTATGCATAGAACACTAAGAGTTTGCTTCCATTGCTCAGCATAGATCTGCTTCACCACTTCTAAAACATCAACAGCCTTTGCTGTTCCCAAAAGAGGCTTAGAAAATAAGATTGTTTCCTTGGTCGGCATTGCTGTTCACATGCTGGTGAAAACCAGAATTTATTGCCCGGGAAGATAGTTGTCGTCCCATTGGAGTGTTTGGCAAAGAGAAATGGTGTATCTACCCATTCCCTGAGTTATAAGATATTAATGAAATACTTGTAATTCTGATGTTGATGACTTTTAATGTTTGACAGACATACTGTTTCCATTTTTCTTCTGGCCCAGGCATGACTGATTTGAGGTCATGTGGCTTCATCCTCATCTTTCTAGTACTAGTCAACCTCTTTTATTTGGCAGGGTAATAGGTGAGCCTATAGGATGCCTCAAGACAGACTTTTATGTTGGGACAAGTTATATTTCAGTAAATCTAGTTCCAGGCTTTCATCTCATGTCTTCTCATGATGAAGAGTGTGGGTTGCCAGTATGTCCAAGACAAACTGATGTTCGTTGCATCCACGCTTCCTCCGCAGAGCACTTTGCCACAAAGAAGCACGTTTGTCCCATCATGCTGAGTGACAAAAATAAGACCAAAGCTCATGTGAACTTTGTCATACATCCTGATGTAAACAAATCTTAAATATATTTGACATTAAAAAAAAGTGTTTTCTTTCATTGATGACAGTTTTCAAAACAACACAGAAGAAGCCAGGAAAAAAATATTTTGTGGGTTATTGATTCATAGGTTGCCTGAGACTTTTCTGGAGATGCTAGTATTTTATTGTCCCCAAACTGAGTCTCTAACATCGAGTTTTTGAAGGAATATTCAATTAAGACATGCTTCTGTCATTCAGGAGGAATGAATAATAGATTCATGATTCACGTTTTTATTTTTTATTGATGTCTTAATAGTTTATAACATTGTGAAGTTTTAGTTGTACATTATCCTTTGGCAGTCACCATATGGATGCATCCCTTTACCCCTTGTGCCCACCCCCCATCCCCCTTGCCCCTGGTAACCACCAAACAAGTTCTCTGTCCGTGAGTTAGTTTATATTCCACGTATAAGTGAAATCATGTGGTGTCTGTCTTTCTCTCTCTGGCTTATTTCACTTAACATAATACCCTCCAGGTCCATCTATGTTGTTGCGAATGGGACAATTTTGTCTTTTTTTATGACTGAGTAGTATTCCATTGTGTGTATGTATGTGTATATACATATATATATACACACACACATACATGCACACACACACATATACACACACACACACACACACACACACACACACACATATATATATACACACATACATATCTTCTTTATCCAATCATCAGTTGAGGGACACTTGGGTTGCTTCCCCTTTTGGCTATAGTGAATAATGCTGCAATGAACATAAGGGTGCGTAAGCCTCTTGTGATGGTTGATTGGTTCGTTGGGTCGATACCCAATAGTGGGATAGCTGGATCATAAGGTATTTCTATTTTTAATTTTTTGAGGAATCTCCATACTGTTTTCCATAAAGGTTGTGCCAGTTTGCATTCCCACCAGCAGTGAATTAGGATTCCCATTTCTCCACAACCTCTCCAACATTTGTTGTTGTTGTCTTGGTGATTATAGCCATTCTAATGGGTATCAGGTGATATCTTACTGTAGTTTGGATTTGCATTTCCCTGATAATTAGTGATGTTGAACATCTCTTCATATGCTTGTTGGCCATCTGTATATCTTCCTTGGAAAAATGTCTGTTCATATCCTCTGCCCATTTTTTGATTGGGTTGTTTTTTTGTTGTTCAGTTGTGTGAGTTCTTTATATATGATGGAGATTAATCCCTTGTTGGATATATGATTTGCAAATATTTTCTCCCAGCTAGTGGGTTGTCTATTCATTTTGATCCTGGTTTCATTTGCCTGGTAGAAGCTCTTTAATCTGATGAAGTCCCACTTGTTTATTTTTTCTTTTGTTTCCCTTGTCTGAGTAGACATGGAATCCAAAAGGATCCCTTTATGACCGATGTCAGATAGTGTACTGTGTATATTTTCTTCCAAGAGTTTTATAGTTTCAGGTCCTTAATCCATTTTGAGTTGATTTTTGTATATGGCGATAGAATATGGTCTACTTTCATTCTTTTGCATGTGGCTGTCCAATTTTCCCAGCACCATTTATTGAAGAGACTTCCCTCTCTCCATTGTATGTTCTTTGCTCCTTTGTTGAAGATGAGCTGTCCATAGGTGTGTGGTTTTATTTCTGAGCTTTCAATTCTGTTCCATTGATCTGTGTGTCTCTTTTTGTACCAGTACCATGCTGTTTTGGTTACTATAGCTTTATAGTATATTTTGAAACCAGGGATTGTGATGCCTCCAGCTTTGTTCTTTTTTTTCAGGATTGCTTTAGCTATTCGGGGTCTTTTGTTGCCCCATACGAATTTCAGAATTTTTTGTTCTATTTCTGTAAAGAATGACATTGGGATTCTGATTGGGATTGCATTGAATCTGTAGATTGCTTTAGGTAGTATGGACATTTTAACTATGTTTATTCTTCCAATCCATGTGCATGGGATATTTTTCCATTTCTTTATGTCTTCATTGATTTCTTTCAATAGTGTCTTATAGTTTTCATTGTATAAGTCTTTCAACTCCTTAGTTAAATTTATTCTCAGATATTTTATTGTTGTTGTTGCAATTGTAAATGGGATTTTCTTTTTGAATTCTCATTCTGTTAGTTTAGCATATAGGAATGCAACTGATTTTTACAAGTTGATTTCATACCCTGCAACTTTGCTGTAATTGTTGATTATTTCTAATAGTTTTCCAAAGGATTCTTTAGGGTTTTCTATATATGAAATCATGTCATCTGCAAATAGTGAGAGTTTCACTTCTTTGTTGCCTATTTGGAGTCCTTTTACTCCTTTTTCTTGCCTAATTGCTCTGGCCAAAACTTCCAGTACTATGCTGAATGAGAGTGGTGAGAGTGGATATCCTTGTCTTGTTTCTGTTCTCAAAGGAATGGCTTTCAGTTTTTCCCTGTTGAGTACAATGTTGGCTGTGGGTTTGTCATATATGGCCTTTATTATGTTAAGGTACTTTCCTTCTAGTCCCATTTTGTTGAGAGTTTTTATCATAAATGGATGTTGGATCTTGTCAAATACCTTCTCTGCATCAATTGAGATGATCATGTAGTTTTTATTCATTTTGTTAATGTGGTGTGTCATGATTAATTTGCGGATGTTGAACCATCCCTCTGTCCCTGGTATAAATCCCACTTGATCATGGTGTATGATCTTTTTAATGTGTTGCTATATTCGGTTTGCCAATATTTTGTTGAGAATTTTTACATCTATGTTAATCAGTGATATTGGCATGTAGGTTTCCTGCTTTGTATTGTCCTTGTCTGGCTTTAGTATCAGGATGATGTTGGCCTCGTAGAATGTGTTAGGGAGTGTTTCATCTTCCTCTATTTTTTGGAGTAGTTTGAGAAGGATCAGTATTAAATCTGTGAATGTTTGGTAAAATTCTCTGGAGAAGCCATTTGGTCCTGGACTTTTATTTTTTGGGAGGTTTTTGATTATTGTTTCAATCTGTTTACTTGTGATTTGTCTATTCAGATTCTCTATTTCTTCTTGGTTCAGTTTTGGGAGGTTGTATGAGTCTAAGAATTTATCCATTTCCTCTAGGTTGTCCAATTCGTTGGCATACAGTTTTTCATAGTATTCTCTTATAATCCTTTGTATTTCTGTGGTATCCATTGTCATTTCTCCTCTTTCATTTATTTGAGCCTTCTCTCTTTTTTTCTTCATGAGTCTGGCTAATGGTTTGTCAATTTTGTTTATCTTCTCAAAGAACCAGCTCTTTGTTTCATTGATCCTTTCTACTGTTTCCTTAGTTTCTATTTCTTTTATTTCTGCTCTGATTTTTATTATTTCCCTCCTTCTGCTGACTTTGGGCTTTGTTTGTTCTTCTTTTTCTAATTCTGTTAGGTGTAGTTTAAGGTTGCTTGTTTGGGATTTTTCTTGTTTGTTAAGGTGGGCTGTATTGCTATGAGTTTCCCTCTCAGGATTGCTTTTGCTGCATCCCATATGAGTCGCTATGGTGTATTTTCATTTTCGTTTGTCTCCAGATATTTTTTGATTTCTCCTTTAATTTCATCAGTGATCCTTGGGTTGTTCAGTAGCATGTTGGTTAGTCTCCACATCTTTGTCACTTTCCCAGTTTTTTTCTTGTAGTTGATTTCTAGTTTCATAACATGGTCAAAAAAAGATGCTTGTCATGATTTCAGTCTTAAATTTATAGAGATTTGCCTTGTTTCCTAACATTATGGTCTATCCTTGAGAATGTTCCATGCACGCTTTAGAAGAATGTGTAATCTGCTGTTTTTGGGTGGAGGGCTCTGTATATATCTATTAAGTCCATCTTGTCTCGTTTTTAATTTGTCCATTATTTCCTTATTGACTTTTTGTCTGGATGATCTATCCATTGATGTAAGTGGGGTGTTAAGATCCCCTACTGTGTTGTTGTTAATATTTACTTTTAGGTTTGTTAATAGTTGCTTTATGTACTTTGGTGCTCCTGTGTTGGGTGTATATATATTTATAAGTGATATGTCTTCTTGGTGGAGTGTCCCTTTTATCATTATATATTGTCCCTCTTTGTCTCTCATTACCTGTTTTATCTTGAAATCTACTTTGTCTGATATAAGTATGGCAATTCCTGCTTTCTTTTGTTTGCCATTAGCTTGGAGTATTGTCTTCCATCCTTTCACTCTGAATCTGTGTTTGTCTTTAGAGCTGAGATGTGTTTCCTGGAGGCAGCGTATTTTTGGATCTTGGTTTTTGATCCATCCCACCACTTTCTGTCTTTTGATTGGAGAATTGAATCCATTTACATTTAGAGTGATTATTGATATCTGAGGGCTTAGTGTTGCTATTTTATCACTCATTTTCTGGTTCTTTTCCATTTCCTTCATTTCTTGTCCCATGTGTTTTGGACTACCAATTTAGTTTGGTAGTTCTGAATGATAATTCTCTTAGTTTTCTCTTTATTTGTCATATGTCATTCTGTTCTGATTATTTGTTTAGTGGTTACTATGAGGTTTGTATAAGAAATCTCGTAATTGAAATAGTCCATTTTCTGATGCCCTCTAATTTCCTTAGACTAAGTCAATTCTACCTCTCTCCTTCCCTTTCTAAGTTATTATTGTCACTACTTTTTCCATCTTGTGTTGTGAGTGTATGTTTAAAGTGATGAGATTGTATTCATTTTTGGTGTTTTCTTTCCCTTAATCTTGATTTTTATAATTAAGTGTTTGCTAACCTATTCTGATTCTAGAGAGCTGTAATTTTTCTGATTTAGTCTACTTATTTTTCTCCTTGCTCAAAGGTTTGTATCCCCTTCCTCTTTTTTTTTTTTCAGGCATGAGGGCCTTCTTGAGCATTTCTTGTAGTGGAGGTCTTGTGGTAATGAACCTCTCTTAGCTGTTGTTTATCAGGGAAACTTATTTCTCCATCATATCCGAAGGATATTTTCGCTGGATAGAGTCTTCTTGCCTGAAGGTTCTTGTCTTTCAGAATTTAGAATATATCATTCCAATCTCTCCTAGCCTGCAGAGTTTCTGTTGAGAAATCAGCTGAGAGCCTGATGGGAATTCCTTTGTATGTTATTTTATTTTTTTGTTCAGCTACCCTCAATATTTTTTCTTTGTCATTGACTTTTGCCAGCTTTACTACTATATTCCTTGGAGTTGGACTTTTCATGTTTATATATTTAGGAGATGTATTGACTTCATTCACTGTTATTTCCAGATCTTTCCCCAGGTTTGGGAAGTTCTTAGCTATTATTTCTTTGAACAAGATCTCTGCTCCTTTTTCCCTTTCTTCTCCTTCTGAAATACCTATAATCCTTATGTTGCATTTCCTAATTGAGTCTGATATTTCTCGAATAATGTCTTCATTTCTTTTTAGTCTTAGTTCTCTCTCCTCCTCTATCTGGAGCATTTCTGCATTCCTATCCTCAATAATGCTAATTCTTTCCTCCATATTGTCAGTTCTGTTCTTTAAAGAGTCCATATTTTCCTTTATCTCATCCATTGTGTTTTTTCATCTCCAAGATTTCTGATTGCTTTTTCTTTATGCTTTCAGTCTGTTTTGTGAAGAAATTCCTGAATTCATTGAATTGTCTATCTGAGTTTTCTTGTAATTCCTTGAGCTTTCTTATGATAGCTATTTTGAATTCTCTGTCATTTAGGTTATAGATTTCCGTGCCTTCAGGGTTGGTTTCTGGGTGCTTATCATTTTCCTTCTGATCTGGAGATTTAATATATTTTTGCATAGAGCCTCTGGATTTTGGCTTACTATTTCTCATGATGAGGATATCTGATCACAGTTTCCACCTGCCGCCACTGGGTGGCGGTCAAGAGATGTGTATTCTGAGCCTGCTGCGATCCAGGACTGGATTGTTCTGAAGCTCAGGGTTTGTGTGTGTCGGGGGGGAGGGTCTCTCTTTCACCTGCCCGATTCCAGGGTCTTTTTTCTTCCCTCACTATCTGCTCTCCTGAGGTGCTTGGATGTTGACCTCACCCCTGCAGCAGTTCTGTCATCACTTCCTTGTGGGGATTTCTCAGCAGTCTGTGAGAAAACTTGGAGAGCAATAGTTTTTCCACAGAGGGCCGCCCCTACCCCCGTCTGTGAACCATGTGGACCAGAGTTGCTGATTGAATGGGGAGGGTTAGTATTTCTCCTTACCTTTCTCTGCTCCCTTTGGGGCTTCCAGCACCTCCACCTTCAGATGTACAGCTGCGTGGGTCTCTTAGATGTCTTTTGTGATGTGTGATTGTCCTCTGTTGGTATGCAAATGATGTTTTTGTTGTGTCTTAGGGGGCAGATATTTTAAAGGGGAAAGCTCACTGTGCCATGGTGCTGACGTCTGTCTTGATTCATGTTTTTTAAAGATTAGGTAGACAATATTTGAAACCCATCCTCAGATCACTCTACCTCTGAACTTAATTGAAGTAAAAAATTTGGCAAGAATGGAGTCCCACTGTCCAGGAGAAGAGCTAAACAATCTGGTTCAATCCACTTTCTCCTGTGACTTTCTTCAGATTGAGGCAATTAGTCTTAAAATGAACGGAATTACCAGACTCTCCATATTCTAATAAGACTGTCGAAAGGTTCAAAGTCAAATAAAAGTCAAACTTGTTCAGTGTATAATTTCCTCTTGACGATGCCAGACCAAAGGCAATAGTGATCTAGCACTTATATTTGTTGTCATTTGTTGAGACTAGAATTCTTCTTGGGGTATATTATAATTTTTTTAATATTAAATTTTCTTTTCAAGGGATTTTTACTTAATAAGTTTATGTAATAACATATGCATTCCATTTAAGTTACTGTGCCAACTTTTCAGCTTCCCCATAGTTTCTAATAAGCCGAGAGATCAAATGAGTACTCCCCCAGTTGCCCAGCTGTTGGGCCTTATGGCTTGTTTCAGCCCATCTAACATCTGTGAACATTTAAAGAGAACGCCTCTCCAGAAGATACTTTGAGCCTAGTGGCATTCTCCAACCTCAGGTTACTTATTGAACTAGAGAGGTCTTCAATCCATTTTATCGTGTTTCCCTAATCTCACCCTTCTAATAATGTCTATGATATAATTCAGGGACAGCAACATTGGGATCAAAGCAGAATTAATGGGAGAGTAACTATAGACACCAAAACACTCTCAAAACCTTGAAACAGCAATTGGGCAAAACTGAATATATGCAAAAAATCCATTAAAGATGTTCCTTCTGTGAGCAGGGTTATTAATCAACTCAGGCTGTGGTAACAAAGTCCCACAGACTGGGTGGCTTAAACTGCAGAAATTTGTTTCCTTACAGTTCTGGAGTCTGGAAGTCCAAAATTAAGGTGTCAGCAGGTTTGATTTCTTCTGAGACTTCTCTCCTTGGCTTGCAGATGGCTGTCCTTTTTTGCTGTGTCCTCACATGGTCTTTCCCTCTGTGTGTGTACTAACACTCCTGGTGTCTCTTCGTCCTTTTATAAGGGCACCAACCCTATTGCATTAGAGCCCCACCCTTATGACCTCATTTAACTTTAATTACCTCCTTAATGGCCCTACTTCCACATACAGTCACATTGGGGGTTAGGGCTTCAGCATGTGAATTTTGGGGAGACACAATTCAGTTAATAACAAGAGTCATGGTAATAACTATCATTCACTGGGCACTTTGTGTGCTGGGAATTGTGGGAGATAGTTCCATTCACATCATAAAATTGTCTCATTCAAATCTTAAAATAGGTCTACAGGTTTTTTACCACAATTAAAAAAAATTCTACAAGACAAGCAATGTTCTCTTCTGTTTAACAGATGAGGAAATGAGGCTAGAAAATGAGGTAACATATGATAGGCCACACAAAGTCAGATCTGAACCCTAGTTTTGTAGAGTACCAGCCCTCTACTCATAACTTCTTAGTTTTATCAGTGATTATCATGTAGAAGAAAGAATGTGTCACATAGAAGATTTTCCTACCTAGATCAAGAGTCAAAGAAGCATTCTTGAACAGCATATGTTCAGCTGAGTCTCAGGAAAGAAGGGCTTCTCAAAGGACATAAGTCCCTGCTATGGACAGAACGTTTGTATCCCCCCCAAATTCATATGTTGAAACCTAACCCCCAATGTGATGGTGTTTGGAGGTACGGCCTTTGGGAGTGATTAGGTCATGAATGGGATTAGTGTCCTTATAAAAGGGACCCCAGAGAGATCCCTTGCCCTGTCCATCATATGAGAACACAGCAAAAAGATGGCTATCTATGAACCAGAAGCAGGCTTTCACCAGACACCAAATGTGTCAGTGCCTTGATCTTGGACTTCCCAACTTCAAAATTGTGAGAAATAAATGTTTATAAGCCACCCAGTCTATGGTATTCTGTTTACAGCAGCTCAGACGGTCTAAGGCAGTCCCCTTGGAAAGGCTATCCCAGTCATAGAGAAGGGTGGCTTATGTCCAAACTTCTTCAAGTGTGGTCCAGACCAGCAGTTTCAGCGTTTCCTGGGAACTTGTTAGAAATGCAAGCCCCAGCCCAGTCCTGAATCAAAAACTCTGGAGGTAGGACCCAGCAATCTGTGTTCTAACTAGCTCTCCAGGTGAGTTTTGATGCTTCTGGTTTGAGAAGCACTGCTCTTACTGTTTTAGTGGAGAGCACTGCTTAAGGTCAGCTGATGTCTCTTCTTCTGATTCCACATTTATCAAACAACCAGTGACTATAATTTACATACCCACACTACAGTTAGGGAATGTGCTAGTTCCCTTTACAAGTGTAAATTCATAAGACGGTTTATACATCAATTTCTTGTGAGCTTGACAAGTGAATCCATCTAGCTGAGAATGATCCGTTCTAAGCTTATAGAGGAAGTCTTTGATAAGCCTGTGAAACAGAGTCCCAGACCCTGATCCAGAGTAGATTCACTAAGGTAGATGCCACGGAATGAGGCTGCTCAGCTGCAACCATCCCATCCTGCCTCTCCCAGGCTTTCTCTTTCCTGTGCTTGCAACCCAGAGGACAGAATTACAGGTCAGCAAAGAACAGCTGTATCCAGTGCTTCTGTTCTCTGGATTATAAACACAAGTGAAATGCTTCCTAGTCTTATTTCGTGGGCTTATTTCGTAGCATTATTTAATTGTAATAGTAAAAGAGTTGGGCATTTTTCTATTTGATTAGACAGTTAACACTTACAAATTAGTTCACAGAATAATGATCCTAATTGTTATGACTAAAGCTTTTGGTGATTGCTTTTGGCATTTCTGGCCCTCTAGACTCTGAAAATCACTGAGTGGTTACAATTATACAGTTAAGAGAGCTTTCTGTTGATTGGTAGGAATATTAGTGTTTGAAGTAAATATACACTCTTATGAGCGTGAAGGACAGGGGCTTCCAGAAATTATTGTGGAGTCATTGCAACCAGGCAGAGTTATCTGTGCTACACAGTTAACAAGTCATGCTGTTGGGGATAAATAGAGAAAGTTGAGACAAGGAGAGGGAGGCAGAGCAGACGGCAGAGTACATGATTTGTCGACGCAGCCTTGAGAAGGGTTGGGGACGCCAAGGGGAAGCACACCCAGGGCCTTGGAGTTATATTTCCAACTGGGCGTTATAAACCCTGGGGAGAAGGGAGCTGAACCCTGGGTAAGCGGGACTGACAGGGCCAGTTGGGGCTATTCTACCTTCTGGAGTTGTCACTCTGCTTCAGATGAGCTAAGCATGTAAAAAAGAAAAATAAGTTACCTAAACTTCATTCTGTCTTAAATTCCCAGTATTTAAAAGTTTAGGGGCTAGCCCAGCGGTGTAGTGGTTAAGTCGCACACTCTGTTTCAGTGGACCTGGGTTTGCAGGTTCGAATCCCAGGTGCAGACCAATGCACTGCTCGTCAAGCCATGCTGCGGCGGCATCCCACATACAAAATAGAGGAAGATGGGCACAGATGTTAGCTCAGAGCCAATCTTCCTCAGCAAAAAGAGGAAGATTTTAGATCTTAGCTCAGGTCCAATCTTCCTCACACAACACACACACACACGCAAAGGTTATGTTGAATGGCAAAATATCCTGGATTTCTCCCTTTTAAAATAAGCTGTCTTCATTGTTCTATTTATCCAGTGTAAAAGTATTTGTAAAAATAGATATGTATGTTTATGTTGTTATATAATTGTATGAGTAGATTTATAATACAAATTGTTAACATGACTTCAGAGGAGTGGGATTGGAGGAGATGGGGGGATTTTTAGGTTGTTCTGTACACTTCTTTATTGTAGGACTTGTACAACAAGCCTATAACTATTGTTAACTCCATAAAATACATCTTAAATTTTATAAGATCTTTCAAAGTTCACTCACAAACTCAGTCCCCAATACTCTTTTTCTCATAAATCTCAAGTTCCTCACATATGAATTCTCCTGCCATGAGAAATTAGAAACATAGACCCAAAGTCTGAGGAAAGATTGTGATAGTCAGATCAGCATAGATAGGGCAAAGTTTCCAGTCAGAAGAACACTTCTGAGAATTGAATGGGAGGCCAAATTATCAGGCTAAAAATACCAGCAGAGGAAATTCCAAATGAGGAGAATCAGCGTGAAGAGTTAAGTAAGCAGTGTGTTTGTGTGTGCTTGAGAGAGAGGGGTTTAGATCCCTGTGTTTTGATGTATTCTAGACCTACCAAGAGCAGCCTCCAATGTCTTCCCGGGGAGTATGCCCAAGAATTCTGGTGTCTGAATTTTGTCTTGAGATATTGTGATTTTATAATAAGAAATATGTGTTTAGTCTTTGTCTCATTCCTGGCACAGAGCTCTTAAAACCCTTGGAATTTCCCAAGTGAAATGAGTGATAAAGGAGTAAAAGACACTCGTTATTTATAACAAGCCCCTTTCAACCACACTAGAGTTTATGGTAATGAGGTGACTTTTGGGAAAGTCCCCTAAGGATTGGGGTGGGGGGTGGCTAGATGCTCGGGGAACCACCCAGGTGATTACAGGGTTAGAACTTTCAGCCCCACCCCTGATCTCCAGGGAGGGGAGAGGCAATGGAGGTTGAGTTAATCACTAATGGCCAGTGATTTAATCAATCATGCCTGCGTAATGAAGCCTGCTTAAAAAACTGTGACTGAAGGCATTTGGAGAGCTTCCGGATTGGTGAATGCATGGAGGTGCTGGGAGGTGACAGGCCTGGAGAGGGCATGGAAACTCTGCATGCCTTCCCCCACACCTTGCCCTGTGCACCTCTTCTATCTGACTGTTCCTGAGTTGTATCTTTTATAATAAACCTGTAATCTAGTAAGTAAACTGTTTTCTGAGTTCTGTGAGCCATTCTAACAAAGTATTGAACCTGAGGAGGGGGTTGTGGAACCTTCAATTTATAGCCAGTCAGTCAGAAGCACAGGTGACAACCTGGACTTGCAGTTGGCATCTGAAGTTGGGGGTTAGTCTTATGGGACTGAGCACTTAACCTGAGGGATCTGACACCATCTCCTGATAGTGTCAGAACTGAACTAAATTGTGGAACACTCAGCTGGTGTCCAAAGAGAATTGAGAATCGCTTGATGTGGGGATAATGCCCACAGATTTGATGGTGAGAAGTATCCTGAGCAGAGTAGAGTATGAAAAAGAGGGCTTTTTGCTTTCACTTAATTTCTCCTCTATCTGTAGACATGTATTAATAATAACAAAAATAGTAATAATGGCTATTCAATATTAATACGGCATTTACTGTGTTCTGAGCATTCCTCGTATAAGAATTCACTTAATCCTCATGAGAACATTGTGAAGTAGGCACCGTTATGACCCACAATTTGTAAAAAAGAAATCCGAGACACAGAAAGTTTAAGTGACTTTCCCAAGCTCCTAAGTAGTGGGGTTAGAAGTCATAAGTATCGGACTCCAGATCCTAAAAGGTAAATCATTGCTCTCACCCGCCTCCCAACCTAGGAGGGTTTCTTTGAGAGGCTAAAATCAAAACCCTACCTCATATTGATCATATCCTCTGTAGGACTCATATATATATTTATATTTATATTGTATCATTCATGAATGTCTATTCTCTCTGGCCAGGTTGTAGTATTTGAGGTCAGGAGCCATTTTCCCTATTTTTTTTGTATTCTTATATTGCCTGGATACACTTGATAAATGGTTTTTGAATGAATGAACCAAACTGTTTCTCTGATTCACTATGCACCTCTTTAAGTGTCTAAGGAAAGAATAACTATAGAGTCTTGCATTGCCTGATCTAGAAACTCCCTTAATATCAGAACCAACTTCCTTTCTTTGATCTTAGAGCCGGATGTAGAGTTTGCAAAATTTAATCCATTTACTCTTAAATGTGGAATCAGAGTTAGAATTATAACAATTAGAAGTTGCCATATTACCATCATCTCTAGTTTTGTTTGCTTTATCTTTATATGTTTTAGTTCCTGAATTTCTGACCAATACAAGCCAACATTTTGACATATTGGAATCTGAGTTTCTTCAGTGAGTTCATAATAGCAAAAATATTGTATCATTTAAAAAATCCATATAAACCCAAAAGTTGCAGAGTCCCTGGCACTGGCACGCTTCCCAGGCCTCTAGTTCTAACTCACCACTACAGAACCTACAAAGGAAGGCCAAACTCCCCATCTTTTTTCCCCAAAGTTCACTTATTCTTTACCCTATAGGCAACATTCCTTTAACTTGAGATGAGCAAAGAACAATTCACATAGAAGAGGAGGAAAAAGGCGGGGTGGGAACCATAGCAAAATGGTACACTTCCCTACCTATGTGCTTATTTGCATAATTGTGTTTTTATAACATTTCCTGTACTTTTCTGTAAGCTGATGCTGCCCTAATCATAGATTTTCAAGAGAACACTTTATTGTACCCCAGATTATATAGTGCTTTAAAAAGATACCTTCTTACTGGTTTACCAAATACCTTATAAACTTGTAATTACATAAAACAATTCAGGATACAGAACAGAAACAGCCTGTACTGTTAACAGATGTTGGTATTGTTACATAATTGAATACAAGGCTTTCAAAGATCTATAATATTTTTCTTGTGTAAAAAAGAAAGAAATGACTCATTATAGTCATAATGTGTCACGGAGACTCCTGATCAAACAGAATGCATGTGTTCTGTTTTGTGAGTTCTCTACAGTGCATTGTCAATGGCCTTGCCTCTGTGAAGGGGAAAGTGCCACTTATTTCAGCAAATTATCTTTGTGGCATATGTACCTGCTTGTTAGGCAGCTTGTGGGCATCTGGGTGAAGCAGAGGCTGGACCCCTTTATCGTGGCACACCTGCACACGGCGTCCCCACAGCGCCCAGCTCCAGGGAGTTTGCCCCATTTACAGATTCGTGCCTTCGGGAACCCACTGAGGACTGTTCTCAGCGCTCTCCTTCCCCGCAGACTGGGAGTCAGGCTGCCTTTCTATACAATGGCTTTTCTTCTTTTCCATCATTTTTGGGTCTGTGTTTAAGACACAAGTGATTTAAACTACAAGAAAGGTAACTTCAGTGGAACACAACTGAGGAAATAAATCCTTTTATTAAGTGCTGGGTTTAATGTTTAATTTCAACTTAATTTTCAGCACTTGTTAAAAAAGAAAAGTTGCTTATCTTAGGCTATTAGGGTAGATATTTGTTTTATTGACATCTCCATAGTTTCCTCTCCAGAGGAAGTTGTCTTTTGAGAACAAACCAGAGATACATACAAACTTACCAACTCCCTCATTCCTTCAAAGGTTTTCATATTAGCTTTAAGGTAGGTCTTCTTTTCCTCTAAGGAAACTTTCCCTTTTTTTAAGCAAGAATTTTGAAAGATGAATTGCTGAAATGGGCTTCATGTGTTTTTGTGGTTTTGTTTTGTTGGAATTTTCTTCCCACCTTTCTTTTTGTCATTCTTCCCTCAAAAACTGACCTTAATGAGATCGTTTCTACCATGGAGGTTCCTTGTGGCACATTGACTGGTCCAGCAAAAGACTGAGGTCCAAGAACCAACTTAGCAGTAAAATAATAAAGCCTTGAGTATAGATTGATTCATAAATGTAAGTGGACGAGTGTTGAAAGTGACGCATTATGTCACTGCAACATATCGACGTTATCAATTATATGTCATTAAACAGCTAAACTAACTGAATGGTTTACTTTGTGTTTAACTGCCTTTTTCAATTAAAGGGAGCGTGAATGCTGAGGAACTGAGGCGCGACATCAGAAACCATATATTTTCTCCTGTTAGCACCAGCATCGCGTGAGGGCATGTTGGCGTTTTGCTGCGGGCTGTACTGCTCTAGTTTAAATGGTCTAAACGAGTGATTAATGATCAGGAGCAGGCCCTTACACTGCTTCCAGATCTTTCCTTCACTGCACTTCCATTTGCGTCACCTAGCTGCACACTTGGGAGGCGTTATATCAGGGTGGTTCACAACTATTTATTTCGTTGACATTTGTTTCCATTTCCAGGGCCCTTCATGTTTCTTCATAGTTTTTTTTTTAAAGTATTATTTAGCATAATGACCCAAACCTTAAACTGTTGAATTTGCAGTTGCAATACAGCTGTTCTGTTGCCTCCAACAAAGAAGCTCTAGACTTTTCTTCCAGTTTCAGTGGTGATAACTTGAACCAGACATTCTAGTTTCTTGGGAGAATTGTTTTATTGTCTTGCAAGTTAGTATGGTATTTGTATTTCACAAAGCTAAACTATACATAGTATTTTTCAAGTGTGCATTTGCGATAGATGGATGTATTAACTGTTATTCTGAAGCTGAGAATTTGAACTATTAACTGACCCACTGTATTTGTTCTCTCTGTAAAATTTTGTTATAACAGTGCTAATTACTAAGCAGCTGCATTTGTGAAAAAGTGCACAGCAGTAATTTGCACCTTACTGTTGCTTTGCTATTAAAAACATTGTGAACACATATACAGGGTGCATGCACTTGATTTATGAACTTCCAATGAGCACGTTTATCTGTGGATCTTTAACAGTTTGACTTTTTGAGGATAGCATTTGGTTTCTATATTTGTGCTTCTGAGACACTCGTTTTACCCTGATAAGAGCTGTTGAGTGCTGAATAGGACATTTTAAAAAGGAAGAGTAGTGGTTTGCAATAAGACTGAAGCTTTTAAATTATTACATAGTTTTGTTTATTATTTTTGCTTGTTTTAGAAAAAACAAGAAGAAAGATCTCCTTTCTAGTTCCTTCCCATTGATGTGAAATCATGAACTGGAGTAGTCAGATTTTAGTGTTTTGGTGATGGTGTTAAAATCATTGTTTCAAAGGCAGATGGAAATGGTTCTGTTGGATTCACATCCTGAATAAATGCTCCCAGATAATTAGAGCTTATAACAGACCCAAACCAGCAGAGTTTCGTTTTGTTTTGGTCTAGAAGAACAACTTCAAGTCTTGGGAAAGAATTGATTTTTGCCCTGTGGATGGGTCAGAAACATCTGCTTCAGGTAGTTTCCAAGTGTTCCTTATTAACCCGTGAGCCAGAAACCCAGATAGAGAGTTCTGACTATTTGAAAACTACACATTCCATGTTTTTCTAAGTGTATATTCAGATTAATTCCACATACCTTTTATTTGGATTTCTGGCAGCCAGGAACTTTTAAAAGCTGTTGTGTTTTTAAAAAGAAATGTGAAAAATTAAATTTTCTTTCCTAGTAAGAGAGTTTTTCTGTACTTTTGAGAAATCCTGCTCATGGGCAGAAAGGAAAGTTTTCAAAGGAACCTCATCTCCATATGGTTTTACTCGATAATCCTTTATCCACCATCTTCAGCTCTCATTCCTTTGCTTTCTTGCCTGTGGCTACATTTCTATCTCTGCATCAATTAGCACAGTGATTTATACAACAAGCAGGCAGTTTAGAGGTAATGGTACACAATTAACATCTCATTCCACCATAAAGGGTATGCTAAATACCCCAGTCATTGCTTTCTCTGCCTGGAATTGAAATAAGTGTTTGTCCTAATTCATATGCTATCTGATGTGAAGTGGGCCTGCTTTGTACTGCACTACACCATTAATCTAATTATAGATAGCTGCACATGAAGTGCTGTCTTAGCTGGGAGACTGAAGAAAATAGCCTTTTGTCATTTGGCATGACTCTGTGAAGCAAGATCACACTTTACGGGCCAATACTGCAAAATGGAAATCTCAATAATATTGCTGCCTGTTGCATCTTTTCTAATTACGACAGCATTGTAAACACAACTGGGCTCTGATATAAATAGAGCTGTAGATATGCTGTCATGTGGGTTGTCGGAGAGAGTCCTCCGAGTGCTGTTGGATTAAATGATGCATCCTGATTGACAGCTACCTTGAGACTGTGCCGATGGAGTTGTCACAGCATTATGCTAACAGGCTGCTCCAGTGACTGCAGCTGTACGAGGCACTTTAACTGCTGTCTGTTCATTTCACCTTCTTCGCCTGGGCTGTACTTCCAAGAGAAGGACAGCCACAGGCTTCAATCCTGTATGTTTTCAGTATTGTTTCTCAGAGTTTTTTGTTGGTTTGGGTTTGTTGGGCCTGATGCTGACATAGAGGGGAATGTGTTTTGCATGGCTTTGAACCCTTGTTATTTGTTTTCCTCAAGTGTAAATTGTATGTCCCACAAAGAATTTAGGAAGGGAAATCAAGTTTGAGTTATAATTCTAATTCCACCTAAGTTTTTAAACTTATATTTAGTGTTTTTCTCTACTTTTCTGACACATCGATGCATCATTTTTGCAGCTAGTCATTTCTGTCACTTTAAAAACATTGATGATTTTTCTCCAGCTCTGAGTTAGGAAAGTAGACTTTTAGGGGAGTATTTGAGTGTTAGTTCTCACAGCCACACTGTGGAAATGAAGACACAGCTCAGTGTTGGAGACCCTTGGGGCCAAAAAGTATAAAATTTTGAATAAGAAGAGATCTTTGTATTTGAAGAAATGTATTTACTTAGTGAGGGTGGATGTACAGTAAATGGCCAATGCTTCAGAATGTTAAGATAATTGATGTAAAATAATTCATAGTTCAGGGTCATCATCTGAGGGTCATCATTTACCCCTGACTCGGTGTTACTGAGATGGCCCACAGTCGGCATGGAAAAACATGAGCCGTTTATCAGCTGTACCTGTCCTCACTGTTATTGGAAGAATGACGTAGAAATGGAAACGGGAGCTGAGCCTACTTCAGGAGGAGCGATGCTAGAGGGTCTGAACTCACAGCTGAAGATATATGTAAAGCAAACTGGAAGTATTCATCTTTCGAGGAGCCCGAGACCTCTAAATCATACAAATGTGTGAGGATGTGGAATGTGCAAAATTGCTGGTAAATCTGGAGGCCTTAGAAAGAAGCACGTGGATTTAAACTCCATAGGGAGATGCATGTACTGAACTAATACAGAAACCAGCAAGGTGGTGTTTTGCATGACTGTCTGGGAGAAGTGCATCCATAGTGAGGGCTGCTTTACCATCTATGGGGCACAGGCTGTGTGTGTGTGCGTGGCACAGGGGGCGTGCTCACTTGCAGGATGTTTTTGTTAACCAAGTCTGCTTAAGCAAGTCCCAGACTGTGACCGGCTCTCACCTTCTCCCCAACAACCACAGCACTCTGCTCCCACCTTTCCCCCTCCTATCAGGTTCCACAGGAAGCACTGTGTGTTAATTTTTAAAACGATTCCATTGTGTTCCTCTTTTTTTGTGTGAGGAAGAATAGCCCTGAGCTAACATCCATTTCCAATCCTCCTCTTTGTGCTGAGGAGGATTGGCCCTGGGCTAACATCTGTGCCCATCTTCCTCTACTTTATATGGGCTGCTGTCACAGCATGGCTTGATAAGCGGTGCGTTGGTCTGCACTCGGGATCCGAACCTGTGAACCCCAGGCCACCGAAGTGGAGTGCATGAACTAAACCGCCATGACGCTGAGCCAGCCCCCTTGTGTTCCTTTTAATTGTCCATCTCTTATAGTTTTCTTCCTGATCCTTTCATGTCTAGTATGATTTGTCTTTGTTTCTTTTGAACTTTTGGGGAGAAATTTTCTTGTTAGACATGGTTTTATATTGTAGACACCATAAAATTAATTTGCTTGGAGAGCTGGGCTGTGATCTTTTTACCATACCATTATATAACACCTCAGTTCCTCCCATTATTGTCATGTAGGGGTTGAGGAACCAGGCCACACCTGGAGAGCACCTGCTCTGAGTTACACGGTCAGGTGTGTTTTTCCAGAACTTATTATTTAACTGTGGTTTGGAAAGCACCTCCCAAACCCAGCAGAGTGGGGTTCCATCTACTGACAACCTGGAGCTTCTCAACTTGGAGTACTCAGCTTCGGGCTCCACCAACAAGCAGCTTCTGATCCCTCGAGCAGGAGTTTCTCATGACCTCGCAGGGTGAGAACCTTCTGGCTTCTTCGAGGAACGTGTTTCTCTGTCCTTTCAGCTCGCCTTTAAGATCTTGGACTCCCACCCCCAAAACAAGTCAGGTTTATCTGCTTGAGAACAATAACAACACTTAAAATCAAAACTTTCCAGGGAAGTTTTACGGAGCCCATTAGGAATACTTAAATGCCTCCCGTGAAGTCCAACTCTGCACGTGTCATAGGGCATTTTCCTGAAGTCTCTCAGCCGATTGGCTGCTCTGTCTGTGCCCCTAAGAATTCGGAGACACCAACAAATAGCAGTTTTGATCATCAGCTTTGAAGGCCTAGTGTACATTCTTAAATGACTTCTTTTCTGGGACATCAAAAAGCTTTTACGGTTTTCACCAGGCAGTTCATTCTGATGGTCCCAGATGCTGCACTCTGCTTAGATCCCGTCCTGGCAAGCACCCCCGTGTACCACTGCATGGGCGAGCCAAGAGGTTGTTTTAAGGAGGCATGTTTGTGTGGGCACGCTGAAGGGGTCAGGACAACATCAAAGGTAATCTTAAAAAGAGAACCTTCTCACTGCCTCCCCTTTTTATATTCAGAAAGATCATTTCTAAGCCAACTATTTGCAACAAGGCCTCTCCTGAGGCATTTCCCCGTTGTTATTTTTTACTTGTGATTACAATAAGTCGCTTATCCTCCGAACAGATTTAAGAACAATAAACAAATACAAAAGGCAGAGGAACATCTCATCAATAACAAAGACTGCATCTAAAGGCGTTGAGTTCTGTGACTTTTTTACATCTCTTTCCAAGCAAAGCAGGAGTCCTACAGCGAAAGGAATCTAAAAGATATGAAAATTATAAAAATAGTAAAAGGATCTAGTTTTAGTCAGGATCTCATAATTTCTGGGGAGAAATGGAGCTCGGTACAATCTTGGCACTTTATTCATATTAAGACTTGTTTGTGATATAGCTAAAATTAGTTTTTAAGCGTATCCACTGTGGTGAAATGTAATAAATCATATTATCCTCAGTGTAGAAAGATACTTTTCCTGAATTTAGAGTTCACATTTTGGAGTCAAATTGTGCAAAAAACAAGACAGAAATAGATCTGTATATGCAACATTGAAAACAAGACAACTGGGCCCAGTGCTGATCGGTCACATGGAAGGAGCAGCTCAGGGTGATGCCAGCTAGAAAAGTAAATTTTTGTTGACTCTAAAGCTTCTGGTGATGTTGGATTTTCTTTTCCAAGGCAGACAGAGCAGAGATACTAAAACTGTGCAATTTGGTACAATTATATTCTCTCCTCTCCCTCCATCCTCCCCACTCTCATGGATTTAATGAAGGACTTTGAGGTACAATTCATCATTGATAAATAGTCCCTCTGCCCAGAATGTTTATTAGACTGACAGCAGAATGCACTCTCCTTGCTTTTTCCTTGCCACTTATGACTCAGATGAATTTTAATAGGAGTAAAAAGCTTTTATTTGCTCTGTAATTTCACTTAAGGATCATATCCTTCAAAAACTGGCAGACACTTGTATGTCTTGATTGCAAAACACACACTCAGGAGTAAAGAAACATACACAGATGTTATTATTCAACCTGTCACAGTGTCGCAAATCTGCTTGGAACTTAGGCCATCAAAGCTCTTCTTTGGGGCTTCCCCCACCCTTTTACATACGTCCTGTAAAGAGCACACTTAGAGGTTTCCGCCGACCCTGTACCGAATCAAAGGGCGAACTCTGTTTTGCTTTTGCATCCCTGCCATCTCGATGCCCACAGGAGGCTTTGAGTTACAGCAGCTTTTTTCCAACAAAATGGAGGTGCCTCGATGCTGTGTCTCACCCAAGGGAAGTGCAATCTGGTGGGAATCCAGAAATCTTCCCAACTTCACTGTGTAACACTTCCCCAAACCATTTTATTTTGTTTCTGTTTGGATAGACCAAACTGTGTGGCTCATGTATTTATTCACAGAGATCTAGGATTTTTCCTGCCAGGTGGAAATTCTCTTTATTAGAAATGTTCTGTTTGACTAAACTGCCTTTAGTGTGCCCCTAATTGTTTGAGAGCCACTTACAAAAGGTGCCATTAAAATACTTGGCTGTGCTTGTTTTCTTTCAGTGGATTTAAAATCTTGATATTATTGTCTCCCATATTTCATCTTTATCTACCCTAACCATCTTGCCACACTGGAAAGACTACGTAATGCTGGGCCTAAAAAGAAAAGCTAACTTTTTCAATTGTGCATATAACATTTTATATCACTGGAAAAAATTGAATTTTAAATATTATTTTGCCCAAAATGAACACTGAAATCCTTTGTCTTAACTTATTGATACTTAGTACAGCAGCTCTCTGGAGGCAAGTAGGAAGTTTGAGACGGCAATCTGCTGCCATCTACTGGTTTGTGTTGGCAGTCACCCCCTTTCTCTCATCGGCTGACCCAGCTCATGGAATTGGTGTTAATTGGGATGTTTGTAAGCTGTGAAGGGAATACAAGGAAAACTCTCACTGTTTTCTTTATAAAGTTTTGAGATGTTTTTCTAAATGGTACAGGATGATTACTCTTTGTCCCTAATTAGTTACTGGAGTAGTTCTTCAAGAAATTTCTTAAATATCTGGCTCACAACATATGCCAGAAACAAACTAATGTATTTTGTTTCTATGTATGATAATTAAAAACCATTTGACTTCAAAGATGTTATAATTTAAATTTAAAAGCTAAGAACTGATCTTGAATGTACTCTACGTTTGAAGAAAAGTTCGTCATTTAAAATCTTTTATGTTTTTTTTTCCCTTAAGTACAAGGTGCATATTTTAACCAAACTTGCTGCAGAATTGAACAAATTTATGCTGGAAAAAGCAGCTGAGGACACAAGCAGTATTCTGCGTTCCCCAATGCCTGGCGTGGTGGTGGCCGTCTCTGTCCAGCCCGGGGACATGGTAAGGACTGTGCCTGTCTCCGCGACGGGTGAAGCATAGTCACATTCTATGCAGTTCTTTCTTGAGTCATACTACCCCCACACAACAGCAAAATAGCTTTTGTGCGTTCTTTGTCCAACGGTTTCACATCTGAATTAGGTTAGTAATGATATCTCTGAGTGCCTCCCTCCCGAATGACCTGGGACCAGAACAGAAATAAGGCCAGATTTATTCCGTTATTTTGCAAATTTAGTGTTTCGGGAAGTATTTCATTTAAAATTCCTACTTACTCTCTAGCTCTCTGTGCTTTGAGCATCCTTGAAGAACTCATGCCAAGAAATAACCCTCTGATGGGGAACTTTTTGCATGATTTCTAGAATAAACGGGAAGGGAACTAAGGAAAGTGAATTCCGTCATCCGTGTGGTGCCAGAGCACTTCTGTAACTTGAGAAATAAAATTCAGGATCACAGTGTGAAGTTTTTCATCTTGACCTCGTGACATTAAGGCACAAATCAAAGCTCTATTAATATTTCCTCACATGCTCAGTCTCAAGATAATACACTGGACAAGTTTGTAGGATACAATGCGTTTTCGTAGAGCAGGGATAGAAAGTTCTATTGATAAGCACAAAAGGAAAAAGAAAACAAAGATGCAACTAGAAGGTTTCTAGGGGGCACTTAAATACATGCCAGCAAATAACGGACAAACCTGATGGTCTTTCATGGATGATAAGATGATTCCATTTTGTATCTCAGTTAAGTCACAGGAGTTTATATCTTTTCCTGTAAATATTACATTAAAACTGCCTCTGTATTTCTTTATTAACATAAGTAAAATAATATTGAGGAAAACTCCTGTAGTTGGCATTGGCTTCTAGAAATGTATTTACAGTAAATGAATATTAAGAAAAAATGACCAGTTTCTGTTGCTTAAATGACTAGCCCTGAAATTGATATGTGAAGTTGGAAAGCTGACTTAACAAGTGCTTTACCCAATGATACAGAAGTGGAACTACCGGCTTTTCTAGAAAAGCATGACAGAGGCTAAGTAGCTATGAATTGTTCCTCGTACTTTGAAAGCACTGACGTTCCTGGAAGAGAGCACTCGTTACGATCGTCAGTCACACACAGGGGCGAGCGTTTGGGACGGGTGGTCACACCAGTTACAGGTATGTGCTGACTACAGGAGAGGTGTTGCTTTGTGTATCTTCATTCCATAGGATTAGGGTCCTAAGAAGATAGCTCCTTGGCCTTGGTATTAAGAGTGCCTACACTCACACACTACACTAACAGAACAGTCAGTGGAATCTTCTAGTGACTAGAAGTGTAGGTTCGTAAACAATGTGAGGGGGTTATTTTGCTTTTTTCATTTTCCTTAAGCTTTTTCGGGAACCACATCGGCCGTATACTGCTGTCCTGAGCTTGTTAGTCCTAATTGTGTGGCTTTAATTATGAAATCACATTTGCACTTAAAAATAAGTGTTTAACTGAAATCCTTACTTTTCCAACACCTGAATCAGAACCTGAGCGGAGGGAGGACGGAGGAAGAGGGAGGCGGCTCCTGCTGAGAGCGCGGAGGGAGGGCCGGGCTCAGACTGCGTCTTGCTCCTGGTTCGCACCCGCTGCCCCGCCTGTGGCTGCTCGTAGGGCAGAGAACAGGGAGCTGCAGCCTTCTTGTTTCAACAACTGCAGCATCTCCAGATACCAGAAGAGTTTACCCTTTACTCTTTCCGTTTCCTGGTTAATAATTTAATGTGGGGAACAAGTCATTTAGTGAAATGGAACAATGTGGTTTTATTCCATGGTTCCTTGGGGTAGCTCAGATATTGAAAACAACCACTAGTAATTAAATGTGAGTATTCAAGAATGGTTTAATTTCTATGTGTTCCTTTAAAGTCAGAGGCCCGGGGTGGGGTTGGGGGACCCAGGGGCACCCCAGTGAACTGGCTCCTGATCTGTGTGTCCTTCACCTTACTCATATATGCTCTTGGCGTACATGTGCCTGGGCCAGTCAGAGGGAGCATGTGCTTTCGGTTACTCCTCTCCCCAACTTCCGGTGCCACTTGGGTCCTTGGAGAACTTCCTTTCATATTCTGTGACACTGTGTTTTGATAAACAGTGTTTTCTCTTGAGTTACTATTTGTGAAAAATATCCCAAATCGCTAGTACCTAGACCAAATGCCGGCTGGGTGTTTAATCATCAGCTCTTACAACAGTTTCTGTAGTTAAATCTGCCTATGTCATTAAAACACAGGAACTTTCCTTGGACCAAAGGCATGGCACTTACTTGAGGCTGTTATAAGAAAATAATACTTGTAACTTTTAAGTTTTGTGGTTTTAAATTATTTTAACACTGCAGGGCACATTGTGTTTTTCTTAATAATAACAATAGCTGCGCCACGGTTCTGCTTTTTTCAGTAGAAAGACAATGCAGTCAATCATCTCTGTGTATTTTCAAGGAAAACAAGAACATAAAAAACAACTAAGAGCCTACAAGTATTTTATTTTTCTTCAAAATGTCATTTTTTATAGTTTAAATTCCAGTTATCTGTAGTTTTTATATTTAGCTTAAATAAAACGTGGCAAATCTTAGAAAGGTGGGCCTGGCGATAATGTGATCCACAGAAGTGTCACATGAACTATAAGTAACAGATCTGTTCTGTGAAGTAAACAATTTTAACAGAGTTAGGAGACCTCAGGGCAGGAGGATTTGGGGTGGCGTTCGAGTCAGAAAGGCGCCGCGAGCCTGCTGTGTGCAGGGTTCCCGCCCTCAGCACAGAAGCTGGTTTTCCTCTTCAGGTTCACTCAGCAAGGGTTCCTAAGACTTTTTCAATGTCCATTACATACTATTTAACACTAAATGTAGCAGTGAAGTCATTCTTCAGTGATTGTTAATATCACTTTGGAACCTGTGGGGAGGGAATTCTAGTTAATAAACAGTAAAATGCATACAGGCCACAAACCAGGAAGGAACAAGGCAGAAGTGGATTACGAAAGGCAAGAATCACCAACTTAACTCAGAAAACAACTGATATGACTTTTATATGCCTTTCCTGTATGCCTTTTTAAGTCTGCCTTCTCAAAATATATTTCCAATGACCGATTTTCATTTCAATTTGGAAAAAAAACTATTTTTCTGTACATTTAACGCGGTCATAAGTTGGGGGCACTTCTCTAATCAAAGTTAGCATTTTTTATAACTTGTTTTATTTTTTTAAACTTCTATCTTTATGATATTCTTGAACAAAAATATTAAAAATATATATTCTTTCAGAATAATGGCTGTTTTTTCCACATATTAGCGTTAGACTTATAGCTGCTGAATTTGTTGCACAATTTTCATTTTGACTTTGAAGTGTCAAATAAAGTCATTACAAGCACATCTGTTTCATTAGCCTTTTGATATCAGAAACAAAACAAAAAATAAAAACAAAAATGAGGCAACCCAAGGGGATATTTAATGTTGTATTTAATTAAGATTCTTTCTAGATGTTTAGATTATGTTTAGATTCTGCAGTCATCTCAGATTTGCATGAGAAATACTCATCTTATTTAGTACATTGAGTGAGACCTGAGCCAGAAGCAGGCCATATACCCATCTACGTTTCTTTCTTTTTTAATTATTTCTTTGTCACTTACAAGTTTGTGAGACCAGGTGAAATAATAGGTTGACATTAAGTACCTGTTGCTGCTTTTTCTTGCCACTTAGCCTGTTCAATATTAGTGAAGACAGACTAGAGTATTTCTGTGGGGCCAAGAGGAGGCAGATCCACATTGTAACGGAACGAACCTTTAGCAGGAGAATAATGAGGTGTTTGGGATTGTTGTTCTCGTGAACAGTGTCTTAGGCACAAAGCGGTATACTGTAAAGTGCACAGGAAACATAAAATTTGTCATCGTTAATAGGAGTACCACCCTGATTTTGCCCTGATTTTTTTCCTCCTTGCATGTGCTCCTTCGGGGGGCGGGCTCCTGAGGGAGTGGATGACCCGGATCACCAGACACAGGTGCCCCGTTTCAGAGCATGATATTCACACCTCCCCTTTGTCCCTAACCCATCTGTCATTGAGCTCACAGCTGAACTTGGGGGAATTGCAAACTTGGCCAGACACCTTTATTTTGCGTCTCTTGAAGAAAGGATTGGAAGCGTCCCTGGCCCTGGGGTATTCCGGATGAGAAGGGTTGCACTGGGCCCTCCTGACGTGTGTCCATAAGGCCGTGACTTGTGCGCCTCACGCAGCCCAGTGTCAGTGACGGCGTCTTTCCTGGGCAGAGGCCTGGGCTGGTCTGGCCTGGCTGTGGGATAGATTTCTCAGCTTCTGGTTACCTCGATTTGCAATCATGAAATAATTACAATAATTAAATTTACGTATTTTATAGCAGTGGTTATTCAAACAGTTTATTTGACTAGATGCCAGTTTTTCATCCAAACCTCAGATTGTATTCCAAAGCATGTATAAATAGTTTCATGCATTCATGATTTAACATTTTTAAACTTTAAATTATGAAATATTCCAAACATACAGAAAGTTATAGAGAATAATACAACGAGCGCTCATGTGCTGTCTGCCCGCCTTTACCAGATCTGTTTCCGATTTTAACAATAAAACATTGCTTATATAGTGACCTTGCCCTGCGGCCTCTCCCATCAAATTCCTGTCCTGCCTTCTTCAGAGGTCACGGCCATCCTGAATTTGGCCTTTTTATCTTTTCCAGATAACATTTATTTTTAAAAGTTAGGGTTAATTTTTGTTGGAGGTAACAATTTGGGAATTTTTACAGTTTAATGATAATTATCAGTATAAGAGAAAATATTTTTATAGATAAATTAAATATTGTAGGCCAGTCTCCTGCAATTTTGGCATTTTATTTTATTTCTCAAGGAATGATCTACTTCAGATTAGAGGGTATGTTATCTTGGTTAAACATTTTTGAAGATGACAGTTCTTAATGTTACTAAGATTCAAAATATCTTTTCTCATCCTTTTGCTTAAAAAAAAAAAAATCATCATTTCACTGAGTCCTTTAAAACAGCGTACTTCACAAAGGTGGAGAATCCAGACTTATTTCTTAGATACTGTAAATAACATCAATCTTAACTAGTTCTCTTTGTAACCAGCGGCTTTTGAACTAACTTAGAGAGCAGTAAGGAGTAATATTTTTCTTCCTTTTAGGGAATTTTAAGAAAAACTGGACTATTATATTGGCCACAACTCTGTATTCTTTCCCCGAGCCTCTCCACTCCCTGCTTCAACGCCCGCTGCCTGGTTCCAGGGAGGCAGCTCCGGGCAGGAGGGGAGGGGCAAGCGCAGGGCAGATGTGCGGCCCTGCCGGCCCCAGAGCAGCAGCCACCGTGGAGTGTGTGTCCTCTCCCTGCGTGTGCCCTTCTACGTGAGTCGGCTTGTGCACAACCCCCTTAAAGAAGGCCTTGGACTGGAGATAAGGGGTTTGGCAGCATTTCTGTTGCCTGCCTTCTCTTTCTTTGTAATTTGATGATGGTTTGTTCCATCATTGCTTAAACACTGCACAATCTCCCGGGGTTTTTCTCCCTCCCTCTATACATGAAGCTGTTGGGATGTGAATGCACATTTCTTCTTCAGGAAATATCAGGGGATATTCACCAGCCTATCTTACCAGCTCAGAAAGAGGAAGTTTTTATAATCAGATTCTAGCAGTGCCTTTTAACCAAATCTGAGATGCTTTTTTCTTGTGGCTGTTAACTGCGTCTTTCTTCAGATCTAAGGGCCTTAAAATGCACTGCATTCAGGCACCTGTGTTCTGAGTAGAACGGCCTTTAAAAATGTAATTGAAGGATTTTCACTTTTGTGGTGTCGTCAGCAGGGTTGATACTGGTCCATGATTTGGGGGGCCGGGTGTAGCAGAAGGGGAGACTGCAGCGGGCCCCCAAGCCCTCCGGGCCTTCTGTCTAATTTGGCAGAAAAACACAATGTAGGACAACAAAAGAAGGCTCCTTTTTCCATAAAAATTCTTCTTCCCACCCACCCCTCTTCCCCAAACAGGGGACTTAATTTTTCAGCTGCACACAGTGATTTGGTGCTCACTCTTGCATTGAAACAGTTGCTGTCTGAACAGGCAGGAAACAGTTTTCTTTTAATTGCTGAGATCCTTCGGAAGTGCTTCGTGCCCCGCTTCTATACAGCAGATGCTGTGCATTAATTGGCCTGCGTAGAAGTGACCCAGGGTTCCTTGCAGCGGGCCCAATTTTAGGCAGAGGGTTTAAATAGCTTATTTATTATTTTGTATAATCTGGCATACATTATGTGCTCCTGCACGTGTCGTATTTCATGGTCTGCAGTTTCTAATGTCGTGTGGGTTTCAAAACCTGTGTTTCTCTGGTAATGTACTAGCAGCAGGTAAGCTCAAAATACCATCCATCAGGAGCTAATTTTTTATCCAGATACTCCAATGACTGATGAACCTGTCTTTTGTATGAATGTTTAGCACAGTAGAAAGCCATATGCCACTGGCACAGTTTCCTATCCATTCTTTACAGTTGATGGAGAGTGGGCTTACAAGGGGAAAAACCCTCCATGCCATTTATATCCTCTTTCTATATTTAAAGGATAACACCTTTAAAACAGCCATGGTTTTGGACTGCAAAAGAGGGTAGAGGCCGTCTTAAAGGAAACCCGACTCCCATAATCATTTTCTTTATCAGAAATATGACTGCAGTCTCTTAATAGGGAACCTTGTTTTGTTACTCCCCGTCTGTTCGAACCAGACCTTAGCCCATTAGAAGGGCCTCCCTTGTGTGGGAAGACCACAGCTGTTACTGTAAATCTCATCCTGTCACTGTATCACCCCCATTTTGTGGCTCTGAAGGATGAAATTGAGAAATGGAATACGGTGCAGTCATCCTTCACATCTCCAATTTTAGGCCTTTGCCATCATTTTCATGCTTTTATTCCAAATCAAATAACATTAGTGAGCTACATCACCTTCTGAGGAATATCTGGTATTGAGCACAGCTTTCAAGTCTGTACTTTTGGGGGCTTCCTTTCATGTTTGGTAGGGGTCTTTTTCCCCCTTTCTCTTCCCGCACTTTCTTTGAGCTTTCTTCTTGTGTTTGCAGTTTGAACAATACAAGTTGCCAAATGTGTCTCAATCTTAGCATGTTTTCCAAGAGGGACATGTGCAGGAGAAGGTTCTGTGCCTTTTAATCTTTGGGGAAGGAGTGAAGCAAACTTGGTAGAAGGATATTGGGGGCTTTAATCAGAAATAAGAAGTGGTTTAAATCATTAGCACCACAAAGCAGCCTATAAGCTTGAAGATGAAAGTCTCAGGGGAAAGAGTCCTCTGAAAATAAATGGGACTTGATAGATTTCCATATCATTTATAACTTCCCTTAATTACACTGGGAAGACTTGCCAGTAAAACTGGAAAATTGGCAGCCTATATCCATTAGAGTCATTTTGCCGACCATGGCAAGCAGCTGGCTTTACTGGATTTTATTTCCCATCACTCACAATTAATCATCAGCTGGAGATGTCTGAAACTCTTCAGCACAGAGCAGTGCCGGGTGACAGTCAGGCCTCCTGAACATGCTAAAATCTGCTGAGTAAATGGGCCGTTTTCTCTCCAGCTTACTCATTTTGGGGCAAGGCAGGCCTCCGCTTAATGAGTGCGCTCTGATAATCGGATGCGAATGTGAACCTTGACCCCATGTCAAAGGAGAGGACGCAATAAGCCGGATGAAAGATATAGGATTCAGGCCTCCAAACTTTACACCAATTAGACAGGGAGCGGAGAAGTCCATCAGGCTGACTAGGTTTATCAAAAAGACTTGCGAAGCTTGTGACCACGTTGTAAGCCCGACGTTGGAGACATCCTGTCACAATCATTAAGTCTTTTTCAGATGATTCACAAAAGTGTTAGGGAAGTGTGCGCACCCAAATCCTTCAGGAGCTGTGCCCTCACATGGGAGCTGTCTGATCGGAACTCGGAAGGTTTGAGCACCCTCGATGCTCACTCAATTAACGTCCTGGCTGCCCAGCGCAGGGGGATCCGGAGGTGTGGCTGCTGCCTCCTCGCTCCCTCCAGAGCCGGGGGAGGGGAGACTTGGGGAGGGGAGGCCTCCAGTGTGGGGTGAGGGGCCTGGGGGATGCCGTCTAGGTTTTGTTGGGATTGGAGCCCGTGCGGGCCCAGTTGTTGGTGGAGCACCCCATTACAGCCCCACCCGCGTGCTTCCACACACGGTTTGTGCCTTATTTGCTTCTCTTAGATTTTTGAGGGAGGAAATAACTTGAATTTAGATAAGTTCACGTGTGTGCACGTGTGTGCGTGTATAACGTGAGTCTTCTGACCAAAACGTATCTCACTATTTTGCGGGGTATCCAGGAACAACTTCCAAGAGGTCTTTTTCTTTTAGGGATAAATGAGTGAAAACAGACTAAAAACAGGTAGTCGTAAGTGAATAGAGAGAGAGATGAATTACTAAATTTCCATCGACAGCTAAATACTCTAGGTAGAGACCAGTAGACACGGGAGAGAACGAGGGAGAGAAAACAGGAGTGAAGAGCAAGCTGGAGCCGCGAGGAGCGCCGCTGTGCCGTGGTGCTGTGCTGCGGGTTAGGCGGATCTGCCCTTTCTTTCCAGAGGCTCGGTCTTTAAAGCCAGTCACACAATCAGAGAACGGAGGATGTTAACTGTGGGACTTGCCCACCTCTCCTGATTTTGTCTGGCCAAGTCAGAGGTTCTGTTTTTCTGATTCATGATTGGGGAACTAGCACTTGCAGTCACCTGTGTGTCACCCCTTTGTAAATCACCCATGCTACAAGCACACAGAACCAGCCAGGAGAGGTGGTGAGTGGGCAGTGGCAGCAGAGCCCCCATAAACTTGTTGACCATCTCCCATGGCCCCCAAACTCCAGCAGGCCTGATCTAACCTCCAGTGTAGCCGGCTGGAGCCTGGCATGGAGCTGTGGCCCAAGCCCAGCTGTCCTTCCGTGGGTTTCCAATGGGCATCATTGTCAGGTCTGTGCCCCCTTGGTGTGGCCATTGGAAATCTCCTGGGTTCATTTCTTTTTCATATTTGCATTAACTGTGAATTCACGTACTTGAAGATCCCATACAGAAGCAGTGAGGGGCCGGCCTAGTGGCGCAGCGGTTTAGTTTGCGCTTGGCAGCCCGGAGTTCGCAGGTTCGGATCCCGGGCGCCCGCCGACGCACTGCTTGTCAGCCATGCCGTGGCGGCGTCCCATATAAAGTAGAGGAAGATGGGCAGGATGTTAGCCCAGGGCCAGTCTTCCTCAGCAAAAAAAAAAAAAAAAAAAAAAGAGGATTAGCAACGGATATTAGCTCAGGGCTGGTCTTCCTCACAAGAAAAAAAAAAGAGGAGGAGTAGCAACGGATGTTAGCTCAGGGCTGATTTTCCTCACACACACACAAGAAAAGAAGCAGCGAGCGGTGCTCTGTCTGGCCAGCAGAGGCCGGGCAGTGGGCTGAGCAGCTGCAGAGAGGCAAACCTGCTGCCGAGGGGGCCAGGTTGTGCCCGCATAAGAGAAGCCCATGGGGCCAGAGATGGGGAGACGAGGGTCTCTGAGCAAGCCCTGGGCTCTCAGAGGCCAGCAGAGGAAGCCTGGCTAGGTGGAGGGTGGGAGGCAAACACACACAGGTCCCCGTGGTGGGCACTTGTCCATCTATGAAGGAAAGAGCTACCAGAGCCCAGAGATGGAGAGCTGATGACAGATTTTTGGATAGAATTTCCATTGTTGAATTTCAGATCCATTTCTCAGAAAGCCACCCCGGCCCAGTTGCCAGAATGCCATCCTTGAGTTGGGATGCTGTTTCGTGAGGTCATCTCTGGACCCTCAGCCTCTAAGAGGCCATGGTCTGGGTCCACCAGGGTTTTCCAAGTGGAGCTAAATGGGTGGGGGTGCTACTCCAGGGAACTCGCCCCTCTCCTACCTTGCCTGGTCCCTGCCTTTGAAAAGAGGAAACAAGGCTCTGAAATGACGACTCGAGGGAGTAGCTGTTCTGATACCCTGACTGGGCATTGGCATTGTCTTTGAGCTGCCCTCCCTTCTGTCCCTCTGCATTCTGAAGAACAGCCCTCCTGGTTGGTTCTTCACCCTCCATGGAATGCAGATGCCAGGGGAAAATGAATCAGAAAGGGCAGTGAGCACAGAGCCACAAAGCCACAAAGCCCAGCTCTCCAGCACAGTGTCTCTCCGCCGTGCCAGCACCGGAGCGTTGGCATCCCCTCTCTTCCTATATTTCTGTGCCAGGAAAAAGCAGCCCACCACCTGATCAGCGGAGGAGAGGAATGCATGGAGCTCAGGCAGTCCCAACTGCCAGCAAGACAGCTGGTGCCACACGGGGGGCCGGGAGGGGGTGTTGGACATCATCTGGGGATTTCAGGAAAGAACATTCTCCAGGCACTTATGCGACACTGGATGAGCACAGCCATGGGGTGTGAATGTCAAGAGCCTTACACAGGATGCCCACTGGCACCCCAGATAGCCAGTTGCCCTAGGAATTTTGACTCCCCCGTTTCAAAGACTGGGAGGCCTCTTTCCACAAAAACAGGGGGAAAATCGGCCTGCTCCTTGATGCTCACCCATCAAGGGCAGAGACAAGAGAATAAATAGAGCAGCTTTTAGTCACAGCTCACTCCTGGGTGGAAGCCCCAGGTTTAACCCCAGGGGGTTCATACCCAGCTCCACCGGGATTTCCCTCCTAATGAAAGGAAACCAACAAGCTGGAGCCAGTGCCTGTGGGAGCTCCGCCCTCTTTGCAGGGAAGGAGCAGAGCTCTGGAAATCACTCCCTGCACTTTCCGGGTGCCACCTCATCGGCGGGACTTGGCATGTCTTGCAAAGGTTGGGACGGTGGTCCCCCTGGCCTGGATGCTTGGCTGTTGTTCCCAGCTCCCCAGGGCTATAGACAGAAACTCCATTTTTTGACAACAGCTTTACTGAGAGAAAATTCACTTACAGTGCATTTTACCCCCTTCCAGCGTCTTCCGCGGTCTGAGTCCATTCACAGAGCTGTGTGGCCGTTACCACAAGTCAACGGTAGAACATTTTCATCTCCCTGTACCCATGAGCCATCACTCCCCTTCCCCCCAGCCTCTGAGAACCACAAGTCTTTCTGTCTGTAGAGATTTGCCAGTTCTGAACATTTCATATAAGTGGAAAACATTCCCTTTTTGCCATGTCTCTGTGGCAAAGGCAGAGGACTTTTTTCTGATGAGGACTTGACGACGATAGAGGGAATATTCTTTCTCTGCTGTTCCCCAAAGACTCACTAGCACTATGAAGTGTTAGAGGCCGTTGCTGCTGTTTGGATAAAATTTCAGAGCATTTGACAGAGTTTCTTAATGGCTTCACTCGAGCGTTGTTGCAAAATTAGAATGCTTTTAAAACTTCTGTCCATTTTTCATTTGTTTTCAAGGTAGCAGAAGGTCAGGAAATTTGTGTAATTGAAGCCATGAAGATGCAGAACAGCATGACAGCTGGGAAGACTGGCAAGGTATGTCCCCAAGTTCCCACCAGCACATGCCGGCTCTGTGACAGGAAGCAGGACTTGGACCTTTGAACCTTGGATGGTTAGGCCTGAAGGGGACCATGGAGGTGATCTCTTCCCACCTCTCCTCCTGCAGACGAGGACATTAAGGTTGGGAGCTCTTTTCACTCTGCATCGATGTGTCCCGGCCTCCTGGAGAGCAGGCCTTCCACGAGAGTCTGTATGATGTTCAGGTAGTCAAAGAACAATTGTTCTGCACCTTAATGTCTTTCAAATTAAGGATTCTTTAATTTTTAATGTTTACATCTGTCTTAGAGGCAGTTAGTTATCTGAGACTTAAGTGACACAGCAGGAAATGGTTTTAGAGATTGCAAAAATTAATGTAACTCTTCAAGGTAATTTCTCCACAAAGAGAACAATTCAATTTTAGATCAAGCGGAGCTGAAAACTCCATGTACACTTGTGGGACTTAATGATTTAAGGGAGAAAAAAAGGAGATGTATTAGTAGTGAAATTTGTTAAGAGTAAATCTTCTTAAATGTATTTTCTCCTTAAAGAAAATAGAAAAGTCCTTTTAAGTAATAACTTTCTGATTTTTCCTGTGACTAAAAAGACACCATTCGTAGCAGAATGATCCTTTTCTGAAGGTTTGGTTTGGAAGTGTCTGAATAATGGAGCCAGGCGGAGCAGGGTGGGCCAGGGTGAGGACAGCAGCATAGGCTGGCCGGGTCCTGCATCGTGGCCATGCTGGAAAGCGAGATTGAGCCTTGGGACATCAGGTGTCCTGGAAGACAGGTACTGTCAGCTCACAATGAAGTTTGCATCAGAGAGACACAACCTCTTGTCTGTGACCCCGAAAGGAAACGGAACTGATGCTGAGAGAACAGGTTGAGAGGGATGCCCAGTCCAGTCCCGCTGGAAGGGCAGAGGCCCGACATGTGGCTGGGGGGCCCTGTGCTGGCTGGCCAGGGTGGAGGGGGCTGCAGATGGCTGCGCCCAGTCTTCATGGGGTTTGGGAGAGGAGAATGGTATGATTTGCAGTTTTTTAGAAATCCTGCTTTCTATATCCAATTACTTTCTAAAAAGTGAACAAGAAAATGTTGGTTTCTGTTCTTGTAAAAATTGTTATATTTGTTCCATGGGTTTATTTAACATTTACACTGCATTAGTGTCACGAAATTCCCATCCATGATGAGAAGGTGGCCTCATTTTGGGGGACCCAGAATATATGTCAGATGCATGCCAAGGGCCTGTGTTGCTGGACTGAGGTACTAACAGAAAAACGAATGTGGTCTTAGCTCCCTGGAGTGTGGAGTCCACGTCAGGGTGTTTCATGTCCACGAGGCCTGGTCTCGTGCTGGAGGCTTAGCTGCTCCCTGGCCATCAGCAGCCTGGAGCTGCCTTCAGCGTGTTGATGGGCTCTGGGTGAATCTGTATTTTGGCCTGACCCCTTATCAGCAGGAGTCCTTCCTGTGCATCCCATTTCCTTCTACCCCCCAGCAGGGCAACCAAGAGTGGCCAAGGCCCCTGCACAGTGGACCAGGCCGTGGTGAACCTGGGGGCTGGTGGGTCCTATCTGGGAGGGCCATTTTTCTTCCCAGGGAAAAGGCTCACAGTGGAAACAGGCCCCCCACTCTAATAATCACAGCATTGTGAAAATACATCCTATATGTCACCGGCACCGGTTGGATCAGTGTGGTGAGGTCCCAGGTTCTTGGTCCATGGACACAAAAGAATTTGAGAGCAGACACACAGCAGAAGTTTTAACAGAGGAGGATTTATTAGCAAAGAGAAAGTACACCCCAAAGGGGAGGGGTGGGCAGGCTCAAGGTGAACAACTGCCCCGAAGTTGTGGCGGTTGGT
This sequence comes from Tapirus indicus, assembly GCA_031878705.1. Taxonomy (NCBI): domain Eukaryota; kingdom Metazoa; phylum Chordata; class Mammalia; order Perissodactyla; family Tapiridae; genus Tapirus; species Tapirus indicus. The sequence continues at coordinate 10,941,354 of CM062930.1, read as the reverse complement.
GTTTTTGGAAAATGGGGGTCCAGGGGCAGTTGAAGGTCCTGGAACACGGACCAATCGGGACATTGTCTCTACCCCCACGTTGGGAGGAGCAGGTTTTTTCCTTACATAGGCATCTCCGGAACTGTCATGGTGATGATCCCCTGCAAGGGGGGTGGTGGGGTCAAAACCACAATGCAAATGAGCATATAATGAGGTTAGGGGCTACTCTGAGGGCGGGGGTGGGGGCCGGGGCGGGGAGCGTTGCATGACGAAGAGCCGCTGCCCGGTAATGAGGACGCTGCACCTGCTGGAGTGGCCCTGCTCCCAGCACATTGCTAGCTTCCTGCCTGTCTCACATACAAACACTGAGGCTTCAGGTCCTAAAAAGCAGCCACTTCAGGCAAACAGCACCTGCCCAACAAGGCCTTTGAAGCAGGCATTACATGGGGTCACACTGTCCTCAAAGACCCTGGGCTGGAATTCAGGGGAAAAAGGCCCTTCTAGCCTCTGGCTCTTGTGGAGCAGTGGGGACAACAGGCCAGGGCACCAAACCCACCATCTCCAGCATTTTTCCTGTTTGCTGCTTGCCCATGTGGCCAGTTAGTTCTAACCCATCGTTCATTTTCACACCCAAGCAAGAACCTCCAAGCAGTCAAATGAGGGTCTCTTCCTCACTCCAGCCCCCTGCCCGCTCATTTTAAATCTGAACACAAATTTGGGAAAGCAAAACTTGATTAAAATCGGTAGAATGAAAGGGCACAGTACCAATGTTGTGGGAGTTCAGTGCTTGTTCCACATCATACCACGAAGTACTGTCTGTGCAGCCACACGTCTTCTGAGTATTTCATTTCCCTTCAGAAGGAAGTTTACGATCCGACTACGGTGTTTCTCCTGTTAATTAGCACCTGTTTTGATTCTTATATATATAAAGTATATAAGTATATAAAGAATATATATAAATTATTTTTTACACTAAACTCAGTGTACCATTAACTCCCAGAAAACATTTCTATGACCTAAAACCATGAGAGAGACTGGGAGGGCTGAGCGTTGAGAGTTCATCCAGCATAAACACTTCTGGCTTTTAGGATGCTGCCCAGACCCCCGATTGCACCCAGTGCAAGGGCCAGTGGTCAAACAACAGCAGAAATTCCCTTGGACCAGTGACTTTTAGGATGGACGAGGACAGGTGAGGGGAAGGTGACGAGTCACAGCCCTCCACGAGGATGTCCCTGTGTACTTGGTCCCCTCTGTCAGGCCGCCCAGTCGTCTGCCTGTGCTCCTGGGACTGCCAGGCTGTCTCTTCATTTCCAGAAATGAATGACAAGATTGCTCCCTCCTGGTCTACTTAATGATTCTTACTCTCCCCTCTTTTTTTTTTTTAATTCAAGGTGAAATCGGTGCATTGTAAAGCTGGAGACACAGTTGGGGAAGGAGATCTGCTCGTGGAACTGGAATGAAGTATTTATAGCCTTTCAGTCATCACCCAATTTAATGAGCCATTTGCATTATTATTCTTTCACAATTCAAGCATTTTGCAGGAACACCCCTGTGCAGCAGATTTTACATGGTCACATTTATTCCACATATAGTCAAAACCAACCTTCTGCCAAAAAATCACCAATGGAAATTTTTATTGACATAAATACTTGTACATATGATTTGTACTTCTGCTGTGAGATTTCCTAATGTCAAAATTAAATCAATAAAACTGAGCATTTGTCTAAATATTAGTTTGCCCTTTTTTTGAATGAAGACAATGTACATAAGAGGCTATGAGCTGTGCCAGTAGATTTAAATACTAGCGTTTCATTGTGATCCTTTAAAAAAATTTTTTTAATATAAATCCCAGTTCTTTGCCTTCAGTTTCATTAAACTAGCATTTGCCACTTTTTTTTTTAATAATCTGATTACCTACTTCATCCTGGTTGAGGACCTAACTCCATTTGTGGTTATCCCTAACAACTTCCTAAAGCCCACAGAGCACAGATGATGATTTTGGAAACCCCTGCTGTGTAGCTCTCAGGGGTGAGCGCTGGATCCGCTGGATCCCTGGGGCCTCACCTTAGGGAGAGCTGACTCGCTCGGTCCTCCCCTCCCCATCCCACAGGCTCTGCTCGGGGCTCCCTCACTCCAACTGTAGTGGGTGGGGCTGCCATAAGCTCATCAGCTGATAACCATCCTTGCCTTTTTGTGTTTTTGTGAAGTTTCCAATTAAGAAAGAAGGGCTAAAAATAATGATCACGTTTTCATGCCAGATGCAGTTAGCGATCAGTCTACCATTAAGTTGAAGAGTAAGTAAGTGAGACCTCCCAACAGAGACCGAGGTTACTGAGGATGAGCAGCTGCATTTTCATTTGGTTCTGAAATTCTTGGGCTACATTTCATACTTTACTTTGCGGGTAAGAAGAGGCAGAGTCGTGCACTGAGATTTGAATCTATGCTGACAGATGATCAGATGGAGGTGGGTAGTAATTGGTACTTTGGGCCTTGCTAAAATTATTTTAAGTGCTGTTTGTATTTGGAAACTAAGCTTTCTGTCAGGCCTGAAGAACAAATTACTAATGTGTTGGTTCTTCTCTGAAAGGCCCACCCCCAAATGCCACTCCCTTGGGGAGGCAGGGATGGGGCCTTACCACTGGGCTCCAGGCTTGGGTGAGCTTCCATCTGAAGTCAGGGTGTTCAGCTGCATCTGCCAGCAAGTGGGTGCTCGTTATTTTGCCGGATTAGAAGGAAAAGAACCTTCTGCCAAATAAGTAGACCCCAAAAAGGGCCAATAATAGCACTAACACTTTTATATTTGATTCCCCAAAACATCTAGTTTAATTTTAAATGATCTTTAATAATCTTTTTTAATAGGCTCAATCTGAAAATTGTGAACAATGATGTTATATATACTCCAAAACATGCATGCTTTTCTTGAGGTTCTTTTATTACACCGAGACATCCAAAATGAGCTTAAATTTTTTTTTTCCTTTGTGCTACAGGTCAGAATCAATCTAGTAGGGCTGCCCAAATCTAGCTGCAACACACGGTCTTCACGTTCATTTTAAATGTTATCTTCAGATTAAAGCAAAGCAAAGCAAAAAAAGAAGAAAGAAAGAAAAGTATGATAACATGAGTGCCTGAAATGTCATTTAGGGAAATTAAAATCCTAAATTTGTCTTATCCAACACATTCAAGCCCACAATGCTCTTTAAGCAGCAAGGAATAAAGCAGGATGGGAGAGAGATGTCAGGGCACAATCTTATTATCATGTGGAGATTATCTGGGAAATTGGCTGCCACTGAAAGAGACTGTTTCTTTTCCCACGGACTTTACAAATCCTCGTTTCAAAGGGCGTTACTGCGTCCTTCAGGCATCCGGTGAGCGCGGACCATGCTGAGGTCACCTGATGGTCACCAGTGCTCTATCTGTCCGCCGAGCGTCCTTGAACTTCTCATCTGTTTTCCCGGGGATTATAGCGAAGCCCGTGCTGCCCCTGAGAGTCGTAATTGTCGTGGTAGGGGAGGTGCAGCCACTCGGGCGGGTAGGTGGCCGTGCTGTACACGAAGCACTGCACCGTCCGGTCGGCAGTGGGCGTGCCTTCCCACTCGAGGACCGCAATCCTCACCCGGCTGCGCTGGTACATGTCTGGGCAGCCTTCGAACTCATCGAGGAAGCGCAGCATCTGCTCGTCCACGGCATAGATCTCCCCGACCACACGGTGGCCCTGGCCCGGGACGTTCAGCAGACGCGGAATGTTGTGTTCTCCGGCAATCACCAAAGGGTAAGGCTCCGCCGTGCGGCCCTGGCCCTGGAAGGCCGCACAGCCGTTGATGCCGCCCAGCAGGACCTTGTGGTTGGGCTGGCCTCTCTTCAGGGTCCCGTACACGAACACGTGGGCCATGCGGGCCAGAGATGCTGTAAAGGAGAAAGGAAGCGGACTGGTAAATATTCTAGTGTCAAAGTAGCGGGCAGGAGCCGGCGGTCTCAGCAGGGGTTGGAAACTGTCTGGGAAGGACCAGAGGGTAAATGGTACAGGCCGTGTGGGCGAGCAGCGGCTCCCCACCCCCAGCACAACCCGGACCCCACTACTCCTGTCCATCCTGCCATGGGCTCTGAGGTTCCAGGAAACACCACTCACCCACCCTGTATGTGTCATTTTTCTGGGAAAAAGCACTCATTTTATGAACTTACATGTCAGATGGAGACAGTCTGTCCTGGGATGAAGCCCTGTAGAACTGCTGTTTTTTAGAGCAGTTAGTTTTCAATCTTTTCATAAAGGACTTTAAAAATTATACAATAAATATATATTATACAAAAAAACAAATAACGATAAGCAAATGTAAGTACATATCTACACGTACATATGTGTGTCTATAAAATAATCACCTGTAATCGGCTATAAGAGATAATTCGGGTTTCAGTACTAAATTTACATTCTGGTCTGGCAGTATGACCCAGCTAAACTTGAGCAATCGCACCTTTCAGTGTCTTTTTTCAAGGTCCTAGAGGGTAATGACACTTCCCTGTGACTCACTGTGACTCAGCGCAGCACCCTGGCTCCAATGTGAAGGTGAATATTTACCACTCGCCTGGGTCTGGGCCATAGATTGTTACATAATCAACAAAAGTGACTTGTGTAAAAGTGACTCAAACAAAAATGGAAATGAAAGTTAAAGAGGTGTGGGCCCGCCTCACACCTGGAGTGTTGCTGCCCTGGGGCCCACAGCCGGGTAGGGACTGCCTGGGCAGGTTTCTTCACCACGGGCTTTGGAAGCGAGACACCCCAGCAGGCAAACGAAAGATGCGCCCACAAGCAGCCAGAAACGCCTGAAGAGTGGCACCCCCTGGACACTGGGGTGTGCCCACAGAGCGCGGCCACCAATTGTGTGGCCAAGTGGCCCTTGAAGTCACACTTAACTCGCAGGACTTCCGCTTTCTTTTCAGCAAACCACGGCCGCTCTGGGGGTCTCAGCCTTGCCCTGGCTCTTCAGGGCCTCTGTGGGGGATGGGCACCCCCACAGACCAACACATCTGCCGACTTGTGCCCACCCCTCCTCTCTGCTGCCTCGGTCTCAGTCACCAGTCTGTGGAATGTCCAGTTCCATAGGTTTCAGGCAAACTGCACTCAGAAAGGATTGGCCGTGGGAAAAACACAAGGCTGGCAGGGCACACACACTCTGGGCATGTGACAACTGGGACACCCTGAATAGGACAGGGAAGGACGGGAGCTCTAGCTCTGGGGACAACAGTGAACAGACAGATCAGAGTTGTGGGGCTTGAGGGGGAGCGTGCCTCAGGTATGAAAGTCAAGATGGGGACCAGGATGAGCCTGGAATCAGAGGTGCAGACAAGAGGAGATGCAGGCGCTCTGCAGCTGACACGGCAGGACTGCTGCGGGGGGCGGGCCTGGGAGGACGGAGACCTGAGAGAAGGGCGTCAGGAGAGCACCTTGGGCCTGCCCGCAGAGTGACAGGGACACAGGGACTGTCTACAGGAAGACCAGGGCCCAGAGGATGACGGTGGGTTTGGACAGCCTATGTGGCAGCTCTGGAAGCAGACGCTCGGAAGGAGCCACCCTGACGTCCCTCTCCCACACGTGCTGCCTGTCGTCCAGCACAATCTGTCAACAAGGCCTCCAAGTGTCCCAGGGATCTGCACTTCTCACCCACTTCCACACTACCACCCTCGCCGGCCGAGGACCGTGCCCAGCCACCTCACGGGCCTGCTGCTCTGTTCCCTCCAGCCCATCCCAGTGCAGCCCCTGAGGGTCCTGGTCAACCTCGGCCGCAAACTCCCCACGACCCTCCCTGTTGGGGCCTCTGGAGCCACTGCCCCCTCGCCCCTGCCCCTTCACTGAGGCCTCCCTGAGCAGGGACTGAAGCAGCACCCACCCTGTCCTCCGTCCCTGTCCTGTCACCCTGACTGCTCTCTGTGGTGGGTGTTGTCTTGCCCACGGCCAGAACGGGAAGAGCTGGAAGAGAACTCGGAAACCACGTGGGCCCACGCCGCTGAGTCTTGAGTGGTGAGGACTCGGGCTGCACAGCCAGGCCAAACCCGTCAGAATTGGAGCCCCGCCCTCCTCGTCACTGGAGCCCTAGCTTTCTCCCCGATTTAAATTTTTAAAAGTAACATGTGTCCATAATGTAAACGTCAAATAGCTTTACAAGAAAAATTAAATTCCCTACCCTTTTCCATTCCTTTGAGGCAACACTTTTAAGCCTTTTAACTGTTGCATTTGGTCTTTATCTCCATATTGTTGGTTACTTACCCTGCTACTTCTTAATGTTTTATGTCTTGCCTTTCTATCCTAAAAGCAGGTGAGCATAGTGGTTTAAAGCACAGACTTCAGAACCAATTTGCCTGGGTTGAAATCCTGGCTCTCCCACTTATTAACTGTGTGACTTTAATCAAACCACTTAACCTCTCTGTGCCTCGGCTTCCTCAGTTGGAAAAGGAAGTAGTAACAGCAACCTGCCTCAGAGAATTGTGATGGCTGCATGAGTTACTACACACAGACTGTCTGCACATTTGGTAAGTCTGCTTTATGTTTGCTGGGGTTATTACTGCTCTAGAAGCCCAACACTGGCTCTCCTACCCACGCGCCCCAAATACACGCACAGTCTGCCCCACATTCCCCCAACAGACTCACATCATAATTTTTGGTTAAATCCATATTCAGTTCAGCATTAGAACTATGTAAACACTGTTCTCAGATAAGGCACATAGTGTACTATGATTAATTTCCTTTCTTGGACAACTTTTTGTTTTTCTTGGAATTAAAAATTACTTCACATTTTTTTTCTTCCTTTTTGTTCCAGTTTCTCTGACAGTAGTCGGCCTCACATTTTCTGAAAGCACTGCAAGAATCCTTTCAGCCCTGACCACCCATGGGTTCCGTTTTTCCCTGGAGCCAGCTCTCTGGAGCCGTCCTGGTCCAGCCTGGGCCCTCGGTACCGCTGCCATCTGGGATGTCCCCCCAACCTCCTTGAGCCTCTCCCTGTGCTGGAGCCCTGTCCCTGGGTCCCCTGGCCTCTTCTTGGTTGACTCCTTCACTTTACTGAAGCTTATTCTTTCCCACCCTGGATTAACAGTGTAGCTGGGCAGAATATTCTAGAAGTAATTTCCTTCAGAACTTTAAAGGCATTTCTTGTTTTCTAATTCTGCGAGTTCTTGCTGAGAAGTCCAGTGTCACTGGGATCCACAGTGCTTTGTGCGGGACTCTAGCTTTTCTCTCTGGAGGCTTTTAAGGTCTTCCCTTTTATCCTCGGATTCTGAGATTCTATAATGATGTCTTTTCATGTGGGTTTTTTCATTCATTGTGCCAGGAATTTCCATATGAAAACTCATTATCTTAGATCATGGGGAATTTTCTTCCCTCTCCTTACTACTACTTCTTTTTCTGGATCTCCTAATACTCAGGTGTTGCATATCCTGGATTAATCTTCCAATTTTCCTTTCTCCTTTTTTCCAGGTATTTTCCTTTATATTCTACTTAACCTTCCAATTCTTCTATTAATTTTTTTATATTTTTGCCATCTTTATTTCTAAGATCTTTTTCTTGTTCTCTCATTTTTTTAGCATCCTGTTCTTTCACAGCACAAGACCATCTCTCATCTTTGGGAAGATACTAATTATCATCAGTTTGGGTTTTTTTTTTAAGTTTTCATCTTTCCCTGCATTGCCTCTCTTTCTCCTAAATTCCTCTTTTCTCTTTGATTTGGTATATGTTTCTTCAAGAGGTTTTCTTCGAATGTCGGTAATCCTTGCGTGGCCTTTCATACTGAAAAGTGAGACACCACATAGGAAACTGAAGCTTGTGTGAGGGGAGGGAGCCTGACAGTTGGCAGGCCTTGTGTAGGGCTCTGGGGACAGGTTTTGGGGGGCCCCAGATAACAGAATTTGTAGGTATGCAGACTTTCCCCAATCCCCATTTGCAGGGTGCCACCTCAGCCCCCACCTCAGATGAGCCTAGTGTGCCCAGTACCACGCCTCCTGCTAAGCCTCTCTGGATGGTAGCCCACCTGTCCTCTGCTGGGCGGAGGGGAGACTGGGGTCTCTCCTCCTTTTCCACCTCTCTGGCAGCCTGTGAGCTGGAGTGTCTCTGGATTCCACGGCACCAATTGGCTAGTTTCTCGCTGGCTTCTCACCATGCAGGGACTTAGGTTTATGGTTTCTCTAGGCTGTTAAGTCAGTTACCATTCACTTCTGTTTTCTGTCTTCCAGAATCTTGTTGCCCTCCCTCATCTTGTCTTTATCGGTCAGGAGTGACACATAGGGAGGAAGGAAGCATAAAGGAGCCTGTTCCTCCAGCATGTTCTCCCTGGGGTGCCCTCCACTGCACCACCCAGCACTGTCACAGGGCCCTCATCCCCCTCCTCTTCCCAGAAGTGGTGGTCTAGGAGCTGCTTGCTTAGAGGGGTGGTGAGAAGAGTTTATTGGGGTACAGTTGACCTTAATGTGTATCAGGTCACCAAGGGAAAGCCAGTAAGGTACAGCCGTGGGCACCAGAGAGGGCTGGTGACAACTGAAGGAGCCAGGCAAGGGGGTGGGGGACTCGCTTCTGCTCGGTAAGAATGGAAGGGGGAGAAGAGGCAGTGATGAGAGGAAAGGAAACCCAGTGTAGTGCTCGGGAGCAGCAGGCTGCACACCCGGAGACCCTGCGCTGAGCATGGGGTATACAAGCAATGAGACATCCCCCTGCCCTCTGTGAAGGTCAAGGGGAGACAGACTCATAAACAGGCAGCTTCAAATGTGGAGCAAGGACAGAGTGGGAGATAGGGCACCCAGAGCACAGTACAGGGGGCCTGTCAGGCCTTTCCTTAAAACATGAGGTGATACTGTCTGTCCGGGTGGGGAGAGGTGGCACTAGGGGTAAGGACTTGCAAAATGGAAGAGGTTTAGAACAGTCCTCCAGGGAAAGCCTGGGCTCTGGATAAGAGCTGTCAGATGCTGGCACAGGGCAGGTTCTCAGCAAAGGATGCTTCCTGTTACCATGACTCAAGGGATTCAGCTGCAAAGCAAGGAAAGGAATATTTCATCCAAGAGTGACAGTGAGCTTAGGGAGCGGGGAAGAAGGACAGGTTGTGGTCAGACAGACTTGTGGAGGACGGTGTTTCTGAGGAGGGCTGATTAATCCCAGCTATGACCAGGGTCAAGGGCAGCGGCTCTGAGCAGCAGCTTTGGGTCCTCTGGGGGCCCTGTGCATGGCTCTGCTGAGCCCACCTGAGTGCCCTGGGCCCTGTGCTAAGTGCTATGTGTCACCTCAGCTTACTGAACCCTCAACACTCTGTGGCGGTGTTATCCCCAGTTAACACATGAGGAAGCTAAGGGGGCTTTGACGAGGGCCCTGGGCACAGAGCTTACGTGCGGCAGCACCAGGAATGGGACCCAGGTATGCTGGACTCTGAGAGCCTCGCGGCTCTGCTGTTCAGACTGACCCCGACTGACCCCAACGCCAAGGGGAGACAACCTTGTCAAGTACAGCCTAGGACTCAGGCTCAGTAGTGGCAGTTTGCAAAGGGCTCTACCTCCCTATACTCTCCTGTTCTGAAGGAATTTTTACTTTTGGATTTTAAGAAATTACGGTAAAATACACAAAACATGAAATTTACCATCTTAACCAGTGTTTTTTTGGTGAGGAAGATTAGCTCTATGCTAGCATCTGTTGCCAATCCTCCTCTTTTTTTTTCTTTAATATGTGGAACGCCTGCCACAGCATGGCTTGATAAGCAGTGCGTAGGTCCATGCCCGGGATCTGAACCCACGAACCCCAGGCTGCTGAAGCGGAGTGTGCGAAATTAACCACTATGCCACCAGGCTGGCTCCTGCACATACCACATTTGTTCTTCCATCCATCAGTGGACAACCAATCAATGGATTGAATCAATCAATGGATTCTCCCACCTCTTTGGCTACTGCAAATAATGCTGCCATAAACACTTGTACAAATCTCTCTTCAAGCCCCTGCTTCTAATTCTTTTGGATATATACCCAGAAATGGGATTGCTAGATCATATGGTAATCCCATGTTTAATTTTTTGAGGAACTTCTATACTGTTTTCCATATTGGCTGCACCATTTTACGTTCCCACCTACAGTGCACAAGAGTTCCAATGTCTCCACATCCTTGCCAGCACTAGTTATTTTCTATTTTTTGTTTTGTTTTGCTTTTTTTGATAGTGGCCATCCTAATGGGTGTGAAGTGGCATCTCACTGTGGTTTTGATTTGCATTTCCGTAATGATTAGTGATGGTGAGCATTTTTTCATGCGCTTATTGGCTATTTGTGTATCTCTTCTTTGGAGAAATGTCTATGCAAGTCCTTTGCCCATTTTAAAATCAGATTGTTTATGTTTTCATTGTTGAGTTTTAGGAGTTCTCTATATCTTCTGGATATTAACCTCTTATCAGTATATTTTTGCAAATATCTGTTGATTGTGTCTTTTGATGCACAAAAGTTTTTAATTTTGATGTCATCCAATTTATTTTTACTTTTGTTGCCTGTGATTTTGGTGTCATATCCAAGAAATCATCACCAAATCCAATGTTTGCTCTATGTTTCCTCCTAAGAGTTTTATAGCTTTAGCTCTTACATTAGGTCTTTGATCCATTTTGAGTTAATTTTTGTATGTGGTGTAAAGTAAGGGCGCAACTTCATTTTTTTGCATGTGGATATCAGTTTTCCAATTGCTGAGAGGAATTTTTCCCCACTGGTCTTGGCACCTTTGTCAAAAATCATTTGACCATACATCCAAGGGTTTATTTCTGGGTTCTCTATTATCTTCCATTGGATATTTAAGGACACAAGTCTTTCACCTCCTTGATTAAGTTTATTCCTAAGTATTTTATTCTGTTTGATGTTATTATAAGTGGAATTTTTAAATTTTCAGATTGTTTATTGTTAATGCATAGAAATGCAACTGATTTTTGTGAACTGATTTTGTATCCTGCAACTCTACTAAATTCATTTATTAGTTCTAACAGTTTTCTTGTGGAAATTTTAGGGTTTTCTACATATAAGATCATGGGAACAGAGATAATTTTACTTCTGCCTTTCCAGTTTGGATGTCTTTTATTATTTTTTCTTGCCTGATTGTTCTGAGTGTGACTTCTAGTACTATGTTGAATAAAAGAGGTAAAAGCAAACATCCTTATCTTGCTCCTGATCTTAGAGGGAAAGCTTTGTCTTCCACCGAGTATGATGTTAACAGTGGGCTTTTCATGTATGGCCTTTATTATGCTGAGGTAGTTTCCAGTGTTTTCACCATGAAATGGTGTTGAATCTTGTCAAATGTGTTGTATCAATGGAGATGATCGTGTGGCTTTTTTCCTTCATTCTGTTAATGTTGTGTATTACACTGATTTTCATATGTTGAACCATCCTTGCATTCCAGGAATAAATCTCACTTGTCATAGTAGATAATCCTTTTAATGTATTGTTGAATTCTGTTTGCTAGGATTTTTGCAGCAATCTTCATCAGGGATATTAGTCTGTAGTTTTCTTATAGTGTCTTTGGCTTTGGTGTCAGGGTAATGCTGGCCTCATTGGATGAGTGTGGAAGTGTTCCCTCCTCTTCAATTTTTGGGAAGAACGTGAGGAGGATTAGTGTTGATTCTCTTGACATATCTGGGAGAATTCACCACTGAAGCCATCTGGCTCTGGGCTTTTCTTTGTTGGGAGGTTTTTGATTACTGAGTCAATCTATTTACTAATTATAGATCTGTTCAGATTTTCTATTTCATCATAATTTCGTAGGTTGTGTGTTTGTAGGAATTTATCCATTTCATCTCAGTTATCCAATTTGTTGGCATACAATTGTTCATAACATTCTCTTATAATCCTTTTTATTTCTGTAAATTGGGTTGTAATGTCCCCTCTTCCATTTCTGATTTTAATTATTTGTATCTTCTCTCTCTTTTTTCTTAGTCAATCTAGCTAAAAGTTTGTCAATTTTGTTGATCTTTTCAAACCAACTCTTGATTTCATTGATTTTCTCTATTGTTCATCTCTGCTTTAATCTTTGTTATTTCCCTCCTTCTGCTAGCTTTGGGTTTAGTTTGTTTTTCTTCTTTGAGTTCCTTATCTCTCCATTCTCTTGTTTCTTGCCTGTCATTCTCAGCTGATTTCCAAGGGCTGCTGTGAGGGTCACAGCCAACAGAACATGTGAAAAGTCTATTACATTGGCCAGATTCTCTCAGAACTGCAGCCAGGGCTAACTCAGAATATGCCTATGATTCATTCAGGCCAGGAGCACACTGGTCTCCTCCTATCACACTATGCCCCTGGGCCAGGCTAGGAAGGGTGGCACTGCCACTGCAGAAGGGGATGCTACCTTCTGAGACTCATACATTACTATGTCTTCAACCCCATCCCCTTCCTGCCATGTAGTTCCTTCCATGGCACTGGGTTATGGTTGGAGTCTTGGATAAAATGCAAGAGCTTGGTTTAATAATGGATAGAAACAGCTGTAGGTGAGCTATTTGGGCTTTTCGAGAGCAAACTAAAGAGTGCTCTTTAGGAGTGGCTCCATCTCTGCTTTATTGTGAAGCAGATGCTCCCAGGAAGGGTGGTTCTAGGACACTGACGGTCAGGCCAGCCACTGCAGGGAACATCATCAGGCACGATGGCCTCAGCATTCTGTAGATGGATATTTAAGGACACAATGCATGGTAAGTATAAAAAAATGCACTGTGGCACAATGTCAGGCCTGAATTGAATTTCCACCTCCACCACTTAGCAGCTGTGGGTCTTTGGGAAAGTTATTTAAATGCTCTGAGTTTCTATTCCTGCTATTTAAAACTAGGGTCATCCTATCTCCCTAAGAGCTAATCTCTATTGACTGCTGACCAGGTGCTAGGCCTCAGCACCCACTGAATGTTAATTCTCTCTTCCTCTTGACCCTGCTCCCCTCCTAAGTTCTCCACCCCAACTCCTTCTTTTATCAAGATCTTATAAAAATATCTGCTAGCTTATATTCTTTTTAATAAAGCCCCTTAAAAAAATAAAGCAAAAAGGAATACTCTACATAATAAATGGGAGAGGGAATCAAGCCATATCAAGTATTGCTTGTGGCCTTAATGATTTTTCAGAAACAAGAAGAATACCTGGGAAGGTGATATTACATAGACATGATCATGGTTAGGCCATACGATGTTAACTCCAACTCTGCAGAAAATCAGTACAGTAACTTTTTTCTGCAGAAGATGATAGCCTATTTCCATAAAAGAAAACCCAGCGATAAAAATTAAACTTCTTTTCTAGGAAATAATGTAGCTTGCTAGAATAACCAAATTATATTTTTTTCTATTTTAGCTATTGAATCGTATCCTTTATAATATTAGTTTGAGAATACTACTTCTGTAATAAAGAAAATTAATATTCTGCATTTCTGGCTCCTTTCACAAGAAAATCATCATTACCTTTCTGATTGTGTTTGGAACAACAAACACAGATCCTTCAGGAAGAAACTCATCCCCGTGGGGATTGAGAAAGGATCAGAGTTAAGCACTGAAACAAGCAATTAATTTCCATTAGAGGATTAAGGCACTCCTGTTCACTTTGAATCAGAAAAATGAATTGTAAATAAAACCATGTACAGCCAAGAGGTTACTTGTCAAAATTAATAAATTAGAGAATTGAAGGGCAAACTGGAATGCACAGAAGTTGAGCAGCCACATTGAAGCACTGGCGAGGAAAGTGGTAGGGTTTGGTATCCCTGGAACAAGATCCGCTGTTCCTAAGATGCCTTAGAAACTTGGTGGGGGCAGGGGAGTATGGTTTCTGCCACATGGTGCTGTCCTCCCTCCAACAGGTATACCCATGAAAAGAAGTCTAAAAGTGTCTTCCCCCCTCTTATGTCACCATCTCCCATGCATGGATTTCCCTATAGTATCTTATCCTTAATATACAGAATCAATGAAAGAGACATGTGAGATATTAACATCCAAATGTTAGTAATAGCAAATTTTACTTGTGAGTCTTAGTGCCAATTCTAAATGAACTCAAGCAACACCTCTGTAAACAACACCACCTACGGATAGAGGACTGAGTGGGAGGCCACTGCTCTAGTCAGGACTTAGTCACCCTCCACTTGGGAATCAAAAAGCCCAAAAGCTGAACGCTCGTCCCACACCCAACTGGTCAGGAATAATGTGGACCTTCAGGGGTCAGCACAGAGGTGGAACAGGCTCAGATACAGTCTCAAAAAGTTTTGCTTCAGCAAAAGTTGCTTAGCTTAACACTGTCAATATTTAAGAAAACAAAAACACTCATGGAAGTGTTCCTCTGGCCTGGCACCGCTGGAAACGCCTCTGTCACTTATTCAGCAGTTTTTCTCGAAACACAGTCTGTCTACATAGTTTCATATTTCATCACTGAAGCAGAAACTGAAAATGATTACAAGTCCTTCACATAATTATTGGATTTTTCCTGCTTAATTTTTTTTCTTAGCCACCTGGTGGTAAGAGTTTGTAAAAGGCAGAATTTAATTTAAGTGTTTATTATGCTAGTTCACAAATTAGAACGATTGTGTATGCCTAGACCATATTCAGAAACACACATACCAGGTGAACCAAACAAGAAAAGGGCTAATATTTAACTCTTCTTAAACTAGTCTGCAAAAGGACTTAAATGGACACCAGCTTCTAACATGAAAACCACTTTTAAAAAAGGTGTCTCCATAAAATTTTCATCCTGTACGTATTAAAATGTAACGACACACGGAAATGTTAGTAAAATCTGTATGTCATCACTTCAAATTGTCTGTTTTCTCTAAGTGATAAATCATCAAGCCACTAACAATGCTTATTGCTCGTTGTCACGTTAAGACTGTGTAAGAAAAGACAGGTGAAAAGACTGGATTTGGGTCACACGAAATTACGGCCTCTGAGGAGCCAGCCACTCACCACCGCTGGACAGTGCACTGTTTCAGAACCAGAAACGCCCGCCCAAGAGAACTGCCGGGCAGCTCTGTCTTATCTCTGTCTTCCCATCTGCTGTATAAATTAGCTTTCAGGGTTCAATGTGTTGTGTCAGAGTCAGCTCTAGCAGAACCCCGGCCCCACCAAATTCGTGAAGGGCACCCTGTCACAACCGAGGACCAGTCAGTCCTTGCATGGCCCCCAGCAGCCACACTGGGCAGCAGGCCATCAGCAGAGGCAGACGTTACAAAGTGTGGTCGAGTCTTAGTGAAAAGTACATGTGATGTTGTGCACGTCTGCTCTAGAGGATTTTTCTTACTTTATAGACACCTCTCGAATGTCAGTCAAGTAGCCACTTCTCTCCCTTCCTACTATAACATTATTTCCCCTTGAGAAAGGCCTGAGAGT
Source organism: Tapirus indicus (assembly GCA_031878705.1). Taxonomy (NCBI): domain Eukaryota; kingdom Metazoa; phylum Chordata; class Mammalia; order Perissodactyla; family Tapiridae; genus Tapirus; species Tapirus indicus. The sequence continues at coordinate 10,926,061 of CM062930.1, read as the reverse complement.
CTGATACAGTTACACATTAATTCTTCAGAAGTTTCTGAGAACTGTAGGAAACAGGTGAAAAAACAAAATGCCTTGAAGTTTAAACTGGAGCTGGGCCTGCGCACAGGAGGCCCCTCGGGGTCACGCCACTCTCCAGCGGGGCGCTGGCGGGCGCCCGGATCCTCGTGCTCTGGCTTGCTCGTTTCTTTATAGCAATGACAGGGGCTTCCTGCCTGGACGACCCCTCGCCAGCCCCCCGAATACTCCGGAAAGGTTTATGGCAAAACACCTTTCTTAGATTAACCCAGCGGCTCGGGTGAAATAGTGGCACCTTTGAAATCAAGCAGTTAGGGTCTCCACTCGCAGTCGCTCCTTCAAACTCTGAACCATCGCAGGTCCGTGAAAACAGGCGCTTCACGGTCCCTGATGCCACACTGTGTCCTCTGAATGCTGCCTCAGCAGCCATTCCATGGGCTTTTACTCTTTGGCCATGCCAAAAAATTTATTAAAATTGTTTTTAATGACACACCATTTTAAAGACAACTGTATTGCCATCTTTAAAATATACAGTGACCAACGATGGAGATGTGACCATCGCCCCACACTCCCAGGCCCACTCTGAAAGTCTGGAAAGGTCCAGCCAGAAAATCCCCAAACACCGTGTCAGGAAAGGCTCTACGGAAACAGGCAGGATGGCCCCAAATACCAGGCGCGGCTGGGAGCAGAGGGGCTGCAGCCCCCACCGGCACCAGGCACAAGGAGCAGAAAGCTCAGGAGAGGCCTGGCCCCACCGCCAGAGCCAGAACACGTGCTGCGGCAGGTCGTGGTGGAGAGACCAGCAGGTCAGACCACAGAGCAGAGGGAGGAGCCGAGTCTCAGCACAGAGAGCCCAGTGCCCTAAGGGTGTGGCTTCAGGAACCTGGGCTCCACCTGCGACTCCGAGGGGAAGACAGAAGAATGCTGGCTACTTGTACTGGGAGCCCCACACTAAATGCTTCCCTTACATTCTCGAGTTACTGCTCAAAACAAGATCCTAGCAGCAGGCTCCACTTGTGTCCTCACCTACCAGGCACCCAGGGGCATTCACTGAGCGCCAAGCACACACCAGTGCAGTCTGCCTGCGAAATCCGCACTCAGAAGCAGCCACTGTCCTGAGATTCTTAGTAACTTCATCTGACCTCGTATAAGTGAAGGCTGATGAAATGCTAGTGCACACCTGTGAGCAGAGGAGATCCATGCAGCCCCACTGGTGCCCAGGACCCCTGTGGACCCACGAGGGGTGGAATTCAGCCAGATTCCGAGTGAAGACAAGGTAGCCTGTCACATCTCTGACTGGGTCAGCTGGGAGAGGCCACACTTTCCATTCCAAACAGAATTTGCTTTGAACACAGGAAGGCAGTGGAGTTCTAAGAAACATGAACAACCAAGAAACTCTAGCCTGTCCTTTCTTCCTTGGGGTACTTCCCTGCATCAGCCCACCACAGACACTGAAGACGACGACAGAGGGCGAGGGCGACCCGCAGGCACCCGAGTGCCTCCTCCTCTCATCTCCGCTCCAGCATCACGAGCTGATGGTGGCAGTGTTGGCAGAAGGTGCACGTGTCAAGAAGTGAAATAAATACAGTTGAGAGAGTCTTGAGCAGACTTTCCAGTTCTGGTAAGAACAAAATACATATGCATGCACAGGTTAGGAAATATCATTTCTGTGATTCCACAAATGAGTAAATGCTCCTATATTTGCATTTAAACTTAAAACTGACATTGCACAGTATAAAGATGAACGGTAAGCTCAATGCTGAGAATTTAATATAATAAATAATAACGGTAAAATAATATACAATTAAATAAAATAAGATAAATAAATAACAAATAATAAAAAACAGCATGACAAGTCAATAGAGAGAGACTGCAGAAGAAAGGTGAAAGCTTCATATTTCAGGACCTTTAACTGCACTCTTCCTGCCTTTTGAACAAGGGACCCTGCATTTTCATTTTGCCTGGAATCATTCTCTTTAAACTGTTTCTTGAAACCACAAGCTCCTCAAGGATGGGGTTGAACCTTCTTTTCATTTTATATCTTCCATGTCATCCAGCACAGTTCAGTGCATGCAACAGGCACTTAATAAATACTTGCTGTAGTAAACCAAGTGGTTACCCGCTCTCAGTCCAGATTCTCAAAGAGGCCCTACAGGCCGGCCTTCAGTCTGTTTGGAATCTCTCAATTTCTCTTTGTCACAAAAACCACAGGTTGAAACTGCTCTGGGTGCAAATCTACAGGAATTGTATTCAGTCCTGTGGCTCTGCTGCCATTTCCTTCAGATGCCCAGTGCTCTGGACCCTCAGACTGTGCCCCCCAGCCTCCCCAGAGCAGGGGCAGTGGTAAGCATCCCTGCACCCATTACAGAGCTGTAACCATGAAAAGCCATCCAGAACCTGCAAAACTAATCTCTAGGGACAGCAGTCAGGTCAGTGGGTGTGGAGGGGGCACTTTCTGGGAAGATGGAAATGTTCTTATCTTTATTGGGGCGGTAGGTCCATGGCTGTATACGTTTGTCAAAATCATCCACAGATGCACTTAATGTGTGAATTTTCTTGTGTGTAAATTATACCTCAAAGAAAGTTGATCTAAAAAAAAAAAAAGATTAAATGAGATCATGGAAGGAATGCAATTTGCAGGCCACAAAGACTGTAATTATTATGACAAATTTATATTCTTATCTGCATTCAGCATACATCACAATCCCCAATCAAAAACAAAAATTTATCTTTTATTTATGATTTCCACAAGCATCTGGTTATTTCTAAAAACAGATTATAGTGAAGTGGTGAAACTCAGTCACTTAAACTCAGTCATTTTCTGGAACCCAACATGCAATGAAACTAGACAGAAAGACTTCTCTGTAACTGTCACACGGGTTCCTGGAGGTGGAGCAGCCCCAGGAGACATGGTTGAGGATGCAGTGACTTCTGAGGGATGAGGACTGGGATTAAGACTCGGGCCTCACCAGCTGTCATTACCCACCCAGGGCCCGTCCACACTGGCTGCTGACCAAGCAGACTTCCCACGGTTGGCTACTAAGAAATGCAGCAAATGATGTGCCTTTTAGAATATTTTTGCAAGGCTGCTTAGAGGAGAGTGCAACTTTTAACTCACATGCTGGCAGTTGCTCAAAATATGTTTATTCTGCCTGGAGAAAGCCCCCCAGTCAAGGAGGAAGAGCCAAGAATCTGCATCTTGTCCCAGCCCGCTGGCCACTCTGCAGGGCATAGGAAGGGCGGCAGGTCTGGCTGAGAGCAGGTAACTCCCACCCTACCTTGTGTGCCCCCAAGAGGCCTTTTGTTTTCTTGGTGACAACCAGGCAGAAAGCAATGGAGGGAAAGGGAATGACTATCCATTAGTGTACTGTTTAAAAGGTTCTTTTTTTCAGAAGCATTTTAAGGCTATATTAACTTAAAATGGTTCTTTGTTTTGCTTTCTTAGGTGAGAAATGGGGAATTTGGTAACACAACTTAAACTTAAGTTAGAAGAAGCACAGAAGAACAATGACAAAATATCACACAAAGACATTCCCTTCTAAGTGGTTTGCTAACAAAATAGTCTAGAAAGAAGAGAACATATACCCATTTAAACAACTCTTATGTAACCATTTTTGAAGTCAGACCTACCCAAAAGTGAATAAAATAGTTACAGATGCAGATGAGGCCCCTGGCTAGGTAATATATAGCTAATTATATATATTATATATCTCTATAACATATAGATGATTATATTACCTAGTACAGTATTTCATAGCATAGGACGAACAAGTCTCCCAGAAGGAGCACTGGACAGAGGGCAAGAGATCGGAGGTCAAAGCCAAGCCACAGCTGACCTCAGAGGGGTTGCCTCACCCAGGCCAAGCAGGGCGAGGCCAGAGCAGGTGGTGGGAGATGTGGGCGTCCTGGGCTTGGCTACCCGCGGCCCAGGATCCACAGGAGAGCCAATGGGGGGCCTCTGCCCAATGACACAGGACAGATGAACTAATCAGAGAAGACTCTGGAAGATGACCACCAAATACAGCTGCAAGATGTCAGACTTGAAAACCTGGGAACCACCTACACTGCAAAAGCGTTACTCAGAAACCTGAGCGTTACTCAGAAACCACCACACGCTGGTCTGTCCAGTGCAAACCAGCACCGAGCTCCCAAATCCAGCGCTCCCCTGCTTGGCACTGAGGCCCACGGCCCAGGAGCACAATTTCAGGAATAATCCAAACTCCCTTCCAGTGGGTTCTGAAATTCAGGACTCAGTTCTTTTGGGAGCAAAAAAGATTTACTTTCAAAATTACCTTTTGCTAAGAATATCATTAAAACTAGTTTAAATTCTCTGAAAAGATGTTGGCTATGTAGTCAGGAGGAATACAAACCTAGAAAATTAATTGCCTCCCCTGTGCTCTGAAAGAATCACTCCCAACACACACATGTACGCATACACACAGCTCCTTTTGTAAACATTTTTAAAAAAGAAATAATCCTTTTTAAAAATAAAAGCACAGAACTCAAAATTAAGCCTGACAGATTTTTTGATTAATTACCCGTCCCCAAAGCATTCAAATCCTTTCAGTGCCTTTATAATTACCCCAAGTTCAATTCAAACAGCTGAGATAAGTTAAAACCCTGAATTACAAGTGAGAAGGGGAGTAGGGAGGAAATGGAGGGCATGTTCCTGAACACGCTTCTAAAGACTTTACACGAGGTGGTCCACTCACTGGAGTCCCTGTGAGTCCTAAACACTGTCCACTGACGGCAGCCAGAATTCCTGAGTCCAAAACTTCTAGAAGAATATGTTGAGTTGTAGTGACTGGGGCTTTGATGGAAACTGGATGCACCAAACTAAATAAATCCAACTCTTTTATACAATTTACCCCCCCCACCAAAAAAAAAAAAAAACTCCCCCTTTAAAAGCTACATTACCACCAGGACCGGCTGGCAGAAGCCAGGGTGCCCTTCTTCCTCAGGGTTCCCGGCACTCGGGCCTCTCTCTCTACAGTTTCGGGGTGGATCTCAGGATCCTAAATATTCCTAAAAAGCACAAGTGGCTCTATACTTGGCTCTTAAAAGCACTTAAAAGCCAACACATGGTCCACTCCTGGGAGAGTAAAATCCAGTTAGAATGTAAAAATCCCTCGTCACCACTTTGTGGTTATCAGAGAGCAGATGCTGCTCCGTTCAAACACTTTTTCAAGCTTACTTCAAACACAACCGAACAAAAGCTTTGTTTTTCATTACAGGACTTGTTTTTTTTAAGTTTATGGTGTTCTTTCAATCAGGATAAAGGGAAAGACTCAGGGAAACTACTGCTGTGTTTAACTGTTTTCCTAACCGAATAGCCCAAGCATTTTAGTTAGTTTAACTAACTAAAACTTTAACAACTTTTTTTAGTCTATAAGAACTTTGTCATTTCCCTTGCCCAAAATGACTTTCTTATATAAAGACAAACAAAAAGACAGGTTGTATATATAAACAGCAAGGACAGGAAAATAAGGTCTCTCTCCTCTCCACCCTCATCTGTCGTAGGACCAGCCCGTGGTCAGCAGAAGGAAGCCCTGCCGGTATCTCCTTCCCGGCCTGGGCTGGTATCAACAAACTTCACCTGGTATCTCAGGAGTTCCTCCAAAAAGAGGAAAAAAGCAATTCCCCTCCCCAGAGGCCATGCTTCACAAGCCACCCAATATCTAAGCGTTAACTAAAGTCCTGGTTGAAGCCCCTTGAACCTGTGCAACTCTTTACCTGTCCTTTTTGAATGGGCCCCCCAAGAACCAGGACCCCGGGGCTCTGCTGTCCAGCATGAACCTGGTGCAGAGGCAGTGGGGGAGAAGCAGGAAGGCGGGTTCAAGAAACCGGCTCCTTTCCAACCCCCAGAGCCTCCCCAGGGAGGAGGGTAGGACCTCACCAAGCCAGTTGCCCAAAGGAGCTGATCCTTCAAACTTCATGTAAACTTGGCATTGTTTTAATGTAACAATAATTTCAATTATTTTTGAGTTAAAGGAATTTATCTCTTCCCTCCTGCCCCCATCTGGGAATAAAGACAGCTCTCCAGGGAGCTGGTCCCTGTCTCACAGAGAGGGAAGATAAACACAGCCCAGGTGGGCACACCTCCTCCCCAGGCGCTAGCACCCAAGAAGGAAAGGAGGAGATTCCCGGCCTGATGTCTACCAGTGAGCTGGAAAGCTCGCTCTGTAGCCACCCAGCCCTCTCCTCCGGCCAGCTCTCCCACCCAGCTGCAGGGCTGACTCCCTCTCTCCTCCACCTACAGGGAGAGCTGTGAATGCAACCCAACCCCACCCAGATCTTTTGGGAAGACACATAGAGTCTGGTGGCAACTGGCTAGAGCCCAGTTTGTTATTTTCACCTGTTTCCCCAGGAGAGAGGGAGAAAATCAGCTGGACAGGGGCTGTCAGTGGATTTCGGAGAACTGACAGGTTCTCTCCACTCCTCCAGCAGCCCTGCAAGGTGGGCGTTACTGTCCCATTTCACACATGGGAAACCGAGGCTCAGAGGAATTATTTAACTAAAACAGCACAGCTTTTAAATGGAATGGCCTGGATTTGAAATCAAGACTTAATCCAAAATCCAAGCTCCTTCCTCCAATGCATCGTGCTCAACCAGGAGAAAAACACAGGAGGTTCTCGGTGGTAGAAAATACTGAAGCTCTCGCTAGTCTTCACAGCAAATTACCGTTGAGCGATGTGAAATTACTGTCGCTATTCCCCACCTGTCACTCCTGGGGGGGGGGGTGCGGGGACAGACGACACTGTGCTGGAAGCTCTGCTCTTTTCAACTTTAAAGACCAAAGCCATGTTTGTAGTTTCTGTAAGGCAAGGCGGAATCCACCAGCCAACAAGTTTCTGTTACTATCGTCTGCCCAATGTTCAGTACTTCCAGGCTAGCTGAAAGATCATTCATTCATTCACCCATTCAGTATTTTTTGAGCAACTACTATGGGCTGGGCATCGTGCTAAGTGCCAGGGATGTGAAGATAAACAAGACAATAGTCCTTGTTCTTAAAGAGCTGTGATCTAACTGGGGAGACAGACACATTAAAAAGAGACTAGAAGACGCACTGTGGGGAGGCCAATGAGACGTGTGTGGGGAAGCAGGGCATCGTGTATACTGAAGGAGAGGACTACCTGGGCAGCAGAGTCTTCGACGAGAAACAAGAAATAGGCACGCACAGGCCGAGGGATGGCCAGGGGAGAAGAGCGTTGGGGAAGAGGCAAAGGAGGAAGGCTGGGCCCAGGCCACTAGGGACTCTGTATTTCAGCTGTATGTGACAGGGGTAATTAAGGGGTATTAAGTAAGCCTGGGAAGTGACATGGTAAGATTTGTGTTTATAAAAATTACCTAGTGCAACCCCCATGGAAGACGGCAGTATCTGTGAGAGCTGAGCCTATGTTTACCCAGAGACCCAGCAACTCCACTCAGGCACATGCTCCGCGGAAACGTGGACACAGGGTCACCAAAAATACTCATATATGAATATCCTGATCGGCACCGTTTGTAACATTTTTTTAGGTATGGATAATGGCATTATGGTTCTGTAAGAAAGTATTCTTATTTTTTAGAGATGCATATGGAAGTACCTAGGGTTCATGAAATATAATGTCTGAGACTTTAAAATAGTTCAGTAAATCAAAAAAGGAGATTAATGAAGCATGTGTGGCAAAATCTTGATAAGTATTGAATCTGGCCTGATGTATGACAGATATATGGGAATCATTGTACTATTCTCTCTACTTTTATAGATCTCCCTGCCCCCACAAAAAAAAGAGAGAAATATAAGAAATCAAAGAGGGAACATCATTACATACATTACAGACATTAGAAGGATAAAAAGGGAATACAGTGAACAACTTTATACCAATAAATTTTATAACTGATAAAATGGAATAATTCCCTGAAAGGCACAAACTACCAAAGCTCACTATAGAAAAAAGATAACCTGAATAGCTCTATATCTACTCATGAACCTTTACTCATAGTTCAAACCCTTGCATAGAGGTAGATGGTTTCATTGGTGAATTCTAACAAACATTTAAGGAAGACATAATACCAATATTAAATAAACTTTTCCAAAAAATAGAAGAAAAAACACTTCTCAACTCCTGTTATGAGGCCAACATTACCTGATAACAAAACCAAAAAAAGACATTTGTAGAAAAAAAAATCCACAGGCCAATATCTCTTATGAACAGAAATGCAAAAGTCCTGAACAACTATTAACAAATCAAATCCAGCAATATATGAGATAACACATCATTACCAAGGAATGTTTCATCTAGGAATGTAAGGTTAGTTTAATATTTGAAAATCAATCAATGAATCACCATATAAACAGATTAAAATAGAAAAAACTTATGATGATCTCAAAAAATGCAGAATAAGTATTTGGCAAAATTCACCAAATTCATGATAAATATTCTCAGCAAACTAGGAATAGAAGAGAACTTCCTCAATCTGATAAAGGGCATCTATGAAAAACCTACAGCTAACATCCTTTTTAATGGTGAATAATGAATTACTTTCCCTTTAAGACTAGAAGCAAGGCAGGGATGTCCATTCTTCCCACTTCTATTCAACACTGTATCGTGGAGTCTCTAGCCAGGGTAATAAAGGAAGAAAAAGAAATAAAAGGCATACACTATAGAAAGAAATAAAACTATCTTTGTTTGCAGTTGCCATGATTATATAAAAAATCCTAAAGAATTGACAAAAAAACTGCTGGAACTAATATGCAAATTTAGCAAAGTCTTAGGATACAAGGTCAAAATATAAAAATCAATTATATATTTATACACTAGCAGAGAAAAATTAGAACTTGAAATTTAAAAAATCCAGTATCATTTACAATAGCACCAAAAAATGTGAAATACTTATGGACAAATTTAACAAAATATGTGCAAGACCTGTATACGGAAAACTCAAAACACTGTTGAGAAAAATTAAATATATCAATAAATGGAGAGATATACCATGTTTTCACGGATCCGAACTCAATACTCTCAAAATGTTAATTTCCCCCAAGTTGAACTATGGATTCAGCATAATCTTAATGAATATCACAGCATGTTCTGTTTTTGTTTTTTTTTTAAATTTCATTGACCAGAACTTGCTTCACGAGGCCACCTTAGCTGCAAAAGACCTGTGAGGAGGGGAGTATTTTCTTTTTCTTTTTTGGTGAGGAAGATTGGCCCTGAGCTAACACCTATGCCCATCTTCCTCCATTTTGTAGGTGGGATGCTGCCACAGCATGGCTTGATGAAGTGCACTGGTTGATGCCCAGGGTTCGAATCTGCGAACCCCAGGCCGCCAGAGCGGAGCATGCGAACTTAACTGCTACACCACTGGGCTGGCCCTGGTTTGGTTTTTTCTGTAGAAATTGATGAGCTGATTCTAAAATTTATATAAAAGTTCAAAAAACCTAGAATAGCCAAAACAATATTGAAAAAGCTAAACAAAGCTTGTATTTCAATACTTACCATGGAGCTATGATGAACAGAACAGTGTGGAATTAGAGAAATGATAGACATAAAGATCAACGGAATACTGAGTGATGCCAGCACTGCAGCATCATAAGATGTCTCTCAAAACTGTCCCTCCTCAACAACAAAAATTCAGCATCCATCCACAAGCAAGCATGCTGCTGTGGGAACTACAGGATCCAGCACCATATGCCAAACGACTCGGGGAGACAGACCTCAGTATGGGCTGTGGAACCAGCAGGAGCCTGTCAACTGGCTCCAGCCCCACTCGGCCACAGTCCTGGAGCACCTGGGTAACGGTAACTTGGGCAGTCACTCATGGATGAGGGAGCATTTATGGAATCCAGGTTTCTAGAGGAGAAGTTCCAGCACTCCATTAGAGCAAAAAAATATGAGTTTGGACACACTGTAGTGGGTAAGAGGAACAGCTTGACTTTGCCAGTGCCTCCTCTCCCCTGAAGGTGGCACACTCACAGCTAAATGAGACCTTCTCAGCCTGTGGTTTCTCCCACAGGGGAAGGGGAGAGAGGGTGAGTGAGCATCTGGCATCCCAGCCGTGCGGGACACTGCAAAGAGACTCATTTTCCTCCTGCAGCATCCAGAGTATTAGAGTGGGGGCTCCCTGCCTGGGGTTAGGGAGCAGATCAAGAGAGCAGCAGATAAGATTCTCAGAGGGCATTAAAGGGATGCAGTTCCTGCTGACTGCATTGTGGACTCCATCAGGAAGCCTGTCCAAAAGCTGCTGGGAAAGCCTCACCCAAAGATCCCCCAGATGGCCTGCAGGCACCCCCACCACCCCACATGTCTCACCCCCACTCCCCCACTCTGTGGCTGGCTCACTGTGTGCACTCCTGACAGCAAGAGTTGGCAGAAGGCTAGGATGCATGTGCAGAAAGCAGGCAAGGGAGAGACCACAAACTTGAGCTGTGGCACCACCTCTGTGAAAACAAAAGAGGCTATCAACAGCAAGCCTGGTGTGCTGTAAGAGAATACTTGCAAGAGAATACATACAAGCTTAAGAATTCTGCCAGAAGAGGAAGTGAGAAGCATGGTGCAGGTGTATTCACACAAGATCTGAGAAAACTTCAGAATCTCTAGCAGGACAGATGGAAGGTATTCTCTTCTGAAGGCAGTTACTAAAGATTGGAGATGACTGCTACCTCAAATGTGAAAATAGTAATGCAAAACTCCAAGGAACATGAAAAATCAAGGAAATATCACATCATCAAAGGATCACAATAATCTCCCAGTAACCAAACCTAAAGGCATGGAGATCTATGATTTACCCAATAAGGAATTCAAAATAGCTGTTTTAAAGAAACTCAATGAGCTACAAGAAAACACAGAAAGGCAATTCAATGAAATCAGGAAAACAATACATGAACAAAGTGAGAACTTTAACAAAGAGATAGAAATAACAAAAAAACAACCAAAAAGAAATTCTGGAGCTGAAGAATCCAAAGAATGAAATGAAAAAAAATGCAATAGAGAGCATCAATAACAGAACAGATCAAACAGAAGAAAGAAGCTGTGAATTAGAAAGTATGAACTTTAAAATAACCCATTCAGAGGAGAAAAAGAAAAAAGAATGAAAAAGAGTGAAGAAAATCTAGGTGAATTGTGGGACATCATCAAAAGAACCAATACACAAAGTATTGGAACTCCAGAAGGAAGAGGGAGACCCGGGCAGAAAGCTTACTTAAAGAAATAATGGTCGAGAACTTCCCAAACCTGAGAAGAGATTTGGACATCCAAGGTCATGAAGCTAATAGATCACTCCGTTATTTCAATCCAAAGTGATCTTTTCCAAGACATTATAATAAAACCGTCAAAAATCAAAGACAAAGAGAGAATCCTAAAAGAAGCAAAAGAAGATTGTAACTTACAAAGGAATACCCATTAGGCTATCAGTGGATTTCTCAGCAGAAACTTTACAGGCCAGGAGAGAGTGGGATGATATATTCAAAGTGCTGAAAGAAGAAAACTGCCAACCAAGAATATTCTATCTGGCAAAGTGATCCTTCAGAAATGAAGGAAAAATAAACACTTTCCCAAACAAACAAAAGCAGAGAGAATTCATCACCACTAGACTTGCTTTACAAGAAATGCTGAAGTGAGTTCTTTAAGCTGAAATGAAAGGACACTAATCAGTAACATGAAAATATACAACACACTGGTAAGGGTAAACATATAGCCAAATTCAGAATACTCCAACACTGTAATATGGTCATGTGTTGACCACTTAACTATAGTATAAAGGTTAAAGGACAGAGTACTAAAAATAACTACAGCTAGTATAATTTATTAATGAATACACAATATGAAAAGAGGTAAATTGTGACATGAAAAACGTAAAAGGTGGGGAGTAAAAGGGTAGTTTTTGTATGCAATTGAAGTTATTGTATGTTTTATGTAAGTTTTATGGTAACCACAAAGCAAAAATCTATAGCAGGTTCACAAAACATAGAAAGAAGGGAATCAGAGCATACCACCACAGAAAAGCACCAATTCACAAAGGAAAGCAGCAAGAGAAAAAGATAGGAACAAGGAAACTACAAAACAGCCAGCAAACAATAAAATGGCATTAGTTAAGTCCCCACCTATAATAATTACCCTAAATGTGAATGGACTGAATTTTCCAATCAAAAGACATAGAATGGCTGAATGGATAAAAAAAGAACGAGATCCAACTATATGCTGCCTACAAGAGACTCACTTCAGCTTTAAGGACACACACAGGATCAAAGTGAAGGGATGGAAAAAAAATATTTCATTCAAGTGGAAACCAAAAGAGAACAAAGGTAGCTATATTTATATCAGACAAAATAGACTTTAAACCAAAAACAGTAACAAGAGACAAAGAAGGTCATTATCTAATGATAAAGAGGTTGATTCATCAAGAAGATATAACAATCATAAATATATAATCACCCAACATCAGAGCACCTAAATATGTTAAGCAAATACTATTGAATCTGAATGGAGAAATAGCAATACATCAGTAGTAGGGGACTTCAATACCCCACTCTCATCAACAGAGAGATCATGAAGGCAGAAAATCAAAAGGAAACATTGGACATGAACCATATATTAGACCAAATGGACCTGACAAACATATATAGAACATTCCATCCAACAGCAGCAGAATACACATTCTTCTCAAGCACACATGGAACTTTCTTCAGGATAGATGATATGTTAGGTCACAAAACAAGTCTCAGAAGATTTAAGAAGATTGAAATCATTCCACCTTTCACCACAATTATACTTTGTGATACAATGATACAAGAAATCAACAACAAGAAGCTAGAAAATTTATACATATATGGAAATTGAACAATACACTCCTGAAACCACATGCCACACCCACAAGGTTAAAGTAAGAAACAAATTAACCAAAGTTTCTGAGCTTGTACCCACAAGGTATAACCAAAGTTTCTGAGCTTGTACCCACAAGGTTAAAGTAAGAAACAAATTAACCAAAGTTTCTGAGCTTGTCTTGCAGAATAACAAGGACACTGCAGATAAGGAAATAACTTGCTGACAACCTTCAACCAAACTGCGCAAGTGCAGTGAGGAACCAGAATGACCCATCAGTGAACTTTGGACGTCACGGCCCAAAAATCACTGCATGTAACACACAGAAACCCCCCGAATTTACATATGCAACCCGTGAAGAGCCATGAAGGACAATTGCACCAGTGCAGGCTCTGGAAACTTCCTCTTGCCCTTTCTCAGCCCCCAAGGCCCTGCTAGTCCCTACTCCCCAGTACATATCTCCCCAAAGGTTGCCTGGGGAGACAGATTTGAGAGCTTTGCCTTGTCTCCTTGCTTGGCTGCCCTGCAATAAAGTCCTTTCTTTCTCCAGAAGATCTTTGCCTTGGCATCTGGTTCTTCCATAGCACATCAGGCAAATAAACCACTTGTGGTCGACAGCACTCCTAAACAACTAATTAGTCAAATAAGGAATCAAAAGGGAAATCAAAAAAATCTCCAAACTAATGAAAATGGAAATACAACATACCAAAACCTATGGGATGCTGCAAAAGCAGTTTTAAGAGGGACATCTATAGAAGTAAACACCTATGTTAAGAAAAAAGAAAGATCTCATATAAACAACTAACTCTACATCTCAAGGACCTAGAAAAATAATAAACTAAGCCTAAAGTTAGCAGAAGGATGGAAATAACAAAGATTGGGGCAGAAATAAATGAATTAGAGACCAGAAAAATAATCAACAAAACTAAGAGCTATGTTTTTTTTACAAGATAAAACTGGTAAACCTTTAGCCAGACTAAGAAAAAAAGAAGACCAAGTAAATAAAATCAGAAATGAAAGAGGAGACATTACAACTGATACCACAAAAACATGTAAGATGAATAATGAATAATTATGTCAACAAATTGGACAACCTAGAAGAAATGGATAAATCCTTAGAAACATACAACTTATTGAAACAATCATGAAGAAACAGAAAATATGAAAAAACCAATAATGAATAAGGAGATTGAATCAATAATCAAAAAGCTCTCAACAAAAAAAAAAGCCCAGGAACACATGGTTTCACTGGTGAATTCTACCAAACATTTAGAGAAGGATTAACACCAATCCTTCTCAAACTCTTCCAAAAAACTGAAGAGGTGGACATTCCCAAACTCATTTTACAAGGTCAGCATTACCCTCATACCAAAGTCAGATAATGAAACCACAAGAAAAGAAAACTACAGACCAATATCCCTGATGAATATAGACGCAAAAATTTTCAACAAAATATTAGCAAACCAAATTCAACAATACATTAAAAGAATACACCATAATCAAGCAAGATTTATCCTTGGGATACAAGGATGGTTCAAAATATGATACACCACACTAATAGCATGAAAGATAAAAATCACATATCATCTCAATAGATGCAAAAAAGCATTTAACAAAACACAACATCCTTTCATAATAAAAACTTTCAATAAATTGTGTATAGAAAGGCCACATATGACAAGCCCACAGCTAACATCATACTCAACAGTGAAAGGCTGAAAGCTTTTCCTCTGAGATCAGGAACAAGACAAAGGTGCCCACTCCCACCACTCTTGTTCTACATAGTACTGGAAGTCCTGGCTAGAGCAATCAGGCAAGAGCAAGAAATAAAAGGCATCCATATTAGAAAGCAAGAAGTAAAATTGTCTTTGCAGGTTATATGATCTTATATGTAGAAAATCCTAAAGACTCCTCCAAAAAACTGTTAAAACTAATCAACAAATTCAGTTAAGTTTCAAGATAAAAAATCAACACACAGATTCTATACAATAACAACAAAGTATCTGAAAAAGAAATAAAGAAAATCCCATTCACAAAAGCACCAAAAATAATAAAATGCTTAGGAATAAATTTAACCAAGGAGGTAAAAGATCTGTACACTGAAAACTAGAAGACTTGGATGAAAGAAATTGAGGAAGACACAAATGAAAAGATCTCCCATGTTCATAAATTAGAAGAATTAATATTGGTAAAATGTTCATACTACTCAAAAGCCAGGTATAGATTCAATGCAATCCCTATCAAAATCCCAATGGCATTTTTCACAGAAAACTCTTATATGTTGCTTCTGGGAATGCAAAATGGTGCAGCAACTTTGGAAAGCAATCTTACAAAGTTAAACGTATATTTACCATACAACCCAGCAATCTCACTCTTGGGAACATAAGATAAATGAATTCATATATCCACATAAAGACCTGCATGTGAATGTTTATAGCAGTTCTATTCATAATAGCCAATAGCTGGAAACAACCAAAATGTCCAACTTGAGAATACACAAACAAATTGAGGTATATAGATATAATAAGGATAAATCATAAACACATATGCTGAGTGAAAGACGCCAGACACAAAAGACTACATGCTGTATGATTCCATGACATTCCGGAAAAAGCAAATCATAGGGAGAGAAAACAGAGAGGTGGCTGCTCAGGGCTGGGTGTAGGTGAAAAGATTGCAAAGGGGCGTGATGGAACTTTTTAGGGTGACGGAAATCTGACTGGAGTAGTGGTATCTGATTACGGGAATACATACACTTGTCAAAATTCACTGAACTTTAAATATTAAATGGCTGAATTTGATCACATGTAAATCAATAAAGCCAATTTCTTTTCTTTAAAAGGCCTACCAAACATCAGCATTTGAACAAAGTCCCTTTATCCAGCACAATTTTACTTGCTTTTTTATAGTACGTTAGTACTCCATAAATATTAGACCTCACCTTGCTTGCCAAATCGACTCATCCATTCCTCTCTGCTCCAATTTGAATGAAGATGGCTGAGAATCTCTTTATATTCTCTCTTCTTAGTTTTTACCCAGGGGAGCTTAACTCAAGTCCATTTCCAGAGACAACAGGAATGGCCCTGGGTTCAGGTTCCAGCCCCACCAGGATTAGCTGCATGGCATCACGCCCGTTTCCTGGCTAGGTGAAACCCCTTCCTCAGCCAGGCCCTGGAGAAGATTCAATGAGGACGTCGGGCACCTGGTCTGGCCCCAGGCGCACAACGCCTATTTGACAAACGCCTGTTCCTACCGTTTTCACACTCATATCTCTGCCATCATTGCCTGAGCCCAGTAGACCTTGTGAGCTCATCTGGGGTCTTTTTTTGTTATAGACATTTCCATTTCTTCACATAATCTTTGTTCTCCTAGACTCTTATCCAAGTTTCTTGTGTGTGTAAGTGTGTTCCTGGGACACCGTGTCCTCAAGTACAATGGCGTTATTCTCTAAGAACCAGGACGTGTGATCTACCAAGACTGATGGATGTGGGGGAAAAATCGCTGCTATCCGAATGCCTCTGACAGCCCAGGCTGCACCCCTCTCCATCTCCTCCAGGAGATCGTGGTGGTCATTTCGTCACAAGCACACAACCACCCCCCTCAGACCCAGACGACCCCATCAGTAATGCCTGTCTCATCCCGCCAACCCCAGGAAACACCTTTTCTCCCTGACTTTTGACTCTGCACTCATGGGTCAGCTCTTGCCTATACTAACCTCTGTCTCATTAAACATTAATATTCCTGGGACAGTTTAACCTCTCGGTTTCAGTATTTCAAGTTATATTTCTCTTATTAACTTGCCATTAATTATTTAAATCTTCTTGAACTCGCCATTAATTCTCTAAAGTTCCTTGAATTGTGTTTTATATTTCATTTGGTTCTCATCTTCTCATATAAACAAAGTTTCCACATTAGTTATGAACTGCCCCAGAGAGCTGCTATTCCTGACTGTTATTAAGAGGTAAGACCCACCTCTTGCCTCATTACTGCCGTTTCTGATCCATTTTAGAGCTTATGTCTTGCCACTGAGGGCTCTTCTGAGACGTGAGGCCTATCTTTGGCGATAGGAACACCCAAATGATGTGATTCTGAAACGAGCAGTGCAGCCCAAACATTCTGCAAGGGGTCTCTTCTCCATCTCCAGAGGAGAAGCAGACCTGCACAGCACACATCCCTGCTTAGAAGAACTCAGCTGCGGTGCTGCCCAGGGCCGTTCTTCACACCTCCAGCTGGGGCCCTGGATGGGTGGGGTGCTGCCCGGTGGGAGAACTGGCTTCAGAACTGGACAGGCCTGGGTAGTGACGCTGACAAATGACCAAGCCACTGAGCCTCAGTTTCCTTCTCTGTCCAATCACACAACAGTACCTCCCAGAGGTGGGTGGGCATCCCCTGAGACAGCAGAGGCAAAGTGCCCAGCACCGCACTGGAACATGCAGGTACCCAAAGAACGGGAGTTTGTCTTAGTCCTTTCGGGCTGCTTTAACAAGAATACCATGGACCGGGAAGTCCAAGGTCAAGGCACCGGCAGATGCAGTGTCTGGTGAGGGCCCACCTTCTGGTTATAGACTGCCTTCTTCTCACTGTGTGCTCAGAGGGCAGTGGAGGAGGGAGCTCTCTGGGGTCTCTTTAAAAGGGCGCTAATCCCATTCACGAGGCTCCACTCTCATGATCTAATCACCTCCAGAGCCCCCCACCTCCTAATATCATCACATTGGACGTTAGGATTTCAACATATGAATCCTGGGGGACACAAACATTCAAACCTTAGCAGAGTTATTTTGAATGAAATAAACAAATAGAAAAATATTAATTCTGCTCAAAAGATCACTCTCCAGAGTCTCCTGTCTTGCTCAAACCGGAAACTGGACTCCCTACTTTCCTCTCCAAGCTGGTTCTTCTCCCAACTCTCTCTTCCTAACCAGCACTGGATCCCGGGGCTGCCGGTCTAGGCCCCACGCCCACCACCTTCCCCTCTAGGCTTCACTGAGCTTCCCGAGGCCCAGCTCAAAACCCTTCAGGGGCTCCCCAGCGCAAGTCAGGATGTCCCGTGTCCTGGCCAGCTGTTTGGACTCCAGTAGCCTGGCCGTGCTCCATCCTGCTATTGTAAATCCCACGGAATTGGCCTGCTACTGCTCCTCGAACCCTCCCCAGCTCCCCGCTACAATCTTTTACCTCCTGGAACACCACATTTATACTTTGCCGTCCAAATCAAACCCATCCTTAAAATCCCAGCTCAGATCCTGCCTCTGCCCCGAAGCCTTCTCTGATTCTTTGCATCTTAGTGCACTGGTCACATTCCGGCTTACATTCCGGTTATTTTCTCTCCTACTAAATTCCTGAAGGGCAGGTGACACATTTTAACTGGTTCCCCATAATGCATCATGGTATGTGTGGAGAAAACGAGTCATTCATCTGGTCCTGGGAATTCTCAATTAGCTAAGTTCTTTTCCCTATTTTGATCACAAAGAAATAAGTGACAATAAAACAGCTTCCAAGTAGATATTTAGTTTAAAACTGCCTCCTCCAACATAAACAGGAGCTATCCAGGGATCATTAGCACATTGTTGACACACATGTATCGTGCACTTACTGCAGACGGAGAATGCGAAGAGGACGCTGCCCCGAGAAGTGAACACTCAGCTGCCTGCTCTTGGTCTGGACGATGGCATGGCACTCAGTGTCCACCCAGTTCCTGCTGACTCTGTGAGGACACAGACATGAGCTATGCTCCCAAGTTCAAAGTCTAGGAGGGAAGCTGGGACATGTACTCAGAGAACTCTACGGGGGAAAATGGTGTGAAAACGGAGTTGTAAATAAGATATACTGATTGTTATGGGATGAATATTGTCCCCCTAAAATTCGCATGTTGAAGCCCTAACCCCCCAGCACCTCAGAATGTGACTGTATTTTGAGATAGTATCTTTGAAGAGGTAATTAAAGTTAAATGAGGCCTTTAGAATGAGCCGTAATCCAATTTGCCTGGTGTCCTTATAAGAGGAGAACATTCGGACACAGAGAGACATCGGGGATGCACAAGCACAGAGGGAAGACTATGTGAGGACCCCACGAGAAGGTGGCCATCTGCAGCCAAGGAGAGAGGCCTCAGGAGAAGCCAACCCTCCCAACCCCTTGCTCTTGACTTCCAGCCTCCAGAATGGTGAGAAAATAAACTTCTGTTGTTTAAGCCCCTCAGTCTGTACTAGTTTGTTATGGCAGCCCTAGCAAACTACTATGATACAACTAATATGATAATATGATCTATGCTACAACGCGGATGAACCCGGAAAACGTCCTAAGTGAAAGAACCAGACACAAAAGGTCACATGTTGTTTGATTCTACCGATATGGAATACCAAGAATAGGTAAATCCATAGAAACAAAGTGGCTCGGCAGTTACCAGGGGATGGGGGGGAGTGAGGAATGGGCAGCGGCTGCCCAATGTATAAGGGCTTTCCTTTGGGATGATGAAAATGTTCTGGAATTAGATGGAGGGGGTAATTGTGCAACATCGTGAAGTTGCTAAATGTCACTGAATTCTTCACTTTAAAATGCTTAATTTTGTGTTATGTGAATTTCATCTCAATAAAAAAACTCTAAATTAAAAAAAATCTTTAAAAAGATACAGATAAAATATACTATTAGAATATGAACTGTTGAGTGACCAAGTGAAGGTCCTTGCGCTGAGTGTCACGAAGAACAGGAGAGGCAGAGAGGAATTCTGCTTGTGTTTGATTCGGACAAAAGTGGGGGTAAAGGTCATCTTGAAGAGGAGGAGGAGGAGGAAGGGAGGGGCGGCATTCCAGGTGGGAGCTGGGACATCCGGGTAGGAAGGCACAGGGAACCAGGGTGGACAGGTGAGCCCCTGGGTGCCCAGAGCATAGTCTGCAGGGTGAGGGCAGACAGAGGGAGGCCTGGAGCTGGCAGGGTGGAGTGCTGCTGTCCTGGGCTGCAGAGTGCACGGGATCCTGCAGCTGGGGCTTCACAAACCCAGCTGAGCTCCTGAAACACAGGTCAAGTTTCAACATTTCTGCTCCTGAGCCCCTCCCCCAGGGAGACTAATTTAGTAAGTCTGGACCCAGGGGACAGGAACCTGTACTTACAATAAAATTTTAAAAAGCTCTCCAGGTGATTCTGGCAATTAGCCTTTTGGGACACCATTGATTTAGGGAAAGGTCTTTCGGGTTTTTTTTTCCTTTCCCCCCCCCCAGCTTTATTGAGGTATAATTGACAAATAAAAACTGTATATATTCAAGGTGTACAACGTGATGATTTGATACACGTATATATTGTGAAATGACTACCACAAGCAAGTTAACACATCACAGTTACCACCATGTGTATGTGATAAGAACACTTAAGATCTACTCTCTTAGCAACTTCGAGGTATAAAATACAGTATTATTACCTATAGTCACCATGCTGTACTTTAGATCCGCAGAACTTACTCATCTCATAGCTGAAAGTTTGTACCTTTGACCAACATCTCCCTATTCCCCTCCCCACCAATCCTAGAAACCACCATTCTACCTCTGCTTCAATGAGTTTGACATTTTTAGATTACTGATATATACAGTATTTGTCTTTCTGCGTCTAACTTATTTCACTTAGCATAATGTCCTCCAGGTTCATTTATAGGGTCATTAATGTCAGGATTTCCTTCTTTTTTTATGGCTGAATAATATCCCATTTATATATATAAATAGGTTATATATATATACATACACACACACATACATACCACATACACACACACATTTTCTTTATCCATTTATCCGTCAACAGACACTTAGGTTGTTTCCATATCTTGCCTATTATAAATAAGGTCTTTCAGGTTTTGTTTGTTTTTGTTTTTGTTTTTTGGTGAGGAAGATTGTCCCTGAGCTAACATCTGTGCCAATCTTCCTCAATTTTGTATGTGGGATGCTGCCAGACCATGGCTTGATGAGCAGTGTGTAGGTCCGTGCCCAGGATCCAAACCCAAGAACCCCAGGCTGCCAAAGCAGAGTACGTGAACTTAACCACTATGCCACCAGGCTGGCCCCAAGGTCCTTCAGTTTTATACTGATGATACTGAAGAATTACTAACTTTTGGATTAAAGAGGATTCATTATGCTTTATATACTGTAAAAACAAGGAAGGTACACTAACTCATTTTCAAAAGTTTAGCAAATTTAGCAAAGTTAAGCAAATATTAACCCTTTAAATTTCCTCATCATTTTATGTAACTGAGACTGTTCCCTACACAATAATGCTGAATACAAATTTTCCAAGAGCATTGTTTTTTTTTTAATTGATGTCTTAATAGTTTATAACATTGTGAAGTTTTAGTTGCACGTTATTATTTGTCAGTCATCATATGAATGTATCCTTTCACCCCTTGTGCCCACCCCCATCCCCCTTGCCCCTCGTAACCACCAACCAGTTCTCTCTGTCCATGTGTTAGTTTATATTCCACATGTGAGTGAAGTCATACAGTGTTTGTCTTTCTCTTTCTGGCTTATTTCACTTAACATAATACCCTCCAGGTCCACCCATGTTGTTGCAAATGGGACAATTCTGTCTGTTTTTATGGCTGAGTAGTATTCCATTGTGTGTGTGTGTGTGTGTGTGTATATATATATATATATATATATATATATATATATACACACACATCTTCTTTATCCAATCATCCGCCAAGGGACACTTGGGTTGCTTCCACTTCTTGGCTATAGTGAATAATGCTGCAATGAACATAGGGGTGCATAAGCCTCTTTGGACTGTTGATTTCAGGTCCGTTGGATAGATACCCAATAGTGGGATAGCTGGATCATGAGGTATTTCTATTTTTAACTTTGAGGAACCTCCATACTGTTTTCCATAAAAGGTTGCACCTGTTTCCATTCCCACCAGCAGTGAATTAGAGTTCCCGTTTCTCCACAACCTATCCAAATTTGTTGTTTTTTTGTCTTGGTGATTATAGCCATTCTAACAGGTGTAAGGTGATATCTCACTGTAGTTTTGATTTGCATTTCCCTAATGATTAGTGATGTTGAACATCTTTTCATGTGCCTGTTGGCCATCTGTATATCTTCCTTGGAAAAATGTCTGTTCATATCCTCTGCCAATTTTTTGATTGGGTTGTTTGTTTTTTTGTTGTTCAGTGGTGTGAATTCTTTATATATTACGGAGATTAACCCCTTGTTGGATATATGATTTGCAAATATTTTCTCCCAGCTGGTGGGTTGTCTATTCACTTTGATCCTGGTTTCATTTGCCTTGTAGAAGCTCTTTAATCTGATGAAGTCCCACTTGTTTCTCTTTTGTTTCCCTTGTCCAAGTAGACATGGAATTTGAAAGGATCCCTTTATGACCGATGTCAGATAGTGTACAGCCTATATTTTCTTCCAGGAATTTTATGGTTTCAGATCTCACTTTCAGGTCTTTGATCCGTTTTGAGTTAATTCTTGTGTATGGCGATAGAAGATGGTCTACTTTCATTCTTTTGCACGTGGCTGTCCAATTTTCCCAGCACTATTCATCGAAGAGACTTTCCTTTCTCCATTGTATGTTCTTAGCTCCTTTGTCGAAGATTAGGTGTCCATAGATGTGTGGTGTTATTTCTGGGCTTTCAATTCTGTTCCACTGATCTGTGTGTCTAGTTTTGTACCAGTACCATGCTGTTTTGATTACTATAGCTTTGTAGTATATTTTGAAGTCAGGGATTGTGATGCCTCCAGCTTTGTTCTTTTTTCTCAGGATTGCTTTAGCTATTTGGGGTCTTTTGTTGCCCCATATGAATGTGAGTATTCTTTGTTCTATTTCTGTGAAGAATGTCATTGGAATTCTGATTGGGATTGCATTGAATCTGTAGATTGCTTTAGATAGTATGGACATTTTAACTATATGTATTCTTCCAATCCATGTGCATGGGATATTTTTCCATTTCTTTGTCAGCATCGATTTCTTTCAATAGTGTCTTATAGTTTTCATTGTATAGGTCTTTCATCTCCTTGGTTAAATTTATTCCCAGATATTTTATTCTTTTTGTTATGATTGTAAATGGGATTGTCTTTTTGAGTTCTCTGTTAGTTTGTTATTAGCATATAGAAATGCAACTGATTTTTATAAGTTGATTTTGTACCCTGCAACTTTGCTGTAGTTGTTGATTATTTCTAATAGTTTTCCAATGCATTCTTTACATGAAATCATGTTGTCTGCAAATAGTGAGAGTTTCACTTCTTTGTTGCCTATTTGGAGCCCTTTGACTCCTTTTTCTTGCCTAATTGCTCTGGCCCAAACCTCCAGTACTATGTTGAATAAGAGCGGCGAGAGTGGGCACCCTTGTCTTGTTCCTGTTCCCAGAGGGATTTCGGTTTTTCCCTGTTGAGTATGATGTGGGCTGTGCCTTTGTCATGTATGGCCTTTATTATGTTGAGGTACTTTCCTTCTACACCCATTTTGTTGAGAGTTTTTATCATAAGCGGATGTTATAGAGAGTAAAAACATAATGCTCTTCCGATTCAAGGTTGGCCTAAGTATAAATATTAAACAAGAATGACCATTTTAAAAATGTGGAATAAATTACATTGACTTTCAACACCTGGTGTCACCAGCATAACAGTATAGGGCTATGTATTGCTCTTTGGGGGGTGTGCCCCAACTTGGTGGCAGCTGGGCTTTCATGGGTGAGAGAAGCCCAGAGACCCAGGTCACATCTTCCAGAAGCATGACTTAACCATGTCCCCAGGCGGCTGCATTCCCAGGGATCACACAGGTTTAAAGGATGGTATTTATGTACATTTTTAACTTTGAATATAAAGTTTCAAGGAAAAGACTGGAGTGAAATAAACATGAAATACTTTTTCTCTATATATAATATTTCACAAGTGATGGCCTATCTGCCTCCCCCTCCCCAACCTTGTGATCTTGTGCTCATGTGTCTACTCCCAAAATTCAGTTAAACCTGTTTAGATTGGCTTGCTGATGACATGCCTGAAATTAAAAATCCAAAATCTCTGTGAAAGGTTCATCCCTTAAATTAATTTGTGTTCAGGTTGAACTTCAAAAAAAGGGGAGATTTCAGGAAGGAAAGAAACAATCCTTCAGACATCATGACGTGTTGACATGCAAGAGGGATTAGTTAGAATCGTAAAGCCTGGTCCAGTTCAGCCTACTTGATAACCTGAACTTTCATTTGTGCATTTAACTACTACTAGGCAGAGGAGTACTTGTAAGATAAAACTAAAAATTCATAGCCCTGATGCTTCACAACTTGAAAATGTATTTTAAAATAAGGTAACTTGCCTAGTAGCTCTCACTTGTTTTGGAGCAAAGGGATCCTGCAAAACCTTCCCTGCAGAAGTTGGTTTCTAACCACTGAAGTCCATGAACCGATCTGCTTAACAATAAGTAACCACAAGGCAGCGGGGGGTTTTTTAAATGGTAGGCATCTCATTAGAAGATTTTGAATATGACGCCTGCTGCGGCTGGGTGCACGTGTGCAACCTGGGAGGCATTTGAACCACCTGATGCCCTATGCCCTCTCTCCTCCAGCCCTGACCACTCCCGGGCAGTTTTTCACATTGATAACAAGGCCTCTTCCTTCTTCTCCACTTAATCACATCTTGAATGACCATCTCCCACATGGTCTCACTGCCTCTAGGCTTGCCCCCCACACACAGATGTGGCAGGACCATGCCCCTCCCCATTCCTGGGTCTCTGGTGGGCAGCCTCTCAGATGGCCCCAACGATCCTGTCCCCTGTCATTTGTGTCCCTGTGTGATTCCCGCCCCTTGGGCAAAGGCTGGGTTTAGTGACTTGCCTCAAGTGAACAGAATACAGAGGAAGTGATGTGATGTTACTTCCGAGGTCATTATAAAAAGAGTGGCTTCCACCTGGGGAGCTCTCTGGTGCTCCCCAGTCAGCCTGGAGACGACCAGAGGCCCAGCCAACACGCTGACTGCCGCCTTGTCAGAGACCCTGAGCCAGAGCCACTCAGCTAAGCCGCTCTCAGAGCCTCGCCCACGGAAACCGTGGGATAATGCTTGCTGTTTGCAGCCAGTGATGTTGGGGTGATTTGATATGCAGCTATAGATAACAAATGCAAAATGGTCAAGTCTAAGTTTCCTGATGTGGCTCACACAGGCCAGCTACTTCCAGCTGACTCAGGTTCCTGCCTTTGCAAAACTTCCCCAAAATCCCACACATTTCTGCTTCCTCTTCTTTACCATTACTGAAGGCACATGGTCACTCTGAATAAAACCAGAGATCAGTAACTAAGGAAGGAGAGAACGGACATTTGGTGGCCACTACAATTTCTGCCATTCCCACTTCTTATATTTGCTGGCCAACAGCCCACTCTCAGGGGTTACTGAAGACCTCATATGAATCCCTGGAAGCATTCTTGACCCTCACCCATCTCCAGGTTTACAAAGTCCTCAGGTAAGTCATCCTAAGTGCACAGGAACTCTTAAAGAAGCTTAAATGGCTGCTCGGATGATATATCACTACTTCTCTGCTAATCTAAAAATCCCATATGTGAGAAAACGTTGCAATGGGACTTTCCAAAAGCCTGCTGAGTCTCTAAGAAAATCGCCACCTGTGAGGACAGTTTACAGCTCTTTACCTGTGTGAAAACACTATTCAGTGAGCAGATCAAAGCTCCAGCCCCAATCACCACAGCACTCGAGAGGTGAGAGCAAAGAGCAGTGAAAACAGCCCCAGTTCTCTGGCAAGCCAGAGGAAAGGGAGAACAATAACACAGCGGAAGATAACCTCAGGAACAGGGGGCTGCAACATGAGAACCATTTTTTGGGGAGTCCTAGGGAGGCTTATTTTGCAAAATCACCCAGGAGGCAAGGCTTGATACATTTCAGATGAATTCATCTGAAGTGATGCTGTTTCTCTGCAAGGAAAACCCAAAGGGTTGTCATTTAATGGAAAGACATTACAGAAGCTTTTCTATTTATAAATTATTATAGCACTGTAATTTCTTGACATTGTTCCAATATCCTTCAGATCATAGATGTATAGTGTTATTCCTGGAAGCAGGAAAAAGCATAGTGTAGACGGAAGGACACATACTTTGGAACGAGACATGTTTCACTACATAGTTAAAACCCTCCAGCTTTTAGTTGTGTGACCCTGTTCAAAGTGTTCATCTCCCTGAACCTCAGTTACATCACCTAAAAAATGGGGATAATAATGCCCACCTCAAGCATTGATGCATGAGGATTATATGAGATAATGTGTATAAAAATTCTGGCACACGGTGATTTTATTAAGTATTAGTCCCCTTCTAAGAGAAGGGTAAATCACAGACTTATTATAAGGACTAAAAAATAGAATGTATCACAGATATATAAGTGCCTGGCATATAGCTTGTGTCCAATACGTGTTAGTTCCTTTTTAACTTACTCATCCACACAAAAAGCCATACCCTAGTTATCTAGCATAGTTGACTGGTGTTCTTTACAATGAAGTTTAACCTTTTATGCACAGAAAAAAATTGTGTAACTCCTCTCTGCATTAGTAAACACTGTACACTAAAAATGATTTAGCATGCCATGTTCACTGCACCATTATTCACATTAGCTAAAAGGTGGAAGTAACCCACATGTCCATCAAAAGATGAATGGATAAACAAAATGTGGTATCTACATAAAATATTCAGCCTTAAAAAGGAAAGAAATCCTGTCACATGCTTCAACATGGACGAGCCTTACAGACATTATGCTAAGTGAAATAAGCCAGTCACAAAAAGACAAAATACTGTATGATTCCACTTCTATGAGGTACCTAGAGTAGTCAAATTCATACAGAGAGTAGAATGGTGGCTGCCTGGGGCTGGGGGGAGGAGAAATGTGGAGTTGCTGTTTAATGGGTGCCGAGTTTCAGCTTTGCAAGATGAAATCATTCTGGAGATCTGTTGTACAACAATGTGAATATACTTAACACTACTGAACTGTACACTTAAAAATGGTTAAGATGGTAAATTTTACATTATGGGTGTTTTTTTTTTACCACGATTAAAAATAAGAAAATTATTTTTTAAATGATGTAACTTGTAAGCCTTCATAATAATGCAGGGTCATCAGACTGATCAATTATGGACTGTGCTACAGATACATCTATGCAGTTTGCTGCCCAGAGCCGAATCCTTATCAAATTTCAGGAGTTACTCTAGAGCCTGCTGTCTTTAATAAATACCTGGGATTTGTTAGAATTCAGCTGCTAAAGGAAAAGTAGAACTTGACATTTTTTGCTATACAGTATTTGCTATTACCATCAGAGAGTTATAAGATGTTAAAGCTGGAAGAAACTTTAGAAATTACATTTAAAGTTGAAGAAGGCGAAATCTAGACTTTAATCAAACTAAATGATTTGCCTAAGATCATACAGATAGTAATTATGAGAAGAGGTGGAAAGAGAAACCATCTCCTGGCTCCCTCTACAATCCTCTTGTACAACGGACTCAGCTCTCCAGAACTCCTCACCTCTGAACTGCACTGTTGAATGTGCTGCCACCAGGGGGCAGCAGATGTATTAGTTGGGTATTCTAAAACACCAGTCTGTTGGGACTTAAGTCCCAACACATTTCTATTACCCATTCCTTCAACCCCCCAAAAACATATGTGCACATTTATAAGACTTTATTAATATCAACAAGCATAAAGTTTAAAGGACATCCATAATAACTTTTTGTGTGTGTGTGTGGAAGACTACCCCTGAGCTAACATCTACTACCAATCCTTCTCTTTTTGCTGAGGAAGACTGGCCCTGGGCTAACATCTGTGCCCATCTTCTTCTACTTTATATGTGGGATACTGCCGCAGCATGGCTTGACGAGCGGCGCTTAGCTCCGTGCCCAGGATCTGAATCCGCAAACCCTGGGCTGCCAAAGCAGAGTGCACAGACTTAACTACTACGCTACCAGGCTGGTCCCCACAATAACTTTTTAAACAAAACAAAGACTTGGGTCCAATGGAGG
The DNA here is from genome assembly GCA_031878705.1 of Tapirus indicus. Taxonomy (NCBI): domain Eukaryota; kingdom Metazoa; phylum Chordata; class Mammalia; order Perissodactyla; family Tapiridae; genus Tapirus; species Tapirus indicus. Next base: position 10,898,272 of record CM062930.1, on the reverse strand, counting down.
TAACAACCTCACTAATCTTCACTACTTTTTATTTATTCCAGTCATAACTGATGTAAGGGTCAATTACTATGTTAGTTTTAAACCAAAAATGACTTAACCACAGAAACCCATCTCATTTCTTTACATTTTGAACCAAATTTTCCTAGGACTTGGCCCCTGAGGCTTCAGATCACAACCTCAAGCTCATCGGGCAATTTGTCCTCAACCTTCCTTTCTTTGTCGGGCTCAGGTTTTCTTTCCAATGCCCCTATGTTACAAATGAAGGTCTGTCAATAAGTCTAATCCTCCAGCAACTATTCAGAAGCACAAGCGGAGAGATTCTAGTCACAGAGTAAAGCCTATATGGACACCATTCTTCCAGCTGTAATACCGGAAACCAGAAGCCCAAACCACAGCAGCTAATGGGTGAGACTTGAATTTAAAGACAGCCCCTTCCTCAGCAACGACCTTGTGTACCCTGAGACTTTCAGTGTCATCTAACGTGAGGGGTGAGGGACGACAACATCAGCAGCGACATTTTGGTAATTAATCCAGGAGTCAACCCCACATTTCAAGCAGTAGTGACCAGTGACCATGGTCCCTACATCATCCAAAGAGAGGTGCACGATCTTTATTTCACAAACAGAAATTTCAAATGGTTTTCTTCCTTGAACTCAACGTGCTTTAATAAGGAAAAAGGTATTCAAATCCAAGCTTTTACTACTGCCTCAGACACACGGGAGCAGTCCATTTTTAAACAACAGTGTTCACTATAGTTAAAAGGCATTCAAAGAAATCACTCCCTGCTTACATCCATTTGCTCTCATGTAATTAACTATTCACTGATCAATCTAATCTAGCATAAAACTGATGGCAAAAGCAATTATGGCACTATTGGTTACTAATGGTAAAACAGGAATGAGACACGCACAAGACGCACATAATGAACAGATCACTGCAAAATGCATCATATATTCAGATACTGCTCTGTAATCCTTTGCCAAATATGATGTGTCAATTGGTGAGATTTAAGAAAGATTCCTGTGATATAATATTCTGGTTTTAATTTAATTATTTTCCAATAAAGAGTATTTACCATATTTAAATGTAGTATATCACCAGAAAACCAGAAATATTTATTCTTATAACAGGTACATAAATTTAATTCAGTAATTTATTCAGGAATTATAATACTCAAAAACTGAAATCAGTTAACTAAAAATAAAAACACTTATTAGGATGGCTCAAATAGAAAAGCTGACAATATCAAGTTCTGACAAGGATATGGAGCAACTGGAACTCTCACGCACTGTTGGTGGGGATGCAAAATGGGGGGTACAGCCACTCTGAAAAATGGTTTGGCAGTTTCTTATAAAGTTAAACATACACTTACCATATGACCCAGCCATCCTGGGGATCTGTCCTAGAAAGATGAAAACTTTTGATCACATTAAAAACCTATAAACAAATGTTTATAGCAGCCCTATTCATAATAATCGAAAACTGTAAAGAATCCAAATGTCCTTCAACAGCGAATGGATACACACACTGTGGTTATGTCCATAAGCTAGAGTACTACTCAGCAATAAGAAAGGATACACACATGGATGAATCTCAAAGATACTGTCTGAATGAAAGAAGCCAGTCTCGAAGGTTACATACCGTAGAATTTCATTTATGTGACATTCTGGAAAAGGCAAAACTTATAAAGATGGAGACCAGATCAAGAGCTGTCAGGGATTAGGGGTAGGGCGAGGGTTTGACTACAAGGGGGCAGAATGACAGAGGGTTTGTTTTGTTTGGTTTTCTGGTGAAGGAATTGCTCTGTATCAGGACTGTGATGATAGTTACACAAATCAATCAATTTTAAAACTCACCCAATTATACAACAAAAAAAGGTCAATTTTATTTTATATAGATTAAAATAATAATAATGAAGGAAACATGAGAGCATGCACCTCTAAAACCCTGAGTTAAAAATAAAAGGTAAAAGAAAGAAGAGCACTCTGAATTAGGCTAATGCCTGGCATTCACCAATTATCACTATTAAGAGAGACTGAAGGGACATACAAACCAAATACAATGAATGGGCTATTTTGATTTGAATAAACCAACTGCACAGACTTTTTTAGACAACCGGGGAAATTTGAAGACAGTACTAGATGATATTAAGGATTTTTTGTTCAGTTAGGTAGGATTGTAGTTTTGTAAAAAAATATGCTTTTAAACAAAATTCATACTAAAATATTTAGGGGTAAATGACATGATTTCTGGTATTTGCTTCAAAATTCTCCAGAAGCAAAGCAAACAAAAACTCAAAAAACAAAGGGAGGTGGCCAAATGGAGCAAGTCTGGCACAGCCAGGATGGCGCCCGGGTTTCCAATACTGTGCTGGTGTGTGAGGGTTCACTGTGCTCTGCTTTGGAGTATGGCTGGAAATGCTCAAACTAAGATGCTGAGAGAGAAAAAAACAGTGACTTGATCTTCATAAATACTCCCAAGAATGCCATCTAACTGTCCTTTATTCATTTAGCAGAAATACTAATTCCCCCTCATACTTTTTGTTAGGCCTTTATAATCTGCATCTAACTTTAGAGAAACCAAATCAGGGAAGAAAGAGTAATCAAAGCAGGCAGTTGTGATTCTTCTCAACAATAACAGCTTAAAAATGCTTTCCAAATCTCATTTAATGCTCATAAATTAGTAAAACTATCATGGGATGTAGAAATATTAATAATTTTCATTAACTTCTGCTGCACACTCCTTAGTGCAGATGACAAGAGCAGAAAGAGGTAATTAATTCTCAAAAAGTATAAAAACAGACGTAGTAATCTGAACTAATGGAGGAGAGCACAGCCTCTGAGAAGTTCTCTCTAATTCACTCTGGCATAACCCAAAGTATCAGAGTTCCCCTAAGGCTCCCAACTAACTGGAAACAAGTTCTTTCCCCTTGGCTGCCTATTATGCAGAAGGTACTATGGGGGATCAAAATGAGGAAGGCGTGGTTCTCATCTAACCAGAGTTAACAAATGAGAAAATGGTAAATATTTTAGTATGAATTTTGTTTAAAATAGTCTGCAGTGTTTAAGGCTAGTGTGCAAAAACAATTACACAGGTAAAAATAACACAAAAAACTAGTAAAATAGCAGCAGCAGCAAGTACCCCATCAGGGTGCAGGGGCAGGAGTGACCTGTGGGGAAGATGGGGTCACAGGAATGAATCAAAGAAAGCTTCTAACAGCCCTTCAGTGACCTCGGAAGAATGGGTGACATTTTGCAGGTGGAGCCAAGATCTCAGAATGGGTGACATTTCACACATGGAGCCAATGTCTCCTGTCACTCAGAAGCCTCTCCTACCAATGCTGAGGTAGGAGGGGCCCCAAGAGTCTAGAGCAGACTCACCCCTCAGTGTGGAAGAGCAGTGGAAACAGGCCCTGAGAATTACCAGCCCCTGGTAGTAGCGTATCTGCTGCCCCCAAATGTCTGGAGGGAAGCCCTGATCCTGCCCCGGCTATTGCACTGCAAGGTGAGGTAACTGAATAAAGGACCCCCTGCACCCTGCTCCAAGATGCCCATGTCCTAATCCCCAGACCCTGTGAACATGTTACCTTGCACGGCATGAGGGACTTCACAGATGTGATTAAAGTTAAAGGCCTCAAGATGCAGAAATTATCCTGGATTATCCACATGGGCCCAATCCAACCACAGGAGTCCTTAAAAGTGGAAAACCTTCCTGACTCAGGGCAGAGAGAGAGCTGTGATGACAGAAAAGGGGTCAAAGGGATGCAACATTGCCATCTTTCAAGGGGGCAGGGCGGGTGGCCTCTAGAAGCTGGAAAAGGAGAGAAAACAGATTCTCCTCTAGAGCCTCCAGGAGGGGACACGGCCCTGCCAATGCCTTGATTTCAGCCCAGTGAGACACGCTGGACCTCTGACCTAAAGATCCGTAAGATAATACAGTGGGTTGTTCTAAGCCATGAAGTTGGTGGCACCTTGTCCCAGCAGGACGAGGATACTAAGACACAATTGGACTCGATTCTCCCAGTTGCTAGGCCTTTGCCTGCACCCTTTCTCTGCTGCCCTCTCCCCGCTCTCAATTTACCAACAAAGGGCACCTTCATTCGATTAAAAGACGCGATCTTCCATATCTCTCATCTCCAAACCCTATTTAACCAGCTCAGGCGAGGTCACGACCCCACTCCACACAGCCGCTCAGCACCTCCACCTCTCCACCATGGCCCCTGCCTGATGGCAATCCTTCTCTTCTTTAGAGTTTACATTTATTGAGCATTTACTAAATGCTACGTACCATGCAAAGGATTTTCCGTGGGTTTTCTCATTCAATCCTCCCAACAACCCTACCAGGTAGACACAATTATTTATCCCCTATTTTTAAATTAAAAAGTTCAAAACCACCCAGCTAGTAAGTGGCAGAGCCAGGATTTGCAGCCAGGGAGTCTGACACAGGAGTTGGTGCCCTCGACTGTGACATTAACATCTGTCTCCTATGTGAGAAATATAAGTCCCAAGATCATGTGTGTTTATTAACACGATACCCGCAGTGTTCAGCACAGAGTAGCTTAATAACTGCTGAATATGAACGAATGGGACAAAGACGGTTTTTCCCCCATTCTTTTTTGTTGTTATTATTTACAGAAAACTTTTTTTATTATGAGAAGTCAAATATATACAAAAATAAAGTAATGATAAAATAAACCCCCTAATACCTATCTCCCAACTTCAACACTTATCAACGTAGGGCCAATCTTAACGCCAACAGTTACTCAATTGAACATATTATCCAGGAGAAACAGCCCCTCCAATACTATTCTTTTTCAGAGTCACATGTTCTTAGCCCTCACCACATGTTCATTTATCTGTGTTAACACACACTTAAAAAAACAACCTTGAAATGGGCAAGTCTTTCTAAGCAAGACACAAAATGAGGAAACTAAAGGGGAGACTGATATTTTTCCCTATATAAATGATATTTTTTCCCTATATAAAATTAAAATTTTCTGTAGAGTGTAAATACTGTAAACAAAGCAAAAGAAAAAAAATGGGGAAAACAGCTGTAACATATATGACAAAAGATTAGTATCCTCCATGTATAAAGAATCCCTACAAATCAGTAAGAAAAAGACCACAGCCCAATGGCATGTTGCCTGGAAAAATGGGTACAGGGATGAACAGTCTCTCCCACTGTTCTTAAATGACGAAAAGACAAGGACTTCCAACTGACACTACCTGTCAACATACTTCTAGCGCTCTAGAATTGAGGGGCAACACTCTAGAACAGACGAAAAAACAATTCCCACCTGTAAGCTTGTTTCTTCAAAACTGTGTCACCCTGGAATCCTGCACCATGGTAAGTCGGCAAGTCTGAAAAGCTTTTGACTTCACAATCCTTCCAAACAGGACACCAGGAAAAGCTCTCCCACCTCTCGGCATGACCAGAAGCCCATGGACCAGGTGTCTAGTCCTCAGTCCTGCTGCGCACAGGAAGGTGAGTGAAGCAAATCAAGTGTTTAAGAGACAAGGTGCTTAAAAGAAAAATGAAGCACCTACCCCTGTTGGATGGCACCTCAGACCGTGGGCGTGGGCCCATGGAAGGAAGGTATTTCCACTCAATGGAAAAATGTGGTCCACCAGCCCGAGGGGCCACCAGGTGCCCTGAATAGAGGAAAGTTCCCACTGGCCTAGCAGAGGGGTTCCAAGTTCTTGACCTCCTTGAGAACAGCTCTATCCTCTTCTTCAAGTGAGGAAAATAAGATAAAAAAAGAAAGAGTATATTTTCAACTATCAGGCAAAGTCTATTTTAGGAAAACTGAGCTTCCTGGATGAAGATTTCTGAGTCTTTTAAAGTCATAAGTTTAAAAAATTCAAACCACATCTGAAGTATACTTGCCAAAAATGGTGAATCTGAGCCTAATTAAGCCTTTAAATCTAACTTCCAGTTTACAGCAAATAGAGGTGAATAGAGGAGCAAGCTAAATCATACTCTACAAAAAGTCAAATAAATCCAGAATGTGAGGCATCTATAGGCAACCAAGTGACATCAATAAGTCACCGGCATTAAAGAAACTCACGGGGACTGGTCTAGACCAGAGTCAGCAAACTACGGCCCTCAGGTAAGGCCCGCCTGCCGGTGGAGTTTAAAACAAAAAACTCTGAAAACAAAATTGTAGTGGAACACAGCCACGCTCATTCATCTACACCTCGTCGAGGGTTACCTTTGCGGGACAAGGCATGAGTGGCTGCAACAGAGACCACACGAGCCACAAGTCCTAAGAGAGCTAGTATAGGGCCTTTTTCAGGAAAATTCTGCCAAATCCCTGTCCTAGATTAAAAGAGACAACAGATACTCAACCAAACACCACATGGGGCCCTTGTTTGGATTCTGTTCACACAAAGCGACAGTAAAAGTTAAGTGCATTTATGAGGCAATCAGGGAAATCCGACTGTGGACTGGGTTTTAGAAAACATGAAGGAATTACCGTCAATTTGATTAGGAAATGACAATGGTATTATGGTTATACAGGAAAACGCTCCCTTTTTGGAGGTGCACACTGCGCTATTTGGGGTGAAATATCACGTTGTCTGGAATTTCAACTGCTTCAACAACAACAAAACAGATGAAGCAGATATGGCCAAAAAAGAAATTGTTTTAACAAACTTAAATCTATTTGATGGATATATGGAAGTTCATTATACAATTCCCTCTGCTTTCCTGATTGCTTTAATTAAAAAATATCAGAACCTTGAGCAAAAAAAAGTAGTGTTTATCTCCAGACAGACTTTTTCTCCAGGCCCGCCTCCTGCCCCACCCCTCCGTACACCAAGTCCAGCCTCAGCATATCAGAGCTCCTTTATCTCTGAACATAGTTACATTTTAAGCTTCTTAGTTTTGCTCATGGTGTCCCCCACCAGGAATGCCCCATTCTACTCCTCTGCCTATAAAAATTCTACTCTCCGCTCAAGGTCCAGCCCAAATGTGACCCTCCCCAAGTCCTCCGGCGAGAATTCACCTCTCTGCTCCAGCAGTATGCTAAGCCTTTGGCATTTATTTCATCCTTCTTGACATTTTAGCTATTTACTATGTCTTTCACCTCATAATGCCATACAAACCCTGAGACTTCTAGTAACTGGGTCTTTTCTGTAAATCCACTGGAGGGTTATGGTAACACCTTACACAGAGTAAGCTCTGCCTATACAGCTCTCAGGTCCAACCTAGCAAGGCTGTCTTGCCCTGAGCCGTTTCACTGAAAAGAGGGACCTTCAATTAAGGAACGAATTCCTGTTAAGCAAGATGCTGGTCATGTTTCACCGATACTCTCTTAATAAAATCTCCAATAGCTAAGATCCATCCCCAGATAAAGTCTCTAACAGCAGGTTCTAGAGAAGACTGCTAAGGCGGCTTGATTTTGACCTCTTATTGTCACCTTTCCTTGGGACCTGCCACTTTCCAAACACTGCTGCACTCACCTCCATGCCAGCCTGCAGGGGTGCCCTACCCCCTCGTAAAGGCCCTGGCTATCTGTGGGCACGAAGCCTTTCAATGACTCCACTTGGAAGAGCTGACATGGGTTGGAACTTTCAAGAAATCTTACTAGATAAAATAAAAAGAAAAACGAACAGATAATTAAAAAACTTAAACAGGACCAGTTTCTATTCCTATTCTATTCTATTTCCTGCTGCCCACTATCTAAGGCCAGCATGAATAACCCCCCTCTCAAGGACTAGTATTAATAGTTAAGACCCTCATTAGCAAAGTCAACTACTCCAAAATATTTCCGAACAAAAATCCACCAACTAGAAATTAACTTTGCAAACTCAGCTTCTGAAATACAAATGCTCTCTACCAGGGTCGTCCGCTTATTCAGAAACTTCTGGCTTCTCCTAGGAGTTGGTTCAGGAAAACAAGACATTTTGGGAAAATGAGGGCAAACTGCAGGAACTCTCCATATTAGCATTTCAATAAATTGAATAAGATCGGGGAGAACAGTCTTCAGTTACAGGGAAAAGTACATACGGACGTGTGAGTTTAAGATGACACTTTATATAGGTCAATCCAACTGGTTTAGAGATACTCTTTAGTTTTTAATATATAATTTCTCCCTGGAACACTTAGCAAAATGAATAACCTGCCTTAAAAAAATGGCTACAAGTCTCGTGCATTTTCTTATCAGTTCAATATTAACGAAGTAAGCTTGGCGTCAAGAAGGTGTGGTCAAAAAACTGTGCACATATCTAGGGGTTCGTTTGCGACTGTGGTGCTATCTCTGGCCAACAGAGAGCAACAGCAATAACCATATTTCGTAATCAAGGCAGTAAGAGAAATTTCTCCAAAAATTCAGACGTCACTAACGGTTCCAAAGAAACCTAAGCTCATAAACTGACAGATGCCAGAAGTTTTTAGATTTCTTTTGCAGCTTTTGGGCTGCTCACAAACAGGAATCTCTAAATTTTAAAACAATTTTGAAAAGTGTTGGCCTCATTCAACTGAGAGAGCCTTTTAGAACTATCTTCTGCACTGTCACCCCTTCTTTCTTACTGGGAACAGCGTCTACACCTGAGGCCAGTTCCTAACTTTCTCTGCCCTCGCCCGGCCGGGGCGGGGCCACAGGCTGCAGGAGCTGCTCCGTGGACGCGTTTAACCGCCAGTGTCCCTCGCTTCCAGCTGGTCCCGCAGGCCGCCCGCGTCCCCTTCACGGCCCAGGCTCTGTCCCCGCCCTCCCCCGCCCCCTCCTCCCCTGTCACCTCTCCCCGCCGCCCTCCACGCCCCCGGCCCCGCGGGCCCCGGACTCGGCCCGGGCACAACGCGCCGCTCAGGAAGCGACGCCCCGAGTCCCCGGGGCCCCCAGGGCTCCCGCGCGGAGGGGGCGAGGACGGCCCCCCGCTCCCGGCTCAGCACCTCACCTGCCGCTGACGCACCGCCGTCGGGGAGCGCCGGCCGGGGCGGCCGAGCGGAAACTGCGGGCCCAGGCGGGCGCAGCCGCCCCGGGAGGCCGCCCCCGGCGGCGCCCCCTGGAGGCCGGACGCGGCCCAGCCCGCCCTGGCCACGCCCCCGCCGACCCAGCGCCCGCCCCGCTCACCTGGGCTCGCGCGGGCCCCCACGCGCACACCTGGGACGCCCCCCGCGGACGCGCGCGTTCTAACACATCCCACCTGGGCGCGCAGAGCCGGCCTGGACTCCGCGTTGGACCCAGACACACCTGGGGATACACCGCATCAGACACACACACAGAAAGAAATGAACCCACACCTTGGGGTGCATCCATAGGACAGACACACATCACCAAAGCCTCACACTCCAGCGTCCACCCTCAGCGCGGACACCATACTGGACACAGATAATCCTATCATCCGCCACACAGTTACCAGTTCTCCGTCATTTTATTTTTTGTGAGGAAGACCAGCCCTGAGCTAACATCTGTTGCCAATCCTCCTCTTTTTGCTGAGGAAGACTGGCCCTGGGCTAACGTCCGTGTCCATCTTCCTCTCCTTTACATGGGACCCCGCCACAGCACTGCTTGATAAGCGGTGCATCGGTCTGCGGCCGGGATCAAATCGGCGAACCCTGGGCCTCTGAAGTGGAGCACGTGAACTTAACCGCTAGGCCACCCAGTCAGCCCCCCAATTCTCTATTTTTAAATAAAACTCTGGTTGTAGGAGATAATGGAAGAAATGACTTACCGACTGTCCCCTGGGTCCTAGGACTAAATGTGAGCTCCAGAAATTAGAGGAATGAAGACCGCAAGCTGAAGGAGAATTTTTCTCTAGAGACTGTTTATTCTGGATTTAAGCAATGGGACTTTGGGGACCCAGGTGACAGAAATGGCACAGAGATGGAGGGCCACTTCTGTCCCCTCCCCTCAAAGACACAAATATATAAGTAGTTGTTGGACAAGCAATAATCTCCCCTGCCCCTTCCACTTTCTCACGAATGTGGACTGGTTGAAATCTTACTACAGTCTAGTTTTTATCCAAACATTTCCAATAATGCTAACGTAGTTGTGTTATAAGCAGATGTACAATTCCAAAAGAAATCTAAAAGATCAGATTCATAAGTCATAATTTTCATAGAGTTCTTTCCTGTCTTGGGAAGTTTATCATTAAATTGATATATATATAAAAAAATATGTAAGCATATATTTTTAACATTCATACTTTTAAAGAGTGAGTCATCTTAATTTTTTTTGAAGGGAAGAATGGTTCCATTTTCTTTTCTTTTTAGAAAGAGAAAGATCATGTTGGCAAAGGAAAGTGAGGCAAATACATGAATAAATAATTCCTCTGGTAAAGGAAAATTAAAGATGGTGACAGGTGAGTGTTAAATTGCATTTACTGCCAGGTGAAGGTGGGAAAGCCTGACCCAACATAGATTAGGTTCTGTGGGATGAAGTCTTCAGTTTAACTGTCAAAAAATAACTCATAGGGGCTGGCCCAGTGGTGTAGTGGTTAAGTTCGTACACTCCACTTTGGTGGCTCGGGGTTCACAGGTTCAAATCCCGGGTGCAGATCTATACGCCGCTTATCAAGCCATGCTGTGGCAGGCGTCCCACATATAAAGTAGAGGAAGATGGGCACGGATGTTAGCCCAGGGCCAATCTTCCTCAGCAAAAAGAGGAGGATTGGCAACGGATGTTAGCTCAGGGCTAATCCTCCTCACACACACAAAAATAAAATAAATAACTCATAGACAAATAGTTTAAAGCAGTGGTTTCCAAAATGTGGTCCCGACCAGCAGCATCAGCAGCACCTGGGAATTTAGAAAGGAAAAATCTTAGGCCACCCCCCACACCTTCTGAATCAGAAACTCTGGGTGGGCAATGTCTGTTTTAACAAGTGCTTCTGATGCACATTCAAGTTTGAGAACCATGGTTTATTGAATATTTGCTCCAGTGCTTCTCAAAGTGTAATGCGCATGTGAATCAGCTGAAGATCTTGTATAAAAATGCAGATCTGGTTCGGGTAGTCTGCAGTGGGATCTAAATGCCACAGGATGTACTTGAGTATGGGCACACACAACAGCGAGGTCACTGTGAACACAGCTGCTCAGCAAAGGCAGGGCTGGGGACTACCCTCAGAGGGGCAGAAGTCACACAGTTTCTCAAGGAAACTGATTGGTCAGTTTAGACAAGTCCTTGGCTTGTCAGTTTAGGATTGGCGGGTTACACAGGAGCCCTTTGCAAGCCGATTGCTCCGGTGGGTGGGTTTAGGAGCTGGGCTGACTCATGGAGGCTGTCAGGCTGCGTCCAAATGGTAAAGGGTTCAGCCCACCATTGGCTGTTTCCCTGCTCATTCTGGTCTGCTGCTCTGCCCACACCCTCCAGGCTCAAGGTCAAGTGGTCAGCAAATTGCTGTGCCTGGGTTCAAAGCTCAGCAAACAGTTCCTTTATCAACTCAAATGGTTTAAACTAGCACATTGCCCTTAACTGGAATTATCCAGTTTGGCCATTTTTTTAATAGTTTTTTTTTTTTTTTAATTTTTTGAGGAAAATGGGCCCTGAGCCAACATCTGTTGCTAATCTTCCTCTTTTTTTTTTTCTCCCCAAAGCCCCAGTTCGTAGTTGTAAATCCTAGTTGTAGGTCCTTCTAGTTCTTCTATGTGGGACGACACCTCAGCATTGCCCAATGAGTGGTGAGCAGATTTGTGCCCAGGATCCAAACCGGTGAATCCCGGGCTGCCAAAGCAGAATGCGCAAACTCCACCACTACAGCACCGGCAGTTTGGCCATTTTTGTTATCCAAATCCCAGAAGGTAATTGCCAAGCTCTGTTTTCCAGACTTTGGTATAATAAAGCAAATGCCTAATTTATATTTGACTAAATACACTGCTACTTAATATTACACAAAATACTGGGCATTATGCAGAGTGCTGGCTGCTTCTCCTTGTTACCCATGCCTCCAGTGCTGCCAGTCCCGCACGGTGGATGGGAAACCAGCTTCTGCATCTCTCGAGACTATAGTTATAATGTGAAATAAACAACACAGCAAGGAGGCTATATAAGGATCTTGAGGTCTAACTGGATAACACTATCAAATCTACTGAAATATCAAATCATTCTAGTAAATCTTCAAAAATAATCACCTTTGGTGCTGGCCCAGTGGTGTAGTGGTTAAGTTCATGTCTTTCGCTTTGGCAGCCCAGGGTTCCCCGGTTTGGATCCTGGGTGTGGACTTACCGCTCAGTAAGCCAGGCTGAGGCGTCACCCCACATAGAAGAACTAGAAGGACCTACAACTAGGATATACAACTATGTACTGGGGCTTTGGGGAGTAAAAAGAAAAAGAGGAAGATTGACAACAGGTGTTGGCTCAGGGCCCATCTTCCTTAAAAAAATAATAATAAATTTTAAAAAAATCACCTTTAACCCTAAATAACCTGCAACCTAAATCCAACCCACCACCTGTAATTGTATGGCCCATGAGCTAAGAATGAGTTTTACATTTTTAAATGCTTGAAAAAATACTTCATGACACATGAAAATTATATGAGATTCAAATTTCAGTGTCCATAAATAAAGTTACTGAAAACACAGTCACGCTCATTCATTTATGTATTGTCTATGGCTGCTTTCGAGTGACAGCGGCAGAGTTGGGTAGCTGCCACTAAGACCTTGCGGCCCACAAAGCCTAAAATACCTACTATCCGCCCTTTTACAGGAAGAGTTTGTCCACCCTGCCCTATCGTGTCTTGCTCCAGCCTCTGTTACAGTATCTACCTCTTGTCCTGTAGTAGTTGATTTATGGGACTGTCTCCCTACTGGGCTGAGTTTCATGAGGACAGACCTGTATCCTCTCTGTTTCCAGCACTTTCCACCATGGTGCACGGAGTAGGTATTCAATAATATTTACTTAACTGAAGTGTACTTTTTGGTCATTTTCTCTATGGAGATCAATACGAACTTAAAAGGCTTTACAGTTCAACATAGAACCATTAATTAGGCTAATTTTAAAAATCTGTGTGCAAAAACAGACAAACTATATTCTGCAAATAATTGGATACCTTGCTTCCATTGTTAAACCTGGCTCTAAAACATTGTTGTTAAATTTGAAAGCAGCAGGGTTATTTTTTCTTTCTTTTCATTCTTTCAAGTTATTAGTACAACAGGTCTCACTGCTGAACAATTACCACGGTAAAGAAATTAATGCGAAGAAGACCAACCTCATGAAGCTAAGTTCATTCACATTAAATTCAATCCTGGTATTTCTGAAATTAATGTTTTAAAGATGATGTGTGCTGCTGTCAGATATTTAAAAATAAGGCATTGACCTTTCTCCATAAAAGATATGCAACATCTTTTCTAAAAAGTCTATGGAATTTTCCAAGCAATTGTAGTTGAGACGGTTTATGCTATTCTTATGCTATTGTAATTTTATGAATAACAAGCAAAGACTGGAGTAAAGCACTTCTGAGATTATTTCACTAGTTTTGGTGAATAAATTCCTAGTTATGAATAGGAGACTAATTGTAAGAACTCCCAGAAAAAGTAATCTGACCAGGCAAATATGCCATCCCCCATGATGGAAGCTTATTACACTGCAGAGAGCTGTAGCCAGGCCACAAACCAGTCTCCAACCCTGTAACACTGCTGCCATTGCTCTTCTTAAAACCAGAATCAAGTTATTTGGTCCCAGTCTCCAAACAGTAACTTTTTAAAGATAATAATGCTTACCCAGTGCCTAGAAATGTAGACATTACAAAGTGAAACATAGCTTGATTCCCTTCAGCTGTCAATGTAGGAAATGAACACATATTGTGTGCTCTTACATTCTTGGCACTATATGACTCTTTCCCCATTTTATCCTTTGAACAATGGTATGAAGCAGATATTATCATTCCCACTCTACATTTGAAATGGCTCCAAGAGGCTCAATAACCCACCCGAAGGCACACTGCCAGTAAACAAGAGTACCAAGATTTGAACCCACATCCGTCTGAACCTAAAACCCACGCTCTTTAACATGAGGGCGAAAACAGGGAAGCTGGGTAGTATACACTGAACTGTATCTCCTCTGGACTAATAATTTCTTTATATTTGAACTTTTTTGTTAAAAGTGCTAGTTCCAATGAATAACCCTACACATGTAGTTCTATCCACAAAGAGCTTTCATATACATGATCACAGTTGATCCTTCCCCATGCATTGTATAGTAAAGGCTAGGTAAAGAATTTCCTCCACTTTACAGACGAGGTAAAGAAGTTAGACGGCTTGACTAAGATCCTATGATTAGCGTGTGGCCTGTCTTAGCCCAATCAAAATCTTCCAGTACAAAACCATCATTGGACAAAGTCAGATTTTTGGCACATTGCAATGGGAGAGACCACACACCAGAGGAACACTGAGATGCCTCACCAAAGATGGAATTCGGAGATTTGGGGAAGGATGGAGGGCAGGTGGAGAAGTGTTGTCACAGGATGGAGGCAAACAGGGCTATGTGCAAAGGGTCCACATCAGGTCTGGACTGCAGCATGGACCCAGGGTCCTATGTCCTTGGACATTACCAAGTTTCAATAGATGCGGAAGGGTGTGTCTAGACACCCTTTAAATGAAGCTCAGCACATGGGCTGGAAACCAAGGCGGCTTGCTTGTGTCAAAGTGGCTTGGATCCTCCAGGTAGACTGGGATGTTTCATTCTCACTGATGATTTCAAACAGCATCTCTGATAGTGCTCTTCCAGAACAAGATTTCTCAGTGAGGAAGAGAGCAGCACTCACCCGCAGAAGGCCGTTCTTTGACACATTGTGACTTCAGTCGGTCCGTGGGAGAAACGTGGTTTCCTGTTCACGTCACAGCTGTCTTTATCTGCGCTATCTCAGCCTGACGAACGGCAGAGCAGAATTTTACTTCTTCAGTCTGAGGCACTTTTTACCTTACCAGGCCACATCAGGACCAGAAATCTTCAAAATATTTTATTTCCACAAGAGTGTTGTAATTTCAAACATTCTTATATTTCACAGCAGATTTTTTTCAGGATTTATATAAGCATCCAAACAGCTCACCTTTGTAACTTTTTACAGTGGACTTCTGCATAAAATTTAGTTTAAAAAGGTTAAGCATCTAAGGATGTTTAAAGACCACTAGTTTAGTCCAAATCTCTCATTTCATAGAGGAGAAATTAATAACCACCACACCGCCAATATTTTTACTGGAAGCACCTGAGGTGCACAGTAATTTAGTGACTCATCCCAGGTTCCTGGTGACTAATGGCAGATTGGAAGTGTTTATATCTAATTGAATTGTTGAAGCTTAAAAAAAAATGACATGCCGGTGAAGTTGGCCCGAGGATAGATTTCACATCCTGATCTCTCTTCTTTCCAGCTGCTCACCCTGTTTGCTGATGTCTGCAGTTTTCCAGACCAGTACTGTAAAAACTATCATCCACATACTTTCTCAGAAAGTTCTAGAAATGAGCAGTTTTGATATTCCTCAAGACAAATCTCAAGTCTATTCATCAAAATTAATGCTATTGAAATGTAACTGCTGAGACAAAACTGTTTTTAATGATGGGTAAAAGTGCAATCTAAATCTACAGGGAAAACATTTTCTCAAACACTTATCCTAAGTAGGAAGTGGAAAGCTTTATTGGTCCTTGAAAAATACCACATATTTAAAAATAGAATGATTAGAAAGGCAGGAGGCCTGAGGCAGTTTTGACAAACAGTGTAACAGATTTAAAGTATTTGTTGAACTAATCAGACTTAGAACATAAGTGATAAAAATATAAATCTGAGATTGTTTCTGGGTCATTTAATTGCAGAATAAAAACCTCAAGAAAAGTGAGTTTTATTTATTAATTTATCTTTTTTTTTTGGTGGGGAAGATTCACCCTGATTTAACATCTGATGCCAATCTTCTCCTTTTTTATGTGGGTCACTGGCACAGCATGGCCACTGACGAGTGGGGTAGGTCAGTGCATGGGAACCAAACCCAGGCCACTGAAGCAGAGCGTGCTGAACTTAACCACTAGGCCACCAGGGCTGGCCCATATCTGTTTATTTTTTATTGAATATTACCATGTGCCAAGCAGTGGTCTAGGACTTTATATACCTTTTCTACTTTCAACCTCCCAATAATTCTGTGAAAAAGGTAGTATTATCCCCATTTTATAGATGAGGAAGCTGAGCAGCTGAAAGACTGTCACTTGCTGTATAGGTTTCTGAGGGCTGCCACAAATTACCATGAACTGGGTGGCTTTAAACAACAGAAATGTTCTGGAGGCTAGAAGTCCAAAATCAAGGTGTGGGCAGGGCCACGCTCCCTCTGAAGGTTCTGGGGGAGGGTCCTTCTTTATCTTTTCCAGCTTCTGGTGGCTCCTGGCGTTCCTTGGCTTATGGCAGCAACTCTCCAATCTCTGCCTCCATCCTCAGATGGCCTTCTTTTCTCATGTGTCTCTCTGTGTCCTCTCCTCTTTTTATAAGACATCAGTTATTGGATTTAGGGCCCACTCTAAATCCAAGATGATTTCCTCTCAAGATCCTTAACTGATTATATCTATAAAGACCCTATTTCTAAATATGGCCACATTCTGATGTTCTGGGTAGGCATGAATTTTGGGGGGATGCTATTCAACCCACTACACTTGCCTAAGGTCATACATCTGGTAAATGGAAGAATGAAATTCAAACCCAGGTGTGACAGATTTTCCTTTCTTGTTCAAGCTTTATGCACCCAAATGCCAGCTATTTCCAGACAACCACCAAGAGTCACACAGCATATAGAGTTCAGTGAAGATTTAAAGGTGTGCTTCAGAGAAGAGTCCGCATTGCACGTACATAGTCTGGCCAACGATCTGAGGAGTGCTGCCTCCCAAGTTCTTTTCATTCAGCATTGCTCTGGAGCCCCCAGTCTCCCCAGCATCTCTCTCATCTGTTGAGCAAAGCAATTCAGCAACCGCCTTCGGTTACCTGAATTTCCCTTATGGTGTCTCCTTCCTACCGACCTGTCTCATCACAGCTTTATTACAAACACATCCATGGCTCTCTGTGATGTCACTCGTGTTCCTTTATTTAGAAAGAAAAAGTATTTCAAATGATGCAGAGATTTACAAAGTAGAAGGTGAAAAGTTTCTCTCCTTCCCACTTGTTATCACTCAGAAACAGCCAATGTTAGGATAAACTGTAATTCCTCTAAGTTTAAAGAAAGGAGACTGGAATATGAAAGAACGAGCAAGGAACCTTGAGAGTTGACGGGATTCTCTTGGCTTCTGTCTCCATCATTGTCTTTCTTGGTCTCCTTCACCTCAACCGAACCATCCCACTCGGGCCTTTGTTTCTTCTCCTTTGATCTACAGACCAGCTTCCCATTTGTATTTTGTGAGGAACATTATCTTAAAAGAGGCCATAGCCTAAATTAATATCTTCTTGGTAGAATTGTAGAGGCAAGAGAGATCATTTAAGACAAGGTTCTGTGGGATTTTAAAATGGGGCTGTGATAATCAATAATCATATTTGGCATTTATTAATGAATATTTCAAGTAATATGAAATGTCTCACTTTACTGAAAATCAGGATTACTTAACTCTTGGGATCCTTCTATTTGGTAAGTGCATCCCAGATTCCCCCTAACTATGTACAGTATGGCTGACCCTTCAATGGAGTTTACACCTTGGTATAACTCCTCATTTTCCCCGATGCCTGGTGAAGCTTTTACCATAAATATGAGGCCCAAAGGAGAAGGCAGAGGCAACTGAACCAATATCTGCTCCTATGAAATAGATAGAAAATTTGACTTAATTCTATGTTTCATTGCCTCTAGGAAAAAGACAGATTTACCAACTACTGGAGAGTTTTAAACATAGAAGGAAAGAAATACCCTGACAACCTGTGACACGTGGGCAGTTGCAAATGTAAAAGACGTGAATGAGTGACCGAGGGGCCTGCTGACTCCCCAAAGAGTCCCTTGGAGAGGGGCTGGTAACAATACTGAGTCCCGGAGTCTACACCAGGATGCCCAAGCTGGGTACAGAGTGAGGGTGAGGTAATCCAGACTGTAAGGTCCACAGGGGCAGGAATCCCATCTGTTTTCATTTTCCATCCTGTCCCCACCAGCCAGCACACTGCTAGTACACAGTGAGGCTCAAGAAAATATCTTCAAAAAGTAAAAACATGAGCGTAGCTTGAGGGATCCTCGAGATGGGACTGTTCTGTATCTGGACTGTGGTGACCACACAAATCTGTATGTGATAGACTTGCAGAGCTAAATACGCAAATGAGTACATGTAAGACTGTCACCGACTAGGTGTCTTGAGAAACTCAAAGGTGGGTTCCAAACTGACCAAGTGAGAAACTCAAGGGAGATGTAACCACCAAATATCTAAAACTGACCAGGCCTCACCACAAGAGCTATGCCCAGGATCTTTGCCTTCTTTTTAATGCAAAGATCTCTCCAGGAGGAGCTTAGGCCTCATTATGTGGAAGCACGTTCTCCAACTGAGCCTGTGTAGGCAAATACCCACCTTTCCCTTTTGAATATTCATTTCCCAACCAAAAGAAACGTTCCTGCTTCCCTTTGTTCAGGGACGCCATGACTTTGAATTGATTCCTCATGGCCTCCAATGTGCTGCAAATACACTTTACTTTGTGAGATGACTTCTGTTACTGGACACATACACAGGTTCTTTACCAGCCACACAAGAGGGGCCAAATAAAAACTGTACACCAGGCCTATGGCAAGGAAAGAGTTTTTATTTCTGGTGACATCAGCCAGGAGATGAGAGTGAGCCCCCAAATTTGTCCTGTCTCCCCGAAAGATGGGAGGCAAGGGGTTTTAAAGGTTGTGAGGAATGCAACTGCTTGTGGGGAGGGAGAGCCTGTGGCCTTCCTGGTCGGTGCTTTCCCACCAGCCTGTGTTTGGCCTTGTGAGGCTGCTTGCAGGGAGGGGGATGGCGAGATAAGGGAATCGCAGGTGGGTGTCCTTGGTTGTCTGGCTCCGTGGTGGACAGTGGATTCTGGTGCCAGGAAACCAAGGAGTTGAGGTCTGGGAAGCTTTAGCTTCTTGATGTTCTCCGGATATCAGTTTCCCTGTAACAAACCTCAAGAACTGGTCATTAAAACTTCAATGTGAGCCCAGCTTGAGGCCACCTGGGCTTTTAACAATTTGTAACTTCTATCTGCCTTGTGAAGTTCAGGGATACAAAGTTTAAAAAAACCAATACTTACATAGGAATGTAACTTAGAGAAGCAGGGAAAGAGAATAGTGCCTTTGGTTTTAACCCCATATGTGCTGGGTTTAACATAGGGGAACAGATATCAGGGCCGGCATCACTTCCACTAGTGTAGAGTCCTATTTAACTCACCAGGAGGCGAGCCCACTTGGTTCGGTAACAAGACTGGTGACATCTGAATAAGATTGGTGGATGTATCAATGTCAGTTTCCTGGTTGTGATATTGTGCTATAATTATGCAAGATGTTACCATTGAGGGAAACTGGGTGCAGGGTATATGGGATCTCCATGTTATTTCTTACAATTGCATGTGAATCTACAATTATCTCCAAATAAAAAGTAATAATATGAGAGTAAAAACAATCTCAGGTTGGTGACATCAATCCAAAATGTAGTAGGATGTGAGTCAAGATGGACTTCGGCTTTGAAAAGCTATACCCCGTTTAAAAGAGAGAGGCCACTGAGGCAGGAGGCCCACTAATCAAAAAGACAGACACTTGTGTGGAAATTCAGGGGTGGCAGCCCACCAGAGGAGATAAAAAGAGAAGAGGAGAGCTGTGATATTGCAGCAGTTCAGTACTGTCTACTCGGTCAGGTTGGGGAAAAGAACAGTGGGTCTCAAAATACAAATCACAACATTGGCACCAACACAACACAGAGGGAGTGAAGGGGTGCTCCAGTGACCTGAACATCTGTTGGGCATCATATTTGGCAGAACCTCTGTCAAGATTCTGACTTGCCTTACCAACAATTTTAATTCCTAAAGACTAGTCTAGAAGTCAAAGGTAAACTGCTACTGTCTTGTTTTAGTAGGATGGCTGCAACAAGACTTCCTATCCCATGCACTCTTATTACAATGTGATGTTGACATGCCTCCCATAGAGAAGTGAGGGCTACGAATGAATGGATCTGTGAATCTGAATGGACCTGGGACTGTGGCAGGAGACACTATGTGACTGCTGAGGCTAGGTCAGAAAAGGCAATGCAACTTCCCCGTGGCCCTCTTGGAAAGCATCTGCTTAGAACCCAGCCACCATGCTAGGAGGAAGCCTAGACATCCACATGGAGAGGTCAGGTGTTGCTATTCCAGGTTTCAGCCCCTGACGAAGTCACAGTCAATGGCCAGCATCAGCCACCAGACATATGAGTGAGAATCAGATGATTTCAGGCCCCAGCCTTTGTGCCACCCCAGCTCACACTGCACAGAGAGGAGCTACTGGGGATCAATTTCAGCCCAACTTGTAGCTGCATGAGTGTGTTAGTCAGGGCAATCATGTTTGACCAAATTCTTGGGCACCTTGTGGCCCAGTCAAGTTGATACATAAAATTAATCATCACAGGGAGAAAAATAAATTATTTTAAGCCATTAAGTTCTGGAGCCATAGATAACAGGGACAACCTAATTCTAATCAACAACTGGAAGTTGGTTGGTAAAGTGAAAATAATAATTGTTGGAGAAAGTGGCCATACAGTTAGTTTGTGAAAGCCAAATGAAAAATGGCTATGCTTTAGGAAGGTGTATTTCCAGAAGTTAAATAAACAGCTGAAGAGGTTAGGGAGGCTCTCAAAAATGCAATTTGGGGGGCTGGCCTGGTGACATAGTGGTTAAGTTCGCACGCTCCACTTTGGCAGCCTGGGGTTCAGGGGTTCGGATCCTGGGCGCAGACCTACAGCACTCATCAAGCCATGCTGTGGCAGCGTCCCACATACAAAACAGAGGAAGGTTGGCACAGATGTTAGCTCAGGGACAATCTACCTAAAAAAAAAAGGGGAAGATTGGCAATAGATATTAGCTCAGGGCCAATCTTCCTCACCAAAAAAAAAAAAAGAAAGAAAGCAAGCAACTTGCACCATGATTCCAGGGAAGGAAAAGATGGGGAGGTACCCACAACATGCAATAAACTAGGAAGTTCACCATTAAACAAAGATATTTAAAAGATGTACACAAAAGATGAAAATATGATTTACCCCAGGGGTGATTTTGTAAGAATTGTGTCAGGAAAGATGAGCAGAGGCTTGCCTTCCTTTCATTACTTTTTGTTGTTGCAAACCTCAGACCTCTTATCATTTCACCTCTACAGACTTAGTATTTCTATCTAAAAAATATACACACATTCTCACATAATCATAACATTTATTACAATAAATTTAACAAAAACTTATTTGCTTATTATCAATGGTCTCTAAAATGTCGTTTTTAATTTAAACTTAGGAACCAAAGAAGGTAAACTTTGCTTAGATTCAGGTCGAACTGTTTATTTTTTGCAAAGATACTTCTTAGGTGGCTCTGTGTACTTCACATAGGATCACAGTGGGAGGCACATATCTGGATGTCCCACTCATTGATGCTACAATGGGTCGGTGGGGTCAGCTGGTGACAGCCTGGTCCCCTCCACTGCAAAGCTTCCCATTGACATTTCACCTAATGGTTTTATTCATTGCTGATCTTTGCCTGATTCAATTAGTTCGTTGGTGACAAAAAAAAAAAAAAAAACCCCAGATAATTTCTAATTGCCATTCTTTCAACTTTATTAGCTTTCATTAGTTTAGAGAGAATAATATTCTCCCTCATCAGCTATGGCTATTTGGTAACCATGTAATCTTGAAAGGCACCCTGAGTCCAGTTTTCAGAAGGGCATCTGACTCGTCCACTTAGGAAAGCCTCAGGGACAAAGATGAGAAATGCAGACCTTGTAGGTATGCAAAACATTAAAAAAACCCCACTAATTAGATTGCAATAATTAGATGCAATAAAATGATGCACTTTAAAAAAAACAAATTAGGTTGCTGGGAAGGCCCCATATACTCAGTTCCTATTATGCTCTAGACTGGTGTTATCCACTAGAAATATAAAGGGAGCTACAAACACAAGGCACATATGTAATTTTAAATTAAGTAGCCACATTAAAAAATAAAATGAAACAGGTGAAATTAATTTTAATAATATATTGTATTTAACCCAGTATATCTAAAATATTATCGTTTCACCATGTAATATATAAGAATTATTGAGATATCTTACATTATCGTTTCATACCAAATCTTCAAAATGCAGCATTTGTTTTATGCTTTTAGCACATCTCCATTTGAATGAGCTACATTTCAGGTGCTCAACAGCCACATGTGGCTAGTGGCTACCCTACTGGACAGTGTAGCTGTAGGCATTTTATTAACTTAAATCTTCACAGCAACCTTGAAAGTTAGGCATTTTTTTCTTGTTGTTGAGGAAGATTAGCCCTGAGGTAACACCTATTGCCAATCCTCCTCTTTTTCCTGAGGAAGACTGGCCCTGAGCTAACATCGTGCCCATCTTCCTCTCCTTTATATGGGACGCCACCACAGCATGGCTGACAAGCAGTGTGTCAGCTGGTGCCCGGGATCCGAACCTGCGAACCCCGGGCCACTGAAGCAGAGTGCGTGAACTTAACCGCTACACCACTGGGCCAGCCCGTTACCCAATTTTTTTTTCTGTGAGGAAGACAGGGCCCTGAGCTAACATCCGTTGCCAATCTTCCTCTTTTTTGCTGAGGAAGATTAGCCCTGAGCTAATATCTGTGCCCATCTTCCTCCATTTTGTATGTGCGACGCCGCCACAGCATGGCTTGATGAGCGGTGCATAGGTCTGCACCCGGGATCTGAACCCCCGAACTCCAGGCCGCTGAAGCGGAACACGTGAACTTAACCTCTTCGCCACTGGGCTGGCCCCTACTGGCATTTTTTTATATGAAGAAATTGAGGCTCAGAAAGGTTGAAATTCTTGTAATATGACTATGCAGCTGAGGATTGGCCAACAGTACAAATGTACAGTTGTGTCTACATTTGTCCACGTCTGGACCCTGTAACATACAGAGGCTTTATTTCCTCTTTTCTAGGGCAAAACTCCACGCGATTTTGGGTCCCATCCTTTCCTTTCTTCTCAAGGACCTTATGCTCTCTCTGGTTTACAGTCAGCCTCTCCCTCTCAATGGCTTCTACTTTTCTATGCTTAGCTGTATGATGAACCTTGACTGCTCTCACTCCCTCATTGACCCACCTCCTACTCATCACCAATTGACTCCTAAACATTTCTCAGGTCAGTCCTCATTTCTCCAACCTCACTGCCACGTGGCTACACTAAGCCATCTTCATCTCCACCCTGGACACATGGAATGGTCTCTTTGCTGATCTGCTCATGTCTTCTTTGCCTCCCTCCAATTCCTTCCCCACCAACAGCCAAAGTGACCTTTCAAAATATAAATCCGATTATGTCACTCCCCAGTCCTTCCATAGTTTAAGAGGAAGATGGTTTGGTCTATAAACCCTGGCATATTCTGCCTCTAGTCACCTTTACCAGCCCCATTGAGTGCCCCGCCCCCTCCTCCTTGGACTTTGCTCACCAGGTACTTTAGCTTTCCCACCACAGGCCTTTGCATATGCTGTTTCTTCGGTGTGCACAGTTGAGGTTTTCTTAACCTTAGCACTGCTGACGTTTTGGGCCAGATAATTTTTTGTGGGGGGTTGTCCTGTGTATTGTTGGATGTGTAGTAGCATCATCTGACCCCCTATCAGTTGTGACAGCTGATGTCTCTAGGCATTGACAACTGTCCCCTCGCGGGATAAATCTCCCCTGGTTGAGAACTACTGCCCTAGAGTTATCCTCCTCCTCTCTCCCTATCAAATCTCAGTTCAGAAGTCACCTTCTCAGGGTATCCCTTTCCTGACTCTTCAGGCTAGATCTAGTCTCTCTCTTCTGTTTTTAATTATATGACATTTGACAATTATTGTCTCTCACTGCACTGTCCGCTGCCTGAGGGCAAGGGGCCATTGTCCACTTCCACTCACCACTGTATTCCCAGTGCCTAGGAGAGTATCTGGCACATGGCAGGCACTTAATATTTGTTGACTGAATGAGGGAATGAATGCACTTAAGGTCGCTGCAAAATCTACACTCTCTTCCCCAATCCAATCTATCCTATATTGAGGGTCTACTGGGCCAAGCACCTCATTACCATGAGGGAGATCTTATCCCCATTTTACAGATGAGAAACTGGGGCTTCAGCAATGCTAAAGGCCTTTCCTGTGATGTCACAGTGTGAGAACCAAGACCCAAATCTAGGTTTTCTCATCCCAAGGTCACATCCTAGCTGATGGATGTGAATATGGACATAGATGTCCAATGCTTTGCTGTTGGGCTCGGTCTTCTATTTTGTACAATATTTGTCAGTCATTTGAAATAAACTGTAAAGACCACCATGCTTAAGAAATGTGATAGAATCAGAACCCCAAAGAACCCTGTCAAGGCACAGTAGGCTACATCTAGAGGATGAAATTTTTAAGACATAAATGTAAGACTGCATCTAAACGGGGAAGAAATGTAGCAGTAACAAATGTTGACCAAACAAACAAAAACAACCCCCAACTGCCTTCCAGGGTTTCCTGACGCTGTCTGTCACAGAGGTGAAGGATGGTGATTAGGACCCTGAGCTCTCAAACTGGTAAGGCCCCTGTTTGTTTTGACACCCCCCACCTACCCCTTACTGTGATTAACAAGAAAAACATTAAAATAAAATAAATAAATAACAGGGGAACTAGGAGACAGCCTTCCACTTCAGTCTTGTTAGGAAGGAAACCTAAGAAATAAAGAGGGCCAGTGTGGTGCACTTCCAAAATCTGCAGAGATAAAAGACCTCCTGAAATATCAACCAAATTAACGACTGTTTTCTCTGGAAAGGAGACAGACAGCTGCAGTGGAAATCCTGAGAGATGGAGCAGTAAAAGCTAAGGGGACTTGTTCTGGAGGCCGGAGGCCCAGATTTGTACGTCTTGATTTGACACTAAATTTTCAGTATCAGTAGAAAAGAAATGAATCCTGAAGGAGCTTTTACAAGAAATACTTTTTCCTTAGTCTCAAAAGACAAGTACTGTCTTAAAGAAAGAAATTTGCTCTAAAAAAAAAAAAAAAATCAACAAGCATATAGTACATCTATTATGTGCCAAGCTAAGCACTACAGGAACATAAATAAGAATAAGACAGCTCCTGCCCCTATGAGAGCTATGAATTGTTACTGTTATTTTGGGACCATTTAAGACTGTCTGAAACACAGCACCTTCTTTTCTGATGTATGTCAACCACCAGCACTTTCTTTTCTGATGTACCTCAACCATCATAAGTTACAATTACTGATTTACACGTCTATGCAGATCTGCGCCCCCAAAAGTGAGCGTAGAGAAACAAATTCATCTCAGTGTGGGCTCCATCCACCCCGTTCTCTGAACCTGGATGACTCCACTGTGCAATTCTATTACAGGGTCCCTAAAACCAAAGAGAAGCCACAAACTAGAAAAGGTGAACTGGTCCCTTTGATTTCATTTTGAGGAAAAGGAACACACAAAGTTCACTAACTTGAAAGTCATCTGATAAGAAGGTGATATGACATTTTTATATCAGTTTGTGTAACAATTTTACTGCATAAGAAATTACAGAGATTGCATAAATCATTAGGCCGACAGCATACATAGAAGGATAAAGTAAAACAAATAAACATGATTATTCTAATTAAATAAAACAAGAAAAATAATCCAAGTCTTAAAAATACCACAAATTCCCCAAATGTGGCTCCTTTTGACGGGACATTTACTTCTTGCATTTTCGGCATATAGTAATGACTGTAGTTCCATCAAGCCAAACTGAAAATTGCTTTACAGCTAAAAACATAAAGAAGCAACTGACATAGATGTGTAGCCCTCTGGATACTGGATGTGACAGAAACAAAGGCATCAGGCTGCCTGCCTTTGCCTAAAGTGCGGCTCAACTCTTCTACTAACAGGGACAGTTTATAACGAACACCACATGATTCCCTGTTATGAAACCACCCAAGTCGGAGAATCCAAAAAACACTGCAGGATTGAATTTCTTCCTATGGGGGAAAAGGTACATAAACATACTAGATGCTAAAATTTCTATTTTTCATTCAATTATTTGCCCTGTTCAAAACATAAATATACAAATAAATATATTTCTTTGCTAATGAAGTTCATAGTATACTGTTTTAAAAAAAAGATTAAAAAACCAAAAATCTTAATTTACTCTTTGTCATTAAATAAAAGTTCTAATATACAGATGCAGTCGATATTTCTATAAATGGTAGGAGTCAGTCTGTCACTTCTTGTTCACAACCGATGTTTAATGGTGCCAGTCTCTACACAACACAGCTCACATCCCAAACGCAGGTTTAATTCTACTGAAGTCGCTCAAGGTAATTTTTTTCTCTTTTTCTTTTTAATTAAAAAAGACTTCATACTTGGAATTTTAGAATTTACATTTGGGTTGTCTGAAAAAATACCATTTCAATGCAAAAACCACATCAAGCATTCAAGAGTATATTGCTGGTGCTGTAATCTTTTTGCATGTCTTTGTTTTCCTAGAAAAAAGCCAGAATAAAATAAACAACAAGATTTTTCAATGGTTAAATGTAACCACGTAACATTGAAGACACGCCTCATGCACATACACACAAACTCAAAAAATGAAGGAAAGAGATCAGACGTCTTTTTTTTGCATTTGCTCTAGCTTTCTCCTCAGGAGTCCATAATTCTCCTTGGTTCCTGACGCAGTGGGGTCAAGCTGCAGAGAGATCTCATAGTGTTTTTTGGCCAAGTTTAGCTGTCCCCAACGATGATAAAGCACAGCTGAAATAGCAAGAGATGAATTTCATTGGAAATGCTTCTGAATAACTTGTATTCCCAACCACTTGTACAAAGAAATATTACAGAACCTCTGCAAACAGTTTTCAAAAATCATTGTTTAAAATAATATTGTTTGTACCGCAAACGTTATTTATTGTAATCACACTCCCTGGTGATTGTCCGTTTAACCCCCCCAGTTACTCCGGGGGTTCTTCATATCACCAGGCATGATCCACCTCCCGACAGCAACATTCTTACATAAAGAAGTAAAAGGAAAAGTACATGATGTTTCTCAAAGCTGCCATGAAATTTCCAGAAGCCAGGCTGGACAGGGCTGGGCTCCTGCGCCGCTTAGGCCCTGACAATGTAAAAGTCCAGCTGTTTACTTGAAAGAAACATTTTCCTACACCTTTTGGCAAAATAATTGTGTTGCCAGCCGGAAACAGGGGCTCTAACATCAAGATCTGACCATAAAATGATAGTTAAAATTCAATCTAATTATTAGAATGGTAAGCTTCTCTTATAATGATTTTGTAAGTAAAACTAACTTTCGGCACGGGCAGAACAACGATCGGGGCTTCGCGACTTTCAGGATGAGCAGCCACAGGGCCCACAGGGAAGAGATCTGGTGAAAACGTTCACACAACTGAGCACTCTAAACATCTACACGCTGCGCTCTAAAGATCTTAACTACTGAGATGTAAAAATGGAAGACAGGACTTCTAGGGAATAAGTCATCGTAAATGTATTTTTAGCCAACGCCTAGGAGAACATAAGAACACAGAGAAGACCAGGCTAGAATGGAGAGTCCACTATGGAAAAAGGAAAAATGAAAAAGGACGAAAGTTAGACTTTCAACTTCCAAAGTACTTCTCAGTTTAGTATTCTAGGATCCTTCACACAAAGAAAGAAAATCCAATTTTCATCATTAGAAGGTGATAAACTGAGTGGGGGATTTGGGGGGTTGTTCTGGTCATACTATTAAGATTTGTGATTATGACTATTTTAGCTACCTTTTTCATGGAATAATTTCTTTTAAAAAAACCACATTATAAGGACAATACAGGCTAGATTTAAAAAAAAAACTACTTTCCCAACATTGATTTTTACAGAAATGCACCTATTTCATTAAAATTACATGGAATTTTGATATGATTCAAACTGAAAATTTCCTTTACCCAGATTGCCATGGTAACTTGCAGCATTTGGATGAGCTTTAATTGCTTTGAGGAAGAAAGCTTCAGATTCCTAAAAAATGAAATACACAAAATGTAAGGTATTGCACACAATGCAAAAGCAACACACAGTTCTATTGCCTATGGTTTTTAAACTTCTAATGTGCTTGTTTTGGACCAGTGTATCCTTCTCCCAGAAACACTCGGAATGCCCAGTACGGCCACGCCCTGTTGAGAAGAGACTTTGAAGGGCGATCAGGGAAACATGTGACAGGGCAAAGGTGACAGGGCAGGGGTGAGGGGTGAGGGTCAGTGGAAAGCAATGGTGGCTGTAGAGAATGAAGATGCTATTGAGTTCTGCCACCTGCCTCCCTGAAGTGGCTGGAATTCTGCAACTTCAAGCCAGTAGTTCTGCTCAGGGTGCAGTGGAGAAAGAGTGAAGGTCAAACAGGAAAGGGCTCGGCTGTTGAGGACACTCATGAAAGTGTCATTTTCAGTCGCATCAATGAACTCATTTCCAGGATTCTCAAGGTAGGAGCTGGGGCCTGTTTAATCTCCCCCAAGAACCCCTCTGCAACCCAGAAGCAGCCCATTCAGCTAGAAAAAATGAGCAGAGAGACTGAGGGAGAGACGGCCACCTGTCATTTAAGCTGTCTGCAGCATGGCATATGACCGTGACCACACGCCCCTGATGTGCAGGAACTGACTCTTGTAGAGACTTGCATTTCCTCCAGACAGCACTCACTTCCAACTGGGTCACTGAGAAGCCCGGCCAAGTGTTTCCTCACCTGATCATTACTGGACCATGGCCGACTGGATGGTGGTCCCTTCTACCACAATGCCGAGAAATAAAGATGCCTGACCTGCTGGGGCGGCTATTCACGCCACCTGCATCTGTGCTCCTAGAGGCCAAGCACGCTTTAATCAGTATCAGACTGCTAAGCTTAAGCAACCAAAGTTGGTGGTTTGGGGACAAGTTTGCTCCTTCTATCTGCACCCTAGGTGAATTTTTCCAGGCGGGCTTCCCACGTCCAGGATCATGCATTTTATAAAGTGAAGGGAGGCCAGTTTCCCTGCCCTGTAATGGCCGGTGGCACTTCTGAGAAACAGGCTGGGCATTGGGGCAAACATCTCTGAAACCACAACCTTTAGACAGAGCTGGCAGAGAAAAATTTGCAGCATGTTAGAAACGTCCATGAGGGACGGAAAAAAGACACCAGGGTAACAGACAGGACGGCAGCAAACATCACTTTCAGAACTCCGCTCTAAGTCAGGGTCCACATTCCAAGTTTCAGTAGCTGAAACTCCTTCAAGGAAGTCTAAGGCTTTCTTGCCATGTCAGATTTGCTACAAAGAAAAACAAGTTGAATGGATTGTGTAGATTTGTAGTGGTTTCTCAGTATCTGTCCTGTTTCTGATGATTTTCAAACATTTCCATTTAAAACCTAAAATTTGAGAAATAGCAAGTCCAGGGAACCAAAATGTATTTTAAAATGTATTAACTAGGGGCCCGGCCTGATGGGCTTAGCGGTTAAGTTTGTGCGCTCCGCTTTGGTGGCCCTGGGTCCCCAGGTTTGGATCCTGGGTGCGGATCAACACACCACTTACCAAGCCATGCTGTGCTGGCATCCTACATAGAGTAGAGGAAGACGGGCACAGATGTTAGCCCAGGGCCAGTCTTCCTCAGCAAAAAGAGGAGGATTGGCAATGGATGTTAGCTCAGGGCTGGTCTTCCTCACAAAAAACAAAACAAAAAAAATGTGTTAACTAGAGACTACTGATTTAGAGATGAAAAGCAAGTTAGGAGTTCTTAGGGGATGCGAGATTCATTCCTGATTAATTTAACTCATTTCTCAAATGCTCATGAGCATGGACATCATTCAGGACGATGTGGAGTTGGCGTCAGCTTCGGAGGACGTGGTAGAGTTCGGGACGGTGTGCGCAGGGAGGGGCGCAGGCCTTTCACCCCATCAGGGGCTGCTGCCCTTGGCAAGGCAGGGACTGCACCTGGGTGGTGGATGATGAGAAGGCCAGGCGGGAAGGAATGGGAAGAGAAGTGAGGGAATGGGGGAGGAAAAATGAGTCAAAGTTCTCAAGTCTGAAAGATAGAAAAGCGATGGTACATTGACAAAAGGAGGAGGAACAGCTGGTTTGGGGGGGGACGGGTGGGTGTGGGTAGACACATTCCATCTCTGGTGACAGTGGGGCAGCCCTGAGAGGATGCTTCAGTGTCCTCTGGGACTGCACCAGGGTTCTGGGAGGGAGGGCAGGGCCAGAGGCTTCCTTACAACACAAATATCTGTGGGCATTCAAAGCCCATGAAATGCTCATCTATTAAACCGGGCTTTTTAATGGCCCTGTTCCAGAAAGCAATGAACTGTTTATAAACTGATCTGTGGAGGTGTGGGGATGCTCAAAGACCCAGGTAACGAGCTGATTTATGCCAAGGAACAAATAAATAAACTCACACTTAAAATCAGGGATTTTTTTCATCAACAGAAAGGGAAAATAATACATTATTTTCTGAAGTGCATTAGACAAAATGTATTTGACAAAGGTTTAGGGCAACACATGGGACAGAAAAAGGGCTCAAACAGGAACAACTGAGGGTCTTTACATCTGGGCAGAGGGGACAGGGCAGTCGGAGGTCATTTCAGCCACACTGGACAAAGGCTACCAGAATCACCACAGCAGCATCCTCAAACCCACCTCTAGTCCCTCGGACAGCGTGTCACAAGGGACACCTTGCAGACCGCTCCAACTAGGGGGGGGGCAACATAGGTGGTCTGACAGGAAGCTGGAACTGTGACTCACACAGGAAGAGCAGTTCCCGCTTCAATCTGCCTTCCTTTCTTCTGGTTCAGTCTAGACAGAAGTCTCCATTCGGTGGTGGTTTGGGGTCACTCCCTCTAACATCTGCCGACCTCCCTTTGAAGCTGAGAGGGGGCGACCTGAGGTTCAGAGTCTCGGCCAGCAAGAGTATCTACCTGAGACTTCACAAAATTATTCTATACTACTACGAGTAGTATCTTGATGCAGCTAAAAAAATTCACGGAGGTGTAGCATAAATGTCTGGAGCTGGGGAGGCTGCTCTATAAACGTAACCTACGGGCCAGTGGAACAGGCAGCATCGGAAGAGGAGTCAGCACGAAAGGCAACATTTTAAGCACTGGAAAACATTACTTTTGTATTTTTGCTCTACCACATCAGCCACAAATTGGAAATTAAGTGGCAATAAGTAATATAAATCCTAATAGGTTTTAATGATCCTTGGAGTTTCATTTAATGATCACTAAACTAAAAATTATTGTTGTATATGTATATATATTTACCATTTAATAGTTATAAATGATATTCTTGTGTATTTTCCCATATCACCATCTCCATTTTACAGACAAAATAAACTGAGGCTGGGAGTGGTTAAGTGACTGCTGATAGGTAAAAAGGGCTGCTTGGATAAAAAGGTGCCCCATAATCACACAGATATAACGAGAAGGCTCACTCTGCACTTCAAAGTCTCAAAAGAGATTCATCAAAAGTCAATAATAACATAAAACACCAAATGCTCAGGTGGAAAGTGAGCTGTACAGACAGCAGACACCCCTCCTGATGGGGACGATGGCCAAACTGGAGGGTCTGCTTACTCAACCCTTTAAGGTATAACCACTTCACCTCCTCTCCACAGTGACCCTGCCCAGTGCACATAGTAAGCATCTTATTTCAGATTTCATCTTTTGTTTCCTTATCTTAGGTTCAGCGCCCTGGCCTGGACAATTAGGATGCAAAATTTGTAGAGAAACGGAAACCCATTTCTCCACTCTGCTCTACGGAGTCTGTTCTACTTTGTCTGGGAAGAAAGAACAATGTGAGGTGGAGACCAAACGGACCTCGGGCTCTGTCACCTTAATAGGAATTCCAGTTTATAAGATGTGGGATGATAGAAAAATCAATACGATGATTACAGAAGTCGCATCCTGAAGACGACCTGCTGGAGCTGGTCATTGGACTCTCCAGACCCATCCCAGGCTGACACAGGTGGCTGGAAAACTCATTAGAACGGAAAACCACAGACCTTGCCTCCTCCCCACCTCACAAGCAGAGTCATAAAAAACAAAACTAAATCCCTCAAAAAGTCATCTCTGGAGCAAAATCTAGAAATGCTTAAATGTATAATGAAGCTTTTAAACTCCTTAAGATTCAAAAGTGAGAGAAATATCTTATGATGGTTATAGAAAACTATATTGATAAGCTATCTAAGGAGCAAGACAGGAGAAGGCAATAACATTGGAACATATATTAATCAATCACTAACCTTTAGGCCTAGTATGACCAAATTAGATACAGCCCCTGATTCTGAAAGAAAATATTTCTCTCACGAAAGGACTAAGGCACTGCTTCTAAAAGTGTGTTTCTGTAACACCTGTATTCGATACCCAGGATGCTGGTTTAAAAGTGCATATTTCTTGACCTTACCCAACTGACTGAGATGGTAACTCTTGTGGGGAGGAATCTGGGAACCTGTACTTTAACACGCTCCCTCTGACACAAAATTAAGGTTTGAGATTCCCGGTATTAGGAACAGAGGCCACTTTGATACACACGGAGTTATGCACCTTCTGATTCGCAGTGTACTCTTGGCTGACCCTGGGAGGGCAGTTAGAGCCCAGGTTTAATATCTTGCAGTTTCTGTCAGTCAGAAACTTCAAGGGCCTTGCAGATGACCCATAACTTACTCTAGATGAGGAAAAGCTTGCAAGCAGCAAGAACCCATCCTGTATTCTCCATGGGCCATTATTCTTTTAGTGTGAAGATGGCGCCCACAAATAAACCCAGAGCTCCAGCCCAACTGCAGGAAGAGAATCAAACTGCTTCGTGCCAGGGCGGGGGCTGCAGCATCTGCTTGGATGAGCTGTCACTGTCCCTTCTTTGGGCTTCCCCTCCCCATGTTTGAGCAACAGTGGTGAATTCTGATGAGAAAGGACACAGAGTTGACCCCACAAATCCATCTTTTGGGCCAACTTTTCCAGGAGGCAAATTGACCAAGCCACACTGGTGCATGGCTACCACTGTTCTGGCCTAATTCCAAATTTAACTGGGCAGAAGTAACATTTACGGCTTCTGTCAGATGCTGGCATTAATTGCAAGAAACCGTGGCCTGCGGTATACCTTGTATTTCTGGGACTTCCCCAGCACGTTTGCCAATGAGAACATCAGAGAGTGATCGTTAGGTATCAATTCCAGGGCCTCCCGTCCGACTGCTTCAGCCTGGGCTAAATTACCTGGAGTAGAAAACGGAAAAATAAAAAACAGGTTAACACTGTGCTAGCATTTGAGTCTCTCTAATTAACAGGGCTTATGTGCATTATACACAATGATCATGAATAAACTACACAAGAAAATCAATGCAGAACGTGTCACACACACACACACAATGCAGAACGTGTCTCACACACACACACAATGCAGAATGTGTAACACACACACACACACACACACATGACCAATCAGTGAAAAAGCCACTGCAGCCCAGCATAATTCTGACATAATATACAAACAGCTTTTGATTAAATTCTGTAAAAGCATATAAAACCTAGCTTTAATTTTCCCCCAGATACCAACACACCCAAATCAGAGAAAACAAGTCTGCAGAATAAAGTATCACAGCAACACTTTAATAAGCTCATATTATCACATTGAAGCACACGTTCTCTACTTTCATTAGAAATCAATGTCTCTCTCCTCCACACTGCTCGCATGGCTTCCGAGCTTTAAATTCTGCCAAATTAAAACCACCATTTCTCGTGGGATGCTTGGATTCTTAAAACGAGGGGAGCAGAGTAATTA
Source organism: Tapirus indicus (assembly GCA_031878705.1). NCBI lineage: Eukaryota > Metazoa > Chordata > Mammalia > Perissodactyla > Tapiridae > Tapirus > Tapirus indicus. The sequence continues at coordinate 10,864,438 of CM062930.1, read as the reverse complement.
CTAACTGAGTCTGGTATGGGCTGAGAAACCTGACCATCAAGGCTGTCAGCATTATATCTAAAATAAGAACCCACAGCTCTGGGTGTACGTTTCGGGGCATCTCCTCTGAGTACAGTCCATGAACTTTAGGGCAGGGACCTAGCACTGTCCACGTCATAAGCCCCGAAGCCATTCTTGCTCACTTCTGGGTACCTCCAGCTTCCTAGATAACAGGTCTCAGAAGAAATGAGATATTAGCACAAATTTCCCTCCATTACTCAACACTAATTCTAAGCAAAGTGTCATTTTCCCCAAATATTCATATTCTGGTATGTCAAAGTAAACTCCATTTTCTAGAAGAATTTTTGTAATGCAAAATATTGAATCCCATATTATTATTTTTTAAAACTCTAACATGCACTAGGGAAAAAAAAGCACAATAATCTATATTTCTTAATTAGTCAATGGTACTGTGCTGTGGAACAATTTCCTGATTGACTGAATTCACCTTTCTGTACCTGTATTGTCAAGGAGTATGATCATGTTGTTCCAGGCCAAACTGTGCTCTGGTTTCAGCACAGTAGCATTTCTCCATGCATTCAATGCATCCACATGACGATTTAGATCTGCATACTGAAAATAAAGCATGGACCCAAAAAATCAATATTCCAATTTTTCTGCTTTCCGTGTCCAAGACATTACCAAAACCTAATGTGTATTTGTAGAGCTTCTAATTTTTTCTTATTAACTCATTTAATTCTCAAAATAATCTCAATGAAGTAGATAACTATTCCCACTCTACAGATGAAGCAACTGAGGCACAGAGAAATTAAGTAACTCACCCAAAGTTACACATCTAGAAATGGTAGGGCAGGGACTAGAACCAGGTAGTCTGGCTCCCAAGACACAACCTCTTAACCTATAATTTAGTGATTCCAGGTGCCAAATCATATTTCAGACTAATGAAGAGAGACAAGTTAAAAACCTAATTATTAGTCTTTTTCTAGAAGGACTTCATATGGTCCATCTTTGATACAGTATTACTTAATAGGGTAAACAAAATATTTAATGTGACTAAAAGCTAAATGTGTGAAATTCACCTTGTAAAGAATGGTCTAGTAGCCTCTTCCTGCCTACATCTAAGCTTCATACACAACTATGAGCAGACCAGACATTGTAAATTCCTTGGAAAAGCCTTATGTGGTAATGCAAACTCCTCAGCATTTTGGAGCCTGTGTGCCTTGTTTAGGAGGAGAAAATTATCTGCTGCTTTCTTTTGAGAGTGCATGTTGTTCAACATCTGTAACAGAATACAAAATGGCAGGCTCTCCATTTGCATGGTGAATAAAAGCATTCAGAAGGAGAAAGTGATGGATTTTTCAGCAGGTGACTCTCTTGCCCTCTTTAACTCAGTTCAAATGCACATCTCAGCTGAATGAACTCGGTGCCTTTAACTCTGCAAAAAGTACAAACGATAACAATTCATCCGAGTTTAAAGCTATTTCCTTATTTACTGTCAAGTCTGTCTTTTCATTAGACAACAGAAACATTCTGACCTTCCCTATGACCCACACAGCAAACAGGCAGCATATTATGCAAGAAAAGGAAAGGTTTGATGAATTATGGAAACATTTGTGAATATCCATTTGCTAAAGATGTTGTCGGAATTTCCCATGAGATTCAGAAACAAGTTACAATATTTTACCCCTTAAATGAGAAAATGACATGAAAAGTTCAAAAACTTAAAAATAATTTAGATTCTTAGCATACTAACATTTAATTGTCTCCCTATATTTGATGTTGCATTGATTTCTCCAACAATCCCCTCCAACAAGTGATATGCATTTGAGTCACGTGGACAATATCCGTGGTGACATTCTTTCCAATGCACTCAGGAAAACGAACAGAACTTCATTTACATAACAAAAAATTCTTCACATATTTTATTATTTATTACTATAATTATTATCACTATTTATTGAGGATTAACAACAGATTGAATCAGGTAAAATTTACTTTTGTCCTTTTTAACTTTACCTTTCTTACATCATCTAAACAAAGTGAACAACACTAAAGGAAGCAGAGAAAAATGGTGACTTAGCAAGAACCACCCATCCAGAAAGTGGATGGGTAATGCGTACATTATTTACCTATTTGTCCTATGCCCCGCCTTCTGTACTTTGCAAACTACATTTCCCAGGGTCCTTTGCCACCTGGCTCCTTGTTAAGTTTCTGCCAATAGACGTCACAGGTGACCATCAGATGGAAGATGGGAGTGGCCCTTTCCCCCGACTCTCATTCTCTCCTTTTTCCTTGGCTGGGTCTCTGAAGTGGCTATGTCCCCTGTCCACAGTCCCAAGGCTGGAAGCAGGGGTCCTTCCTTCATGATCTCAGCTCCTGAGATGGTGGCCTATTCTCTGAGCTCTCAGTTCTGCTGGCACCACTTCCTCTTCTTTGTTCCCCCAACACTACAGGCTTTCCTTTCACTCTGAGTTAACATTACCTTTCCATGTTTGCTCTTCCAGCCTTCCAACAACCGTCTAACCAATTCCCTGTACTGAATCTTCTCTATTTACCATACTTAGTTACCATGGTTTCTGTTTTCTTGAATGGATCCTGACTGTTACAAATAGTCCTTGCGTAACAAATTGTCTCTAGTAATGTCTCCAGTCACTACTACCGCAATTCTCTCTCATCACTAACATGTCCCAAACAATCCAGCTCTTCCCCATTTCCTATTTCACAACAGAACTGTGTTATATTCCCTTCTTATCTGGGTCCAGAAATCAAAACACATTTCTGTCTCTGCTACTATAGAGTGGCTAAGGAGGATTTTTTAAAAAGAAACTTTTAAGCTATTTGCCAGTATATAAATGTGTTGGTTGAGCTGTTAAAGATTAAGCTCTTAATGCTTTTAAGCTGTCAGGCAGGCAAAAGCTGGATAATTAAACTACAGTGGAGAGCAAAATCTTTAAATAAGCAAGAACAGTTGGCAGAAGGGAACACAGGAAGATCATTTCATGGGAGCATAATTAGTAAACAATATACCCAGAGAGCAGGACAAGGTCTCAACACAGCTAACACTACAGAGGATCTTCTACGTGAAAGTGGGAATGAATTCCAAGGACTGGAGCACAGGATAAAATCCTGTATTTTATATGCTATCTTCCTTTCTTTGGACGTAACTCTTACAGAGGGCTTATTTAGCATAAATTCTCTATTTTCCAAACCCCAAGGAATTGCAGTGACAGGCAGCTACTAGGGGAAGGAGAAGACTGCCACGTATTAGAGCTTTAAGGTATAACTGGAAGGCTGCAGGCAGATACACGCACTTTGCAAAACCTAAAAAGCTCTTCCAAAAAAGAAAAAAAAAGGAATGAAAGGAGAATTCACATGGATATCAAGTATACGTCATGTAAGTAACTAATTTAAAAGACACAGTCACTGGAAACAATAATCCCTGCAATAACCACCCAGTGCAAGCATTCACATAATACCCAATTTGCTCCCATCCCCCATTCTCACCTCATTAACTTTGCAAGGATCCACCCGATTCTGTATGTGATTGAATTTTTTGGTGTCTACTTATCATTATGATGAAGTTTTACTGTCTTCCCACCCTCCTCCCCAGAGAGAACAATGTAAAGGATCAAAGTGTGCCACCCCAAATATACCACTTTGGCCTAAGGATTATTGCACTGAAGTCATTTGAAAATCAACAGATACAGAAAGAAGCCTTCCTGGAACTTCCCTTATCTAGCTAAAGCAGAAACTGAGAAATGAGGACTCCATAAATCCCCTCTCCTGGGGAAGTTTTATGGCCATGAAGAAGGGCCTACATAAACAAACCTTACTTCATTACTTTCCCCCATATATTTACCTTCGACAGTTTGCCACCCTTGGAAGCCTACAACCTCTTCCTTTGTCTTGTCACTTCTCCACAGATTTATTGTTCTTTGTGAAGATGCTACCTAAGCTCAAGTTCTAACCATCCCTTTGAGTTACTTTGTCACTGAGTTTCTCCTTCGTGTATGCACAATGCACACGTTAATAAACTCTGCTTCTTTCGATAATCTGTCTTTGTTCAGCTCAATTTGCAGGGCCCCAATCAGAGAACCTGGGTGGGTAGAGGAACAGTTTTTTTTCTCTCCGCTACAACAGCTTATCACTAGAATAGTTTTAGCTCTCCTCGAATCTTCAGGTTTCATAGAGACAGCTGTTTCAGCATCAAAATATGTAACTAGATTATAAAGCACAGAATTTTAAAACAAACAAAAAAACAAATCAGAAATGCATGGAAGGTCAAGTGGCTCTGGAGAAAGCTGAGTGACACAACAGGAATATCTTGCTGTCAGTCTTCCTTGTTCAAACATCTCGCTGTTGCATGGATTCAGTCACATTACTGCCACCTTCCCTCTGTGCCCAGGGAGAAATAATTCCTCTTTTCCACACTAGACTAAGTACACAGAGATGGTATCTTCCTATGATACATCATAACTGAAACACGTTTTCTGTTTTTTGAATAATAAAAACACACAAGCCACTTCACTTTAAAATTTATGAAACAAGCAGTACCTACCCATTTAAAGTGACTGATGCAGAGCGAGAGAAGTAAAACTTCACCAGCCGCACATTCCTGCTGCCTTGTTTCCTCCATTCATAAAATTCTACCTCCACAACTCACACGGTCACGGCTACCCACTCCAGAAACAAAGCAGTTTAGACCAAACGTGCTCTCATCATGGTAAAAACTGAAGCCTGGACTTTTAATAAACTTAAAGCAGTTCTTGTTTTCTAGGTTGCTCTCCCTAAACCGTCTCTTCTGCTCTGACCTGGTCAGTCTGTCTGCTCAACATTCAGAAAGATCTGCTTCCCAATCACAGAGCCAACAACAGGGTGTTGGAATCACTGGGGAATTTTGTAAATACGGATCCTCTAGGGAGCTTTTGACTCCTTAAACCTGAGATGGGTGGGATGACTCAGAGGTACAACCAGTTTTCGGAACCACTGGCTTTGACAGCACAAGATTCCACAAGACCAAGCAGCTTCGGGACTTTAAAATGAAGACAAACAGGCATTTTCTTTAAAAGTTGTCTTTAAAACAACTTTGATGCAATCCTACCTGTGAGTCAAGGCTAGATAAAATCTGGAAAATTATATATAAACTTTTAAAAATCACAACACTACACATGTACTCCAGTTTGGCTAAAATGAGCCTAAGTTTTTTCCTTAACAATTTTATTTAATAAAACTAAATATATGAGGAACATATGATTGAGTTTCTTGAAACCAAATTAAAGGATTAATTGAAGGGAGAATAAATAATCATTCTTGTTTAATTTTGCTATTTGTGGTAAGTCTTTTTTTTTCCAGCTTTACTGAGATATAATTGGCATATAACATATCTAAGCTTAATGCGTACAACGTGATGAGTTGATACACATATATACTTGAAATGATGGCCACAATAAGGTTAGTTACCACCTCCACCATCTCACATCATTATCATTTTTTTGTGTGTGTGGTTCTTTTCTTTTAAGAAAATCCAGGGGGCCGCCCGGTGGCGCAGTGGTTTAGTCCGCGCTTGGCAGCCCGGGGTTTGCGAGTTCGGATCCCGGGCGCCCGCCGACGCACTGCCTGTCAGCCATGCCTTGGCGGCGCCCCATATAAAGTGGAGGAAGATGGGCACGGATGTTAGCTCAGGGCCAGTCTTCCTCAGCAAAAAGCGGAGGCTTGGCAACAGATGTTAGCTCAGGGCTGGTCTTCCCCACAAAAAAAAAAAAAAAAAAAAGAAAATCCAGAGCTTTCATGATTAAGCTGTGCATCCTCATGGAAGCTTTTCAGAAATGATGACAGAATCTATTTCACCATCACTTATCAATATATGTTTTCAGATTTTAAGATTATTGAACTTATATAGTTATTGCTGTAATATTTATTTGAATAAAAAATAAACTATAAAAAAAAGAAAATCAAGATCAATCAGACCTTTATAAATATTATGTCAATAACTAAAAAAGAAAGTCACCATGGAACACATTTTCTATTTCCACTGAATGATCTCTAAGCCCTTTCCAATAAATCCCATGTCCTCCTGAGCTGGGACAACAGTTTTATGGGGACAATGGTTATCAGTAGGAATGCCCGGTGGGGTGCAGGGAGCTGGCCCTGGAAGAACGAGAAGACGGAAGCTCAGAGACCACATTACGGGTTTGTTATTTTAAACTTAAGTTCTTATTCCTGTTTTAAAAACAGAAAACCTGATGTTTATCAGGAAGTTACTCCTTGAAGTACTGTTTTACAGGGCACAAGGGACATTAAAAATTGTAATTTATTCCTTGGTTTAACCTGTTGCCCTTGTGATCTCTTAAACTTGGTTAATCCAAGTTGAATTGCTCTCTAATTAGAGATTCAAAAGTTACATAAAAGGAAATCAAATGGCTACCTTCAACTGAGATGCACACACGTGAAAGAACTTTATAAGATGTAGAGAGCCAACACGGGTGCTACCACTGTCGTTTTACTATAACTGAGGGGAAAACCACGCTTGTCCTCGCAGCCACAGGTCATCTTCCACTCACCAGACGCCCGAGGTTGTAGTAACAATCCGGGTACTTCCTTCTGTGTTTGATCGCTGTCCGGTAACTTTGCTCCGCGGCTTCGAACCGCTTCAGGCTGTTCTGCACTATGCCTAGATTCATCCACGCGGCGGCAAAGTCCGGCCTGGAGGAGCATTTTAAAAAAGACAAACGAGGGAAAGAAAGGCTTAGACCGCAGAAGGCAGGAGTGCATCTCTGTGTCGTGAGCACAATCGTAAAGACAATGCTTACTGTATCTGTACGGCCAAAGACAGCAGCTCCTCCGCTTCCTGCAGCTCATTCCGTTCTTTTAAGATATTTCCAAGATTATTCATGGCATGAACGTACTTGGGATTTAATCTGGGAGTGGAGAGAGAAACCAAGCCGTCTGTTAATGCTTAGTAGTTTTCGCCAAACTCTCAGGAATTGGCAAAGATATGTTAAAGTTGGGATCTTTATGGGGACAGGTTTTTAATCCTAGAAAGTTCAAACAAGACATGTACATAAACGTGACAAGACATGTGCAGTACCTCACAGCTTCACGGTAGTATCTGATGGCAGCTGTCTGATTGCCCTTATCAGCCAGGTTTTTGCCAACATTGTAGTGAACCTGAAAATACAGATAATAACTTGGCCATCAGCTGACAGACTTCTTTGTTCTGGAGTCTCTATCATTTCTTCTAACTGGAAACAAAATGTAAAGGCATTAAAAAAACCCATCCACCAGAACTTTAGCTAAAACCCTATGGAGGGCTGGCCAGGGTTGTGCTTTAATCCTGCCCGTAAGAGAAGATTCCATGAAAGGGCAGAAACAAGCAGATGGTCTTGCCGAAGCACGACAGAAGGATGTTTAACAGAAGAGCTCACCAGAGAAAACTGGAAAATTATGAAGCTGGGCAGGCTTTACTGCTAAAACCTCGACTCCCCTCCTTTCCCACACAGCCGTCCCGCACTGGGGCTGAGATAAAGTCAACTGCACGTGGACGTGAGAGGGAGAAAGATGAGTCTGTATTATAAACCACAGCCTTTCCTCTGTAGCATTACATCACTCTCCTTTATACTAACAAAATTTCCCCTCCCTCATTCCTGCAGGTGATGGCTGATGCCCACTGTACCCCAGGCACTGCTGGCAGTTAGAGATACCGTGGTGGGCAAACCGGTCAGACCCCTGACTCCTGGAGCCCCCGGCTGTGAGTCAAATGACCGCATCATCAACATGTCACTCGAAGGTGTCCAGGGCCCTGGAGGAAGGTGAGTCCTGAGAGTGGTGCCCAGTTTGCGTGAGGGGAGGCTGTCCTGTGAAGGGCCTTCCAGTGGAGATGTGAAGGGGGGGTCACTAGGTCAAGGGGCTGCGTTAGAGAAAGCGTCCCAGGTGGAGCAGGCAAGTGGGCAGGGTCCCTGGGCTGGGAGGAAGACTGCTATGTTTGGCTGAGCAACTACAAGAAGCGTAGTGTTGCTGGGGTGCAGAGGGCAAGGGAGACCAGGCCGGAGAATATGGGGGAGTAGGCTGCCCAGGGAACCCCGAGCGGCGGTGGCAGGTCTGGTTTAGTCTTTGTCCCAAGAGCAACAGAAAGCCAGTGCGGGGTCTGTAAGTGCATGAGTTTCCTAGGGCTGTCGTAACAAAGTACCACACGCTGGGGCCTGGGGGGCTTAAGACGACAGAAATTTATTCCCTCCTAGTTCTGGAGGCAAAGGTTAAGGGGCGGCAAGGTTGGTTCCCACTGCAAGCTCTGAGGGAGGAACTCTTCCACGCTTTTCTCCCGTCTTCCGATGGTGGCCGGCAATCCTTGGCGTTCCCTGGCCGGCAGCTGCACCACTCCTCTCTCGGCCTGTCTTCACAAGGCCTCCGCCCTGTGTTCGTCTGTCTCTCCTCTTACAAGGACGGCGGTTATACGGGATTAAGGCCCCACCCTATACCAGTATGAACTCATCTTAATTTACATCTCAACGACGTCTGCAGGGACCCCATTCCCAAATTATGTGACATTCACAGGTATGAGGGGTTATGATTTGAACATATCTTTTTAGGGGCACAATTCAACCCAGGGGCAGGAGGGTGGCAGAGGGTCATAATCAGATTTCTGTTTGTGTAAAATAAATCACACTGTGGGAAACAGGGGAGCGGGGAAGAAGCAGATGTCAGTGGTCCGGGGAGGGCCTGTGGCTGCGGTCCCAGGGAGCAAGGACAGCAGACTGAACTCAGGTGGTGGTGGGCAAGTGGAGGAATGTGAGTAACAACCTGGGAGCAAAAAAGCACAGGAATTGCAGAGGGATTGATGAGTGGGGAAGCAGGTCAAGAGTGAATGCCAGGTTTCTAACTTTCACAACTGAATGGACGTGACTCATGGCTTTCAAGGTGACGTGACAGGTGGCGAGGCTTGTTTGCAGGGATAGGAATCAGGCTGATTTTGAAGTCCTTGGAAAACCCAAGTGGAGAGACCAAGGTGGCCACCTGAGCTCAGAAGTCAGGAGCAGGCTGGGGACAGCCACGTGGCAGGCAGGCAGGCACAGGCGGTAGAGCCATGGGTGGTGTGATCACCCAGAGAGAGCCAGCCCGTGGAGGAAAAGCTCCCATAAAACCTTCTCATTCCACTCCTCTCATCAAACTACAAGCTGGAGAAACCAACAGGGATACAGCAATAGAATAAGGTGATGAAAATGTTCTAGAACCAGATAGAGGTGGTGGTCCTACCACACTGTGAATGTACTAATGACACTGAATTGTTCACTTTAAAATGGTTAATTTTAAATTTAATGATAATTATTTTATTCTGAAAAAAATGGGAATTTTTAGTTTATTTTTAATTTTGGTAAAATAAACATAACTTAAAACATAACCATCTTAACCATTTTTAGGTGTACGGTTCAGTAGGGTTAAGTACATTCATACTGTTGTGCAACCAATCTCCAAAACTCTTCATCTTACATATTTGAAATTCTGGACACATTAAACACTAACTCTCCATTTTCCCCTGCCCCCAGCCCTGGGAACCACCACCCTACTTTCTGTTTCTATGAATTTGACTACTCTAGACACTTCATACAAGTGTAATCATATAGTATTTGTCTTTTTGTGACTGGCTTATTTCACTTAGCATAATGTCCTCAAGGTTCATCCATGTCGTAGCATGTGTCAGAATTTCCTTCCTTTTTAAGGCTGAATAATATTTCATTGTATGTATGTCCCACATTTTGTAGTACTTTGGGTTGCTTCCACCTTTTGGCTATTGTGTATAGTGCTGCCATGACCACATGTGTTCAAATATCTCTTTTGAGATCCTGCTTTCAATTCTTTTTGGTGTATATATATATATATATATATATGTATATACACACACACACACCCAGGAATGGAATTGCTGGATTATATGGTAATTCTATTTTTAATTTTTTGAAGAACTAAAATGGCTAATTTTATGTTATGAGAATTTTGCCTCAATAAAAAAAAAGAGAGAAAATAAGCAGAGGATTTTTAATGATTGAAGAGGGTGGTAAAGTAAACTAGAAGAAACACTGCAAACCTACTACAAATCAGGTCATCTTAACTCAAGGGCACCAGGGAGGCCAACTTAATGGCATTTTCTCAAGTGTATGTGGGCTCAGAAAAAATTACAAGGAAAGGAGCTGGGACCCACCCTGGGACCAGGGCAGCAGAACGGCCCAGACTCACGAGGACTATGATCAAAAGTATTAATTGATGATCAAAAGCTCCTTTTGGAGGCTTATAATGTAAAGGCCAATAGGTATCTGAGAGGAGATGATGCTACAGAAGTTCATTCAATTAGGCGTGCTAAGTGTGGCTAATAATAACAACAGTAACATGAGCAGCTGGCACGTGCAGAGGGCTGTGTGAGCCAGGTGCAGGGGCTGGCACTGCATACACAGCCTCTCCCTTCTGAGTTGAGCTGCAGCATCGTTAAGTGTCTTATCCAAGGTTGTGGTGCTGGATTTGAACCCAGGCTCCAAAGCCTGTGTTTTCTCACGATATCACACCCATTTACCAGGGCGCTGAGTGAAGATGCGGCTGACTGCTCGAGGTGATTTCCAGACCCACTCATTCATTCCATCTAGTATTTTTCTTAAAGTAAAATAATGTTTCTTGTTGTGTATTAAAAGCTGAATTGCGTCTCCCAAAATTCATATGTGAAAGTCCTAACCCCAGCACCTCAGAATGTGACTGCATTTGGAGATAGCAACTTTAAAGAGGTGATTAAGTTAAAATGAGGCCGTTAGGGTCCCTAATCCAATATGACTGCTGTCCTTGTAAGAAGAGGAAATTTGGACAGAGAGATCAGGGACGGAAGCACACAGAGGCAAGACCACATGAGGACACAGTGGGAAGGCTGCTGTCTGCCAGCCCAGGAGAGAGGCCTCAGGAGAAACCAGCCCTGTGGACACCTGATCTTGAACTTCTGGTCTCCAGAACTGGGAGACAATACATTTCTGTTGTTTAAGTCACCCCATCTGTGGTACTTTGTTATGGGAGCCCTAGAAAACTAATATATTGTGAAATACAATAATGGTTTAAACACATTCAAGTAGCATTACATCAAAACACTTCAAAACCCCCTCTGAAAATATAATCACATCCTGCCTTATCAATCATAACCTATAGTTACAGCATGTCTTCAAAAATGCTAATATTTCTGGAAGGGTATGGAGAGACATTCTTTAAGCAAAACTGTAACAGATTTTTTAACTGCCAATTTTAAAGTATATACACTTATTTTCACCTAATCCGACAAAAGGACTCACAAGCAGGGATATCACAATGATAGAAATGTGTGCTATTACGCAGCACACAGTATAATTTAAACTTCCCAAACCAAATTACTGCCCATTTGTAGGCATTATCATCTTCAAATTATAGCCCGGGGGAGGCTAGACAATGCTGTGCCCAGAGCACGTGTTTTGAAAGATGTGTTCTAAATGATTTGACTTGGCGCCTCCCCCTAGCCTGGGAGTGTTGCTTCATCCCCTGTCCTGCACACAAAAGAATGGAATCTGGAGCCAACCTGTGGTGCTTGTGGTCCCCAGAATACAAAGACAGCTTCTGCTCAGACTCCAACACGACTCCTGCCTCTTCCGTCCCTGAGCTCCTGCGGCTCTCCTTTGTTATGGGGAAATTCTGTTTTCTCAATAAAAAGCTCAGACGAAGTGTTCAACTGCCCTCTGCAGTATGGACGGTGTTCTGTTAGACACCCAGAACACCAGAGACCAGAGGATCCAGAGAGAAAGAAGGACACTCTGGAAACTCAGACTGCAGTTATTTCAATGGAACCAAGTAAAAATCTGGTACAGCCCTAGAAGGCAATAAGAACTGTAAACAGGTTTACTCAGAGGCCAGCCTTATCCTATGGCTTATATGGAAGGAATTATTTGAATTGAAAACAGCTGCTTAGATAACCTATTGTTAAAAAACAACCTCACAGTTTCCTTAAAATAGTATTAAAGAATGACTGATTTTTGTTTCCATGGGATGTAAAAGATTGAAAAAGCCTGTTTATTCTTGAACTTTCCCTCTAGCCTTTGTGATTCATACACTGAGGCAGAGAAGCAGCACAGAAGCCATAGATAAAACCCACCACTGCAACTGAGTGACATATAAGGCAAACGACGTACAAGTATCGACAATGCGAGACCCTCACCACCAGCGCTAAAACCAGCTTGTTCCAAATATTCTGCTGACATTTGATGTTAAACTTAAAATTTTTTAAACACATAAAAATCCTATAACCCCTCCTGGTTCGTCCTTAAGGAAATACCTCATTGTGGTATCTGACCCTTTCCATTGTTAAAGGAATTTAGAATTGTATCAGAGTTGATAAAAAGTGCAACATACTTTTAAGCCTCAAAAACTAAAAGTGACTGTACATATAGTCAGATACTTGGTATCTCATCCACAGTAGGCTCAAAGAATTTAATTTCCATTTGGCTCAGTTCAATCACTACTATTCAGTGCCTACCATACGCAAGGCACTATGGGTAATTCAAATGCAGACCAGGCACCGCACGACCTACGTGGATATGGTAATCTTTTGAGAACGATGAGTCTCAGTTTGTAAATCTGGGCCTAATCCAGAGCCAGGTGCCAAGTGCTTACTTAACATTCAATGAATATAAAGTGGAAACCAGTATAGAAAATGTATTGCCTGCAACAGAGTTGAACAAAACAAGCGTCCTCCTAAATGAGATCTCTTCCCTGAAATCAACCTAGCTTTTTTCCAAAGAAAGGAAGCAAAACAGTTTTATTATACTGCAATTTATAGTGGAAAGTAAAAAAAAAAAACCTCCATTTTGCTTATACTGAATGGTATCACTGAAAAGAGTCCTTAGAAAGGACATCACCACCGGGTCCATGTTGAAGATGAGGTCTTGTATGTACATCTTAAGGAGAGAAAACTATACACACAGACGTAGGATGACTGCGCACACACCCTGCGTTTTCTAACCTCTTAACACAGGAAATCACTTACGAGGGCAGGTGTAGAGGCACAAACATCATGTATGTCCCATCCTCCCTCATCTACTAATCTGGGCGCCACACCATACCAGGTCTCTGTCTAGCCACCTAAATACTAACCGTTCTATGCCTCAGTTTCTCCTATTTGGAAAAATAAAGAAAATACTGTTTCTCTAAATACCTTAGAGGGAGGATAATGGAGATTAATTATAGAGCCTCTACAAAGAAATCTGAGTTCCTTGTGGGGAAGGACTATATAAATGGAAGACATAATTACTGTGATACAAACAGAAAAGCAAAAATAAAGCAAATCTATTAACATTTATGAAATTAAATCAAAGGCAATTTAATTTTAGTAGCATAAGATAAACCGATAAGCCAGCAAATCAAATTAAGTGAAGTCATTCACTCTTTTATCTAACTCTCAACTATAACACATGAGCAAGATTTTTTTAATTCAAGAAAAAGACAAACAAAGAGTCAGCACCTTCTACACTGTTCTTCACTTCAGGGTCACAATAAGATGTCAACTATTCATTAGATTTATTCATATAATTTTGCCTGAAATCACTGCTTTCTCTTAATAGAGAATGTGGAAATGAGACAACTCCACAGAGTTCTTTTCTTTCCCCCTCAAAGGATCACATTTAAGCATCCTAGGAAGCTCCAATTCTGATGACACAAGAGAGAATGTATCATTATTTAATAATAATAATAATAATAATAATGTATACTAACAGAAAACTCTTCTAACCTAACCCCTTGGCCTCCCATTTTGAGCAAGTAGCATTCCCTTCTTGTCATCTGATGTGACAATCAAAACTAAAAGGAGCCTAAGAAAGCTAACATTTCCTGAGCACTTACTCTGTTCTACCTACCATGTTAAGGCAATTCAGATGCCACATTTCATGAAGGCCTCACAGCAAACCCAGGAGATAGGCATTATGCCCCCTTATAGACAAGTGCACTAAAAGTTCAAAGAAGTTTAGTTTCGCCCCAAGACATACAGCTGGTTAAGCGAAGAGCTTGATTCATCAAGAATACAGGTGAAACAAATTCCTACCAGACTGTTTCAACAAAAACACTGCCAATTTTAAAGTCTATACGTTTATTTTTACTTAATCTGACAAAAGGAATCACAAGCAGAAAAACCACAGGTGATAGAAACATGTACTGCTGCACACCAAACAGCATAATTTAAACTTCCTGAACCAAATGCTGTCCATTCAAAGGTATTACCATCTTCCAGTTATAGATTGGAGGAGGCTAGTTACTGCTGTGGCCAGGGCACGCATTTTGACGTGTGCTCTCAGTGGTTTGACTATGCGCTTCCCCCACGCCCGTGTGTGGTGTTACCTGCCTGCCACCACTTCAACAGGTGACTGGACCAACTGGAAGATGAATAAAGCCTCATTTAAGTAATCTGCTCTTTCATGGACATTGTCTGGACACCTGGACATTAATGATTTCTTTTGAATTATTTTGGCTAGGTGGAATTTTAAGAAATTTTATCAAAATCATTAAAAACAACAACAAAGAAAAACCCAAGTATTTGGTCATGATCTTCTGCTGGATTCTGTGTGAAGGTAAACATTCTTCTTATTCAGCTGTGGAACTTCACACATATCCTAGTAACGTCTTTCTAAAGAAGCAAGGCAGCCGACATACCTTGGCATTGAGAGGACACACAGATAGGGCACTTCTAAAAAGCTGCTCTTCATTCCGCCACTCGCCACTGCGAATCATGCATCTCAGCGTGTTTATGAATAAAATTCCCAGTACGAGAGCAGCAATTAGTCTCTTAAGAAGAGAGAGACATGGTAAATGTCATTAGTAAAATGCACCCAATCGTCTCGGTTATGAAGGGCACCACTCTTGGCCAATACCTTTTTCTTTGTATGTTTACTGAGAACTCCAAATCCAAAAGTCAGCAGCATGCAGTACCCAGCACTGGGGAGGTAGAGGACTCTCTCTGCAACCACAAAGCCCACTCGGAAGAACAGGTTACTTGCAGGAAGAAATGGGATAATGAGAAATCCCAGGCCCAGCGTAAGGATCCTGGAAAATTAGAAGTATTTAAAATAGCTATTGCAGACTTCTCAAGAAAAATTGTCCTACTCAACTTTAAATGAATGATAAAGACTTTTTTCTCACACCATCAATTGAGAAAAGGTATCAGCAGCAGCAAAGAAATGTCATCAATAGACAGGGTTTAGCCTAGCTGTATTGGGATAAGACATTAAAATCTTACTAAGGCCCTTAGCATCAGGCATGAGGATAAAACTTACAAGTCATGGAATTCATATGAATAAAGTTAGAATGACTACATTTGTGAGGCCTTATTAATTCACCGACTCCTAACTCTAACTCACCAGTAGATATTGGTCCCAATTAGTCCAATATAGTTTTCAAGGGGAAAAAAAATTTCCTCCCTAAACTTAACAGGAATAACAATACTTAACTAGTTTAAGCTTTATAAAGTCTGAAATAAACTAATATCATTTTTGGGTGCTACATCACCAAAAATTTCAGGCAAACAAAAAGAAAGCTGAGCAATGAAACACTTCTGGAACTAGGCAATCATTCCTATGTCCCATATGAGGCAAGAGGATGAATTAAGAAGCTACATCAAATATGGTGGCTCCTTCCCAAACCCTGTGCCAACAGTATTTAAAAAATAAAATCTGGGGCCAGCTCGGTGGCGTAGTGGTTAAGTTCACCTGCTCCACTTCAGCGACCTGGGGTTCACAGGTTCGGATCCTGGGCGTGGGCCTACAGACCACTCATCAAGTCATGCTGTGGCAGCATCCCACATACAAAATAGGGTAAGACTGGCAACAGGTGTTAGCCCAAGGCCAATCTTCCTTACCCCCCCAATAAATAAATAAAATAAGATAAAATAAAATAAAATCCTATTGCACATGTATAAGTGAATTGGGAGTAAAGTTTGTTGCCCTTTAGAATTACGAACCAATTTAAGACACAGGCAAACTTGAAACCTAATTCATTTTGAGAAATTACTAATCTAATTCCATAAACACTTATGCTTAAAGGAAATCATCTTAAATAGTTTTCTTTTTCATAAAGAACATTTGCTTTCTCCCTAATTATTTTCTCAATATATATATATATTTTTTCTTTTTTTGGTGATAAAGAATAGTCTCTTTGGGGCAGCAGTTTATTTTGTACCAAACAACAAGAGAAGGAATCACTGTAGCTTCCACCAGGGTTTTCTGAAGGAGAATTGTGAAATAACGGGCACAACACACATCAATTACACTCTCTGTTCTGACCATAAATTACTCTTTACCACCGACAGCGAAAAGGATCTCAAAATGCTACTTCCTGGGGAAAGGGGAGGGGGGTGGAGCAGTCATCCCTCCCTCTCCTCCAAGTTCACTCCCCACGAGTTGAAGCCAGAGATGGATTCTAAATGGGTGGAACGCATTCCAGCCACAAATAGTACTTGAAACAGATGTCCTTCAACATAACTTCCACAGAATCATTAAAATGATCAGTGCTGGATTTAGCAAAGTGCTTCTGACTCAACCCCGTGTGGAAGTTAAAATTCAGCGTGCCTCTCACCTTCTCCTGTGGCTGTCTTCAGAGCACAGGGCTCGGTGTATTAGGCCAATTAGGCAGACCCAGAGAGCTGCCAGTGCAATGACCCTCCAGTCGCCGACCGACTTAATGAGGGGGATGCAGCCCATTGACCAATCAAAACACAGCCACCAGGGGCACAGCAGCAGCCAGGCATTCAATGAATAGTAGTAATTATAGTTTATGGCCTGTCAGTCAAAAGGAAAACAAACATTTATTTGATACTGAACTTGAAAAAAAAAATATCCTAACTCCACTTCTGAGGCATCCATATGCCTCTATTCAAAGAGAGCAGTTGTTTTAAATAAAATGTTGCCACTTTCTACACTGGACATGGGGCTGTAGTGTGCAGTTTATTAAATGCATTCAGATTTTAATAGATAAAAATACAGCAAAAGCACCAGACTCTACTATACATTTGTTATATTTCTGGTCAAACTACGTCTCATTTACTTAGTGATGCCTAAAGTCTGTGACCCAGTGAATCCGAGGCCCAGGGGTCATCTAGGTGCATAACAACATAGGAAGAGGGTTTTATGGTCTTTCTCTTGATTTCTGTCTCTATGAGACGCATGGCTGAGAATCTGTGGCTTCACAGCCTTGCCCTCAGAAAATGCAAACCTTCACAATAAAGAGAATCTTGACACCGTTAGACTTTTAAAGATACCACGGATATTGTTATGTTTTGCCTTCCCCCCACCACATCAGTTTCCTTTATAGCAAAAGTAATGGGGTCAGCGGACACTTGAACGAGAAACCTGGTGTTAGAAGGAACCACTCCTCTTTAATTTTGATTAGAAAGGAACTACAAGGGTCTTATACCCTCTCAATCCCCTAATAAAAACCTGGTTTCATCCTCGAATATCCTTGTGAGAGCAAACAAACACGGAGATGTTCCATTTAATTAGGGATTTTGTGGGCATGCTGAGGAGGGAGACGAGGAGGAGGGATGAAGGATCTGAGAATTTGGTGGGCAAAGAAGGTAATCCAGGGGTGGGCAGCCTCAGAACTCACCCTGACCAACATGCTGTCGGCAAAGGAGGCGGGGTTGTCCACCTCGGTGAATGCCGGCGGCCCGGTGCCCATGATTCTCCAGCGCACGAAGAGCACCCCTGCTCCCCCCGAGGCCAGGAGGGTCATTCGGAAGAGGAGGCCCCCATTCTTGAGCACACCAATGTTCTGAAAGGACACCGCAGAGTCCCTGATGTCGCAGATTTTCAAATAAAAGTGCGGCCAAGCCAGGTACAAATGTGCAGGAATTATGACTGAACTTCGTCGACACTGTGCTTTAAACGGCCGACTATTTTAGAATTCAAAATCGCCAGAAATACCTTGAAAATGGCATTTTAAATCAGCTGGTATTTGACATTTTCCATGTCTGGGCTGGAGACAGAAGTATATACTCACCTCTAATGACTTGTCCTTATGTAGTACCCTCTGGACAATTTCCAGAACATTTAATTTGCCTATCACCAAGATGTCAAAGACTGCATTCAACCCCTAAGGAGGCAAAGCAAGGCAATCAGTGACAGGAGAGCCTGACTCTGATTAGCTAGCAATTATACTTCACAATTTTACTACTGAATCTAGACAAGGAATGCAGTGGATTAGATTATCATGGAAGACCTCATCAACTCTAAAAAAAAACCTCCCCTATTGTTCCTATGAAATTAGCTCATGGTAATATATTATAGCAAATTTATTATCTAGTAAATCCCTGTTAGCCATAATTTCATAGTCTGCATATAAGAATACCACAAGATTCAGGACAGCTAGAAATTTGGGGTTTCCAGAAGTTCCACAGAGGTCCCTCTTCCCTTTTCTTTTCTTTACCATAAAACAGCCCCTTAGTTGATGTAACAGAGTGTGCAGTTATGATGCCTAAGAAGGTCAAGGCAACTATCAACCTCAAAAACCCAGCCACACAAGTCCATACACCTCCAGAACCTCAAGTGCTGACTGATCTCGGCAAGTGCAGTAGAAGCGGGACCAGAACATACACAATAATCTCCGAGGGGGTTTGGGAGATCTCTCAGGTTCAGATTCCTGGTTGTCCACCAGCCTTCTGCGCATACGGCCCGACTGCATTTCCTGGCCTCCCCTGTGGTTAAGCGAGGTCATGTGACTGAGTTCCAGCCCAGGGAACGTGGGAAGAGGCGATGACACCCCAACCTGGAGGTCTGGTTACAGACCTGGGCACGCTCCTCCACTCGTTTCCCCTTCCGCAGCTGTGATGGAGATGAGGGAGACAATCAGGGTGACTTTAGAAACTATACACTGAAGATGGCAGAGCCTCTGCCAGCCTGGATCCACCGTGTGGAGGACAACCACTTCTGTCACATGAAGCCTTGCCCATGTTAGGCGAACAATAACTTCAATTATGAGAAGCCACTGGATCTTGGGACTGTGATACTGCAGCTCCACCTACGCCACCAGCTTCCAACAGCACCACGACGTTCTCTTTGGCAGCTATTATACCTACAGTCACAGGCTGAAGGCTGGATGAGCTATGGATTCCACTGTCTACCCTGCAACAGACTTTCTATAGATGTCACTGCCACAGGTAACATCATCTGGCAGAACTCCCTGCTCAATCTGGATAGAGTGGTCAGAATATACACGGTGTATATGGTTAAAGCTGCCCCTAAATGACTTGGGTCTTTTTAATATGGGGCTTTGTGGCAAAGAAGACCATAAATCATCAGAGGCCAGCGATAATTCATGGTTTTCAGAGCAAGGATGACATCCCTACTTAACCCTCTCCCATAAATGCTGGGAGCCATTAATTATCCAATACATGGGCCAGCGCTGGGTTAATCATTTCAAAGAATTCTGGTTTTATTCACCCATGCAATACATGATTTTAGTGGGTCACAGAAGACCATTTCTCCCTGGGTGAAACCATTTTCTAGAAGGCAGAAGCTCTCCGTTGAGCTGCCGCTATCTTTTTACGCCGTTTGTTTTTCTGCCTGTTTAGCTATAGAAGAGTCACCAAGAGGTGATGGGGCCACGTCATCACAAGGACTGAGCCAAACCCAAGTCTGGCACTCTCTCCTCCTTGCATTTAAACGTATCATCAAAACGTCCACATTCTAATAAAATTTTTGAAAACAGCTAAATTTCACCATATCTCTATTAATGAAAATTAAACCTAATTCGTTAGTGCCTAACTGCAAATGTTAATGTATGTAGGAGTCACCTGGGGACCTTGTTAAATGGAGATTCTGATTCAGTAGGCCTGGGGTGGGGTCTGAGATCCTAAATTTCTAATAAGCCCCCAGCAGGTGCTGATGTTACTAGACCTCAAACCACACTTTGAGAAGCAAGGGTTCAGAGCACTGGTTCTCAATCGGATGAATTTGTACCCCAGGGGATGCTTGGCAATGTCTGGAGACAGTTTAGGCTGTGATAACTGAGGGGGTCCTACTGGCACCTAGTGGGTAGAGGCCAGGTCTGCTGCTCAACATCCTACAATGCACAGGACAGCCCCCCATAAGAAAGAATGATCCAGCCCAAAATGTCAATAATGCCAAGATTGAGAAACATTGGTTTAGAGCAAACTTTAAAACAGTAACTTATGAAATTCAAGTCTCTTTGCATAGTAATTCTTTCTGCGCCATTTCCTAACTAGCTAACCTTAATCTTATAGACCGAGCCCAATAAAACTGCTCATCTTGGCCTTAACTTGTGACACCCCACACAGCTTTGCTCTTTCTTTCCTAAGCTATTCCCATCTGGGCCATTCACATCCCACATCTTTGTTTTCCATTTCTCTACTTCTGCTCACATCCCTAATTTCTAAATTTTGCTCTAATTTAATGTAAGGCAGAGATTTGGCTAGAATGGAGAAAAAGGAAAGTGGACGTCAATGCCTCTCCCTTCCTTGGGCTTCTATTCCAATCAGACCCAGGATGTGTATGCCTCTACTCTTCAGAGGCCTTCTCTCCTCTCCTCTTTGGCATTTCCAGTTGAAGCTGAGTATAATATAACATACATCAATACTTGTTTAATCAGTACCAGAAGCAGTGATGGGGTCAGAACACTGTTGTATTTAGGACTGCTGAAATATGTGAGCATCCCAGAAAACTCAAACCACTCTTTTCTCTTTTTCTACAGGACTGCTCCAAGAGAATTAATCACCAGTCTTTAAGAACTTCCCACTCTCCATTTCCACCAGCTGCTAATGACAGTCAGCTGAGATTGTCAATTCCCATCTGAAAAGCCAGGATTGTGACAGCACAAGTCATTGGTCCAGAAAAGTCTATGACTGCAGGCTGGCAATGGGGTAGAGAAGTAGAGGAGGTCACACAGGCAGGGCCATCCCAATTGGTCTTTAGAGGAGGGGCAAGGGTGTGTATAGAGAGCGGGCCCTGACTACGTCCTGGGTCTTACCAGCACAGTGATCCCTTGCTCTTTGCACAGCATGGCCACTGCTCCCAGGAGGATACTCAGCAACACCCAGAAGGTAGAATGCGTTCCCTCCTTGTTACCTGCCAATGAAGAAAAATGACAACTGTAAAAGTCAGGCAATGCAGCTCAGTCTTGTCAGCACCAGGAACTACAATTCTAAGCCTGCACCTTAATAGCCACAGTTTAAAAACAGAGTTTCGTCCTCTGACAGCATTTCTCTGTGGGCGAGTGTGTCAGACCCCTCATTTCTGGTTAGACACCAACCTCTAAATGAACACACGTTCCCTCTCAAGGCTTACCCTAGCAGGCACCCAGTGCTTTGGGAGGCATTGTAATGAAGCTCTGGCCACAAAGGCATCTCATCGTAGAGTCCCCACGGGGCAAGTTCCTTCTTCCCAACCTGCCAATCATCTAATAGGCCATTCTGACAATTGGTGATGAGAACTCCCACTGAGAGTGTAAACACTGCACCCGGCTGCACGATGGCCCCAGCAGTTACCGCTGCTGTCAGAACGGGGGCGATGGGAATGCCTGAGCTGCTCTGAGAACCTCTAGTCCTCCCAGGACAGGCGTCCAGAGCAGCTCTGCAAACTTCAGTTATTCCTGGGACTGGAGTGCAGGTTCTCTGCACATCAGGTGCTGTTAAGATGGGTCTGCTCTGCTACCAGTGCAGAATAGTTCTCACCTGTGAAGGATGCAGGACCACTGACTGAGGCCTGGCACCCCCTGCACCTGGGGCAGGTAAAGGCACAGGCCAGGCTGGGCTGCCACCTGCAAGGGGACCTAAGCCAAAACAGCACTAGAAATGTGAGTGCTGTAGTTAGTAAGAAGCTTGGGTGGGGCTGAGTTCAAGCGATAACCGATGGTCCCTAAACTGCCTTCTGATGGAGGGAGAGTCTGGCTATACACTGTTTGGTGGGTGGTATATGCAACTTGGGGGCCAGAGCTGAACTGCCTGGGAGGAGAGGAAGGGCCACATGCGGCACCCCCTCTGCTCTTCCTTTGTGAGGCCCTCACCTCCTCACCTGCACTGCCATGACCAGGCTCACGGGGAAAACGTCCTCATCCACAACCGGGCTCCCGCAGCAGGAGAGATTCGGAAGTCAAGCAGAAAGGATGTACAGACTAACACTTCCTGACCTTTTGGCTTTTCTTGGGAATCTCTGTATATCAAATTTCCAGGTTTAATGTACAAAGAGGCAGAACTGATATACTACAGAAAAGGTAGAGTTGGCTATTAGAGTTGAGGCACTTGAAGGCTTTTCATGAGGCCAGATGATCAACAGCCTCACTAACTTGGATTCCGTCGTCTCATAAAACACAACGAACACTCTTGTTTTAAGCGTTTCCAGTCCTTCCTGTTGCCTGCAGGAGAAAGGTGGCCATTCTGGGAATGGCATCGAAGGCCTTGCTGACCTGGCGGCAACCCCCCGCCCCCCAGCTTCTCTGGGTCCATATTCTAGGCACACTGGCCAACACGCTCTCTCACTCCACTTTGCGTTTTCCTTCTCTTAGGCTAGAATGCCCCCGGAAAAATTCCTGCCCATCCTATAAAGCTGTCAAATGTCACTTACGCTGTGACCCTGCCCCCGCCCTCTCAGGCAGCCTCCTTTCTCAGCTCGCTTGTTTTATTCCACAGTTGAAACAGCAAATGGTCCTACTGTCCACACGTCTGACTGCCCTGAGAGCAGAGTCTGCCTCACTCACCTCAGTGCCCCTAACTGACCCCGTAGATCAAGTTAGCTGTAGCACCCTAAACTGCCTTTATCACATTTTTCAGTTTATTACAAATACTTGATTTTCTGAATTTTCCCCCAGATGGGGGTTTCTCAGCCTTGGCACTACTGTTTGGGCTGGTGAATTCCTTGCTGGGAGGGCGCCCTGTGCATCGTAGGATGTTCAGCAGCACCCTGAGCTTCTGCCCATCAGGTGCCAGTAGTACTCCCAGCCCTCAGTTATGACAACCAAAAATGTCACAGAGTTTGCCAAATGTCACAGGGGGTGGGGAGGGAGAAATCACCCCCAGTTGAGACCACTGCCCTAAACCAGCGCTATTCACAGTGTGTGGTCCATGGACCTGTCCTTGGAAACACAGACTCTCAGACCCTTGGAATCAGAAACTCGAGTGTGGAGCCCAGCAACACAGGCCTCCAGGTGATCCTGATGCTTGCTAAAGGTTGAGCAGTATTTCCCGAGACAGGAAGCTTGCTCACAGCAGCATCTCTGGCACCATGCCTGGCTTGTTGGAGCAACTCAAATTTTTATTGGCAGAATCGGTAGCACCTGACTGACTCTGGTAAGGCAACAGGTCTTTGGTGAATGAAATGACTGTCCACTGTCTACCCAAAGGGGCAACTAGCCGGCCAATGACAGAACCACAATGTAGTAAAAGCTGGAGCGCTTCGTAGAGGTTGTGCGATGACGGAGATGCTGGAATCCTTTCCAGGATGCTTCCAGCGGGGACCAGGTGGCCTTGACTTCAGTGACTTCAGCGATGGGTATTAACTTTCCATGACAGCCCATTCTGGTTTTAAACTTTGGGTTGTTAGGATGTTCTTCCTAGAGTGGGCCAATGCCTGCCTCCCTAAACGTCAGGTCTTGGCTCTGCCCAGAGCAGCGTCTCTCCAATTGTCCAGGTGGCATAGTGCCTGGAGGTCCAGTTCCCATTCCTGAAAACCACTATGCCTCAGTGTATTTATTCCATCAGGCAAACTAACGATAATTTCACTTGCAGAAATTAATTACATACATTATATGAATGTAATACCCAAAGATCACAGTTACAAGCCACCACCATAACAAAACCCTGTCAAATTAAACACGACTGTATTTGAGTGTTTACAGATTTATTGGAACTTATTTTCTTTGGCATTTGCTAGCAATCATCAGCAGACAAGTGTCCCTAGACACCAAAACTTAAAAAAAAATTATGGCCAAAATAACCCTAAAGCTAATGTATTGGTTAACTCCTTTTAGGATATGACTTTGAGAAAGGCCCCACAAGTTTCAGCGGCAGAGCACAGGGGTCCAGGTGGCAAAACAGGTGACCACAGCTCACAATGCACCAGCCAGAGCACCGGAGAAAGCCAGGCCTTCTGACAGATGATAGACACACCCTTAAGGTGTGTCCTCTCCACCTCTGTGTACACACGGTTCCTTTAGCCCTTGCTCCTGTAACACATCTTCCCGAGTCTGTGACACCACTTTCAGGATTTTCTCATGTTAGCAGTCTGTATGTGAATAGGTGCCTTGAATTATAAATGAACCCACGTATTACCGTGGGGTCTCCTCCACAGATAAACGGGGTAAAAGATACTCACACTCCGGCTCCTGTGCCCCTCAGGGCTCCACCCCAGGCCCTGCATGAGGAGATGGCACTGTTGGTCCCCTGCCTCAGCCCCCTGTTTTCATGCCCACTAAGCATTAGGTTTAGCAGTTCGCTAGAAACCAAACACACTCCTCCCCCCATTACCTGGACCTGATTTTTGTAAGCCTCCCTGACTCCCACAATTTGTGTTCATACCTCTTAACGAAACATAATACGATGTCCCAGTGTAACGCTCCCTGTTCTTAACATTAAAAGCAGGTCCCTTGATCATTTTACACTTCTTCATAGAAAAAGTGAATTAGCTTGTATTTTACTTGACTGTAACATGGATTAATTTTCCCTCCATGGACCAGTGGCTTCGGATAGGAACAAAATTCCCAGTTCCTCCATTAGAACACCCGAAGGACTGCTCTTGAAAGCACTCCGCTAGCACAAAGTTAAATTACTACAGGGATGTGAAAGTGATGGGCTTATGTTCCACACATCTAGCACTTAAAATGGCTTTCTCCTTAGATGGCTAAATCAGAGATTTCACTGAATACAGAAAAATAACATATAGAAAACACAGCCTTCAGATTTATTGATAGGCTTCTTCCTAATCTCACCCCATAATTTCACCACACTTCTCAAACCCCAAATTTCTATACGGGACCCAGACTCCCTCTACCTCTCAACTTGTCTATCACAATTCTTCTGGAAGAGTCCTACTTTTTAATTTTCTCATACACTTCTGATTTTGTTCAAATATCTGTAGTATGAAAACGTGAAAGATGACAATGTTTCTTTGATGAAGAAGTTTCTTCAGTTTCAGTGACAAATGTTAAGTGTCACTTCTCAACAATGGCAATTTCAGATCAAAGGCAAAATTTCAGTGGCTTCACATTCAGAGAACCACATTCTAGACCTGCCACAGTCCAAAAGAGTAGGCATTATAGTTAATGAGCACCTGAAATTTATCTAGTTCCTATTGAAATGTGTTGAAAGTGTAAAATACAAACCCAATTTTGAAGACACAGCATGAAACAAAAAATGTAAAATATTTCATAATTTTTACAGATTACATGTTGAAATGATAATATTTAATACATTGGGCTAAATAAGATATTGTTAAAACTCATCTCACCTGTTTCTTTTTATGAGTACTAGAACATTTTAAATCACATGAATGGCTCATGTTGTATTTCTATTGCACAGCACTGTCTAGATCATGTGCTCAGAGACCCACCTCATAGGCAAAATGATTGGCACAGGGCTGTTTGAATTCCAAGCCTGCCTTTGAAAACTCGAAGATATGAAATGAGTTTGCCTATTTAAACCAACTCTTTCTCCCCCAATCCCTATCAGATTAGCCACTTGATATTTTGTCAAGAGTCATAAGACTAAGTACACACACACTTCAGTTTCTCCAGAATTCAAACTGGAAAGCTTAATTTAACTAATATTTTTAAACTATTTCATATAAAGCAAAGGGGTCCTTTTTACAAATGTGTGGTATGTGCGTGCATGATAAATCAAGGCCAATCTACACGGCATTGACAGTGTTTCCAGTACTAGCGTGAACAAGAAAGGCCTTATAAAAATTAAATAATCAACTGGGAAACTGTCCTGAGTTTTGGGACAGCCCAGCCTAGCGGAATTCTGGTAAGATAGCCTGCTCTAGTCGAGTTTTACCCACATAATTCCCCAAACTAAGATTCTCTTTGAGTCTTGATTTGTCAAGGTGACTAATGCTAACAAATGCCAATATTCAGCATATTGGACTTGGTGTTTTTGTTACTGTGTTCTTATTTAGTAACTAATGCAAGCCATTCTTTTATTTCCAAGTTTGAAGGTTTTAATAAGACAACTGAAACAGATAATAGTAGGCCACCATGCATATAGTTGGCACTCAATAAATATTTGTTGAAACAGTAAATAGTTTAATTTATTTCCACGTCTATCAGACATCTTATTTTATTACTATATTTCTTATGCAATTACGAGATTGATTTAACACCAGAAAGTTAATAATTTGCTCAATGTGAACAAATACAACCAGAAGTCAAGTCTTTTCACTTTTAATTTAGTCTTTGAATCTCCTCACAATGGAAGAATCTCCCTCACGTAAGAGACTCTCTTTTAAAAAAATTACACAAGAAGGGGCCGGCCCGGTGGCATAGTGGTTATGTTCGGGCATTCCACTTCGGCAGCCCTGGGTTCGCATGTTTGAATCCTAGGCGTGGACCTATGCACCGCTTATCAAGCCATGCTGTGGCGGCATCCCACACAAAAATAGAGGAAGATGGGCACGGATATTAGCCCAGGGCCAATCTTCCTCGGCAAAAAGAGGAGGATTGGCAACGGATGTTAGCTCAGGGTTAATCTTCCTCACAAAAAACAAAACAAACAAAAATTACATAAGAAATATTAAAAGGCATGAGAAAAACTGATTATTTTAATTTTAAATTGAGAAGTAACTGTTAAAAACAGTAAACATAAATCCTGAGAAGCAATGCCACCTCCAGTGCAATTGCATTTATGAATATTTTTATTCAAAAAAATCTTCCCCAAACAGGGAATTCTAACTGGTGCGTAGCTCCAGGTAAGCCTCTCAGGATGTTCCCTTTACCCCGAGTTCTCCGTCTCATCTCCATCCAGTCTGCTAACTGTTAAGTACCAGTGACCCAGCAGAGGAAGAAAAAACCATTCTTACACCATGCAACATCTCTTATCACTTAAGAAGATAACTTGCTCTAGGATAATTAGGCAGCGTTAGCAAACATCGACAGTTTATGATCCAGAACTTAAGAGAGATTGGCTATAAAAC
Source organism: Tapirus indicus (assembly GCA_031878705.1). Lineage (NCBI taxonomy): Eukaryota > Metazoa > Chordata > Mammalia > Perissodactyla > Tapiridae > Tapirus > Tapirus indicus. Next base: position 10,837,274 of record CM062930.1, on the reverse strand, counting down.
CTCTTTGTTCTTTCAGTATATGTCTCTACTACCTAAGATAATTCAATTGCTTAGGTAAACGGAGGCAAAAGCTAATGGAGTGGAGGGAACACAGGAAAAAAAAAAAATGCATGAACAGAAAGACACTTGTCAGCGCTAACACCCCCAAGTGCCAACAGATGTGATCAATTTAATGAAGCATGTGCCTCGGATTTGGCACTACTTTGCAGCGGGAAGATCTTTCAGAAAAAGCATTATATTGTACGAGCGACCCTCTTCACTTGATGCCTGGCATCTCCGCCGCCTTGAAACTGGCACATCATGTTGTGTGTGGGAACCACGCCACCCCGACAGGTGGCCCCGACTCTCTCTGCCAGAGCGACACAACGAACATCAGATTCTGGTTCCAACAGTTGGAGCCAACCAAGCAGTGCTTCCACCACAGAATGAAAGAAGTCAGACACTGACATTCTAGAATACGGGACCATTCCGGGAAAATCGAGCAACGCAGAAACCAAAGAAACATGAAGGCAGAGAAAAGAGAACGTACGTGAATGCTACCGTCAGAATTCAGTCGGCTAGGACCCCAATCCAAAAACAAGCGTCCAATACTATGTGAGTTACACAACACCCTCACCCCTTAAAGCTACAGGATTCTAAGTCAGAGAAAAACAGATGTCTTAAATCAGAAAGAAAATATGAAGAAATGATACAGTAAAAGTTATCCTATTTTAGCTGCCTGAACTATGATAAGGAGAACAATATAGTAAACAAAATTTAAGAACTAAAAACAACTGAGATTTGAAAACTTGTCTTTTATAATAGTTTAGAATTTAAAATGGTTGTTCTAGGTATGTAGCAAATTCATTCCCCTCTTGAAAAGATTCTCTCCTCCCCATTATAAATGACACTAAATAAATTTCTCTTCTTAGTCCTAACTCTCATGAAACAAGTATTTTAAGGTATGAGTTTAGAAAAGAAATTGTTTTGGCTGTTCTAGCAAGCTTATCATGCAGAGAGATTATCTGTTTCCAATCTGAAATACTAGGCCTTAAGAGAGATATGAATATTGACAAGATGTCTCATCACAAGAATAATACTTTTTATTTTGGGCATTCAGAAATAATAACAGTGTGCCACTGACTTCATGCTTTTTCAAGAAAAAGCATGCTTTCTTTATAAGGACAGTTCCTTAAAAAAAGAGTCTGTTGCAAAAGATCTTGCTTGGAGATATTCTTTTTAAGCACCAGGAAAAAAAAAAAAAAGGCAGACAGAAATGTTAAGTGAGTAGTTTTTTTTTCGCTTTCTGAAAATGCCAGAATTCCAGAGGTTAGCACAGAATTGCTTGTTAAAAAACTGAGGCAGTTAAAAATCATCCAGAGCTTTATAATACAGATGTCGCATCTATAAAGAAAGCTAATGAGGTATCAAAAAGAAATGTATCCTCTGAAAGAGCTTTTTAACAGTTAAATCATTAATTTCAGAGTACTCAACGTTTTGTTCCCTTATAAAAAATATTAAATCTGTTCCTCTGTAAAAACCTTTCTTGAACTTCAAGTTTACGTGTAACTAATGCTAGATCTTTCTTTGAATTTGTGTTCAGATCCAAAAAGAACAAAGACCAGGTTACTTTAAACATTAAGTTTAAACACTAAAGAGCATTACTTTTTGTATCCAGTAAATGCTAGACTGAACCTCTGCCACAAATCTGCTTTGATTCTCAGCTGAACACTTAGAAACATGTGGACAACATGAGCCCCTGCAACAAGGAATCATCGTGCCATGACGAGAAACACGTGTTCAGCACTCAGCTTTCTGTACAGTCCACACTGACTAGATGGGGGCAAGGAAAAACATGTGACTATTTCTTAAGATATCTCAAAGTCCAAATGAAAATATTTACACCCGAATGTCCATTAGTATCAAGAGCTCTGATGTGCCGGACTAAAGGAAATTTAATAGAGGGTAAATCAAAGAAATTAGCAGTATAAAACAGAACTGCCAGTGATCCAGCAAGTCCACTTCTGAGCATTCATCTGAACGAAACAAAATCACTACTGTATCCCAAAAAGATGATCTGTACCCCCATGTTCACTGCAGTATTATTTACAATAGCTGAGACACACAAATAATCTATCAGCAGATGAATGGATAAACAACATGTGGCATACACACACACACACACACACACACACACACACACACACACAGGAATATTATTCAGCTATAAAAAAGGAAATCCTGCTATTTGTAACGACATGGATGGACCTTGAGGGCATTATGCTAAGTGAGATAAGTCAGATGGAGAAAGACAAAAACTGTGTGATCTCATTTATATGTGGAATCGAAAAAAACCCAAACTCATAGATAGAACACATTGGTGGTTGCCTGAGGCAGGGAGTAGGGGGTGGGCAAAATGGATGAAGGGGGTTAAAAGGTACAAATTTCCAGTTATAAGTCCTAGGGATATAATGTATAGCATGGTGACTACAGTTAACAATACTGTATTGTATATTTGAAAGTTGCTCAGAGAGTAAATGTTAAAAGTTCTCATCATGAGAAAAAAAAAAATCTGTAACTATGTGTGGTGATGTTAACCAAACTTATTGTGGTGATCATTTTGCAATATATATGTGTATATATATATATCAAATCATTATGTTGTACACCTAAAACTAATTCAATGTTATATGTCAATTATATCTCAATTAAAAAAAAAAGAAAAAATAACAAAAGGCAGATTCTGGGGCAAAAAAAAAAAAAGGAAATTAGCAGTACAAAGGCCACAGTCAACAATTCTGCATAAATGCACCAAGAAAAGGGGACTTACTGAGTGCCTGCTGTGAGGCGGGAACAGGGAGGAAAAAGTTAACAGGGAAGTATGGAGAACCAGAACACTGCTCCTTGAGCTTTCTGGATAATGGAGGCTTTATTTTAATCAAGAGACACTGGACTGCAAGCTCTTCAAGGGCATGGACTGTGTCTTTCTGGTGTTTGTATCCCCAGCACACAGGGTCTGGTACAAAGGACGCACGTAATGTCTGATTAACTATTGGTGAGGGAATGAATGACCAAAATTGATAAGCCTCTACACTATTTTAGAACAGAAAGTGTCCTATCATGAATTCCTTAACCAGAATTATTTTTGCATGTAGTGTTCTCACTGCTTCTGCTCTGTGAAGGTATTATTAGTTTGTGAAAACCTTGCTCCTCTTTAACAAGACTCTTAGCCCCCATACACATGAAGTTGAACATTTAAGGATTATTCCAAAGAGTTGCTATCTATAAGCAAAGAAGTAGATTCTATTCTTAGCATGTTTAAAAAGGAGTACAGAAAATCTGAAACACAGAAAAGTTGCTGAAAACGTAGTCCCCCTGTCAACAGAGACTAGGAAAGACTCCACTGGACTTCACCAGCACTGGTCTGGAGGATAATGAGACAAAGGGGGATTTGGGAGTTCTGGGGAGGAGAGGCGAGGGGAGAGAGAGCAGCTGGCAGAGGAAGGGGCTGTTCTGGTGCTGCCCAGCCAGTGGAGCAAGGGGGAAGGGGCTGGGCATCTGGTCACGATGTCCTGTCCTGCCCTGCTCTGCTTAGCCCTGAGGTTACAGCTGGTGGGACTGAGGGCACAGAACTTTGTTGAGGAGAGTCAGAGAACTGCCTTATGTGTGGGACATGGGACTTCCCTCAAGTAAGCTAAGAAGTAAGTGTAAGTCCCTCTCTCAAGAAACTAGGTTGCTCTGCGCCCGCAGACCTGTAATGAACTTGGGAGGCAGAATTCAACCATTCCATCAAGAGTCTGTGAAAACAATGAGTGGGAATGAACAGAGCAGTGAAAAGCAACTACAAATGATGGTGAGTGCAGCTTGAGAGATGGGTGTTTTCAACTACCCACTTTAAACTCCTAGGAAAAAAAACTGTATGATCTATAACTCAAAGCCCGCCTGGGCAGGTGGAAACAGTCACAGGACAGAAAGGCACAGGAGTCCATGGCCAATAATAACTTCCAGAGTCAAGACAATGAGGCCAGATGTGTGTAGAGAGGCAACCTCCTATAGCTTTATATCTTCTAAAGACTAACTAAGCTGTCAGTGACTGCAAAGGACCATACCAGTCTGGAGGAGGGCCCATAGGCTGCATTTTAATCTATTCTTTCCTTTTCCTAGAGAGGGAAACAGATCCCAGGAAGGTGGGGTGGCCTGTAGACAAAGGGTCAACAGAACGTTCTGTTCAAAGGCTTCCTAATGGATCCATTCATCTTCTAACTGTGCTAAGTAACTTCAACCAAATGAAAATCTGTTCACAGTCTCAAAAGGGTTTCCACAGAACCCACACCAACCACTGCTATTGGTGTGCAAACATTAAATATTTCTAGGCTAACGTTCTTGAAAACATTTACACACTTAACATTAAAAGCCTAACAATCTCTTTCCAATTTTAAAGTAAACATAAATGTTTAAAGAATGCTCCTGGACCATAATAGGAGGCTTCATATTGCTACTGAGAGTTAATATAGTTCCATTAGTACTGAAACATACTTCACCGATTTCTCATGAATCAAAGTAGTAATTGAAAAATCATCACAGATTAAGCACTTTTACGTTTGGTATTAGTTTCCAAAGGCTTTTATAAAAAAATTTATCTTTTGAATGGATGGCTCTTGGAAATAATTTTATAATTTACAAATGAGTTAAAAACAGATACATATATCAGAATATACACATTTGTGAATTGGAACAGGGAAAGGTTAGTAAAGGATCCAGGAAAAGTATATAACATGTCTTTAGTTTTCACCCTTCTGTGAGAATACTCCACTAAAAGAAGCAATAAATGTACCAGTTCACTTGACAGAAGAATTTTCAGTCTTCTGATAGTTTTTCCATTATTTCACAAGAGCAATCTTTAGAAGTAGTGGCAAGTTTTACTCTATGTCCTAAATAATGTATCCTGCATGTTAAATCTATCAATATGTAGTACTTGCTTCAAAAAGCACTTCTGATGTCTTTGAAATCCATTCAGAATAGGGAGTAGTGACTTTAAAGGAAGATATGTTAAAATTAACAGAATGATACTTCATGAAACTTTACAGTTATCTTCGAGACAAGTCGACAAATTTAATTTTTAATTTATTCAGGAAAAACACTAACAATAAATTGTTATCCTATACAGCTGTTAATTCAGATTTAATTCCCAATTTAAGAACAAAACACCCCTGTTTGTAACGACTGTAACAGTGAAGGAGTAAACGGATCCCCTCCCTCTCTCCCAATCCTGTTATTAATTCACAATCTATGGAAAAGCCATAAGACAGGGCTGAATCTGCTATGGGGCAGGTGCAACCCCCCCGCCCCCCACCAGATCCCCGGGGGCCACGTGTCTCTTGGGAGTTTTACAGTTATCATAGGTGAGGAGATCCCCACCTGTGCGGAAGACCTGGTCATGCGTTATTGCTAAGTTAACTTTCAGTCTCTGGAAGAAAAGTTACCATCACTGCTCTCTGTACTTGAAGCTGTTCTATTCAGTTGTCCCCAAACCCTCTGCCATATCAGAAAACTGATGAGTCACAGGAAAAGTGGTGGTTTTATCCAGGTATGATAAAATAATAATAATAAAAGGGGGTGGGGAGTGGTTGGGTGTAACCAAGTCCTGAGTGAGCATGGCACAGTCTGGAGCCACTGGGGTCCCCCTTCCACTGTGTCTTAGTGGAATTGCAGGTTTGAGGTAACAGGTGCTCCAAGACACGCAACCTGAGCCCCGTGGTCAGCCTGAACATGAGGGACGGAGGAGGGGCAGTGAATGAAAAATTTCACAGGCCCTTCCCAATCCACCCTTCAAAACTATGGACAGTTTCTGTATGGATGGTTCCAGGTCTATAACTATAAATATCTAGGACATCAAAACAGTACAGCCTTTTTTAGAAGAGTTTGCAATTTTGCCTAAGTCTTTTTGTAGAAAAAAAAAATAAGAGTTAAAAGGAAGTCTATTGCTCTTTTTTAAAAAATCTATTGGGTACACCAATGTTCATGGTAGCACTATTCACAATAGCCAAAAAGTAGAAACAACCCAAATGCCCACTGACAGATGAATAGATAAACAAAATGTGATATACACATACAATGGGATATTATTCAGCCTTAAAAAGGAAGGAAATTCTGACACATGCTACCACATGCATGCACCTTGAAGATATTATGTTAAGTGAAATAAACTAGTCACAAAAGGACAAATATTGTGTGATTCCACTTATATGAGGTACCCAGAGTAGTCAAATTTATGGACACAAAATAGAATGGTGGTTGCCAGGAGCTGGGGGAAGGGGGAATGGGGAATTATTGTTTAACAGGTATAGAGTTTCACTTTGGGAAGATGAAAAAGTTCTGGAGATGGCTGGTGGTGATGGTTACAGAACATTGTGGATGTACTTAATGCCACCAACCTGGTACATTTAAAAATGGTTAAAATTGTCAATTTTATGTTATGCATATTTTACCACAATAAAGAAAAAAATCTATTGAGATTTAAGTAACAAAACTAATTCTGTCTTGTGTCTGCTAGGGAGCTCCCACTAATTTATAAGACATTAAAAAATCACAAGACAAGAATCTGGTCTGTGTGCTATTTTCACATTTTTCGAAAGATAAACTTGTTTTAGAAACTCCTTCAGAATCCTTGAGAGCGAACAGTAAGGTAAGCAGCCTCATCAGCATTTATTTTGGGGACTGACAGCACCTGGGAGTTGTAGGGAGGGAGAGAAAACGAAGGAGATGCTGTTTGGCCTCTGTATGATTGTCTTCCAAACCCACAGAGACCTCAGGGAGAGGCAGAACCTTGGGCTTCAGGGATGGTCCCATGTGGGCAACGGGCTAGAGATGAGAGGCAGTAGGGGAGGGGTGAGGAAGGAGTCTTTAAATTGCTCTAATTTTAGAAAAGGTGACATTTTTTTTTAACTGGGAGATGAGTTCCCAGGTGTTCATTTTACTGTGTGACTTATATATCACCTATGTTCTTTTGTATCGACTATTTCATAAATTTATTCCAGTTGCCTGTTCTAATATTTTAAGTATTTCATGTTTAATTGCTAAATTATATCATTACATTTTGGTTTTAGAAATTCTCTTCCAATTCCATAACAAAATTATTAAGTCATTAATTATTCACTTGTTTCATGTAATGCCAGAAGGAAAAAAAATCCTTAAAAATATATAATCTGGTTGTCTTAGATAAACACAATGTTTTAAAGATTAAAAACATTACCAAAATCTGTTGATTCTTAATCTGGTGGCTCACCTGGCCATTAGAACAACAAACCATGTTTTTTAAAAAAGAAAAAACACACACAAAAGCAGAGATAGTGATACAGGGACTCTCAGGTCTCCATCACTCAGCTTAAACAGTTACCAACTCCTGGCCAGTCTGTCTTCATTTATACGCCTACACCCTTCCTGCTTCCTCTCAGGCTATTTTGAAGCAAATACCAGACTTTATACCATTTCATCCATAAATACTTCAGCATTGTCTCTAAAAGAAAGGGATTATTTTTAAAGCATACCTGTAATGTCATTATCACACCTAACATTTAACAATCTGTTAACAGAATTGAATGTATCTCCTGGCTATTTTTCACAATTGTTGGGATAAGCTTGCCTCACCGGCCCCAGGTGTGCAGGGAAGCAGAAGGGCACGATGCAGCTGGCGCCGGCTTTGAAGTGAGTTAGACAGTCTTGAGCGTGAACTCAGTTCTGCCATAAATAGCTGTGTGACCCTGGGAGAGTTACTTACATCTGGAAAATGGGGGAAGTTATTCCACCTACCTTGAAGACTGTTACATAATTAAATGAGAAAAAAATATATACATATACACACACGCCAGCAGACAGTCAATAAATGGCAGTGATTATATTAACAGTAAAGTCATCCATGTTAGTAAGTAAAAACTTCCTGCTGGAAACTCCCTATTAATCGCTGCTAAAAAATTCTTTGGAACCACTCAGATGATGACAGCTACCCTGTGAATCATGTGTCCCAAGGGTTGGCAACCTTTATAAAGGACCGGGCAGTAAGTATTTCAGGCTTTGTAGGTAAGAGGGACTCTAACGAAACTACTAACCTCTGCCACTGCAGGGCAACAGCAGCCACAGACAAAATGAAAACAAGGGTGTGTGCCTACGTTCCAATAAAACTTTATATGTGGACATGGAAATCTGAATTTCATATGACTTTTCATATGTCACGAAGTACTGTTCTTGGTTTCTTCCCCCCAATCACCTAAAATTGCAAAGATCATTCTAGCTTGTGGGCCGCAGGAGAAGAGGTAGTGGGCTGGATTTGGCCCTGGGTCCCTGTTTACCCCCCAACCCCGAGCTCTTCCATCTCACCAGCCGCAGCACCATGCAATCCTGAAGGACGGGACTGCCCTTCATTATTAGTAAGAGATTAATTCACAGGAGAAATCAAAGCCCAAGTATTTGTATATGAACAATGATGTGAAGGCCCTGGCAGCCCCGGAGACTGACACTTTGAGAAACACTACAAAAGCCTCCAGGAGGCCAAGTTTCAATTGTTTCTGCTGAAATGGTCCTGCTCTAGCGCTGCAGAGGACACTAGCTCCCCCACTTTCCTACTTCTCCCCCACCAAATATAAACAATTGATGGGGATACATATGGAGAGAGGTCTACAGTCCATAAATTGAATTTATAACAGAAGTTGAATTTCTGACACTGTTGCTGGGGCCAGCACACATAACTGCTATACAAGCTAAATGTGTCATATCCAACTTTTATGATAACACAATTTGGAAGGTATGATTTGACTCAGAGACGATCAGAATCCACATAATGAGTAGAGTTAGACAGGGATTCCACTTAAGCTCAATAAATGCACTGCTAGTAATAACCAAGCAATCTCTCCCTCACCCAACAAATGGTCATTTCAACTTTAGTTCCAACAACAACTTTCTTTGTAACTATCAATACTACTACAATGAAAAAACAAGAACCTCTCAGTCCATATTTACATTTTAGCATTTTTCTATTTTTTTCCCCAAGAGATTTTAATAAAAAATAACCAAAAGCTTTTTCCTCCACAATTCTGTTGGAAATAAAACCACAAAAATCAATCACGACAGCTTTAGTAACAAGAGCAGAAGCTCTTGGTTTCACCACCCCATAGGATACTCCCACGTGAACACTGATGTATGAACTCTGAACTACTAAAAAAGCAATGGAGTAAACAGACATCTCTAAGGGGGGTTTACATCTTTTGACCCACATTCCCTCCAAGTGATAAACTTATATAAATGGATAATTTCCCATCTGTTAAAACATTGCTCAATAGGACAAAAACATGAAGAAGATGCAACACTAAGAAGGCAAACATCATCTTACTTTCTCTAAATGCTTTACAGTAGCCAAGGAAAGACAACAGAAAGAACAGGGCACCCAGGAGGTCTGCACGGCCGACAACACCAGCAACCTTAAAAGAAGAGGAAGAAAAAAAGATTTACGTAAGAAACATTTAAACAAAACTTCAGAAATATAAAAAATGCCTTAGAAATAGAAAACAAAAACCTTACTAGACTCTGCCATCTACTAAAATAATCTGTGTAACTGTGCAACAGCCCTGTGGTCTTATCTTACAACTGGTTTTCTTCTCCCTTTTGGTCTAGGACTTGAGTTAACTGCCTTGAAGAAAAAGCTGGATTGGTTTGAACCTACTGCTGGCTACTCTGTGAGCTGGACAGTGATGCACGTATGCAGTGACAGCCCTGTGATTCAGCATGCTGCCCCCTAGAGCTCCAGAGACCTATGCTTCTGACCAGGTCCTCAAAGTGGATTTTCAACTGGAAAATGGTAACAGTTCAAAGGACATGATATTTACAGAAGAAAATCTGATTGGAAACATGAAGGAAAGGTGGGAAATAAGTGTTAAAAGTCATCAGGCAGATAGAAAAAGAACAGGAATAATTGTTCAAAACTGTCTCTGCCATCTTTTCCTCCCTTCAGACCAAAACCAATTATGTGGGTTAAGCTGGAAAGCAGAGTGCTTCAAAAGCGATTGACAAATAGGATGAAACAGAATACAATCTCCACCATTTCTTCCCCCCGTTTTCCACACCTGATAACTCCCTTCCCTTCTTTACCTCAATGACAATGAAGCAATATAAAATTTGTGTTCTATTTCTTTCAGGCTGATTACTCCAAAAATTGTTCTCCAAATGTCTCGTGGCAGTGAAAGACACAGAATTCCACTCAAGAGTGTTGGTCTAGTTTATGTGGCATTCTTTACTAACTAGTACCTGGATGTGACATACAGCAAAGCTTTGCTGTGATTCTGTAGGGATCGCTTTAATGGCTGGTAAGTTCACCTTTTCTCTTTTTTTTTTGGTAAGGAAGAGTGGTCCTGAGCTAACATCTGTTACAAATTTTCCTCTTTTTGCTTGAGGAAGATTGTCCCTAAGCTAACATCTGTGCCAATCTTCCTCTATTTTTTGTATGTGGGACACTGCCACAGCATGGCTTAACGAGCGGTGTGTAGGTCTGCGCCTGTCCCACGAACCCCGGGCCACTGAAGCGGTGAGCGCAATCTCAACCACTACGCCACCAGGCTAGCCCCAAGTTCACCTTTTCTTAAAGGACAGGTAAATGATATGTGAGACACTGAATAAAGATTATGGAGATAAGAGAATATACAATGAACATGAAAATTACTATATTTACATACAATTCCCAAGTGTGGATACAAGCAATAGCTAAAAAGAATGCCTTTTAGGAGCAGTTTCCCGCTACCCTGGTTAGATATGAAATGCTGAGGGCGATTATCCATTCTGACGGTGAACTCCCAGAGGGGCACATGGCAACCTGTGGTGTCACGCAATCATTAATAAGACTGAAGGAGCCGATGAATCCAACCTGTGAACGCCACACACATAAAAAGAAGCTAAGGACAAGCAAAGGTTCAACAGATCTGGAACAAGTATGTCAGTATGCTGGCAGGTTAAACAGTTCAATTACTTCATGAATGAGGGGAATGTGCAATGAGAGTTCTTGAAAACTCAGGCTTGTAACTCACTCAGTCAGGGGCACAGTAGAATCAGGGATGTGGCAAAACTGAACAGAGCCGGGCACACAGTGGGTGCTGGCTCACTGTTAGTTCCCACATGAATCCTGAAGAGTGCATCCAGAAACGCGGGAGCAGAAAGGACAGACAGAGGACATGCACAGAGGACACAGCAGCTCGGGGTGAGGCAGGTATGGCTCTGCAGCACCGAGGTGAGTGACCAGGGAGCAGTTGGAGGGCCTCCCCACAGGGCCAGGACGATAAAAAGGAAATGAGTGACATTTTCCAGCTGTGGCTGTCTACAGGGCCTGCGAACGGCCTGGAAGCCCAAACCTTAGAGGGGATAAAGTAAGCGAAGCCAACCCAAAGAAGCTTATCCAAGGAGCTCTCCTTCCAGCTGGTTCCTTGGGCTGTCCTGCTTTTTCCTCATTTTTAAAGCTGGGTTAAATGTAGAGAGGGAGATAACGGGGGTGCAGATAGGAAAAAACTGAATACTGACTATTTGTGAAAACAATGAAAGGGAAACATACAAAACATCTCTCTTAGGAATGCTAATTTTTAATGACCCATAACTTTTTCTTACAGTTTGAGTTTGAATGGCTTTCATGCAATGGAGGGGTGGGGGAGATGAGGAGATGTTTTCAAATATTTCCTTCTCTTCTATAGCTAGACTTGCCTTGGCTTCTTTTTAAATATCTCAAATATAGAATTTCGGAGTTAACACGCTCCCAGACTACATTTATCCAGGAGGCGTGTGTGTGTGTGTGTGCGCTAACGTGTATGCACACATCCAGTTACACTTGTTGGCACTTCAAACGTTTTCTATAAACTAACTTCTCAATATTTAACATCAGAATTTTAGAGAAATTTCTTGTTAATAATTCAAATATTTCATTTTGCTTTTAATTTTTAAGTTCACACTAAATTAGACAAGGAGCAAAATAGTCAATCAATACTTTTGCCAGAAATTCCCTTATTTCTGATCAATGTGTACACTATTTCTAAATATTTAGAGCATAAAGAGAACTCACACTGAAACAGATTCTAATTCGATCGCAGTTACATATAAATAGTTCATAATTAATCTTTTATAACAGTTCCCTTCAGTCCTCTGAATTTGCTGAAGTAAAAAATTATGAGAATTTTTTTTAAAAAGCTTTAAAGTAATAAGATAAAAAAAAGTAAGAAGGTTGTGATAACAATTCCACAATCCTCTTAATACCAAAGAACAGACAGTTTAATAAAATTAATAAAATCAGATGCTAAAGACAATGGGGCCGGCCCGGTGGCACAGCGGTTTAGTTCGTACTTTGGCAGCCCGGGGTTCGTGGGTTCGGATCCCAGGCGCCGGACGATGCACTGCTTGTCAGCCATGCCGTGGCGGCATCCCATATAAAGTAGAGGAAGATGGGCAAGGATGTTAGCCCAGGGTCAGTCTTCCTCAGCAAAAAGAGGAGGATTGGCAACGGATGTTAGCTCAGGGCTGGTGTTCCTCACACACATAAAAAAAAGATGCTAAAGACAAGAATTCTGCTCAATATTTTGAAACTTACTTCAAGATGCTCAACACAGTTGGTTAACATGTAATTATTTAAATATATAGTGAATGCAGAAGTCTATTGTGGAGAAGCAATAAAGAACACATAGTATTTTATCCTAGGTACGTCCCATTCACAGAATGAATGACTAAAATCAAGTCTTTTGCCTCAGCAAACACGATTTACATTTTCAAAGGGCTCCATGCTGGTGGGGGTAGGGTGGTCCCTGAAAATCCCATAAGTGTTTAGTTAAATTGCAACACATCTTGTACCAAATATATTCAGCAACGGCTCAATGGAATAAAGGTATGGCCCACTGGACAGCAGGTTGGTCACCTGTCAGGAGCTGCCACATCACCTGGGCAGTCTGTCAAGGGGAGGAGGACAATACAGGGAGTGGGCGGGGAGAATTCATGAGCAATCCCCAGCAGGGCATGGGGAGCCACTCTCCAGTTCAACTCAAAGCACGCCAGCATCTCCTCAGCCTGGGCTTCGGGAGCCCAGATTTTAAGTTCTATCCCTACACCATCCCTCAGCTGATGACCTGGGATAAGTCCTTTATTTATCCTCCCACGCCATTTCCTCTCCCGTAGAGTGGAAATTGTTATGCTAGCCCAGCTGATCTCACAGAGTTTTCGTGACAATCACATTAAGTACGAGAAAGCATTTTGAAAATTATAAAGCTCTCAGGTAACACATGAAGATGGCATCAGACCCTTCACTGAAGAAAGTTTCTTAGCCTCTGGCTTTTAGACCCCAAAGCGAGGCAATATTCAACATGCATACCTTTACAGTGTGGTCATATAAGCAAAACAGAAAGCATCAGCAGAGATCACACCGTACTGTTACTATAAAGTCTTCACCAATATGGGACTCCACATTTTAAGAGAGACCTGTTGGACCTACAAATAATTGTTTCAAATGTCTGACAGGACGTGGCAGAGTATACTTTCTACAGCTCTACGGGTATTTAAGGGACGCCTGTTTTAGGAAACGAGCTGGCATACAGACAGCTTCTCATCCTTACAAGAGTGCAGATGCCATGGGCAGACAATACTTACACACTCGGTGTGCACCGGATGCACGGCAAACAGCAGTGCAGCCAGCAAGGAGGACCTGGGGGCCAGGTTTAACCTCCGGCCTTTACTAGTGTACTGCAGGCCACCGAACAGCACCGAGAAGACATCCACCATGAGGACAGAGATGCCACCGTGCAGGAGGATGTTGACCACGTGGAAACTCACAGGGTGGAAGCCTCCTGACAAATAGTAGTTAATCCTGTAGCAAACGAAGGGTGTTCACAACACATGTGCAGAAGCATGTGAAATAAAATGCAAATCATCTGAAGGAAAAGTCTGGTGAGAGAAAATATTAAAGGGGGAAGAGAAAGGCTGTGTGCAAGTTTGGTAAAAATAGTGTCAAGATAAATAATGCCTGTCAAGCTAAGAAGGTTGAACAGAAGGTAAGAACATAATTAACTGCAGAGGGAAAATGGAAGATAAAGGCATCTCAGACGAGTGGGACAGAAAATACTTGGACAGGAAGAGGGAAAAGAAAACTAGACAATTCTCTAAGTACAAAAGGCAAGACTACATTCCGAGAAGATACAACATACCATACACTACTCATGGCTACCCCACAGGGACCCGGATTTACGACAGTCGTGTAGCTTGCTCAATCAAAATGACAGTTTCTCCACCAGCCTTCTGTCCAATGCAACACTTCGTCATTATCAGGGATCCTTATTTCTGACTGCTTTTCAACTACCAGTAGTTCCAATTCATCACTTCCATGACTCAACGAGAGATCTATATACTAGAATTTAATGCACCCAAGAAATAGCTATGAAAGGGAACTTTTGTTAGGTGAACAAATTTGTTTAATGCAAATAGCTTCCCTGATTAATGGGGGGGGGCGGTGAGATTGTTTTTAGCTTCATTTTATTTTTGCATATTGGAATTTATACCTTTTTTTTGTAGTGAAAAATAATCAGGTTCATTAAATGCCGCATGTTGTTTTCCCTCATATCATTTCCTTGGTATTAACCAACAAAGGGTCCAACCTCCAAGAAGTGTACAAAGTATGGAATACTTTGCATGCCACCCTTGTGCGGGGACCATGCTAATCCACTCTGTAGCGTTCCACTTTTACATCTGTACTGCCAAAGCGAGTCCTGAAACTAAGTTTCCTCATGCACATTCTCTCAGTCTCCTCCGACCTAACTCCTAATAGTTGAAATGAGCATGTACTTTTTGGACACCCATATAGGTGAGTGGCTTATACTTGCCTAGGAACCACTGACCTGACTCACTGACACTGGGAATCTGTCACATCAAACCCGGTACAATATCACGCACAAGTCTTGGGTGACCCTCCCGTACAGCCCGTGCTAGCACACCTCACCTGAAAGTCAGGATGGTGAGAGGTCGGTAGGATTTGTGGCTGGTGTTGCTGCTCAGTCTACTGCCCCAGAAGTCATGATGCCACAGGTCCCCAAGGGGCGTTTCAGCTCGGAGGTCCTGCAGGAACACACCAGAGGACATTCTGGACAAAGGAGTCATGAGTCTTCTCTCACCCCATATCTAAGCCCTCACCAAGACCTCTTTTTTTTGTGAGGAAGACCGGCCCTGAGCTAACATCTGTTGCCAATCCTCCTCTTTTTGCTGGGGAAGACTGGCCCTGGGCTAACATCCGTGCTCATCTTCCTCTACTTTATATGGGACGCCGCCGCGGCGTGGCTGACAAGCAGTGCGTCGGCGGGCGCCCGGGATCCGAACCCGCGGACCCCAGGCTGCCAAGCACGGACTAAACCACTGCACCACCGGGCCGGCCCCAAGACCTCTTCTGTAAAGTTCCTCATACCTCTATTCTCCATCTCTCCCACCAGTCCTGGGCCAAGCCGCCATCATTGCTCACCTAGGATACAGCCAGGCCTCCTAGTGAGTACACTGTGCCTTCTGATATGTTCTCTGCATTGATCTCTGCAAAATGCAGCCTGGGTCACCCCACCCTACCTTGTTTAAAACACTGTAGTGGCTACCCCGCCCCCTAACCCCCACTCCATTCCCAGGGCAAAGTCAACGTCCTGACATGGATGTTACGGCCTGGGGTGCTCTGGCTCCCACCAAACTCTGCAGGCTCATCTCTCAGACTCCAGACTCCTGCTACTGGCCTTTGTCCGGTCTCCACACAGCTTCTGCTACCACCCATCCCAAAGGCTTTGCACACGCAGTTCTCCACCCACAGAGTCACCCCTCAACTCTCCCAGCTCAACTCCTCCTGCCGTCCATATCTCAGCCATCGAACTGTGACCTTCCTGAGCTGATGCAATTCCCCTCCCGTGGCTCTCAGCGGCATCTCACACCTGTCCTCTCAGCACTCGGCATGTTGGCGATTTATAATCACATAACTATCATCTGTCTGCCCCACTGGACTGGGGCTCTACAAGGCCCGGCCACACCTGTGTTTGTGGGGACTACACAGAAGGTGCTTAATCCATGTTGAGTGAATGAATGGACCATATAGCTAAATGAGATCACTATTACGCTCTCTCATATCCAATACATAAGGTAATTTACCAAAAATATCCCAGTTCAAACATAAGAGTGGATTAACATATTTTTAAAGTTTCTCATTTTTGATCATGAGCTAAGCAGATAGTAAAATTAAAGAAAAACAACTTTCACATAATTTTAAAAGATAAAGATCACTAAATATTAAAAAACGATATCTATCCTACTACTAATTTAATTCAGTACTGTACTACAGAGATTTAAAAATGCATTTTTTTTACATTTAAATATGCAACTAGATTGTTTAAATTATGTCTAACAAGAAGACAGACAGACAAGACACTGTGGAGGAAGTAACAAAACTGCATATTAATTTTCTCTTTCAAGCATAATTAAACAGGAATATTTTAGGGACTAGAAATTATGATGTGCCAAGCACCATACCGGCTATCGGTCAAGACTCTCATTGGAGTAACCAAAATCCACTGATTGACTTAAGCAAAAAGGAATGCTTTAAAGGAGATTGCAAGGCTCTCTGACTCCCCAGTGGGCAGGTTCGGGACTGTGCAGCCAGAAGCACACGCACAAGTCACACCACTGGACATCTTGCTGAGGCTGCCCAGCCGCCTCCAGACCCCGTCCTCTTTACACGACTAGCTCCTGACTCCGACAGGTGGGTGCACCTGATAGGAGAGCCTATGCCTGTGTCTGCATCAAACTGGACAGTCTTTGCAGCTTATAACAATCCTAAGGTGGGGAATGCCCCACACAGAAGAATGTCAAATCCTGGGTGGCCCAAGAGCAAGGCACACAGTGGAATTCGGTAAGTATTCGCTGTGGAAGCACTGGCTGACTCAAAGGGGAAGCCTTGAGGACAGGCGACAGATGCAAAGTTGGTCACCAGACACCCCCTTTGAGGGCGAATTTCACTTCCACTGGGTACTAGCTCGAGAGGCCTTGAGCACGACTCCTAAGAGTCAGACACTTTGCGAAGGTCATGTAATCCATTCAATAACTTAGTTTACTCAGTTACAAAACTGGAAGTCCACCTTCTTTTGCATTGTCCCAGAAGTACCTGTTCGGTTGTGAAGGGGTTGGGCGGAGAATCTTTCCCTCCATCTGAGCAGAAAATGAACACCAACGAAGCTCTAAATATTTGATTAGGTGTAGCCTACACACAGCAGGGCGTGCTATGGGAAGAAAGGTCAATTTTTCCTCCTAATGATTTATGGAAAAGATATGTCTGAAACGCCTGCTAACTCCACTGTGTCAAAGAAAACCATCATCTCAATGAAAAAAGGCAACTCAACACTACAAGGAAGCATCTGGAAAACAGTCTTTAACACCAACAAAACCCAGTAACAGCCTGTTTCACATTACTAGTAGGCACGGGGCCAATGAACGGAGGAGGGCCTTTCATTAAACAGGAAAGAAAAAAGGGAGGGCTAGCAAGTTAACAAAGGGGCACAGTGTGATGCTCTAGAAAACACTGCCAAGACAATGTGCAGCAGAGCCACAAAATGGCTTCATCTGCTTTACCCCACACAGAAGGAAAGAGAATCACACCGACACCCCAGGGCATCCCACATACCGCACAGCTCACGTTTTCTCTCTGCCTTCTTCACCAAAGCTCTCTGACATAGGTTCTGAGTTAACACTTCACAGATCTTCCACTTTTATAAAGTGGAAGAGTCAAGAAACTCAACAAAATGAAGAATGGAATTAAAAAAATAAAGTCATATCCTTGTATCCTTGTTAGAAAAGCCATTCTG
Organism: Tapirus indicus; assembly: GCA_031878705.1. Lineage (NCBI taxonomy): Eukaryota > Metazoa > Chordata > Mammalia > Perissodactyla > Tapiridae > Tapirus > Tapirus indicus. Next base: position 10,819,419 of record CM062930.1, on the reverse strand, counting down.
CAGCTAGTAAGCCACCAAAATGACATAGCCGCTTAGAGCTACAAACTTCTTTCTTTTAAGCATGTTTTAAAAAAGAACTGAAGCCGAAACACCTGCTGTAACTGCTGCGTGAACTTGAGGAAAATTACATGTGAAGAACCTTAACTAAAAACAAACATCAACAATGCTGTAGTTTGCGCCATCAAAATAGAGAAAATCAATTACAATGTCACAAATAAAATATCTGCAAAACAGTCACCCCCCCGCCCCAGAATACATGCTTGTCCCACAGAGAATTTTTCTCAGCATTTTCAATATGAAGATGACTTTTCCTCATTTGGTAGAATCTATGACTTCAAAATTTTAAGAGCGTTCAACAACAGTGTCACAAAGAGTCCTACAATAGCATCTACTAGAGAGAGAGACTAGTACACTCCTTCCAGCTCTCTTCATTGGTTAAGGTACACGCATAAAACAGCCAAGGAGTAGCTAGACCATCACAAGCTCTAATCTTGCCATTTCTGAATTCTTTCTCCTCTGGGCTCTCCCTGACTCCAAGTTTCTTGTCCTGGTTTTTTTAGCTCACTTAAACCTTTTTCTTCCCTTCCCACAAACCTATTTCTTCTTCCCTATCTCTAGTTAATGAGTAGAAAGAATACCATTTATCCCTGTACCCACTGGTAAGCAAAACTGGCCGGGACTTTGTGAATTCAGCAAATTTGAGTCTCCAAACATGAAATGAGCAGGAACTGCGGCATCACAGGCAGCACACTCCTCGTCCTTCAGCAGCTGTCAGCAGGCTGTCCTGATGCTATCAGCAAAGGACAAAGAGGCAGCCAGCTCGCTGCCTGCTGCTGAGGACGCACCTTTCGGCAGGCGATCAGACTCGTCCATCACTGCAGCAAATGCATGATTTTTTTTTGGAACAGTTCTGGCCTAGAGTTCTGAAAATTTGTCACAAGACCTGAAATACTTAGTCTGCAATGCGCTGCAATACTCTTGCCTTGCAATCTTAGAATAATGGTCTCTCTGAGACGTGTGTGGACTGGGGTCTCAGATAGGGTACATGGGGAGGGTGAAGCTAGAGTTTAGGTAGGGGTTGGAGACCCTGATGTCAGCAATAAAAGGGGCCCTAAATCAAGGAGCGCTATCTAAAAGAGAAGATGGGAAATCTAGAGCACACAACGGAGCCAGGCATATGCTTACCCCAAAGTTAACAGAAAATAATTCAACACAAACTTAGATTATTATGGAGACATGGGCAAGTGGCTAACGTAAGTTTATGAGAAAGGAATTAAGATACGAACCTTATTGTTAACGATAGCCTCAGAGTCGTCAAAGACAAAATCTCCATCATAGCTACGTGCAAAACAAACGAGGGAAACAAATCCCACTACTAACTTCGCCCAGAAAGGAGGAAGAACAGAAGATGGAATGATGTGATCCAAATCGGCGTCCAACTCGGCCATTTTGAAAACTGCAGGCTGCCAGCCTCCCGCTCCAGCATTATGCTGGTTAGAAATCTGCAAGAAAAATAACGTGGTCTAAACATTCATCAACACGTTGTTAGGAATGTTTCTGCAGTGGACATATTTACCTTAAGTGAATAAGAGCTAGAGAGTCATTTATGCTGTGATTTTATAGGAAGTGACCATAAAAAACTTTAACTTGTGATTTTCAAACTCTTGTGGGCAGAAAAGTCACCTGGGACACACACAGATTCTCCCGGGCTCAGCTGCAACCTATCAGATAGGAAGCCCTTGGGTTTCTGATGCTGGATTGTCCCTGAGAAACATTGATTTAATGGAACCCTTTATTTATCTATCCCATAAGACAAATAATTTTTATAGTCCTTGAACCAGTTTACAAAGTTAAAAAAAAAAGTTACCATCTTGCTTCATCCAATCAAGAAAAATTAATAAATACTCATTGTTGGGTCTTAGCACATTGTGTGTGTGTGGTGGGGTATGAAACACGGCCCTGATTCCAAAAAAGCTTCAGTCTATCTGTAGATCTCAGAAACTCACGCCACTTAGACGAAAATCTGGGGGAGAGAAGAGTTTAGTGGAGATGATGAGGCAGGACACACGACCAATGGTTCGGTCAGTGGTTCCCACACAGAGGACAGACATGAAGGAGAGAACATTATAGACTCACTGGTTTGGGATAATATGTCATTTCAGAAATACAGGGCTGAGCTGTATTCTAAAGAAGAGGAGAAGCTATTCCAGGTGAGGATACGACCTTCAATACTGGGGAAAGAGTCGGGTTAAATACACTCATTTTTAACTTTTCTTTCAAACAGGCAAAATGTTAAAGCCAGAAACTTGTGTCTCTCAGCCTTGCCATTTATTAGTTCTGTGCTTGTGTGTGTCACCCATCCTCTAAGAGTTCACTTCCTGTGCCACTCTGCAAAGCATAAGAACTTTCTGGCAGTAAGAACAGCCTCAGAGCTTCTGCCTTGGAATTCACCCAAATATCAAACTACCTCCCCAATCACATTTTGTCTGGCCCCATTCCCACCACACCCTCAACAGGTGCTTTCTTTGGATTCACCAAGATCATGTTTGGGTGAAACTGCTTTGGACAAGTTACTTAACCTCTCTGGGCCTCAGTTTCCTCACCTCTAAAGTGTGGACGATAACTGTGCCCACTCTATATGCTTATCATGAGGGTTAAATAAGGCACCCACCAAAAGTGCTTAGAAGCACTGCCAGCTTTAATAAAGGCCCAGGGGAGGTTAGCTATTATTATTAAGTCCTCTTTCAAGGAGGGTAAAAGCACAGGCACAGAACTATTTTCTTCTGAAAATCCCCTTTAATAGTTGGCTTATTGGTACCAAAGCTCTTGTCTTCCCTAGTAAGGGGCTGGCCCCCACTCCTCTCATGCTGAGATGGAGGGGAATCCCAGGCCCCTCGATTTGGAAGGCAGTTTAGGTGTATTTGTTTCTGGGTCTCTAAGGGAGCACCCCAGGTTATGGAATCAAGAAGTCAGTCAAATAGGCCATCTGAGGTCACAGGCATCTTTTCTACAGGCGTCTATCTGAGTGAACACAGAGACAGATCCAACAGTCAACGGAACACCCATTCTGTGGTAACACTGTCCCTTTCCAGGTGCTGGAAAGAGGTCCAGATTACAATTCAGAGAGGAAGACTCTGCAGCTCTCTCATGGCTGGTCCCTCAAGCTTCTCCACTCACGCTCTCGGCACGTGCTGGAGAGAATATTCCAGCTACTATCTGCTGCCTTTCTTTTCTTTCCCACTGAAAGGATAAACCATTGGTTGAATCCAAACTACAGCTGCAAACACAATACAGGTCACCAGGCAGGCGCCAAGCACTGTGTCTATATTTCAGCTAAAGAAATTACCCCTGCTACTAAAAATTAAAAAAAAAATAAAGACTGAATAGTTAGGAAGATACCATGACAATGTGGAGCGAATAAAAGTGTTCTTTGATTTAGAAAATTAATGTGGAGGAAAGCAAATATTTTATATCAACTTTAAATGCACAATAGAGCTGTGAGCTGACAAATGGTCACATAACTGGTCTTGATGTTATCTGCGTTAGGCCCAAATATTTGAATATTATTTCACAAAAGGTTGTCATGAGGTTCAAATGGCCTTACAGGAAGAATACTGAATCAGGAAATAATTTGTACTCTGAAATGAGCTGTGCCTCACTTTTCATCTCAGATTGTTTGTAACACAGACTAATCATTTTGGTCCTCAGGCAAGAGCTGAAATATACGGAAGGCAGACTGTGGGAAGGCCCGGATACGGGGAGTCAGCCTCAGACTGATCTCCCTGTCTTCTACTGCAGGGACATCAGGGGACCTAGAGTCTGTCCCACTCCCCGCCCTCCACCTTATTGCTCCATTCTGGCTGGCTCTTGCCTCCTCATTGCGGCTTCCCTCCCCTCGTCTCCAAGGTTCCTGCTTCTTGGCTGCCCCTGAAAATACTCACAAATACCCTTTTCATTTAAGGCATAACGGTTAATGTGTACAGTGGGATAGTTCAGAAAATACTGTGGATTAGCACGTGCAATAAAAGCTACAACGTGTTAGGAACTCAGGCAAAGTTCTCAGACTCTCGAGCAGTGGTTAGGAGCACCGGCTCTCGAGACAGATTTGGATTTGCTCCCTGCATGACCTTGAGCCACTCAGGTTTCCTAAGGATCAATTCCTTATGGGCACAATAGGGTAAGTACCACTACTTAACTTCAGGAGGTGGTGGTAAGGATTAAAGGAGAGAATGCATGGACACAGTTCCCTTTATTGCTTTTATTTTGGAGAAACTAGTTTCTGGTGCCTAGTCCCTGACCTCCTGTCTTAGGAACACCAATGTTGCCAACAGTTGTTTACTCCTATAGATGGACTTATGAACCAAGGCCAGCAGTAGCCCATCAGGTGACTGGATGAAACTGAGAAAAGGGTGCCCTTCCTTTGGGCAGACCCAGGGCTCTGTTTCCCTGGCCAGGCATCTGTGTGTCCTGCATAAACTGCACAGCATTGCACAGTGATCCTGTTCCCAACTCCCCTTCCTCCAACAGTAAATGGCCTTTGTTCTGCAATGATCCCAGCCAGGCTTGGCGTTCAGGTAAAAGAAGCCCTGGCAGCGTGAGGTAGTACAGACAGGTAGACCGGCCCCCTCCACCTCTGTCTGTACCCAGGCCATGAAATAGGAAAGCACACGTTCCGTTTTTCTCTTGATGGGCCCCCGGCTGCATTGCCCTGTTCCTCTTCTCCAGGTGTTGCCCTGCCTGGGAGCCCTGGCTCCTGGGTGTGGCCGGATGATAAATTTACCATATGGAGTGAGAAGAGAGCCCCACTGCAGCCTCAGGCTCAGTCCAAGCAGTGCACCAGCCAGCTTTGCCAGTGATGAAGCAGGTGCTCTAATCCCCATCTGACTCCTGTGATGATTTTACATTGTGTTCAGAATTAACCGGCCCTACCAATAGCGGAATTTGGAATGAAGCAGAAGTCTCTTTGTCAATTTCTCAAACTTCTAATATTAAGCCTCTACTTTCAGGAAGTTAAAACAAATTAATCAACCATCAATGAAAAGATCAAAAAGACCTCAAATAGGGACCCCCTCCCACACCTACCCCCCAAAAACAAGTGTCACTGAGCTGTGAACCCTGGGGACCCAGTGAGAGCTGACACAGCAGGCTGTACTGCAGGAAACAGGATTCAGGAGACCAAACCTAAATGATTCACCCCAGAAAAATGAGCAGCAGCCACCTACTACAGAACATTCTTCTGCATTGAAGGGCCTGCTGGCCTCTGGCCGGCCTTTCTATCCCATCAGTAACAATCCATCCACAGGCCAGCTGTCCTCTGCCAGGCTGAGATGAGACAGTTCTCTGGGAATGCGATTAAAGAACCTGATCATTTCTGACCCAGCATCTGGAGACCTGAGCTGCCTGCCTGCCCTTGGGGCCCTCAAGGCACGGGAGTCCGTCATCTCCACTGCCCTCCACCACTCAGCGCTGAACAAAACGCTCCTCAAAGTATCTTCCTCTGGTGATGACCTTCCTGTTTTTAATTCAGTAACACGCGAGGGCCATGCCTGCCTATAGCAAGAATGACTGTGTGGCTCGACATTCACAGTTCCACGGTCCCAGAAAGTTTCCAGCTTGCTAGCTTGTAGCTATTTTCCCATCTAAGTCGGTCTGCATTACTTTACCCCACCTCCATCTGGGGCATGCCCTGCGCGGTCAGGACTGCAGGGAGAAGGGGCAGGGAGGGAGTCCAGTCAGTCACCACTGTAATTTTTCTCAAGGAGTGCTCCCCATCCATCTGCTCTCCCAGAGAAAGAACAGTGTGGGATGATTCACAATGCTCTGGCTAGATATTTCCTCTAACTCCTCCCTTCTTTTGTGTGTAGTTTTAAAAAAAGAACAAAATACACACGGCTCACACAGTCACAACATCAACAAGACCAGAAACCTCGCGGAGTTAGGAGGTGAGGCGGCGGTCGCGCCACCTGCTCGGCTTCCCCAACTCCAAGCCCCCGCAGGGAAGTGGCAGCTCAGTGGCCCCGGGCGCCCGGGCTGGTGGCACGCCGCTCCCCCGCCGCTCCGCTCGGCAGCCAGAGCGGAGTAGCTGGCACTCGCGGCGCTGCAGGGGAGCCGCCTTTTAACCCAGGGCAGGCGGCCAAGCGGCCCGGCTGCGGCCAGCCATCGCCGAGGCTGCAGCCAGCTGGCGCCCAGGCGCGGGGCCCCGCGGCCAGGTGGCCGCTCCGGGGACGCAACGCAGGCGCCCGGTGCACCTTGGACCGAGGGAGCGTCCGCGCAGCTGGAGCGGACAGGGGCTGCGGGGTACACCACGGCCCCAGGCAGAGGGAGCGCAGGAGCCCCAGGCGCGGGGAGGCGGGGCGCGCACCCTCCACGCCGCGCCCTTTGTCCCGCGTGCTGCTCACACCCGGGCGCACGGCACCCGGGGCCCGCATACCCCGCGACCTAGGCCCCCAGCCGCAGCCTGGGTCCCGGAACCAACTCCTTCAGCAGCGCCGCCGCCGGGACCGGGCCGGCCCGCGGGACTCAGGGCGCGGCGGCAGCGGGGAGCCCGCGCCCGCTCCGCGCCCAACTCCGCTCGCCCCTCGGCGCGCTCGGCCCTGCAGGGGCCGCCCTGCGCATTACCTGCAAGGAGCCCGAGCGGCGGCCGCATCTCCCTCCCGGGCGCGGAAAGTCCGGCCGCTCCCGGCTCCCTCCCGCAGCTGGGCAGGGGGAGGGGCCGCCCGCACCGTGCCCCCGCCCCCCGCCGCGCCCCCCTCCCGCGCCGCGCGCCGCCCGCACCGGCCGCGGCTTCCCAAGCGCGCGGGCGCTCACTCTCACTCTTCCGCCTAGGCCCGCCCCCCCCTTCGCGGCCATTGGCTGCCTCTGCCGTCACTTTAACGCTGCAGCCGGTTCCTCTTGAGCCCATTGGCGGACGCGCCGGTGACGTCAGGCCAGAGGGCTCTAGTCGAGGCGAAGGAGGCGCAAGGACAGACGGAGTCGGCGGGTGAGGGGAAAGCGGAGTTTTGGGCGCCGATCCCGGGCGGGGTCGGGGCGGGAAGGGGCGGCCCCAGCCTGGCCCGGGCGGGGCGAGCTGCCGGAGCGGGCCCTCCCAGGCCGCGGCGGGCGCGTCCTCCCTCCTGCGGTCCGCCGGCCTGTCTCGCGCTTCTCGCGCTGTCAGTGGCGCTCGGCGGAGGGACTGCGGCGTCTCTGCAGGAAAGGAGCTGGAGCACAACAACCAGACTAGACTTCTTCCTGTCTGGAAGGAGTTGTTTCAGATGTGTGTCCCCACTTTCTGCCTCTCGAAATAGAACTGAAACTGCGGTTTTCCATCCAAGGCCCTGCTGCTCCGGCTTTTGTTTTTAGCAGATCCGCTTCCACGACTCAGGTCTTCATTCTCAGCTGACCCACGAACCGGGCTGTGCTCCTTCACCTGGCCAGAGCCGCCATCCACGATCCAGTCAGCGAGTCACTTTGTCCTAGACTTCGGCTCCCAGGCAGACTTCCAGTCCGCCCGCCATAACCCCATTCTTGGTAGATTACTTTGTTTTCTACTTCAGGAAAAAGAAACCTTTCCCACTTTTCACGGCCAAATCTGCAAACCCGCTCCAAAAAGCACGGATTTCACACCCCGCTCCCTTTCCACTATCGGAGTCCAATCTAAGATCCTTCTCTCTCTCTTGATTGGATCCGTATCATCAGCATTTACTCAGTCCCAAGCCTACCTCTACTCCACGTACCCGCTGCCACCCTGCCTCTCTCCTACTCTCCGTAGCTGAAGTTGTTGAAAGAGCTGCCTGTTCCCACTTTTCTAGTTTCTCAACTCCCATTCACTTCTTGGTTTCCACACTCCACTGAAACTGCCTTTGCTGTAGTCACAAATAATACCCACAATCACTAAATCCAAAGGACAATCTCCTCCCTCCTTTTACCCGATCTCTTGGCAAAATTCATCTTCCTCCTTAAGACATTGTACTTTTGGTGATAGCAGGACTCGGCTCTCCTATTTTTCACCAGTCTCCTTGTCTTGCTTATCTGCTTCTTGATGACCTCCAAATGACATATTTTTAAGGTCTCAGCCCTTTTCTCTCCACAATTTTTCCCTGCATGATTTAATCCACTGCCAACATTTCAATCAATATATCCCAAATTTACATCTCTGGTCCTTACTTCTCTGAGCTCCAAACCCTGTTCAGTTTCTCCACCTGGTTGTGTCACAAGCACCTCAAATGGGACACATGCAAGTGGAATGCATGCTTTCCCTACTTGCTCCTCCTCAGGTCTCCCTGTGATGGTGATGGCACCACCACTCGCCCAGTATTTCCTGAACTCTGCCTTCACCCTTGGCATCTAACAAGTCACCAAGGTTCTACTTGCTAAAGGTCTGTCCAGTAAATGTCTTCGTTCCATTTCTACTGCTACGTGTAATGTTGTGCTACTCTGCGTGTGTCTTCCTAACCCACGTTCACTGATGTTGCGTTGGTAGACTGCAGTCGGCCCCTGTAGGAGTATTTACACCATGGAAACTGGCAAACGTTATGAATCAGGGTTTGATTTGTTGTTTTGCTGATTGTCTCTAGGCTTGAGAAAGTGATGGAGAAAATGTTAATAATGCAGATTAAACTTAAAAATATGCTGCGCTTAGCACTGAAACCAAAAGATTTTAGTTAAATTTGTACAGGGGCGAGAAATAGTTTAAGAGATCACATATCAGATTTAATGACAATGAATTTATTAGGCAAAGAGCAGATTGAGGTAGAGTTCTGTTTGTCAAATCATAGTTGAATTACAGGCATTGGTTGGCTACAGATAGAAACCTTTAGCAAAAATCAAAAGTATTTCGTGAGAATCCATCAACTATATGGAATCCAAAATAAAGAGTATTTGTATATTTTATTATTATTTGTAAACTGTGTGCTACATATCCTTTATATCAGTAACATTTGTAATACATATATGTGTATATATATACATACATCTTTATTTTCCCCAGAAAACCGGTTGTTATACTGGTTCTATACTCTCATAGTTGTAACCGGTTGTATATTGTCATAGTTTTTACCCCAATTGTAATTAACTAACCGTGTGTTCACTCTGTGAAGTCTGTCTTCATTATTAGACCATGAGTTCCACAAAGGCAAGGACCATGTCTGTCTTAACTACTGTACCCTCTGCAGCTGCCACGCCCGCCATATAGCAGGCACTCAACAATGTGTCTCCAAGAGAAGTACGTTTCTGAAAGTCACACTGCACGTTATTGGCAACGGTGGAGTTAGAATTGGAATCTCCTGACTTAATCCAATAGTATTCTGTTCCTTAAACTGCTGAGCCAGCCATGATCAAAATGGTATAGTACTATGTGTCAAGCACAGGGTAGACTGTGGAGACTAAAGATAAACACGGTGCTGACCCCGCCTTTCACAATCTTGTGGTTTAATAAGAAGTGTAAGATGTAGAGAATACCTCTCTGCTGCTGCTCCTTACACTGACCCCCACCCGTTGGCCCCAGCCCCCTGGAGAGCTCTGGGGTCACCATCACACATGGAAAGCATGTTGATTGACTGCTTAGTGTCTGCCAGGCACTGTGTTAAACCGTTTGCATATGTTATTTTAAAAAAATTCTGACAAAAGCTCTACCAGGTGAATATCATCATCCTCATCCTGTAGACGAGGAAGAAGAGGCACAGAGGTCCAGGGTCAAACAGCCAGTGCGTTTCTTAGTGGAGCCAAGACTGGGCATACGCAACTGAGGGCTGTAGCAGGAGATTTAAAGAATCCCTGAAGTGCCTAACAAGGTTGATATTTTGGGCTGGAAAGAACTGGAACAGAGATATCTTTTTTGCCCCATACCTTCTCTCTTCTCAGCAGCAGCTGTCAAAAGTTGGAGGGAGATGAGCCATTTGAGCCTTTTGGGGGGTGGTAGGGAGAACTGCATAATTTTTTGAGGACAAGTGTTGTGGAGTTCCTTGCCCAACTGCCGCACTTTGGTCTCTGGTGGGTACGCTGTGAGGGCTGTTGCTGCTATCCAGTGCACACAGTGCTCCTTGATGGAATTTCTAACTGGGGTGGCAAGCAAGGAAACCTCAGAGTCCTCTTACACTTACACTCTTCCCAGGGTCAAGGGATCTCATCAACAGAGTCCCCCAAATCAAAAGATGCTGTGTACCTCTGTGAGAGCTGTGCCCTTCACAACTCCAGAGGATTCTATTCACACAAATTGCAAGGCACCCCATGTGCACACATTTCAGAGCCCCCAAACTTCCCAGGGGCCAAAATATCTCAACCACCACTGCTACCACCACTACCACCACCACCAAAGCCATAAACAAGCCAGCTGAAAGTACTTACTTCCCCAAAGGGCTCGAATGGCTCATCTCCCTCCAACAGCTGTTGACATATAGTGCTGAGAAGGGAGAAAGGCATTTCATCCTTACCCAACTCAGCCTGTTCCCACCACCCCTGGGTAACAAATGTGCACTTAACAATGACTGCCACAGGTAAAGCAGAGTAAAACCTATGGGGGACTCTCGAGGCAAGTAGGAGAGTGGAGCCGCCTGACAAGTGGGTGGAGAAAGCATGTGGGAAGGCAGGCTCGTGTAATGAGCCATGTACCACGTTGTTGTTGGTGCCATTGAGTTCATTCTGGCTCCTAGCGACCCTGTGAACAGCAGAGCAGAACTCTGCCCAGTCTTTTTGCGCCATCTTCTCACCTTCTGGCGCTATCAGACAATGATGATATTCATAGGGTTTTCATGGCCAGTTTGGGTGGCTAGCTCCTTCTTCCTAGACTGTATGTCTTAGTCTGGAAGCTCCGCTAAAACCTGTCCACCATGGGTGAACCTGCTGTTAGTTGAAATACTGGTGGCATAGATTTCAGCATCACAGCAACATGCAGCTGCCACAGTATAACAACCAACAGAGGGGTGATGTGGTTCCCTGACCGAAAAATGTACCTGGGCTGGGTGGTGAGAGCGCTGAATCTTAATCTTAACCACTAGACCAGCAGGGCTGGCCTTATCCACATCACATACGTGGTCATGTACTTTAATCATGGTATGTCTACAGCTTTGAACTTCCAGATACTCACATGTTTTACCTACTAACTCTTTTCCTCCTCACCATTTGCAACCACGCTATATTTTTTTTACGTCAACCTTTCCATGCTCTTCGGTAAAATGTAATAAACACAATCATTTTTTTCTGCTAATAAACTCTGCAATTTCTTTCAATGCCTCTTGTGGCAAATTGCCTTTCCTCAATGTTTAAAACAGGTGTGTTCTTTAATGAATCACTTTTAAAATCTTAAACTTAAATAAAAATGTCTACTTTTTAGATTCAAATATAGTAATGCTCTTGACTATGTGAAATGGGATTTACTTACATGGTGGGCTAATTATTTATTTACTTATCTCTTTATTCACTCAACAAAAATGTGCCCAGGGCCAATTATCTGCTAGTTACTCTCCTGGATACTCAGGTTTCAGAGCTGAGTGGTTCATGACCCTACAGAGGTAACAATTTTATAGAGGAAATAGATTTACAATCAAGTTTAAATAGTTATGATCAAGTTTAGTGAGGGTCTGATAGAGTTTGAGAATTCTGTGAGACATCAGGAAAATGTACTGATGGTGGCTGGATATTTTGGTCTAGAGCTCCAGAGAGAGATCTGGGGTGCTGTTGTAGATCTGAGAGCATTAAGAAGGCGGTAAAAGCTATACCCAAGTATGAGCTTACCCAAGGAGGGCATGTGCAGTAGGAGAAGAGTCTAAGCACAGAGCCCTAGGGAGGTGTGCTTGGGGGCCCCCAAGAACACCCTAAGCTTCAGTGATCCACTAGAAGGACTCATGGAAGTAAGCAAAGCTGTAATACTCATGGTTACAGTTTATTATGGCAAAAGATGCAGATGAAAATCAGCAATGGAACAAGGTGCACATGGCAGAGTCCAGGAGACACCAGGTGCAACTTCCAGTTGTCCTTACCCTGTGGAGTCATGTGGACAATGCTTAATTCTCCCAGCAATGATGTGTGACAACACATTTGAAGAACTGTCAACCAGGGAAGCTTACCCAAGTCTTAGTGTTCAATTGGAGGTTGATCAAGTAGGCATGGCTATCTGCCTGACTGACCTGAATTTCCAGCCCTTCCAGGGTCAAGCAGATACCACATGGCCCAAGTCCCCACTGTAGATCACATTGTTAGCATAGACTTGAGCAGCATGACCCAAGGCTCCTAAGTAAAGAAAGGCATTCTTATCAGAAAGGAGATTCTACAGACTTAGAGGTTACCTCCCAGGAATAGGGCAAGGGCCAAATCTTTCTTTGAATGTGCAAGGTTAATTCTATACTGCAAAGGAGGCCAACATTTGAGGGCCAGGTGAGGAAAGACTCCACAATAGAGAATAATATTAATTGACTGGATACTGGGCCTAAACTAAGAACAAGTGTGGCCATGGAATCCAAGAGTAGAGAATTTTAAGAAGGAGGAGAGAGTAGTGCCAAACTGGTCAATAAGAGGAGAGCAAAGGAATGTCTCAAATTTGGCCACAGAGAGGATATTGCTGACTGCGTAGTTTATCAGGCCCTTTAGGATCAGGAAAAGAGCTGATTGCATGGACTGAGGAATATGGATTGGAGAGGAAACGGAGATAAGTTATTATTTCTGAGAATGATATCTAAAAGGAGAAGAAAATGTGTCTATCAAATAAGATACCTTCATCAACAAGCAGCTGAAAATCTCAACTAAAATTGGCGTAAATAATAAAGGAATTTATTATGTCACTGAACAAGAAGGACAAAGGTTGTTTGCTCCAGGTTGGCTTATTCATCACGAATCCAGGTTCTTTCCATCTCCTTGCTCTGCCATCCTGCTGTAATGGCAATCCAGTTCCTCTCGTGGTATAAAATGGCTCTCTCAGTTCCTGGCATCTTATTTGCAGTGACAACATCTAAAAGCATGAAGGAACCTTCTGCTATATTGTCTCACTCTTAGAAGGGAGGAAATCTTTCTTAGAAACTGCCTAGCATAGATCTTGGCTGCATGCCCACCTCAAAACCATTCACTGGCAAGGGGAAGAAGTGTACCAAATTACTAACTTGAACCAATCAGGGCTTAACAGTAATTCAATCTTCTTTTCCTAAATCAAATGGGATGGAGGCGTTCGGATGGCTGGTATCTTGTGGGCCCTACTGGGAGAAATGGATGTTGGATAGCTAGGCATCTGTGTGTTTTACACGGGAGATAGATTGAAGGGGAATTTTATTTCTAATACATGAAAATTTTTAAATTTGTTTGCTGAGAAGTAAGAGCCAGAAGAGAGAAAGAGGTCAAAGACAGAAGAGAAAAAAATATATATCCATTGGTATCTCTGAAGAACTAAGAAGAAAATTTAATCCATAGTGCAGGTTAGAATATTTTTCTCGAGTTAAATAATATTTAATGATGTAAGGTATTACAAACCTCTCATTCACAGATTGTCTAGTTCTTTGGAAACATTTTATATTTTCACGTTTTTACCCAGGTTCAAACAGTTTGCTATCTACTCTATCCTTAAATTAACTATCCACTTTCTTTCATTTCTTCTAAATTTTCCTCTTTTCAAGAAGCCCATGATCATCTCTCTTTTTATTTATTTTTTTATTATTATTATTTTTTATTGATGTCTTAGTTTATAACACTGTGGGGTTTTAGTTGTACATTTTTGTTTGTCCGTCACCTTGTGGATGTAACCCTTCACCCCTTGTGCCCCCCCACCCCCCTTCCCCTTGGTAACCACCAATCAGTTCTCTCTGTCCGTGTGTTCACTTATATTCCATATATGAGTGAGTTCATGCAGTGTCTGTCCTTCTCTCTCTGGCTTATTTCACTTAACATAATACCCTCTAGGTCCTTCCATGTTGTTGCAAATGGGACAATTGTGTCTTTTCTTATGGCTGAGTAGTATTCCATTGTATGTATATACCACATCTTCTTTAACCAATCTTCAGTTGAGGGACACTTGGGTTGCTTCCACTTCTTGGCTATAGTGAATAATGCTGCAATGAACATAGGGGTGCATACGCCTCTTGTGATGGTTGATTTCATGTCCATTGGGTAGATGCCCAAGAGTGGGATTGCTGGATCATACGGTATTTCTATTTTTAATTTTTTGAGGACTCTCCATACTGTTTTCCATAGAGGCTGCACCAGTTTGCATTCCCACCAGCAGTGAATGAGGGTCCCCGTTTCTCCACAACCTCTCCAGCATTTGTTGTTATTTGTCTTTGTGATTATAGCCATTCTAACCGGTATAAGGTGATATCTCAGTGTAGTTTTGATTTGCATTTCCCTGATGATTAGTGATGTTGAACATCTTTTCATGTGTCTATTGGCCATCTGTATCTCTTCCTTGGAAAAATGTCTGTTCATATCCTCTGCCCATTTTTTGATCGGGTTGTTTGTTTTTTTGTTGCTCAGTTGTATGAGATCTTTGTATATTGCTGAGATTAATCCCTTGTCAGACAAACGATTTGCAAATATTTTCTCCCAGCTGGTGGGTTGTTTATTCATTTTGATCCTGGTTTCATTTGCCTTGTAGAAGCTCTTTAGTCTGATGAGGTCCCACTTGTTTATTTTTTCTTTTGTTTCCCTTGTCTGGGTAGACATGGAATCTAGAGGAAATGGACAAATTCTTGGACGCGTACAACCTCCCAAAACTGAATCAAGAAGAAATAGAGAATCTGAACAGACCAATCACAAGTAAAGAGATTGAAACAGTAATCAAAAACCTCCCAAAAAATAAAAGCCCAGGACCAGATGGCTTCCCTGGAGAATTTTATCAAACGTTCAAAGAAGATTTAGCACCTATCCTTCTCAAACTATTCCAAAAAATAGAGGAAGATGGAATACTTCCCAACACATTCTATGAGGCCGACATCATGCTGATACCAAAGCCAGACAAGGACAATACAAAGAAGGAAAACTACAGGCCAATATTGCTGATGAACATAGACGCAAAAATCCTCAACAAAATATTGGCAAACCGAATACAGCAATACATCAAAAAGATCATACACCACGATCAAGTGGGATTTATACCAGGGACACAGGGATGGTTCAACATCCGCAAATCAATCAACGTGATACACCACATTAACAAAATGAAGAATAAAAACCACATGATCATCTCAATCGATGCAGAGAAGGCATTCGACAAGATCCAGCATCCATTTATGATAAAAACTCTCAACAAAATGGGTATAGAAGGAAAGTACCTCAACATAATAAGGGCCATATATGACAAACCTACAGCAAACATCCTACTCAACGGGGAAAAACTGAAAGCCATTCCTTTGAGGACAGGAACAAGACAAGGGTGCCCACTCTCACCGCTCTTATTCAACATAGTACTGGAAGTTCTGGCCACAGCAATTAGGCAAGAAAAAGGAATAAAAGGACTCCAAATAGGCAATGAAGAAGTGAAACTCTCACTATTTGCAGACGACATGATCCTATACATAGAAAACCCCAAAAATTCCATCGGAAAGCTACTAGAAACAATCAACAACTACAGTAAAGTGGCAGGGTATAAAATCAACTTACAAAAGTCAATTGCATTTCTATACACTAACGATGAAAAAACAGAAAGAGAACTCAAAAAGACAATCCCATTTACAATTGCAACAAAGAGAATAAAATATCTGGGAATAAATTTAACCAAGGAGGTCAAAGACCTATACAATGAAAACTATAAGACGCTATTGAAAGAAATCGAGGAGGACATAAAGAAATGGAAAAATAGGGGCCGGCTCGGTGGCGCAGCGGTTTCGTCCGCGCTTGGCAGCCCGGGGTTCGCGGGTTCGGATCCCGGGCGCCCGCGGACGCACTGCCTGTCAGCCATGCCGTGGCGGCGTCCCATATAAAGTAGAGGAAGATAGGCACGATGTTAGCCCAGGGCCAGTCTTCCTCAGCAAAAAGAGGAGGATTAGCAACAGATGTTAGCTCAGGGCTGGTCTTCCTCACCAAAAAAAAAAAAAAAAAAAAAAAAAAAAAAGAAATGGAAAAATATTCCATGCACATGGATTGGAAGAATAAATATAGTTAAAATGTCCATTCTACCTAAAGCAATCTACAGATTCAATGCAATCCCAATCAGAATCCCAATGTCATTCTTCACGGTAATAGAACAAAAACTACTGAAATTCGTATGGGGCAACAAAAGAGCCCGAATAGCTAAAGCAATTCTGAAAAAAAAGAACAAAGCTGGAGGCATCACAATCCCTGATTTCAAAATATACTATAAAGCTACAGTAATCAAAACAGCATGGTACTGGTACAAGAACAGACACACAGATCAATGGAACAGAATTGAAAGCCCAGAAATAAAACCACACACCTATGGACAGCTAATCTTCGACAAAGGAGCAAAGAACATACAATGGAGAGAGGGAAGTCTCTTCAATAAATGGTGCTGGGAAAATTGGACAGCAACATGCAAAAGAATGAAAGTAGACCATCTCCTATCGCCATATAAAAAAATCAATTCAAAATGGATCAAAGACCTGAAAGTGAGACCTGAAACTATAAAACTCCTGGAAGAAAATATAGGCAGTACACTAATTGCGATTGGACATAAAGGGATCCTTTCATCTCTCTTTTTAGAATTCCAACTTTCATAATAAGTGGTGAGAGCTTTTGTAGGTCAATCAATGTTTTCCAAGTATAGATATTTTTTGGTATACATATTAAAAATGCTTTGGAGAGGAATGCTAAATGGTTTTATTTACTTAATCTTAAAGCATCATATTTTACATGGTATTTCCATAAATTTTAATTTTTAATGTGCATTTTCAATACTAGATGTGTAATAAATGAAGCAAACAAGCAACAAGTATAGCCTATGTAGTTATAATTGCATCTAAACTTTAAGTCCTAGAATAACTGGAGAAAACAGTGTGATGTCAGAATAGGAAACAAAGCAGTAACACACAGTGCTTACTCTGTGCCAGTAGGTCCTAAGCCCGTTATGTGTGTTAATTCATTTGGTCCATGCAACACCTTACAAAGTAGATCTACTATTATTATCCTCCTTTTATAGAAGTGGACATTGAGACGCAGAGAGGTTAAGTAACAGCTGTATGTGGTAGAGCCGGGACTCAAGGCCAGGCAGCCTGGCTGGTAAAGGGTCTCGATTTAACCAGAACACTCTCTTGCCCCTATACAGCCTGCAGTGTACATCAACCAAGAATTATAAAATCTTCTCAAAACCTGCATCTTTATCTCCTCAGCTTTTCTTCTTTCTCAATTTTCCTTTGCCCTCCTTCCAGCCTTGTTCTCTTCTTCTAATCCCAGCTGTATCACCTTGAATCTCTATTTAAAATAAATGTTATAATAATGTAATAATGAACAATAAAAATAGTTAATCTTCACTGATAGCTGAGTATGTGTCAGGCACGTGATACCTGCTTTCATGGATTATTTTATGAACCTAGTAACCCCTTGGAGTGTGCTATTGTTATCTATTTTACAGATGGGGAAGTTGAATCTTAGAGGTGTTAAGTAGCTTGCTCAAGGTCATGCAGAAAGCAAGGGCAGAGCTGGGATTTTCATTGGGCAACATGACACCAGATCCCACATTTTAAATCATTGTACAAGGTTGCCTCCTGTTTGATTACTGTTTCTTCAGATTATTGCTTTTCTCCTCCAAAATACTAGCGTCTTCCCAATATGCTCCTCTTTCCTTGGATTGACAAATTCTTGCTTGTTAGCTCACATCTTATGGTCTTTGTGCAGACCACCACCCTCCTGCCTACATTTTTAGTAACGGGCTACATTTCCATGATTATAATTTGTTTTGTACTAATTTCATTTATAGTGTTGTAACTTTCCTGGAATTTGGAGAGCACTCTAGTACTTGTGACTGATGATTTTCCCTTGGCTTTTTTGTTCATTCTTCTTTGTTTCCACCTTGACCTCCTGGAGACTTCCCACTTACCGTCAGGACCTAGTTCAAGGAGCACTTTCTTTGTAAGGTAGCCTTTCTCAAACCCTCAGGTAGATTTAATCATCTACCCAGGTAGATTTAATCATTGGGTCCTCAGTGGATCCCATAAAGCTGTGAGAACCTTTCCAACCTATTAATTGTTCTTGCAGAGATTTGCTTATAAATGTAATGTTTTCTCTATGATTCAGATGGTATCTGTTTCCCTTTGTATGTCCTCAGGGCCTAACAGTAGAAGCTCAAAAAAAGTGTTTGTTGAATTTAATTTAACTTCCAAATTCATTGGGACTGCCTATGAGGAATATTCTAGTGTGCATAGGGATCTAAATATGTTTAGCCTGGAGGAAAAAATACCGAGGGGGTTATGATCTCAAAAATCCCAAAGGCTGTCAGAATCTGTGCTCAGTGAAGCACAACTAAAACCAATAGACAAGAGTTGGAAGGAAATTTTGCCTCAGTTTGAGAAATAACTTTCTAATAGTAAATGTCTAACAGTGGAACAGGTTACCTCAAAAACAATCATGAGTTCCCCGTCAAGTAACGTCTTCAAGCACAGGCTGAACAAGCCTATGGCAAATGCACTGAGGAAGGAATTCTTTCCTATATTCAGAGACATTGAATCAGATGACCTCATAAATATGTCTTGACCTTGAAGATTCTGGGTGCTGTTAAAGTATATTTTTCAAAAAATTGACAACAAGACTCCCATACATGTATAGAATGAAGGCATGTCAAAGATTTTATTCAACTTCCTAATGAGGGAACTAGTAAGATGGTAAAACCAATTCAAATGAGCATTAGAGGAATAGGAATTATCTCCACTAGAAAAGACATTCTGATATAAATTTGCTGAGTTTGAAACAAAACTGGTTAATATCCTACAGGGAAATAAAACTGTAACCATTAGGGTTATGCTTTTGACAAGACAGAAACTATTTGCATCTCTACTGGACAAGATCTATAAGTTAACACATAACTTCACAGGGACGGAGCCCTTACCTAATAGTAAGTAGAAAAAGTAAATAAAGTGACAGTCTCCTACAAAATTTAACAATATGTGGGTGAGCCTGTTAAACAATGCCCCAGTGTATTAGTTTCCTAGAGCTGCTGTAACAAATTACCACAAACTGGATGACTTAAAACAACAGGAATTTATTCTTTCACAGTTAAAGAAGCAAGAATTCTGAAATCAAGGTGTCGGCAGGGTTGGTTCCTTCTGGAGGCTGTGAGGGAGCATCTGCTCCATGCTTCTCCCCTGGTTTCTGCTGGCAATTCTTGGTGTTGCTTGGCTTGTAGATGCATCATTCTAATCTCTGCCTCTGTGGTCAAATGGTGTTCTTCCCTGTGTGTCTGCCTGTTTCCCTGTCTTTCCTCTCTTATAAAGACATCAATCATATTGGATTGAGGGTTCACCCTACTCCAGTTTGACCTCTTCTTAAATAATTCCATCTGCCAAGATCATATTTCCAAATAAGGTCCCATTCTGAGGTTCTGGGAAGGACACGAACTTGGGGCAGGGGGAGGGGACACTATTCAACCCAGTACATCCATTAAGATAGTAAAAGGACATGCTATCTACTTTTTCTGCCTTATTTCCAAGTTTTAAAGACTTTTTCTTAACCACGGCAGTCACTTACTTTCCCAGTCTCTCCACTGACGTCTCATGTATTTCAATGTTAGTCATCCAGCTGGGGCTAGCTCTATATTTATCGATATAAATAGGAAAAATGCTAAGTATGTATCTAATAAGATAGTAAGGTGTAGATTACATAGGAGGGCTTAAATGTAATGATACAAAAGACTTAATTTCCAGTGCAGGTCTCAGGTTGCTCAGTTACTATTTTGGGAGAAATCATTTTCATGAGCCGCTTCAGTGTGCAACATGTCCCCGGAATTATTTAGGCCAATTCAGGAGAGTCAGTCTTGGCACACATTAAGAACAGAGGAGGGAATTTTAAGTTATACAGCCAGCTTCCTTGCGCTCCTTTTTTGTTTCAATGAAAGCTTTTAGTAGGGTGTCCAGTTAGGCAGAATTTAGGATTTTATAACAGAGAAGTTACCAGCACTTATCTAGGTTAGCCTCTGTAGCAAGTCTATTTAGAGTAGATTTTTTTGGAGGTGGGGAAGGGAGTCACTTCAAAGGTCCCTCAGTGATACATATGTTAGATGAGTAAGGAGCCCTTACCCTGGGGGAAAATTCCGTGGTCATTTAACAGGAGCTTTTTTTGGCTAGACTTTGTTCTAAAAGCCCTGGTTGGCAGAGACGGTTACAGAATTAGGAGCAGGTAGATTTGAGAGGAAAGGGATTGAGACTCATCTCCCACCCTTTCACTACTGAGATTCCATGTTCTTGAGGCTTTTTCTGATGAATCAAGACAGCCCAACCCAGCTGAAGTCAACTGATGGGAAAGGTTACCTGGACTCAAATAGGAACTCATTTATCTATCTATCTACTCATCTATCTAATCTCTCTCTCTCTCTTTATTAATCTATCTATCTATCTTGGTGGGGAGGTATCTGGGTTGGTGAACTAGGGTCAGCACAAGCCTTAAATATTTGTTACCTTCCTAAATCTAACTGTTCTGGCAGAGCATCATGCTGGAAAAAATGGCTGAGCATGTGGTTGAACTAAAGGTGATATAAGCTTACGGTCCAGGTGTGGGGCACAACTATGTCCGAGGCCAAGAAGCCATAACTGCCAACTGGGCATCTATTGGGCATGGTTGTGGCCCCAGAGAGATGGTGCTGGGCCTGATCTGCAAAACTCAGGTTTTCCTCTGCCTGGTCCTTTGGGGCTGAGCAACTGAACTTTGAATTCTTAGCACTGAGATGGCAGGTATAAGGAAGGTTTACAGAAGGAGATAATGAAATTTTTGATAAATAGGGCAGGTAAGAGTTCAAGCAAGAAATTAGAAAAATAGAAGTGATAATGACCTCGGTTTTCTCCCAGGTTGATAAAATGACTCAACTAGCTACAAGGCATTCAGTGACATTTTTGCCTGATTTTCTTCTTGTTGCAAGTCACCCCCAGGTAAGTGAATCTCTCCTTTTTCTCTTCTTGATATGTAAACTCTGGCTTCTGCCTAGAATTTTGTTATTCTTACTTCTGGAAAAACATTCAAGAGAATTGGGTAGAATGATCTCATTCAGAACAGATGATGATACAAGTTCTGTTTGTTTTCTTCTGGCATTTGCCAAAGTGCGGTTTGCATTATTCTTTATGGTATTTGTTTTCTAAAATGTAGAGATGTTGTCATCTTTCCCAAGTAGTTGATATACAGAAGACCTAGGCGTAATCTTGAGCTGTTGCAAATTTGTTATTGTTGTTGTTTTGGTAGCTCTTTTCAAACTTAGCTTTATATTTTAAAATGCTACTTATTGTAAAATATTTAAATAAAGCAGAAAAATAAAGACAGAAAACACTAGAAATTCTACCTCACAGTGATGACCACATCGATGCATACAGACACATGTAAGTATATGTATACAGCTTTATATAAACATATACTGTATGTGTTCTGCAAGCAACATCATTACTCAATAATTTATCGTGAACACCTTTCCATCTCCATAAATCTAGATCTAAAAATTACGATGGTTGGAGATTATCACATTGTCTGTACCATAACTTACTTAATTAGTTCCCTATCAAGGGCTAATTAGGTTGCTTCTGATTTTTCATCATTATAAACAATGCTGAACATCTTTGTGCCCACATTTTCACATTTTTATCATTATCATCTTAAGGTAAATTCCTTGACATGGGATTGCTAGTAATACTAAGCAAATGTTTTGCAAGCCATAAAATCCTATTTCTTAATACCTTGTCCAAACAGTCTTTGTCAGTATATTATCTTTGCCAATCTGCTAGGCAGGAAAAAGTTTAATTTTGTTTCAAAAATATTACAAATAAAGTATTTAAAAATTTTAAAGTACTATGTTTTCTGTACCACCTCAGTGTCCAGTTCTACTCTCTAAGATCTCCCATTTTAAATATTTCTATTATTCATAATGACTATTTCTGTAACTAAGATAATACTGTTATATCTATATGTATTTATTTATAATGTTAGAGAATATATTGACTTCCATTGAATTATCAAGGATGTGTGTTCTGCTTCTGTTTTTCTGCATCTACTCCTACTGCATTTATTTTATCCCACATTAATTTAGAAGTAAAAGTCAATATTTGCTTGGATTTTCCAAAAAAAAAAAAAAAATCCACTCGCACAAAGCTTTTACGGAAGATGTACATTCCTAAAAGAGATCGGAGATAAGTTTATATTGAAGCGAAGCAAACAATTTTAATGGGCACAGAAGACATTCCCATTTTTAAAAGCTCCATCAGTTGTCTATGGTTAATTAAAGATGGCAACCAATTCGTTGTCAACTTCTACTTGTCATCCTCCCTACTAGAAGATGGAGTTTATTTCCCCTCCCTTTGACTCTGAGCTGGCCTGGTAACCACTTAACCAATAGAAGGCAGTGGAAATTAACTGGTGTCAGTTTCTTTGAGGACTCACAGCTTCTGCTTCCTCTCTCTTAGAATGCTTGTCCTTGGGATGACCTGTCTCGAAACCTAGCCACCATGATGTAAGAAGCTCCAGACAACATGTGCCCACCTGAGCTCCCAGCCAACTGCCAGCATCCACTACTAGCCATGCGAGTGAGCCATCTTGGACATTCCAGTCTAGTTGAGTATCCAGGTGTTTGCAGTTCTAGCTGCCTGTGATAATGTGGAAATGGAAAATATATCTAATGAACTTATGGATTTGGCTAAGGAGATTTTTGAGCTCCTAGATGTCTTCAGACACAGCTCATATCATACAGAGCAAAAGAAACTCCCAGGTGAGTCTAGACTTAGGATGGAGTGTTAGAGAGCAATGCATACCTGAAGCAGCTGTCTAATCGCCGGGTTTATCTTCACCTCGTGCCAACATTGCCCTCTTTTGCAGGCTCCTCATCCATCCTCTCACCATCTCTAGTCCTCCTCCCTGCTACCACTATCACTTCTCTTCCTTTCAAGAGCTGGACTAGCCAAATTCCTCCTCTAGTCTCATTTAAAATATCTTTCCCCACCCTGAAAACTTTATGCCTGCTGAGCCAGGTTCTCATTGGGCAAGCACTTATCAAGGCAATCTTCTGAATAAAGTCAGTTCTCTCTGGAAGGAGAATTGTGGCGAGTGAAATTTTCTCTGCTAATGAACCACACGTAAGCTACACTTGCCTCTTCTCCCACATTCAGAGCGGAAACCGCTTCTTCTTCTTCCTCTCGCTTTCTCTTCCTTCCTCTCTTTGCTTGTTCTCCTCCCCCGCATTCCTTTGGACACCAGGAGGAGATAAAACTGTCAATGATGAGACGCCCAGTTGCTTTTTCAGACCAATCACTGTTCAAGTTCCGAAAAACAAATTACTTCACTGTAGAACTGTGAACCTAGAGTCCATAAATAAGTGTTAGATGACAATGGAAATGAATTAATCAGTTAATCAACACATTTGTTAAGCACCTGTTTTCTGGAAGGCACTGAACTAGCCAACGGGGAAGAAATAAAAGATGTATGACATCAGTTCGCGCTTTATTTCCTCTCCCATTTTTGTTCTCAGCACCTCACGTACGTCACAGTAACTCTCATCCTAGTCTATTAATTCAAACATATTTCCTGAGTGTTCCCAATGTATCAGGCACTATAGAAGCATACGCCTTTAGGAAGCTTCCTTCTGCTCTTTACACTCTCTCCTTGTATTAGTTTCCTAGGGCGGCCGTAACAAAGTACCACAAATGGGGTGGCTTAAAACAATAGAAATTGATTCTCTCACAGTTCTGGAGGCCAGAAGTCCGATATCAAGACACAGGCAGGACCATTCTCATTCTGAAACCTCTAGAGGAGGACCTTTCCTTGCCTCTTTCAGCTTCTGGTGGCCTCAGGCATTCCTTGGCTTATGGCAGCATCACTCCAATCTCTGCCTCCATCTTCACGTGGCTGTCTTCCCTCTGTGTCTGTCTGTACCAAATGTTCCTCTTCTTACAAGGCCACCAGTCTTGTTGAATTAGGACCCACCTTATTCTAATATGACCTCATCTTAACTTGATTATATCCGCAAAGACCATATCTTCTAAAAGGGTCATATTCACAGGTACCAGGTGTTGAGACTTCAATGTGTTTTTTTCAGAGGGAGACAATTAAACCCATAACACACCTCTTTTCTCTTTCTCTTCCCCTCTGATTAAGCTTTTCCTCTCCTTCTACTCTGCATTCCATAACTTCTTTCCCTTTTCTTCACACATCTGTACCCTCCATCCTCATGCACCTCCACCACAGACCAGCCTCCCCTTCGTTTTCAGCTACAAATCAACCCTGTCTCTTCCAGTGGTGATGCTGGCTCCCTTGGGGGTGGGTCCCAGGGGCCCCGAGGTGTGTAAAGGAGGGAAAGGAGCTTAGGCAAATGTCTTAGAGTGACACCTGTCTCAGCAGTTGCTTTCTCTCTCTCACTGTCTCAGTGTCCTGCAATCTTGAACATATTACCCACTAGTAAATGCCCTGGAAGGAAAGAGCTGAGAAAAAAGAAGGGAGATAAGGATGAAGAAATTCTTTAGATAATTATAGCAGGCAATTAATCTAATTAAATGAATATTATTCAATCACTTTCATAATACCTGCCAGAATGTTATCAGATTTCCATAGAGTGCAGCAGAATATTTCTAAATAAGTAGAAAAGGACTACAGCTCTTAACTTTGGCAATAAAACTTTTAATAAATCCATCAACTCCATCTCAGTCATTTTGTATGTCCTCCAGTGGGTACTGCCTTTTTTGACAAAGTGGTTTGCAATTGGACAGTATGTCATTGGTGCCTAATACTTGAGTGATTCCGATTAGATCAACCACAAGAGCTGATACATATAAGTGCTGATGAATATACTTTATCAAAGTGAGCTGGCTTCTGATAGCAAAGAGTCAATACCTCCAGTGTCTGTTTTCTTCCCTCAGTCACATAAAAGAGTGAGGGCTTGTGGTTGAATCTTAATGGACACAAGTGTATTATCTCAGTTGTTGATGGTCTGTTCACCAGTGTCTCCCTCCCACATAGAGGAACATTAGTGGACTTCACCACCCTGTTTTCTGGCATCCTAGGTGGGAAAATGAAGAGAATCATATTGTGGTGACACATTTCAACCCAACTCCTACAGGCTGTGAGCCAACTCTGAAGCAGGTACGAAGGGCTGGTTTATTAGTCTGCTAGGACTTTCATAACAAAATGTCACAGACTGGGTGGCTTCAACAACAGAAATTTATTTTCTTACGGTTCTGGAGGCCAGAAGTCCAACATTAAGGTGTCAGCTAATTTAGTTTCTTCTGAGACATCTCTCCTTGGCTTGCAGATGGCTGCCTATAGCCACTGTCTTGCTGTGTCCTCCTGTGATCTTTTCTCTGTGTGCACCTCTGGTGTCTCTTTTGGTGTCCAAATTTCCTCTTCTTATAAGGACTCCAGTATGATTGGATTAGGGCTCACCCTAATGGCCTCATTTCAACTTAATCACCTCTTTAAGGCCCTATTTCCAGATACAGTCACATTCTGAGGTGCTAGGGGGTTAGGGTTTCAATAAATGAATTTGAGGGGGACACAGTTTGGCCCATAACAGCTGAGTTTGCCAAGACTGGTTGGTTTTGAAGGAGTATATGACTTCTAACATGGCTTTATTTCCTACTTCCTGCCTTTACCCCCACCATCCAGAGCCTTGACTGATACTTCTAGCCGGTACCTATGACGACTGAATTAAAAATAAAGTCTCTAGAATAAGTTTTCCCAGTTATGGTTTGAAGACCCACAGCTTCATATCTCCTAGAGTATTTGCTAAAAATGCAGATTCCTGGACTACCAGAAGACTTAGGAATATGAATCTCTCAGGGGTGGAGCCTAGGAACCTGCACTTTTGCATGAATTACCTCCCCACATAATTCTCAGGAACACTGAACTGTGGAGTTGTTGTGTCACTATCTGTTGGAGATAACTGACTTTACAAAACCAACAACTGGGCTCTAATTTTTTTCATATGCTAATACGCTTTTTAATTAAAAGTTGCCGAGAGAGAGCAAGCTGCTGTTGGTGAACTGTGCATAACCCACACTGTTTTATTGATGTTGTGATCAATAGGGATGGACTATTACTGGAGCATTAACAAAGAGTTGTGGTCATTATAAGTTATTGTAGTCTAAAGGCAGGAAATCCCACAAGTGTGTGTTGAATGTGAGAATTTTATGCATCATGCAATTCTTCAGAGACAAATCAAAGAACATAATTGCTTTAGAGATCCTTTCCAAAACCAGTGAGATTACATATATGTGTGTGTGTGTGTATACACATACATGCATGATATTATATATGCACGTATATGTATGTATATCCTGGTGTGTATTATATATGTGTATGTGTATGTATATATATATATATACAGGCACACACAAATATATGTGTGTGTATGTGTGTGCACATGTATGCACATATATTTCACATATAATAGAGTGTCAAGCACCCTCCTATAGATTTCTGAGGATTTTCCTGGAGTTTCTGATCCTGTACTCATCCCTACTCCATATTCAAGTGTTAAACATCTCCATCTTGAAGTTCTTTGCCTAAACTCAGCACAGAGAATACCTCACTTGCCAACTTTCTTCCTAAACTTTGGTTTTCCACTGTGTTACTTGGCCTTCTCTCTCTCTCTGCCTCTTTCTCTCTCTCTGTCTCAAATTACCTTCTTCCCTCCATTCTAACATCCACCTCATCTCAAATTCTTTTCCTCCGACAACCTGGGCAAGACCAAAAAAATTATGTTACTAAATTATATATAGTGATTTAGCTCTCTATTCTCATCCCTGACTGGGCTCTGGGCCTTCCTTTGAATTAAAAAGGAAAATCCTAAGGAAGACATACAGATGGCCAACAGGGACATGAAAAGATGTTTAACATCGCTAATCATCAGGGAAAGGCAAATCAAAACTACACTAGGATATCACCTTACACCCATCAGAATGTCTATAATCACCAAGACAAAAAACAACAAATGTTGGAGAGGTTGTAGAGAAACAGGAACTCTAATTCACTGCTGGTAGGAATGCAAACTGGTGCAACCTTTATGGAAAACAGTATGGAGATCCTTCAAAAAATTAGAAATACCTTATGATCCAGCTATCCCACTATTGGGTATCTATCCAATGAACCTGAAATCAACAATCCAAAGAAGCTTATGCACCCCTATGTTCATTGCAGCATTATTCACTATAGCCAAGAAGTGGAAGCAACCCAAGTGCCCCCTGACTGATGATTGGATAAAGAAGATGTGGTATATATATATACAATGGAGTACTACTCAGCCATAAAAAAGACAAAATTGTCCCATTTGCAACAACATGGATGGACCTGGAGGGTATTGTGTTAAGTGAAATAAGCCAGAGAGAGAAGGACAAACACCACATGATTTCACTCAGATGTGGAATACAAACTAACACATGGACAGAGAGAACTGGTTGGTGGTTACCAGGGGCAAGGGGAATGGGGGTGGGCCCAAGGAGTGAACGGATGTATTCATATGGTGACTGACACAGAATAATGTACAACTAAAACTTCACAATGTTATAAACTATTAAGACATATATTAACCATTTTAAGTGAACAATTCAGTGGCATTAGGTGCAATCACAATGTTGTGCAACTATCACCACCATCCATCTTCAGAACTTTTTCATCCTCCCCGACTGAAACTCCCCCATTAAACAATAACTTCCCATTCGCCCAACCCCCAATCCCCGGCCACCGGTAACCACTATTCTACTTTCTGTTTCTGTGAATTTGCCTGTTCTGGTTTTCTCATATAAGTGGAATCATAGGATGTTTTTCCTTTTGTGTCTGGCTTATTTCATTTAGCATGATGTTTTCAAGCTTCATACATGGTGTAGCATGTGTCAGAATTTCGTTCCTTTTTAAGGATAAATAATATTCCATTGTATGGGTATACTATATTTTGTTTATCCATTCTTCTGTTGATGGACATTTAGTTTTTTTCTACCTTTTGGCTATTGTGAATAATGGTGCTATGAACATGGGTGTACAAATATCTGTTTGAGTCCCTGTCTTCTACTCAGTATATACTAGAAGTGGAATTGCTAGATCACATGGTGATTCCATGTTTAACTCTTGTTGCATTTCTTTTTATTGCACATGGTAGGTGTACATCAGCACTAGATAGGGAGTCAGAAAGCCTGAGTTCTAGTCTTGGCTCAGTCACTTATGACTTGGGGAAGTAACCCAATCTTCCCCACCTCCTTTCATTTTCTGTAAAAGAAGGGGCCTGGACCCTGATCCCTTCTGGTTCTAAGATTCATGAAATGGTTATTGAATTATGATTTCACAAAATCACATAATACTTTATTTCAAAAATGCCTAAATCACTGAAGGTACAATCTTCATTTTTACATCTGTCTCCAAAGTTATTCTCTTACAACATACTATATTTTGTGTAGAAAAGTGTAGCTACTAATATTTGGCATTTTAGCAATAACTTGACAGTCTCATCCATCCATCCATACATTTATTTACTTTAAGTGCTGGAGATATAAAGATGAATCTGATACAAATTCTATTCTCAAGAATTATTTAATCCAATGGTAGAGGCAGAGGTAGAGCAATTATCTTCCTCTTTTCCTCCTCTCAAATGTGGGGGAGAGGTGGCATTTTGGCCTGGGACTCACATCCGTGAAAACCTCAAATGCTAGACTTCTTTTTCTTTTCTTTTTCATTTTTATTGAATAAAATTGACATGTAAAATTGTGTAAGTTTAAGGTGCACAACATGTTACTTTGATACATTTATATATTGTAATACGATTGTGAAGTAGTGATGTTTATCACATTAAGTAATTATAGTACAATATTATTATCCATCTTTATTACACTGTGCATTAGTTCTCTATGGCTTATTCACTGCTCGTTACCAGTTTGTACCCTTAAACACCATCACGCTTATCTCCCCCCCAAACCCATCCTCTGGTAACCCCCATTTTTCTCTATGTTTTTTACAGGTTTAACTTTTTCAGATTCCATATGTAAGCGATATCATACAGTACTTGTCTTTCTCTGACTTATCTTGCTTAGCATCACGTGCTCAAGGTCTATCCATGTTGTCGCAAATGGAAGGATATCCTCCTTTCTCATGACTGAATAATATTCTGTTCTGAATATGCACCACATCTTTTTTATCCATTCATCCATTGTTGTGTATTTGGGTTGTTTCCATATTTTGGCTGTTGTGAATAATGCTGCAATAAACACGGGAGTGCATATATCTCACCAAAATCCTGTTTTAATTTCCTTTGGGTATATTCCCAGAAGTGGAATTGCTGGATCATATTGTAGTTCTATTTTTAATATTTTGAGAAACCTCCATGTTGTTTTCCATAGTGGTTAGACCAATTTACATTCCCACCCACAATATATAGGGATTCCCTTTTCTCCACATCCTCGCCAGCACCTGTCTCCTGTCTTCTTGATAATAGCCATTCTAACAGGTGTGAGGTGATATCTCATTGTGGTTTTGTTTTGCATTTTCCTGATGGTTAGTGATGTTGAGCATCTTTTCATGTGTCTGTTGGCCATTTTGATGTCCTCTTTGAAAAAATGTCTATTTAGTTCTTCTGCCCATTTTTAAAATGAGATTGTTTTTCAAATGTTAGACTTCTGATATTGAAGTTAAACATACAGTGACAGAAATCATTAACAAGATTAAAGAAAAAAGATATCATACAAATTTAACCTTGTATCTCATTACTATATCATACCTCTGTAGCATTATACAATTAATGTTTTAAATAAATGCTGTAATTATCTTGTGATGAGCAATAGTATATTAATTGAGTGTATGTTAAAAGCATTAATTTTTACATGTAAATAGTTGAAGAACACCACAATATTTGTTATCCTGAGTATCAGATAGGATTGTACTTGGCAGAGAGTAAGACGGATATCCAACAAAGAGTATCTTAAACAAGGAAGATACACTTTTTCTCCTATAACCACAAGGTTAGAGGGAGGCAGTTCAAGACTAATGTGGCTGCAGGAGAATGTTGTGCTGGATGACAAATCCTTTTTCCTTTCCTCCTGGACTGGACTACATTTCCCAGACTTGTTTGCAGTTAGTTAGTATGTCCATATAATGGAATTCTGGCCAAAGGAAAGTAGGTGGAAGTGATATATACACTACTTTCAGTTTCGGTTCATAAAACTTCACTGTGGGAACTCTCCATTCCTTCTCTTCCTCTCTCTGCTGGCGGGATGTCCACACCTACAGTGAGCTGAGAAACCACATGTTGATGATGGTAGAGCCTCCATTAGCCTGGGTCCCTGATTGATGACATGGAGCTGAGCAATCCTTTCTACTCCTAGACATTTTAACTTTACATGCATAATAAAAAAGCCATTATTGTGTGAGATTTCAGGTCTTGCTTATTGTAGAAGCTATTACCTTCACTGATGAAGATGATATCAAGAGACCGACTCTGTCTATCTTCCTTGTCTACCCCTGAGCTTGTGGCTTTCATCCTCATCATCATAAGATGGCTGCTACATTACCAGCTACCAATGTCTGCATTCCAGGCAGGGAAAAGAGGACCAGGGAAGATTAGAGATGAACCCTTCCCAAGGACTTCAACCTAATTTTTGGTGGCTAGGCTTGTGGCATATGACTACTTCTAGTTGCAGAGGAGACTGGGAATTGGAATATTTTGTTGACCAACCTCTTCTGTAGAGAGATTTAATGTTGAAAATTAGCCAAAAGGTACTATCTTCTCTCTTGGCATTTCATCTCAACAACCTTGAAAGTGACTTCTTTGATCCCTGAGAGGCCCAGTTTGAGTTTAAGCAGCTTCTTCAGCCCTCCTGCCTGTGGGTGGAGGTCAATATCTGGCCACCTGCCTGGCCTGCCTGATCCAGGGTGTGGTACCTTGGTTGGTCCTGGTCACTTCCCAAGTTGCAGCTTTATCTCTCTTGTTGATTCATCTTTCCTGTTGGTCCCAGTTCATAGAATGTTACTTCTGTGTTTGGTATCCATTCCTGGTTTTATTCCTGCCTCCTAGAGCTGTACCGCCCTCCAGGAAGACGGATAGGGACTGCCCTAAACTCAGTGGAATCCTGCTACCCATGAAGAGGCCTAGGTCTTGCTTATCCAACCACCTGGACTTCTAAGTGTCACTCACCCACAGTGGTCCAAGATCACTGAGCTCTCTGCCCTGCTGGGCTGCCGGTTCTGCCCTGTGCCTCAGATGCCCACCATCTTCTAGGGCTGGGACTGGGAACACTCTGTGCCTTATGCACTGGGGCCTTGTCCATTTGGCTGATACATCATTGTTGGCTGGGCCTGATTCTCTCTTCATGTATGTGTGTGTTTGCACGTATGTAGGTTAGGGAAGGCTTGTTCTGAACTTCTGAACTGGGCTGTGAAAGATGGTCAGGATTTGGGCAAGTGTTGATGAGGTCTTTCCTAGTGATCTGAGTAAGATACCAGGTAGGAAGGTAGGTGTGGCAGACAATGTCACTATTCGACCCATCCCCCATGTCCCTTTACCTTTTCTCTTCTTCCACTCCCACCCCAACCCCATAAACAAACTTGTTGTGTTTCACTTCCAATGTCTCTGCACTTTTAACTCTTTGAGGACTGCCTTTGGACTATTGGGGCCAGCTTTTCCTTCTCACACAGAGATCCAGAAGGGCCTGGAGTTCATATCTCACCTCCCTGTCCCCACCCACCCAGCCCTTAGCCAATGACTAGCTGGTGCGGGAGTAGGAAGGCCCCATAAACTTTGCCTCTGAGGCTTAATTTAAACTTCAGACTTCCCTGCTGGATCAGGCCCATGCTCCCTCTACTCCCCTCCATGGGTCTGTGTCGGAAATCACTCCCCTTCTTGGCTTTTTCCCCTCCCCTGTCTAGCTTCCTTAAAAAGTCACCTGTACGTGAACCCTCATCTCAGGGCCCCTGGGGAACTCCACCTAAGATAGTAGGAGTGTGCATGGGGAACAGAAACAGCTCACTTTAACGCAGTGAAGTAAGGTAAGTCAAGGTAAGGTTACAGAGGGCTCTGAGTGCCAGCAAGTTATCAGTGATTTCTTCTGTAGGGAATGAGCTGTCACTAGCAGCTTTTCAACTGTGAATAAGCCTGCATATGAGGGGGATTAATAAGTAAGAGTGGAGGGAATCTGGAGGCATTAAGCTGGCTAGAAGGCTGTTTTAATAATCCTGAGTTACTGAAGGCTTAGAATAGGTTTGTAGGCTGTGGCCGCAGGAAGTGAGGGACGCGGACACGTGAGAGGGATTTTGGAAGCCGTGTTGCCACAGTGTGGGAACTAACACTGAGCATGAGAGGAAAGAAGACATCAAAAGTGATGCCAAGTCCTGAGTCTTGGTGTGTGAGGAGTTGGGGGTGCCATGTACACAGAAAGAAGGGCTGGTTTAGAAGGAAATAGTGAATCTGGTCTCTGTTCATGGCCTGTCACACTGAAGTCACATATTTTAACCTGGAATTAATATTTCTTTCCCTTGCATGCCTCATGATTTATCTTTCAGGAGCAGACAGTCCTTTCCAAGTCATCATTTTGCATAATTCTTAGATCATTATGGCTTAATTGGTGTTTGATCATTTTTAGCCTTAGCTCTTCAACATCAAGGGAGAGTTTACAGGGGAAAAAAAAAGATCTCCTCATTGCAATGACAGCAAGTCTCAGAGCTGCATGTTGTCTTCTTTCACAGGTTCTCGAAAGGCATGCATTGCATTTAGATAACATCTAATGCCAAGGGAGCAGCGAGCTGTGAGAGTTGAGCTGTTAAACGGTTACATTTAACAGTAGGGCTGAGTTTACTGCACATATTAAAATTTAAATATGTCCTTCTTCATGACCCTACAATATACGAATCATTCTGCAGAAGCAGAATGGGTGAACTTGCAGGCCCAGAAATTCTGAATAATAAAGACACAATATAACCACTGTGTCAGAAAAAAGAAAATCATTTTTCTTACAGACACAGTACTGAGCTTTATTGTCAGTGTTATCTGAGGTTGTATTTTGCTTAAGATAATGAGCACTTGTCCTAAGAACTGGGAAATACTCAAAGGCACTCACTTTTAATTTAAACACAAGTGAAATGTACCATCCCGGTGATATCACCACCATTGTTAGCACATCCGGGGTTTATTGCTTTCAAATTTACATGTTCCTTGTGGTAGATGATGATGCTGTGTGTTATCAGCAGCTCTCTGTGGGCATCCTGAGGAACAACCTTATACTTAGTAAATAAGGACCAAAGCACTGAAGGATGAGGCCTTAATGAGCTTAATCATTCATGAGTTGATTTAGACCCACCAACCTTTTTGAGCACCAACTATGTGTTAGGCATAGTGCTAAACACTAAACACTGGAGATACACGGATGAATAAATGAGGGATGTACACAGACTTGCAGGCCAGTTGGGGTTGCAGATGTTGGAAATGGATAATTTCAGCACAGTGTGGTGTGGTACACAGAGGTCTCACCAGGCTGCAGAGAGGAGGGGACACCTCTGGAGGTTATGGAGAGCCCAATCCGGTCGTCCCTGCCTGCTTGTTTTAATTGGATTGAGCACTCCTTACAGCTGGCACTTTAAAAAGAGGAAAGATTCCTCTAAGAGTTAAATATAGAATGACTCTATACCCAACAATTCCACTCCTAGGTATACACTCAAGAGAAATAAAAATATACGTCTACACAGAAACTTGTAGCAGCATTATTCATAATAGCCAAAAGATGGAAACAACTGAAATGTCCATCACCTGAAGAATGGATAAGCAAAATGTGGTCTATCCAGACAAAGGAATGGTATTCAGCCATACAAAGGAATGAAGTACTGACATATGCTACAACATGGAGGAACCTTGAAAACGTTATGCTAAGTAAAAGAAGCCAGACACAAAAGATCACATCTTGTGATTCCATTTGCATGAAATATCCAAAATAGATAAAGCCATAGAGACAGAAAGCAGATATGTGGTTGGCTGGGACTAGGGGGAGCAGGGATGGGGAGTGACTGCCTAATGAGTATGGAGTTTCCTTTTGGGGAGATGAAAATGTCTTGGAACTGGATAGAGGTGGTGTTGCCCAACTTTGCATATGTACTAAATGCCACTGAACTGTACACTTCAAAACCTAGTTATTTGAGTGTTCAGACCAAAGCCAAAGGGACACCAATTAGACTTTCTTAATTCTCTTACCTGGGAAAATTAATTACTAACAGAAGGATTTCTTCAAAGTTATCTTTGGTTTGTGGTATGTTTTACACCAAAATATGCTCACTCTTTGAAATATAAACAAAAGTAGTCTGATTCTTCTCATTCCTTTTGCAGGGAGAGAAATATGTAGTAAGCTGACCTCTTGTTCTCCATTTCTTACCCTACCTTCAATTCTAGAAGAATCTCCTGGCCAATAGGATTTCAGAGGAAGCTTTCCAGAGAAGAAAGTTTCTGTCTAAACTGAGCATTGAGGGGTGAATTGGAGCTACTTATATGAAGAATTTGGGAAGAAGGAGGGGTAGAAGGAATTGCGGTTGGAGGAAACAGCACGAACAAAAGAATGTAGCATGAAAAAACATGGTGTATTTGGAAGAACTACAAGCAGATCATTATTAGTGTATGGGAAGATGAGGCAGAGACCGGAAGATGGGGCTGTAGAGGTAGAAAGGGAAGGCTTTCTATGTGATGCTAAGGTATTTTGGAGGCGGTGGTGTTCTAGAAATGGCTTGCCCATGCACAAGCTGATTGTGCACATCTCCCAACTCCGAGTTCAGTGACGTCACATTGGTAGCTTGAAATTGGCCAAAGTGAGGGCTCCGTGGGTGTGCAACCTCTATGAGTGTGCAAATAGCACAGGGCTTCATGTTTGGTTTAATGCTCTCTTGTTGTGGTCTTGAAATTCTGAATCATTTTTCACAAGTGACTCCACATTTTCATTTTTTACTAGGCCCTACAAATTATGTAGCTGGCCCTGGGTGGGAGAATTTACACTACAGAAATTGGCAAATGCTACAAATCAGGGCTTTCCCCTCAGGAGAACCAGTTGCCAAACATTGATCAGCACATCACTGTCTAGAGGGAAGACACTGAAAGGGGTAGTTTCCAAGGTGTGATTGGATGGGGTGCAGGAAGTTAGGGGACTTAGGGGAAAGATGTCTAATGAGTTCCTGGTTTAGGAGATAAGATGATAGTGAATTGTGGGTTCATTTATTACTGTATCAAAGAGAAACATGTGACCGTCTCTTTTCCCTCATGCAACTTGCTAAGTGCTAGGAACTAAAAAACAAATCAGACTCGGTCTTGAGGAAAGGAGGTCAGGGAAGACCAGTTATTAATCTGAATCATGAAGTAGAACAGAAGTTATGTGCAAAGGCAGGCAAGCAAGAGAATCTGGGTCCTTTTAGAGAATGGCAATTAATCCTATGTGGATTAATTGATCCTAATGGCTGAAGTTGGGTGCTTCTGGGGGTGGAGAAGACACCAAAGACGGGTCAGGAGGGTACCAATCACCAGGACCATGGCCACAATTTTGTTTTATTTGGCAGGTGATGGAGAACCCTTATAGGATAGAGATAGAGTAGTGATGTGCCTAGATTTTCATTGTAGAAAAGTCCTCTTTGCCAGTATGGGGAGTAGGTTGGAGTCAGGGAACCATTTAGGATGCATTTACACCTGGTCAGGATGGGAATGAGGGGTGCCTGCCATGCTAAGGTGGTGACAGTGGGGAGAAAGAAAAAGGAACTGTTTGAAATATTTAGGTAAAAATGGCAGAATTTGATGCCTGGTTGTGGGTAATGAAGGAGGGGAGAGAGATTAGGATTACACTCAGGTTTCTGACATGGATGTCTATGTGGAAAAAGAAAAAGAAAAGTTTAAAAAATCATTGAAACATCTCTTCTGTCCCTGAAATCATCCTATCCTATTTTGCTTAGAGAGGGTATGTTAGTCCCATACAGGCAATCAAATTCAAGCCATAAAAATGTGTAGTTCAATGAAAACATGCTCCAGACGGAAATGATACCAGGAAACTGTTGGTTCAATACAAACACAACTTGTTTGTAAGCCAACCTGGGAAAGGGAGACGCAGTACAACTTCATAACAACAATAAAATACTGACTGACAAATCCCACCAGGTGGTATTCACCATCTCATGGCTTGTCACCTTAATTTAGACAGAGTCCAGGCAAGGGAAGATATAAGAAGACACTGAAAGGATAGAGATGAACTGAGGGCACACTGGTCATAAGTGGAGTTTGGAGAGTTGTTTGCATATGGGGGGAAGCCTGGCTTAAAATGGAAGACTCTACAGTACTGTTCATTTAGAATTTTGTGCTAAAGAGAAAAATAAACCCAATGACTGTATTAGGGAAAATGAAATGTATTCAGTTTACTTACACAAGCATGTATGTGAGATTGATTCAATTTAATTTGCAAAATGTTTGCCTTAGACTCTGTGCTCCTCAAGGAGGAGCTTATAATCATCAACAGAAATAGCCAACTGTAAAAATGAGAGACTGAACATACAAATGGACAAAGGCCAGACCTATGGTGTAAAATTTATTAATAAATGTAAAGCTCTGACCCTAAAATCTGCAGCAGCCAGTCCGGGAAACCAATCCACTGTCTAGAGTAACCAGCTCAGAAAGCCAGCCTACTATCTAACCTATTATAGGAAGTCAGACCACTATCTCTAGTCACCAGTCCAGGAAGCCAAATGGGTTATAGTGATTGGACCCAAATGGCCAGGACTTGATTAAAATCTGACAGTTTCCCTAATTTTTTTTTTGTCTCTGTTTTCACCTTAGGACCAACCAGAGTAAGCTAAATATGCACCTGTAACCAATCAAATAGGACTCTCTGCTCCTAGTTAGCCCACCTACAGCTTCCCCAGTTAGGGCACACCTGGAGCTTTTCCTTTTTCCACTGTGAAGCGCCCCACTCCTCTGCCTGCCTTTGAGTCTCTGCTGAACGCAAGGGATGGTGGCTGCCTCCCTTACTACAGCAAGCTCTGAATAAGTAGTCTTTGCATGTTCTCATTTGGGTGATCTTCATTTATTTCCACATAGAGAAGGCAGAATAAAGTAAGTGCTAAAAATACCTACAAATTTCACACTGTCTGGGAATAAAGGAAAGAGTAATTCATTCTATTGGAGAAGGTGGGGAAGGCAAACTTGCAGTGACTAGCTGAAAAACACCCATGGTACACTCCTAAATAATTTCTCTATTAAATGCTTGTACAGTAATGCTAAAATAACTGTAGACTTTTCATGAAGGGAGAGATGCTGTTCAACCTCCAAAGGGAAAGAGCACTCCTGGCAGCTATGGCTTAGATCTTCCCTCCTAGCTCAGGACTCAAAGAAAAACTTGAATCTCTGACATTGGCAGGGGTTCATCTAGACTTCAGGAATTCTCTGTTGGACATGATCATAAACCGTGTGTTTTGTGTGAGAAAGGTTGTGTATTTTCATTGTACTGGCTAAATAACATTTTATGATATTTATGGTTTTTCAGTCCAATTTTCCCTCTCTATCCCCCTTATTCAAACGGATAGTAGAGGCTGATGTTTCTTGTTCAGAGAAGGCTTGCTGCTGACCAGTTTGTTTCCAAAACCTTAACCCATTGAGAAGATAAAGCTGTAGATCCCTGAGGGGAAACCTCCAATAAGAAGATTCTGCTTGGAGATCTGATGCCATGGAGAAGCAGGAGGGAGAGGTGTGATGGAGCTTCCCCCTGTCCATCTGAGCCACTCCCCACCACAGATCAGAAAGAGTTTAGATAAAAGGGGAGTCTGGGGGTCTTGGAGGAGGGCATCTTGGTTATGGCTTGCCAGAAGTACCTGGACCCAAGGGAGAAGCGGCAGTGGCTACCCAGCTCATTTAGGCAGATGGGATCCCACATGTGGATGGCAGCAGCAGAGCCCTAGTGGGCCTTCTGGGCCATGCAGGAAGACGAGGATGTCTCAGCCATAACCTGATAACCCCTGTGAGCCAAATGATGCTTGTCCAGAGGACCAATCACAGAACGGAGACAAACCTCTATTACCTTGCTCCAGGGAACCGTCTGGAAACACTGAAAGTGACTGAGGTTACATTTCTACCAGCCTTGCATTATCAGAAATCAGATTGATTTATATAAATAGAGAGAGGAGGTGTTTCTTGCACCTGAGTTTGGGGACTATGATTCATAGACACTTACATGAAGTTAACAAAAATAAAAGGACCATAGAATAAATACAAATTATCTCACATCATGTGTGTGGGCATATTCAGGGTGGACTGTATGTATGGAAACACTCATGAGTTGGGGGGGATGGAAGACCAAGTAGGGAGATAGATTAGTTATCTAGCCACCCACAAGATGGTGTCAAGGAGTGTGTTTGTTTACATTTGTGCACAGATTTCTTTGTCCTTCCTGTCCTTTCTTCTTTCACAGATTTTTGTGGCTGTTCTTCGTGTCAGGGTTTTGTGAATTGGGTAAGAAGTTAGACTCCCTTAGGGAAATGCATTGAGTAGGAGTTCAAAGCAGAGTAGAAATGATGAGGACATTGGGAACTATTAAATTTTTATTGCATAAATGCTTGGTGTGTTTATGTTGTTGGGGCTTAGAGAGAAGAGAGCTAGGACATATTTATTTTGGGGGAGAATTGTTTTAAAACAAGAAAGATTTAGGAGGACATATCACCTACATCTATAAATTACAAAATGTTAATTCATTACAAATATCGACTGGATTTCCAACAGAAAAATGAACTGGTCCTGATTTATGTGTTATGTAGGTGACTCACAACTTTGCAGCCCATTATTGTCCCTGCTCTTCTACCACCAGCTGTAGCAAGGAGAATCTCTTTGGTGGCCATAGTGGGGAGAGAATGGAGACTTAGGTATGATTCTGGCAATTGTTGGCACCCGATCCTGGGGACGGGGCATAGTGTAGGCCAATTCACCAATATGGAGGATTTTGGGGGCTGGCAGTCAGTTCCTGGAGCACTGTACAATTGTAGCACAACCCCAACCTGTGGGAGAGCTCCCGGGGAGGGAGCCAACAGGCTACAGGTCAAGAACCAGCTTCTCAGATGGGTGCTCAGGTCGTGAGGAGGAGACCTGAACCCCCAGCAGGACAATGGGTCAGATTAAGGAATCAAGGTGGGAGGTGAATTCCATGGCTTGGTCCAGCACAGGACGGTTTCTCATGTGTAGAGGGCTTGCCCTACGGACAATAGATTCTGGACCTGCTTGGTAGCAAAGGAAACTTGGGGGGTGGTGGTAGATAGAATGGGCCCCCAAAGATGTCCACACCCTAATTCCTGGAGCCTGTGAATATGTTACGTTACATGACAATAAGTACCATTGCAGATGTAATTAAGATTACTAATTAATAATCTGTTGACATGAAGATAGGGAAATTATCCCGGATCATGGGAGGCGGGGAGGGAGGGAATCAATGTGGTCACATGAGCCCTTAGAGCAGAAAACTTTTTCTGGCTGGAGTCGAAGAGGAAGAACAGAAGGAGTAGTCAGATAGACTCCAAGATAGAATCCACTCTAGACAGTGGATTGGTTTCCCGGACTGGCTGCTGCAGATTTTAGGGTCAGAGCTTTACATTTATTAAACACTCCTTGTTTCATTGCTGGTTTGAAGATGGAGTAATACAGGCGGCCTTAGGTAGCTGAGAGAGGTTCTGGAAATGGGACCTCAGTCCTATAGCTGCAAGGAACTGAATTCTGCCAACAACCTCAATGAGCTTGCAAGCAGGTTCTCCCCGGGGTCTCCAGATAGGCACTCAGGCAGGCCAGCACCTTGATTTTGCCCTGCGAGACCCAGAGCAGAGAAACAGCTGAGCCCATCCCGAATTCAGGGAACTAATATATTTGTTTTGTTTTAGGCTGCTATGTCTGTAGGAATTTGTTACAGCAGCAATAGAAGATGAATGCAGGACTAGAGGTGACAGATGTCTCAGTACATTTGGGCCACTATAACACAATACCACAGACTGGGTGGCCTAAACAACAGAAATCTATTTTGCACAGTTCTGGAAGCTAAAAGTCTGAGATCAGGGGCCAGCATGCTTGGGTTCTGGTGAGAGCCCTCTTCCTGGTTTGCAATGTCCTCACGTGGCGGGGTGGTGGTGGGGTGGATTAAGTCTCTTCATCTCATTATCAGGGCACTAATCCCATCATGGGGGCTCCATCCTCAAGATCTAATTACCTTCCAAGGGCCCCACCTCTAAATATCATACATTGGGGATTTAGGCTTCAACAGATGAATTTGTGGGGGACACTTTCAGTCCATAGCACAGGGGGATGGATCCAGTCTCCCTTGATGGTGGGGTTGGGTTGGGTGATTTGGGGTGTGGGACTGAGTCTGCGGTAGGGACATCTGTGAATTCAGTGTCAGAAGGTGGAGACACCAGGCCAGAGCGGGAGAGGACTGTAACCCAGGATGTTGGAATTCTCTCCGGGCTCAGGGACTTCTAACTCCGTTGTCTTGATCCTGGTGGGTGGCAGGCTAATCACGTCAGCACACAGAAATAGCATTTATACCTGATGGCAAAGGAATCAGTTATACTTTTGGTTACTCCTCCTTCTCAAGTCTAATTGTCCTGTGACTAATTCTCTTGCAATTAGTTAACACCCTTCCAGGAAACCAGTTAGTAAAACAAAACATAGAGTTGAGAAGAAAAGGGTTTATTCAGCCACCGTCTCCTTTCCTTGATACAGCATTTTAGAAAATAATGTCTCTTCTGTATCCCACGTGAAAACTGTGCTGGGGAATTTGGTCAGAAAAACCAATTTTCCCAAAGACAGAAGTATTAAGATTTATGCTATTTTTATCTGAAAGAAAGTTGTTAGTTTTAAAAAAAGGTAAAGCCTAAAAGCAACTTCCACTTATTTCTTGTGATGTCACTTGGAAATATTTAAGGTTCAAAGGTTCTTTGTGTAATTGTAGTGGCTGCTTGGCAGAAACCCAGTGAAAGGATGTTAGGATTGCTGGTAGATGCAACGGAGCAAATGCCTTGGCGCTGAATACGGCTCTCCTCAGCCCTTTGCCACTTTCTGAGCGATTGTTTGCAATGCAGCCGTGAATGCCGGTTCTTGTGTCTCAAAGGCTGAATAAATCACTGTGTTCTCCAAGCAACTCTTGCACCTTTTCTTCAGTCACAGGTGCACAGAACGAAGGTTGTTACCTCTCAAGAGCTAACCTATTCATTAGAACAGGAAATTGCTCTGGGGTCCCCAAGAGGGGTGGTCTTTAGAATATCTCCCGAGAACTCTCAGTTATCCGGAAGGAACGTTTCTTCCTTTGCAAGTCTGAGCCATCTTTAGGACATAAGGTAGCAAGTTCAAGGTATTATCGGCATTTTTCAGTCTTCCTTGTGCATGGATGGATGGGTGGGCAATAACAGTTATTTGTAATATTTGAAATTGTTATGCAGAAGATGGGCACTTCTTGGAGATGATTCTGGGGTACGTCCAGATCTTACCTGCCTAAAATGTCACCTTGGATGATCTTCAGCGTATCCTGAAAATTCCTTCCTTTAAGTTTTATTTGTTTACTTGTTTGTATATGTGTCTACTCCATCTACTTCCAAAAAGGATTGGAGGCCTATGTCCACTCAAACCATTTAAACAAGAGCCCAAAGCCAAAAGTCTTATAACGGAAGAATGAAAAAGAGGAGATTTTTTTAATCAGAAAATTTTCACTGAGGAAAAATATGAAAATCGAGAACAAAACGAACTCTGAGCTTTCTAGCAGAGGGAGGTGTAGGAGACACTGCAGGGGTGGCAACTGCGGGTAGACGTGCACAGTCCTAGGGGGAACCCCAGGTCACATGGGAAGTGTAAGAAATGCTACATTATTATTTTCTTCCTAGCTTGATGTCCTCTTTAATTCAAGAGCTATTCAGGTGCATGTTTTAAAATTGCCAGGCAAAAATATTTTGGAATTAAAAAAATTATATTGAGGACATTAAATGGGGACAGTATGTATCAATTTTTTGAAATGTATTGACTTTTGTGTGCCTTGTTATAGAGCTAATTTTTCAAAATGTGAAGTGGCTGTTTGAAAAGAATGCACATCTTCTGCTTTGAGGATACATACAAAACTGTAATTTTTCAATCTTGTTAATTGGGCAATTAAAACCCTATGTGTTCTTAAACCCTATGTATTTTTGCATGCTTATTTATTTATTTTTGGTCTGCTTGAAGAATATATTTCAAAAGAGGTATATTAAAACTGTTCAAGGATTTTTGCTCTAAAAGAACTTAAAAAAAATTTC
This sequence comes from Tapirus indicus, assembly GCA_031878705.1. NCBI lineage: Eukaryota > Metazoa > Chordata > Mammalia > Perissodactyla > Tapiridae > Tapirus > Tapirus indicus. The sequence continues at coordinate 10,777,113 of CM062930.1, read as the reverse complement.
CCCTCCCATTGCACATTTTTAAGTTGGCATTTGAAAATATTCACTGAAAGTTTAAATAGTTCCGAAGAATGTAATTTCTGACTAACAGTAAATATAAGTGCCCTTCACTCTCCAAATCTATTTAATTCCCAAGTTTTGGTTGTTGAGTAGTGAGAGTCCAGAGAATGAGGGATTTATCTGAAATCTGAATCTGTCTGGTTCCTGAGTTCAGACGGTGTGAGTTTGGATAGTGGATGTCGACATTGCTAATTATGATGTTCCTAAATTACAACTGACATACAGAAAAGTGAACAAAACATAATTGTGCAGTTCATGAGTTCCTACAAAGCGAACATACCTGTGTCATCAGCACCCAGATCAAGGGAAGAGCATCACCAGTCTCCAGAGGCCCCTGAATCCCTTCCAGTCACTCCCTGCTCCACCCCAAGGAACCACTGTCCTGACTTCTCACACCGTTGGTTAGTTTGCTTGTTTCTGAACTTTATATGAATGGAATAATATAGCCTGGCTTCTCCTGCTCAATATTAGTCTGTTAGATTCAATTGTATCAACATTTTAAAGGAAACCTATTAATTAATTGGATAAGTGGAATTTATCCAATGGAACTTAAATATCATAATGATTTGAGTATACACTATAATCCTTTACAAACACATACACAAACAAATCTTTCTTAAACATTGGGAAAATCTATGTTTCTTCTTTCTCCTTGACTTGAATTTCCATTCCACTTATCCACTGAATTGTATCCTAATATAATACCATTTGTTTATACTGATTGAAAATCTTGTTTCCTATGACTATCAGGCTCTAAGTGATGAGAAATTGATTCTATGTTTAGTTATAATTTAAATTAGAACATGATTGATCAAAGTAAAAATTTATTACACATTTTGATAAATAATTGTTAAACATAAAACTAAATTTTGTTGGAGTTGTTCCTAGTAGTTGGGATAGGCAGAATAATGGCTACCCAAGATGGCCCCATCTGAATCTCCAGAACCTGTGCATATGCTAGGTTATAAGGTAAAGGGGATTTATGACTTCAGAAGGAAATAAATTTGTAATCAGCTGACTTTGAGATGGGGAGATTATCCTGGATTACCCAGGTGGGTCCAACATAATCACAAAGGAGGAGGCAGAAGAGAGAACAGGGGAGATGGCAGCGTAAGGACTCTACCTGATGATGCTGGCTTTGAAGATAAAGGAATTGGACCAGGAGTCAAGGAATATGGACAGCCCTTAGAAGCTGGAAAAGGCAAGGAAACAGATTCTCCCCTAGCACCTCCAGAGGGAAAGAAGCTCAGTGGACACCTAGAGTTTAACCCAGTGAGACCCATTTTGAACTTCTGACCTCCAGAACTGTAAGATGATAAATTTACCTTGTTTTAAGCCACTAAATTTGTGGTAATTTGTTACAGCAGCAATAGGAAGCTAGTCTGATAGTTGAGTATACTCTATTGCTAAAATGAGATTGGATGCAGCATCAATTTTATTTTTAATTCTCTTAATAAGAATTAGAAAGTTTAAATATTTTATAAGATAAACTAGTATGAGGAGTCACTATATTTGGATTTAAATTTCATGGTATGATTTAATGAAATAATTTTGTAACTGCCTCAATCTGCAAGAAATCATATGAATTTTATCTTCGGAAATATCTTGAAAAATATATTTCTGGAAAAATTACAGTTACATTTAAAAAATCACATCACTTATAGCTTTTGCTATTTGAACATTTTTCCTTCTAGATACTAAAATATCCTCGGCACAAGTATTGAGAGCAGCTGAAGAGAATTGCTTATGTTTAAAAATATGGAAAAAACCATTTTTTGCATTCAATATTTCTTACAAAAGCTCTTTCCTCTCCTGAGAATTCTCCTTTAAGATTGATACATCCTCTGACAGTTGTCTGGGAGGTTAGAGGCAACATAGATGAAAAATGTGTTACTCCCACCATGTCGCTCTGCTCTAGATCTAAATTCAGAACATCCCAACAGGGCTCAAAATTCTTACTTTCTTAGAAGGTAACAGTAATGTGTACAATGCAGGAAAGACAGGGGGCCCTTCGGGGCGGGGTGGGGGTGGCAGCTATGGCACCCAATTAATCATTAGAGAAATCTTCTCTCTTGTCTGGTACCTGGAGGGTTTTTTTTTTGGGTAACCACCCAGGTAACCATCAGCAGTTCCCCAGGGAAGGGAGGCAGCCTGGGAACCAACTTTCACAGCAGCAGGGGGGTGGATGTGCCAGCCTGAAAAGGGTCTAGGTGGGATCCCCTTAGTGTCTACAGCATTTCTCTTGTAAACTGGATATAGTTGATTGTGTGCTTGTCTCTATGTGTTTTAACACAAAACTGAATGTTCCTTGTAATACACAAATTCAACCTGACTCTACCCCTACCTCTCTGATTCTATCAGCAAATCCTGTCATCTTTCTCTTTAAAATCCCCCCAAATTCTATCATTTGCTATTGCTTCCATGAATGCCACCGTAACCCGAACACCCCATCAGATATTGCCTGGACCGATACAGTAGCCTCCAAGGTGACCAGCCTACATCACTCTCCAGCCCTTTACTCTGCTTTTTTCTTTTTTAAATAGCATGTATATCTGAGATTATATTACATACCTATTGGTTTATGGTCTGTTTCTTTACTGGAATGTAAACTTCACAAGGGCTGTTAATTGGTGTGTTTCTAGTGCCTATAATAATGCCAGCCACAAAGTATGCACGTGATAAACATGATGTTGAACTAAAAGTATCTGAGTCGTATCTACTGGATTTGCTGATATGTTTGGGTTTATTCCTGCTGTCTAAATTTGTGTTTCTCTTACCATGCTTTCTAATTGCCTTTAACTGGGTTAATCAGTACTTTGGTTTTTTTCATTTTTCCATTCTTACCTTCTATAAATTTGGAAATGTATATATCTTACATCTAATCTTCTAATACTTACTCTTAAATACTTAACATTGTCTAGAATGAATAATTATCTGGACATAATCTAGAATGAATAAACTTTGTCTGGAATTATCTTTATCCTCTACCTTCCTCACTCCCACTAAAAACATAAGAACTTTATTGCTCTGTTAGTTACTCGCAATCTCACCTGCCTCCATGGGATTCCACACTGCATGGGAGATTTTGTTTAAAACTTAAATATTTAATACTTATTTTAATGTAACAGTAAATTTTACTACTGTGTTTGTAACTTGTTGCTTTATAAATCTCACCTCTTCCTCCTGGAACCTCCCTTCTCCCCACCCCCATTATTCTCATAGTGATTCCTTCAAGGAGGGTCATTGGATAGTAAACTTTATGAGGTCCTACATCTGTAAATGTCTTTGTTAAAGCAGATGTCAGTAAACTTTTTTTAATGGTCCTAATAATAAGTATTTTAGGCTTGCAGACCATATGGTCTCAGTCACAACTACTCAACTCTGCCATTGTAGTGAAAAAGCAGCGACAGGCTATATATACACATATACGTGTATATATATACACGTATATGTGTGTGTGTGCCTATGCATGTACATACGCATGTAGATATATAAAGACAACATATAAATAATGGGCATGGCCGTGTTCCAAAAAATTTTATTTCTAAAAACAGGTGGCTGGTCCACTGGCCGTAGTTTGCTGACCTCAGTTTTAAAAGATAGTATAGAATTTTAGGTTCAAAGTTATTTTCCTTTAGATATTGAAGATAATTACTTCAATGTCTTTCTGTATCCATTGCTGTTGTGAAAAAGCCTGAGGTCAATCACATTCTTTTTTCCTTTGTAGATAACCAGTTTATTTGTCTCTAGAAGGTTTTAGGGTTTTCTTTTTATTTTAATGAAGTTTCTCCATGGATTTTCAAACTGCCAACTCCCTAAAACGTCTATTGAAAGTAACTTTTTGATAAAGCAAAGCTAAGTTTATTAAACCTACTGCAGTAAGGGAGACCGTCACCTTGAAAGGATCTTAGCAACGTCTTGGAAGGGTAAAGTCAGGGGAAGATATTTACAGGGTTTTAGGATCAGGGCTTATGTGATTTAAGGCAAATCTTTCAAGGTGGGGAACTGATTGGGACTGGGCAAAGTTCCTAACTAATAGTTTGGGTTTGGCGGACACAGTGAAGCTCAAAGCAAGTATTGATATTTAAACTATTGTTTGATAAAGGAGCTGTTTGCTCAGGTGTAAACACCATTGTCCAGGAGGACAACTGTTTACCCAGATGCACAAACCATTTGTCCAGACAGATTTGTTTTCAGAAATTTCCTGAGGTAAACAGCAATTATTTACTGATTTACAGCCTTATCTTTCTGGACTAGTATTTCCTGGAAGAAATAATCAAGTCATGTAGAAACAGGTTGTCTTAGTTCTTGGTTCCAACAGTTAAGCCATGTGGACACAACTGTTCTTTATTCTCAATCGTGTCTGAATAATTAAAAATTTTTTTCCTGCTGGGTAATGGTGAGTTCTTTCAGAGACCTCATGTCTTACTTAATTTCTGTAAATTTCTAATCATCTCTTTAAATTTCATTTTCATTTTCTCTAGGCTCTTTTGTAATTCCTATTATATGGATGCTGGAACTAGATTTATTCTACAAGTCTCTTAATTTTGTGTCTTTTGAGCAAATTCCATGGCTCCATTTTCCAACTGATTTGCATCAGCTGTGCCCACTCTGTTTTTCTACCCACCATATTAAGTTTTCAGTTTCAACAATTGTAATTTTAATGCCCAATAGCTTTTATTGGTTCTTTCTGTCTGTTCTTTTGCCCCCATTATTTACTCAAACCTTTGATATAGTTGTGTCTTTTTGTTAAAAAAAACCCTTCTATGATTGCATTTTTCAATCTGCTTCTTTAGTTATGTCTTCCTTTTCTCATTCATTTTCCCCTTCTCTATCTTATGGTGTTGGCTCTCCTCAAATATTGGATTCTTGATTATGTACCTTAATGTCAAGAATCCCTGTTACAAGATCTGTAATAATTATGCAGACTGGTTGAGGGGGTGTGGGAACTGCCACTGAGGCTCTTACTCACCATCTTTAGTGAGTGTGGCAGAGGCTTCTGTGATGTGTCAGGATAGGACATGTCACAGCTGGTCTCTAAGTCACACCAGGAAGCTGCCCCCCCGCCCCCTCCCCCTTGCTCCCAGAGCCCCTGTGCCCTCTGCTTTATGGAAGGTGGGAGCCTGCACCACTGCTGCCTGCTGCGGTGCCTGGGAGGAGCCGGGGATGCTCAGGGGCTGCTATTCTCGCCTTGGTGTCTCTGAGTCACTGCCTCCTTCTGAATCCCACCCCCTCTAGGTCTGGTGTACCCTTGAGGCTTCTAGCAGAATTCTCCCACCTTCATCCTGGGCTACAGTTTTTCCTCTTTATTCTTGCCTACTTTCTAACTTTGAGAGATTCTCTACAGTTTCTGCTTGATCCAGAGTTTCCTTTGTTTTTAATCATGACTGTGTATTTATTTGTTTACTTTTTTTTGTACGTCTGTCAAATGATTTCTGTGAATCTCTTATAGGGGGGATTGACAATCTATTATGGAACACTTATTTTCTTTATATCAAATTAAATTAAACTGCAAGCCACCATCTTATTTGGTTGGCAAGCAATTAGTTCAGTCATTTTGGGGTACCCTCCTTATTTAGTGAGGTCCTGGCGTATCATATGTAGAGAAAGTTATCCTGGGAGCCGATCTTTGGTCTGCCCTGGTTACCCCTGAGAAGCCCATTGCTCATTCTGCTACTTCTGTGCCACCGTGGATACAGAGGTCTTTGCCAGTGCTGTGCCCCGTGCCTGGGGTCTGGTCTTTCTATGCACAACAACAGCCCTTTGCCCTGAGGTCTAGCCACCTTCCTTGGCCATTGTGAGGGACTTGGTGGTGGGCTGCAAGTTCCTGCCTCTTCCCCTGCTCTAGTCTTCTAGTTTAGGGAATCCTCCCTTTTTTGTGTGTTTTCATTCCTTCCGCATCCCCTCATCCTTTCCCAGACACTCATTTTCCTCTTTCCATCTTCAGGATGAAATCTGCAGAAGAGTGAGAGGGTTCCAGAGAAGTCTACTTCTAATGAAAAAACACAGAGGCTTTCTTGGAATGAGCAAGGAAGAATCCAGTGAATAAAATACATAGCTTTCATTCTTATTTATCCCAGTTACTATTGTCTTATAATAAACGACAGGACTCCGTGGTATAAAATAACCATTCTATTATATCCACAGATTCTGTGGATCAGGAATTTGGACAGAGGAAAAGAGGGATGGCTTGTTTTTGCTCCATGAGGTCTAGATCCTCAGTTGGGAAGATTGGAAGGCTACAGGGTAACCCAAGGGTAGGGACTAGAATCATCTGGAAGTATCATCAGTTACATGTTGGTGTTGGGTGCTGGCTGTCAGCTAGGATCTCAGCTAGGTTATTAGCTCAAACACCTGTATTTGTCCTTTTCACCACATCTCTCCATGCGGGCTAGTTTGGGCTTTCTCACAGCATGGTGGCTGGGTTCCAAGCACCAGCTTCCCAAGGCAAGAGTGTGTGGCATTGCCAAGATCTAGCCTTGGAAGTCAGGAAAAGTCACTTCCACTTGTGATATTGGTGAAGGCAGTCAAAGATCTACCCAGATTCAAAGGGGGTGGGTGGGTGGGTGGGAGAGAAACCCTTCTACCATGGGAGGAGTGTCAAAGTAACCTTGTAAGAACGTGTGGGATGGGACACATTGTGGTGGCAATGTTTAGAATACACAATCTGGCAGAGGCCCTTTGGCCCCACAATGCATCTTCTTTCCACATCTGGAACATATTCTCTCCCTTCCCCAGGAATCTCCATATTAGCTCTTCCACAGCATTGTCAAGGGGTGGCTTGGGTAGGGGAGCCTTTGCCCACCACGTAAATCATCATCTTCCTCCTGAAACCCACCGAAAATAAACATACTGTCTAAGTATAAACAGTGAGCCCCTCTGCAGATACTAGAAATGTCTTCAGGACATTAGGAAAAAGACAAAGCTTCTATCAGCAGCCCCAGACAGGCCCCAAAATAAACATATGAGCCGATTAAAACCAGCGTGCTTGTATGCAAGTGGGAGGTCAAGGGCCATTCCTAGCCCGCCCTTTCAACCACGTTGTTCCTCTTGGGAGACATCCACTGCATAGCAGTGAAAACAGACCCAGTTTACTATCTCAGATTATCTTGCCATACGTTATACACTGGAAACAAAAATGTTAACTTAAATATCTGTGGGTGGTAAGATTATTGGTATTTTTTGTTTTTTCAAATGTCCTAAACGTTTTAGTTTTTCAATTTTCTACAGTAAGCAGTATAGAAAACCCCCTATGACACCCTCTGTGTCAGACACCATGGAGTTTTCTACCCAATACCCATCCTTTCTTTCCGCTCTTTCTTCCTTGCCCTTCTCTGCTCCCCTCCTGGCCTGAGGACTGACCCTACATACTCGGTCCTCCTGCTCTCTGGCTTCTGGTTGGGTTTGGCCAAGGGAAGAACTGGCTGGAGATCAACGGGCAGGAGGAGACAGCAGTTGGGGTATTTGTTCCCTGTTTGTCTGTGCCACGGTTCTGGAGGTGACTGTATCTCCTATGAGTACAGCTCCTGTTGGGCACCCACCCTCGTGGTGCTAGGTTTCACAGGCTCAATTATACTATTTCCTCTCTCTTCCTCTTTAGGGCAGGGGTGGTAACTGCTTCTCACTGTTCTTCCTGGGTGTCTTCCTGTCCCTTGCTGGTTCCCCTAATGCTGCCCAAAACTCTGTAAATAATTCCTGTATTAAACTCTCTCTATAATTTCATCTGGATGGTCTTTTTTCTCTGCTGAGCCCCTGGCTGACTCATCATCAAAGAGTTGTGTTATATTGCTTTTACCTCTTGGGCTTCTATTTCTTCATTTGCAAAATGATGGATTTGGACTAGAGTGTTTCTCAAACTTTGTTCCATGTTAAGTGTTCTTTAAGAAAAGGGTTTCACACTTCTGCACTGCTGACGGGAAGGTAAAACTGTGCAGCTGCTATGGAAAACAGTATGACAATTCCTTAAAAAATTAAAAATAGAATTACCACATGATCCAGAATTTCAATGTCTGGGTATGTATCCAAAAGAATGTAAAGCAGGGTCCCAGACATTTATACACTCATGTTCTTAGACTCATGTTCATGAATAATATAGCATTATTCATAATATCCAAGAAGTGGAAGCAACCCAAATGTCCATCATTGGATGAGTGGATAAACAAAATGTGGTATATACACACAATAGAATATTATTCTGCCTTAAAAAAGAAGGAAATTCTGCTACACACTACAACATGGATGAACTTTGAGGACATTATGCTCAGTGAAGTAAGCCAGACACAAAGGGACGAATACTGTATGGTTTCACTTATATGAGGTACTTAGAATAATCGAATTCAGAGAAACAAAGAAGAATGGGGATTCCCAGGGGCTGAAGGGAGGGGAAAATAGGGAGTTGTTTAATGGACATAGAATTTCAGTTTTGCAAGATAAAAAAGTTTTGGAGATTGGTTGCATAACAGTGTGAATATACTTAATGCTACTGAACTGTACACTTAAAAATGGTTAAAATGGTACATTTTATGTTATATGTATTTCACTATAATTAAAAATGAAAAAAAATTTAAAATATGTGCTCCATTTCAAAACAAAAGGGAGAGGGTATTGCATGGTTACATCTTGTTTGGAAAAGCTAGGTATTTGTTTTGTTTTGAGATTTACAGTACACAAGCCCCCAAAGAAGTCTTGAGTTAAAAAAACCCCCAATTTCTGCTGTATAAAACCATTTCCCAGAATGAACTGACCACGGAGAATACAGTTTTAGACGTAAGTGAAGAAGATAATCTTTAGATCAGTTGTAGTTCTAAATCCTATGATTCTTTTCTGAGTCTGAAAAGATTCAAACCCAGACACTATTTCTGACATTTATTTGTAGCTTTTTCCTGAACTTGGGGATTCTCTCTGCCACAGATGTGTCTGGACAGTGGCAGATGGGAAAGAATCTTCTTCAGTGACCAGAATCTGTGCTCGCAGCCTTGGGAGCCTGAAGTAAGCTGCATTTATTTCCTTGCTCTCTCTGAGTATCAAGTGGAGGGAAACTCCTCAAAATATTTGAGGATTGCTCAATACAAACGTTTTGTATGTGAATGGTTTTCAATTATTTTCTTTGTTAATAATACTAATGTGGATCAAAACCGAGAAAAATATCCTAAGAACTGTTCAAATTCCCTGTGGAATTTTATTGTATTTTATTTGAATATCCTATGGACTAGAGAATTTTTATCAGGGATTTTTTTTCCTTGTAGTTCTGTTTATTATACCAGGAATCTGACTTGTGATAATCTGATACAGACCTTGTTCAGTCAAATTTTACATAAACCCTTAGTCTTTCTAGATTTTCTTCAAAAGGTAATTATTTGGTAATCAGGAAGAATCATCACAGATTTTATTTTAAAATAATATTTCAAGGTGTTCAGCAAGAACAGAAAATTCCAGAGCAATAATTATACCTTACTCAGAAGACACTGGAACCAAAATAAATATTGTACTACTTGATTCCTGCACTGAATTGGCCTGGTAGGAAACCAAGGAAAATATTTGACTGTCATAATGATACCTAAACTTCCTATTCTTTACCCGTCTCCCATCACAGGGTCTAAAAAAGAGGGTCGCTGGCTTTCCCAGCCTCCTTGCAGCTGATCGTGTTTGACCTACTTGAGAGAACAGGAAGGCACTCAAGCAGATGCCTCTCATAGTCTGGTTATTGCTGCTTTCTTCCCTCGACGTTGTGCTGTGAGGGTATAATGTGGGGCGGTGGCAGCTACCTTGCCAGCCATAAGGAAAAGGCCAGAACATCACAGAGCTGTTGACTCAGTGCTCTGGATGGATCAGCTCTGGAACCATCTGCATCTAGACTCCTCATTGTGTGATAACTAAATGCCTCTATTTCAATAACTGCAATTCAACAATGTTTCTTGAGCATCTATAATGTGTTTGGTGCTGTTCTAGCTACTTTAGACATCCATGAACAAAGATCCTTGTCCTCATGGAGCTACATTGTAGCCCCCCTTAGCCAGATACTGTTACCTATAGTTTAAAGCATTCCCCTTGGTGGTATAACCTAGTCTTTTGTGGGTTGGGTGCAGTGATGTGCTGAAGCTGGCTCTCACCAGTTTGCAAGAGCTGATTGTTAAATTCAGAAATTTTGAGGACCAGTTGATAAACATAGCCATTATTAAAAGTTAAATTGTATACATTTATAATTCAATCGATTATATTAAAAAACTCATCACTCCCAACTTTTTTTCCTATTTAACCTTTTGAGGTTATTTGCATTTATTATATTTATATGATACAAATAGCATATAATGGTGTGCTACTGTGCATTGCTTCCAAGTGCATGTTCAATGTCACTTTGGTAACTTGAAATCTGCCATGGTGGGAGTATTTATGCCATGGAAGTTGACAACTACTACAAGTCAGGGCTTGATTTATTGGTTTAATGACTGTGTAGGCTTAAGAGATGGAGAAAATATTGCAGATTAAACTTTAAGATTGTCACATCTGTAGCCACTACATTGTGAACAGCACAAACATTTGAGGAAAAATTCTTCCAGCATTGGAAAATCATCTGATTCAGCAAATGAATTGGTCGGGTCATTGATGATCAAGTGAAACTTCGATATATTATACCTTCATTGTTTCATCTTCACCTTACTCGATAATGTAAACAAATATCAACCAACATTCTTGTCAAAACTACACTCATTTATCAGTTGCAACCACAGGTTGACCACAGATGCAAGAATTTGGCAAAAAATCAGGAAAGCATTCTGTGAGAATCAATTGGCTACATGGAATTTACGATGAAGAATATTGTATACTTTATTATTTGTGAGTTGTATGATACACAACCTTTAAAACTGAAATTTAAAAATCAATAAATCTATGTGCATATATGTTTGCATGTGTTTTGGAGAGCCAGTTCTTGAATATTTACCAGCACACCACTGGTTGGGTGGGATCAAGGGGACAGTGGGATAAGAAAATGAATAACAAGGGGGATTGCCTGACTGCCCAGCCCTAACCATTTTGTAGGATTGCTCTAGAATCCCTGTTCTTAGAAGCCCACACATGAAGCCAGGCTCTGAATCTAGCACTGTGAGCAGTTGTCCAACCCGATCAGAGAAGTTAATCTCATCCCACTGGTTACTGAACCCACCAAATAGTCTTTCACCAGAAGAACTATAGAAACTATGAAGCAGGTGATTTTGATATAATGTGTAATTTGGACTACAAAATGGTTCAAAGTATAGGACCCCAATCATTCAGAGTTGGGAGCATGCTACCAAGAGGTCTTTCTGGAGCTCAGAGTGTAATGTGTCTTCATAACATACCCCACTATGCACTGTAGTGGCTATGCCCCACGGAGCAACCAGGATATTGAGAACATAAAACACAAAATAAAAACACATAGACATAAAAAAGGTGTTCTGGGACTTCCTCGGTCAGACTGTCCCTTATGAACTAAGGACTTCACTGACACATTCTGTACAAGTGATAACCTGTACTTTTTTTCTCTAAAGGAAAAAAAAGATAAAATGAACAAACTCTAAACAAGTTACCACAAGGTTCTGTATGCCTGTCCTCAAAAGATAAATATCTCAGCAAGAGAAGAACATGTAATATGTGCAAAATTCCTTAGGTAAATTTCATCATTGTCTAACAATTTTGGTGACTGATGGTTAATGGAGCCATAGGAGAAAAACTGTCCGTTAAACCTCATTAGATGAGGTAAGAGAAAAATGATTGGATTCACCATGGCCCAGGTTACCATCATGGGAGAAATAAAGGGGTCAGACACCTTCCCTCTGTGGAGCAGCCATCCGACAGGGCCTGTGGAGCTGGGCTTGTCTGCAAAAGCTTTTTTGTCCATTACCAAGAATAGCCCAGGCCTACTTAGATGTTTGCAAAAAAAGAAATTCATCTCACAGCAGAGGGCTGACACCAGTGTGGATAATTTGTGAATGTTATCTTTGTCTTAGATTGAGAATTTTAAAAAAGTACAATAATCATTGATTGTTTTCAGTTTCTTAGTGTATTGAAACATTCGTTTCATAACCTTTTGCCCCTCATCCCATTTTTAATTTTTTTAAAAAAGGCTTTGTCTTTATTACAATTACCATGAATGGAGCATATTGACTGAACTTGATTGGACTATTTAGTTCATATGTACATAAGAAATTAATACATTATTCCTTTATGATTGACATTAGAAAATCTTAGTTCAAAAATGATTTTTGCTGATACTGTCAGTGTATCACCTGACACATCAATCCATGACAATACTAAGAGGACTGGCATCAGTGAATGTGTAGAACTGAAGCAATAATGGAGAGATTTGACCTGATTGCACAGCCGTTTTACCTACGACTGAAGACAGGAGGCTGTTTTTTAATAAATTTCCCAACTTCATTCAGAACTCATTATTTTGTTAAGCTTTTTGGTAGGTGCAGCCTAACCCAGAGATGCGATCTCCCTTGATTTTAGCAAGGTCTAAAATAAAAACTGAGTAAGGAAAGAAAGAAGAATCTTTTATGGACACAGACAATGATACCTTCTAAATGGTAAACATTTACCTCCTGGAGATGAGCTCAGCTTACTCCGAAGTCTCATGGGAATGAATGCTCCTTAACTTACAGAGCACTTAAATTTCATTTCACTTTTATGGAGAAGGGAATCACAGTGAAGAGCAGAGAGGAGCTGGCTAGATCTAGGTGCACATTTTCCTTCTGCCACTTACTGTGGCAAGCCACCTTGAGCAAGCCACTCAACCCCTCCGAGCCCCTATTTCCCCATCTGTGGAATGAGGATAATAATACCTACCACACGGGTTATTGTGTTTATTACATGAGAAAATGGTATGGCCTGGGACTGTGACTTGCTCAACAGACGTTGAGCCACACTCAAAGCTGAGTAAGAAATGTCACTTGCCTTCAAGTAATTTACAGTCTAGCAGGCATTTGAAAACTGGTTTACTATGATTTAGGCATACTATAGCGATGTCTTGCTTACTGATGATGGATATTATTGCATTATTTTAGTGGGAGAAAGTGTGGTTGGAGCTCTATGGAGAGAAAAATGGAGACATATGCCCCTTGGAACAGCGTGAGCGTGCTTAGACCTGATCAATGAAACATTTCGAGATTAAAAACCTAGTAATAACCTTCCTCTTTTATACTACCCCAAACTTCACTCCTTTAAAATAAGAAATAAAACCACATACTCAACATCAAAACTCATAGTGGTTACAACCCAATTTAAAAGAATGGGCAAAAAATTTAAATAGACATTTGTTATGGGCTGAATTGTGTCCCTTTCCCCTAAAAATTAATATGTCGTGCTAATCCCCAGTACCTCAGAATGTGACAATATTTGGAGTTAGGGTCTTTAAAGAGGTAATTAAGGTTAAATGAGGTTGTTGGGGTGAGCCCAATGCAATAGGACTGGTGTCCTTGTAAGAAGAGATTAGGACACAGACAGGCACAGAAGAAGGACCATGTCAAGACACAGGGAGAAGACTGCCATCTACAAGCCATGGAGAAGACCTCAGAAGAAACCAAACCTGCTGACACTTTGAACTCTAGCCTCCAGAACTGTGAGAAAATAAATTTCTGTTGTTTATGGCAGTCCCAGCAAACCAATACATTTCTCCAAGAAGTTATATAAATGGCCATTAAGCACATGAAAAGATGGTCAACAGCACCAGTCAAATGCAAATCAAAATCACAAGACACCACTTCACAGAAAAGAAATATATTAGAACCCTCATACATTGCTGGTGGGAATGTAAAATGGCGCAGCTGCTGTGGAAAACAGTTTGGTGGTTCTTCAAAAAGCTAAACTAACGTATGATCCAGCAATTTCACTTTTAGGTATGTACCCAAAAGAATTGAAAAGGGACTCAAACAGATACTTGTAGGCCAGTGTTCCTAGCAGCATTATTCACAGTAGCCAAAAGGTGGAAACAACAGAAGTATCCATCAACAGATGAATGCATAAACAAAATGGAGTATATACATATTATGGAATATTATTTAGCCACAAAAAGGAATGAAATTTTAATACATGCTATAACATGGAGGAACCCTGAAGATCTTATGCTAAGTGAAATAAGCTAGACACAAAAGTACAAATATTATATGATTCTACTCACATGAAATATCTAGACGGGTAAATTCAGAGGGACAGAAAGTAGAGTAGAAGTTACCAGGGGCTGGGGGGAAGTGGGGAGGATGGGAGTTATTGCTTAATGAGTAGAGAGTTTAGGTTTGTGATGACAAGTTTTGGAAATGGTTGGTGGTGATGGTTGCACAATTTGAATGTACTTAATGGCCAGAACGGTATATTTAAAAATGGTTAAAATAATGAATTTTATATTATGTGTATATGTGTATATTTTTTGGTGAGGAAGATTCACCCTGAGCCAATATCCGTTGCTAATCCTCCCCTTTTTTTCTCCTCTTTTTTTTTTTTTTTTCCTTGAGGAAGATTAGACCTGAGCTAACATCTGTGCCAATCTTCCTCTATTTTGTATGTGGGATGCCTTCACAGCATGGTTGATGAGTGGATTAGGTCCGTGCCTGGGATCCAAACCCACGAACCCAGGCTGTTGAAGTGCAGTGCACAGAATTTTAACCACTCGGCCACAGGGCTGGCCCCTATATTATGTATATTTTACCACAATAAAAATATTATTCTACCAAAAAAGGTTAAAATGTCAGATTTTATGTTACATATATTTCACCACAATTAAAAAAAATAATGTAATATACCAAACCCCAATGAATTATACACTCTAAATGGATGAGTTGTATGGTATGTGAATTATATCTCAACAAAGCCCCCCAAACCTGTAGTGGTTGAGAAAGGGAAGGCCATGGAGAACAACTGGCTAAATGGAGGAGGCTGCTGGGACTTTCCTGTGCCACGCTCTAACCCAATGATGAGGCTCTGTGACCAGGAGATGACCTGAAACATTGGACAGGCTTTCCTCTGAAGCTGCCCTTCTCTCCTGAGTCTGAACAATATGGAGATTTGAAGGCGCCGTGTCCAGTGACGGCTCCCCTGGACTGTCCAGCCCTCTGCCCCAGCTGGAGAACGGCTCATCTCACGTGTCTCCATCAGCCTCACATATAGTCAGGTGGCACCTGCTTTATGTCGCTGCCACATGCACTCCTTTAGACTCTATGAATATGGATTGAACATCAATAAAGAGCCCAGGTTTGGGGCCTCTGAGCGGGATGGTTATTTGCTGTTATTCATTATGATTCTGCACCCCCCAGGACTGTAGGATAGTATTTGCTTTGGGGGCCTGATTGAAAGGTAGTTCTTCATGATCATAAAAACAAGTTGAAATCATCTCCTGTGATCCAGCCTGCTGCTACCAGCTGCACTCTACGCTTTTACATTATGCATGATTCTTGACTGCTCCTACTGGAGGAAAAAGATACTAGTGCTTCCCAGCGTTATGCTAAGCATTTCCAGGCTATTCTGCTAATTAATGCTAATATAGGACTGCTTGCATAATTATGTCTTAGTAAATGCATCAGGAAGGTGGCACAATGGTCCTCTTATTTAGGGCTGATCAAGCCAATTTAAAACTGATTGGAAAGCTATGAGATATGGCTTTGCAGTAGATGGCTTTGGCAGTGCCGCTTCATGTTAAGCAGGAGAGAACCCATGTAGATGACTTTCTCTGCCAGAGCTGCTGCTGCACACACGCATGTGCCCAGGCTACTTTATGCTCTCCCTCTTCCCTGCCCCTCCTGCCACATTGACAGCATTTGTTAACCAGTGTGGGTCTGGTACCTGCCTTCATTTGTTCCACGATCTGTCCACCCGTTTGGGTTACAATCTCCACCCTGAATCGCGCAGGTAATGGCAGCAAACAATGATCTCCTTTGTCCTTTTGTCTTTCTAGTCTCCCTCCCTTTTTACCTTGACTCTGCTTTTCCTTCTGCTTAGAATGCACTCTCTTGTCTGTCTGCCTATACGTATTCATTTTTCAAAGTCAAAGCGTGGAAGTGGGGGTCCAGGGAGAGTGAAAGAAGGAAGGAGGAAAAGCCAGTAAAAGGGAGGGTTGTTGGGTTGGTCACTGCTGTGGGCAACTGGGCTCGGTCCCACCAGCCCTTCTGAAGATCTGTAGCAGAACTGTCTACCCAAGGATGGTCTCGCAGAAGCGTCTATCCTGTGGCTCCTGTCCTGGGTTGCCCTAGAGGGTAGAAACTTCTCCTAGAACTCCCAAGCTATGCATGGAGGTGGACAAAGTGGACTCTTTCTCAGGTCTCAGAGAATTAGGTGTGGGGTGAAGGTAAAGACCCTGGGAAAACGGTAAATCAAGTGAAAGTGAGTTGGAACTGCTGTCCAAGCTGCAGTGGGAACCTGAGGAGAGGTGGGCGCAAGAGGTACCGGCTACTTCATCCGATAAACTGGAAGAAGCTCCATCTCAGCCATTCCATCAAGTCCCCATCACCCCAGGAAATGTGGATTTGTGCCTGCTCTCCTCATTCTGTCACCTTTTCTCATTTCCACCTTAAACCTCCCCCTGAGGTTTTCCCCTTCAGTGCTAACTGCCAGTTCAACCATAACTTTTCATTCATTCATCTGAGCATTTATTGAATGCTTCCAATGGACCAGGCTCTTTGCTGGTGCTGGGGATAAAAAGAGAAAAGGGAAGGGACTGTGTGTCTTAGAACCGAGACTAGAAGACACAGGTAAAAATGGCTCATTTGCGTATCTCACAAACATTTCCTGAGCACTCACTCTGGGCCAGGCAATCTTTAAGATACTAGGGATTCAGTGCTGTGCAAAACCCACGTGGTCTTTGCCTCTCTGGGCTTAGAAGAGGGGATGGATGATGGTCAGGGATCATGAATGCTGAAATAATCTACAGAAGGGGAAGGTCATGTAGACTGGAGTGGTTTACAGAAGGCTTTCTCGGAAGAGGTGACGCTTAAGCTGGACAAAGCTAACTAGGGTGGCAAAAGCAGAGGTGATCTCCTCTCCCTCCTCAACCCCTCTTGGCATTCTGACATGGGTGTCGTATGTCTATGTGTCACTTATCCATGCTGTTAAAATGGTTAAATATCCTTCCTAAAGTTCCATCTCCATCTCCACAGTAGGCTAAGGGTGGTTGTGGAGAAGCACCGTTTTGTGTTCAGGGCAGCAAATCCATGAGCCCTGGGAAGCCGGAGGTGGACAAAGTGGACTGAATGCAGAGGAGGCTTTTTGACTCATGGCGAGGACAGTGGACATGTAGAACTTCAAAGCAAGAGGAAAACTCCTGTTTTGGGGTTTCCCTAATACCTAGATTTTGTGAGGCGGTAATATGCCAGATGCTTTCTTTGCTGGGAATTTTTCATGGGAGGTAGATGGTAACTAAGATGGCATCTTAGATGGCATGGGGTGAGGGATCCTGAGTGCTTTTAAAATTCTATGCTAAACCATGAATTGGGCCTAATGGAAGCCCCTAAAACATTACTCTCAAGGATCAGAGTTTTATAGCACTTAAGGATCTTGCAGAGAATCTTCTGTGCAATCCCCTCACTATTCAGATGAGGAAACTGAGGCCAGGAGAAGGGAAGTGACCTGCCCTGTTTCACGTGCTGGTAAGCAGTAGGGCGGCAGCAGAACCTGGAGTCACACTGTCAGCTCTGATAAAATGCAGCTGAGTGAGCAAGATGGGTTACTAGGCACAGCAGCCTACAAGGGGCCTGTGGTACTCACACTAGGGATGAAGGTGGGGAATTACAGAATTCCCCAACCTAGGACCACCAGGTACCAAACCTCGAGGAACATCAGAATTGTCTGGGAGAGTTTCTAATGCAAGTTTACAGCTTTCTGGACTCCATGCTGTTGACTGAATTGTGTCCCCCCCAACCTCCAAATTCATAGTTGAAGCCCTAAACCCTCAGTGTGACTGTATGTGGAGATGGGACCTGTAAGGAGCTAATTAAGGTTAAATCAGGACATTGGTGTGGGGCCCTAATCTGATAGGGCTGGTGCCCTTATGGAAGAGGAAGGGACGGACCCCAGAGCTCTCTCTCCGCTAAGTAAAGTCACAGCGAGAAGGCAGCCATCTCCAAGCCAGGAAGAGGGCTGTAACCAGAAACCTAATCAGCCAGCACCTTGATCTCGGACCTCCCAGCCTCAGAACTGTGAGAAATAAATTTCTGTTGTTTAAGCCCCCCAGTCTGGTATTTTGTTATGGCAGCCAGAGCTGACCAAGACACCACCATTGTCCTTGAGATCAGCCTGAGGGGGTGGGGCCCACGGATCTGAATGTTTGAAATTCCCCAGGTGACTCCAATGAAGGCAAGTCATGAACCTGTCTTGGTAAATACAGATAGTTCAACCCTCTCATTTGACAGCTGAGAAAATAGGCCCAGAGAGTTGACACCATTTGCTCAAATCTCCTGCCACGTGGACCACCTTCCTGTGGTCCTGCTCCAATCCGCTTCCCACACAGTGGTCAGAGAGACATTTAAAAACCTAAACTAGGTCAAGACATTCTCTTGGTTAAAACCCATTCAGGGCTTGCCATTATACCTAAGATGAAGACTAAAACTTAAAAAAAACATTTTTAATTAAAAATTTTTTTCAATTTATTTTTTAACTTTTCATTCTGAAATAATTTCATACTTAAAAAAATAGTTGCAAAAATAGTACAAATAATTCCTATATGCTCTTCATCCAGCTTCCCCAAATACTAATGTCTTGCAAAACTGCAGTCCAACTATCAAAATCAGAAAATTAACACGGATGCAATAGTATTCTGGAATATGCAGATCTTAGTCAAATGTCACTAATTGTCCCACTAATGTCATTTTTTGGGTCTAGGGTCACATGTTTAGTTGTCTTGTCTCTAGTCTCCTTTCATCTGGAAGAGTTCCTCAATCTTTCTTTGTCTTTACTGACCTTGACATTGTTGAAAATTATGGGTCACGTGTTTTGTGGAATGCCCTCATTTTGAGTTTGATTTTTTTGTGTGATTAATTCAGAGTAGGCAGATTTTGGCAAGAATATCAGAGAAATGATGTTGTGTCCTTCTCGGTGCATTCTATCAGGAGGCATACAATGACTATATATGCCGTTACAGGTGTTAACTTTTGTTATCTGGTTAACATGGTATCTGTCAGGTTTTTTTCACTGTAAAACTACTATTTTCAAAATACAAACTGGTACCATGACCAAAAGACCCTATATGATCTGTCTTCTATTTACCTCTACATTTCTATCTCCTTCCGCTCTTCTTTTCTTTCAGTTCCTCAAATATGTCAGTCTCTTTCCTACCTCAGGGCCTTTGTTCATGCTGTGTCCTCTGCCTAGACCTCCCTTCCCACCCGCTTTGCCTGGCTGGCTCCTTATCATTTAGGCCTCAGCCTCGCTGGGTCCCACAACCTAAACTAAGTCCTCATATAATTCTTTCTCAAAGTGTCCTGCACTTTTCTTCATAGCATTTATCCACATTTTAAATTACATACTCATTTGTACAAAGTCCTTCTCCCCAAACAGACTGCAGGCTATGTGAGGGGAGGCACCGAGTAGCTTTTCTTTGCTATTATATATCTAGGACCTAGCACAGTGTCTGACATAGAATAGTCACTCAATTATCATTTTTACTGAAAGGTGACTGTTACAATTTTTAGGCCCATTTCTAAACTTCAGTTAATATATTCTGCGTAAAGACCAGGAGTTTGGGTTAATCACCCCAACTTTTACAGAGGTCATAAATTGGCCTGTGTTCCTTCTTAGGTCTTTTTATGCTTGTTGCTCTTAACACAGTACCGTCAAGGACGGGGTAGGTTGGGGTGGGAGCTGAGGGGAGCAGCAGCCCTCATAGGTCATGTCAACAAGGTGTGCTCAAATTTACGGGATCTGGGAAGCAAGCTGCTGGTATTTCACAATTACGAAAGCAAGAAAGTTACCCACGTATGAAACAAAGATTCCCTCCTGTCCCTGCAAAGAATATTTGAAAATTATCTTAACTAAATTAACACAAATAACATCCTGCCCCCACTTACATCCAGTCTACACACGCACACACATAGTCTCTCTCTCCCACCAGCTGCCACAAAGAAGGCAATCATGGTGGTTTGATTTCAGATCAATGTATTCCTCATTCCCTGCCTCAGCCTCTCTGCTTTGAACAGAGATTTAGAAAACCCCCTCTTTAAAAAAGGCAATTCCTTTCTTCTGCTACCTTCTCAACTATAAATTGAAAAGTCCCTACCAAGTTTTGATGCAAAGGAGCAAGTCCAAAAGCCCTCTCTGAATTTCTTGGCGGCTACCCAGCTGGAACTTGGGCAAAAACAAATATGAATCATATTTTCTTATTCTCCTTTGGCTCCCTGTAATCCTGCGCCTCACCTGCCCCCCACACATTGAAAGAAATTCGTTTACAGCCTGCATGGAGGTCTAGAATGGTGCAGCCCACCCTCTTCTCAGCTAGTTACCCCACTTTCCAGTCTCTCATTCACTCCCTGATACCCCCATTCTTCACCCTTGAACCTCCCTGTAGCCCCCACCCCTCCTCCATGGGGCCTGGGGCTGCAAGGAGAGAAAGAATTTCATGAATTTCTGAAGCATGCAGAGCACATTTGGGTTCAGCCAGAGCTTCCTCTGAAGGCTGAAAGCTTGGAACTTCTCCAAGATGGTGGACGGAGGGTTGGGCTAAGGTCAGTGAAATATCCTTTTTCATTGTCCTTGGCAGTGCTCGACGTCAGCGCTGTGCCCTGTGCCTCCTGGCCGAGTGTTCATCGCTTTGCTGCCTTTGCTGGTGGTCTCAAGCTGCAGAGGTCACAAAACCTTTCATTGGGTGGGATGGGGGCCACAAGATCTGTGCCCACTGTTACTGGGGGTTCCCAGGCATCTAGGCTGTTCCTGCTGCTGGACAGCAGCTGTTCAGAAGGCCAGGCAAAGCCATGTCAAGTGAGAGTACATGTGTTCCTCTGCACTGGAGACCGAGGGAACCCCAAAGGTTGGCCGGCTTCTTCGTTTAGCAGGATGACATGTCCTGAAGTGAAAGATAAATATCTGGAGAATCCCATCATCCAAAACCCTGCAGAGAGGACAGTGTTAGCAAAGACCCCTCCACAGACAGAACTGCCAATGTGCCAGCTGGTGCGGGGGTGAATGGCGCGTCCTCAATGTTAGGGGCCTGTGGGACACGCGTTGCACTGAGAACCACGAG
This sequence comes from Tapirus indicus, assembly GCA_031878705.1. Lineage (NCBI taxonomy): Eukaryota > Metazoa > Chordata > Mammalia > Perissodactyla > Tapiridae > Tapirus > Tapirus indicus. The sequence continues at coordinate 10,755,863 of CM062930.1, read as the reverse complement.
CTATTGGTGCATCCATGACAGCTGCTGGCTGTGTTCCAGTACTGCAGGGCTCCCCGCTGCAGCGGATGGGATGTTCATGAAGAATCTGGAGTTGATTTCTGTGGAAAGAAGACAACCTCTATATTGCCAACGTACTTAAAGCTGTAGTTAGTTCACACATTGCTGACTGGATGGCATTGATGTGGTCAAAATGTAACAGAGAACTGAGGAAATTACCCACGTTATTCAACTTACAGAAAACGCTTTTGCCCAATCAGCAGGATATTTCATTCTAGTGAAAGTAATTGGGGACCTTGAATTAGATGGCTAATCTCCCCAGTTTATTCAGCATTTGGAGATATAGCCCGTGTGTCCAGAGGCATTTCCCCTAAAAGATACGGCTTTAGCTTGTCTCCTATCCTCTCCAGTTCTTTTCCACTTCTAGGTTCCAATATTGTGTGCTAGAAATATGGAAGTATGCAAGGCATTTGTGTTCTACCAAAAATTCAATTGTGCTTCACGTTTGATTTTTCTCAGTGAGAACTGTGAAAGTGTGATTTGTAAATCCTTGTTACTGGCCTTTGGTCTCTGGGTCATAGGCAATGTAAGCATTGTCTTTAGTAGGTGTCTCACTCTGTTCGAGCTGCTATAACAGAATCCCATAGAATGGTGGCTTATAAACAACGAGCACTTATTTCTCCCAGTTCTGGAGGCTGAGAAATTCAAGATCAAGGCGCTGGTGTATTTGGTGTCTGGTGAGAGTCTGCTTCCTAGGTGGCTGTCTTTTCACTGTAACCTCACATGGCAGGAGGGGCAAGAGAGCTCTCTGGAGTCTCTTTTATAAGGGCACTAATCCCATTCATGAGGGCTCAACCCTCATGACCTAATCACCCCAAAGGCCTTGTTTCCTAATACCATCACCTGAGGGTTAGGATTCCAACATATGAATTTTGGGAGGACATAAACATTCAGTCCATTGTAGTAGGTGAAGAGTTATATCTAAATAGAGCCTTATGATCATGTCATTAGTGTGCTTTAAATCTGCAGTCATATGTAAGAGTGAGAGAATCAGAATTTTTGCCTTAACCCGCCCCTTTCCTTGGGGATGGGAGCCACAATCACAGATTCTCTCTCTTCCCTTTGGTGGCCCTGAGGGCTAGTTGATGGTCCTGAAACCACCACGTAGGTCCTCAAATCCACCTCCTTTTTTTTTTTTTTTTTGCTGTGTATTTCACATCCACTGTTAGAACCAGAAACATGTTTTTCTTGCTAGCTTGAATTTACCAATTCTGGGAATGCTATGGCAGAAGGACAGTTTTTTCTATGGTAATGTGCCAGAAGCTTTGTCAACTCTCAATAAATGTGGATTGCATGGACACAAACACACACCATGGGCACTTACATTTGCACAGTGTGTTTATTTTCCAAGTGCTTTCCCGATCTGTTGTTGTACATGTTCTAATTTACAGCACCTTTGACCGACGTGATCAGGGGTCAACTCTTCCAAGAATGAAAGAATTCATCTAAGGGAATTGACTGGTTTTATTGTAAGAGTCACTCACCATGAGCATGGAAAACTGGGAAATTCCCTACACACGGGAGGAGGATGGCAATTGTTCTGTCTTTCTGAAGGACAAAGGATGAGTTTAATAATTACAGAGCAGCTCTCTTTACCCGCTACGCATGGAACTGACTAGAATGCATCACTCCACAATCAATTTGTGATCACCCAGACAAGCGAAAGGTGATGTGGAACAATCAGGCTGGCTTTGTGTGAAGTAGCTCATGTCAGAGCAGATGACTTTTTTCCACAAGGGAGAGAGAGATTGAACAGAACAAAGTGTGTATGAAATGTCTCTGGACTCCAGGAGACTTCCCACACAACATTTGCATCAGCAGGCTGGGAAGATTTGGGCTGGGTCATGCTACTCTTAGGTAAGGGGTACATTATTAACAATTCTGTGTCAACCTGGAGAGGTGCACAATTGATTGGGACCTCACAGAGGTCAACCCTACAGGTAATTTTGCACAAACATTACTGGGAGACAAACTAAACTCGTTAACAACTGTCACCTCAAGACACACCTACATGATGCCCTTTTAGTGTCCCCACTGCTGCACTGGATCCCTCTTAGAATTGGTGAACCAGTGATTGTGGTGGCCAGGACTTGTACCCACATCTTTAAAAACAGTGGAAAAGGGCAGTTAGCCGGATATTCTCCCCTTGTAAATTCACGGGGGTGGATTCTTGGATTTTTGCAGCACTGAAAGCAGACATATTCTGCTTCATGGCAACCCTCCTTCAGAAATCCCATTTAGATCTTGAGGAAAAGCCCCCCCAGATTGGTTTCTGATTTTTGTGACAGCATTTGGAAATGTGCAAGTTAATGGCACTGTGTGGGAAACTTTAAAAAGCCTATGTGCCACTTGAAACACATAGAATGTAGAATTTTGGGATATAGCTGACATTTACAGAAGTGAACCTGGGTGACACACAGATATTCATTTCTTATTGCTACAAAAAAACCACATTAGGAAGAAAAGGGAATCCTTGTTCTGATAGCCAGCATTTTTTTACCACTATATATATATATATACATATATATATATACATATATATATGTATATATATATACACACACATATATATATTCTTTATATATATGTATTGGTTATATATATATATATATACCATATACATATTATATATATAAAATTGGTAATATATATAGGTAATATATATATATATATATACACACACATATATATGGTAAAGAACATATATATATATATGTATATCAGGCATTTAAAATGCACTATGTAAATTATTCATCATAACCCAATAATGAAGACAGGGGTTACGTAAGATGTCCAAGATCACACAAGGAATAGATGGCAGATCTGGGATCCAAATTTTGGTTTGGCTGACTTCAAAGCCCAATTTTAAACCCCCATCCCTCTAAATTTTCACTCCTTTAAAATAAACAACTCTGGCAACCTGGTTTATAACTGTTCACAACTCTCTTTAGGCTTCAGCAACGTACATACACATATGTAGGGTTTAAATTTTTGTTCAGTTTTATGAAAATGGAACACACTTGCATAGTTCCCAGAAACTCTTATTAAGGTTATATTAAGGATGTCTTCCATCTTTTTCCAAGGTCTAGAAGAGGCTAAGAAATAAGAATTTTCTCTTATTCAAAAGTTTGAGAGCAGTAATGAAACCAAATGGACCAAGTGCTTTTTAAATAGTAGCTCTTTAAGATTCCAATCTCATCTCTTGTTATTGGTTTTTTGAGGTGTTCTACTTCTTCTTGGATTGATTTTTGTAATACTAACTTGCTTTTAGATATTCAAGTTTATTATTATAAAGTATACCTAATATTTTCTGATATTTTAATATACTCCATACCTGTAGTAAAATCTACATATTCATTCCGAAGAATTATATGTTAGCTTTCTCTTTTTTGGTAATTATGGTTTCTATTTTAGGAATCTTTTTAAATAACAAGTTTTAGTATTTATCATTCTTTTCATAACTTTTATCTTTCCTATTTAATTAATTTCAGCTTTTATCTTTTTAAATGAGTCCTCTTACTCTGATTTTGACAAATTTTAATTTCCTAATTTGAAAAACTTAGGCACAGTCTAATATAGTGATTAAGTTCATGGACTAAACACTAATTGCTTTGGTTAAAGTCTCACTTTACCTCTTACAAGCTGTATGACCTTGGGCAAGTTACTTAAACTCTCTGTGCTTAAGTTTCCTCACCTATAATATGGGTTGTTGTGAAGATTAAATGAGTTAATATGTGTAAGCTCTTAGAAGAGTGTCTGGCACATAGTATCTACTTGGTATAAATATTTAATAAGAAAACGAACCCCTTTAAATAATAAGAGCTAAGGTGATAATATTTTTGAAAACATTTTTAGCTATGGTTTTGGTTGAAATTTTCCTTTCAGTACATTCTAGATGATTGTTCATTTCTGTTTTTGATATATTTCTTCCAATATTTTATTATAAGACATTTCAAACATACAGAAAAGTTGAAAGAAGCATACAGCGAACACCACCACCAATTCTTCAATGGACATTTGCTGTATTTTTTGGATCACATATACAGCCAACTACCCATCCCTCTGTCCATGCATCAATCCAGCTTAGTTTTTGGATGCATTTCAAGGTAAGTTGCAAACAAATTTTGATGTATTTTTGATAAAGGGTCGATTATGGGAGTGTTTCTTAATTCTAATAATATAAGTTTTGGGATCATCTCCTCATTGCTCATTTCTCATTTTATTAGAGTATGAACCAAGAATATGGCTTATAAGATTTCTACTTTGGGGAGATTTTCTTTGTGGCTAAGTGCATGATCCGTTTTTGTAACGTGGATACAAAAGAAAAGTTGTATTCTCTGCTTGTAGAAAACACAGTTCTCTATACTTCTTCAATTGTTCTTATTGATTATATTATTCAAATCTTCTGCATCATTATTGATTTTTCTCTACTTGATTTGTCAAATTCTGAAAGATGTATATTACAACCTCATGTAATTTTTTAAAAGTTGTTCTTGTATTTCCATTAAGTTTATCTCTTCTATTTGAGGTATTCCTCTATACCATCCATATTATAAATTACCTAACACACTACCATTATCTGTTTAGTGTAGCTATAGATTGAAGGAACCATTGTTCATCACTGTTTCCTCCCCCCTCATTTTTTCCTCTCTTGGGGTGTCTAATCTCTGCCAATTGGCATTTGGGTAAGTGCTTCCTGTTTTCCCCAGCTAGGGAACCTTGATGGTATATATCCTGAATCCTTGCAGGTATGAAAATAACATCCTTTTTCCCTGAGAGCTGAGGGATATCGTGGCCTGACTATTCTTCCAAACTGCTTATCTTCTCCCTTGGGTTTTCATCTCATTGTGTTTTGCTTTGGGTTACGAGCTCTTGATCTTTTGGACCATTAAATTGGTTCTTAGCCATGATCATCTTCTTTTTCAATTCAGATATTGAATTTTAAAATAAAGATATCAAGTATCTTAGCTTGCCTGCCATAACAAAATATCATAGACTGGGTGTCTTAAACAACAGGAATTTATTTCCTCACAGTTCTGGAGGCTAGAAGTCAAAGATCAAGGTGCCAGCATGGTTTGTTTCTGGTGAGAGCTCTCTTCCTGACTTGTAGACGGCTGCCTTCTCTCTGTGTCCTCACATGGTAGTGACAGAGAGAGAGAGAGAGAGAGAGAGAGAGAGCAAGCTCTCTGGTGTTTCTTTTTATAAGGACACTAATCCCATCTGGAGGGCCCCACCCTCATGGCCTCATCTAAACCTAATTATCTCCTGAGGCCCCATCTTCAAACACCATCACATTGGGGTTTAGGGCTTCAACATATGAATTTGGGGGGAACACAATTCAGTCCATAGCATCAAGGATTTTTTCTCTCTCTCTTAAACTTTCAGAATGTGTTTTAGGTATTCTACTTAAATCTCCTTGGGGGTTCTTATTAGTCATCTGTTAAAAGTTATCTTCTGGGTCTTCCCCTAGTTCTCCTCCATTGGGAGCCCCCTATCCAGATGTTTTACGACCTGGCCTTCCTCCCTGCGTCTCTCTCTCCCTTTCTCAGGTTATGAATCCTCTTAAATAGTTAAATGTTTATATGTTTTTAACCGCTGCTCACTTTGGTTGTTCTTTCAGCCTCCGCACTGATCAGGATGTTGAGCAGCGTCAAGCTGGTGAGCCCACGGTGAACAAACTGGAACATTGCTAAGTCTCTCTAAGAGTGATGGATTGATAGACCACTGCAGCCAAGGACTTAGAACAACTTAACTCAGCTCTCCTGGGGTCAACAGGAATGTGCAGGTCCTTCCAGAACCTGTTTTACAAGTGGGAAGATGAAGAACTTCTCTGAAAACAATCCCAGGCTCTGCTATGTAGGGAACGCCCCACCCCAAGTTGCCGCACACCCCTCTGTTTAGCAATGGGCTCCTTAGGTCTCCCCGGACACTGAGGAGAAAAGAGTCCGTACCTGCGCTCTCTTTCAGAGTCGCTGGGGAAACCCATGGCATCAAATGCACCCTCCAGACTCTTCCAGCTTGACTGGTGTTTTTGCTCCAGAGTGTAAAGGTGGAGAGGGGATCGAGACATGCGCTCAAACCACCACCTTCCTTCAGTTTTCTCAAGTTTGTGCTCTTAGCATAATGAGCATTCTGTCACGATAGGCTCATTTCTGTGACTGTGTTTTGTGTCACACTTATGTCAGGTATGAAGAAGGAGCTGTACCCTCCGTCAACAGAGGTAGGAAAAGTGAGGCAGGTGTCCTGTAAGCTATGTAAAGAACCAAGGTCACTTTCATTAATAAACCTCAAGGCATTTTGGGGTACAGAGGGTCTCTCAACAAGGAGGAGGAATCCACTGAGAATGGTTGTAAGGGTCAACCAAGATTCCCTTCAGAAGACACTTGGGAAGTCAGGGGTGTTGTTGGACCAAGGAGGAAGGGAAGGTTGCAGCCTTGGGTAGTCAGGGTTTGGCTCAGCCTGTCAGGGGGTAGAGACATCTGGGAGAAAGGTCCCCAGTCCCCAGAGATAGAGGATATGCAGGAAATGGCTCCTGCTGGGCGAGGTGGGGCTAGGTCTGGACTACTGGGTGACACTGGGAGGGAACCAGCATCCCTCTGTGGTGTGTAGATAGCACATACTTAGAGCAGCCTGATGGAGGGAGTAGGGGGGGGGCTAAAATCCTGAGAAAGGGGTCACTTTTATGGTTTATTTGTTGAGATGGAGCCATTTTGTCATTCTCACAAATGTGACATAATGCTAGTATGACTCACCGCTGCAGTCTTGGGTAGAATTAGATCATAGAACTGAAAGTTATTTTGTGGCATCAACTGCTGTACTTAGGCAGAGTTGAAAAATGAGACTTATTACATGTTTTGCAGTCTTGGACAAAGAGAATGATGATAGACTTTAAGAAAGTAACCTCATGCCCTTGTGCCATTCACATGACATCATTGACACACCCAATTCTATTGTATGTACAGGTGACAATGATAGTAGGTACTCAGTAAATTCTTATTGAGTGAGCACATGAATGAAGACATAAATGTGCTGAAAACACACCAAGCTCCTTCTCTTTGGATTATTCAGCATGTTGTTGCCTCTGTCCACTCTGCCCCCCAATCTCAATGACAAAGTAAAATTACAGTGTCTTTTCCCAGTGTGGGGGAGGGGTCCCTGTGATAGGTGTCTGGATAGTCCAGACGCCAGGAGCTTTGGCAAGAGGGCTATGTTACAGCAATGGGCCGTGTGGTTTTCAATGCTGGGGACATATAGAAGGGAATGGAAAATGTAAAATTCCCACTTTTGTTTTGGGATTTATATCCTGAATCTTAGCTAAAATAAACCAATAAATAAAATTTTAAAAAGATATAAATTATGATGCAAATAATGCCCTGCATATCTCTGCAGTTTCCAAATGTGTTGTAATTGAATTGGAGGAATTACTGAGAACAGATGCTAACCAATACACTACACATTCCCTACAGTGAGAAAAATGACAGACTTCGCTCTACTTGCCCAAAATCCATTTAAATTTTAAATTATCTTAATTGTTGCATATTTTTTATGCAATATAATGGAATTTTACAGAAAGATCCCATGGAAAACAGTAGGTTTTGTAAAAGGCTTCAGGGCTGTGGTGTGTGATAAACAGCAGCCACACCTATTGCAAGTGACTATCCAAAGGGGATATGCTTTTTGCATCACATTTTTTAATAGAAAAATGTTATTACCTACATATCTCACCATTATTTACATTCTAATCATTCTCTAGTGATGAATTCAGAATGGTAGCATTTTTCATTAGACACTTTGCCATGGCAACTCGAGTTGGGTAAGGTCCTTCTGTTGGCTCTGTCACTGGGCCTGGTAGCAGGCCTCTCTCTTTCTTAGCTATCATTGAGCTCCCACTAGGATAGTCATCTTCCGATGTGTACTTGGTGGCAAATGGGACCAGAAAACCCCTGCAAATTCTCATTTGGAAAGAAGAAAAGATAGTTTGTCCCCAGTTGTTGAAAGTACAATTAGATATTGATAGACAAATACAAGGCTGGAAAAGCATGGTGTTAATGAAAACCAGTAAAATCTTGTTTCATCCGATCTGAGAAAGCTAAGTGGGATATTGACCTGACTGAGCTTCCATCAGCATGGCAATTCTTAAATTGCAACATCTTTTGATCTTTTTAGAAGGGTCCTAGATTTTCAAACAGTTGTCAGGAACGACTGGAACTGTTGGTAAGAATATCTGGCTTTGGTAACTTTGTTGGCAGCTACAAACAAGGAAAAGGAAGTTTTCGGAAGTACTGGGACCAGTATAATTTAATACATTTTATATACGTTCAGAGAAAAGATACAACTGCTGAAGAACGAATGAATGCTGAATGTTGAAGCAGGTTTTACGTAGGTCCAGAGCTAATGTGACTAGCTCATTACTACACTCACTCTTCACTTAGTTATTCAACAGAGTGTCTACCATGAGCTGGGTGCTAGGGAATATTAAAACAAACATTGGTGTCTTTTGATTGTAGACAGTCTTGTCTATTATCTGATATAAAACTTACCTTCATTTTAAGGAGATTTTTAATACAAGGGCGAAGAGAGGACAATAACGAACAGAAAAAAGAAAGAAGGAACATATATATAAAAGCATGAACACATACATAAAAATAGTGGACAAAATATCCAGCTGTCAAAAACATTACAAAAGTGGGGCTGGCCCAGTGGCTAGTGGTTAAGTTCTGCATGCTCCACTTCAGCAGCCCAGGTTCGGTTCCCGGGCGTGGACCTACATCACTCACTAGCCATGCTGTGGTGGCAACTCACATACAAAACAGAGTAAGATTGACCACAGATGTTAGCTTAGGGCTAAGCTTCCTCAGCAAGGAAACAAACAAACAAAAACATTACAGAAGTGATGAGAGTGAGTGGAGTTAAAAAGAAGTAATCTGATAACATTTCATGGAAGAAGTAGTCTTAGAATTGGTCTTTATTTTAAAGATTACACGTGTATATAGACGATGTTTAAATATCACAAATATATCACAGATAAAAATGAAAGTCTTCCATATTACCACCCCTTACAATAGTGTTGAATAGAATCTAGCAACTTTTTAATACATATCTGATTGTATATTTTTTCAAAAAAATTTTTCTTATCAGAATGGATCACAGTACATATAACATTCTGCAATTTGCTATTCACTAAATAAAAATAGTTTTGTGAAGTCCTAGGGGGATGACGTGAGTCATTTGGAAGGTAGGGATATGATTAAATGGGTGTGGGACTAAGGAGGGCGAGGGAAGAGGTCCTATTGACAAGCTTGGAGCTTGTTTTGCTGGAGCCAGAAGAAAGGCAGCAATCACCAGAGACCTGGGTGGCTGGCCGGCAAGGCTCACATCCGTCTATGTGATCACACGTGTTAATGGGGAATTTGATTTGATTTACATTTCAATTCCATTCAAAAGGCAAATGGGAAGTGTTATAGTCTATGAGAAAGACAGCAGTGTTTGGGAATATGGTTCCGTTTACAACTAAATGGAGAAGAAACCAGAAGACAGGGAAGCTCCAAGAGGGGCCACACCATTCCAGTGTAAGCAGCGAAGAAAGGAAGAAATACCTTGTCTAAGCGAATCAAAATCCAGTGAAATTGTTTTTTTTTTTTTTTTAACCATTTGCTTTTTGCTGTTTCTTTTTTTTAGTCTGATTGCTGTGTCTTTCTGAATTCAGGTAAGACGACCGCAGACATGGGGGGGTGGTTCCTCTCCCTCTGGCCTCTCCTATTTCCTCTTCACATTCACTTGGACACCAGCGTTAGGAGTTGCAGGGCTCTCCTTCTGAATTAGTAGACAAAACAACAGTGCGAGTTCGTGTGTTCTTTGAAACTAAATTCTTGATTTTCCTTTGAATGTTCTCTGTTGGATTTGTGGTATGAAAATGGCACGAGAAAAATGAATTCAGCATGCTCCTCACAAGTTCATTCACAGCCGTATAGAAATCTGCCTGTTTTGTTCTCAGAGCCTGATTCCGGATGCATTTTTCTGTTTATCACGATTGCAAATAAAAATGTGCAGTCTACACATATTAGAGGATCCTGCTAAACGGCTCTCCAGAATAAACAACAAAATTCCAAGTTGCTTTTGATTTCATTTCACGGGCTTTGTAATTGAATTAGTGAGAGAAGCATTTATTAAGTGTGTCTAGAATAAAATAGGCACTAATAGTAACATGAGGACAGGTGACGTGAAATGCAATTGGTACCAATTATTGTTGTGACAAGTGATCAAATGTTCACTGTGACAGATAATCTGTTTATCATATTTCAATCAAGATTAAAGTTTTTTATGTTTTCAAAGCAAAAGCTATATAATACAAAATACAAGTACAAGATTTCCATTCCATAAGCAAACAAATAAAAAACCCCTGCATTATTACATTTTAATTTTTTAAAACCTAATGAGCCTAATATTGAGAAAAGCAGTTTTTAGTCATATTATGCGTCCTGGGAGAACCTGGGGAGAAAAATTTGTTTTTACCTATGTCAATTGTGTTTGATTATACTATAACTTATTAACGTCAGTCACTGAGCTAAGTGGTGACTGTACATCGTCTCACTTAACCTTCTTATGAAACCCTTTGGAACTGATACTGCTTTAATCCCCACTTTACAGTTCCAATGACCTCCACCAAAGAAAAACAGAAAATGGAGAACTGAAAGTTTTACAAGCAATTTGGTTTTTCATAGAGCACTCTGTTTTCTCCCTGCATAACTCTTCCCCCCAACTTCCCCATCATGATTCCCTTAGAAACAGGATTTTTGTTCTATGACCTCTGCTAGTCTCACTTACTCCCCAGACAACCTCATTCACGCTCATGGTGTCAGTTATGCTCTATGTAGATTTATCTTCCCAAATTTATAGCTAGCTCATACCTCCCTTCTGAGTGCCAAACACACATAGTCAATAGCTCATCAGCTTCTCCATTAGATGTTTGGTGGGCACTGCCAACCAACTGAACATTCTCCAAACTGAATTTCTGAGATCCTCTCCAGAATCTGCTTTTCTAGTTGTCTTAGTCCATTTGGGCTGCTATAGCAGAATACCATAGAAAGGTGGTTTATAGACAACAGACATTTATTTCTCACAGTTCTGGGGGCTGCAAATCCAAGACACCCTTCCTGGCTCATAGATGGCCATCTTCTCATTGTGTCCTCGCACGGTGAAAGGGCATCAGGGAGTTTTCCAGGGTCCCTTTTATAAGGGAGCTAGTCCCATTCAGGAGGGCTCCACTCTCATGACCTAATCACCCCCAAAGGCCCCACCTCCTAATACCATCACCTTGGGAGTAGGTTTCAACATATGAATTTAGGGGACACAAATATTCAGTCTACAACACTAGTGACCCCAATATCAATAAATGTACCACATTCTACCAAATTCCTCCAGCAGAATCCTAGTTAATCTTTGCTTCTCCCTCTTTGTCACTTTCCACTATCAATCAATTACCAAGTTCTATCATTTCTGCCTGTGAAGCAGTTTAAAATCTTTTAGCATCTCCCTCTATTCCCACTGCCGTCACCTTAGACCAGGCCTCCATCATCTTGTCCTGGATTATGGCCATAATTTCCTCTCAAAAATCTTTGTGGTTATGAATTGTACTTATTTTAAAGTCTTCTGTTTGCTCTGTTAACTCTGTTTCTTTAGAATTATGTTTTCCCTTGATAAGCTGAAGTCCTCTTTTTCACTGGTTTAGTTTTCCTCGTGTGTCTTGGCTTCCTGTTACTCTTTTTGAGCCCCTGTTCTCCTGCCTGCTCCGTTTATCTTAGTTTGCCTCAGGCAATTGTATTGGTGGTGGTGGGATATTATTTGGATGGTTTGCCTTTTGCTCGTTGGGGGATCTCTGTTCCCCCTTGGAGTTAGTAGCCACCTGGGAGCCCTGCCTGCCTTTCCAGTCTCATGCCCATGCTCATTCACTCATCAGTACTCAACGAGCAACAGCTATTTGCCAGATATTCTTCTAGACTCAAGGGGCCCAGCAAGTGAACGAAATAGAACAAACTGCTGCTGTAACTGGCCAAGGTTGGAGGGGACAAGAGTACTGCAGTGCTATAAATATCACCTTGCAAGGGGCCCAGGGCCCCTCCCACTGTCCAGATCCTTGGCTCAGAGCTTGAAGTTTTTCATGATCTCTTTTGGGCTCTGATTTTCCCTGTAAAATGTATCCCATTTGCATTTCATCTTTTAGGAATTTATTTTAAAATTTCTTCTTAAGTTAGGTACTCAGACACCCTTCTTGATCCAATCCTCTGAAATAGTCTTCTAGAATCCACTCTTATTCCATTCCACCTAATCCATCATCATCCTCAAGTGATCTTTGTACAATGTTAAATTGATTGTATTGCTCTCCTCCTTAAAGCACTTCGAGAGTGTCCTGGTGCTCTTAGAACTAAGTCCAAAATTCTTGACATGGTCTACAAAAGCCCCGATGATGACAGCCTCTGCTTACCTCAACTAGTGCTGTTTTCCACCCTGAACTCTCTAGCTAAACTACTTTCTTAATTTCCAAAATATGCCATTGTTTCCTATGAGGAAACTAGGCCACATAGAGAAGCAATGTATTGTTATTCCTGATGATATTCTCAGCCAAGATCTTGGCCAGCATCATCCACAAGACCTGTAAGTGAGTAAGCCTTCAGGGGATTCTGTCCTCCACCTTTGAGTCTTCCAGCTAAAGCCCCAGGCATTGTGAGCAGAGATTAGCTGCTTCCACTCTGTCCTGTCTGAATTTGTGACCAGAGAATCTGTGAGCATACTAATGGTTATTCCACAGCATGAAGTTTTGGGGTCATCTGTTATGCTGACATAGCAACTGGAACACAAGAATACACAAAATTGGATTAGCATATGAGTTGTCTCATCTACCTCTTTGTCATACTGGGTCCTAGCTCTTCAAATACTCATATGTTTCTTGATCCAATCCTTTGAACAGTCTTCTAGAATCCTCTCCTGTTCCATTCCACCTAATCCATCATGATCCTCAAGTAATCTTTGTACAATGCTAAGTTGATTGTATCACTCTCCTCCATTATTAAATATGGACTTTAAAATAATGGAATGTACACTGGGCTAAAGAGACCTGGAAAGGCCTTGCAGCATGGCTCAGGAAAACAACCTGGGCTCAGGTGACCCACCTTCTTTATGCTCACCCACCACTTACACTGCTCCTAAGAGAAGATTTGGTTACTAGTTTGTTGCAATCCCATATGCACCCTTGTTAGGAGTTGAATTGTGTCCACCAAAAAAGATATGTTGAAATCCTAACCCCCAGTACCTCAGAATGTGACCTTATTTGGAAATAGGATAGTAGCAGATGTAATTAATTAAGATGAGATCATAGGAGAATAAGTAGGGTGGGTCCTGAATCCGATATGATGAGTGTCCTTATAAGGAGACGACCATGTGAAAACAAACATGCTCAGAGGGAAGATGATGGAAAGACACACAGGGAGAAGATGCTTTTGTGATTGGAGTGGCAGCTACAAGCCAAGGAGTGCCAAGGATTGCTGGCAAATACAGGAAGCTGGAAGAGGCAAGGAAAGATTCTTCCCTAGAGCCATCACAGAGAGCTCAGCCCTGCTGACGCCTTGATGTCGGACTTCTGGCCTCCAGAACTCTGTGACAGTACATTTCTGTTGTTTTACATCACTCAGTCTGTGGTCCCTAGCAAATGAATGCAACCCTTCTGAGAGGAATTTGCACTAAGCTACCTCGAAGGCAGCTGTTCTTTTTTGTGCTTCTTACAGATAAGACTGTTTTTGCCTTATGTGTGGTGACAAGTCTGACTTTATCTGATGCACCAGCTGTGTATGTGATGAACACTTGGGCGTCATTGATTCATCCCGCAGTCTGGCCATTTCAGCAAAAAAAAAAAAAAAAAAAAATTGTTCTTCTCTTTTCTACTTTCTTTCCTTTTTTACTTGAAATTCCCTAACAGCAGTGTCTGATGTAGGGTAAGCCCTCAATAAGTGTTAATTCATTCATCCATTCAACCACCCCTTAGTTCCTTTATTTTCCTTCTTTCGCCAATATTTTTGAACCTCCATCTTCTATGCTTTCAGACACACTTGGTTTCCATCTTTAAAAAAACTTTTATTTGGGGCTGGCCCAGCAGCGTAGCGGTTAAGCTTGCACGTTCTGCTTTGGCGGCCCAGGATTTGGCTGTTTGGATCCTGGGCACTGACCTACTCACCACTCATCAAGCCATGCTGAGGCGGCGCCCCATATAGAAGACCTACAACTCTACAACTATGATACACAACCAGGTACTGGGGCTTTGGGGAGAAAAAAAAAAAAGAAAAAAAGAGGAAGATTGGCAGCAGATATTAACACAGGGCCAATCTCCCTCAAAAAACAATTAAAAAAAAAAGAAAATCTTTATTTGAGCTGTCTGCCTTGTCTTCTCTCCTTGAACAGTCTTCACCACCTCCTCTATTTCCTCACTCCTTGCTCCTTCCTTAGCTCCCTGACACTGACTCTTGACTTTACCATTCTCATGAAGCTAGCCTCTCCAAGCTCACAATGATTTCTTTGCATCTGTCCTCATCTCCCTTGGCCTTTGTTTGGTCTCTCCCTATCCCTTTCAATTTATAATATGGTTACTTATGCTTAGCTATTTTCTTTCTTTTGTTTCTAACAAACTTTTTTTTTTGAGGGATAATATACCTATCTAAAAGTGCACAAATTATAAGTGTATAGCTTGGGGAAGTTTCACAAAGTGAACGTACCCTCGTAACTACCACCAAAACCAAGAAACTGAACATTCCTAGAACTCTAGAAGCTCACTCCTCATCTACACGCATCCTCTTTTCTAAAGGTAACCAAAACCCTAATTCTAATACCACAAATTAGTTTTGCCTGTTTTAAAACTTTTCTTAAATGGAGTCATACAATATTAATTATGACGTTTATTTTTTCTTTGCTTAAGATTATGTCTATGAGATTCTATCATATTGTTGTATGTAGTTCATTCATTTTCATCACTGTATAATATTCCATTATATGAGTATACCAAAATGTGTTTCCCTACTCTACTGTTGGCTGACACTTGGGTGGTTTTCAGTTATTGGCTCTTATGAATAGGGTTGCTGTGAACCTTCTTGTGCATGTCTTGTGTAGTGTTAGGATTATATTTCCATGGGATAGATTTTAGGAGTGGAATTGTGTCATACACAGAGGTTCACCATTGATGAACATTAACAGTTTTCCAAAGAAAAGTGTACCAATTTACACTTATACTGGCAATATATGAATGTTCAAGAGGCTTCACATTCTTGACAACTTTCAATATTATGATTCTATTAAATTTCAACTCTTCTGGCAGATGTGCAATGGTATTCCATTGCATCTTCCCTGATGACTAATGAAGTTAAACTCCTTTTAATGTTAATTAGCCATTTGAATATTCTCTTGTGAAGAGCCTAGTCAACTCTTTGACAGTTTGCATTTTGCAATGTCTGTCTTTTTGTTAATCCAGCTTTTGTCTTAAAGTTAGTACATTTTGTTTCCTGTTTAAGAAAATTTTTCCTACCTCAAGGCAATAAATATATTCTTTTATTTTATCTTTTATAAATGTGTTGTTCTACTTTTCACATTTAGATGTACCTGGGAAAGATTTTTCTATATGGTGTGAGGTAGGGGGAACAGATTCACTTTTTTTACGTGTGGCTATCCAGCTGACCACACCATCTAGCATTCTACTGCTATTGCTCTGCAGTGCTGCTTTGTCATAAAGTAAGTGTCCTTAGATGGTAGAACCCCAGAACTTTTGAATGGCTGTATTATTGATGCTTTACCAGTTAATTACCCCCCCAAATAAAAAAAAACCCAAAACAATAAACCTCTCACCTGATTTCCTTAGGTAATGTTTGACAGTGAGACTTCTGAACAAGAGACATGGAGGAAAGAGCCTGGACTTTGGACTTAGGCCATATGTCTCAATCTTAGCTCACTCTTTTACCTTGATGGCTTTGAGGAGGTTATTTACCCTCAGCTTTCTCATCTATGAAACAAGAATAATAATAACTAGTTGTAGGGATTAGAAATAGAATAGCTAACAAGGCCTGGCCCAGAGCTGGCTCTCCAAGTTATAGCAGTTACTAATACAGTGAAAGGTTCAGGAAGGAAGGATTTGAGCATTCATTTTGGTTTCAGAAAGATCCTAGCTGTCTTTGGAACAAGGAGGCTGCTTTCATCTATCAGCTTTGTTTGGGGAGTTTGAGGTGGCTGAACACATGCCAGGGACTATGGGCTTTTTGGCTCCTGACTGCCTTTGGCTTGAGGAAACTAACAGGGACTCAAAGACAGCATCAGTTGGAGACAACACATGAAAACCTTTCTTGCTACTTTCACTACCTTTCATGCCAGTACCCCCCAAAAAACTATCACTTTGTGTTTCACAGGATTTCTTTTTCCCTTGGAGGGACACAAAGCATATTTAGATAATATTTCTGCAATTAATTACTTATTTACTACTAGTTTTCAATTTCCACCAAAGACAGGAAAGTGTTGATCTAAAAATAAAACAAAGCAAAATAATGTTTAAGAATCCCCAGGTAAGGACATTTTTCCAATGGAAGTTTAGCCTCCAGATTCCTATGTCACTGTTTTTACAGCTCTCAAAAGCTTTGGTTCTTCCCAGCTAACTAGGAAGGCCTAGAACATACCATAGTGCACATATTTAAAAAATAAAAATTTTTTTATATGCCTATTGCTGTCAGGATTATTGATGTTGTATTAATCTTTATGTTAGAAATCTCCTTAGAAACCTAGAGAGGAACCAAAAAGATTCTTTACAATAGGATAGAAGAATTTTAGATCTACTATGTTTCACAACCATCTTTGCTTTGGGCTCTCCCACCAATTACATGTCTAAGTTAGTAGTAAGGGTAGAAATGTGGTGCTTTTTGGACTCATTCTATTGAAAACTTGGAGTAAAATGGTGGAAATGAACACAATTAAAATGTATCTGTTAGGTTTCTAATATTCATCTTTATTAATTTTATTCTGAATGCACAAGTGAGGTATTCTGGATCAGAGAGATTTCTGATTACCACTCAGTAAATAATAAATATGTCAACTCCTTGTACTAGTCCTTTCCCCTGGGTGACACGTAAGAGTCAACGGGGACTTTTCTTATATAACATACGCAAGAGAGGAGGAAAAACGATTTATCTCTGCTTATAAAGGGGAAGGAGGCAGCTGCCCTTAATCCTAACTCCAGTCTTTTGATATGTAAATAAAATCCCCCCAGGAGCCAGGTAGCCACTGTGTGATTTGTTTTTTTCGCCCAGGAAGATAATGTTCCAACTTTTGGAGCTAACTTTGGTGCCTATTCCAGAATGCAATGGTTTGGCCTTTGGGAAGATAAGAGAAGTTTTATTAACTATTCTGGTCGGAGCAATTAAGTAGACAAATGGCTGCAGATATAGCTCTCATGGTACGTGGAGAGTCTTGGAAGGTTGGGGCTTTCGTAGGAGCACTGGAATTGTTCCTTCCCTCTGGACGAAAGCTTGTAGAAAAGGAATCAGCCATGTGACGGGACCACAGAATCACTGCTACTAGGATGATAGAGGGATATATGCCAACTGTTGGTAGGGTGGGGTGGGGGAGAGATTTCCCTCTGTTACAGGAAAAAACCATTTTCTTATGAGCAATTTACCAACTGTCGCTATGACAAGAACAAATAGGGTCAATGGCTAACAATGATTAATTATACCAGCCTCCTATTACTCCTTTCATTTAATCTGTTCAGGTGAGTTGCTTCAATTTTTCACTTTGGAAATGTGAATGGCATCAACGTCTTTATTTTATGATACTCTAGTTTAGGGATTGGCAAACTTTTTCTGTAGAGGGCCAGATAGTAAATATTTTAGGCTTTGCTGTCCTTATATGGCCTCTGTCTTATATTTTTCCTTGTTTATCTTTTAACTGATTACAAATGTAAAAACCATTCTTAGCTTGCAGGCTGCACAAAAACAGGCCAGTGGCAGGATTTGGCCCTCCAGGTTAAACTTTGCCTAGAAACTCTTCTCCCTATGGCTGGGTGATCACATTTAAAGGGAACGTTTTGATGAAATGGTTTTTGGAGGATATGATTTCAATGCATATTTTATATCATTCCATCCTAGTTTACAATGATGTAATTCTCAGGAGACAGAAAGCGGATATTCTATTCTTTCCTTGTTATTGGATCACTAAAGTGATAGATACTTCCTGAATGTTTGTTTCTTTCCAAATTCCATCTGACTGACATGAAATATACATAATTTAGCTTGGTATCAAGCTGCGTAGAATAGGTAACTTGATATTGGTAGGGCTATGATAAAGGTCAAGTATCAAACACTACAGTGTGTCTGTCTTTTCTGATCTGAAAACTGAAGAATAAAGCAGAGTACAATAATTATTTCAGCTTCCTCAAGTTGGGGATTTTGAGCATGAAAAATGGAGACAGAGTAGGAAAGTAGAACTAGAGCACTTTTCTTTCCGGGGAGGAGATGAGCCTGGAAATAAACAATAACTTCACAATAGCAATAACAGTAACAACAAGTGGCATTGAACATCAACATGAGGTAGGAATGCAGAGAAAGTGGATGATTTCTGAGCTCCTTTCCAGGGACACGACCCTGTGATAAGTCTGTTTTGTCTATAACATGTCAATGTTTTCCTCTCAACAATTCCCAGCTCAATAACGGCTAGACAAGGTTATCAATAACAAGTTGGGTATTAAATGATTCTATTCACATTGTGCTTTCGATTTCCATCATTGAATTACATTCTTAGTTCTTATGTATTTATTTTTAATTGGAAGCAGCTTGTGTTTATGTGACTTATTTAGCCAGTCATTTTAGGGAAAAGAGGACCTCATTCTCCTGCTGACTTAGATATATAATCCTTGTCTAATGAAGGCCATGGCAGTGCTCTTAGCCTTAGAGAATAAGGCCCTCTGACATGTGCATAGGGCATGGCCGTTTAGTGGGTAAAAGGCCTGTGTCCTTACCCAGTGACCAGAAAGGATGTTATACCAACAGTCGGCTACAGAAGGAGAGGGCTCTCTCTTGGTCTCAGGTGGGAATGTGTCAAGATGTCCAGGGTAGGGCTCCTGGGCTCAGCATGTTTATGGGCTGAATTGTGTCCCCCCCAATTCATATGTTGAAGTCCTAACTCCCAGAACCTGAGAAGGTGACTGTATTTGAAGATAGGGTCTTTATAGGGTAATTAATTTAAAATGAGGTCATTAGGGTGTGCCCTAATCCAATACGACTGGTGTCCTTATAAGAAGAGGAAATTTAGACCCAGACACACACGGAGGGAAGATGATATGAAGACACAGGGAGAGGACAGCCATCTAAAAGCCAAGGAGAGGGACCTAGGACAGATTCTTCCCTCGTGGCCCTCAGAAGAAGCCATCCTGCTCATACCTTGATCTCAGACTTCTAGCTTCCAGAACGGTGAGAAAAAATATTTCCATTGCTTAAGCCTGCCAGTCTATGGTACTTCTTTACAGCAGCCCGAGCAAACTAATAGAAGGATAATGAACTGATAATGAGCTCAGGAGAGAGGAGTAGGCTGGGAGAGCTCAAATCTGTGCCCCTTTGGGGCTTTCTTTGTGATAGTTTACTCAGTAGGTATTATAGGAAAGGATCTGCAAGATCTGGGGGAGATTAAACGTGGTGGGATGAGAGACTCGCGCTTGATAAACGGGGGGTCGCAGGCCTCCTGTATTCTCTTGGATTGGTCCAGCTTGTCTCCGCTTGTGGAGGGTGACCAAAGGAAGCTGATCCACCCTCAGTGCGAGCAGCCCTCCGGGAAGCAGCGTGCTGCTGCCGGTGGTTGAGGCCACAAAGAAAGAGGACTCAGCGATTTGGGTGAAACCCATAGGTCAGTCACCCCTCCCCATGGAGAGTCTTAATCTTTTTCTGAGTACTAACTTTGAAGGTTTGGCTTTTGTTTTAATAAGGCAGGTGCTTCTCTTAGAAAAGTAGGGAGGAAAAAATGCTGATTCTTTAAGAATCACGACAGAAAGAAGGACTTAAAACTTTCTTTCCTCGTGGGTTAGTGCCTTCTCTTCTGTCTTGCCTTGCTTCAAGTTCTGCTGATGCCACCTCAGACGAGTGTTCTCATATGTGCACACTTCCTTCCTATCCCTGTTCTTAACCATCGCCTCTCTGGACTTTGGCTCAGATTTCTCTGGTAAATACAACCCCACCGTGGTCTTCTCTTTCATTCCATTTTCGGGCTGAAGCACCCCTCAATTGTGACTCTAAACTAAGGATATCGAGACATCTGCACTGAGAAGAGCGGAACATGTGACAAAGGGCCAGACTTTTGTCCTCTAAAGTCATAGAACAGTTCTCTAAGTCTCATTGGAGGACCCAAAAAGGTCACATACTCCTCCACTCAGCTTTAAACTGTTTTCCCTCAAGTACTAGCAGTCAAGGTAATTTAAGAATGGTTTCCTTTTCCATTTTATTTGTTTGATGACTGAAAATGCCACATGAACTTTTAATTCTCTTAATTCTATATATACGTATAAAATGTCTACAAATATAACAATTAAGCACCTTTTATAAGGAATCTGGGAAGTTACCTTGCCAAGTGGACGCCCATTCTTCTTTTGACAAAAATTCCTCACCTCTTAAGAAAGCCCATTCCCTGTCAAGTCAGAAGCTGCTTCTGTCCCCAGGTATCTTCTATTTATTGGTTTATATTAAATTGCTATGAGGAATTTCAAACAACTGATTTCCAAAGTTTGAGAACCCAATCTGTTTAAGTCTGAGACTTCCTACAAGTTGAAAATGCCTACTGCTATGGTTCAAAGGATATACGTTGGAAATAAGAAATTACTGTAATTAAAGAAAAACACCTCTTACATAAGTGTCTAGCAGAGAGGAAAGCTACTTTTGCTCTAAATAGAGCCTGTCCTCTGGCTGTGACCTCAGCAAGGCTGAGCTGCCAAAGAAGGCAGCTGAATGGTGTGTTTGTCAGCGCTCTGGCAAGTGACTAGGAGTGGAGGAAAACACACACACATCTCCCCCACTCCCACAGCCACAAAAAGCAACCCCTTCAATCTGGGAACAACCCCAGATCTGACTTCCTGGATGAATTGTGGAGAGGAGACATTCTCCTTCCAGAAGGTAGAGGAAGAGGAGGCAATTGCTCTTGAGTGGCTCTGGCTGTCTGCCAGCAAGCAGACTCTGCTCCTTGGCTCTCAGGCGATGGCCACGTGGTCTTTCCAGGGAGGAGAGGGTGAAGGCAGTATGTTGCCTATTACACGTGAAGCATATGGCTCCAGGAGAAGCCCCTTGATAACACGAAGGAAGAAAAATCTAGGGCACTCTCCCAGTACTGAGGCACCTGGTGAAGAAAATCATTCTCTAAAGAGTTGCTTGATCAGTCCGGCATCAGCTAGTTGAGGTGGAGAATTCTGTCAGCTGTGAGGCTGTCTCTCTCTACTTTACTACAGAGTCACCTACCTAATGACCACCAGAGACAGCGTTTTCCCTCCTGGGACTGTGCAGCATAAATGCTGACAAATTTTAAGCCCCCACACTCCTTTTTATGATAACATTTCTTATGAGTTAGAGAAACTTACTGCTTCAGGGTCCCTTGCTTCCTATGTGTCATAGTTATGATGACAGCTTAATTTACTTTAGTCTCTTTTTATGACAGTGACTTCTGGACACTCCAAGTCATCAGTAAATTTTTTCCCCATCACACCGTAGGATGGCTTGTTTCTGAGAATGTTCCGGGAGATGGCTAATTCTAACCATCATTTGCTGCTTCTGGTAATCTCTCCCTCCATTCTGGAATAACAATTTAGCTTCCCAGCTTGTAGCATCTGACAATGGCTTACAGACTGTCTTTTATTACTTGTGTGTGGGATGTGTTTGTGTATGTTTATGTTTTGTATGGTTTTTTGGAGAAGAGGCGTGGCCAGACCCTATTTGTAAGGCATTTATTATGTTTCTCTATTCTGATTATACAGATTGAAAATACTTTTCATGTCAATGTTAATTCTTTGCACATAGTATTTATATCTTTAATATAAAATGTGTTTATTATCATGTGCAAGTGACGTAAATTTTAAACCTTTCAAAATAGGGAATTTCTTCCATTTTTATCATTTGTACTCTTTCTGGGGAATGATTTCTACAATAAATATGGTTCATTTTAAATTTTGTAATAAACCATGCCTACAGTAGAGATCTCTGAGAATAACAATAACAGATAATTTATTTTTAGCTATTTCCAGAGAAGTGTCATTTACAAATCATATGTGATCTTAATTGATATTCACAGAAACCTAACTAGGCAGATGCTTCCATTTCTTCATTCTTTTCTTCTTTTAACAAATGCACATTAATTGCTAGTGGGTGCTGGGCACATTGTGAGGCTCTGTTAATACAGTGGGGAGCCAGGTGGATCTGGTCCCAACCTCATGGAATTTATAGTCAAATATGAGCAGTGCTTTTCGGTCACACCAGAGTTCAGGTAGATTTGTATCCATCTGTAAGGCAGAGTCTCTGAGACCTCATTCATGTGCAACTACCTGGTCTGGGGAAGCGAGATGGCTGGGGAGGAAGCGTAACTCAGGGATACCTCTATGTGGCATTTGTGCAAGGAGGAGCTCAGAAAGTGCTAGAAGTTGTAACTTCTAGTTGTAACTCGTTGGGAAACATTCCCTTCTGAATGAGGGATTATTTTTGCAAGGACCTAAGGGATAAGACTTGATAATTCTGGTTTAGTCATTTAAGGGTGTTGTCCCTCTCTGGGTGCTGGACTTTCAAGTATCAGACTTGAAGTTTTGATGTATGTATGTATGTATAGACTTCCAATCAAATTTCTTTATAGCCAGCCCCTGCACAGAGGTTTGTCCTCATTCCTCTTAAACGAATGGAGGTGCACTCAGTTTGTCATGGAGCAAGGGGGTCTTGAGACAGCTGAGAGACTGCTGGAGTCTTCCTGGGGCAGAGGTCAGCCTCCCCAGGACAGGGAAGGATGGAGGCACCTGTTTAAGGAGCTCCCTGCAGTGTTGGCGGTGACATGGAGGGCTGGCCACGAGGACAGGCACACCTGGATTTTGAAGTGCCCATCAAGAGTGTAGAAGTTTCTGTGACTGAGACTACGTGGTCAGGGCATCCACTGTCTGGGTCCGCAATCCTTAAGAAGGACGACTTGGAAGGGAGGAGCTCTTTACCCCTCTCTCCACTCCCCAGAAAGCTCATGAGAAAGGTGTATAGACCTGGTCAATTCCCTTGGCTCTGTCTTCCCCTGATGGTTCTGGGGTGTCCTTGTGCAGCTTAGCAGACAATGTGGGGAAAAAAGCTCAGCCAAAGCCTACTTAGTTTAAGGTTCAAAAAGAGACCAAAAGCATCAACTGTATGACACCATACAGTTATGAAAGGACTCAATGAGATTAAGTGGGGTGGATTTGTAGAATTATACCCCCTCCTCACCCAAATTCACTATATTCATCCCCAAAATGTGTGTTGAACACTATTTAGAGAGTGAAGTTAAAGAAAAGGTCCAATTCCTCCATATTACCATCCAAATATATTTCTGATTATTTCCCCTTGGGTAACAAGAATTACAAGGATTCTACTAGCTGTGTGATTCTGGGAGAATTGCTTGACTCTTCAGAGTCTGTTTCCCCTCTGCCAAGTGGGGGAAACAAGAGCACCTTCTTTGTGGGGATTTTAGCACAGTGCTTACCACTTAGTGAGTACTTGCCAGGTGCTCACAATCACCCATTTCTTACCCTCTGCTTGTCTTCACCAAATTTTGGTCAGCCTTCTATCTTTCCCACAGGCCCCTGAATCTGCTTACCCATAAGCCGGAGCAGCAGACCTCATCCCCCTTATCAGTTTCTCCTGGGAATCAGGTGACCACAGCTAGACCCTCTTTCGGTCAGACCCCACCGGTCATTTCTCCTTGCTTGCTCAGTTTCCTTTCCAAAGATACTGCTTCTCTCTGCCTGCTCCCTTCTTTACTCAATAAAAGAAAACCCCTTTTTCCATTTGATTTCAAGATGCTTACAGCCCTTGCGGTCATAGTATTCCTCCTAGTGCAATACCCCCCTCTTCTGACTGCAATTGTCCCTTTCCCTCCCTTGCAGTAATCTTTTTGGACAAAAGTCTGTCCTTACTAAGTCCTGATCAATTTTTCTTTTGACAGCATTTAATAAACATTAGTAAGTAACTATCAATAGTCTTTTTGATCAGTTTTAACTGGTATCAAGATTCATGAGAGAAAGTCAGGCAGCTTGGGGCTGACCAGCTTCTACTCGAAAGTATCCACTGCCCTCAGAAATGGCTGACAGTTACATCTTTAGGTCTGAGCACCTTTCCAAAAAGCCTGGTCTTTAGCTGCTGCATTTTGTTTTCCAAGCAACAGAGAAGAGGTGGTATACAGTGCTTCCCTCTCTTATGTCTGAGCATTCAGGTACCCTCTTGGTTCAGGAAGAAAACGAGTTTCCCTCGAGTTCTGATTTAGGGGCGCATGTGGCACCTGCTGCCCAGGCTGGGTCCCTCCGCAGTTTCTGTGGAGTATTGATGGTGAATCACTGCAGGTTGGAGGCCAGCACTTTGAGGAGCCAGGCGGGGACAATCCACCCAGCGTGTCTGCCTGTTGCTAGGCTCAAGGCAGCACTATTCATTTCTGTGTTGGTCAGCTGACCCTCAAGGTCAAAATAGGGTCAGATGGAGGAGGCAGGATGCCAGGCTGTGGTTTGGCCTCCTGGGGTGTTCCTTTTCCCTGGAATTGTTTTGCTGAATTAGGAGAAGATGGAATTCCGCTTGGAAAACCACCCTGCAGGAGGGGGCCTTTGGAGTTTAAGGGTCCCCTGAATCGGATTTAATAGCAGAGAATGTGAGTGAGTGGGTGGGCGCCGGAAGACTCCCGTCATCCCTCTTGACTGCTTAACTTCCTGCACCAGTGTCTCCTGCCTGGCCCTCCCTACCTCCCTCACTGTTTCCTTTCTTTCTCTCCTGGACTTGGCTCCCTCTCCAGTAAACATCACCTTCCCTTGGCTGAGCCTACCTGTCTACACTACAGAACCAAAGGGAGGCGCCGACAGGTACAAACTCGTTTATGACCTTTCACATTCAAGGCAGCAGAAATTCCCAAGTGGGGGAGATTTTGTTGCCAGCGTAACTCGTAGACTACAAAAGCCTTGCAGGCCGTTGCCAGCACAGCTCCTTGAGGACTGGTAAAGACTCTCTCCTTGACCAAACTCTAGACAGGCTCCTCTGAGCCCTTTTTCGACCAGGCCACATTCTTGGGCCTTGTCCTCTAGAGCCCAGTTGTAGCAGGAATCTTGCTAAGTCAGTCCAGCGAGAATCCCCCACACCATATCTGATCACCCTCGATATCTGAGCAAATTTCCTCACCCGCCACCATCCCCCAGGTGATGTGTGATCCCCCTGGCCTGCCTCAGCAGTTCTGTTAGGTCAGTTTAACCAGAATCCCCTCCTGTCCCTGCTGTTTCCTCCTACTAATTTCCCATCCACTGACCCCGACCCTGCTCCTTGGCTGTAAGTCCCCGCTTGTCCATGCTGTATTCAGAATTGAACTGGTTCTCTACTGAGGTCTCTTTTCCCACTATTGCAACAGTTCCTGAATAAAATCCATTTTTACGGTATCACTGTCCAACTTTGGTTTTCTTTAACCACTACAGTGAAGGCTCTACAGACCATGTTTTAGTTGGTGATGATGATGGCTGGGCAATTACCTTTCTTTTAATTGTTTTTACTCCTCCCAATTCAATTTTTTATTATTCCTTTTCTAAAGAAATCTATCCTTCTTCTCCTTAATAAAAACCCCCACTCAGACCATTTTTAATCACCTCATCGAATTCTGCATGCTTAAAGCAAGCTTTCAGAGCAACGGGGCTCCCAGAATAGACAGCAGGCTGTATTCATGGTTGAAATCCTTCCACAGCAGTTGACAGCGCTGTTTTGATTTAAGAGCCTGTCTCTGACAATAGGACAGGGGATCCCGCTTATCTCTGGCTGTAAGGCTGTAGACTGGCCTGTAATGCAAGGCTTATCTCCGGGAAAGCACGGCTCTTAAAAGTGTAAATCTTTTCTGAGCTCCGGTATTTGTCATCTTCTTGTACCAGACAGCATTCAGCTAAGGGTAAGATTGTCAGTTTTATTTTTTCAGGTCCTCTTGGGAGCAATTTTTACCTTGATGGCGTGAATTTGACCGAATATGTCTGTTCTCGATTTTCTGATCTAGTATAATCAACTTGGTGTTCTGTTCTATTTGGATGGTTTTATTGATATAGATACAAAAAGAACTGGTGATTATTATATAAAGACTGCTTATCCAAAGCTTAGTCATAAGATGTTCAGGTTAGAGAGTGAAATTATGTCTGTCACTCCTTTATAAAGCCCCTGAAGTCATATTTTTGATCACTTTTATTATGACAGACATATTCTCTATTGCCTTGTTCATCAATTTCCAGGCCAGGTACCAAGAATGCTTACTGAGTTTCCCCCTGCAGTACCTGTAACTGTAAGGTTTATCTTCTTTCTCTGAGATCCCCATATGTCTTAGACTGTTCAGGCTGCTATAATAAATACCACGGACTGGGTGGCTTATAAACAGAAATATCTCACAGTTCTTGAGGCTGGAAATCCAAGTCAAGGTGCCTGCAGACTGAGTGTCTGATGAGAACCTACTTCCTGATTCATAGACAGCCATCTTCTCACAGTGTCCATACATGGTGGGAGGGATGAGGGAGCTCTCTGGACTCCTTTTATAAGGGCATTAATCTCATTCATGAGGACTCCACCCTCATGATCTAATCACCTCTCAAAGATCCCCACCTCCTGATACCATCATATTGGGGTTAGGATGTCAACATATAAATTCAAGGAGGACACAAACATCCTGTCCATAACAGCATGTTTGCCTGTCCCAGCCAGCCCGGAAGTACTAGTCTTGACTTCCTTTAGGGCTGAGAGTCCATCAGCCACAGAACAGGTATTAGGCAGTTTCCCCAGAGGATGTTGTAGGCATCATTTCCACACATGAAGTACAGTCCTTGTTTCTTAATAATGTGCTGGTCTTACTCAGTTAAATGGGATTTAAATGAGACATTTCTGGAATGGTTACAATTTGGTTTATCCAATTATAGCATTACAAAGACAGATTATTATTGAACCTATGCAAATAGCTACATTGCCATGAGAAGTAAAGAAACTCAGTGAAGGCGCTTTGTTTGGATTAGTTTTGCAGGCAAAGCCAATCAATGAACATTTTCTACAGACTCATTATCCTTAAGTTCCCTTGTTGATTCATTACCGTATAACTTATATTAGAGTTTCTCATAGGGTATTTCCCTTGAATTCTGAAGAGTGATTTGGAACAATGTAACCATTCAATGAGTGTTTTCTTGCAGTTTGCATAAGATTAGCCTGCTAAATTCTAGAAAGAAAAGATAGACCAGGAGGATAGAAAAGGGCTTTTTCCTATGGCTGTAAGGAAAAGGACGCTAACCACAATTAAATCACTGTTTTCAGTTCCACTTAGTCCTACACAGTTGATTCCTGTTCTGCTGGATCTTGGGTCAGCAGTTGGCTGTCACAAAGTCATCAGCTTCTGAGCTGCAGGTGTTCTGGGAATCCTATCTCTGTCCCCAGTGACAGTCTGACAGGTGGTGATGTCACCTCCCAGTGGCTTCGTGAGTATCTGCAACAGTGTTCTCCTGAGGTGATCATTCTGATATTTATTCCAGAACGTTCAATTCTTGATCTGAAGCTTATAGAGGAGCATAAGGGAAAAGGGGGAGCCAGCTTTTGGTGATAAGACTGGATGATTCTGGTTAATTTATTACAGTAATGTCAAAGAAAACCAGCACTGGATGTTTGATAATGGCAGCAAGACAGCTTTTATTCAGTTGATTGTAGTAGGGAACAGAGATTCCAGTATCAGCTGAGCTTAACTCCAACTAAGACAAAGGTGACTGAGGTTTTTAAAGGGAGAATAGAGAGAGAACCAAGGAGGGGCTATGAGAAAATGAAATGGGGGAACAAAAAAGGGACTAGGAAGGATATGGGGAGATGGGAAATCGCAGAAGGAGAGAGAGTGAGAATTACTGAAAATGGTTTGGCAATCTGGGTTGGGACAATGTACATTTTGCAATTTGGCAGCATTGTATTTTCTGAGTAAAAACTCAGCATGGATTGCTGGGGTCACCTTTAGGGATGTGGTATAACACAGGTAGAAGCCAGGTCGAAGTTTGGTCAGGTCACTTAGCACAGTGTTCCCATGAGTTCTTTGTGTCATGTGGGAGTTCGCAGTAACCAGCAGTGAAAGAATGGAGGCGAGTGGAATCCCTTTCTGGAGCATGTAACTGTTTTATAATGACTGGTTATCCTGAGAGTCAGAACGTTTATGTCAGCAAGGACACTGACAATTCTCCAAGACTTTCTAATCCAAGCAGTAAAGAATATATTAAATACAAGGATATTTTAAATTGAGGGAAAAAATCTTAAAAATTAATTTGTTAATAGTTAACAAACCAAACTTTACATTTCGTTGTGTGATTGATCTGATCCATACCCCCAGCCACCTCTTTTACTTAGCTCTCACATTTGGGGTCAATATTTACCTGCCTTAATCACCCCAGGGCCAGGTACGGGACAATTAGGGACAACCCCTATACCCCAGAGCCTGCTGAAATTATTCAAACTAGCCAATCTTGAACCTGCTTACCTGGCCCCATGCATTCCTTCCTACAGAAACCACAATAAGGGCTCTTGCCCACATTTCCCACCTCGCTCCTTCTGCCTCCTGATCAATCCTAGTGCTTCCCCGTGTGGCCCTGCAGGATGTGGTGCGCTTCCTCCTCTCCGGTTCTGTGAGTGTAACAGACTGTCTCTTCAATGGTAATCATCTCCTGATTTCTTGGCCTCACCATACCTGAATAATAATAAAACCAACATTTCAAAACAATGTTAGAAACACATGTTACCGCCTCCCCTGAAAATGTGGTGGGAATCACACCCCCACCCCAATCCCAGAGGAAGGAAAATACTTCTTACTCTTTCCTCTTCGGTTATTCCACACCCACCCCTCCAATGATCCAAGGAAGGTAAGGTGGGACTTCCTGTTATAGCAAGGAAGTTCTAGAAATTTCATCCCACCAGATAAAATTAGGTGGTCTACCTTGATGTGTTTCTATTTTTTTTTTTGTGAGGAAGACCAGCCTTGAGCTAACATCCGTCGCCGATCCTCCTCTTTTTTGCTGAGGAAGACTGGCCCTGGGCTAACATCTGTGCCCGTCTTTCCCCTACTTTATATGGGACGCCACCACAGCATGGCTGACCAGCAGTGCGTCCGCGGGCTCCTGGGATCCGAACTCGCGAACCCTGGGCTGCCAAGCGCGAACTAAACCGCTGCGCCACCGGGCCGGCCCCATGTGTTTCTATTTTTAAATCTTCTTCCTATTTTTGTTTTTATTGTATACATTTAAGGTGTGTAACCTGATGATTTGATATATCTACACATTGTGAAATAATCACTGCAGTCAAGTTAATGAACATCTATCTCCTCACATACCTACCATTTGTGTGTGTGTGTGTGGTATGAACACTTAGGATCTACTGTCTTAGGAAATTTTAAGTATATAGGACAGTATTGTTACCTATGGTCACTATGCTATATATTAGATCTCCAGAACTTATTCCTTTTGTATAACTGAAACTTTGTACATCTTGACCAACACCTCCCCATTTTCCCTCCGCCAGCTCCTGGTAACCATCATTCTATTCTCTGCTTCTATGAGTGTGACTATTTTAGATTACACATAGTGAGATCATATAGTATTTGTCTTTCTGTGTCTGGCTTATTTCACTTAGCATGATGTCCTCCAGGTCTATCCACATTGTTACAAATGGCAGAATCTCCTTTTTTAAGGCTGAATAATATTACACTGTATGTATATACCACATTATCTTTATCCATCCATTGATGGACATTTAAGTTGTTTCCACGTCTTGGCTACTATGAATAAAGCTGCAATGAACATAGTGTGCAGGTATCTCTTCGAGATCTTGATTTCAATTTCTTTGGATAAATATCCAGAAGTGAAATTGCTGGTCATATGGTAGTTTTATTTTTTAAATTTTTTGAGGACCTTCCATACTGTTTTCTCTCGTGGCTGTACTAATTTACATTCCCACCAACAGTGTGGTTCCTTTTCTCCACATCCTCATTATCTTTTAAAAAATAATAGCCATCCTAACAAGTATAAGTTGATATCTCATTTTGGTCTTGATTTGCATTTCCCTGATGATTGGTGATGGTGAGTATCTTTTCATGTACCTGTTGGTCATTTGTATGTCTTCTTTGGAAAAATGTCTATTCAGGTCCTTTGCCCATTTTTAAATTGGAATCTTTGTTTTTTTTCTATTGAGTTGTATGAGTTCCTTATGTATTTTGGATATCAACCTCTCTCAGATATATGGTTTGCAAATATTTTCTCCCATTCTGTAGGTTGCCTTTTCATTTTGTTGGTTGTTTTCTTTGCTATGCAAAAGCTTTTTAATTTGATGTAGTCCCACTTGTTTATTTTTGCTTTTGTTGACTATGCTTTTGGTGTCATATCCAAAAAATCAGTGACAAGACCAATGTCAAGGAGCTTTTCTCCTATGTTTTCTTCTAGGAGTTTTATGCTTTCGGGTCTTATGTTTAAGTCTTAAATCCATTTTGTGTATGGTATCAGATAAAAGTCCAAATTCATTCTTTTGCATGTGGCTATCCAGTTTTCCCAATATCATCTAATGAAGAGACGATCTCTTCCCCATTGTGTATTCTTGGTGCCCTTGTCAAAGATTAGTTGACTGTATTTACTTGGGTGTATTTCTGGGCTCTCTATTCTGTTCCATTGGTCTATGTTTCTGTTTTAATGCCAGTATCATACTGTTTTGACTCCTATAGATTTGTATTATAATTTGAAATCAGGCAGTGTGAGGTCTCCAGCTTTGTTTCTCTTTCTCAAGACTGCTTTGGCTATTCAGGGTCTTTTGTGGTTCCCTATGAATTTTAGGATTGCTTGTTCTATTTCTGTGAATTTTTTGATTGAATGGAGCTCCGGGTCCTCTCCACTGGTCTCCCAGATTCCCACAGAGGTATGTCCATCGACAGTTGTCAAAACTGATATTTCTGTGGAAGTATGAGGGCTGGAATCTCCTATTCTGCCATCTTGCTGATGTCACCTTCCTGAGTCCCCTCTCATGCTCATTAAGAATAACATTGAACTAGGAATGAGAGGCCACCCTGCTCTGTGTTTATCTGGATCCAGCTCCTCAGGGTCTTATTTTCTATTTTCATTAGAATGGCTCAGTTGAGAAGAGAAACCAAAAAAATGCAATATTTATTTATCTTTGCTGACAGAAAGTAATTGACAGTGGCTCTACAGTTTGACTTCCAGAGCATTCTTCACTCACGTGCTTGCTCTTGCCAATTTCAATTTGAATACCTATTAAAGCAGAGTTTTTCCTTGATGATTTAGTGGGAGGAAATCCTCTTAGTCAGCAGATTATCTATTCTCCCTGCCCACAACCACTGTGGCACAGAGTTTGGTGCCTTCCATCTTACATTGGAACTATCAAGTACAAAAGCCTCCAAACGAATGTATCTGCTTCCAGCCTCTCTAAGCCACCCTCTGTATTAGTTTACTCAGGATGCTGTAGCAAAGTATCACAAATTTGGTGGCTTAAAACAACAAAAATTTATTCTATCACAGTTCTGGAGACCAGCAGTGTGAAATCAAGGTGTCAGTGGACCATGCTCTCTCTGAAACCTGTAGGGGAGGATCCTTCCTCGTCTCTTCCAGCTTCTGGTGGCCCCAAGCATCTCTCAGCTGGTGGCAGCACGATGTCAATATCAGCCTCTTTCTTCCCAAGATCATCTTCTTCTTGTGTGTCTCTGTCTTCACCTGGCATTCTCCTCTTCTTGTAAGGACCGCAGTCATATTGGATTCAGGGCTCACCCTACTCCTTAGGACCTCATCTGAACTAATTACATCTGCAGGGATCCTATTTCCAAATAAGGTCACGTTCATAGGTACCAGGGGTTAGGACTTCATCAAATCTTTTTTGGGGACACAATTCTATTCATGATACCCTGCTTACCGTAAGTACATTAATATTTCTGTGGTACTATTTTTTTCCCCACATCACTCTTATAGAGGACACAAGGAAACAATCTTGGGGTATTTCAAGCAAGAACTTGCAAAAAGAGGGGGAAACAGTGTCCTCTGATAGCTAAACTATACATAATGGGTTAGTGCAGGTAGAACATCAATACAAAGAAACAAAGCAGATCCTAATCCAAGATCCAACTACAACCGGATCAACACTGTTACTCTGTGTGTGTGTGTGTGTGTGTGTGTGGTAGATTAATCAGCTATAGAAGCTGAGACAAGGTGGAGCAGGGACACCAGTGAAGGGGAGCAATCTACATGTCCATGTAGTGCAGGTCCTGAGCCTGGTGTCTTGGGAAGCTGGTAGCAGAGTGATTAAAATCCAGATGGTCCTGGGTCTGTGTCCTTACTCCCTTTCTTCACAGTTGGGTGATTTTGGACAATGTGCTTAACCTCTTTAAGCCTCAGATACTCAGTCTTTAAAATGGGAATGGTCAGACAGACCTCCCTTTGGTTGGTTGTGTAGACAGAGCACCTTGGCATATGGTAAATGCTGGATAGTAGTTATCACGATAATGATCACGCAGCAAGTATGTGTGAGGACTCTTGGGTGCAAATGGCAGAACCAGCTTAGTCAAAAGGAGGAATGCACTGGAGACTACAATATGGGCAGGAGACCAGCTAGAAGCAGGGTCTTGAAAGTCACCGGGACTCTGCTTCTGTGGATTATTTGGGACCTTTTTATAAAATTTTGTTGCCTGGGTGGGTAAAACTAGGTACTTCCCAAATCTTTCTCCTCGATCTGGCTGAATCAAAGAGGTTTTACCCTCTCTCTGCATCCAACTACCTACCCCTCTAAGAAAAAAGGGTGAGGAGAAAATGAATATTGCTCTGTTCACAAAAATATTTAGAGTAAAGATAACTTTAATTATTGAGAAATTAAAGTAAAATGGTCTCAGGAAGCTCCACTTTTCTCAGTACCACACAACAAAAGGCTCTTTTTTAATATATTTGATTCTCATTCACTCTTTGCCCAGTTTTTGCTCTCAGTAACCAATTTAGCACTATGTTCTGAAGCTTCAGTCATCTTTTACCATTCCCATGGGCCCTGAAAATGGAATCCAGTGGTCTTTTTTCCTTTGTTTGTTTTATCAAACAGGGCTTTGTTTTGGATTATTAAAAGGGTGTATGTGGCAGAACATTTCTACTGGAAAGATGAGAAAAGATAAACTACTCTAGGACTTATCTGTTTTCAATTTTGTTGTGACTTCTTTTGTCTTTGCTCAATATTATTTCTTGCTCTTGGTGAGAAATGGAGTTCATAATAAATGCAGTCTCAAGGGAAAATGATATAACATTATCAAGCCCAAACCAGCGGACACAGCCAACTTCTAGGTTATGACACGAAAAATGTTCTTTGGTTTCCACTCTCTTTTGGTTTCACTCTTGGCTATTTCTGAAGGAGATGGAATACTCCACTCTAATTAGTAGGCTGAAAATTATATCACTAATACAGTTATTTTGTTTCTTGAATATTTTTGTGGAACATAAAAATACAAGAAACATAAATATACAGGTATATTCATGAATGCAAGTTTAATAACTAGCACTTCAATAGGTAAACCTAAGACCATAAAGAAGTGATAGCTTTTGAAACCATCATTGTTTCTACACCTGCTTTGGAGTTTTGCCATATTGATACACAAAGCCCCTTTGTGACTACTTTTCTTCCAGTTGTTCAAGATTCATTATTACCCCAACAGGAGCTGTGGAGGGACAGACATATTCACTCCTCTGTAATTCTTTGTTCAGGCTAGACCCAGGTCATTGTGAGTGGAGAGTGGCTTAGGTATAATTAATTGGCAGCTGTGTTTACAGGCCAACAGAATGATAAGCTTTTTACTCTGATAGTACCTAAAAAATTCCTGTTGTCTGTATTAAGTTCCAGTAACCTCAGTTCATTCTGGGATTCAGTATACTCTTAATTCACATGGGATGTAAGGAGACGTCTTTGCATAGATTTTGATAATGCTTAGAGCTGCAGCATTTAGCCACGACTGGCTGTTGAAGGTGTGAGATAAAAAAACAAATCTGCACTTGGTAAGGAGGGACTTTATTCCAAAGGATTATTGCAGGAGGTGGGGGGTGGGGGAGAATGCTGTAACCATTAGGTCTGTAAGTGTCTCCAGAGTTAGGCAAAAAGGTAAACAAGGCCAGAAGGATTCGGTGTGGGGAAGAGATCACATAATGGATCAGAGTGTACCTGAGCCTGTCTGCTGCTCAGGCTGAGGAGGGGCCAAAGTTCCGGGGCCCGGAGGAAGGAGAGAAGCTTCACTGATGTATGGTTAACATGCATTTTGTTCTGATTCATCATTGGGCACAAGCAGTTCAGCTAATTTTCGATGAGGCCAAGAAGGGGAATTGGAGGTCTGTGTCTGGCCTTGTCATAGGCTGACAAGGGGGCGTCTGTGAGTCTTATCTAAGTTGTTTGAGGAAGGGGGGTGCTTTATAGTAAGCCAAAAAGAGTGAGGGGGTTCCTTAACCTTCACTGCTTTCTGGGATCACTGGGCTCAGGTAGAATCCAACACTGGCAGTGGTTACACTTATAAGTGAACCGGTATCTTTATAAATGCCGGTTGCCAAGTCATGCGCTAACTCACCTGGGAGAAGGCGGATCCATCAGCTGCGGCAGGGTGACGTCTTCACAAGGAAAGTCAACCATGGGGGTGATTACACTCAGGAGAAGCTTTGGTTTAGGGAGAAAGATGGCTTTGGAAAGAGAAAAACTCTCCTGAAACCCAAGGAAGGAGCAGATCAAGACCTCCGTTCTTTGCTAAAGAAGAGCAAAGTTGTGCTTCATCAGGCAGTTTTAATGGAGAATTACAAGTGGGGCTTAGATGGGGAGTGGATGGTGATTCCAAAGCTGAGAATAGGTATCACGGATGACAGGTTTTATTTTCATTTTAATTTGGTCTATGTTTGTTGTTGTTTATTTACGATCTCCATTTTTGATCTGCATTTCCTCAAGTACTTGTAAATAGATACTATTTCATATCTACAGTAAATGTGGCGGTTCTGCGTGTATTTTTAGTTATTAAAACCTGCCCTACCCTGGTTTTGATATATTGTAAAAACCAGCAAGAATTCATCTCACAGCTAATAAAATCAGAACATAGCTCAGAAGAAGACAAAATCTCCTTTTTTGGGCATGACCCATCTCTAACCAGTGATGGGAATAGCAAACCAAGTTTAGGTCGGCTTCTATCATCTATCTTAGGATTTGTGCCTCCAACATCATAAGCTTCAAGTGCTGACACAGTCCTTTACATATATGTGTTTTGCATAGACTATGTTTTATGCAATTAAATAAGATACTTATTTTATAAGGAGGGCTTTTAAAACTCCAATGTATGTGTTGATTACTAAGCTTTGAATGTGTGTACTTGATGACAAACTATAAAATTGTAACCCATCTTTTATGTTTACATGCACCATAGAGAAATTTTTATGTGCAAGGTTTTTGTAAAATTGGATGGGACCTTCATTCTGGAGTCTCTCTCTGTGTGGCTATCAAAGACGTTTTCTCCTCTTTTCTTTTTTCTTTTTTTTGCCTGGTCCGTTTAATCTTTCATATCCCCTAGCTTCAGTATACATGAATTGATGATTGAATAAATTAAGGATAAGCATACTGTTCTGTTCTTCTAAAACCTGTATTTATTGCTGTGATTTATCTGACAATTTACATAAAGTGCTAGTTAGTAAAGCTGAAATTATTAATTCTTCAGAGAATGAGATGTTCAACTGTTTCCACAGCTCCAGGCAAATTTTCCACATTGATATGCAGGAATTACACAGACCACAACTTGTTTTTTGAATTAAAATGCATCATTGATGCTAATTTTAAGGAAGTCTCTATATTGTACTCCTATTTAACCAAACATCACATTTCCTCATTAAAATATCAGCATCCATAATGAAGTACTTTGCTTTATAATTTAAAATGTCCCACTATGTTGAATGCACATTTGAACATTTAAATGTAATTCCGCTAATGTACTGATTAATTTATGTTATTCTCTTCCACTCACGTGGCAGATTTTAATTGCAATTAGTTAGCTGCTGTCGGGTCTCAGCATGCTGAGGGCTGGGGGAAAGTCTGATCGCTGTGGAGCAATTACCGGGACTTTGGAGCACGGCTGGTATTAGAGGAGTGAGAGGAATCATCCAAGTTGTGAATCTTCATTCTCCTGGTAATAGCTGTGCTTGGGGGGGCCAGCATTTGCTCGGAGGAAAAAGCCAAATAAATGGGAATTATCCAAGCACTATAACACAATTAAGCTGTCACAACAACTTTGGGGACTGATCTTCTGCCCTCTTTCCACGTCGGTCCCGGCTGCTAGGGGGATGATGGAGCAGGGAACCAGCTCTCACCAGCGTCCCCCGCTTTTGATGTGTGTGGTGTGCAGCTGTAACGAGGCATGGGGTACAACACGGCCTTTCACTCCATGTTGTTGAGCTACAAATTCATGTAATTAATTTCAAAAAGCCATTACTTTGATCTTCATAAATATGCCCAGGATTCAAATGGAAAACCTCGAGGGGAATTTTCTCAGGGGGATGATGATAGGGCCAAAATGCAATTTCATTAGGGTCCACTACTTGTCTGTAAATGAGGCTTCTCTCTCCACCTCATCCGTTATTTCAGTGGCTGCTACTCCCAGCTGCACAGCTCTATTATGCAGAAAAGCTGCTTGCTTCACCTACAAACTGCCTCAGTTCCATCAGCCGTTCATAACGTGATGCTAAGCTTTGCAATATATTGTTGTAATGTGGTTTAAAGCACTTTGAGTTCTTACGCAGGTTGTATTATCTTAACTACTGGGCAGTGGTGTTTAGGAGTGAGATGAAAACAGTCTCTGCAGTGTTCATTACTGGTGAGGCATGGAGAAAGGAGCTCTTGGCCCCTTGAACTGGGGTTCTAACCCTACTTCTGTCACTGCCGGTCCCTCTGGACCTCGATGTTCTCAGCTCTTGGATGGGGATAACAAGGAGGGATTCCCAGCTCAGGGGTGTTTTGAGGGGCACGTTACAAACGCAGGTAAAAGAGTTTTGTAAACATTAGATTGCAATGTAGGTTTGAGGCTTGATGGTGTAGTAGCATTTTACCTTTGTTAATAGTTGGGGTGATTTTAAATTCTAACAAAAATGCTGTCAGAAAGAAATGAAATTAAAAAACCACTATTCTCGTTCTCCAGTACATTATTTCTAAAAACCCTAATAAATAGTAGAGTACAGAAAATGTTTTAATTGGTTAAACAGTAGAGTTTTCAGAAGGGATTATGGAAACTAGATTTACCTGTGTTCAGTAAAATGCAACAAGACTGTAAGCAAACCCCAACTCTCAGTAGCTTAACACCACAGAAGTTTATTTCTAGCTCATGAGACAAGTCCAGGGGGCTTGCTGATTGTAGTCACACAGGGACCCAGGCTCAAGGAGGGCCTATCTTTTTTTCTTTTTTAAATTGTGGCAAAATACACATAAACGAAATTTATCATCTTAAACATTTTGCAGTGCACAGTTCAGTGGCATGAGTTCATTCACATTTGTTGTGCTGCTGGAGACTCTATCTGGACATGCGTTTCCAAGGCCTCCAAGGCAGGAAAAAGGGATTGAGGACTTGAGCACAGGCTCTTTGATGTTTCGTCCTAGAAATAATTCAAGAAACCTCTGCTTACATTTCATTGGCCCCATCTAGTCACGTGGTCATGCTGGGCGGGGCTGTCCACCAGGTCCCCTGAAAGGGAGGGGAATGAGAAATATTTGGTGAGTAGTACTGTTGACTACTATACTCTCCTCTGTTGAATTAAAAAAACATATGTCATCAGCCCTTGGGAGATTGACTAGCTCTTGGCCTGGGAAGAGGCATTAGAGCAGAGTGAAGAGCCAGAGGTCACGAACATGGATCCTGGAGCCAGGCTGCCCGAACCTGAATTCTGGCCCTCCCAGGATTGTTGCCTCTGTAAAATGGGGATGCTAACAGCGCTCACCTTCTAGGATTGTTGTGAATGTGAGAACACAGAGCAGTGCCAGGCCACATGATGAACATATGCCGTTTCTAAGTGGATGGGGCGCCGCGCTTCCGCTGCGGGGGCCAGAGCCCGGTGTTCACCGAGAGTCGACTGCATTCCCGCTCGCTTTTCCACCGGCGGCCAGCTCCGCAAGTCCCAGCTGCAGGTTTGGGTTGCAGAGTGGAGAGGAGGAGCTGCCTGCATCATCTGCCCCCGAGGCTGTGGCTTTCCAAAAGACTGAGCTGCCCGTGGGAAATCTGTTATAAAGAGGAGGAGACATGCGACACAGGGCGATTCCCCCAGGTAGGAAGGGGGTGAGGGTCCGCGGACCTCTCACTCTCAGAGCGCCACGTGGGCTTGAGCCGTGGCCTCTCCGTGACCTCCCCAAATGCTTTCTTCTATCCAAGACCCCAGGGCTCAGGAAACGAGAGAGTCTTAATCACAACTAGGGTGAATTTATCACCAGCCGGAGAGAGGAGGGCTCAGAGCCAGTCTTTACTTCATTTAAGCCATGTCACAGTCCACACACATGGGGACCTGTGCAGTGAGAGTCACGCCCACTTTACCAGCTAGTGCCCCCAGCTCTTCACTGTGGAATGATTGTGTGTAGCCAGCTGGGTGACCACACAGATTGATTTATGGTGGGGGGTTTGGATGGGGGAAAGAAAGCAGGGCCCTGAGTCAGTGGTATACATGTCCTTCACGAACTTTGCCTTAAATTGTAGCCATTCTCAGAGGTCCAAAGCTCCCTGCAATCAGAGAGTGGGGGGCCCTCTGTGTGTGTATACACATGTGCATTAGTTTCCTGGGGCTGCCATAACAAAGTATCCCAAACTGGGTGGCTTAAACCACAGAAATTTATAGTCTCACAGTTGTGGCGGCTAGAAGTCTGAGATCAAGGTGTTGGCAGGGATGGTTCCTTCTGAGGGTTGTGAGGGAGAATCTGTCCCAGGCCTGTCTCCTTGGCTTATAGTTGGCTATCTTCATGTTCACATGCGTTCTCCCTGTGTGAGTGTTAGTGTCAAAATTTCTCCCTTTTTTAAGGACACCAGTCACATTGGACTAGGGCCTGCTCTAATGACCTCATTGTGACTTGATTACATCTGTAAAGACCCTATTTCCAAATAAGGTCACCCTGAGGTACTGGGGGTTAGGACTTCAATATATGAATTTGGGGGGGCACAGTTCAACCCATGACAGTGCGTGCTATGTGTGTGTATGTTAGAAGGTGAGTTTGTTCTTTTACTGAAGAGAAACCTTCTCTGGGACCCTCCTAGGGTGGAACAGAAGGAGAGGAATTGGACCAGCTCAGCCTTCTACAAGAAAACTGGGTGCTGCTTTTTCTAAAGGCCGTTACTGCCTCTCAGCCACTTACAGAGTGGAGAGCTCTCCTATACTCCCTGCCTCCCTTGTTGATTTATTTTCAACCCCATTTTATTAAAGGTGATGGGAAGAAGGAGGCAATACCAGTGGCTCCTGACCACTCAGTGGGCGACTGAAACACCCCACGGCTGGGCTTTCCGCCTTTGTTGGCCGACCACCCTTCACCACTTCCACAGTTTCCCAACACTGGGGCTGACCGCTCAAGCCTCTGGGCCGAGGCAGGGGTACAGGTGCGCCAGGTGGGCACTGAGTGTAAGGCCCTACCAAGGAGAGCCTCTGCTCTCCAGCTCACTCTTGCTGTGCGAGAATGTGAGCTTGTGTTGACAGCTTGCATGGAGTTTTACATGAAATCTTCCAATTTTTAACTTTGACAGCTAATTAAAAATAACAAACACCCTGCTGTGTGGGCTGAGCTAAATAGAACCCGTGGCCCGTGGGCTGGTGGTTTTCATGATAGACGCCATCTCCCTAATTGGAGGAATGTCCTCGTCTCCACACACCTGTGCTGCTCCCTTTGTTTACTTCCGTTTCTCCTGCATCCTCAGCTACTCAAGTTGAGCCTGGCCTTAAGGCCTAGTCCAAACCTTGCGTCCCTGACGAAGAGTCCCTGGCAACTCACTCTTTGGTTCAGGGGCTCGCTCACTCTCTCCTTCAGCTCTTAGTGAACAAGGTGTCTGCCTGGCGTTGTGCTGGGTGTTAGGGGTATAAGAGGAATATGATCTTAAGGGCCCTTAGCCTTCACATTCTTCCCTAACATTTATAGTTTTCCTTTAGTTGCCTTTTGTTCATAATGCCATGCCTTTGTCTACCTTATTTTGTTATGGCTGCTTCTTCCTTCTGGTATTAGGAGTGGAAAGGATATTTCTTATTTGGACCCCAGTTTGGCTTCACATTCTCACATCACAAGGTAAGTCCCCCTTGGCTCTGGTCCCCAGAATGCTAGGGTCTTAATGATGGTCTCTGAGAAGGGGCTATGCATTTTGGTCCATTTTGTTCTCTGCACTATTTTTATAAGCTCTGATATTTAGACTTGTTATCAGAGAGGACTTCCCAAAGAGAATAGTCATCCATTCAGGAAGCATAGCTTGGGCAAAGGTCCAGAGGCAAGTGGACATGCTGTGTTTATGAAATGAAAGAAGTTTAGATGGTTGGTGCTATAGGTCCACTGCGTATAGCTGTGTAAGTTGTGCACTGAACAATCACAGGGGGTGACTTTTGCACCATAGTCTTTGTGATAGCCCCTTGTCCTCTGGAGATGGGCAGTGATAACCTATTCAACCACACTGGCCCCAGGGGGCTTATAGAGAGAGAGAGAGAAGGAGGAGGTAAAAGATGGTGGCTGAGAGGATCAGACCTGCCAGATAAGGCAGACCCTCACAGCCCGTATTAAGGAGTTTGAATATCTCCAAAGGAATGTGAAGCCAGGAAAGAGACTGAAGCAGAAACGAGACTGCATGAAGAGTGGATTGGAGAGGGGCCAGCCTAGAAGTGGGGAGACCAGGAGGGAGAGATTAAGTGGCCCATTATGTGGGAGATTGTGTGGCTCAGGGTCATAGGTGACAGGGGGATGGAGAGAAGTGGCAAGACTTGAAAGATATGTAGGAGGCAGTGTGAGTGAGACTCGTTATGCCTGGCCGTGCTGGGATGCATTCTCCTTCGCTCTACAAACATTCTCTTTAGTTGCTTCACATGCATGCTCTGTTTCACTAATTCCATTTTGATCATTTTAAAGACAAGGATCGCATGTCCAATTTCTTGAACATGCTTAAATAGTTTACACTCACAAGATAGTCAATAAATATTAACTGGCTCATCATCGATTCACTTGCCACCTGATCTGAGTTAGAATGCCAGAAACCCAGTCTCCTGTGGTTGGATGGTGGGGATGACAGAAGAGAGGTCCCGAGGGGACAGGTGCTTCCCCGAGAAGAATTTCCAAGGGGCCTGAGGCATTGGCAGAATTTCCCAAGGCCATCAGACAGACAGAACCAAGCCATGCTTCTAGAGCTTCATAAATATTGTCACGGGGGTTGTTTATCTTAACCCATTTCACTCACTCACCTAAAAAGTCAATTAATCAAACTTAGAGGACTCTTTACAAGCCTAGGGCTCTTCCAAGAGAAAGGTTGTAGGGATAGAGAAATACAAGCCACAGTCCCTGCTCTGAAACAGCATATAGTCCACCCAAGTAGACTTCCTAAGAAGCAGGATGGAAGCACATGGAACAGCTAAACGCATAATACTCAATTTCCTTCATGATTAGTTTTCTGTTGCTGCTGTAACAAGTTGCCACAAACTTGGTGGCAAACACAAATTTGTTATCTTATGGTTCTGTACATCAGAAGTCTGACACTGCTTAAAATCAAGGTGTCGGCAGGGCTGGATTCCTTTCTGGAGGCTCTAGGGGAGAATTGTTTCCTTCCCTTTTCCAGCTTCTAGGGCTGCCTGCGTTCCTTTACGTGCAGCCCCTTCCTCTGTCTTCAATGCCAGCAATGTTTTATCTGCCTCTGGCCCTTCATTTATCTTCACATCTTTCTCTCTGGCTTTCTTCTTCCTCCCTCTTCTACTTTTAAGGACTCTTGTGATTACATTGGGCCCACCTGGATAATCCAGGATAATCTGGGTCCATTCCAAGGTCCTTAATTTAACCACATCAGCAAAGTCCCTTTTGCCATGTTATCTAACACAACCACAGGTTCTGGGGATTAGGACTAGGGTCTTTGGGGGCCATTATTCTGCCTACCACAGGGCTGACAGTGGGTTGGAGCACTTGCTCTGAACCACAGGCTGCTCCATGATCTTAGTACGTTGTCTCACTCAGCCTGCCCAGCGCTGTGAGGCAGGCACTGTAGTGTCCTTATTGATCAGACAAGGAAATCGAGGCTGAGACAATGGCTAGTAAGAAGACATGACAGGCTTTGAATCTGCCTTTCCCAGTGGAAAGAACATGGGTTTTGGAACAAGACAGGCGTGGGTGTGAATTCAGGTTCACACTCTGCTTAGCTGTGTGATACTTGTTTTCAGTAGCTAATAAATATAAAGATCCTTCTTTTTGCTCATTAAATCTGTATGCAGCAGCAAGCTGGGCCCTGGCAGATATAAAGATGGCATGACTTTCATCCTCATTGTCCAGAGGAGTGGGCTCCTATATTCCCTGCCAAGTTTGCACTCTGTTGTATTTTTTAAGGTTGGTACAATGGACCGGAAAAGGCTCATCCTGGTTAGCTTCAATCATTTCCTTCCAGTCTCTTCAGGAGCTTTTCCTGCTGTTTCCCAAGCATGTTCCCTTTATCCTAGTTTGCAAGATCATTACTCTCCCCCTGCTTCTAGCATCTGGCCCATTTCTTTATGCCCTGTCGAGTCTACCTCCTGAATGTCTCTCCTCCTTCCT
The DNA here is from genome assembly GCA_031878705.1 of Tapirus indicus. Classification (NCBI taxonomy): domain Eukaryota; kingdom Metazoa; phylum Chordata; class Mammalia; order Perissodactyla; family Tapiridae; genus Tapirus; species Tapirus indicus. The sequence goes on along the minus strand of CM062930.1, from coordinate 10,712,775 downwards.
CTCCATGCCCACTGTCTTAGGTCATCTTCATCTCCAAACTGGGCACAAACCCTCCTAATGGGGTTTCCTGCCTCCCAGATTGTCCCCTATAGTCCATGATGACTCATACTTTGAAGTATAAAGGGACAAGGGAAGACAGGTGAGGGACAGATCCACAGAGGAGAGGGGATACCTGTGCTGTGTCTTGAAGATAAAATAGGAGTTTGCCATGTTGAGACCACAGGGCTAGGCCACACCCTTCTAGGTGAGGGCTGCAGTGGCCCGGAAGGGAATGGAGTCCTAATATCAGCCCTCTTGGGAAGACTGAGATTCTAGGGAAGGAACTGAGGACTTAGAGATTTGTTGTGAGGTCATAGGGAAAGGACATCCCTAGACATGCTTGGAGGAACTCCCTGCCTGAAGAGGAAATGTGGTCCCTGCCTGAGTTCAGGAGCATAGGAGCCGACGGAGCACCGGGGGTCTCATGAGGTTACTGGGCATCTTCAGTGACAAGTACAAAATGGCTCCTTCTATTGCCATTCCCTGTTTTTCTCATGGAAAGAAAAGGCTCTTTAAGTCCTTACATGTCAGTCCTGGTCTCAGCTGTGAGATGGAAAACTAAACAAAGGGTCCATGTCCCAAAGTGGCAATGGGAAAATTGAGCTATGACAGCCAGGAGAGGTAGCAGCCATGGTTGATGGCATTCTCAAGGAGAAGCTAAATCTCCAGGACAGAAGAGGGGGAGCATGAGGTTCAGGTAACCCTCTCTCCCCTCCAAGATCCTCCCCACCATCCTCTAGGTGGACTGAGGTGTCACTTTACTAAGAGAGCCCAGGAATCTTCATCCCTTCATAGAAATAATCACTTCCTTCTCTCTGCTCCTAATACATATACACAACTCTGTAAGGGAGGAAAATGTTTCCTCTACTCTCTCAGGTTCAGTGACTGGGGGCTTGTGAATTAAATTGACAAAGGACAGAGTAATAGGAGAAAAGGCATATGTGTCTTTAGTGATGTTAATATTTTTACAAGCATGGGTGCTTCACAGGAAAGAAGTGAAGCAATTAGACTTGGAAGCTTACATACCGTTTTAACAAAGAGCAATAAATTGTGGAGAAGTGACTGTACAAAGCAAAGGCAGATGTGGGCTTCTAGGATCAGTAAATTGTGGGAAGGTAAATATATGGGGAGACTAATGGAAAATAAGAGTTATTTTAATAAGGTTTGTTTGTGCAGACTAATCTTGGTGCTGACTTTTCATCTTCTTCATGGCCATAAAACTCCCCTGGGAGAGGGAATTTATGGCAGTCTTCATTTCACAGAAGTTTTTGCTTTTAGTCAGATAAAGAAAGCTCTGAGAAATCTTCTTTCTGCATCTGTTGATTCTCAATTGACTTCAGCTCAAAATGATCCATATGCCAAAGTGGCATTTTGAGGGATGGCATTTTCTGATCCCCTTAGCTCTCTGATATGGCCTAGGTTACGTTGTTCTGCTAGTCCGCTTGTCTGTCTCCTCCTTTGGTCATCCAGAGCTCATCTAGGACCAAGACTGTGAATTATTCATCTTTGCATACAAATACTGATGCTTGGGTCCCACACTCCCAGATTCTGATGTAATTGATCTGGAGTGCTGCCTGGGCCCTGGGATATAAAAGTTCCCCAAATGATTCTAACCTGCAGGCAGGGTTGAGAACAACTGCCTCTGACAATATTAGATCCTAGCATTCTTCCAAGCTGTTGGGGAACTTTCTTTCAAGAGGTGTCAGTGGTGGTGGGGAGAATGCTGAAACCAACCCTTGGCTTTGATTTTGCTGTAAAGTCAGAGTACATGTGGGGGAGAAGGTTATTCTAAGTAGAGATTTAAAATCATATGGGTGCAGTATTGGAACCACTATTGCACTTTAGATCTTATAATTAGAAAGAATTTTAAGATTTTTCCTTAGATCAGACTTCTGTTCTGGCAGTATGGGGCTGAGATACTCTGGGGAGCCCTCCTACTGTTAGAAAAACAACTAGATTCTAAATGAAACCTACTTATTGATAAATTGCTTAGCTTGAAGCATGGAGGGGATTTTCCCTCCCTGCTTTCCCCAGAGGAGCAAACTGTGTGACTGAGCAGTAAACTAGCAGGAGGAAAAGGGTTATTCTGGGAGCAAATGCCAACAGTAGCATCTTGGTCTATGAGTGGGTACTAAACTGGGGGCCAGAAGCTGGAGGGCAGCTGGCCTGGAGACTTGGCATTGACTCATTGGAGCAGGGTTTATTGGCTAAAAGGGTAGGACAGAGCCAGACATCACAAGGAGGACCCTGACCTCGGGCTGTGGAGTTTTAAGCTGCATGGTTTGGCAAGGGATACAATAGCAATATGATATGCCAGAACTTTGGCTCCAGCACTGGTCTGTCAACTCAGTGTTCATGGATGAGGAAGTGCAGCCCATTCCCTGGTGTGGTCAGAGGGCTGCAGGCCAGGCTTTGAGGTTGACTAGGATTGATTGCCTTAAGCACTGAGCTGTGGCTGGTTTCCATGGAGCTTTGCAGGAGGCCAAGTCCTTTTCTAGGAGGCCAACCTTCAGGGAATCTGTCTTGGACAAGTTAACTCTTACCACTCAGAGAGATGAGCAAACAGTAGGAGACATCAGGAATGACCAAGAAGATTCAGAAAAGAACAAAATTGAACTTCTAAAAATGAAAACTGTAATTGTTGAAATTAAAAAAACCTCAGTGGGGTAAAGAAACAGTGAATTAGACACTCCTAGAGAGAGAATCACTGGAAGATATATTTGAAGAAATTACACAGAGTACACATAAAGAAAGGAGATGAAAAATATGGCAGAAAACTTAAGAGGGAACATAGAATGAGAAGTTATATGAAAAATCTAAGAAATTCTAGAGAGAGTAGAGTGAATCAAGTGAAGCAGTATATGAAGACATAATTGTTGAGAATTTTCCAGAATGTTGAAAGAGATGAATATATAGATTCTATACCAAGACATAGCATAGTGAAACTTCAGATACTGAGGCCAAAGAGAAGATTTTAAAGTCATCAGAGAAAAAGGTAGATCACCAATGAAGAAAGACAATTACAGAGTAGATTTCTCAATAGCCACAATAGAAGGTGGAAGACAGTAGAGTAATATCTTCATGAGAGAAAATAAATGTCATCTTAGAATTCTGTACCTAGCAAAATTTTGTCTTAAAAATGAGAAAGAAATAAAGACATTTTCAGATAAAAAATGGATAGGATTTACCAGCACCAAATTAGTGTTAAACAGCCCTCTGAGGAGTGTATTTCAGGAAGAAGAAAAATGATCACAGGTGAAGGTCTGAGAGGCAAAAAGGAATGGTGAGCCAATAAAATGGTAAACATATAAATTTAAACAAAGTTCCCAGATAAGAGAATAATGATTAATTTTTGTTCTGAAAAATGACCCCAAATGAAAGCACTTTTCAACTATAAGCTTGTCAGTTGTGTTAGGGACAGGATAGTAGTTATTTAAAAGTGCCCAAAGTCCTTGTATTTTTGGTATAAAAAGTTAAGATATAATCTACTGTCAGACTTTGTAACATTAAATATATATTGGGCAATATAGTAAGGAATCACTAAAACAACAAGTTTAGGATGCTTTATTTCCTAGCCAGTAAGGGGAATAAATGGAAAAATAATATGAAAACAAACAAAAATCCTCAGTCAACTCAAGAAGACCAAGAAAGAAGAAAAATGAGGCATAAAAAAGGAGAGACAAATAAAAATTAAAAAACAAGATGGTAGAAATAAATTCAAGTATATCATTAATCTCAGTGACAATAAATAACTGGACTTACAACTTAAAAGAGATTGTCAGAAAAACAGTCAGGTTGTTGTGGGGGGGGAACCAAAATGAATCTAGCACTATGATGTTTCCAAGAAATACACTCATTAGAACAGAAAGGTTGTGGGGCTTGGCCCGGTGGCATAGTGGTTAAGTTTGCATGCTTGACTTCAGCAGCCCCGGGTACACAGGTTTGGATCCCGGGCATGGACCTACACAGCGCTCATCAAGCCATGCTGTGGTGGCATCATACATATGAAATAGAGGAAGATTGGTACAGATTTTAGCTCAGGGACAATCCTCCCCACCAAAATAAATAAATAAATAAATAAATAAATACAATAAAAGAACAGAAAGGTTGAAAGAGGATGGAAAAATATCTACCTCTCGAATACAATTAAAAAGAATTCTGGGACAACCAGGTTATTATCCAACAAAAGTAGACTTTAAGACAAAAAGCATTATTAGGGAATGAGAGGGTCATTTTTTAATGACAAAGGTTCAATTCACCAGGAAGATTTACTACTTTAAGTGTGTAAGCACATAATAAAATATTTTGAAAATATATAAAGCAAAAATTGATAGAACTAAATTAAAGAACTAATTGACAAATGCACCAGCATAGTGGGAGATTTCGGCACATCTTTCTCAAGTATTGATGTGTCAAGCAAACTGAAAAATGGCAAAGATTTGCATAACACAATTACTATGCTTGATTGATTGAACATATGTAGAATTCTGCTTCAGGATGCATTCTTTGCAAGCACACATGGAAAATTTATGAAAATTGACCATGTAGTAGGCCTTAGGCAAGTATCAACCACTTTCAAAGAACTGGTAATATTCAGGCCACATTCTCTTTCCACAATGCAATTAAGTTAGAAATTGATAGTAAGATCAAATTGAAAAACATCCCCATATGTTTAGAAATTAAACCATGTGTTTCAATAGTCCGATGTATCAAATAACAAATCATAATGCAAATGAAAAAGTTGTTCCATAGTTGGGAGTCATCCAGTCCAGTCTTACATGCCCTTGACTCAGGAAAGCAGGTGGGAGGGATGACCGTGAAGACCCGCGATGGCTCTGGGAAGCTCCAGAGAAGGATTGATACTGAAGCAATTAAAGCAAAAGCAACCAAATCTCTGACCTGCGGAGATTTCATTTCTTTTTATTGATTGGTCAAATGGTTTAAATTCCCTAGCTCGGGTTGCTTCTTCTCTAATCAAGGATAAAAATGTTTATATGTTGCATTGCATAGCACTGGGAAGATAGCCCATTGAGCAGACCTGGCAGATGTTGGAAGGATGCCCTTACCTGGCTTTGGGGATGCCTGCTGGGATGTAAGACCCAAGTAGACATCCGTTGTTTGTTATATGGCTACTAACATGGAGGTTGGGCCTTCTGGGAACCACAGGAAAGGGTATTTGATGCCTGGAGGCAGCTAGCTGCAATTTATCAAGAAGGTCATTTTCCACTCAAGTATTCAGACTCACAGTGGAAATGCCTTTGAACTGGCGAGCTAAAGGAAGTGACTGTACCCTAGGCTTCTCTCAGTCTCCTTCCAAACTCCACTTTCAGCTCCTACTTACCCTGGAGGAAGGCAGGGCAGGAGAAAACATACTTTATCATATGTTTTCCTACCTTAACAGCAGATTGCAGGGCATGAGTGGCATGTCCGTGCCAAGTACCGTGCAAACCATCATGTCCAATGAGCACCTGTCATTTCAGCCCTAATCTTTTAGTATGTTGACCTAGAGAAACTCTATGCTATTTCTGCATTCTAAGGCTGACCCATAATGTCAGGGTAGGATCCACCAATCCAAATTCTTTTTCAACTTATTACAATTAGAACTCAAGTCTATAGATGATAGGGAATCTTTCATCCATTCCTAGTTCACTGACTCGAATTCCTTCATATCATTAATGAATTGATTAATCCTAAAGGATTAATCCTAAAATTATAATGGAAATAAAGTTGAACCTCCCATCTCCCAAATGCAGCAAACTGCAGCATGAGCTGAAATGATGGTTATTTCAATCTTTTGTGGATAATGTGTAAATATGAGCTCCTTAAACCGACTTTCTGTGCAGATGGAATTGGACCTGCTTAAGGTGTCATAACTAGAAAGCCCTGTCTGGCTGTCTTGTCTGAAGTTTGAAGTGCAGCTAAATTTCCTAGAAATTTAAACTGCGTTTTACAGGTGGTTAGTAGCTGGTAATTACTTCTCAATATGGAATAAATTTATGAGCAAACACATTACATCTCTAACCAAGTCTTGCAACCAAATGAGGGTAAATATGCTCTCACTATACATTTCATATACAGTTCAAAATAGGTGGAGAAGAGAGGCATCTTTCTCTCTTAGAAGGCAATTTTCGAAAATGAATTGGTTAGAATAATGCGTCTGAATAATAATATCAATAAAAAGAACAGCCACAGCACATCCCATAAACAAATAGAGACATAAGATTGCTGTACCTTATTCAAGCAATATCTAGGTTCTAGAATGAGGTGGTGGGAAAACACAGATGCATTACTTGAGGCAAGAAAATGATCTGAATGGAGACTATTCTTTCCTACCCCTGACAAAACTGATATTATTTCCCTATCTATTTTCCACTTGCTCCTGGCCAATACGATAATTAAAAGACCTCTCTCCAAGGAGCTCAAAGTGCTTTGGAGACGTGGTCTAATTAATCCTCCTCTCTTGCCTGTGATGTCCACAAGCCCTAGGCCCTCCTTTGCCAGGAGGACCAGCAGCCTCTTCCAGGTATGTGAGGCGGCTCTTCTTGAGCAGCTTATGGAAAGTGACAGCAGCTGTGGAAACCAGCCTCTCTTTCCCAGAAGCTGCGAACACAACCTGTCTTCAGTGCCAGGGCCAGTGTGTGCCAGCCAAAGAGCCAAAAAGCCGTAAGTCAGCTCCTGTGTGCATAATCTGCACCTTCATTCTTCCACATAGCGCTCTGTTGTCTCAACGGTGGCTGGAGCCAAGCCTGTAGATAGGTTGGGGCGTGTTTCGGAGACTTTCAGCCAATTCATCTTCCTAAGGAATCTTTTTGACCTTAGATATTGCTCTGTTCCTGTTATCACTTACTTGCACTTTTCTGCTTCTTTTCCAGCTTTATCTTTTGTGAGGTGGGAGACTCTATTACTGCGTTGACCGTATTGATGATTATTATGGGTTCTGTTTTTTTTTTTTTTCAGTTCTGATCCTGATAGTGTTAAACATTCTCTTAGCCATTTCAACCCCAACAACATGTTGGGATAATGGCTTCCAGCAGCACTGTCCACTACAACTCTAGATTTGCTTTCTATACTAGGTAATTGGAGTTCACCTTAGAACCCCAGAATATTGTCTTTGTGGTAAGTATGAGCACCTAATAGTGGGTTTTTGATGAATCTCATAATTAAGTTGGTTAGTTTACTCCTAAATACTTTTTCTTTTCCCATCTGCCATTTGTTTTCCTCATCCATATAATTGTCTGAGGTCTATGAAGGTGATAAAACATTGGGATGGGCTTCTTATGAAGGGTTGCAGAGCCAGAGCTTCCTAAAATCCTAAAGGATATTTTTCATTTTATTATTTATTATACCATCTGATAGTGATATAGCACTTTGATACGCTCAATAGGATCTTTAAAATAATACTGTGAAGAAGGTACGATGGTAAGTGTTAGCCTCATGTCACATAATGAAATGAGGCTCAGAGAAGTTAAATATTGTTTTCAAGATCACAGAGGTCAAATTCAGATTTGCTTCTTACAATATCAATTTTCTTTCCACGCTCATCTGTCAATATCCATTCTCTTTCCATTACCACCTGTCATTCATTCAATGATTGTTTACTTTATGTCTTTTTTTGGTGCCAGACACTGTGCTGGAGCCTAGATACACAAAGATGGGCAAGACACTCTTCTTACCCTAAAAAAGAAAAAAAGATATTTTATATGGGAAAGGTTCATGTAAAAAACTGATGCAATCCTGTGTGGTTGAGGCTAGGACCCAATGGTACATACAAGGTGGAGGGAATTCTTGAACTGGAAATAGAATGATAAGCAGAGAAAGGAAGAGTATATGCAAAGACACAGAGATATGAACTGAGCTGCGGGGTCTGAGGAACTCTAAGAAGTCCAGTTTGCCACGGGTGGGCTGGGAAGCATCAGAAGCGAAAGGTGGAGAGACCATGAGAAGACCTTGTGTGCCATTCTAAGGAGTTTGGACTTCAGCCTTCAAGGCCATGGGAAGTCATCGAAATCTTGTATGCAGGAAGGTCACAAGGTCAGATCTGCCGATTTGATCCAGCTGCTTCTGTGTCTTGTTTGAGCCTACCCAATTGGCAGAGGTGAAGGAAGATGAATATACTGCATGTTGGAGAGAGAGCGTTGAAGTGGAAATTCTTACAAAATGTTAGCAAAAGCATAAGGTGATATATGCTTGCTGGAAAGAACTTTGGCAATGTGTATTCAGAGCCTTAAAAATGCTCATTCTATTTGACTCAGTAGTTCTGCTTCGGCAAAAATATTTTAGGAAAATTATATCATATAAAATGAATATTCCAGGGCAAAGTTGTTGTTTGGGTGACTATTTTTAATAGCGAGACACTAGAAATAACCTAAAATGTCCAACAATGGGGTAATAGTTAAGAATATAACATACTCATCCATTTAAAATGAAGCTGATGAAACATTTTAAATAGAATGAAAGAGTGGACAGTTGCACAACGTTTTTGCTGCCCAATGTGTATTTCCCCTTGTTTTGATAAAAGAGCTTTGCTTTCTGTGTGGCTCCGGGGGTGGAAGAGGGGACCTAGGTTAAACCACTCGGCGTTCCATTGACTCTGGTCTCAGAGAGTGGTTCAGGGGAGATCATGAGACCTAAGCCAATCTAATCATAGTAAACCTCAAAAATTGTTCTGGAAGTGCTGGGACAAAGATGCACGTGTTTTCCTGCTGGATGTGGACAAGTTTGTGGTAATTCTCTATGTTAACAATAAAAACCTAACACAAATAGAAAAGTTAAAGCAGTGTTTAACCAGATCCTAGAAAAGGCAACATTTTATTGTAGAGTTCAACAAAACACATTTTGGAGGATGTGATGAGACCCAAGCTGCCTGTTCAGCATTATTTGCCGTTTGAAGAAATGTCAACTCAGCACTTCATTTGTGAATTAAATGAGTGAATAGAGAAAAGATTATTTATTTTGGGAGTCTCCTTCTGTCTAAAAGAATAGCTCTACTATATAATATACAACACTGAGAGGTTAGAACAAAATATTAAAGTCCCCAAATATTCAAAGTTAATCCCATCGTCACACTCCAGAGTTAACCTTTGTTAATTGAAATAGAAAAAAGTCACTTTCCTTTTAGACTTGCTGAACTTCAGCGACCAAATCTCCAGGATTATGGAATATGAAATTTAGGCAGCAAAATGCAGACTCAGAATATGAATTTGCTGATTTGACTTGTGTGACCTCAAGCAAAGTCTCTTAAAGTTACTTCTCCTAAAAGCGTATGTTGATTTCCAAATCTTCATCACTCTAGGCTTACTATGTGATGAAGAACTGATGAATCTGACACAATATGAAGTGAATATTTTAGGAAAAAATTTTTCCTGGGTGTGGATTTCAGCCTCTATTTGTCTCAGGAATATTTCAAGACACATTCGGCCGTTTGGGGATATCAAGGTTGAAGGTGACTGGCACGCCTCAGGGTCAATGCTGGTCTTTGCAAAACACAATAAAAAAGCTTGCAGGAGGCTGAGGGCTGTGTGAGAAAATTAAGTATTGATTGGGGAGTACATATGATGTTGTGCAATGTCGTTATTAGGCTCAATTCAGTGCTGTTAATTTGAGGTCTTGCACTTTCTCAGAAGATTATGCTGGTTAACAATACATTATTGAAGTCTGGGGAGATGTTGTTCTCTATCACTGCATCCTCTTTTCTCAGCCATGGAAGACTACTATGCACAATCAATATGCTTTTATTGAACACAGGTTCATATAATCACTCAGCTCAAATGTCACTTTCAGGAGTTTGTGACACTTGGTAAAGTCAACTTTCCTTCCAAATACTCTTTCTCTTAAGAAATCAGGAATCCTGAACTTTATCATCCTCATTTCCAGTTTCCATGAATTATAATGATACCTTAGGAAAAGAGAAGAAAAGAAATTCATTCTTTTGCTTTCAGTGATCCTTTCTGCCTTAAAACTACTTAGGGGAGTGCCATTTCCAGTGAAGTTGGAATGGACAAGATCCCTAATCATGGGAAGGGATTGGAAGTGTGGATAACTCAGAACAGCAGACAGAAATCTTCCATAAGATCTTAGAACTGAAAAGGGCCTTAGAAACCATGTAGTCCAGTTCTTTCATTTTACAGATGAGTAAATCCACATCCCAAATGGCTGTGACATGCTCAAACTTCATAGCTAGTTAGTGGCAGGGCTGGGTAAGTAATTCAAGTGTCTTGACTCTGAATCTAGTTCTTTCCACTGATTTTCTACCTGCACAATTTCCTTGGCTGTGGACAGGGAGAGTATCAGAGTCAACAATCAATTTATGAACATTTACATTTATAAAAATTCTAAATTTACATTAGAAAACTTTCCCTCAACCTTTAAATGTCATATGCAGCTAGTATACAGACTGCTGGAAACCTTACACATGGTTTTATAGCATTTCTAACATTTCTGTTTTGTAAAGAGGGAAGTTTTGAATTATCCTCACTCCACTGATGACAAAATTGAGACCCAGAAAATCTAAGTGGCCTGTCTCAAATGGCAAAGCCTTTTATGATGGACAGATAGATACTCAAGCCTAGGTCTTTTTACTCTTTCAGTGCTCCCTGTACTGTTCTATGCAGTCTCCATGGCTTAGGATTTGTCTTTCTAAAGCTGCAGGCACCTGCTTCTCTAGTTAGTCCTCCTTCTTCCCCCAAGCCGTATGCTCTGGAAGAGGCTAATAATGTGTGTTTAATATTTTAGCATATACTCTGACTTAATGATCACATTAAAATTGAAGACAACTATAATATTGTTTCTAGGTTCTCTGGGCATGGCAAATACTGTGCTAATCACTTTGCTCAATGTTTGCAATCTGTTTCATTATGGCTAATATGAATGTGACATACAATATATGTCATTTATTAATCTCTCTAAATTTATACTTGGCGATGTTCCTCGCAGCCTACACAAGTGAATACATTTCACTTGTGACAGGAACCATGAAACCTTAGAAACAGTGCTCCTTTCTCAGCCATCCTCTGCGACCAGCTTTCTTTCTCAACAAAAATCTCTCTTTTTGACAAGGTCTTCCAATGTGGAGCTTCCTTCTGAAGTGATTGCAGTTTATCTTTTCAAATCAAAGTGGGAACAGTTTGAGCTTTCTTACGACTCCAGAGCTGCCATAAATTGGGGTAATAGATTCTTCAATGCCTAGTAAGATAATTGCATTGGGGAGAAGATTAAAGCGAAGGCTGGGGGCTGTGAAGGCAGTGTCCCTCCATCCTCCTGCTCCACGTGGCTTCCAGGGCGACCTAGAAAACAAGGCTGGAGGAAGACAGCTTTAAATTCCTCATGCTAAATTAGTTCTGAGATGCTTCTGGGTAAAGACTGCCAACTGAACTCTATTTTGACAGTGGGAATATTTATAATGAAACATAATGAAGTAAAATTTAAGTCCCCAATTGCCCCAACATGGAAGCACTAAAATTGCAATTCTGGTTATAGTGACACCTCCAATTACCGAAATGTGAGGTAATTCTCTTTGGAAAATGACTTCACTTTGAGGAAATGAACACTGGCTAAGGGTTATGACACACACACCAGGGGCTTCAAATCCCCTCTCTGGTGTTACTGCTGACCTCAACAAGCAAATTAGACTTACCATGTCTGCTTCTCCCTCCAGAGGCAACAATACTTACCAACAAGCCATGTTCTGGGGCTTATGCATTGACTGTGAAGCATCGTCAAATAGCTCTAGGAATGGAAGCACCGAGTACAGATTGGGAATTTTTGCAGCAGTAGAAGCAATTGATAGGGTGTAATTTTCAAACCCCAGTGCTATCATCCTTATGTAGGCAGCACTCATGCTTTTTGGCAAAGATTTCCGTTGCCATTGCTTTGAAACTGATTCTCAAGAGCAAAGAATATTTCTGACATGAGCTGCTGGTTGCTTTGATCCTTAGTGAATGAATTTGTTTATTTTTTTATCCAATAAATATTTACTGCCTACTTAACTGTGTACTAGGTGTTGTGCTTGATACCGAGGATATAACAGTGAATATGACTGAGGTGATAACTTCCCAATCAAATGTTAAAGAAATATACATTCAGTTCTCGATATTCAGGGTAATTACGTTCTCTGAAGTCACCGCAAACACTGAATTAGTGAATGCTGAACCGTTGTTTCTAGAGGAACTAGAGGGTTAGGTACCTGTGAGCCTCTGGTCACAACAGTTTTGTCAATTGATCAATACATAACCTTGTTTTATGTGTATTTCTGTTTAAAGACTATCACTCATGCCTGAATGAAACTTACCTCGCACGTATTTTCCCTGGAAGTTTCATTGCAGCCTTCCTTCTGTGAGGAACACTAGACAGCACTTCAGCACTACATTTGGGGGCCATTTTAAATGGCAAAACCACCAAGAAAAGCACAAAGATGTGAAAACGTGGTATTGAATAGGCTGTGAAAAGGACACTCATTTACAGTAGGACAGCGGAAACAAGAAGGCAGAGCGTCACTTTGTTCTACCTCGACTGGGGATGTGCATGTCGGGTGACTCAAATTTTTACTGCTCTGAGCATGTCCATAAATGATCATAAAAGTGCCTTGAGTACTGATTTTGGGGTTATAAATAAATTTTAGTGAGTAGGTGACTTTACAAACACTGAATCTGTGAATAACAAACTGTACCTGCTTTACTCTCAACTTCTTAAACTCTTTGACCTTGAAGTTAGGGCTACTCAAACTTCAGCTGGAAGTTCTCCCCACCCCCACACCTACCCCTGTTCCAGACATATCCTGCACATAACAGGGAGGGAGAAGTTCTTGGTCAGAAGGTTCCTGGCATTAGGGTCTACTGTTTTAGCTGGGAATTTGGGTTGCAAGAAACAGAGACTCTTGAGTTACCTCATGAAAAGGGCTATTTATTATAAGGACACATTTGAAACTGAAGGCAGCTTGAAGGACCAGCTGTCTTACGACTCTCAAGGACCATATAGTCCTTTATCTAAGCATTTCTGCTCTACCATCTGTCAACTTCATCCTCCTTTCCACCATGTGGCTGTCTCTGCTTAGTCATAACTTCTGCTTCCTCTTAACTCCAGCTGCCCATCATGGCTGCTCTGCTCCTCTCATTCACTTGTGGCTTTATCTCCCTCTGAACTGGCCCAAATTATCCATGTGTCCTAACTAAGTGTCAAAGAGGGGGAATTTGAGGGTCTCAGCTCATGACTTCACACTGTGTCATTGGCCCCTGCCCAATCTCTAGGTTGGCTACCCTTAGGTCAGGTGCCCACTGCTGAGAGTCAACATGGCTGGGCCAAGGGGTGGGATCACGTGATATAAAACATAGTGACCCAGGCAACACTAGTAGAGTCAGCCTTGTCTTGTCCTTGCTTCAATATGATTGACCCCTGCCTTTTACTTCAGATCTGCAGTAACTCATCCTTCTGCCCCTTTCTTGAGTGAGGGAGTTGTTTTTGCATAGTACTCAGCACACTCAGTGGTTAAGCATCTTGGCTTCTGAATGCCACCTGCCTGGTTGCTTGCCACTGGACTTCTGACAACTGCCTGACTTGTCTTCTACTTGGATGCACGCCCTGGATCTCTGCCTTGGCTTAGAGTTTTGCATCTCATCTGTCCTTGCTTCAGGGACTAGTCTTCACTTTCAGACTTGCATTTTGAATCTTTTTCTTATCTATTTATCCCTAAAAGTAACCAACCACAGTCGTATTTCGTGCTCATTATCTCTGTCTCTTCTACACCAATGTTTTACCAAAGCCCACAGGTCTGTCTAGACTTTTGATCTGTGTCTTGTCATCCTTGGCCTGGCCTATGCCTCTTGAGTCCCAGTTCTGATATGTTGAGTCCTAAAGCCCATTCATTCCCTCCTGAGAATATCAATGCTCCCAAGGATGCATAAGCCACAGTTTCCAGGGAGTTATGTTCCTGGTGCCTTATCAGCTATCCCACACTTAACCTCTTCTCTGGAAACTTTCTATGTGTGTTGGGCCAAAGCCCGCTGCCAAAATGTTCTTGTGCACAAACGGAGACTTGATGTCTCTTGACCGCATGTTACCATCACCTCTGGAAGGGCTTTGAAGCTCTAGCAGTTCTGTCTGTAGCCACTAGTAAGTCCAAAGCATGTTGTACCTGCCCCTTGCTTCCATATCTTTGGCTCTGCTGCATCCCTTCCCCAGATGCCATTCCTGGATCTTCCTTGGTCTTGAAAGCCCCAGAGCACTGGCTTTCCTGGTAGTGTCTTAATTCTACCATTCATCTAGAAGCAAAGCATCGTGTACCTGCAGTTTCTTCTGATGCCTAGAGCCTCTTTCCACCCCAGCAGCCTCAGAACACAGTTCTCTTCATTGGTAATCAGCTTAGGTAGACCCATTTCTAGGGCAATCTATAGCTTATTGTTCCTGAATTGTTGTGTTCCCAAGACTACCTAGAGTAGTCATACTGAGAAAATTGAGTGTTTGGCTATGTGCAGTCAACATCAATGGCCTCCAAGAAGGCATACTCTCTGATGAGAAAATGACCTTCCAAATTTTTATATACCTTACTTGGACTGGTTAATGTTCCCTAGAAAAGATACCAGTGTATCCAGCACTTTCAGAGTGACTTCTTCTAGAGTTTTAGGGCTATAAGAGATCTTCATGATCTAGATTTTACCACCTTATTCTATTGAGCAACTGAGCTACCAAGAGATGAAGTCATTCTTTCAATGTCCCACAGTATTAGTGTTGGAAGTAAAACCTAAAATACAGCTTGGTATATGGTAAGGACTCCATGAATCAGCTGAATGAAGGAATTAATAAGTGAGGGCATGAGCAAATGACTCTGACCTCCACCCCAGCCAGTCTGGATCACCCCCACCTACCAGGATCCTGCTTCTTGGTCTTAAGTTGGGACATTTATCGGAAGATGGCAGGTTCAGTTCTTCCACTTCAAAGTCAGAAGGTCAGCCCTTCCTACTGGCATAAGCAAAAAGTACTGATGAAAAAGTATTTTGTAAAGTGAAAATCACTGAAAAATTCAAGGTGGTATTTTTGCTTTGGAAGCTCAGATGGATCTGAAAAACAGGACAGTGTAACGCACATTCATCATTCTTTTAGCTTTCTCCAACTGAACTTTCTTTTAAGTGTTTAAGGAATTCCCCACTGTATGAGTCTTGCTGATAGGCAGGGCCCACCTCTCACTATAAAAGCCAAAAATTGCCTCACTGGAGTAGCTTTTGGAGTGGTTTTGGTAAAGGTCCTAGCAGTCACCTCGTGTCTTTTAATTCCTGGTTTTTCAGCTTTCCTGGCAATCTTATGAGCTAATCAGTATTGTGTCAGAAAATTCCTTCTCTACTTTAAACTGGCCATATGCAGTTTCAAAATTGGTACCAGAAATGGCTGTAGACAGAAAGATGGAATCTGGGATTGGTTATCTGGTCTCATCGAAAAATCGATCTAGTGTTGAGATGAGAATCCTGGCATCCATGGCACGGCATTGGCAAAACAGGTCAGTTATCACCTGAGATCACCTGGAAGGAAGTGCCCGCTGAAGTCAAGGATTTATGACGGGAAGGAGGAAATTAGACTGTGAAGTGGGGTGGTTTGCTTCCAAAGGCACTGGGCAATTTATTAAAGTCGAGCTTGACCAGCTCAAATTCTTAACTTTCTGGCTCAATATAGCATCAATCCAGGGATTTTTTTTCCTTCCTTAAATGGTTGTGATAAAAGTATGTTTTCACTTTGAAGCCATGGGGCTGAAAGAGTTGAAAATAGAACAAAAAGTTTCATTCTGAGAAGTTGTCAAAATAAGCGACAACAAAAACAACAAATATGTGTTGATCACCTGCTACACGCCAGGTACTGTTCAGATGCTGGGTGAACACTAGTAAAAAAAGCAAAATCTCTACTTTCACTGAGTTTACAACGTCAGTGGAATTCGCAGTGTGAGCAGTGAAACTGAAATTAGTGTGTTAACCAGGAAGGAGTTTGTTATGGGTTGAATTGTGTCCTCCCCAAAATTCATATGTTGAAATCCTAACCCCCAGTTTCTGAGAATGTGGACTTATTTGGAAATAGGGTCAATGCAGATGTAATAAGTTAAGTAATTAGGTCATTAGGACGGGCTCTAATCCCATCACAAGCTTGTAGAAGCTTGTGATGCTCCTACAAGCCAAAGAATGCAAAGATTGCCGGCAAAACACCAGAAGCTGGGGAGAGGCATGGAACAGATCCTTCCTCATGGTCCTGGAAGGAACCAACCCTGCTGACACCTTGATCTTGGACTTCTGGCCTCCAGTACTGTGAGACAATAAATGTCTGTTGTGTAAGCCACCAGTTTGGGGTACTTTGTTATGGCAGCCCTAGAAAACTCATATGAGTGGAATCCCAAGAACTGCGAAGGTTGAAGGACCCACTTTATGGGCAGCAGGCAGTTTCTTTCCCCCAGCAACTCCAGGGCTTGTTTAAGAGGCTCATGAGAAAACACCCTTGATGGTAGGGATGGATCTTGTGCATGGGCCCAACGTCATGGGCTTCCCCTGACCAAAGCCAACTTGGCTGCCACTATTGCCAAATGTCCACCTTGCTAATAGCAGTGACCGGCTCTGAACCTCTGATCTATCCTGGGGGGGGGGGGGGTGCAAATCAGCACCTCTGTGGCCAGTTGATTGTATTGTACCTCTTCCATTATGGAGAGGTCAGTGATTTGTCTTCAATGGAATGGATTCTTGTTCCAGATTTGGAAACCAAGCTGCCTGGGTTCAAATCCTGGCTCTGGCACTTACCAGCTATGTGACCTTGAGCATGTTACATCACCTTTCCATGCTTTAGTTTCCCCATTTGCAAAAGGAGGATAAAATTAGTACCTATCTGTATTAGTTTCCTGAGGCTACTATAATAAATTACCATATTTTAGTGGCTTAACACAACAGAAATACATTCTCTCACAGTTCTGGACACCTGAATTCCGAAATCCTGGTTTTGGTAGGGCCACGCTCCCTCCAGAGGCTCTTGGGGAGACTCCTTTCTGCCTCTTCCAGCTTTGGGTGGCTGCTGGAGTTCCTGGACTTGGGTCTGCATCACTCCAGTCTCTGCCCTCTCTTCTTCTATGTGTGTTAATTCTCCCTCTGCCTTGCACATGTGATTGGATTTAGGATAATCCACAATAATCTTCCCATGCCAAGATCCTTAATTTAACCACATCTGCAAAGATCCTTTTTCCTTATAAGGTAACATTTTCTGGTTCCAGGGATTAGGACTGATTATCTTTGGGTGGCCATTATTCAGCCTACTATATTACCTCATAGGATTGTTGTGAGAATCAAATTAATTCATTCTTGTAAGGCTTTTAGAACAACTTGAGACATGATAAGCACTCATCAGATGTTACCAATGATAAAGAGTATACAATGGTCTGAGACAACCAAAAGGGTGACACAGTGGACATCTGTCAGTTTTATTTGGCTGCCTAGCATCTGGATCCCATTTCTATGTTTGAGGAGTTACCCGCCTTATGAATCTTGGTGGATTGTTAAACTACCTTCCATTATAGAAGTTTAAAATGCCAGATACTGCTTTCTTTCTTCTGTGGAAACAAGGAAGTGGGCCCTTAACCCAGGCTCCACCAACCTGATGCCTCCATCGTGTACAAAGATACTGGGACCACAGAGGTTCCAATATGGCGGCTTGTCTCAGCAGAAGCAATGTCCATTTCTAGAGAGCATGGTGGCTGTGTTTCATGTCCTGTGCTGTATCATGTTGTGAGGAAAATGAGTCGTCACTGCATCAGTTTTTGGGGAGGGTTTTAGCTGTGGTGGCTTAACTCCTGGTTTTGTACCTACACGGTCCACTATGGTAGACACAAGCCGCACATGGCTATTTAAATTAAATACAATTAATTTTTGTTTAATGTGCACTAGCCACATTTCAAGTGGTCAGTAGCTGTATGTGTATTGGACAGTGCAGATCTAGAACACGTCCCATCATTGCAGAAAATTCTATCAGACAGTGGCGTTCTCCAGCCTTCCAGTGATTTTGTGAGTTTCTCAATATTCTTTCAGTAATGCTATTTTTACTTAAGTCAGAGATCATTTCTGCAACAAATATTTGCCTGCAACAAATAATGTTGATTGATACTGACAATGTGGGCATTATCAGTAGCAAAGTATTACTATGACTTACGTGAGGGTAGAAATCTCTTATTTAGGGTCCATAGCAATTGTACTTTCAGAATTGAAATCAGAGTGTGACTCCCACTTCTGAGAAATGGTCAAATCATTTTGAGATTGATGCCACTCCAGGGATCTCAACATACATATCTTATGTGGGAAACAAAATGCTCTCAGAGAAACTCAAATTAAGGTGTAAATCCATTGATTAGTAAAATGCAGCTTCTTCCATGTCATTTAGCATTTCAACAAAATGTTTTGAATAAATTACTTGGAAAAATCTATGATATTTTGCAAAGCAGGTCATAATGAGTTTTATTAATCATTTTTTATGTCCTTCACTCTGACATTTAATAAAATCAAACCAAATTGGACAATATTTTAGCACACATTACAAATAAGAAAATGATGTTAGGCAAGTTGATAAAATGAAAACTAAAGGGAGGGGGAATGCACAGTATTGTAGATTCCTGAAAAGGCAGGCAGCATTTGCCATGAGGCCCTGCTCTTATCTCCAACAATCTTTTCTTTGTTTTTAAATCACTAAAGCCAATGTTGGTCTTGTCCAACTACCAAATGTCCTAAGAACATTAACTTTGCTTTGCAAGAATTCAGTCTTGAGTAGAATTTGTATTTATTTGTGTGGTATTTAAACCAGCATTTGAGTTTAGCAATACTTATTATTCTTGATCACATGATCAAAAATATTTTTAAAGGAATGAATCCTAATTCTGCCTTAACATTTGCAAATATCGTTTTCACATACATTGACAACTGAGCCCGGTGTTTTGAAGACGCGCAGCATAAGCCCATATCTTGCATATGATGTGCGAAGGGACACAGTAAAGGGAGAATACTCTTGTACAGGCCGTTCCGTCACTACAGCTTGATACATTGTGAGATCTCACTCAGACTGGCATGAAATAACAGTATGGAGTTTTCTGCTTATATTTCATACTTGGCTTTTACAAGGAAGGCCACACTTTGACGCTTATTGTTGTGCATGTTGTTTGCCCATGAAATCGAAGACGGGACAGTTCAGGAGTATACAGGTCACTGACACCACAATATTAATGATCGGATGGCAAGAGTTTAAGGTGGGGGGGGTCACTGTGTGGGTTACTGGGGATTGAACACTAGTGTCTCAATGACAATCACTGTGGCCAAGGTAGGTGTGAAGGGAATGCATGTCATAGGGAAAAACCGCCGAGCTATGACCCCCGACAGATTTCTCTGGGGGACATGACTCACTCCCTGAGAGTCTTGTAACAACTCAGGAATAAGCTTCCTCCCACCCCTCGTAACATGACTGAGACTGGATTTCCTTCCCACTGGAGCAGCTTGTAGCTGAGTCACATTCGATCTAATTTCCCAAATAACAGAAAGATATCATTTCTTATGCTTTGAATGTTAAACAGCAAAGTCTTACTGGCCTCCTAGTGAATTAGGCAGTCACCTGGTTTTATATATTCAGGTGATTTTTTTGCAATTATAGAATGTATCTGCTATAGCACTTATTTCAATGTACTTCTTTTTGGGCAAAGAAATGATCAGCCTTCAACTTTTCTTACAAGCCTCTTGACTACCTAAGAGGAAATTTTCAATTTGGTAAGATATTTACTTTATTGCAGCAATATATACATAATGTAATATTTACTATTTTAAGTTTTTAAATGTACACAGTGGCATTAAGCACATTTGCAATGTTGTGTAATCGTCACCACTATCCACCTCCACAACTTTTTCATCATCCCAAACAGAAACTCTGTACCCACTAAACAATAACTCCCCATTTCCCCTTCCCTTCTATATTCTGTCTATAAATTTGACTATTCTAATTACTTCTTTTAAGTGGGACCGCACAATATTTGTCCTTTTGTGCCTGGCTTATTTCACTTAGCATAATGTTTCTGAGGTTCATCCATGTTGTAGCATGTGTTAGAATTTTATTCTTTTTTAAGGCCAAATAATATTTTGGCCATAAATTTGTATACATCCATAAATTTGTATAGATATATCGTATTTTTTTATCCATTCATGTTGCATTGTATTTTTTTTATTTTGTGAGCAAGACCAGACCTGAGCTCACATCCATTACCAATCCTCCTCTTTTTGCTGAGGAAGACTGGCCCTGGGCTAACATCCGGGCCCATCTTCCTCTACTTTATATGGGACGCCGCCACAGCATAGCTGACAAGCAGTGCGTCCGCGGGCGCCCGGGATCCGAACCCGCGAACCCCAGACTGCCAAGTGTGAACTAAACCGCTGCGCCACCGGGCCGGCCCTATTGCGTTGTATTTTTGTTCTAATTCCCTTCTAGACTGTGAGGGCCTGGAGGGCAGAGATAATGCATAGTGTATCTTTGTACTCCCAGCACCGAGCAGGTTGAAGGAAAGAAAGGATAAATGGTCTCATTGATAATTCAACAATAAGCAAGGAGGCTTAGCTCATTCATCACCTGGAGGCCCTTGAGCTTATCAGCAGACCTGGATCTACGGTCCTGAAAGGTGAAGCTGTCATCTCAGCTGTGTCCTAATAGGGCAGCCCTCCAGAGAGCAAACGCTTACATCCCCGTGTCTTGACCAGAGCATACAGTGCTGTCCTTAGTCTGGGGTTGGACTCACGGAGAGCTGAGCAGGAGGGGCTCGGGGGACAGAGTCAGACAGGATTCAGGGAGGGAAGCCTCTGACTAACTGCTTCACGGTGTTAGGCAAAAGAGAAGTGGAGAAAGAGATTCTGAAGGGAAATTTAGCCTTTGCCTTATCTTGCATTTCGCAGTACCCTCCTTTAGTTCAGATAATCAAATGTGGCCTTTGAAGCAAATCCAACACTCAATGAAATTAAATAAAAGTTGACCCTGTCAACATAGTGAAAGATGGCCTAGTACACGATATACCTCAGAATTTAAGAACAGCTTAGGCAATTTCCACAAATACAGAAAGAGCTACACTACTGTGCTATATGACAGCAGAAGATATTCACTTCAGTCCTATAGTTCGATTGTGCTCTTCATCTTTTCCTGTCTGGGATCCAAGTATACACTTATTTCAAGATTTGACAACAGTAAAAAAATGGCTTTATTGATGTCAGAGAAAGAAAATCCTTGTAAAGAGAATTGAAAGGTGTGGATGGCAAAACTAAGGAAACTTGTGAAGGAGCGGAGGCTATGGCTCCCTGCAAGAGATGACATTGGTGTCTGGAGGCGGGCAGACCTAGATTTGAATTCTCAGCCTGCCTGTTAGTAGCTGGGTGACCATGGGTAAGTTACTCTCTAAGTCTGAATTTCCTCTTTGCAGGACTGGTTGAAGGATTATAATACATATATGTAGGAACAGTGCAGAAAAAGTGGTTGTCACACAGTAGCTTTTAAAATTACTGGTAACAATTTTTAGTACACTTTTTGGTCTGTATGATATGGTTCTTATTAGATTAGGGAATGAATAGTGGACCTCGGACATATGTCTGGCCTTTGGAGAGGAGGAATGTGGAGCTGCCAAGACCCTATAATTTGAAGAGGTTCTAATATATAGATTTAGCTAATAAAAATACAGGACACCCAGTTAAATATCAATTTCAGATAGACAATAAATAATTTTTTTAGTTTAAGTATATCCCATTCAATGTTTGGAACATATTTATACCAAAAAATGATTTCTTGTTTATCTGAGGTTCAAATTTAACTGGACATTTAATCTTGTCACCCTACAGGTAGGGAACCTTATCTAAAAGATCTACTTTAGACTCATTCCTGTGGTTCTTAAAGGGCTTTTTTAATTTTCTAGAGAATTTCTTCATTAACATATTGGTTTAAGCTTCAATAATATATTGAAATATATTTGCAAATAATGCCCGTGAAGACTCCTAGTTGAGAGCAGAGCCGCGTGGGAATGAGGCCCTAGCAAAATGCTGGGGCTGTTTGGGGTGTGGTGGAACAGGAGGAGACCAAGGAGTGTGGCCATCAGGGACTGGGCCTGTTCCTTGCATTACTTTTAGTTTCCATACCCAATCTTTTTCTTAAAACTTGGCAACTCTTTTGTATTCTCCCATCAAAGGGCGGCCATGAACCTCAGGGACAGGTGATGAGGTAGGTGGCAGCTTACCTCAGATGTACAGGTAGTGCATCCCTGGCAGCTGCCACTTGCACAGCAACTATTTTGCTGTCCAAACTACTGGCTGAAAGTCACACAGAGACTGTTTGAAGGATAAAGGGGACTGTGCTAGGCAGAATAACGACCCCAGAGATGTCTTTGTCCCTGTCCCTGGAACCTGCCACATGGTAAAGAGGAATTAAAGTTGGAGGTGGAATTATGTTTGCTAATCAGCTGACCTTAAACTAGGGAGATTATTCTGGATTATCCAGATGGGCTCAATGTAATTGCAAGGCTCCTTAGAAGGGGGAAAGGAAGGCAGAAGAGAGCCAGAGAGATGGCAGTGGAAGGAAACTTTCCCTGCTGTTGATGGCTTTGAGGATGGAGGAAAAGTCCAGGAACCAATGCAGGTGGGCAGCTTCTAGAAGGTGGAAAGGGCAAGGAAATGGATCCTCCCCTAGAGCCTCCAGAAAGGGAAGCAGGTCTGTCAACTCCTTGACTTCAGCCCAGTGAGACCCCTTTCAGACTTCTGAACTACAGAACTGTATGATAACAAAAGTGTGTGGTCTTATTCCACAGAGTTTGTGTTAACTTGTTACAGCAGCAGTTGGAAACTAATACAGGCACGAAAGTGAGAAAAGATGCAATGGCCAATGAAGTGGCTCAAAGAGTAACTGGAGTTGGGAGTGGGGATGTGCATGAGTGTCTTAATAGAAAAACCCAGTTAAGAGAATTGTCTAGACTCAGAAGGGCAATTGATTGAACACAGATCCTGCCCACACAGAACCATCAAACAGAGGCCAGAGAATATCAGGGCTGGAAGGAATCCTAGGAATCATCTAGTGCAGCCCGTTCATTTCTCAGATGGGGCATCCAAGGCTCATAGAGATGTGATTGCTAGAGCTCACAGAGCAGAGTAGGAAATGAGCCAGAATGAGAATTCTGCTCTGACCCTTTGGCCAGCACTCCCTGCACCACACCATGCTCACAAAATCATTATTTTACAGATGGAAGGATTATCTACTTAAACTTCAAAGAAATCTTTATGAACATTTTTGAACCCTTTAATGCTAATTAGTGAATTGACTCAGAGTAAGATAGCAGTTCTGCTGTATCTGTCCATGGGCTGTCTCCTCCCTCTCTTATTTGGACCCACAGCTGCATGTCCTTAGGACTCTGCTCACCCACTGTCACCTGAACAAGGAAGTATCATGTGTGGGCACTGGGTCCAGATAGATCTGAGTTCTCATCTTGGTTTTGCCCCTGACATGTTATGGTCTATTTCTTAGAGTAATGTGGTAATATCTTGAAGGCTTGGCATCCTTATCTGTAAAATGGGGATACTAATTGAATTGGATAGGATCCAATAAGATAACTCATATAAAGCTTTTAGCACAGGGTCTGGGACATAGTAGTTAGTGTTCAATAAAATGGTAGCTGTTGTTATTATTTTTGTGGAGGCCTTCCTTGGCCCAGCCCTTTGTTTCCATGCCTGTCAGGATGAGGCACCTTTCTCTGTTCCTGTGGAACCTTGTGCTACCTGTCACAGCATTCATCACGCGGGGCTGAAAGATGTGATTTACTTGAATGTCTCCCTGCTCTAGACTATAAGCAACTTGAAGTCAGTAATGGTGGCTTCTTGTGCTTGTATCTCCCAGTACCATGGACAGCACCTGACTCAAAATTCGACCCAAAAAAGGAATGGCTAACACTTATCGAGTACTTACCACATGCCACTGTTCTACGTATTCCACATAAAATAATTCATTTTATTCTCACGGTACAGCTGAGACATAGGTACTGACATTCCCATTTTACAAATGGGGAAACTGAGAGCTCTCATTTTCCAGCCTTTTCTTTTATTCCCACCTACATTTTCAAGTCGTCTTTCTCCCTCAGACAGATCATACTTCTGCAACAGAGTCTCTAAAGAGAAATGTGGGGAGGTGGCTGCTGAAGCTGGAGGAGCCAATTACAAATGTTCCAGGGGCTTGTGTGCAGGCAGAGAGAGGCTTTTATTCCTTATCTTGTTATTCGAAAGATGTCTTTTGAATGGATTAATAAATGAATGACTTATACACTGGATAAAAACAAAACAAACTGATCAACTAAACAAACAAAAACAAATAAGCTGGTGCAGCTTTCTTTACTACTCTGAAAATAGCTCCATCTTTACTGTGGCCTCATTTGAAAATAAAGTACCAGCATGAAATCTCCTAGTGTTTCTCGTCTAAACTCTTGTTGGTCTTTCAAGCACAGCAGATAGGTAATGACTACTAATTAGTTAGCTATTGATTTTTCAGGTTTTGCTTTCCCAGTGTGGGTAAATGAAATTCTCAGTGAGGGTGGGAAGGAACGATGCTTATTTTGAATTCCATAAGCTCTCTTCCAAGATCTTCCAGGATTCAACATTTTTATATTATAGATGTGTTTAATTGGAAATTTGCTTTATCACTCCTACTTAAATTCTCTGCAGGATTAGATATTTAGTGTGGAAATATTCCTATGAATACATGACACTTGAGGTGTAACTGATCATTCCTGATCAAGTCTGGGAATTGTTATTGCTACTGAATTTCCTATCAGACACACACCATTGTCATCTGAGTGGGCTAGATAGCTACATACTGTAGTTTGATGTGGAAATTTGTTCTCAAATGAATTCTGAGATTTGGAGAATATAGGATCTTTCACCAACTAGAGAGAGTAAGATCTTTATAGTTTTGGGTATTGCAGAAAACTCTGAAAAGAAGCACCCTCATTCCTAAGGATAAAAATTAGCTGATACCAACTAAACTCCCTTGAATTTTCCTTTGGGTAAAGTTTCTAAGTCTGATATATGAGAGGAATTTCACTTCATCCTCATAGTAGGAAGAGTGGGCAGTTTAAGCTGTAGGACTTGGTTTCAGATGGGAAATACAGAGCCGTAGGCTCACCCTGCTCTCACTATGTGGTTCTGTGCCTCTAGTTCCAAGAACTGCCTGTGAGGGTTTACCGTCAGCTAGGAATAATTAACGTCATGGAAGCTATTTTAAAAACATCTGTCTATAAACTTATTGGTGGAGAGAGAGTAGCCGGAAAGGGATCAAAAAAGAATCACAAAAAGATTAAAATCTTGGAAAAGGAGGTTTATTAGTAAGGATCTCTAATTATTCATAAGACAGGACCAAGGAGATGAAGTAATGCTCCTAAAGTATACTAAGAGTGGTTTTGCACACCACAGTAGATAAATGGGCAAAGGACAGGAGCTGATTTTTCTCAAAAGAACTAATGGTTACTCTGTCTAATTAAAAGAAAGTCAACATCACGAGCAATAGAAGATGAAAATTAAAGAGAAAATGTGGAATTGTTTTTCACATATCCCACTGGCAAAGATCTGCTCCCACCCAGTAGTCTCGGATGAGAGCAAAGGGGATCCCCTCAGTCCCATACATTGCAGAGGTTGATGAGAGTTTATCTTAGTCTGCTCAGGCTACCATAACAAGGCACCACAGACTGGGTGGCTTAAACAATAGAAATTTATTTTCTCACAGTTCTGGAAACTGGGAAGTCCAAGATCCAGGTATAGGCCAATTTGATTCTGGGTAAGGGCTGTCTTCCTGGCTTGCAGATGGCCACCTTCTCACTGTGTCCTCATACACGATAGATCTCTGTCTCTCTGTCTCTGTCTCTCTCCCCCTCTCTCTTTCTCTTCTTATAAAGGCATCAATCCCATAGACCACGGCCATGTTCTCACGGCCTAATCACCCCCCACAGAGGCCCTGCTAATACCATCACATATTATATTTGGGGGTGGAAAACATATCAGTCTGGGGGTGGAAAACAAACATTCAGTCCATAACAGAGCTTAAAATAGCCAACTTTTTGGAGGACAATTAGGCAATATAGATAAAAACTTTAACAAAGAACCTATTTTGCTCCAGTAATTCCAGTAACAGGAATTTATCCTAAGGGAAAACTTGGACCAGTGTTCAAAAGTATCCCTACAAGTTGATCACTACAGTGGTGCTTACATTAGAGAGATGATGGAAATGCTGAACATATCCATCAATCTGCGATGAACTAAGTGAATTACGATACATCTCTACCAGGGGTCAGCACATTTTCTTAAAGGGCCACATAAAAATATTTTAGGCTTTGGGGTCAAGAGGCAAAACTGAAAAGATTCTGTAGGCACTAATATAATATTTAAAATGTAACCATTTAAAAATGTAAAAATCATCTTTAGGTTGAGGGCTATACAAAAAAAGGCAGTGGGCCAGATTTGGGCTGCAGGCCTTAGTTGCCAATCTCTGGTCTATACAGTGGAATACTATATAGCTCTTGAAAATAATGACATCGATCTATATTTATTAACATGTAAAGATACCTACAACAAATTATTAAGGGGAAAAAAGCATGTATAGTATGACTACATACTATAGTTTGCATGTATACATACAAAACAGCATGTGTATTATGACTCTATTTTTGTAAAAATCAATTTTTTGTATATGAATATGTGTGCATACAAAGTCTGAAAGGCTACACGCCAAAATATTAACTACGATTAACTGTGAGTTGTGGATTGGGGTGATCTTTACTTTCTTCTTTAAAAATTCCTGTATTTTCTGATTTGGGGAAGGCAGTGAGCATATGTTACTTCTATAATTTTAAAATAACATAAAACTGTTAAAAACTCCTTAAACACCTCTAAGAAACAAACACAGATAAGTAAGAAAACAAAGCATTAAGATACAGAATATTTCTAAATGCTAAGTAGTATGCCTGAATTTGAGGGTAGCAAATAGAAAGAACTCAATTTATCTTTCAGATGATAAATTTAGGATAACATCCTGACACTGAAAGGGTTAGCAGAAATTGTTTTTTCTCCTCCGTTTCTTAGAAATTTATAAGTGCAAATTTGAAGGCAGAGAATGGTCTGATTAAATCCTCAATACCCTTTTCAAACATCTAATCATTGCTATTGCTTATGTTAAATACAAGTTTTAGAATCCACACTGTAATAAACAACCTTGGTGGGAATGGAAGATATGTTGATATTTTCTCCCATGAAGAAAATGAAAAAATTTGTTTAATCACAGCTTTTACTTTTAACATGAGAACATTGCAAAGCCAGTAAAAATAGTCATGTAGCCAGAACAAGGATGTGACCAGGGAACAAAAGTTTCAGAAACATGACACTAAGCTATTTAGTAAAGTCAATAAATAACTCATTTTTCATCTTAAATGAATTAGTTACCCAGTGCTTGCAAAATATCCCTCTCGGGCACATTCTTTAAAATTAGCTTTTCCAGTTCTCGTCACCACCATTGGAAGAAATTCCCTCTGAGTAGACAGACTCTGAATTGTGGATTATCCCTGGTGATAGCAGCTTGTTTTCTATGGGAAATGCAGGTGTGTGTGTATGTCCAATAAAAATGTCCTGAATGAGTAATAGTCGCTAACTTTGAAGATTTTGTGTCTGATAGAGAAATAGACATTTAAATGTTTTGAGTTAAGTCGTTCTGTTTATGTAGCAAAGTCAAATAATGGTAACAATAATAATAATAAAAGCTTTGATTTATTAAGTGCTTTCTAGGCCAGGCACAATACAAGATAAGAGCCTGCTAGGACACAGGTATTACTTCACTCATTTTAAGATGTGCAATTAAAGTTCAGAGAGGCAAAATAACTTTTGAAGTCACAAAGCTAGTAAGTGGTAGAGATGCAATTCAAACACAGACATGGTTTAATTTTGTGCACTTTCTACTTTGCCAAACTGCCCATCATATAGTACAAATATAAACTATAATTGTATTATCTATTAGTCTGTTTTCTTCAATCATTCTCACACATAATGTGATAGTCAGTTTGGGCTACTATAATAGAATACCATAGACTGGGTATTAGTAGCATTAACAGACTGGCTATTAACTGAGATAAACAACAAACGTTTATTTCTCACAGTCTGGAGGCTGGAAGGCTGAGATCAGGTGCCAGCCTGGGCGGGTTCTTGGTGGGGACCCTCTTTCTGGTTATGTCCTCACATGGCCTCTCCTTGGTGTGTCCTCTTTTTACAAGGGCTTTAATTCCATCGAGGGGGCTCCACTCTCAAACCCTTATCTAAACCTAATTACCTCCCCAAGATATCATCTCCAAATGCCACCATATTGGGAGTTAGGGCTTCAACACAGGAACTTTGGGGGGACACAAAATGTTTAGTCCATAGCATGTAATAATGAGTTGATTACTGCTACAAAACTGTATCTGAGAGGAATACCACGAATTTTATGAAACCATTATGAAACGGTTGAACTCACAGGGACTCGGTCTTGATTATTGGAAGACAGCGGCCATTGCCTCTGTGGACATTTGCTGCCATCAATTTCTTTTCCCTTCTCACAGAAACATGCTCTCGACATCGTGCAGTCCCTGGTGATGGATAGCTGCTCTCAAATTTCGGCCCTCAGTCCCTTTCTGATGTGTGCTACAGACTTGGGTCTTAGGGAGGTCACGTGCTTGCAATTCACAGACTACTTCCTCTGCAGTAACCCCTGTTGCTGCCTGATAAGTGGTTAATTGCTTCTTAGATACTCTTTTGTTTAAAGATATAGCACTTAAAAAATGGACTAAATAAAAAAAAATTTGAACATGCAATTTCATGGACAGAGTGGGGAAGAAACTCAACAAACAAACAAACAAACAAAACCCCTCTCTATTCTTTGCACATAGATTCTAAAACATGTTCCAATTGTTGCCCTTAAATTTTCAAAACCGGGAGCACAGTTCATCTCTCATATTTCCTTCATGGTTTTTTTTTTTCCTAGCCAGAGGCAGCATTCATTCATTTATTTGTACCCTCCCTTGTTTCTCAGTTCATTCCATCATCATCTGTCAAGTGCCTGCTCTATGCTAGGTGTTGGCCTGGATATAGGGCACAAAGCCAAATGAAAGATGGTCTCTGCTCTCCAGGAACTTTTGGCTTTGTGTTATACAGTCATAACATGTATATTGTGACTACAAGACACCATAATGTGCACGAAGAGTGGAAATCTATATAATGGTTAGCTCTCGCCACAGAGGTGCTGGGTAACACACAGTCCCAAACTCAATGGCTTCAAACAGTAATCACTCACGCGTCTATGTGTTGGGTGGTGTGTATTCATCTGCTAGGGCTGTCAAAAACACAATACCACAGACTGGGTGGCTTAAACAATAGCAATTTATTTTCTCACAGTTCTGGAGGCTATAAGTCCAAGATCAATGTGTTGGCAGGTTTGGTTTCTTCTGAGACCTCTCTCCTTGGCTTACAAGTGGCTGCCTTCTTGCTCTGTCTTCACATGATCTTCCCTCTGTATGTGTGCATATGTATGTGTCCCAATCTCCTCTGATTGTAAGGATCTGGTCATACTGGATTAGGACTCACCCACATAACCTCGTTTGACTTTAATTACTGCCTTAAGGGTCCTATCTCCAAATATAGTCACATTCTGAGGTACTAGGGGTTAGGACTTCAACAAATGAATCTTGAGGGGGACACAATCCAGCCCATAACAGGTGGGGTTTAGTCAGTCTCAGCTGGGCTCAGGTGGAGTTGGTGGGTCTCATGTCTTTCAGTCTCCTGGAGAAGCAGGCCAGCTGGGACATAGTTGTCTCATGGCATATTTGTCTCATGGAAGTTGGAAGCTTCCAGAAGGTGAGCAGAAACATGCAATGCCTCTTAAGGCCTTGGCTCAGGACTTGCACACTATCACTTCTACCCACATTCCATTGGCTGAAACAAATTCCATAGACAAACCTAGCTTTAATGGGATGGGGAATAAACTCTGCCTCCAGTAGAAGGAACTGCAAACTCACAAGACAAAGTGTGAGGACACAGGGAGAGGTGAAGAATTGGGAACAATGATGTAGTCTACCCTTAGATCATTAGTGGAATGCACTACTTCAGTCTGGAGTTTGTTCTACCTGAAGTGAACTGAATATTTATTTTGCTTCTGAGTGATATTTAGCATTGAGTAGTTTCATTCAGTTTCTAAAATGAGTAACGATATGCTTGTACTATTGGGGTAATTTCAAAGTCCTTTTCTGAAACAACTACATTAGCCATCCTATTAGTTGAGTAAAAATGATCACAACCTAGTGTCCAGGTGTTTCGCTCAGTAGACAGAGCACCATCCACCGAGACAGAGTGAAATGAGGCTGATGTCCCAGTCTGATGTGCAGACGCCTGCCGTTTTACAGCCATCGATCCTCTCAGAAGGCCCTCCATCCGATGTACGGGGTAGGAGAGACCAGCAGACGTTCACTGTCGTGACTGAACACATATCAAAGTGGATGTCCCCCGACAAGGGGTCAGTGTATTTAGAACAACATGATTAGGTGATAATGTGGTGGAAGTCATTTAAATATCCTGTAGGCAATGGAAGTGGAAGGAACACTGTGAAAAGAGGAAGTGTCACCAGTGTGTTTGCTGAGAGTGAGAATTGGAACGGCATCTCTTGTAGTTACCTCGTGGGTAGCCCTTGGCTGATTATACTCCTCAGCTGGTCTGGGGGTGGGCTCCACCAGCGATACAGAGAGGGTTGCTAGGTGGGAGAGTAATGTCTGTGGGATTTGTTCTTAGACGAGAGAGAGGGAAGTAAAACAGATGGGGCCACCTTAGGGAAGGAAAGGAAATTTATGGGAATAAAATAATTACGGTGACTGAAGTAGAGGGAAAAAAAAAGATAGAGAAATGAGAAAAGGCTAAATTAAAATTTTCCAGAATGGCTTTTCTGGCCTCTGGGGCTGATGATTACATTCTCCAGAGTTCATGCGTTTTACAAAACTTTACCATCTTTATATTTTCACTTCTCTTTATTTGATGGCAAGCTAAAGAAAAATTAATCAAAGAATATGCTGGGTGACCCTCATCATTATTTTTAAACTGGGTATTACCCGGAAATTGTAGGCTACATTTGCTTTTCTATTTACCATCATATTCGTGCTAAACATAAGCCGAAAAAATGTGCTAGGACACTGGATGAAAAAGTGATTCATAGTAGTTCACATATGAAAAAATATGAATTAAATAACACATTACATGTGGCTGCTCAGCATGAAAGAACCAACACTTTAAAGTATTCATTGGTGCTGCTGTGATCCTGAATGTGTACATACCTCTTTGCAATAATTTATTAGCAGCAGTTATAGTATTAAATATGAAATTATGAATTTTTAAAAATGACATTGTAAAGAATTCTAGTGTTTTGTTTCTGGACATACATTGTCAGACCCATCAACAAAATGGATCAGGGTTACATTTAAATTCAGCGCTAGAAAGGAAAAATAACAATAGAGGTAACAGTGAAAGCTTCAGTGATGATCCATCTTACTGAAAGTCAAAAGTATCAAGTCAACAATAAGTTAAACCAAAAGGCATGTGGACATCTTTCTTCTGTTAACCTCAGTGTTGGTGATCTGCTCTCAGTAAACATCATCCATCACATTAATGATTTTTGAAAAATTGGATTGGTGTTGTAGTTTTCTTTGCATTTACTGTAAATTTATTTTGGTTGCAGAGTTGTCTAAGAGCTATAAGCACAAGAAGTTCATATTTAGTTTGATATTTTTCATGTTTTAAAAACATTACAATGAAAATTACTTAAATTAATACCAGTAATACTTGAGAATTTCTTTTCCCTAAAGGAGTAATTTGTTCATAAGGCTGATGAAGGGAGGAGATGATAGAAGATAGGTAATGAATTAAAGATTTTCTAGAAGGATAATGGACAGTCAAAGAGGAAACATTAGTTTCCTATTGTTGCTGTAACAAATTACCACAAACTTAGTGCTGTAGAGCAACACAAATGTACTCTTTTACAGTTCTGGAGGCCAGAAGTCCAAAATCAGTCTCACTGGGCTAAAGTCAAAGTGGTGCCTTCTGGAGGCTCTGGGGAGAATCTGTTTCCTCACCATTTCCAGCTTCTGGAGGCCACCTGCTTTCCTTGACGCATGACCTCTTCCTCACACTGCTCCTTGTGTTCTGTCATCACATCTCCACTTCCTCCTGTGACCCTCTTACCCCCCTTCTAAAGGAATCCTTGTGATTACATTTAGGGCCAACCTGGATAATCCAGAACAATCTCCCATCTCAAGATCCTTAGCTTGATCATGTCTGCATAGTTCCTTTTGCCATATCAGGTAATATTCAAAGATTCCAGGGATTAGAATGTAGACATCTTTGGGGACCATTATTCAGCTTACCACATAGGGACAGTTATATTAAGACCCAGGTTAGAAAAAGGTTGAGCAAGGAGGTGGTTCCTTCATGGAATAATGTATCCAGTGTTTAACTTAATCATTTGATGGATGAAACAATACTTGTAGGTAGTCTCCTTAGAAAGAAACATCGAACACAAGGAAGGATTTGGAAAATGAAATTTTGGGAGAAGAAAATATAAGGGTATTGTAAATTTTTTTGAAATGTAGACACAGATATGAATGTTGGTAATCAGCCATTCTTATCAACATCTACTGGATGTCAGTAATCACCTATTGCTCTGAAGGGGAAGAGAATATGCCACCCCAAAATATGACTCTCTGGCATAAGGATTATTTTGGGCTGATTATTTTTGAGAAGTAGCAGACATAGGAGGAGCTCTGAAGATAGAGCAGACACTATTCCTTTGTATGGGAAGTTTATATTTATAAAGGAAATCTCCATTTGTAAGGGTGTAACTCTCTATACCAGGAAGAGAAGGATGGCTCTAAATCACGATAGAATCTTATCAATGGAGAAAGTTCAAACTTAAATCTTCATAACCAACCTTTCCCTTGTTTGCTGTGTTTTCCTGGTCACCTCCCCTTAACTGGCCTCCCCTCTTCTTTCTTTCTTTTGTCTTTAGCTGAAGATGGTATTTAAGGTGGTGGCTTGGACCATCTTGGGGAGTTAGTTTTCCTGGGTATCTCCCATGTACACATGAGGTATACATGTTAATAAACTTCTGTTTGTTTTTCTCTTGCTAATCTGTCTTTTATTATAGGGAGTCTCACCCAGAACTCTGAAGGGTAGAAGGAAAATTATTTTTCCTGTCCTTCAGTTCACATAAACCACAGAAAAACTGGTTTATATTTTAGAGAAAAGAGGAAAGCCCCACTGGTTTTTTGGTTGAGTGAAATTATTATCTACTGGTATAGATTGCTAATGAATGTTTTGGAATCTTCTGCAAAATTTTAAGGCAAAGATGGAACACTATACCATGGAAAGTAGCGGGAGACAGTTGGAGAGGCACAGTGTAGTGTGCATTTAGAAGTGTTTGAATGCCATGAGTCATAGCTGGCCCTTTTTTGAGGTGCCCTCCAAAAAATGAGCTTGTTCTCAAGCCTTTCTGGTTGTTTAGCTGACTTGGAAGAACTTTCTGGCCAACAGTGACTGGTTGTGTGTTCTAGGGAGCAAAGTTACAGAACTCTGTTACCAGCTTGGATAGTCATGGCCACATTTACAATAACACAATGGAGTAGTGTGGCTGAGGTCCTCCCTCACTGTGAATAGCGAACTCCCAGAGTGAGGGTCGCACCAGGGCTGCTGCATGCACTAGCGCAGACCGTATCCAGCTCAGACAGGGCCGCTTCCCGCCTGTGCCACCAGATGGATCACATGGGCCCCTGTGCTTAGAAGGGTCCAATGCTACCTTTAATGCTCTGCTGTTGCTGTCTTGAAAGTCAAAAATTTTTGAACAAAGGGGGCTGCATTTTCATTTTGTACTGACCTTGCAAATTATGGAACTGGTCCTGCCTGCACAACCTCATCCAGTGTCCCTGTCACTCTCCAGTGTATGGTCAACTGGTCCAAATTAAAAACAAAAATGCATACCTGAAAATCATGTAATGAGAGTAGAAAATCATGTAAGGAGAGTAGAAACAGCAATTACAACAGTCCCTGTAGCCAAAGTTTTTACATCAGGCACTGTTAGGCAATATATCCCATTTTCTCTCACAGCAATGCAGCCAAGTATTTGATTGCTCCTATTTTATAGAACAGGAAACTGAGCCTTGGCTGCAAGAAAACTTGCCCATACGTTATGGAGCTGGCACACAGCTGAGCCAAAAATCAGAAATCCACAGTTCCAAAGCTTATGCTTCACCAAAATTAACTGTCTTCCCTGTCACTTTCCTGGCAGGCACTGTATTTTAGGAGGGACAATTGCCTTCCTGGCTATTTTCATAAGGGAATTTGCTTTACTTTTGGACATCTCCAACTGCAAGAAACTTCTTACTCATTCTGAAATATAGAAAAAGCTCTGTACACAGGGACACTTATTGTAGTGTCATTTAAATGTATAAAACATTTTGAAACAGTTTCAATCGCCAACAGTATGTGGTGGTAAATCCACAAAATAGACTGTCATATAATTACATAAATTGCTTTTATGAAGATTTTAATGATATAGAAAATAATTTTTTATAATGTAAATGTTATGATACAAAATTGTTTATTTAGACCATGTGAAAAGTGCATAGAGAAGAGTCTTGAAGGAAATATGTTAAGATATTAATAGAGATAGTTTTAGGACTAAGAGTAATTTTTATTTCTTCTTTATGCTTTTCTGTGGTTTCTAAATTTTCTACAGTGTAAATTCTATTTATAATTTAAAAAGGTAGATGGAGAGTATGTTATGTTACTTATCCAGTGAATATTTACTGAGTACCTTCTGTCTGGTAGTCACTGTTCTTGGCAGTGAATAAGACTAAGTCCTTGCCCTCATTTACCTCATATTCTGTAACTCTAATTTTAATGAACTCTGTTATCATTACTTAGCATCCACGTCAAGCTAATAGGCACTTTTGGGTTCACAGGCAACCAAAACTTCAGATTTGTTTTTTCTTTTGTTGAGGAAGATTCACCCTGAGCTAACATCCATTGCCAATCATCTTCCTTTTTTTTGCTTGATGAAGATTAGCCCTGAGCTAACATCTGTGCCAGTCTTCCTCTATTTTGTATGTGGGACGCCACCATAGCATGGCCATTGACGAGTGGTGTAGATTTGCGCCTGGGATCCGAACTCACGATCCCAGGCCGCTGAAGCAGAGCACACAGACCTTGAACCACTTGGCCATGGGGCTGGGCCCCAGTTTTTTTTTTTTTAATGAACTGTTAAGTCCATCTTGTTCTTGGAAAGTTGATTTTTTCATCCAATAGGCTCAGTCTCTTGAGACTGAGTAAAAACTCACTCAGGAGTTTTAATTCTGACAAAGAGTATATTAGTTGACCCTTCTAGCATTAAGACCTTTATATGTTATTCAAACATATTTTCTCTGACTTTTGTAGGGAAGGAAAAATCTCTTCCTCTACCCATCTTAGGTTCTCCAGCTGGGGACTTTTAAATTAGACTGACATAAGACAGATTAACAAGAGAAAAACAAACAGAGGTTTAGTAACATGTGCACCACCCATGTAACACATGGGAATACCCAGAGATAGGTAACTCAGTGGTGGAGTGTAGACTTTATGGAGTTTATATAGCATCTTAGCAAAGGAACAATGTTTTTAGAGAAGTGACAAGACAGAGGAAAAGGACCTTGTATCCCTAAGACAAATACATGGGAAACTAATGGTAGGACAAGGCTAGTTGGTAAAGTTTGTTATGTAGATTCCTCTGGTGCCATCTCCAGGCTGATGAGGGTCTTAAGTTGTCTCCAGTGATTAACTTCTGTCCTTCTTGCTAGAGAGGAGGAGGGGAAGTCTTTGAAAATTTATATCCTGCTGTTAGCAAACAGGGGGAGGGCAGGAAGCTTTTCTGTGTTTGCTGCTTTTTAATTGCCTTCAGCTCAAAAATAATTCTTATGTCAAAGAGGCATATTTTGGGGTGACATATTCTAGTTTCCTTCACTTTACTCAGGCCAACACTAGAGATAATGATGGAACAGCCCGAAGTATGGAGTCAGACCTTACCTGTAAGTCCCACCTTCGAGTCCCTGGTAGTCCCATGAACTCTGAGTGTGACTGTTCAAACAGCTGGTTCATCTACTGTATATGTTTAGGAAGTCATGAAAGATTTTCCCGAAAGCCTAGTTGGCAGTGAGGTATATTATATTTATGGAATGCTCCTGTTAAGCCAGTTTAGCAACTCTCTCAAAGAAGGAAATGAGGTCAGTTGGGCGCATCTTGTTTTTAGAGAGCTCACACCACTTTGTAGGGTCCACTGGCTGTGTGTAAAGTTTTTTCTCAATACCTACAAACCATCTGTTAAGTAATTCGTTATAGAATTCCCAGTGAATATTATTAAGTTCATCTGTCTAGGGTTTGGGAATTTGCTTTTTTGTAAATCAGAACAATATTTTCCCATAATAAAATCCTTAAGGGGCTGAATGGAGAAGCACAAATCCCTTGATAGGTGGTCCTTGAGATGGAAAATAGTCTCTAATCCTGATTAGCCAGAAAACCATAGAGTGTCTTGGCCTCCTGTCTGTGGTCCTGAAGGCCCTCAGAGAGAGGTGAGGTCTGTTAATTAAACACTCTTCATCTAAAACAAAGCTGGCCGGCACAGGGAGATTTCAGAAGAACCATAAATGTGAATTTTATTTTGCATTTAAAAAGCCAGGCTTTATGCGATTGACATGTTGGAGAAAAGATTGATGGGGAACTTCTTAAGAACACGAGAGGGGCTGGTAATTTGCATATTAATTTACGTACCCAAAATGAATGCAGACAGCCATAAAATGCACTTGTAATAATTATACTACCATTGAACTGTGGGCTTTTAATTAAATGGAATGTTTTTATCTTGTGTTTTTCACGTCAGCCATGTTGCCATGGGTGTCAAGCTGTTCTTGCAAATCAAAGCGTTGGAGGTGCCTGATCCTGGGCTTTCATCGCTCTGCAGCCCGCAGTGGCCCGCATTCCAGGACTGTGGCAGCTGAGTCTGGTGCTCTGGGCAAGCTCTGGGCACCTCTGCTTTATACTCACTTTAGAGGAGGGCACTGGAGACCCAGCTCAGTCAGCCTGGCACGGGACGGGCATGACAAACCCCGGCTTTGGAAATGAGAAAGAAAGGATGCTTGCAACCTGTGAGCCTTTGAAATAAATCAGAAAACGAAGCCCTGGGTGTTCTTGAGACACTTGTGCATTATTTGTTTGTCGGAGCTAGCTATTTTGATCTCCATCTCCATTGTGAGCATATCAGTGCTCCAGGCAGAAGCTGTGTTATACAAATGATCATTTTCACACTTCTCAATGCAGCAACAAGAATGCTCTTTTCTCCTCTTTTTGCTTCAAAAAGGCTGTTAAGTGGAGCCACTTGAGGCTGATGTGAACGAGTGCCATTGTGTTTTGATGTTCTGAGCTGGACACTGCTGAGCTTCTTGTTTTTTATCTGAGTTGCACCGTCCCAATCCATTATCTTAATGGCAAGAGCAGAGACGGGGCACATCCAAACCAATGACAACCAGGGCCTCAAGGGCACTCGAGCTGGGGTTGGAGAATGTCTGTTGACATAGAATGAGTAGCATGCAGGCACTGTTCATGTGTCCAAGGGAATTCACAGGGAGAGTGACGTCATCTGTAGGCAAGCTGTAGTGTTCATTATGACTTTTGCTACAACTTACATGCGCAGGGACTGTTTACACAGCTCTGCACTATATTGGACTCTTGGTTTCAAGAAGAAAAACCACTTAAGTGAAAAAAGGGAAATTTATTATAAGAGCACAGGATTAGATTAAGTAAACAAAGAGGCCATTAGACTGAGGTGTTTCTAGTGCCGTGGAGGGCTACCTAAGCAACCAAAATCTAAACCTGTCAAAGCCTCAAGATTATGAAATTGGAACCTAAGGACAACCAATCACAAACAGCCACTAGGCTTTAAGCTACAGCCAATCAATAATTTCTTTGCTTCGTCTCTGTTTTTTCTCTATAAAAGTCTCTCCCCAGCTCCTGTGGGTGGAGAGCTCCTAACCACTTCCGGTTTGGCGTTGTCCATTTCAAATTGATTTTTGCTCAAATGAACTCTTAAAAAAATTTTAATATGTCTCAGTCTATCTTTTAACAAGAGGTAGGTATCTTTCATAGAAATTAAGGTCAGGGATGGGGCTGGGATTCAGAAATGATCATTACAGGAACCAAGAATTTGGCCAAAACCTAGGGAATGTTCTGCTCATCTCTTGGTCTTGGTTTCTCTCTGTTGTTAGCTCTTCATTCTTTTCTCTTGGCAGACTGGCTCTCCCTGCTGCTCTGTCTGCAGGGCAAGCAGAGCCAGAGACCACCAAGACCTCCCAGGTGCTGATCCAGCCTCACAGCGTGTCTCTGTCACTCTTTGGTGCCCTCAATTCCAAATTCCCATAGAAGGGACCCTGCCCAGCCTGGATCGATTGCCTACCCCTGGTCCATTGCCTACCCCTGGTCCAATCAACTGTGGCCTGGAGCGAGGGGAGTGTGAGTGTGAGTGTGAGTGTGTATCTGCATGGAGGAGTAGGCCTGGCTGACGAATATGACTGTGGACTGGGGGGGGGGGGGGCAGTTAATGACACACACACAAGGTGCCCTTCTCTACCTTTACGTCTTTTTAGTGTGACACTCATTGACTTCATCTAGGAATTTTTCTAATAAGGCAGAAGATCATGAAAAGCAGGACCATGATGGTGAGGTCTTGGCGACTCATATCTTTTTAAAGCTAAGGGAGCTCTAAGTGCATGACATGTTCTTCAAACGAGTCATGCAGGAGAGCGTTAGTGTAACATAGTCTGATACCCAGAGTTGACAAGCTAGAAGAGAGCAGAAGAGGGTTGTGCTCTCTCAGGCTGAACCCAAGATGCTTCTGAGAGGTAGATCAATGCCAACACACCATTGCCCCCATATAAAAGAAGGATTTGGTCAGAGAGCCCTCTGAAATTATACCCATCAGATACTGAGTGGTCCACATAAAGACAGCCCTTGTTACAGCAATAATGAAAATTTTGAAAGCAGGGCCACAGATTTTATCTATGACTCCTTGCAATCTCCTAAATTTTAGTTTCTGCTTTGCCCTATTATTTCAAGCTCTCTTCTCCCTCTTTTCCACCCCATTTATTGTGATGAAGTCACATGTTCTATCGCTTTTGCATCATATTTTCCTGCAATTCTCAAAACCTACAAAAAATTTTTTAAGCTGTGAAATTAAAGCCAAAGAGGGGAAAAGCTGCAACTATGAAGTATTAATTATTGCTATTATGACATGAATTATCAGGGAATAATGAGAACATAAATTTCTGTCTCACCCAAGAAGCAAGATAAAATCCTGGCACCATAATGGTGCCAGGATTCATCAGGGAACTTGGAGTTATTCTGTCACCTCTGTTGTTATAAATCCTGAGTGACAGTATCACAGAAGGTGCATAGGCCTTGCCAAAGAAACACACCCAAAGGGGCTGATGGTGTGATTTGGTTTCTGCGTAAATTTCATGGCTGGCTTTCTTTCTATCTCACAGTCCCTTAGCACTTTCTCTCTCTATAGTGCCACAGGCTATTGTGTATTAAAATCATGTGTGTTCATGTCTTGTTTTCCTTAATAGATTGTAAGGTCCTTGAAGGCAGGGCATGTGTCAGATTATGCAAATTGTGACTATATAATTAGGTGTTGGCTTACTTTTTTTTTTTCTGTCTCCTCTATTCAGACACTATTGGTATTTTTGAGGGAGTCTGATATACATGTCAAATTAACAAACAGAAACTTCATTACATTGGAGTCAAGAGGTCAAAAGGGGGAGCTTTCATGTCCTACCTGATTGCAGAGCCCAACAGGAAGAAGAAAGACTTCCTCTTCTTGACGGGCAAGAAGCTCAACCAATGAGAGACTGTCACAAGTCAGCAGATGAAAACCCCCTACATATGGAACTCCCAGTACTCTCCAATGGACTTTTTATTTACAATAGCTCTCCCAGCTCCCTCTTCTCTTCTATAAGAGTTTCTCCTCCCTTGCTGATGGAGGACTTGTATGTGACTCCACATGGTTGCAGACCCAGAATTGCAAATCTGCTGATCCTGAATAAACTCACTTTTTGCTGGAGAAATAACTAGCTGGCTATTTGTTTAAGGATGACACACAATACACTCTTCTCCATCTAAGTTTTGGATTGGATGGAAAATAAGATGAAATGAGTCATGATGGGAATATGGAAGTATCATCCTTGTCACAGATGGAGGCCACAGTGTAGGACTGGGAGGTATAGGTTAATGTCTGAGCCCAGATGGGTGTGTACCTTCCTTTTCCTCAGGTTAGCCCTTGGGAAGCCCTCTTGGAGAAAGTCAGAGTCTTCAGAGCATCCACACTCAAGCAGATGGCTGTTTCTGCTGGTGCAGGTGGAGAAGAAAGAGAGCAGAGCAGATCCCACCATCCTCTGCCTGCATGGAACCTTTGAGAGTTTAGCTTCACACAATGGAGAATTTGAACCAAACCAGTCAGGTAAGGCCTTCCGCCTACGTGAGGAGGGGTTAGTAGTAGGGCAGAAGGCCAGAAGTGTTTGTGGGACAGTTTCCTCATGGTCAACCAGGAGCAGGAAACCACATTTCCTTACCCAGACTGTGAGTCCCACAAGGACAGTAGCCATGCCTTTGATCCCCCAATTTACACTCAGCGCAGATCACAGTGCCCAGCACTGAGAGAGTGGTCAATAAATACTGCCCACAAGATGAATGAAGAAACTTCCAAACTCCAGTCCCTGAAAAATAGCAGGCGCCCCATAAATACTTATTGAATAAATAAATGCTTAAATGCTTTAAGCAGCAAATGGATCCTGAAGATAATTGTAAATGACAATAATAATAATAATTTCATTATGATCATGTTCTACATCCTTTGGTAACTCAACAATGGGAACCCGCAGAGCCTTGTACTCAGGACCGGAAATATGGATTTTGGTCTCCGAGATTCTGATTTTTGTGACTGTGACCAGCCAGTCTGAGGGACCCTGGGCTGCTGAAATGAGGGAGTTTGCAAGTCAGCCTCCTTCAAGGACTGGATGGGCTCACTTTATCTATTTTTTTTTTCCAGCCCCTAAATCTTAATTAACCACAGGTAGACTTGCCATCCAAAGGCTGATGCCAGGGCTGCTGACATTTGGAGATAATTAGCCTTGGTTCCAAGTACTCAGAGTGGATTCTGTAGTTATCTTGAATAGGAGAGGGAGTTGATACAATTAACTGGCAAATTTGATGAACTAAAGGTGTGTGATTAAAGACCATTTCAATTTTTAGTGCAGCTTATTGCAAACAGGAACACTCTTCTTTTGTACATTTTCAGTTAGGTTTCCTCATTTCTAAAAGCTATATTAAAATATATATATATATAAATAATATTTCTAGAAATGTAAATTTTGGCAGATCATACTATCTTCCTTCCTCTGTCCCTGGATGGAAATTCCTGATGGTTGAATGAGGTAATACATTTAATAGCTATGATGCTTTAGTGTGGGCCACATATAAAACCACCTTTTGAAGTAGTTCTAATTAGTTTCTTGTTTTTAATTTGAACTTTGAGTTTGATGCAGGTACTGTGTTAGGTGGGTGGTGCCAATGGATCTCCTCACCACAAAATGGCTGACAGGACAAGGCAGCCCAATCACTCCTGAAATGGAGGCACTTCCTTTGCCCAAGAGAATCACTCCAAAACTCAGGGAGATGTTACATTAACTTGTTTGTGATCTCATCATGGAAAAACAAATAGAAAGCCCTTAAATGCAGCCTGGGTTCAGTTGAAGCTTGCTGCTGTCTCAGGTGATACTGAACAATTTGCCTCTTTGCCATGACACTTGCCATTCGTGTGAGTCAGAAAAACTTGGGCCTGGGGTGATGAGTGTTCTGCTGAGGGGGCACTTTCTCTTTCTACCTCATCTTACTGGGTATGTTTGAAATAAGCTGTTGTCAGCCGAATTCTGTCCCCTAAAAAGGTATGATGAGGTACTAACCTCCAGTACCTCAGAATGTGACCTTATTTGGAAATAGGGCTGTGTAATTGTAATTAATTAAGATGAGGTTATACTGGAGTAGGATGGGCTCTTAGTCCCATATGACTGGTGTCCTTAAAAGAAGATGGTGTGAAGACAGAGGCACACAGGGATAACACCACGTGATGATGGAGGCAGAGATTGGAGTGATGTGGCTTTGAGCCAAGGATTGATGGCCCCCACCAGAAGGTGGAATAGGCAAGAAAGGATTCTACCCAGAGTTTCAGAGGGAGTGTGACTCAGCCAACACCTTGATTTTGGACTTCTAGCTTCCAGACCTGTGAGAGAATAAATTTCTGTTGTTGTAAGCCAACCCAGTTTGTGGTACTTTGTTCTGGCAGTTGTAGGAAATGAATACAGAAGCATTCATGCCTTAAAAGTGGTCTCTGCAGCTCTTTTCCTTAAGATTTTGAAGGTCTAAGCTCTTCAGATGCTCATAACAATCACATGTTACAAGTCAAGAAACAAAAGTCAGAAATATTAAGTGTTCTTCTTAAGCACATTTGAATCTGGATTTGTCTGAACCAGGAGACTGTGTGCCATCCACACTCCATGCCTGAGTGGCTTGATCATAAGTGGCTCTTGACTCCAGTCTGACACGCTTCCGTGGTGGTGGCAGTCCATGTAACCACACTGGCTTCTCCTTTAATCATCTCTTTAGTGGATGTTTGAAGCCAATGCACATGTGATGTCCTTCTCCCAAGTGCCCCATGAGCGAGTCATACCTTTAAGCTTGCTTTCGTAGTAGTCGTGATGTGTGATGTCAAGCTATTCACACTGACCAGGAGTAGGAATGTCATGTGCCATCATTTGCAGTGGGGCCACCAAGACGATGTAGGCAAAAGCCTCAGGCCCAGGGCTGCTAAGATTCTGCCTTTTGTTCTGTAACTGAACATTCTTTGTGTTTTTTTTTGCTAAGGAAGATTCGCCCTGAGCTGTTGCCAATCTTCCAATCTTCCTCTCTTTTTTGCATATGAGCCACTGCCGCAGCATGGCCACTAATGGATAAGTGGTGTAGATCTGCACCTAGGAACCCAACCTGGGCCGCTGAAGCAGAGCACGCCAAACTTAACCACTAGGCCACTGGGGCTGGCCCTGAACCTTCTTTGAAAAGAGCAATTCCAGTCTCCAGAAGGATCCAAGGAGCAAGCTGGGTAGTTATCCAGTGCTTCTGATTCCCACTCCACAAGAGTCAAGGGGAAGGGTTGGGTGTGGTTAATACAGTGAGCATTTCCTTTGAGCCTTTGGCTGTTACAT
Organism: Tapirus indicus; assembly: GCA_031878705.1. NCBI lineage: Eukaryota > Metazoa > Chordata > Mammalia > Perissodactyla > Tapiridae > Tapirus > Tapirus indicus. The sequence continues at coordinate 10,669,316 of CM062930.1, read as the reverse complement.
ATGGTGGGTTGTCAGGTTGTCAGCACAATTCTTTATTTAGGCCCTTGCAAACCCAGTCAGAGTTGGGAATGAAAGGAAATTGGCTCTTTCTTGTGTTTGTGTTTTTCCCTGTATGGGTTTGCCATGGCTGCTATAACAAGGTACCACAGACACGGTGGCTTAAACAACAGAAATTTATTTTCTTACAGTCCTGCAGGCTAGAAGTCAAGATCAAGAGGTCCTCAGGGTTGTTTCTTCTGAGGCCTTTCTCCTTTGCTTGTAATTGGCTGTCTTCTCCCCATCTTCACCTGGTCTTCCCTCGGTGTGTATGTGTCCAAATCTCCTCTTCTTATAAGGACACCAGTCATTGGATTAGAGCCCACCCCAATGACCTCATTTTAATTTAATTACCTCTTTAAATACCCAATCTCTATAATACATTCTGAGGTACTGGGGGTTAGGTCTTCAACATGTGAATATCAAGGGGACACACTTCAGCCCCTGACAGTCTCCCTGACCAGGTAGGACTCCTTGAGGACATGGACTGGATTTCACACATTTTGAGACAGAGCCTAACACAGAACCTGACCCCAAGTCAAGGATCAACCCTTTTGTTGAATGAATGTGCTTTGATTCTCAAGGGAAAAACGAAAACAGAAACAAATCTGGTGTTTGCTTCTGTGCTTGCCATACATAGCCCCTGGTCCCAAACTGAAACCCAGATTACATGTTGAAAATGTACATACGGGAAGAGGAGGGTAAACAGGGAAAAGAGACAGACATGCCAGATGGGAAAGGTATGCTGGTGCATAACAATAACAGTAATGGCATATGGCTTGTTGTTGTTGTTCTCAGCATAATGCCCTTAACTGTATGATAGTTGCAAAATGGAAATATGCCCATGGAGGTATTACGAGTCTTGTTTCATAATCAAGACCATGAGGTGGTAGAAAACAAAGAGAGAAGACATGTTCCCCACTTAGGAGGTTTCCTCTGCTATGTTCAAACAGCCACAGGCGTGCTGAGTTGCCCAAGGCTTCAGCACGTTTCTCTTGCTTTCTTCTACCCACCCACTTGCTGGTTGTTGCAATCCAGCCAGTTCTACAGAGTTGCTGGGCCAACCTGTGGTTATTCCCATTCTTAGAATAGCAAAATTTTGAGTTCATTTCCTCCAAAACAGATAGAATTAGATGCAGATATATTTGACATAATTTATGAAAATACATTGATACTTCCATGAAAGAAGCGTATCCTTTATTCATTTGAATTTTTTTTGTGTATGTGAGGAAGATTAGCCCTGAGCTAACATCAGTTGCTGATCCTCCTCTTTTTGCTGAGGAAGACTGGCCCTGGGCTAACATCCGTGCCCCTCTTCCTCTCCTTTATATGGGACACCGCCACAGCATGGTGTGACAAGCAGTGTGCTGGTCCGTGCCCAGGATCCAAACCTGCTAACCCTGGGCTGCCAAAGTGGAGTGCACGAACTTAACTGCTATGCCACTGGGCCGGCCCCTGAATTTTTCATGCATTCTCATGCATGCATGCATTTGACATATTGAGAGTCTACTACATGCCAAATACAGAGTTAGGCACCATACATCTAGAAGATTTTTCCTATAATGTTTTACCCACTCTTCCCTTTATTTGGTTTCCCTTCTGTCCAGAAGCAGGTCGTTGTAAATTCTAAGTCAATGCTTTTTATACTTCTTTGTGAATGAGAGTCCCCTGGGGAGCTATTTAAAAATGCAGAGATTCCGCAGAGATTCTCACTCAATGGATCTGATATGGGGCCTAGGAATCTGAATTGTTAACAGATACTCCAGGAGATTCCCACACAAGTGGTCCATGCGCGAATGCCCTTTGAGAAATACTGCTCCAGGGTTGGAAGTACAGGTCGAGGATGCAGTCCTGAGTTTATCATGTTAGCACAGTGCTCTCGACACTGAGGTTGGCAGCCCATGGGAAAAAGTGCGTCTGGGGTGGGGCCTGTGGGGAGTGCCCTTGGGGATGCAGTATATGTCTGTGGGCTGGAGAGAGGATTGAGATGGGGACAATGAAAGGTCCCTCCCTTAGATGGGATTCACCTTCCCTGCCTCTCTTTCCTCTGAGAAGTCTTGGGTTCCAACGGCCAGGCCAGGCCACACATTACCTTTTTGGCTTCGTTTTACTCCAGGCAACTCACCAGGGTTCAGAATTAAATTGTTTTCTTTAGTAATGGAATTTGATTTTCAACTTGTGAAAATATAATCAAGTCGCCTGGCCCTTTGACTTGGGCCTTACAGCAGCTTCTTATCGGTTTCTACTAACTTGTCTGTGATAAGATTCGAGCTGTACCTGGAATTCCCACGGAGTTTTTCTTGCCTGCTCTGAAAAGCAATCATTTTCACACCCATTATTTCCAGCTTATTTAAAATGTTTGTTGTGGAGGGAAATGGCCTTTGCTTATTATGCTGGGAGGTCTTTTGCTGAGATCTGAGGCTTCTGTGTTTACAGAACAAATATTCTGGCTTAGACGGACAGTTATTTATCCCCCTCCTATGTTGAAAACTAAATGGGAAATAAACCCGTGATAACTAACAGGGAACTGCACCACCTATGGCAACTCATTTCAGCATATAAATTTGTTTTCTTTTTCCTTGACATAAAAATCCTTTGTAAGTCTCCCTTGGTAGTATCCAAAATTGCATGTCTGATCTTTTATGCACCAATCACTCTTGAAAATATCCCTGCAATTCCAATGCTATCTGGAGCAGTTACTGTCCATATTCTGTGTAAGGGTCTAATGGAGGAAGAGGAATAAATATTATGGCAATTATTACTATGAGCTTTACTTTAAGTGGCAAAGCCCAAGATTTCTATGGAGACACAAGTATATCAAACTATATTTTTTATGGTCATATCTAAACTGGGCAATAATAGCATATCAATAAACTTCAATTACACTCAAGAAAATACTAAAAGTGAACCTCTAGTGACGCTCAATAAAGTCTACAGGTGCATTAGAGTTATACAGGGCAGTGACATCCATCTGGTATTTTTCAATGACTTCTAGTCAATTACTGCATTTCATCATGTGTAATCCTCTTTTATCTCCAGTTCCTGCTGGTGCGGTAATTCTCACTCTGCTACATCTGTGGATTTACGGTGCATTTTTATCGCCTACGAGTCAGTGCGTCCCTTCCCGCCCCCGGATGTTGTTGAACTGTATTTGTTGAAGATTTAATTGCAAAGTGGTATAAAATATGGATTTAGAGACGTATAGGAAATATGTAAAACGATTGGTAGCATATTCAAAATAAGCATGCTTTGAAATAAAAGATTGCATTTCCGGCAAAGTATGGATGCCAGCAGAGCACTGAACCTGGAGTTTGCAGTGTTGCTTATAGAGGGTAAAAAACCAAAAGGAAACAAAAGCAAACAAGCAAAATGAACCCTGTCTAATGGTGATCTTCTGGAGAGGAGATTTTGTACACGTTTTATATATGTGTGTAAAATGTTTTTTGTGTACATGAACATGTACGTGTGTACAAATGTTAAATGTGTATGCTCATTTTTACAAATGTTATAAAACATATAATTTATATTTTGGGAAGTTGACTATTTTTTTAATAGACTTTACTTTTTAGAGCAGTTTTAGGTTCATAGCAAAATTAAAAGGAAGACACAGAGAGTTCCCATATGCCCGCTGTGCTCACACACGCACAGCCTCCCCCACTATCAACATCCCCCACCAGAGTGGGATGTTCGTTACAATCGATGAATTTACTTGCCACCCTGTTATCACCCAAAGTCCATAGTCTATACTAGATTCACTCTTGATGTTGTACATGCTATGTGTTTTGACAAATGTATAATGACATGTATTCACCATTATAGTATCTTACAGAGTGTTTTCAGTGCCCTAAAAATCCTCTGTGCTCCAGCTGTTCATCACTCACTGCCCACTTGCACAGTCTGATTCTCCTCATCCTACGTTAGTCGCTCTATCATAATGCATATCCATCCCTTCTTCCTTTTCTCTCCTCTTCTTTTCCTTCATCTCCTCCTCCCTCCCTCCCTTCCTTCCTCAGTTCTTTCCAAAGCTATTTCCTGTGCACCATGTGCCACGTTCTCTACTACGTATTGTGAATGCAGTGGAGAGCAAAACAGACATGGCATCTGTCCTCATGGAGCTTAGTCTATGGTAAGGAAGACAGATGTTAAACAGTATATACCAAATAAAAACATAGTAACATAATTGCTGGGAATAATGAGGAATGGATGCAAGGAAAAACAACAAAGAGGGGACCCAATTTAGGGATTAGGAATAGCTTTAAGGAAGTCAAATTTAAGCTGAGATCTGAAGGAAGACTTAAAGAGTTCACCAGGGTGTGGTGTTCTAAGCAGAGGGAATATGTTCTCTCCTAGATTGGGAAGCTCCTCAAGATTTCTTTTTGTTTGTGTGCTTTTAAATAAATTTTTCATTTTAGAATAGTTTTAGATTTAGAGACAGTACAGAGATAGATTTGCAAAGATAGTACAGAGAATTCTGGGTGCCCCCATCCAGTTTCAGTAAGATCTTATAATCTTACATGACTATGATACATTTATCACAAATAGGGAATCAACATCGGCACACGTTATTAATGGAACTCCAGACTTTAGTCAGATTTTACCAGTCTTCCCCTAATGTCATGTTCTGCTCTGGGTTCCAGGCGAGGGTACCACATCGCGTATAGTTGTCATGGCTCCTGAGCTTCCTCTGGTCTGACAGTTTCTGACTTTCCTGGTTTTTTAGGATCTTGGAGTTTTGAGGAGTGCTGGTCAAGTATTTTGTAGAATGTCCCTCATTTTGGGTTTTTCTTATGTTTTTCTCATGGTTAGACTAGAGTTATTGGTTCTGGGGAGGAGGTGAAGTGTCATTCTCATTGCATCATGGCAAGGAGACCAGCTGCATGTTATCAACATGACTTATCACTGATGACGTCGGCCTACACCACCTGGCTCGGGTACTATTTGCCAGGACTCTCCACTGTCCTTCTTTTCCACACTCGCCGTTCTCTACTCACTGGAAGCAAGTCTCAAAGTGCAGCCCGCGCTCAACCTCCTTGAGGGAGGAGTATCTACATAAATTATTTGGAATTCTTCTTAACGAGAGATTTGTCTCTTCTTCCCCTTTTGTTTGTTTAGTCAATCATTTCTATCAGTATGGATTCATGCATATTTATTTCATACATTGGGTTATTATCCAATACTATATCATTTATTTTGTTGCTCAAACTCTTCCAGCTTTGGCCATTGGGAGCTCTTTCGGCCCCTGTGTCCCTTTTATATACTCCTGTCTTTTCTTTTCTTGTGCACTTCCTGACTTTCTGGCACTACAAGATGCTCCAGGTTCATCCTATATAATCCCTGCCCCAGCCCTAGAATCAGCCATTTCTCCAAGGAGACCTGGTTCCTTTACTGGAGAATAGTATTAGAAAGATATGGCACTAGGTGTGCTCTTTGCTACTGGAGTGTCACTGCTTTTAGGTCCCCTCAGCTGAAAGAGCAAGAAAATATGTGTGTGTATACTAACTTGTGTTTATACACGTACTCATAAATATTTATATATGTATCCATCTGTATCTATATTAATCTAAACATGAGTTCATACTGATGTTCTTGAACTCTAATCCATTACTCCATGGATCGTTCTAGCCTTCTTCTTTTGCTTGTCTGTAATCTCCCACTTCTGCAGTGAAAAATCTGGCTCCCACCATCTGCCATCCATTTATTTAACTGTTCGATTTTAGTTTCAAAGTTGCTAACCTGTTCCTCCACGGGAAAAACTTTATCACCTAGAGTACCATGCTTATGCACAGCTCCTTTTGCCTTTAGTCTTGCCAGCTCCACTCATTCCCAAAGTTACTTAGGTCGGCACCTTTTTTCCTCCCTCGCCTTACATTGAGATTATTTCATACATTTGTAATAAAGTTAGATTCTTATGTCTTCATTCCATCCTGGGATATCCTGACCTCCTAAATCATTTTATAATTTGCTTACACTGAAGTTCACTCTTTGTGCTGTAAAGATTATGGGTTTGACAAATGCATAGCATTGTGTATCGACCACTACTGTACCATACAGACAAGTAATATGACCCTAAAAAGTGCCCTGTGCTTCCACTAGTCAAACACTCCCTCCTCTTCAAACCCCTGGCAACCTTCAATCTGTTTTCTATCCTTAGAGTTCTTCCTTTTCCAGAATGTCATACGTGTATAGCCTTTCAGACTAGTTTTTTTCACTTAGCAAAATGTATTTTAAGATTCATTCATATTGTGTGAATTAACAGCTTGTTCCTTTTTATCGCTGAATAATATTGCATTTTATGCATGTACCACAGTTTGTTTATCCATTTACATATTGAAGGACATTTTGGTTGCTTCTAGTTTTTGGCAATTATGAATAAATCTGCTACAAACAATTGCATATGTCTTCGTCAGTTCAGTATTTGCTATAACAAATACCACAGATGGGGTGGCCTGTAAACAATAGAAATTTATATATCACAATCTGGAGGCTGGAAGTCTGAGATCAGGGAGCCAGCACTGTCAGCTTCTGGTGAGAGCCCTCTTTTGGGACATACTGCTGAATTCTTGTTATATTTTCACAGAGCAGAGAGCAGAGAGGGGGGCACAAGCTCTCTTGTTACTCTTACAAGGGCATTAATCCCATTTATGATGACTCCATCCACATGACCTCATCTAATCTCAATTGCCTCCCAAAGCCCCCACCTCCTAATACTATCATATTGGGGGATTCCAATATATGAATTTTGAGAGGACACAAAGGAAATGCCAAACTGTCTTCCAAAGTAACTGCACCATTTCCACTAAGAATCAGTGAGAGTTCCTGTTGCTCTACATCCTTGTCAGCATTTGGTGTTGTTAGTTTTTTGGGTGTTAGCCATTCTACTAGATGTATAAAACAGTATCCTCAAAGGTTTTAATCATTTTTATAGCCTCAGTGGCTAGCACAGGGCATGCCATTGGTGGCATAGATCAATGAATGACTAAATAGAACAAGAAAATGTGATTTTACAGTTTATGTTTTAGAGGGTCCTCTGTTATTGAACAGGGTGCATTTGGATAGGGATTACATTTGGAAAGGGATTGCAAGCTCAAATGCCTTACAAAGTGAAATAGACAGAGTGTGAGGACAATAGGGAGTGGTAGGGACTGTGGCAATGTGGAGACTCCAAAAAAACCAGTGAACTGAGAATTGCCATATTTTCCAAATTTTTAGGGTAAGCCATAAAACCAAATTTATAGGAAATCTCCCAATTTGTATATTTTAGTAATCAACTAAAATTTTTAAAACACTTTGTGGGATAGATGATACATCTTTGTAGGACAGATTTGAACAGTGGGCTACCAGTTTTTAACCTATGGGCTTTTAATCTCTTGTGGTGTGACGTTGAGGCAATGCATCCTCAATGGCCTAAGATTTTAGTCATTATTTGATTATTATTTATTATTTGAGAATACTTTGATTATTTGAATAATCAAAATGAGATTGGAACGTGGGGATGGAACTGAGGAGGAGAGGAAAATCATTATGAAGATTTCAGTACCAGAAGGGAAGCTAGAAAATGTGACTTTATGTCCAGTTTACAAGCTTATGTCAGAGAAGAGTATTTAAAGGTTAATTATTCAAACCTTTCTAAGTGTGAGAACTCTGAGTTAGGAAGTCACCTGGATCAATCAGTTTCATCTTGGAATGTGGATATTTCACTTAAGCTACTGCCTCTCAGAGCTTTGAGAATCTCTTTCTTTCTCCCTAGTGGGGTTTTCTGGGGGAAAAGAATCAGGCAGTCCCCCAAAATGGAGCCAGCCACTTCAATTATCTGTTTTGTTCATTGTCTTCTTACACTTTCCTCCACCCTAGTGATGTATAAAATATGAACACATTTTATAGTTTACGGGGAGAGAAGAAATTATATGTCACATGCAACAGTCTAGTAAATATTTATGAATTTTCTGCTTCTTAATAGGAGGGTGTGAAAATTACTTAACTGCTGATTGCATATTAGCAATTACCATAAGTCTGGAGAAGATGAGAAACACAGAGTCCTAAAAAAGGTCTCTGTATCTGCACAGAAATATTCCTGTTGAATTGTCTCCCCTTTTTGACATGCTTGACTCCCTTCTGTTTCATTACTGTTCTCATAATCTCTGAAACCGTTTCAACAGAACCAACATACTCTCTAATCAGGGACAATGTGATACACGGCAAAATGGTTCTACATCCTGCGTGGAATGGACAACAAGCAAGAAAAATACTCCCTCTCTAGTTTTAATTAGAATTGGAAGGCGCCCCAGGCTGGTTAGCTCAGTTAGTGAGAGCACCCTGCAGAGGCCACATTCTGATCCCCCCACGGGCCAGGTAATTTTGCTTAGTTCAGTAGCCACAGCTTGTGTCTCTGGCTCAGCACAGTCATCTGGACAACATGTCCCCTTAATCTTTAAGGACACGGAGTGTCTGAGCGTGGGTGCATCACCATTTCTGGCAAAACGACTTGAAGAGCAATCCCTGTTGCTGTCTGTGGTCAGCACCATCATCTCAACTGCCAAAGAAGAGAATATTATATGGAGAGAATCCCGCCTACTATCTCTGTGATAATGACCTTCTTTGACCTTTCAGAGCCTCAGATTTCTTGTCCGGAGGTTGGGAGTCAGGTTTTAATGATATCGTGTCTATGAAAACTCTCAAAATGCAAAGAGCTATACAAATCCAAAACAGGATGGTTAACTACGGTTATTCTCTGTACAAAATAATCTCTTGTCATGGCAATAGTTTACATGGAAAATCTGCATTCTATTTATTTTAAGAGATAACGTTTTGATCTCCTTCTAGCTCAATGCTATAAACAAGTGGAGGTACTCAAAAGCTCACTTTGAACAGAAAACCACGCTTATCTACTGGTTCTCTGACCCAGAGTTGTTTAGACCCAAGGCCCCATGGCAATTGCGGGGCAGCCCCAGTTCTGGTGTGGTGGGAGGGGTTACATGTGAGTGGGCATGTTTGCGCCCTCTCAACTTGCCCCACTCCCATACAAAAGCTCCACCTTCCTATGCTTCATCCACTGTGAATATTATTCACATAATATTTTGTTTAAAGAAAGAGTTTTGCTATTAAAAATTATGTTTAGAAATTCCTGAAGGCATTCTAAAGCGTACTGTGGAAATGCAATGAGCAATATCCAGACTGTGGGAAACTTTACAGGATAAATGATTTGGTGTTTTCAACAAACGTATTCCAAGGGGAAATGTCCATATATTCTACCTTTTCTTCATCAATTCTTTTCTCTTGTCTATAAAAGTTGGTTTCAATGCATTTCCTCTCAAGTGGATCATTGCCATCAACAAACAGACATGTTATTACTTTTTCCATCTTAAAAAAATGTTTCTTCTGGCCTGATGAAGGTCACCAATGGCCTCCCTTCTTTGTTCCCCTTTGGAGCAAAACTCTTGGAAAGTATTGTCTATAATTACCCCAATCTCTCCCCTCTCATTCTTTGTAGAAAACACTCCAAATAGGTTTTTGCCTTCATTGAAAATTTTCTTATGAATGTCACCAGTGATCTTGGTGTTGACATTACTAAATCCGGCGGTCAATCTCTGGCCTTATTATATTGACCTATCGGCAGATAAGTCACTGTTTTCGCCTGGGTTCCAGGACATGACCTATCTGATGACCTGATCAGGACATGATCTGATTTCCCTCCTATCATTCTGACCTTTTATCTTTCTTTTAAGTTTTTTCCTCTTCTTGACTTCTAAATATTCTCTGTTCCAAGGCTCAGTTCTTGGAACTCTTCTCTCTACACTGCTTACCTCGGTGAGTTCATCTAAGTTTGTGTCATTAAATACTATCCCTGTGCTGAGAATACCTGAATGTTCATCCCTAGCACTGTGCTCCCATAACTTGCAGGTCCTTCTCTATAACTGCACGCTTTCCATCTCACTCTGATGTATAACAGATATCTCAAACTTAACATGTTCTGAACTTAACTCCTGATATTCCCCAACCTCCCTGCAATAGCTAGTTCTTCCTACCATTAATGGCAACTCCAGTCCTTTAATCACTCAGATGAAACATCCTGGCGTTACCCTTGTTGAAGAAAAAAATTATTCAGACGCTTGTTAAAGAGAGTAAGGCAGACCTTATTCAGGGGGTGTCCCACAATGGAGTTTACAGTAGTGGAGAGAGAATGGGCTCAACTCCAAATACAACAAGGGAAAGTGAGAATTTATAGCCAAGCAGCAGGGTGGGGGTCAGTGGATGGAAAATGACTAAGAGAGAACATCTAGGCTAGAGGGATTCTTGCTAGATTGACTCAACAGGATTTTTGCTGAAGGCAAGCCAGGGTGATACTGTCTTATTTCAGGCTGCTATAACAGAGTACCATAGACGAGTAGCTTGTACACAACAGAAATTTATTTCTCACAGTTCTGGAGGCTGGAAGTCCAAGATCAGAGTGCCAGCATGGTCAGTTTCTGGTGAGAGCCCTCCTTCAGGTTGCAGATTGCTGACTTCTCCCTGAACCCTCACATGGTGGAGAGAGCAGAGAGAGAGGAACCAAACTCTCTCACGACTCAGAAGGGCTCTAATCCCATTCATGAGGGCTCTATCCTCCTGTCTTCATTATATCCCAAAGGCTCCATCTCCTAATACCATCACGTTGGAGATTAGATTTCAACATATGAATTTGGGGGGGACACAAACATTTGGTCCATAACAGATACTAAGGGTGGGGGATTTTCAATAAACCGACCCAGCAGATTCTTGCTGAAACTGGACTAAATGGGCCGAGGACAGAGCTGAAGGTCAGGGCCTTGAGGGCTTAGAGGAGCCTGACTAGTTACGTCACGGAGAACGTTTTTGTCAGCCTCATCTCCGCTCTTTGGCTCATACCACAATCTGGTTTTCCAGCAAACTTTATTTTTGACCCTACCTCCAAAATACACCCAGAATTTTTCCACTTTTCACCACCTCCTGCCACTCCTCTGATCCAACCCACCATTACATGTCACTTGATTTTTGGAATAGCCTCCTGTTTCTGCTTTTGCTTTCCTTCATTAGATTTTCAACCCTGCAGCCCAAGTGACCTGCTTAAACCCAAGTCAGAGTGCTTCTCTCCTCTGATCAAAACCCTCCAATGGCTCCCAGCTCACTCAGCGCAAAAGCCAAAGTCCTCACTCTGACCCGTGCAGCCCTTCATGACCTGGCCCTGTCACCTCCCTCACTTCACCTCCTACTTTCTTACTCCACTCCAGCCACACTGGCCTCCTTGCTGGCCTTTAAACACTCACAGACCATCTTTATCATCCTTATTACCTTTCTCCTCCCACCGGAATGTAAATTCCATGAGATTATTGTCCGTTTCATTCTCTGCAAAATCCCTGCTCCCAGGATGGGTGCCTCTGGGGTAGGCAGGCATTGAATATTTGTTGAAAAAACAAATACATTAATTTTTGGCTTTGGAAAATATGCTCAAAGATGCATGTTAAAAATTTAAAAGTAGCTAAAGAATGGCAGTAATAGATGTAATTTCCAGGTAATCAGAGGAGAAAAATAGAATAAAGAAAATTTTCCTAACAAGAGAAAGGGGGAAAAAAAAGTAAAAAGGGTGCACATTAAACAGAAAAACAAAACAGGATAGCAGAAAGGAAAAACATGTCAGGAATCACTATCCGTGTGAATGACACAGACTTTCAGAATTGAATTAAAAAATCCAGTTATGAGCTGTTTACAAGAGGCAAATATAAAATCAAATGATGCAGAAAGTTTGAAAATAAAGGGAAGGAAAATTATATGCAGGCAAATGTTAATAAAAGGAAAATAGGGGCAACAATGTTAAAATGACAAAATATAACACAAGGGTAAAAGCGTTGAGAAGGAAAAAGAAAAGATGCCTTATATCAATAAAACACCTACCAAGAAGATGGAAGAATCATAAAGCAATTTACAATTTTCATTGTAGCTTTGAAATATAAATAAAGCAAAAGAATAAATTGAAAAATCTACATTCATAGTGAGAGATTTTAACATTCCTTTCCAGAAACTGGCAGAGCAAGTAGATAGAAATTTAGGACATAGAATATTTGAATACCCCATTATAGGTTTTATTAGGCACTGGGTGAAAATTGTGTTCCAAATATATGTGTAGAGGATCTCAGGGATTTAAAAAACACAGAGACATACATGGGGACAATAAAAAAATCGTATGTTGTCTATACACTGTCTACACCTAAAGAGCCAGTTGAGAATCCCAGTCCATTTTCTAATCTTTCAACACGTCTGGATCCTGACATTGCATAGAACAGCGGTTCTCAAAGTGAGGGCCCTGGATCAGCAGCATCAGCATCATGTTGGAATTTGTTAGAAATGCAGAACCCTGGGCTGCCACCCCTGACCTACTGAGTCAGCAGCTCTGGAGATGGGCCCAGCTTTTAAAAGCACTGCAGGGGCTTCTGATGCCAGCTCAAGTGTGAGAACCACTGGCACAGATCTAACCTCAGCAGCCTGCCTGCCTTCCTTGGTTTGGATGTTCTCAAGGCAACAGAAAAACAAATGCTTACACATGGTTCACATTTCGATTCCAATATTCCATTATTTCAGTGACAGCCTGTTCCGTGGGAGACCTCTGGTCTGGGACTCCAGGTCCTAGATCATTCTGACACAGTTTCTTGGGAAATTATGGCCTGAATCTGTATAATTGAATTATATTACGTAAAAAGAGGCAAAATAATAAGTAGCTCACACTGTGAATATTAGAAGTCTAAAAATTTTAAAAAGAAGAAATAGAGTAAAATCAATATGTTACGATAATTTGTCATGCCTGAATTTTGTGCATGGATTATGGGCAAAATTTTCACCTGTTGCCATCAGGTGAAATCAGTTCCCCTGGCCCCTTCTCTTCTCCACTCCTGAGTGCCATTCTTTCTCTGCTTCTCTTTAGGCACATTCTGTCCAATTAAAATGGCTAAACTGCTCTCCAGGAACATTTGCAGTGATAAGGAGGGCATTTTCTTTGGGAGTGTTTGTTTAAAAAAGGAGAACAGTATAATTTATGCAAATTTTAATTTGCATTTGGCTATGGACTATTTGTGTCCTCTTCAAATTGATATGTTGAAGCCTTAACCCTAATGTGATGGCATTTGGAGGTGGAGCCTTTGGGAGGTCATTAGGGTCAGATGAGGTCATGAGGGTGGGGCCCTCATGATGGGATTATTGCCTTTTTAAGAAGAGACACCAGAGAGCTTGCTCTCTCCCCCTCTCTGCCAAGTGAAAACGTTTCGAGAAGGTGTCTGTCTGCAAGACAGTACGAGAGCTCTCACCAGAAGCCGACCAGCCTGGCATCATGAACTTGGGCTTCCAGTCTCCAGAACTATGAGAAAATAAATTTCACTTTTTTAAGCCACCCAGTCTATGGTATTTTGTTGTGGTGACCCGAGGTAACTAAGACAGATTTATTTATAAAACTATTCAAAGATGCATATCAAACACACTGCATTGGAAGCCTGTGGAGGGGAGGGAAATAGGAATGAAGGTTGGGGATAAAATAGGAAAAAACCCCCACAAAACAAAAGGCAACAAGAGAGGGTTCTTACATAAAATTATTATAATATGCCCTGAATGCAGAGGCATGATTAATTCAAATCTACGTACCTAAGATCTCAAAGTAAGAAAAACGTTAATGAATGACCTTGAGCAAGTTCCTCCTCCTCTAGACCTTCAGGGACACCGCCTGAGACTCAGAGTCCTGATCTCACCGAAGTGCCATTGCTGTGCCTGCCAGTGGGGAGCCATCGGTCCCCAACAGCGCTGGCCTCAGCCCTCTCTGTCTCTGTGCTTCTATGGAGAGTGTTTTAAAGGGCCAGGTAGGAGATAACTTTCCATCCGTGGATTGGCTTTCACCAGAATGATCTATTGATGCTCTCAGATGACACAAGCTAATGCGCGTCCACTGCTGTTATCACTGAGCACTTGTCTCTTGAAAGCCACCCATGCTATTTTTCTCACCGAGGGCCCTGCATTTTCATGTGTGCAATGCTTCCTATTCTCTGCTTCTTTTATACCCACCCATCACGACTGAGTGGACTTCTAGAAATTGACTTATTCATCAATTTTGATGGTGGTTCTTGGTGAGTTTAAAGTTCTTATCAACCATTACAAAATAGTATGTAAGCACTCAAGTGTGTAGGGCACTTTTACGGGCTGGAGAGTTGGAAAGGTGAAATCGGGCTGCTCCTTATTAAAATCCTAGACCCACATGCTGATAAAATGTGGGACGGGGGTTTCTTTTAGAAATAACGCTAGCTTTTGAGAATGGAACATACAGAAATTTGGAGGCTAATTGTACGTTGACTTAAGCTATGGGCCTAATATGATTTTAGGCTTGAAAACAAAGGCACAGCTCAGGGTTTGGGGTGGGCAGCCGTGAACGTGAATCTTGGCTAAGCCACTTACCAGCTATATTACCGTGGACTTGGTACTTAATCATTTTCAATCCAGTTTTCTCATCTAAAAAACAGGGATAATTCTATCTATTTTACAGATTTGTTGCAAGAATAAATGTGATACCATGCATAAAGAATCTAGCAGTGTGTTAAGTACAGAGTGGATGCTATTGAAAGTCTATTTATTTCCTCTTTGGTGGAGAGGAGTAAGACTTTTACTAGACAGTAAGCATGGGATCCGCACCACTGTACCTGGTTCAGTGTGTGATAGTATTGGTTACAAGGAAAAGTGTGGATAGGAATGATGGCATCTTTGTAGATTGGTTAATTTTACTGGAATCTAGCTAGACTGACAACTTTTTTCAATGGTTCTTAAAGTCGTGGACCATGCTCTTTGTCTAACTCAGTTATGCAGATGTGTGAGAAATAAAATGCCCCCCTTCTCTCTTCTGCCCTCTCTTCTTGGCTCCCCTCCACCCCCACCTCTGTCACAGCACATACACCACTTGTCCTGCTGTGCAGCACTTGAGATGTGTGCCATTGTGGCTGTTAAAAGGAAGCGAGAGCCAGTATCTGCCACTACTCTGTGGTGTGACTGTGGGTGAGTCCCTTAAAAACTCTTTAAAAATGAAGAGTTTATTCTAAATAATCTCTTAGGTTCCATCTCACTTTAACATTTTCCAACTCTGCATTTAAAGACTAATATGCTCTACTAATTCCAAGCCTAAAGACCATTCTTTGTTCATGGAAAATTAATGCACTACTTATCTTTGCTACTCGAAGTGTGGTCTGTGGACCAGCATCATCATCATCTTCTGGGAGCTAGTTAGAAATGCAGAATCTCAGCCCTTACCAAGCCTCCTGAATCAGAATTTTAACAGGATCCCAGGTGATGTGTTTCTCGTTAAAGTTTGAAAAGCACTGCTTTAGAGAAGCACACCTCAATTTTGTTTGTTCATATGAAATTTACTGCCTTCATCTTCAAAGTATGTCCCCAGAAACCACATCAAATCCCATAAAATTCCCATGAGGAGGCTCACATTTTGACCATTTTTATACAGGGAAACTGAGTTGGAGAATAAAGGGGGCTTACTGAGGGACTGGGGATGATGATTGTCACATAGAGAAGTGACTGCAATCATGTCCAGACAGCTGTCACAGTTTCCCAGCTTGTTATATGTAACACCGGGATTCCCGCTGGAGCCACATCAGCCTTTTGATACCTGAGCTAGTCAAACAGTTAGAATATACGGTGCCATTTGCATAGGATGATGCCCTTTGGAAGTTGTTGAAGTTTCTTTGAAATGAGAGAGACTGATTTGTACACTAGTATTTTTAAGACTTGATTAATGTCATTCTATTTATTTTGGCCACCCCTGATCTTTAATTATAAAATTATGCAGTTTAGAATGAGACTGCTGACCCCCTACCTGTGCCAAGTTTACCTGAACACATTTCTCTCTGGTCTGTTGTCATGAGGTGAGCTTCAACGTCAAAAACCAACTGCCTGGTTCTTGATCCTGTTGTCTGTAGTTGCAGTCATGGTTTTCTGAGGACAAGCGTTTATTGCTGCAGCTGTGGCCAGCAGCTAACACACCCCCTTTCAAATGGGCTGCTAGGGAGACAAACTGCATCTGGCTCCTAGGCGAGTGGATGAACCTGGGATGCTTCTCTTGGGCCATTGCTTCTGCTCTTTTATTTTTCTTGGGATGTGATTTCTCCCTCTGGAAAGGGAATTATAAGTGGGCAACATGCAGTATGTCCACCTAAACCACTAAAAAATGCACAGGAAAAATGGAAGCTTATGCAAATCTGATGAAGAGATGGGAAATGCTGTTGTATCATTTTCTCTTAAAGTGCCTCTGCTTATTCTTTATGCCCTGTGTAGGTTTGCAAGCTGGCTTGTCATCATTTGGAGACTATTATAGCTCGTGATTTTAAAAAAGAGGTTTCCCTGTCCCATCTTGCATCCACCTCTGATTTCTAAGGAAACCAGAACAAGCTCTTGGGATAGAAGTGTGGCAATATCATGGGAAGTAACACTTGGACAAAGTCCCTTTCAAATGCTTCTGGAACCAGATGGTAGTTTTTAATGATTCATTTCCTAGACACGGCTATGTTAGGTTTCTTTCCACCTTACCGGTTTCCCCTCCCCTCATCATTTTGGGGTATATTTAAAATTACTGTATTTTAGATTTCAGTTTCTTAAGACATTAAAAAAAAAGATAAATGGAGGCCAATCCCATAATCTTTATTGTATAGATAGTTTTGGTTTTCTATTCTTAAATCTTCTAAATAAAATTTCAACATGCTTTTTAACACCTTGTCTCTAGTGAAAATTAAAATAGTGCTCAAAAATCACACCATGGCAATTTTGTGCAGAATATGAAGCTTTCACACTACTTGATGCTATTATAAATCATTCATATTGAGTAAGTGTCAAAAATGACTAGGATTTAGTAGCTTAGAGAATAAAATGCTTTCCCCCCCCACTCATCCAAAGAATTCTAATGTAGTTGGAAGATCTTGAGAGATGAGTTTAACTATTCTGTGATGATGGAAATGTTCTCTGTTTGTGCTGTCCAATGTGGCAGCCAGTGGCCCCGTGTGGTCATTGAGCCCGTGAAATGTGGCTAGTGTAACTGAGGAACTGAATTTTAAATTTTGTTTCATTTTAATTAAATTTAAAAGTCACATGTGGCTAGTGGCTAAAATATTGGTTTAGACCAAGGGTTGATAAATTATGGCCCGTGGGCCAAATCCAGCTTGCTGCCTGTTTTTGTAAAGAAAGTTTTATTGGAACATAATTATACTCATTCATTTACATGTTGTTTGTGGCTCCTTTTGAACAACAGCAGAGTTGTGTAGTTACAACAGTGACTAGTCCACCAAGTCTAAGATATTTATGATTTAGCCCTTTACAGAAAAAGTTTGTTTACCCTGGTCTAGAACAGTGTTCAATGGCATCAGATCCATAAAGACAAGCAGTCCAGCCAATCCAGAGATTTGTAAACCTGGACACAAACTGTAGTCTTGAAAATTATAGTAAGAGATTGGTGATTTCTTAATTAGTGTCTTATCTGTAAAATGTAGTTCATGGTCATGGTAAAATTTCAGAAAAAGAATGAAAAGTGAAGAGTACAAGTCATTTTCCATGCATCGATTAGCACGTGTGTGTGTGTGTTTGTGTTATAGAACAAATAATATCATCCCATATGTAGTGTCCTACAAATTTCATGTTACCTCCATCTAACACTTTATCTTGACGTTTTTAAGGCCTCAAACATTAACCTATCCCACTACTAAGGTAAATCTCACTTCAATGATAATTTCCTTTTTTTACTTTCTTACTCCTTCAGTAATTTTTGTAATATTTGTGTCCAAATGTAGAAATGGGAGTTTCAAACATTTAACTATGTTTGAAGTCTCAAGTAAAGTTTTATACATGTATGTATGTGTACTCCAAATTTCAAAGATAAGAGTTTTGATGAAATTTCTTATTAGTAAGTGTTAAATGTGAGAGAAAATTTTAACTTACTATTTACTCCTACATCTAGGAACAAGCAAAGTAAGAAAATGGATATGTGTGTGAGGAGAGATTTTACTTGACCTTTTGGAAAAAATCATGCAGGTTTATTTTCCATATACTGGGAACTGGGTGTACTGTATAAGATAGACATTGATTCAACCAAATTTTTTGGGCACTGGCTTAGTGAGGGCTAACAGGGCTGTGAAATAAATGGAAGATATGGTAGTGTCTTGGTTTATGGTAACTCTGGATATCCAGTCATATAACAATAAAATGGTAAAATGCAAGACAATATGTAATTAGAACTCACTCGAATAATGTGATAAATGTCAAGGAACATCTATCATTGTTGCTCATTTTAACCTGTGCTTTAGAGCATAAACCTCAGCTAGGCACTCTGGTGTGAAGCTCAAGAACAGGAAATGAGTCCTGTCTTTCAGGAGGTCAACATCAATTTGGCATATGGGAAAGATGAAAGACTTGGTGAGAACATGGGGGATGTGGAGGATAACGTGCAAGGGAAAGGAAGCCTTGCGAAAGGGTGAATGGTAGAAACACGATGGGGAGGTTCAAATGATAATTATAAAGTCAACATGTAGAGATTATACACTGATGGGAATACTGCAGATTCTTCATTTTCCCCACAGTCATCCTTTGCCAAGAATGCACAGTATTGAGTTAAACTGTATTGGAAGAAGAACACTCTGAGGTTGTATGAAATGCAAGCCATCTGAGAGAGGCTAAAGAACCTGATTATATCCAGGATAGAGAAATGGGAAAAGTTGAGGGAGGCAATTAGCAGCTTATATATATTTAATAAATTGTCTTAAAGGGTACTGGTGGCAATTAGCTTGGTACTTACCCTGTGCCAGAAGCAAGTAATTTAGGTTAACACCAAAGTTGGTTTGTGTAGATTGTTGTAAATAACATTTTCCTTTGGCTGGAAATGACTTAGCAATGTCCTTCCCCAACCCCACTGTCATTAAGAAGTTGTGAAGGAAACTTATTCCAGGCTCCCTGGGGACAAGGTGAGCAGGTAATGAGGGCGGAAAATGCCTTTCCTTGGAGGTAGGAGGGCCCCAGGAGCAAGATACGGGCTGGCAATGTGAAGACAGCAGTGTTCTGTGTTCCTGCCTTGGGTAGGCACTGTGTGTTTTTGGGAAAGAACCAGAGAGCCTTGTGGGATGTCCAGGTCCAGGTCATGTGACCTGGAGCAAGCCATACAACTTCTCCGTAGATCAGTTTCCTCTCATTTTTCTGCCCCATCTACCTCACATTCAATAAGAGTATGATAATAATGAATGCTTTGAAAAAGTGAAAAAAAACAAAAAAAACAGGAAACCTATACTTAGTTAAGAAATCACCATTTCTCTAGAGTCAGGTCCAAAGGTGAAGATCAGAATTGGATATGACATAGGGAAAGAGGGTAGGGAGGTGTCACTTAAGACATTCATTTCAGATCTGATGTAGATTGTCAGTCTGGGAGCCACTTTGGGATTAGGATCTATTCCATGGATTCATCTATTGTATTGACCCACATACTAGTAGAGTCTCTAGAAAGTTCTCTGAGAAAAGCCCTACCCTGTGCTAACTGGAAAAGGTATCAGCCTATCTGTATCAGGATGAAGGTATATGCAGTGTTTAGCTGTTAGTGATAATCCTTGCTTTTGAAACTATGAAGGGCAAGCTTGGGTTGATAGTTGTGGAAATAAATGAAGACCAACCCAATGAGAAAGGCAAAAGCTATTTATTCAGAGTTTGTTATAGCAAAAGAGTCAGCCACTGTCATTTATGTTTGGCAGAGACTCAAGGGCAGGCAGAGGAGTGGGGGAGCTTTACAGTGGAGAAAGGGAAGGCTCCAGGTGTGTCCTGACTGGAGGCTGTGGCTTGGGGAAGCTGGAGGCAGGCTAACTAGGAGTGGGGTGTCTTGCGCGATTGGTTAGGGGAGCATATTTGGCTTTCTCTGGTTGGTCCCAAGTTGGAAGTGAGGTCAAAAATTAGGGAAGCTGTCAGTTATTAATCAAGTCCTGGCTTTGGGGGCTGATTGTTAGGGAAATTATTGGTTAGCTTCCTGGATTGTTACTAGAGAGAGCAAGCTGACTCCTGCAAGTCTGACTTGTAGCAGGCTGGCTTCCCCGGGCTGTTTATTGCAGAGAGGGGGTTGGTTTCCTGGGCAGGCTGCTGCAGGTTGTGGGTTAGAGTTCTACTTGTATATATGGCTTGGCCATTGTCCACTTTATATTCGGTCTCTCATAGTTAAGACCAAACACTGATGCATATCTTCAAGTTCTTGTTTTGGCATGATTTGTGTGACCTTGAGCAAGTCACTTAACTTCTCATGTATAAATGGGATCATATTACCTGTCTTGGCATAACTCACAGGGTTGCATGGGAGTCAAATGAGATAAACAAGTACCCAATATGGTAGCCTGTTCTCTAGGGTGTTGAATAAATTCTAGTAATGACAATGATAGAGACCAGTATGGAGTAATAGCTGCCCTCTTTCCCCTTCCCTGCTGTAAGATATAGGAGACCATATTGTTATTGGTTGGAAAAGTTTAATTCATATTATTTAGCACCTCTGGTACTCATTAAATTTTGAACCACTTTCTCCATGAAGTCTCCCAGTTACTAAGTAAATAAGAGGAAATGCAGTGACTCTTAAACCCTCATATTATTAACTCTTTTGGGATAACATCCATTTGAGAATTTGATAAAAGTTATGGATCCTCTTCCAGAAAATTACACATATGCACATACACCCAATTTTACACAACATTTCATGAGGTTCATGCACGAAGAGTCTATTTATGTAGACTTTTTAAAGCACAGGTTTCAGCTTGAATTGCATATTAAAAAGATCTGGATAGTTTTGAAAAATCATGGGAATTTTTAAGCAGGCTAACTCCAAGTCAGTTAAATCAGAATTACTGGGGGTGAGACCCAGACATCAGTCCTTCTGAAAGCTCCTCAGGTTTAAAGTTTTTCTCTAAGGCAGTGGTTATCCAGATCTAACGAACATGAGAATCACCTGGAGGGCTTGTAAGATTGGATTGCTGGGACCCTCCCCTGGAGTGTCTGATGCGCTAGGTCTGGGGTGGGAAGTGGACATTTGCAGGTGGAAAAAGCTCGTCAGATGATTCTGATATTAATATCTGAGACTCAGCTTTGGAGGAGGGAAAGCAGGGTCCAACCTGAGATGTGGTATTTCAGTAGTTCAGAGGTCAAACTAATGCATCAGTACACCCCCTTCTCAGCCTCTTGGGTACATGGCAACATCTGGCTGCATGCTCTTTGAGTGAGTAATAATTAAATGCTTGTGTTTCTCTGGGATTCACCAGCCTGGAGGGGAGGTCAGAGGACAGAAGATGCCTCTAGAGCTCAGTCCTAACGGTGGATTTGCTGCTCCTATAGCCTCCTCCATCCTTCCATCCCATGTGGCCCACTGTCTCTCAGGCTGTGGGGAGGGTGCCCAGTACTGAACTCTGTTGGGGAAATGTAATTAAGAATAAGATCTTCTCCCAATCCAGAAATCCTCTCCACAAAGATAGTAGAGAAAGAAACTACTTTTATTATTGAATAAGCATTAAACTAGAATGTGATGGGCCTCACAGGCAATCCGCTAAGAGATTGCAAAGACAGAAAGCAATCTCACCCTTTTATAGAGTCAAACAGATACAACTCATTACAGACGTTCTCAAGATAAACAATAACTAGTCCTCAAGTAAGAGGACTTGACAGCATTATTTGTCACACATCTTTCTTCCTAACTTTATCTGGTAATTGGGGTGGCCATCTGTGTTAGCTGATTGGCTTTATCCAGAGGAAAAAAAAACTTCTCGTGTCTTTATGACTGGAGGTATTTGCACAACTTGGAGCCAGGTACCCAGGGAAGTTAGGGTCCTACCCCCACCTCCCAGAAAATGGGAGCTGTCTTTACATTTACATTTCAAAGAGAGGGCTCCCAGGTCTTTGAGAAAGAAATTTCAGGGTTGTAAAGCTGACAAAAGTCCTATCAGTTTTTGAAAAGATTTATCTACATTTCAAAGAGAGGAGAAATTACTTACAATTTTAGGTTTCCCATTTTTTAAAATTTTATTGAGGTCTCAAGTAAATGCTCTAAGAAAAAGGAAAGGAGGGGGATATTTTCCCTTACTTTCAACAGGGAGAATTATGCCTCATTTTAAAACTGAATTAGATTCTTACACTCTGTTTCAGTCCTGGACGGTCACGACAAAATTGCATCAACTAGGTGGCTTAAGCAACAAGCCTTTATTTCTCATAGTCCTGGAGGCCGAGAAGTCCAAGATCAAGGTGCCGGCAGATTCGGTGTCTTCCCAGCTCGCAGATGGCCACCTTCCCCGTGTCCTCGCATGGCAGCAGAGAGAGATAGAGAGCAAAGTCTCTGGTGTCTCTTCTTATGAGGACACTAATCCTATCCCTTATGACCTCATTTAACATGAATTACCTCCTTATAGGCCCCATCTCCAAACACAGTCACACTGGGGGTTAGGGTTTCAACATAGGAATTTTGGGGAAACACAGTTCAGTCCACAGCACACGCACAGTCTAAGGGCTGCATTCAACACCACCGCCCTGCCCCACTGCACCGTTGGAAGCTTTCCAACTCAGCCTCGCTGTGGCATTAACACCACTCTCGGGCAGTCAGGCAAGCAGCTGCCAGACCAGATCAATCCATTGGAATGGTTCTCTCTTGACTATCACATGCCTACCTCCCCCTCCTCGAGTAACAGTCTTTCCTTCTCATAATCCAAGGACTTAAAAGGCTTTGAGAGGACCTAGGCCAGACGTTACCTAGCAACATCCCAGGTGAGTTTTGAGAGTTCTTTTTGCTCCAGTCTTTCCCACCGGAGTGTTCAGTAAGAATTTATTTATTGTGCATCATGCCACAAATTTACTTCCATCAACCCTCCTCTTTGACCTGGTCCCACGTCTCCCTGGATTAAGGGACAGGACAGATAGGCAGTTTCTTAGGTTCTGAAACCTCACTGGGAAGGTGGTAAGATTTAGAAACTGGTCCTCACTAGAACTTCCCTCAGGGAATTTGATACCCTTTTGAACGTAAGATTGAGACCCCCCCCCAAAGGGCATACTTTAATCACAAAAATAGGCTATAAACTTTCCTTAAAAGAGGTGGCTTGGGTTAGGTGTAGGGATAAGTGTTTTTGCTAAGTGGAGAGGCTGAGACACCCACTACGGCCCTATTCTCCTGCCCTCCAAAAGGTGGTGCCATTCTCTCCTCCAGGTAAGTTGTGGACAAATAGTTAAAGAATGGTTTGGAGGCTTCCAAACTATGTTTTTTCTAGCTTGCTCACACGTCTCAGTCTGGCCCTTCTCTTTAATTACCACACACACAAACACACACATGAACTCCTCCAAGTAATCTTCTTCTTGAGTTGACCCAAATCCTTTGTTTCTCATTGAACTCTTTACTACACTTATAACAGTAATGTCTTGAAGAGTACCAAAATCACAGTGATTGATTAAAATATAACATATGGCAACATTCTCCAAATTACTCTTTGTGTTCCTTTAGCCAGAGTCTGTCTTTCTATACTTTTATTAACCTCTTGGTCATCTGCTTTAGTCTAAATTCCCATCCCAGTAGGTCAGCAAAACCTCCAAGCTTGGGGCAGACTGAGTGTTGTCCCACGTGTCCTTGGCAATTGGCAATGTTCCTTTTCCATACATTTAAAAATGTGTAAGTTAGTTGTCTTGCTCCTTGACAGGAACAAGGGCAGAACCCACTAGAATAGTGTAAAATGGGAAAAAACGGAAGAAGTTAATATTTTGGTTTTTCCAAAGGTAAGAACAGCAACAGCACATGACTAAAAATTATGAGTGCTCACTCTGTGCCTAGCATAGTGCTTTATATGCATGATCTCGTTTAATCCTCCCAACAGCCTCATGAAGGGAGTGCAGTTATTACCCAGGATTCACAGATGAGGGTGCAGAGGATTAGAAGGGTTAAGTATCGCTCAAGGCCTGGGGAATGCAGAGCTCCCTGAAGGCAGAGGCTGTACGTTGTTTAAATCTCTCTATTCCCAGAGCGGAGTAGAGTCTAGAACAGCACTGTCCAATAGAAGTATAATGAGATCCATATATGTAATTTAACATTTTTCTAGTACCACATTAAAAAATTAAAAAGAAACATGTAAATTAATTTTAATAATATATTCTATTTAACCCAATACATAAAAAATATTACCATTTAATATGTTATCACTGATGTTTTGTATTCTTTTTCATACTAAGTCTCTGAAATCTGGTGTGTATTTTATACTTAGAGCACATCTCAATTTGGATTAGCCACAGTACAAAGTGCCCAATAGCCATACATGGCTAGTGGCTATAATATTAGACAATGCAGGTCTAGACTCTAGTTGGTGATTATAGCAGAGACAATTGTGCTCGCCGAATATTCCAGGCACTCTACTACATTTCCCAGCCCTTCTTGCAGTTGTGGGGGGGGCGGGATACGTAATTAATTCTAGCCAATGGGCTGTAAGCATCAGTTCCATGTGCCATTTTTGGGTCAAAGCATTTAACTGTGAGTGACAGACACCCTCTGTTGTGTTGTTTCTTTGCTGTGGCAACTGAGGAAGACGTGTTATGTTGGTGGAGGTGCAAGTCGAGGCAGCCAGGATCTCTAAGTTGCCATGTGGTGGGCAGTTACCCTAGAGATGGACTTGGACTTTGCAAGGGGCAGAAATAAAGTTCAGTTGTGTTAAGATGCTAAGATTTTGGAGTTGTTTGTTTTGACAGCAGAGACTAGCCTTTCCTGACTAATGGAGTGATAATAGATTTTGGTGAATGAATGAGTCAGTGAAGGGACATAAAGAATGAAGAAGAATGATATTCCTCCAGGGGGAGGTTGGGCCAACCAGCCAGAACAACCTTAACCCAGAAATACTGGTGTGGTGACAGACTGTACTAGGCCTGGTGCTGGCCTCTCTGCTGGATGTAATCAGGCAGATCCAAGATGAGGTGAAAAACCCAGGACACTGGCCACTGCCACTGAGAATCTCACTTGAAGAAAGTTGTGCCCTGACATTTCCTTTCCCTGTAGCAACATTTACTCCTATCTTCTTATTATCTTGTTTGCTGGACTGCACTGGGTAAAGCATAGTATAAGGAGGGCAACATCAGAAAATCCATAAGATAAAGAAAAAGTCTTGGACAAGAATTTCTCCTTTGGTGGATGAAAGAATTTTCCAGTTTTGGTAGAGGAAGTTAAAGAGAAATCTGATTTCATCCAGTAACCATAAATCACAATCCTGTAAGGCACAATGGCTGGATTAGGAGCTAGGGGTCTAGGACGTAAATGGTTTTGCAATTAATGGCTGACTATCTCTCAATTCTCAACATCTCTTGAAAGAGTTGTGAAAATTTATTGAATCCATCTCATCACTTTATTCCTGAAAGTATCGTACTTAACTTATGAGGCTGTCAGCAGACCCATTCATAATTCATCCAAGATACCTTCAACTCTTGATGACTGGTGTTCCTTTGATGTTGAACTGCTTATAAACTACAGAGATTGACATTTCAGCATCCAGAGAGATGATTTTCTCAGCGTCATTGCTGTTCATATTCATGTTCTATCAAGTTCAAAGACTTGTGAAGCCATCAATGCTGAGTCACTATCATCGAGCACCTTGCATGTACCCAGCATTTGCATGTGCATTATCTCATTTAATTCACACAACAGCTCTATGAGAAAGGCATTATTACCCACATTTTACAGATGAAGAAACTGGTCTCCAAAGGGTGAAGTACCTTGCCCAAGTTCACACAGCAAGGAAGCGGTGGCATTGCAATTCCAACCAAGCCTTATCTGATTCCCAACACATGTTTCTAACTAGGGAACCGTGCTGACTCCTAACGTGGAAACGGGTGTTGTATTAGTTTGCTAGGGCTGCCATTACAAAGTACCACAGACTGGGTGGCTTAAATAACAAAAACTTATTGTCTCACATTTCTGGAGACCAGAAGTCTGAGATCAAGGTGTTGGCAGGGTTGGTTCTTCTGAGGGCTTCGAGGGTAGGATCTGTTTCAGGCATCTCTCCTTGGCTTGTAGGTGGCCAACTTTTCCCTGTATCTTCATGTCGCCTTCCCTCTGTACAATCTGTGTCCACATTTCCTCTTCTCATAAGGATACCAGTCATATTGTATTAGGGCCCACCCAATGATCTCTACAAACACCCTATCTCCAAACAGTCACATTCTGACGTATGGGGGTTAGGAGCTCAATGTATGAATTCTAAAGCGGACACAATTCAGCCCATAGCAGATATGCTGTCAATTTGTTTTCTAAGAGGTTGGATGACTTTTTACCTTAGGGACGTGGCCTCCATTTGAATCCTTCTGACTGGAATTTCAGTAGCCAAGTCAGAGTTTGAGTCGTGTCTGATTTGTATTCATCTTCTTTAAGGCTGAACTTGGAAGTGCCACCTAATAGTGATAGCTGAGGCGTGAGAACTGGCTGCCTTTTTCTTCAGTGTGTGAAGGGGTATGTGAAAAACCGAGACTTAGGGCATTTTGGTTTATCAACTGTCTGAGTCACTGCTCCTTCCTGCCTCAAAGGACTATTTAGAGATTAATTGAATAAAAATCAGACGATTGGGTGGTTTGGAGTTGGAGGCAGCGACTCATAGGCATCTCAGTACCTGGTATAAATTATAAGTGAAGCCTTGTGTGTCACTAGCTATAAGGAGGGCATATTTTATTTTGATTGGGTTTCAATGGAAAGAAGAAAGGATCTGGAATAGGCTTTGGGGTTTGCGTGTGAGTATGGGGGTATGTATGTGTGGTGCTGGGGGATGTGTTTGAGATGGGCAGGTCAAGAACACAGAGGTAATGAATGGCCTAAGAGGAACAGCAGGCTTGGCTGGGGGAGACGAGGGGAGAACCCATTCAAGCAACACCAAAGACCATCTTTGTTGGCCCTGCCAACCTTTTCAGACACAGAGCTCTCAATCTAAATCTCTTGGAGCAGCGACGGGCTCTCAGAGCACGGAGGTCCCAAGTTGGCTTCTTTCCTCATTTGCCTAAGGATGGAACTTTGGAACATTCTGAAGCTCGAATTCTGTTCTGCCACTGCCTCATTCCAGTTGTAGATCTTGCAAAACATTGTTTGTGACAAGGGGTTCATCTGTGTCTCTCTATAGAAATGGGCACACATCCTAATGGTGGCTGTCTCAGCTTTGCCCTGCCCACTGCATGTGAATTCTAGAAGCAGTCAAGCTGAGTGTTTTGCACTTAGTTGGAAATCGTCTGTGTTCTCAAAGCACAAGCACGTTGTGTCTGATGAAGGTCACGTAATAATCACAGTTCTTTGTTGAGGGCAGAGCTGCCTTAGTTATCCCATGGGGATGCAGTGCAAAGGGAGGAATATTCTGTTTTATACCATTTTTAGAGTACCATTTTGCTCTTGTTGATGGCTCGCAATGGCTCTGTGTCTGGGCCTTACATGAGATACGGAGTCTGACAGAGTATTTAGTGTTGTTTATGATCATCACGTAAAAGACATTCATTTCCCAAAGGGAAATCTTCTGCCTCTGTAATTCTGCTCTTACCTAAGAGTATAAAAGCTATACTGTCTGTGCTCTCATGAAGAGAAATCTCTGTTTTCTGATCTCTAAGTAGGCTGAGTTCAGGGTGAGATGAGATTTCAGCTTTTTCCTCTGTGATAGTCAGGCTTTTCAGAATGAAGCGTTAATGGATGCAGAAATGCTTCTACACGGTTGGAGAAGAATTGTTCTCGTAGGAGGACAGGATGTGATGTTCCTTGTAGAAGTCAGTCTAGTCCTTAGTATGAAGCCTGCCAACACTAAAGCTTCTCACAGTGTAGACACCCACCACTTTTATCCTAGCCTGTGCTCTTCCTGAGGTGCTGTCTCTCTGTTTTCTCCTTGTTATGTATGCCCCTGGGTTTACTTATTTTTTTTAAAGAACATTAACCCTTGAATGGAAACAATGGTATCTTTCTAACATACTTGGTTTTGTATTTACCACAGAAATGTACAAACTTTCAACTATTTATTCACTTTCCTGAAAAAATATTAAAAAGCTACTGAGAACTGCATTTGAAACTCTATGGATTGATCTCACACGATAATTAGCCATCCATTTGCCTTAGTAGTGCTGAGAACAGAGAAGATGGATTTAAGATCTGACTCTTTACAAGAGTAAAATAGGGACTAAAGGACACTAGGAGATGGTCCAGGCACTGTTACGTGGTTCTAGTAGCCTTGGAGGCTGGACGGAGCCCAGGAACGGGGACCAGAACCTTGGGTCTACAGGAAACAGATAAGGGCTATGGTCACTAGTCTGCTGTGCAATGGAAGTCTTGTCTTGTAATTGGGCATCTTCAGTCTTTTAAAAGGACAGAGTAATACTGAGGGTCCCTATTAAGGTTTACTAGCCTATACCGAGAGCTAGAATAAGGTCAGGGCTGAGATAGTGAGAAGCTTGTGTTTTGGGTATAGGATGAGACAAGGATCAAGTTATTATTTTTCTATTCCTGTGTTAAATGTTATCCCAAATCTAGCGTCTTAAAATAACAAATATTTACTATCTCATGGTTTCTGTGCATTAGGAATCTGGGTGCAGCTTACTGAGTGTCCCTTCCTTTAAGTCTCGCAAAAAGCTGCAATCTGGGTTTCATTTTGGGCTGCAGTCTCATGTGAAGGCTTGACTGAGGAGGATCTGCTTCCAAGCTCACTCGTGGGATTGTTGGTGGGATTCAGTTTTTCATGGGCTGTTGAACTGAGGGCCTAAATGTCTTGTTGGCTGTTGGCTAAAGATCTCCCTCAGTTTCTTGCCACATGGATGTCTCCATAGAACAGCTGGCTTCACTCAGAATGAGCAAATGAGAGCACAAGAAAGAGTGCCCAAGATGGAAGCCAGTCTTTCTGTAACCTAATCTCACGTGTGATATCCCATAACTTCTGCCATATTGTTTTCCTTAGAAGTGAGTTGGTAAGTCTAGCCAAGACTCAGGGGGTCCGGGGTCGGGGGAGAATTCCACAAAGATGTGTCTACCAGGAAACAGGATCATTGGGGCCATCTTGGAAGATTCCTACCATATCAAGGCAGAATAACATAGGAAAAACAGAGATAAGACCACATGAGCAGAAACATGGAGAATCCAAAGCCCAATAATGGAAAACAAACTCACAGGAATTTGGGCTTTGGAACAGACAGACATGAAGGACAGACATGAGACAACAAGATCTTATGAGCTAGGATAGGTTTAGCTAAACTCATAAAAAAGGGCAACGACCATAGTCTTATACATCTTCATACTCACCATGGGCTAAGTAAGTACCATGCCTTATCAATATTTGTTGAGTGCATGAAGCAGAGCATTTAATATTTTTTCTTTGTGATAGTGATGGATCTCTCTGGTTTCTTATAAGGGATCAAATAATTTGAATTTCTTATAGAGTAAACCCAGATAGAATCAGTGTTTCTGTCATTAGTAGGGTAGCTATACAACATGTTGTCCAAATATTTTACTGATATTCACTTTTGAGAGTGAAAGGGAGTCCTGCTAATGACTATGCAAGGTCAACAGATATACACTAAGGTCTTCCAGGAAACTGGGATATATAGTCATCCTAGCTGTTACTCAGGCTTCCTGAACAAGGCATCCAAGGACATAGGATAGCCCTGCAATGACTCCAGAATCCTTTGGTTTGGGGAAGACCCAGGAATCCTAAGCCAGAGAAGCTGTTGGGAGGACCCTCTTCCTCCAGTCTGGGCCATTGCTCCCTTATTTGTGGAATCAGAAGGGAGTGAGATAATGTCCCTTTTTCAGCTGGGAATTGACCCTGTTACGTTTTCTACTACTCTGGAGATTAATATAATTTTGAGGGTCTCCTGGGTACAGTGAGTAACTATCAGTCAATAAATGATTGTGTGGGTTAGCAACTGTTCCTGATCTAAGCTTAAGTTCTGACTTTGAAAACCTCTTTACCCTGCTGGCTCTCCCTTTTCATTTCCCTGTGAAATTTAAAGGAAATCTCCTTTTTCTCTAAATAAAAGTGAGCAGCTCATGTCCTGTGGTGATGGAAATAAAGATTCTAATTGGTTTCAAATATTTTGTAAATAAAAGATATGGCAGAAATGGCAATTAACCCTCAGCATTTATTACAATACTTACAAAGAGATCTAGATTCTCATCTCAAAATCAATACCTTTTGACAATCAATTATTGAAAGCTGTGGGGTTGCTTTTTAGGCTAAGGGCCATGTCTGGTGCCAGAACTGCCCCTAATAAGGCAAAAGCATCATGTGAGTAAACTCTCATAACCAACCGAGATCTGGGCAGTCATAATCTTGAGTGTAGCATTGAGGAGAAACTACTCTCAGATGACATAAAGGCTGGGGATCTGAACCATTTGATCTTCATTGGCCAGTGGCTCCTAGAATTTCCTGGAGACCTCTGAGGTTGAATCTGGGTGTACATCTTTTGAATCAATGACCTCTTTCCCTCACCCTGAGCTGATCTGCCTTAATGGGAGGGGAAACCCCCACATCTCGCCATCTGAGCCTTTTTTTTTTTATAGCTAAAGGGATGAAACTATGAATTGTGATACTGATCTAATCCCATTGATATTTCCAGGAAAAGTCCATCTTATTTATTAAGTAGGAAGGAAAGATGGAAACCATGGAGAAAGACAATAGATTTTTATGGTATGGTCGTGGCAAAAATGACAAATTTTACACTTTATCTCATGAAATGGAAATAGACTCTATTCAAGAGTCTTGAATAGAGTAATTTCTTTTACCCCAAATTATGCACAGATAGATAAATGGCGCTTCTTTAATGAATACAAGTAAAAGTAACCATTTAACCCATAATGTTATGTTCAGTGCAGTTGACATGCAGGTGAAAATGATGGGCTGAAAAATGCGAAGCCTCCCTTGGAAGAAGTTCTGCTGGATTTGGCCAATTTCTTTTGACATGCATCAGGAGTCATATTTCCACGGCAGGCTCAGAATTTCACAGCTTTTGTGACTTGTGACATTTTGATTTATGTGGAGATTAAAAAGGAACAATACCCAGACCAGAAGAGCGTGATCACAGAATGAGTGTGCCACAGTTGAAGTTAAGAAGGCTTCTTTCTTTCTGAGGCTCCACAGAAATTGCTAAGGCTTACCCATCATATTTGTGTCTTAACTATGCCATGGCGCTTTGTCAGTGTTTTCTTGATGGACTTCAAAAAGGCCCATCTTGGAGAGTAGGCTTGCAGTGGGCAGAGCCTGGCCTCTGCTTTTTTGAATGAGAGGTTCTTGAAGGGGGAAGGTAGCACAATGTGGTGGAGAAGAGCAAAGCAAAAGCTGTAGAGTCAGAGAACTAGGATTTAGACCTAGGCTTGATCCTTCTGGTTGTGTGACCTAGGGCAAGTTGATCAATAACTCTGGAGACGGGTTTCCTTATCTGTAAATAGGGAGCAATAATTAAACCTACCCCAGAGATGTGATGGGCAAATGAAAGAGTGTTCACAAAATGTGGTAATTAAGTGAAAGAACACATAAAAGCACAAGTGTGGTGCAGTTATCAGTGGTTGTTATCAGAGCATTCAGGGGGCATCCTCCAGATGGTCTTTGGGTTGGTCTTTTGAAGTATTAATATATACAACATAATAATATTTGTATCTTTGTTTCCAGACTTAAAACTTAAATCACATCAAAATGAGGAAAATTATTTTTGTTAATACTTCTGAATTTTGGGGGGTATGGCAGGTGGAGATGGGAAAGATTGAGGGAGTCAATGCAGACTTTCCCTGTCATGGACATTTCTGTGGATTAAAAATAATTCAGAGAGCTATTGTTTACTTTGGAATTGATGCAATGTTCTCCCAATCTATAGGCTGCTGGGGCCTGGGCTGGGGTTGGAAGAGGTCTTCATTATGTCCTGTCCTTGGGAGGGAGGAGGTTAAAACCACCTCCATTGCCTTCTAAAATGTTTTCTTGATGCACTAAGTTTCAAAAACTTTCCTTCTCCAAGATGTTAAAAAATAAAAGAATTGCCCCATACACTCCACCAAGGGCTGATTGCTAGTGTTCCTTATCTGCCCCACTCAATTCTCAGGTGTCCTTCATCTGTGATGTTAACCTTACCTACTTCCTGGGCCAGTTCTGACCAGCGGAAGTGAGCAGAGGCCTCAGTTGACCAGTTGTAGCCAGGTACCTCCTGAGAGCTTCTTGCTGGCCGGATCCAGTCATAACACCAGGATCCTTCACTTTCCCTGCTAGTTCCCCAGTTTCTTGTTGACACCCCTGGGGAGCTGGCTTCTGGCTCCCATGCACCCTAGCTGCTGACCGCAGCCCTGGAAACCCCAATGCCGCAATCTGACTTAAAGCACTGTGTGTTGCTGTCCTTGTGATGCTAACTATACACAGCGGCACTTTGGGGTTTAACTTCTGTTCCAGCTTGAGTTTGGTCTTTCCCCTCATCCTCTGGGTCAGACACTGAGCACTGGACGAGAGTTAGTATTCCTTGCTCCAGGGCAGTTTGTTCACCTCCATCCAATGTGGTCCTGGTTTCCTCTCCATTCTCTCTAACTCATACTTCTGAACTCCTAGCATGCCCCATGCTTGAGACTGTCCTAATGACTGGTAAAAATAAAAAGCAAAAACGGACTCCTGTTCCTTCTAGGGAGACAAAGGTTTACCTATCAGTGAATTAGCTGGAACATCAACACAGCAGCCTGAGTAAAGTAGAAGGAAGGTATGCAAACTTTGGGTCAGATAGACTTGGGTTCAAATTCTGACTCAGCTTTCTGCCCTTAAGCAGGACACCCAGTCTCTCTCAGCCAGCATTTCCTCACCCGCCGATGTCAATAAGGATACTACATTTTCAAGATTGTCGTCGGGATTAAATGAGACAATGCAGGCATGTAAATTAGCTGGCAGATGGTAAATACACAACAAATGTTAGATATTATTGTTATTACTATACTAATAACTCATTACTGCTGAAAGGACTTAGATATATAACACCACTTTCTAAATAGGATTTCTAAATAATCCCAGCCAGGGAGCAGGGACCTATGGAAGGTTTTTGTAAAGAATCACAATATTGAAACACTTAGTAAAATTTATTAACTCTTTCTTGAAGGAGAATAGCTTTTTATTTCAAAGGGAGAAAAAAGCCCTTGGAATTCTCTAGCTGATACATGTCAACAAGTTCCAGTGAAAACATGAAGAAAGATTACAGACTACACTATGGGATCAAATGATGAATTCTGACTAAAAGTCAACAGATGTTCAGCAAATCAGTGATTCATTTAAAAGATTGCCATATTGGGTTGTCACTATCGCTCACCTAGACTCAATAAACTAATCACAGAAAAAAATATAATGTGTGTAATCTATCTTTGAGACACCTTTGGGTCTAATAAGTACAGTGTCTGTGCACTTAATGGTAGAGATTTTTTTTCCTTGAAAAGTAGACAGGTTGGTGTAATGACTACTACAGGAATATGAGACGTAAAGAGAAATGGGCATCCTATCAGTCTGGCAGGAACATCTGGCAAGGACATGATGGAACAGGAAAGAAGTGGCTGAGGCCAAGTTTCCACAGTCTCATCATTGGCTCCAAGAGGAGAGAACCCACCCGTCTGAGGATATTGGCATGCTTGCAGCTGAGCTAAATGGTTTGATTTGGCCGTTTGCAGTTAGACTATGTCAGCAAAGAAAGAGGCATCGCTCTTTGGGAGAGTCAGACATTCCGTGAATTGAGAAAGAAATATGAAATCATTAGAAGTTTGTGATATCTCATGGTATAGTTGAATACCTCCTCGAGAGACATGCTTATGCTAATCTTGACTTCTCTTAGCAAATAAAGATAACATAGTTTACTTACACAACAAATAAACCTCAATGTGAGTGTAATAAAGCATATATGTACAGATTAAAAATAATAATCAAATAAATACTCTATCATTTATATTCTATCCTATTCCCCGTTCATATTAGACATTATTTTGTTGTGTACAATGTTTGTTTATATAGATATTTATCTATGGTTTTGTTCATCATTATTTCTTCTATCACAGATCTTTCATCTAGTACCATTTTTATCTGTCTGGAGTATATTTTTTATATTCCAAATCATTTTATTTATTTTTAAAAATCTTAATAAACTTTTTATTTTCAAATAGTTTTAGATTCACAAAAAAGTTGAGTTCCTATTTATCTCACATAGTTTCCCTTATTACTAATATCTTCGATTAGTATGGTACATTTGTCACAATTAATGAACCAATATTGATACATTATTATCAACTGAAGTCCATACTTTATTCAGATTTCCTTAGTTTATTTTTAATGGTATTTTTCTATTCCAGGATCCCATCCAGGACACTGCACTACATTTAGTTGTTATATCTCTTAGGCTTCTCTTGCCTATGACAGTTTCTTATATTTTCCTTGTTTTTCATGACCTTGACAGTTTTCAGGAATTTTGCTCAGATATTTTGTAGAATATCCTTGAGTTGGAATTCGTCTGGTGTTTTTCTCATGATTAGACTAGGGTTCTGGGGTTCTAGGAGGAGGACCACAGAGATAAAAGGCCATTCTCATCACATCGTACCAGGGTACCTGTTATCAACGTGAATTACCACTCGATGTTAACTTAGATCATCTGGCTCAGGTAGCATTTGTCAGGTTTCTCCACTGTAAGGTTAATCTTTTTTCTTCCTTTCCATATTGTATCCTTTGGAAGGAAGTCACGATGTGCAGCTCACCCTTAAGGAGGGGGAGTTACGCTCCACTTCCCAGTTATTTATTCAATCATTTCTCTAAGTCTGGACTCAGGGACGTTTATTTTATACACAGGGTTTATAGTTCAATACTCTAGTATTTACTTGTTGCTCAGATTGTTCCAGCGTTTGCTATTGGGAGTTCTTTCAGGTTGGCTGCTATGTCCCCTTGACATAACCCTATCACTTTGGGTTTTTAACACTTCCTTACCTTCTGGCACTACAATATGCTCCAGGCTTGTCCTGTATAATCCTGGCCCCAGCCCTAGAATCAGCCGCTTTTCCAAGGAGACCTTGTTTCTTCAAAGTGCATCTGAATTTATTTCTTGTAGATATTGATGACCTGGGACCATCAACCTGAAATAAACTAGAACTTCTTTTTGTACTCTCAATTATTATGGGTTAGATCACAGACTTACCAGAGGATATTTTTGGTTATGACTCCTCAGAGGAAATTTTTTCCTTCTTCTATCAAGCATCAATCTCAAGACATACAAATTTCCTTGATGTCTTCTTCTGATTGGCCAGTTTATTTGTCTTTACCTTTATTGTCAAGGTGCAGTTCTTAAGTGTCTCAGTTTATGTGGGGAGATTCCTCTCGGCCTCTCCACTTTTTGGTGAATCTTAGACTTCATCTCCTCTTCCATCTCCTAGCACTTGCAATGATCAGAGTGTAAACTCCATACGTGAAGGTTCAGCAGAAATCCTCAGAATGAAAAATCTAGCTTGATGCTTTCTTGTCTGCCATGGTTCCTGCTTTTACTTTATTTTTGGCCATTGTGGATTCTTTCCCTTGTGCCAATTCATTTAAAAAGATGTTTTTCAAGTTTTATCCTTTATTTTAGTGCTTTTACTTGGGAAAGCTGTTCAGTTTACCTACTGAGCCATTCCACCAGAAATGAAAGTCTAGGATCATATTTTGACCTTGTTATTGATTAGAGGAGAGTCCCTACCATTGTTTTCCTAGAAGAGAGCAGCTTACAGGGGTCGGGAGCACCAACACAGTACTAAAACGCTTCTCTCATTGTGCGTACCCAGTGTGTTATTAGCTTAGGCTGAGGGGATAGTGAAGATGAATGGAAGGTACGTGTTTAATAATCCTGGACAAACATGGGCTTTTGCAGTATGGGAATGTTGTTGAGTTAGGGGCCACAGAACAAAAATTTTCAGCTGAAAGCTGTGTAGTCTCCTTTCCTATGCATAGAAAGGCTGAAATAAGTACTCTGGCATGTTCCACCTGAACCATGGTCTCTCTATCCCAGGACTGTACACATCAGGACAGTAGTGACAGTGACTCTCCTGTCACTCCACTGCCCTTGTCATCCATGCTTTTTGTTAGATTAGTCTCTATTCGGTAGCTCCTCTACTTATTGACCACCCATTCAATTCTCAACCCAACTCCATCTGACTTCTATTCCACTCCCATGAAACAGCTTTCAACTAGTTCATCAACGATCTCTTAGTCTATTCAAAATTTATCTCCTTCCAATTCTCATCCTGCTTGGCCTCTCATCATTGGATGTTGTTGGACAACTCCTCCTCCTTGGAACTCTACACATGCCTTGGCTTCCTGGTTTTCCTCCTAGCTCTAGGGCCATTTCATCTCACAGAAATAATTTCTTCTCTGAATGGCTTGTCCTAATTCTCTAGCCATTCTCTCATTCTTCTGTCTCTATCCTCTCAACAAATGTGGATTGAGCTCTGTGTTTGAGATAGAATAGACTTGTCAATAAGATAGGCATGTTCCCTGCTTCATAGAGCTTTCTATCCAGTGGGCTATAAACCATTATTAAAGTGAGTTATGGGGGCCGGTCCGGTGGCGCAGCGGTTTAGTCCGCACTTGGCAGCCTGGGGTTCGCTGGTTCGGATCCCGGGCGCCCGCCGCCGCACTGCCTGTCAGCCATGCCGTGGCGGCGTCCCATGTAAAGTGGAGGAAGATGGGCATGGATGTTAGCCCAGGGCCAGTCTTCCTCAGCAAAAAGGGGAGGATTGGCAACGGATGTTAGCTCAGGGCTGGTCTTCCTCACCAAAAAAAAAAAAATAAATAATAATAATAAAGTGAGTTATGGCATTACATAACAGGAGACCCTAGTCAGGTCTGGGAGGCTGACCTCAAAGGTCATATCTAAAGGATAAGTAGTAGCTAGTCAGTCACAGAGAGTAGCCAGGCATGGGAATCAGCATGTTTGAAGGTCCAAAGACGAGAGAATGTGTTGTGTATAAGTGGTTGAAAGAAGCCTGGTATGGCTTTCCCAGCAAGAGGAAGGGCACTGGGAGATGCTACTGGAGAAGTAGGCAGGGGTCATGTTGTGTGGAGTCTTGTGAGCAGAGCATGGAAAATAAACTGGAAATTAGCAGGAAGGGAAGTGACTAGAGTAGTTTGGAGCCCATTGTGATATATCAGGAGAGAGTAATGATGACTTGGCCAAGAGTGATGCATTGTGCCAAATAAAACAGATTCAAATTAGAGAAGGAGAAAATTTATCGGAAAGGATTATTGGAACAGAGAGGGAAAGGGAGATATTGCAGTAGGGAGAACTCTGGCATGAAATCTGCAAGCATCTCCAAGGTCAGGCAGAAAAGGTTTTTCTTTTACAGGGAGGAGTGAACAAGGCTAGAAAGAACCGGATGTGGGCAAGTGGGATGGAGGAGGAGGATGGCGTGATAGGACAGTAGATCAGAGAATATTTCATCCTGAGGTCAGCCTATTTTGGGGAGGGGCCTTTAATGAGGGAAGGAAGAGCTGTATGCTGACACAGGCTGAGTGAGCCCAAGTTGTGGGACCTGAAGGAAGGAGAGAAGCTTAACTAAGTTTGATGAAGTCAGGTTAATGGATATTTTATTCTGATTGATCAGTGGGGACCAACAGTTCATCCATTGTTTATGAGGCAAAGAATGGGAATTTGGAGGGTTTGTGTCTGGCCTTGTCATAGGTAAACAAGGGGGACATCCATGGGTCTTGTCTATGTCATATGGGGAAGGGGGGTTCTTTGCAATAAGCTGTTTCCCAGAACACAAGAGGATAGGGGAATTTCTTAATCATTGATGATTTACATGAGCACAGGGCTCAAGTAAAATTCAACATTGTCAAGTGGGTTGGAAGAAGTAAACATATTTAAGAAATAATCAGCAGTTGATTTCACAGGATTTGCTGATAGATTGTATGTCAGGATAAGGAAAAGAGAAGAATTAAGGATGTCTCCCAAGTTTCTGGCTTGGGGACTGGATGAGTGATAGTGTACAAATGAAGATTGTGACTTAGAGAAAAAAAGCAATTCAGTGTGATGGGGAGATGGAGGACACGCCCATGGGATGTTTTCAATGTCTCTTCCACCCATACCCCCTTGGTTATCAATTTCTTTCAATTTTACGTCTTAAATATATCTTAAAGCCAAATCCTCTATTACTGCCTTAGTTCAGACTTCCAGCATATGTTGTCTGTACTATTAGATTAGGTTTCTAAGCAGGCTCCTTTTGCCTAGGTTTGCCTCCACATACCCAAATATGTGTTCCACATTCCACTGGGATAATATATCTTAATAAATTATATCGTGCCACTCATGGTTTCAAGTTTCGCAGTTGCACATGTCTTTGGTCCTGGAATAAACTTTCTTTCTTAGTCAATGGGCAAACTTCCATTTATTGTTCAAGACTCTCCTTAAATGCTATCCCTTTGTGAAACCATTTCTCATCCTACCCTCTCCCCAACTGAGTTAGTGTATCCCTCCTTAAAAATGCATCTTCACGTTCTTTTCCCTTCAATTATTTGTTTGTCTATTTCTTTCACTGAATTTTTGAGTTCATTTAAGGAAGGGGCCAGTGTCCTTAATCTCTGTCTCCCCAATGCTGATAGAAGTGCATTGCATATAGTAGGTGCTCAATAAATGTTTGTTGAACTATTGATTAAACTACAAGTGCATGGAGATCTAATTGAATGGAGTCTTTCTGAGGCTGTTTCATACCAGCTTCTTAAACTCTACTTTATCCAGAAAGTGAAGGCCGTCTGTCTTCTAGGTTGTGATTTGAGGGGAATAGTGAACTTCCTCACGCTCTGGCATTTTCAATCTCTCTTTAGATGCTTTATTTGCTTGTTTTCAGGTTTGCTCTTTTTCCTCTGGTCTCTCTGGAATTGTCATGAAAGGGGTGAGCCATGATTCCCCCATACCTTAGTGTGAGTGAGTTCATCTGGTAGCTTTTCTCCTCAGCAGGAGAGATTGTTTTGTGTTTGGGGAGTGGGGAGAAGGGGAAGAGAATGCTGAAGGCTGACTCAATCTGAGTCATGATCTGTCTTGGATAGCTCTGCTTAGAAGCATTATTTCTTACTAGTAATTTACTATGACCCTTATTATTATGGACATTAGTGTTGAAGGAGGAGTTTCAAAATGCGTTCCGTGGAGACTTAGCCTTCTGTAGAGGTGCTTCTGAGACTTCCACTCTTGTTCTGTGGGGATGGACAGATGACCAGTGAATAAGATCCCAGGCCTCTTACTCCCACCTATTCAACCAGGTTACCTCCTTGGATTAACACCTGGATTCACACCTGCCCCAGCTAAGCCAATAATCCATACAAGTCTATTTTATTTTTTTTAATGTTCATCTCCTCCCTGGTAGAGATGGGTTCTACTTTTCCCTTCAACTCTTTTAGCACAAAGAGTTCACAACTTATTTCAGCTAAGATGTAATGGGAAATTTTCATTCTTAATTCTCTTTGCCTGGTTTTCTCTATTAGGCTCCTGATTCTGAAGATTGACAGGAAGGGCCTGATTTTACTTCCCAAGATGCATAAAGAGTCAAAAGAGAAATCT
Organism: Tapirus indicus; assembly: GCA_031878705.1. Lineage (NCBI taxonomy): Eukaryota > Metazoa > Chordata > Mammalia > Perissodactyla > Tapiridae > Tapirus > Tapirus indicus. The sequence goes on along the minus strand of CM062930.1, from coordinate 10,629,719 downwards.
CAGAAACAGACTAGAGAACTACTTTGCAAAGCAGGCTCTTTTGAGATCTAGGGTATTGCAAAGGCATGTAGGGCCTCCCTGGGGGGCTGAGAGTCGCCTGCATCCAAGCAGCACTACTTTTATCTCTTAACTACTGGGGCTTTGTGGAATATTTCACTTGAAAACAGGGTTCTGCTGCTAAAGGGAGTCCTCTTTTAGCTAAAATGTGTCCGTGTTCTTTGTTAGGAGGCAATGACGAAGGGGAAGTTATTATATTCTTTTCATTGTGTAGAGCATAAACTATGGCTCATGAAGCAAAGAGGGTTGAGCCCTGATGGCTCTGCCCCAGAATGATAGATCTGAATCTCTTCTACATGGAAGATGAAAAAGAATCTTAGTTGCTGGGAATAGATGGTGCACTCTACGAGTATGCATTTTAATGCCAGTGTCAGGGCAAACTCCCACCAGCTGTCTAAACATTTACTGAACCAAATAATAGCATGCAAGTTTTCAGATAGCATGTGGGTTTCAGACATTTGCCATCTTGAAACAGCACTTAGTCATTAACTTAATCACAGTTGCTATATGCCAGCCAATGTATTTTGTTTGTAAACAATGCATCCGCTCCAGGCAGCCGTCAGGAGCTCCGCTGCGATAGTGTATATCAGTCTGGTTAATGCAGAGTTGAGCATCACAAGCATTTGAAACCAACGTGGCCATCTCTCAGACTGAGCCTGTTGACTCTAGTGGGGAAGCACACATTTGGGCTTTATTCCATCCCGAGTGCCGCTCTCAACAGTTAGATATTCAGTTTGGAGAAACGTCCTGATGTCCATGATATTTGAAATGGGACATATCCCCTAAATAGCTGATTGTTTACCTTTGTTGTTGACTGAATGTTTGTGTCCCCCCACAAATTCATATGTTGAAGGCCCAACCCTCAATGTGACTGCATTTGGAGTTGGGGCCTGTGAGGAGGCGATAAAGTTGAAATGAGGTCAGTGTAAGGCCCTACCAACATGATTGCCCACATATAGAATGGCTGGCCTGCAAGGTAAGCATACGTTTAATTTTATAAGAAACAGCCAAGCTATTTCCCAAAGTGGTTTTTCCATTTTCCTTTCCCATCAGCAACGTGTGAGGATTCCAGTTGCTTCACAACATTTGTCAACACTTGGTATTGTCAGTCTCACTCATTTTAGCCATTCTGTGGGTGCTAAGTTGCATCTCATTTTCCTGTTAATTTGCATTTCTCTCATGACGTTGATGATGTTGAATACTTTTTCACGTGACCATTGGCCTTTGGATGTGTATTTCTTGTGTGATGAGCCTGTTCAAGTGTTTTGCCCATCAAAATAAATTTGGATTCTTTCTCTTTTCATTATTGAGTTGTAGGAGTTGATTACACATTCAAGATACACATCTTTGTCTGATATATATTCTGCCACTATTTCCTCCCAGTCTGTGGCTTCCTTGTTCTCCTGCTCAAAAACTTCCTGCCATGCCCCAATGTCTGTAAACATTTTTCCCCCAGCCACTCTCCAACATCTCTTGCTCCCATCAAATTAGTTTCCTCGTTAGCTTCCCAAAGTGCCATGTGCATTCCTGACTCCATGGCTTCACCTGTTTGGACATCTGGCCGCTGGCCCCTCTCCCATACGGTCCTCTCCCCACTAATTGGCTGCTGCATTTGTTCTTTACAGCCCTCATCTTTGCATGTTCTTTGCATATTATCAGATATCTCATTTACATTAGGGCTCTATATTTGTATGTTTTGTCTCGCCACCTGGATGTCATCTCCTTGAAGACAGGGCATGTTTCTTATTTTTTCCTTACTGTATCTAAAACAGTGCTGTGCAGATATACTTGGAGTGCTATACCTATGTGCAAATAATTTGGATCCAGAAATCCTCTAAATAGGAGGCTTTGGAGAAGATCCTCTTTCAGCTTCTTAGCTCAATACAGATGACCATTTGTGATTTCTTCCTTTCATCTTAGATCAGAAGTTGAGTCAATTTTGTACATTTGCAGTTTCTCTACCAGTTCCTGATGTCTTTTTATTTTTTAGTTCCAAGTAGTTCATTAAGTATGTGCAGATTTGGAAGTACAGATTACCTTTTTTGAGACATTATACCATTATATTCTGGCTCCAGGGAATTGAGCAAATTGCATACTTTCAAAATCAGAGTTTCCAGAATATCACTATAATAAATTTTGGGGAGCTAAGGAGAAGAAAAAAATAACTTCTTACTCATCTTTTAGTTATTAATTTAAGGTGTCTATGGGTGCTGGGTCAGATTCCTAGAGGCCATATTGACACCTAAATCAATTAACCAGACAAGAACATTTTGAGGAGAACATTACTGCTTTTCTGGAGGATGGAAGATCTAAGAGTAAAACAAGATGTTATCTCCTTCTTGGGAAATTTATAATCTACTTACTAGTCCAGAATTTCCTTTCTCTCACCCACAGTAATGACAATAGTAACAAAAATCCTCTTTATAAAGTAATACATTTCTGTGGCTTCTTGGCTTTATTCTCCTACATGGCCACATTGCGAATTCTGGGGTATCAGGGATGATCCATTGGAAAAGAGAGTGAAAAGAATGTCAGGAATTTTTCAACCATCTATCCATTAATTTATTCAACAAAAATTGATTGATTACATACCATGACTGAAAAGACAATAGCCGAAGAGAGAGTATATTCATGCAATGGATGATTGGGGAGCATAGCCCTAAATTTTGGAGATAATTTCATGGAGAGCAACTATGCTGTCCTACAAAGTGTCTGAATGTTTCTTGATGCCCTCTCAGAAACAGCTTGCTGAGATCAATGGAGAATTGGTCCAACCAAGCACAGCATTTGCTATGTCTTTTTAAAGTGATAAGGTATGAACTGGGTTTGTACGTGCTCAGGGGTGCAGAATATAGATTGACAATTTGCTTTTAATTTCCATGATTATAGGTTCATAGAAAATCAGTAACCTGATTACAGGTTACTTTTCAAATATACATTGGAAGCTTTATCTACTTCCAGGAGATAAAATAACCACACTAATGCGTATTTTCCACCTGTTTCTCTAGATCTGTTCTGCACTTAGCACATGCCCTATGCCCTGGACAGCTGACCTATAGGAACAAAATTAAGGTCTTCCTTGTTCTCTGGCTTCCACTTGGGATTGACCAATGCTGGCAGGACATTGGAGGGAGCAGGAAAATGAGGTCATTTTGCTAACCCCCTGGCTTCCTCTCTGTGAGGTCACTTCAGGCTGGCTGTGTTTCTTGATTGAAGGTCACTGCTCATAGCGAGGTGGCTTCTCAACACATCTCTCACCTTCCAGGGGCAGGTAACTGCTTTCTCCACTCATCCCTTTGGCCTAGGTGTGGTAACAGCTCTGGCTATTAACATCAGGTTACTGTACTATTCCTGTGGGTCCCTTCCTCCTGGCCCAGGCCTTTGTAAACAGACCCTTTCTAAATAAACCTCCTCAAATTATCTTTTATGAGTGTGTCTTCTTGTTAGTATCAGGGCTGATATATCACAGTATAAAATTACATTCTGTTTATAATTTATTTTTTAAAGACACAAGTAAACTCATTGTGGTTAACTTCTGGCATCACTCATTTCGTTTGACCCATCTCCTATATAACCCTAAAATGGCCTTTTGGAGTCTCTGAGGGAAGTGAGAGGTAATTAATTTCTTAACCTATAGTAGAGGTCTTCATATGATGTGGTTTCTGTTATTTTAATTCAAAAGCTAAATGTGAACTTCTGGCCAGTAAGGAAGCCTGGGATAAAATAAAGGCCCCTACCCCCAACTATACATAGAGATGTTGGATAAAATATGGCAACAGTTAAAAATGTGCCCAACCATTTCACATACATTGTGATGGCAATGATCAAAAAATGGGAAATCACAAGTGTTGATGAGGATGTGGGACCCTTGCGCACTGTTGGTGGGAATGTAGAATGGCACAGCTGCTGTGGAAAACAGTTGGGTGGTTCCTCAAAAAGTTAAACATAGAATCACCATATGACCCAGCAATTCCGTTTCTAGGTATATACCCCAAAGACTTGAAAGCAGGAATTCAAGTAAATACTTGTGCACTTGTGTTCATAGCAACATTATTCACAATAGCCAAATGGTTGAAACAACCCAAGTGCTCATCAAGTGAATAGATAAACAAAATGCAGCTTAATATATACACAATGGAATACTATTCAGCCACAAAAAGGAATGAAATTCTGATAAATACAGTAACATGGGTGGACCTTGAAAACGTTATGCTCAGTAAAATAAACTAGACATAAAAGGACAAGTATTGTATGATTCCCCTTATATGAGGTAGCTAGAACAGGCACAGAAAGTGGAATAGAGGTTACCAGGGGCTGGGAGGAGAGGGGAATGAGGAGTTTTTTATTTAATGGATACAGAGTTTCTGTTTGGGAAAATGAAAATGTTCTGGAAATGGATAGTGATGTTGGTTATACAACAATGAGAAGGTAATTAATGGCACTGAACTGTACACTTAAAAATGGTTAAAATGGAAAATATATGACTATTTTACCACACAACCCCCCCCATGTATCCAAACTGAAAGCAAGAAAGGGAAATCTGTAGGTGCCAAAATTAAAGACAGATTTAAGAGTGGGGAGCAGAGGCTGAATGCAAATCCTTACAAAAGAAGTGAAAGCAGATATAGGCGGATGCCCGCTGTAAGCAGTGGTTTCAACCTCACTTGCGCACTGAAATCACCTGAGAGCTTAATAAAGTACTCATTCCTGGACCTCTCCCCCAGAGATTCTGATTTAATTCATTTGGGAGTAGCCTGGACTGCGTCCCTAACCAGGTGCTGGGTATTCCCGTGGAAATGAACCCTCTCTAAATATGAGTTCACAGACAAAATTACAAATTACATGAGGAAAGGAGGTCAGCAGACATAAAATAAAGTATTTCCATGTCTAAACAAATGAAAAAGAACAATATAAAAGAGAATTTAAAATAAATGTACTTTAAGTGATCAAAGATTTAAAGGAAGCAATAGAAATCAAATAGTAGAAACTTGGTATTATAACAAAGAACAGGTAGATTTGAAAGAAACCAAATAAAAATTCTAGAAAGTAAATGGAGAGAGACTGAAAAATTGAAAATTTGAAAGAGAACTTATAAGGCTTGAAAAAGAACTTGTAAGTAACAAGCTTCAACATATGCCTAATAGACATTCTTGAATGACAGAGTAGAAAGAATGGAGGAGAGAAATGATGGTGGGAAATATTCCATATTGAGGAAAGACACAAATTCTCAGCTGGAAAAAACACACAAGTCCTAAAAGAATAATAATAAAAAAAATCGCCACAGATGCATCAAAATTAAATCTTAAAAAATCAAAGACAAAGAGAATATCTTATACTCTACCTGAGAGGGAAGACTGATGCCTTAGAAAGACATGTCCCCTAGACAGACAGCTGCTTCCTGACAGCAACAAGAGATGCATGAAAGCTGTCTTCAAGAGATTGAGGGCCAACACGCATCATCTCGATCATCAAGAATTAAGGCATAATCTAGACACATTCAGATCTACAAAGGAAGAGACAATATGCCACCCTGAGGCCTCTGCTGAAGGAACTAACAAGGAAGGATTCAGCAGCAGGGATGTTACACAACCTTTTAAATCAGATTAAATCACTGCCGACAAATGCTTGTGGGCGAGCTAAAGCATTTACCTGGGGGAAAATTTGTAGCCTTTTATGCACGAATTAGAAAGCAAGAAAAATTGAAAAAAATGAGTATCTGAATCAAGAAAATGGACAAAGAAAAACACAGTAAACCAAAGTAGAAGTGAAAATATAATAAAGACGGAATCAGAAATTAATGAACTAGAAAACAATAGTAGAGACGACTAATAAAGTTATCTGAAATTTATATAGCAGTTAAATGATTATAATGCAGAATATATGTATATCTACGTATCTATCTCCTTCAGAAATCAACAAAAAAGCAAAAAATAATCTTAAAGACTGCAAAGGTTGAGCAGGCATTTCACATGAAAAGAAACATATGAAATGGTTAATAAACACGGAAAGATGCTCAACCTCATTACTAATTAGGAAAATGCAAATTTTAAAAAATTGACATACCATTTCACGCCCATCAGATTTTCAGAAATTAAATGAACATCTGTCAGTGCAAGTAAGGACGTGGGGAAGCAGGAACTTGATCCACTGCTGGTAGAAATGTTAATCGGTTTAATGACTTCAGAGGGCAATTTGGCAGCTCCCTGGTACAGCTGAAGATGTGCACACCCAGCATTTCCACTTCCAGGTGAATTCCCTCCACGTTCACTGCTACATTGCTTTTATTATAGCAAAAAATTCAACACTTAAGTGTTCATGAATAGAGTTATGGATAAATGCCTGTTTCTAAAATACTGGGATACTATACAATATTTAAGATGAATAACCTAGGTCAGTATGTATTGATATGGGTTGACAACAAAAACATAATGTTGATATGCTAAGTGAAATAAACCAGACTAAAGGACAAATACTGTATGATTCCGCTTATATAAGCTACCTAGAGCAGGCAAATTCATGGAGACAGAAAGTAGAAAGGTGGTTGCCAGAGGTTGAGAGGAGGGGAAAATGGGGAGTTGTACAGAGTTTCTCTTCGGGATGATGAAAAAGTTCTGTAAATGGATATTGATGATGATTATACAATGTTGTGAATGTAATTAATGTCACTGAATTATCCATTTAAAATTGTTAAAGTGATAAACCGCATGCATATTTACAATAAAAATTTAAAAATTCATAATGTTGAATGGAGAAAACAATTCGTAGAAAGATAGGTACATATACTATTTAAAGAAATGTACAACTGTTTATGATACATGCATATGTATTAAAGGAAAACAACACAAATGGATAGGATGTGCATCAACTTTAAGACAATGATTTTGCCTGGGGAGGGAGGGAGCAAAATAGGGGGCTTTAATTGTATCTGCGATATTTCTTAAAACAAGCAAAAGTTCTGAAGGAAACAGCAAAATGTTGACCCTTAATTCTTAGTGGTGATACATGTACGTTTGAAATATTTATATTTTAAAAATCCCCAGAAGCACAGTTTGGGGGGATGTTCTGTTCATTTAGTTGACTATTTCCAAAATTTACAAAATAGGATGGTGATAAGAGGTTGTGAGGCGAGGAAAAATGTCCAAGTCCAACTACTACACGTCTCTTGGATGTCTGTTTACATCTTTCTTACTACAAAGAACTTAATTACTACACATTTCCATGTATAGTGGTGGACCAGGAGCGACAGAAGTGGTCCCTGTATTTCAGTAAACGAAGGTGAGCCAGTCTTTTGTGGAAGACCTCCCAAACAAGGTCCACGAGTGAGGGAAATCATCTGGTACCTTCTGCCTGGCTGAATTGTACATGGATTCTAGCTAACTGTAAATAACCATGAACAAACAATATCCAGTAGCCAATATTTTTCTCTGCTGGTATCAAATGAAATTCATTTGGTATCAGCTGGAGTTTTTATAGTGCTAATGGAAGTTATTTTCAGTTATCACGTCAGTCCATAAGTATACAAAGGCAGCAATTTCACTGGTAATCTGGAGATCAGTTTGTATGTAGGGGGTATGCTTTAGACTGTTTCTGCAGTGTAAGCTTTTATCTTAAGAAATGTGGGGGAATCATAAATAAAAAGGGAATGATGAAACAGAACATCCAACAAGGGCTAAGGTTGGACTTGGCAACATTTCATAGCGTGAATATCTGAACTCCAAGATGTGATGATGTCCACCAACCCCTGGGCACAATGGGGAGCTTGTGCATCTGAGAACTCATTCCACCAAATGTTAGTTAGCGCCCCTCCTCATTCCAATGATAGCTCTTTAAATACTGGCAGTTCTTGCTTCTGCGCAGCCGCCATTTGATCTCATTCCATGGGGTAGAGGAATGGAACTGGAACAATCGACTTTTGTTTTTTAATAAACTCATGTAATTTTGCCATACTCTCACCAAGTACAAGAATGACAATGGAGCCCTGTAAATAAAAATCTGCTCCCTGCGGGATTTTAATTATTTATATTCTTTCAGCAAACAGAATCCCCATCCATCGTGATGATAGCATGTGTGGTGACTGGAGGATCGAAAGGCAGTGCCGAGGTGTCAGCCCAGAGAAGGGCAATTTAACTTTCTCCTCTGAACATGGACAGGCTGAATCCCTGAGATATTTGTACCCAATATCATAACTCATAGCACTGCAGGAAGTGTAGTAAGGACTCTGGAGCCTAAGGGATTTTTTTTCCCCAAAGAGCAAAGGGGGGGTCATCTGACTCTCATTACTATGCTTTGTGTCCAACTCTTGGTAGAAGAGAACACTGATTTCAGAAAGAGTAAGCAAGAATTGCACACCTAAAAATGTTTAAAATGATAAATTTTATGTAATGTATATTTTACCACAATAAAAAAATACATAGATAGGAAAAAAAATGAGTAGGCAAGTAAGCTAGGGTGAACAAATGTTGGTTAGGTCTGAACACTAGGCCCGGGATTGTAGGAGATGGTAAAGATTCCTTGGGGCAAGGATGCTGTGTTAACTCTTTCTTATACCTGCTTTCCTTATGATTCTTTCCGAGCTCTGAGTGGAGTACCTGGCTAACTCTGAACAGATAAACGTTTATCAAATGAGATAAAAGATATGCTCCCTGTTCGCAAAGAGCAGGGCAGAAAGAGCACTGTTTTACAAAAAAAAACCTAAGAGGAGTTATTTATCTACATGTATATATCCTTTGTTTGAATGCATCTGGAAGGCATGGGCTGGGTCTCCTGTTTGCATCCTCAGCCCTGAGCCCAGTGCAGGGGTGTGCAGGGGGTGCTGTTGGGACCCCACCCAGACCTCTTTACTCAGCCTGTGCACCCATCCCCCTGCTGCTGGGAGCCTTGGCGCTCACAGCTCAGAGCTGCCCTTGGCCAACAGAGAGCCAACTCCTACCCTCTTCAGATGGCTGCCTTCTTGCTTAGCTCTATTCTTTTGTTTTATCCCACTATTCTCCTTCTATCACCCAATAAATCAGTCGAATAAGAGTCCTTGTCTCAGGCTTTGCTTCTAGACCTGACCAAAGACAGCATATGGAAGGTGTTCCATACATATTGAACAAAGGAATGAACACTCCTTTGGTAATCTTCGATGGGAATAAAACAACGTGGAACCTTGTGGCTCCAAATCTAGGTGTTATGAGTGGGATGATCAAGAATAGAATGTGCCGGCCTAGTGGTGGTTGAGGGTATGGGGACAGGGAAGAAAACATTGGGACTTTTTTTTTCTTGGTTTCCCTCCAGAGCTTGAAGACGGAATAAATCCACATCACTTCCAGCCTCTCAGAATACTGCCATTTCTTTCCTTCCCTTATCACATGGTAAGATAAGGTTTTGAGATAGTCTTGTGGAAAATTGCTGGGGCATTTATTCATTAAATAACTACATATGTTATACCTCATTCTATTTTATAATTGTTACCCATGCAAACAGTTCAGAAGGGCCATCACCTTCAAATAATCTGTGTGATTTCCATGATGTGTATTATGATTTTAATTTCTTTTGACAGTTATAAAACATTAGCCTCTTGTGATTAGTTCTTTAAGTCACTCAAAATGCCCAGGTTATTTTCCTCTGCAATGGAAGTGGTGCAACAGGCTTTGCAGGAACCGTATTCCCATCTGCCCCTTCTTCAGACTACCACTTGGTATCTTAAAGCAGGGCTCACAAATCTGTCTTTCAGCCACTGAATTGCAGGTGGGCCTCATGAAAGAACGGATCATTTGGGGCTGGACATTTTTTTGTCCGTTAGCAAAGATCTTTCTGACAGTTTGCTAGAAGGCCCAGACTTTCAGCTTCATCTAGTGCTTCAGAGGCCCAAGCTCTGGAAACTGAGCTCCATCAACATCTGAATACCACTGAAACATTAGGGTACTGGGCTTTCTACAGTTTCAGTATTTTAAATAAGACCAAGCCAAATCTTGCCGTAATCCTGGCACAGACAGGAAAACACCATCAGGGCTGCTGTCTTTGTCTCAGTCTACTCAATAGCTACTGCTTCTGGTTACCCTAGTCATGTTGGTTTTATGGGCGTTTTATTTTGGGGCAGGGGGTATAACATTAGGGTCACCGTAGATCCTCACCTAAACGCTGCACATAAAATGCAAGCACTCAGTTGTTTGTTTTGTTTTTTACCATATGAGATTAATGCCTGTGGACAATAAATAGAATTTTGAGAAGAACCTTGATAAAATACTCTGAGGAAGTCATTTCTTTGATGTTGGCTCATTTAGCCAAAACCCTGGAGCTCCACAAAGCCCATGTGTGCCTTCCTCGTCTTCCTTCTTCATACACAGCCTTTTACCCTAGCCCCAATTCCTCACCCCGGCACATTTTTTTCCAATTGAACCAGGTTCTTTTCTTCTCTTTTGTCTTCTTTAAAATTATTTAATTATTTTAAATCAAACAATACATGAGTACATAAGTACACTCTTGTAAAAAATGATAAGACCAAACCTTGACCAACCTTCCCAATTCTAGTCTTTACCACAATTATCTTTTTGGTATGTATCTTCTAGACTCTTTTCTTTGTGTGTGTGTGTGGGTGTGTGTGTATAAACAGAGCTATGCTCCCTGGGGATGGAAGTCACATGGAGATGAAGAGGAGCTTCTTGGTGGAAGGTCAAGGTGATTCATTGCAGTGGTCTCAACTGCAATATACTTTTCAAGGGGTATATGAGTGTGGAAAGTGTTCAGGGTTTTAGATCCTTAGATTCTATAGGTCCTTTTTCCTACAGCTTGTTCCTGGAGAACTTGCCTGAGTTCATAATAGTTATTCTTCCAACTGGTAAACCAGATCAGATCCCTAACTCATTCCAAATCTTACTCATAGGTTGGAAGTGTAAAAACCTCTTGGGCCCCCAACAAGGGGAGGCCTGCTTTAAATATTAATGGAGGTTCAATGAACCCAGAGGGATTCCTGTATTTCTCTATCTTAATTTTATTGAGGATGAAATTTGGCATTTTGGACCTGGGTTGGAATGTTCTGATTCAGATACTGGAATAGTAAGAGTTATGACAATTTTTAATGATATTGTCTCTATCACCCACCTCCTTTTGCTAAAGAATGTAAGATTCTGCAAGAGCAAAGCAAAGTGCACTTTAAGAAATACTGAGTGCTAAAAATGACCTTTTTCATGTGTTTAACTATAAGCAATTCTTTTCAGCTATTCTTAGAACTCATCCTTAGTCTGTTTTATTAGCTGGAAAGAAGAGACCTTTGAACAGCCTGACAAGTAGGTTAGTTTTGCAGAATCTTTTAAATATAACTGTAATGCTTCTAGAAATACTGAAATTTTTAGGATACATTACATAGAACCCATGGGTAAAACTTTTAAGACTTTCTTTTAGATTCAGGGTATGTTGTTCAATCAGATGATTAAAAATTATTTTATTACATTATATTATAAAATATTTATTCTAGGCATAATCAGTCTCAATCTTACCTCATGTGATTAAATGTTTAATTTTTTCCACTACCTGTTAACATAAAATTATATATGGTAGCTGCTGAATGGATTCATTTTTTAGCAGCATTGCATTAACAGATGATTAATTTCCAATAAAGGTTTTCTTTTAATGCTTATTAAATGTTTATTCAAATTTGAAATATATTTACATTTTTGATCTGTTGTTTACTAATAGAAATTTTGATTACACAATATGGAACAATTCTTAACACTTAGAACATTATGATCATCGAAATGAAACAAATTTTAAAAACGTAATTTCTATAAACATTTTTATTGAGTAAAGAGTGGTGGTATGATCAATAAAAAACTTCCAAGCATTAAATTATATTACATTAGAGTACAAATCTAAAGGAAGAGTAATGGAAATACAAATAAGAGAAAGGAAAGGAAATGCAAACGTTTCTGAAAGTTAAGAAAGTTCGTTCATGTACTTTTAAATTGGTAATAGTTGTCTTGAGAACTATGAAGAGTCAGAGATTTTACCCTCCTTGCAAGCTAGCAAGGTAGCCTGCCACAGTTTCATGGATGCTGGTCGAAGACATGAGACTCCTGGGTCAGAGACAAAAGACTTCATTATTCAGGGTATGGCAGGCAGCATGCACTTCATGTTGGGCTGGCTCCCCATGCCCGGCAAGGGCTATGGTTTGATGCTTTTGTTATGTGTTTACTTGCCTAGGCTGAACTACTTCTGCCAGAGTTCTCTTTCCTGCATATTTCTGGTTAGGGTGGCTGATTTGCAGGCCTGAAGGGAAGTAGCAGCCATTTTGCAGTTCATGCACATTGTTCCTGATCTGCTGATTCACATTGTTGGTGCGAGGCAGCAGCTGGACCTACAGGCCTTCGCCTGGATCCTCTTTTAGCTTCTCTGACTCCTAGGCCAGGTTTGCTTGTCCACCTCTGTGATGAAGGGCCCGGGCTTCTGCAGGATACCTTCATCGCCAGGCTCAGAAGCAACAAAAAGAGGCAACTGTCTCCCAACAGGTAGCTTTTAAACCATCACACAACTTAGATTCTATTGCATGTATTCAAAATAATGCCATAGCTTTCATTTCTAAATTTCAACATTTACAATCTGCTAGAAGTCACATTCTTTACAACTGTCTAAGCTTATGAAGAAAAAGTTTAAATGTCATCTTAGAAGTGTGCAAGGAGGTACATAATTTTTCAAAATAATTTTAGGAGGTATGTGAGCAATCATGTTTGAGACTCTTGGTTTATAAAATGGTCTCGATTTATAGCATGGTTTATAGGAGAGTCAAATACATGTATGTGGACCTCTGGTGTTTCTGGAGCCCCATGTGGCATCTGGCATCATCACAGGGCTGGGGGCGTCCATAACCCCAATTCCCCTCTTCTAGAAACAGTTCTGTGAGATGATCCCTAGAACTTGACTTGGAGAAGAAAACAATTAATATAAAGCTTCCTCATCTGAGCAAGGAAAAAAACACTATTGATGACAGTGATGATGAGAAGAGTTACCTGCAAGGGACATGATCAGAAGCAGTGTTATAGAGCTTCTGGGTTGGTGAACACACGGAGATTTAGGGAGAGTGGCACACCTGGAGAGGGCATGAAAGCTCTGCATCTCGTCCCACATACCTTGCCCTAAGTGTCCCTTCCATCTGGCTGTTCCTGAGTTATATCCTTATATAATAAACCAGTGATCTAGTAAGTAAGAAAAACAAGTGGTGTTATAGTAAGAGGATCACATAACAATTTTGGGAGCAGGTGAGGTGGTGGCAAGTGTACCAGTCACTTTGTTTGCCCTAATGATACTGGTGCCTTCAGAGTCTGCCCCAGGGAGGTGGACTGGGGTGGACACTTGGTCAACTGGGACAATGAGAATCTCTCTCCTGGGAATTTGTAGCAGGAGATGTGGAGTTAGAAGACCTGGTTTGAGTCACACTTTCTGTGTGACCGCGGGAAAGTCATTTAACTTTTCTGACTATTTACATTTCTAAAATAGTGAAATTAACAGGGCTGTTATGAGACCTAAACCAAGAAATGGATGTAAAAGTGCTTTGTAAAATGAAACGTGCTATAGAATTTTATCTCTGTTTCCTACCACCTACTCCCCAAGGCCTCTGTTTATCTGCATCCTTATTTAAGGTTGTGTTGGAATATGCCTTGTGCATTTAGCCCCTCTGTGTACCCATGGCACATTTCTCTACAAGATATTGGAATTCAGAGGTGCCAATGGCCAGTCGAAGGGTCGGCGTGAGGAACTGTGCACGGTCACCAAGGACAAGGTGCGCGGTTCTTTTCTTTTGGATTTTGTGTGTCCAGGTCGTGTGCCTAGTCTCCATGTTTCTGCATCAATGTCTGTGAACAGGTACTTATTTTAAAGATTTTCTTTTCTTTGTTCTCTTTACCAGTTCACAAGACAATTTCCTTCAGACTTGGTGTGTGAGCCTGAAGAGGCGGCCAGACCCTTAGGTTCAACACTTAGGTTCGACCAAACACTTAGGTTAGCCCCGTTGAGTGGCCGTGCCTTAGGGCCTACGACGTGAGGCATAGTACACAAGCACCACTGCTGCCTCAAACACCAGGTCGTGGCTCCTGCGCTTCAAACCGAGAGACCTTTCGGGCAGGTCCCTCGAGGGATTTCAGCAGCTGGGGATCAACTCTGCAGAGGGAATATTTTCCTCTCGCCTGTTTCCTTGAGAACAGAGGAAAGAGGTGGCTTCTAAGGTTTCCAGAACCCAAGTTTCTTGCTTGAATTTCATTAAAGAAGCAAAATATTGGATGATGAAGTTTGTAGAATGTGGATACAAGTTGAAATTCTGAGAAGATAAGCTTCCAAGTTCCGCAGACATCTGTATTTGTTTGGTAGGGCTGCTGTAACAAAGTACCGCTCACTGGGCGGCTTACAACAACAGAAGTTTATTCTCTCACAGTGTGGAAGCCGGAAGTCCAAAATCAAGGTGTCAGCAGACTTGGCTCCTACTGGAGTCTCTGAGGGAGAATCTGTCCCATGCTTCTCCCCTGGCTTCTGGTGGTGGCTGGAAATCCTTGGTGTTCCTTGGCTTGTAGATCCATCACTCAGGTCTCCGCCTCCGCTCTCGCATGGCCTTCTCCCTGTAAGTCTCTGTGTCCAAATTTCCCTCTTCTCATAACCAGTCATACTGGATTAAGGGCCCACCCTACTCCAGTTCGACTTCATCTGAATTTAACTAATTACATTTTTAATGACCCTATGTCCAAATAAGACCCCATTCTGAGGTTCCAGAGGTTAAGACTTCCACATATCAGTTTGGGGGGACACAATTCAACCCACAAGAATATCTAAGTGCTGAGTGTTTGTCCGGGCGATCTCCCACCTGAAATATCCCCAAACCGCCAAGGCTTAGGTCCGAAGTCTCATGTTATATTTCCAACACGAACTTATATTCTGTAGTGCTTTTACTTTTGTGATTCCTTTAAGTTAGGAAAGGATTTCTCAGTAAAGATTTAATAATGGGCATTAAATTTGGCCGTGGTTTTTACATTCAGAAGAGAAAGCACTGATCTTGTAACACTTTTTTTTTTAAATAAAAAGATTTGAGGATTTAAAACCCAACGATTATAGCCTGAGGAGATATGATTGTCTCCTGTTAATTCCTTTAGGTTAGTGAGAGATTTCCTATAAGACCTTAATTAGACCTTCTACATTCATTTTATTCTTTTCCTCTACAGATTCTCTCTTCAAAGCAGTTTGGGTCTGTGCTTTTGTAAGCATCAGGATTTTTGGATCTCACACTTAAAACTGTGACTATTGATCTCAAAGATATTTAAGTTTCAAGACACATGGTTATTGAGCTTTTATATCTGCAGATTGCATTTCTGGTAAGAAACAATTTGTGTTTTTTGTTGTTTTTCAGCATGGAATAGATGAACATTAACATAACCACTTGGCTATAATTATAAATACATCAAACGTGATGCAGTTTTAATTATACAAGTCCAACTGAAAATGCAAAACACGAATATACGATTTTAATTAAGATACTTGCATAATTACAAGGGTACTTCTCATACAGAAAAGCATGGGGAAGTTCATTTTCACTCTTTTTTCCTCCTCTTCCCTTAAATACTATTCTTGTTCATTAAATCCCCTAATATCCTTGGAAATGTTCTGCTCTAATTTTCCTTCATGGCTCATAGACAAAAGGAGTGAGTTAAAACCCAAATCCAACTAAAAGCCAGTGTGCGAGCCTGTCGGGAAGCCTCACTGTGTTTCTAGGAGAATGGCAAAATGGTCCACACTGTTTCATTTGTATTGTCACCAAGCAAAATATCAATAAAAGTGGATTTCTGACTCAACAATCATTTATTGAAGATATTTACATAAATATATAAATAGTAGGAACTATATTACACTGCAAATTTATAAGAGCTTTATGCTTGGTTTAAAGATTGAAGGCTGCCCTCGATGTATACCTCTTTACTTGTTTGCATGAATCCCCATGTCTGCATCCTCTAATAAATACATAACTTTGCAGATAGTGAAGAATGCTGACTCCATATGTACTCA
Organism: Tapirus indicus; assembly: GCA_031878705.1. NCBI lineage: Eukaryota > Metazoa > Chordata > Mammalia > Perissodactyla > Tapiridae > Tapirus > Tapirus indicus. The sequence goes on along the minus strand of CM062930.1, from coordinate 10,613,645 downwards.
CATACCAATAATATTTCAGTTGGAGTCACCTTTACTCCTTTGAACTGAGCATGATTAAATATCTGTTTACTTTGTTATTAAATAACATGAAGGGTGTGAGTTTCTCCTTATTAGATATAACTATTGTGATTAACCTCTAACAAATATATCAAAATGTACAAACCAATGGAATACAGCCTCTTCAATGTTCTCCTTGGAGACATAGGCCAATAGTGATGCCATTTCTCAAATCAGGGAGACCCAACAGTTGATGCCTTGGACCGTGAATCTAGGCGTTCCTGGAGAAAGTTCAGAGCTGCTTTCCATTCTTTCTTCTTCGAGCTACTTTTATCTGCAGTGTTAACATAATGCCAAGTGCAATCATTGCCTAGGCTTTATATCACTTATATCTGATTTCCACACATTACAACAATAATTATGCATATCATTAAATATTAGTCTGTGTTGGGGTAAGATTTATTTATTGCTACACAAAATTCTATTCCCATGTGATCAGTTCACATATTTTGTTGCTCAAGCAAAAACTGTGTTCTAGTGAAAAAAACAAATTAAGGGGGAATACTTTCATCAATTTGGTTAAAACCCTATTTGGGATGATTCATGGAATTGCCTAGCAACAAAGCACTTTCATTTTACAATACTGGGAGCAATTTGACTACTCAAAACACAATGAGAAGAAAATTTTCATTCGTCTGCTTAAAGATTTTCTACTGTTATTGCAAATGTTTAAGTGGATTTCTCAGAAACACATTGGAATTAAAAACAACAACGACCTTCTTTTGAATTAGTGCCTTTTTATCTTTTAGAGGCTTTTTTGGAGGGAGGTTTTGTTATTCAACACCATTTTAACCAATAACACAATGATCATTATGAAGATTATTTACCAAAAACATTTATTAAAAGCATTTTCCTGGATTGAAAAGGTCTGTTGCTGTGGGAAAGAAGTATTTCATTAAAGAGTAACTTAACAATACAAAAGCATTTATGCAACCTTCTGTGTTGCTTTCTCAAGAGTTTCGTGAGTCATTTTGATGAGTAATCACCAGGAATTGAGGCTAGTGAAAAGTGGTTTGTAGTTTAAGTACCACCAAACCTGATTTCCTGACATTACAGCTCTCCTTAATTACAAGCCACTAAGATGATTATCCTTTGTCAGTTTGCCATACGGAAGTTTCCAGGAGTCCGATTGTATGTGTGCATCCAGTTCAGAGAAGGGTAAAAGGGAGAATTACTGCAGTGCCCACAGAGTGGACAGGCTTCTGGGTCGTGTGACGAATCCTGGTTTGCCACTGAATGCTTTGACGCAGAGATGTTCCTGATGCACCTGCTCTGAGAGCTGAATGTAAGATCCCCTATAGATCCAAGTTTTTAACCCACATGCAATACGTGCTTCTTTAAGTGGAACAGATGCGAAATGAGCGCTCTGTTTAATCAACTTTTTTTGTTAACAAAAATTTACTAAAATATTAATCTTGCCTTACTATTTTTCAATCACTAATTTTCAAAAACTAGAAAAACACATTTCGTATTAAAATGAAGTGAACATAATCAGGATCTGGTCTCAAACATCACCTCTGGAAAAAGCCTTCTCTGACTATCCGATCTAAAGTCACATCCCACCCCATTCTAATCACTCTCTATTCCTGGACTGAGTTTTATTTTTTTCCCCATAGCACTCAACACCACCTGAAACGGTCAGGAGTATTTATTGGATTACATGTTTATTGTCTATTCCCTGCCAGAAAGCAAGTTCCATGAGGACCCAGGCACTACACCCATCTTGTCCCCAGCAGCTGGACTAGTTCCTGGCACATAGTGGAAGCTCAGTGTATTTGCTGACTGAAGGGGTAAATTTCAGAGTATCTTAGAGTCATAATCAGTAAGGTTTCCCCAATTGTGTGTCATAGTAGATTATTTCTGTGGAATTTTAATAAATATTACATGATAAAGGGGATCCGAGGTCAAATAAATTGGAAAATTGATGGGATAAACAAAGTTAAACAGATGTTTTAAATGTAAGTTTTCTCAGAATCTTTACAATGCTACTTATGTCATTACAGAGCCCTTTGTTTTTGAGAAGCATTTTGACCAGAGCAGCAGACTTTGGGAAATGTTGCTGAATAGAGAATGAAGACAGTTCTGGTTGCTTGAAATTATTGGTGATGTGGATTCTGTATAAACAAGAATATATTACAGGAGATTAGATATGCCCCCCTTAAATGAAGTAATCCATGTCAAGTGGCCAATAATTTTGTGAAGTGTGTGTGTGGAAAAAAGGTAGAATTGTGACTTGTGAGCCTTGGGTGTTGTTGAATCCTAATCTTACCACCTCGTTCATTTCTTAGCCTTTTAATTTCCTAAGAACAGCTCAGGGCCATGCAGCAAAGCATGAAGACAAGAGAAGTCAGAGTAACAGTTCTGTTTTTACATCATGACCTTCTGTGACCTTCATGTATCAGCAGTTTATCCATTCAATAATAAGATGACTATTTCTTTTTTTCTATGAGAGCCTCTTTTACTTTGCCTTTTAATAACAAATAATTTCTTTTTAAGAACCACTTTTTGTTCTTGATATTAGGTGTACATTTTTCTCCTGGACTTTCAATAAGCTTTTTTACATAATCTTTTGATTTCTTATGGGTTTTTTCTTTCTTTTGCTTTTTTCAGCTGTGCATTTGATATTATTTCCCTAACCAATGCTATTATTTTATAATAGTGCCTTTTCCCAAAATTGAATAATCAAATGGTTTTTCTCCCCCTAGTCATGTCCCTTCAGATATTATGTTAAATTTAATCTTATTCTAAGAAAATGTTACAGAATTGTTTTACCTCAGACATTCTCTGCATCATTTTTTATTGCTCAGAGTCTAGTGTAATTTATTTCTTTTCCTTTGGTATGCTGAAATTACTTATTCCAAGAAATGATAACTTACCTCATCAAAAACCCCCCAATTTTTGCATTTGGTCCTGGTGAATTATTTTGCCACTGTGTAGAAATCTAAAATGTTCTTTACCACTAAATAGTCTAATTTTGTCTCTTCCTCAATTTGCATAAACATTTCCTTCTGCTCTTATTGCTGGTTAGGCGGTCTATGCCTGAGGTTCCTGATTTGCAGACTGTGAATTCCAGTGGGTCACTGAGTTACTTCCCTAGTCCACATACCCACTAAATATTGTTTGTAAACTGAATAAAAAAAGTCTTATGTATGTATGGATTAGTATTTTCAAGTGTAAGTAGATACTTAAAATTAATAAAATTCAAATTATTTGAAAGCATTACCAAATTCATAAAGGCTTGTCTTTTAATGTGTTTTCTCAGTAAAAAGATTATAAAAGTATAAATACCATCTTATAAGGGCCTAAGAAAAGTTTTGATGTTAAATGATCCTCATTTGCAACCCAAGAGACTCCATGTTATTCCCTCTTCCAGTAAGATTTTTACTCTATTATAGTGTCTTTTGTTGTCCCTACACATAATGCTAGTCTTACACTTCCTCCTATTTCTCTCGTGCCTTTAGAATTTATACCCAGCAGTCTACCAAATAGTTTTTAAAAATATGGTACTCATTTACTTTAATAATGTTTGTTTATTTTTCATACATCGAAAAATATGTATAGAGCTCACATTGAGTGGTTCTCATCATTGCCTGTGTATAAGAATCACCTCAGGGCTTGAAAAAACACAGACAACTCCCTTCCATCCCCACCCACTGGGTGGAGCATGTCCTGGGAGGAGAGAGTGTTGGGCACTGCTGTCTTTAAAAAGTTCCTTAGGAGGTTCAAATGCATAGCACATGGGGAGAAACAACTGCCACCTGTGGGCCAGGCATCATGCTTGGTGCCTACCCTCGGGGTGAAAAAATTAGACTTGAGAATCATCTCCTCTCAGAGCCCGGTCTTCAAGGCATCTCACAGCAACTTCTGTTTGACTCTAGTCAGCTTGTCTCCAAATGCATTGTATTTTGAGACCCTGCAATTATTGCACAAAATGGTTTACTTAATTAGAAAATGTCAGACATAAGTGTTTGATTCTTGGCCTTAAAAGCTCAGATACCAGACTGTCTGGCTCTAAACTGCATGCCTGGCAAAGTGAGTGCACAATGCCTGGCACAAAGATGCTAATCAATAAATATTTGTGTTGAATGAACAACTGAGTAAAAGAGCAGTGCTTGGTGTAAAGGAATTGTTTGCCAACTTCAGAGTTTCAATTATTCATACTGGGGAAAAACTGCCCAGAGGCAAAATTCCTGACTCACAGAAAATGGTCACTTCCAGGCAAGGCTGTTCCTATTACATCTCCCAAGTCTATTAAATTTCAAGCATAATATAGCCCTTACTGCCAAATATTACAAATTGTCCTTAGTTCCAAGCAGAATGAATTAAACTTAGGCTTCTTCCTATTGAAGCACTTATCAGTTTTTTTTTTTTTGTCGGTTGTTGTTATTGTTCCACTTTTTCCTCCCTCCTTTTCTTTTTTTTGGCAAGGCTAAGAAGACTTTAATTCTGCCACTTGCTTGCTAGATGACTTTGGGAGCTTTGGGAGAGTTTTGTGCCCCATATTTCCTCATCTGTAAAATAGAAATAGTACCATCTACCACATCCTGTTTTAGGACAATAGATGACATGTAAAGACTTATTAAACGTGATATGTAGGAAGTGCTAAAGAAGTGTAAATTAAATTTAAGTATACTCCAATATTCGCATTTTACAGGTGAGTTTCACCAACATGCTCAAGGCCCCACAGCCACCTAGGACTCGACACATGCTTGGAATATGGTGGCAGAGGTAGAGGCCATTCTACCTCTGGTGGGAGGGGTGTACCTTGCTTGTAAAAAAACATTTCTAATAATAGGAAGTTGGCATGGGTAGGACTCTATATCAGTCATGTATAAATCTATAACAAAATTCCTGAGGGTAGAAGTGAGAGTGCTGATAAAAGTAATGGTCGTCAAGAGACTGACTGCAGGTAAGAGGCACATTGAGACTTTGGCCACATGGAAGGCAAATGGAACCAGGAAGAATGGTGTAAGGGTTTTTTATTTCAGAATTATGCTGCACAACAAAGCACTCCAAAACTCAATGGCTTAAAATAATAATTTATTGCTCATGTGTCTGGGGTGGTTGACTAGCTGTCAGCTGATCTGGAATGGGTTCAGCTGGGATGACTGGGGTAGCTCTATTCTGCTCCATACATCTCTTATCTTCCATCAGGCTGACCGGGCATATTCTCATGATGATGGCGAGGGCAAGGGTGAGCAAGCACCAATGCACAATGCCTTTCAGGACTTTATTTGCAATTTACCTGTTAATATGCATTGGCCAAAGCAAGTCACAAGGCCAAACATGTTTTGGGAGTGGGGAGTATTCCGTGATTAGACCTAGATTCTGCTTTCTATGAGTGGCTTCCTAGTCCGTTGTTCACAATTCTCGTCTCTGTCCTCTGAGATGTCCTTATTTTTCCTCCCTGGCCAACTTCTGAAGAAGGATTGGAAGATGTACCCTTTGAACAACTTTCTCATCCTCCTTCTCGCTTGTAGAAAGTTGGGGATGCAGAAGCCTTTTGTTCGTTGTGTACAGTGTTTTAGTCCAGGGTGCTCCATGTGTCAAAAACTAAATCCACAATTCTTTGGAGTCATGCTTCTCTCTCTTTAGTTAATCCCTGATGTTTTGTGCATTTTATATTGCTGTGGGATCACATCCTTAAGAATCCTGAAACTCTTTTGTTGAACTTGTGGGTCCACAAGGCACAACCTTAATGATCAAAGAAGTCTTAACAAAGGGTCTCACAGATACATCCTTAATTTTGTCTTTGCCCATGGCCATGTCTTAGTTTGAGAATCTTTTACTGGCTTTAGAGGCTAGAGATGAAAACAGTTTTGTTTTCCAAACTAGCAGAGTATGGTACCTCCATATGCTCTCTAAATTCAACTTGCAAGTTGTCCAGTTATTTTCTGAGCTTGTCTCTTTCTTATAACACTTTATTGTAGACATCTAATTAGAGCCAGCTGACATTTCCAATATTCTGCCTTGAAATTTCTTTGCTGAAGTCCAGAATTTCATCAGGAACATTTTCTATCTTCCATCACACAGTTTGTCACTATGATAACATGGGTGACCAATTTTCCATACTCCTTAACAGTTTTCTTACCACTTTTTCTAGGTTATACAGTTTCATTTCCATTTTTCTAGGCTACCTACCACCTAGTCACAAAGCCAATGCCACATACTTTAGGTTTTTGTTATAATAACACCTCATGCTATGTACCAATTTCTGAATCAATTATCTATTGCCACAGTAATGTTACATAACCTCCAGCCCCAAACTGCATGGCTTAAAATAATGTGATTATCACTTGTGCATCTAGGTTCTTGGGTGGCCTTGCACATCTAGAGTTGGCTGGCTGTCAGCTATTCTAGGACAGCCTTGGCTTGGATCTCTAGAGCTCCTTAGCCCTGCTCCACTTGTCTCTTGTCTTCCAGCAGGCTAACTTGGTGTGCTCATTGTCATGGCAGTGCCCAAGAACAAGCAAGAACCAATGTGCAAGTGCTTTTAAAGACTCTGTGTTACATTGGCTAACGTTCCATTGGCCAAAGTGAGTCAAATGGCCAAGTCCAGAGGTGGGGAATTATGCCTACCCACTAAAAGGTGAGGATAGAGGATAAATAATTAGGACCATTAGTGTAATTGATGCACAGATGAAAATTGAGAAAGGACATTACCTCTAATGCTGGCCCATAAGGACAGTTGGGTGGTTCAAGACCCAGTGTTCAACTGGAAATCAAGTACAACTTTCTAAATTAGAAGAAATAATCAACTTTTGATGCCAGAAGAGAAACTGAGGGTCTGCTTCAGCAGCAGGGCACCATGACCATAATGGAGACAGGCCAGATAGCAAAATGAAAGGAAGGAGGGTGTGTGATATTATGATTTTGGGTAAAACTCATCCAGTAGCTAGGGAATACTGAGAGCAGTATCCAATCCTCTAGAGAAAGGACTGATGAGAAATAGTAGGGTCTGAAGGCCCTAGTCATACTAGTTGAGGTTTAGGTTAGGTTCTGTCCTACAGTGGGGAAAACTAGAGTACTAGGCAGAGAAATAAGTGGACTCGAGATAGGGAGGCAAAAGGGCAGGGGCAGTCACAGCTGAGAAGCTCATCCCTGGCATACAGGCCCCAGGTATACCAATGATAATTGGGTAGAGACTCTCAATTTATTGCTTAACTAAATCAAGATTTTTTTCAGTAAATGGAATGAGTTGGATTTTACAGCTTTTTACATTTATGATCCATTTGCACATCCATCATTTCATTTGATGCTCACCCTCAGTAAGGAAGGCCGAACAAGCATCGTTATCTCAAATTTTCGTGTGAGGAAACTGGGACTCAGAAATGTTACATGATTTACCCAGGGTTACTGAGCTGGTAGGTAATGAAGCTGGGTTCAGAATCAGGCATTCTCACTCCAGGCGCTCTCCACATTGATGCAGAAGGCTTAGCGAGGAGTGATGTGACTCTGGAGGGTTCTACAAAAGACCTTGCCAGAAGAAGAATAGATAGGGCTCTTTTCTCATGTGGACTGTAGAAATGGAACAAGGAAAAGTGAAATACTGATGAGAGTCTTCCATTTTCCAGACATCTCTGAGAAGTTAATTCTAGTAAACACATGCACAGATGAACGTTGAGAAAGGACATTACCTCTAATGCTGGCCCATAAGGACAGTTGGGTGGTTCTGGTGCATTCTTGTTTTGTCTTGCTTAAAAAAGAGAGGAATCAAGGAGGGGGGAATTGCTTTGCTGGAATAAGTCTCATTATCAAAGAATGGGTTAAGGGTGTGGAAAGGATGGGAATTTAGGTAAAAAGTATTAAGTCTGAAACTGAGAAGGTTGTGAGATTTCACCCTACTTTACAAATTAACAGGTTAGCCTGCCACAGTTATATATATACTCTGACAGGAAACAAACATGAGGTCTCTGGCTCAGAGACTGATTATTACTCACAAAGCATTGTAGCACCAATTCCTAAGCCCCAATCCCTGTAGAACTGCATGATGAGTTATCTAGAATGTTGTAGTTAAACCATTACAGGCCAAAGAAAATTACTCTTTTTTCTGAGTGTGGTCAAGGTAGCCCCACTGAGAGGAGTGTATGTGGGATTAGAGGCTGGGAGGGAAGATGGATGTGAAGTGGGGAAAGCAAGGATCAACTGGGATCCACAGGTACCAGCCGGAATCCAGGAGGATGGACTGGAATCTGTGTTAGTCTCTCACAGCCTTCTAACCTCCAGCTTTGATGATGGGGGTGTCCACCAGGAGCAGCTGGAACCCTTTGTCTGTGAGCTAAACACTCTCCTGGGCTTGGAGTCACAGAAGTTGAAGGAGGGGATTTAAGGAGCTAGAGTGCTGCAGGCCAACACGGTAAGCAGGCAGATGAACAACAGTGTCAGGGCTGCAACAGAGCTTCTGGCCCTGCTCTGACCTTCAAAGCCTGAAAAGTAATATGGCTGCTACTTCACTTCCATCTTCCAAATCGCCTGCAAAAGGTCTCCTGTTTTTCCCCAAGAATTATATATATATGTGTGTGTGTATATATATACATATATATGTATATATGTGCAAAGGAATTCTGGGAAATGTAGTTTCAGCTTAGCTAAGTTGATGCACTCTGAATCCCCACACCCCTATCTGTTTTGATATGTTCAGTGGACTCAGGAGATACTTCTGATTACTCCCGTCAGGCGGATCTTTCATATGGGCTTTCAGACTCTTCCTAAGTCTTTTAGCCTTCTCTTCTCTGCAGTAAGACATCCTAAGACCGCTATCCTTTTCTTACCTTTTTGCTACTCTTGAATCATCCTCTGTGTCTTATTTGTATTCTCTGAGACTCTCCATCACTCTGTAGCTGATACGGCTGAGGGCCAGGCAGTACCCTGGCAAATGCTCAGTCAGTTTTGGCTTATGGGAGTGAGAACCTCATGGTTCCTGTACTTTGTCCTATTTCTCGATGATTTTTAAGCTGTATTTATGCTGAGCAAGGTGTCTGCTGTGTTTCTGTAGTCGATTGTTCCTTGTTAGGAAGTCTATCTTGCATATATATTTATGGAAGGTGGTGCTGACTACGTCCTCTGATTTTGAGTAGGTCAGAATATTTTCCTAACAAAGAAGAGCAGTATGCTTTGTGAAAGCTGCTTTGTATTTTTCCTAGAATGCTAGAAGGAAGCAGGCATTCATTTGGTTTTGCTAGTCTCTCTTTGTCTAAATTGTCCCATTTGGTTTAGCCCGTTGGCTTTGGTCTATTAGAATAGCGATGTAAGAAACTGCTCTTCTTGGTTTATGAGCTTGAACCCAAGTGCATCAACATGTGCCTTAGCAGGACAGAGATTTACATAAATATTTCTGGGCCATCAGATCTCTGTGAAGAGTATTTCAATGTTCCAGATGTAGGGTATGAATGTGCAAATCCCATGTGGAGATCACACTTCACCAACTTGTGGATGGGCCCCCAGAGAAAAGAAGAGATTCAGTATAATGACTCTGCAAACTATAGATGAGAGACCAAGAAACCACCATTCTTTTTGGCGCTGTTTAAAATTTGGACAAGGAGCCACATTTCTGAGGCAAAGAGAAACTGCATTTTCCTTTTCATAATAATAAAAAATCTTTAGCATTTCAGAATAAGCAATGTTCATCTCTCAGTTAGTATTAACAGCTAATCAGGGTGCAGCAGGGTAGTGGAGCTCTCGTCAAACAGCAGGCAGCTTGTTTTATTTTTTCAATGCTGCTTAAAGATTATTCGAAAAATCTCCTTCAGAGACCAGTGTGCGGGGAGCCACGTACCCCCAGTCAGAATTTAAAGCGATCCAAAATACAATATTAATGATTGATGCAGAAGCTCACAGTTTGGTGCTGGGGTTTAATTAGATAAGCATTGCAGCTGTTTTCGGGCGGAGGCAACTTGATGGGACACAAAGCTGTTATGTGACTTCCCATCTACAGGATATCTATTGAAGCGGAAACAGAAGCAAGCTATTAGGAATTATTTTGCTGATTTTTTTTTTTTTTAGAGCTGAAATGAGTAGAAGTCTGATTGTGGGGGAGGGAGAAGCATTTTGTAATTAAAAAGATGGGTTTGGATCTTCTATTTCATTTGCTGATGAACTGAACACTCTTAAAAACCAGCTAGTGCAGCCAAGCCAAGATCTGGCAAGTCATGTGCAAAAAGCTTAGGTGTGTGGCTCTCTTGGCCTGTACCACTTTGCATGTACAAAATCCTCTTGTTTCAAACCCATCCTTCACCTTGCAAGCAGCACAGTTGTGTCAGGCTATCTAGTGTCTTACTCATGCAGACACATATCTGCAATAGCTGCTTTGGAATCACTCTCTCTCCCTGAAAACTTGAGAAGAATTTAAACTGGGGTTGATAGCATTGCATTTCACTGGGTCAAAGAGATTGTCAATGTTTAATTATCATAAGAGTTTAGAGTCTTCTGGATCTCAAGCTGGAAATGACTAGAAAGCACTGTATAGTCTCTGTCTAAAGCTTCAGCATGTGTGTGTGACCTCTATCACGTGAGACAGCTAAAGAGAACAATTTATTGATGCTCATTGTAAATTAAATGTGCAAGACTTCAAGAACGCATCCCACCAGAATGAGGCTCGGAGCTCTGTACATTTAAAGTGGTATTGTTAAATTGATTTTTAAAACATTTCTGTCCAATAAAAAGGAGGCCTGTCTAGGTGTTTTGTGTTGTGAAATAATCATAATAGCCATCTATAAAATAAATTCTTAATTGCTTATTGTCAATATCTACAAAATGTGAGGTTACACATAAATGCCAAGTATTATTATTTTTGTTTTGTAGGTGGAGCTTAACGAGTCTTCTCCTGATTGTTGTAAATCAATTTGTGAGAATTTTGAATAGATTCAACTCTTCCAATGTAAGTAGGGGAGAAATGAATCTTTTTGGAGGTGCGTTAAGTCTCTCGGGTTATTGAATTGTCATTCCTTGCCTGGAAAGGGATTTAAGCACTGCTTTATTCCTTCTTTTTAAACGTGTTGCAAGGTGTGCAACTAGGAAATAGAAAATTTGGAAAATTAAGTCCTGGTGTGGCCATTTTCTAGCTATGTGATTTGGTCAGTTTGCTAAGCCTTGAGCCTCCCTTTCCTCATTTGCAAAACAGGAACAATAGCCCCTTTCCTTTTTCTCTCCCAGGGCAATTCTGAGCATCCGACTGGTTGGAACATGTCTTCAGGCTCAGACCTGAAGCTGGGTGTGTCTAATATTCTACAAATACACTTGTAATAAATTAATGGTGGCTTCTGTGAGGCAGTTCCCCTAGTCCACTCCATAAAGCTACTGAGAACAGGTGACTCTTAACCTCTCCACCAAGCAAGGGCAACGTCTGTGTTTGGGTTCTCAAAGTTTTTCCTAACAGTAATACTCTTAACCACCTGCCTTTTGTGGGGATGTGAGGAAGGGGTGTAAGATTATTCACACAGATACAGAGATAAGGAAAATGAGATTTTGCGCACCATTGAATGAATTATAAGTCAAAGCTTGGACTCAGGCCTTTTGGTCCCAAGATAAGTGTTACCTCCTTTATAATGGATTGTCTCTGCAGAAAAGTCTGCAAATAAGTGGGAATGGAGAGGTGGGCTATCAAGGAAATGCGTGGTTAATTGAAGAGTGCAGATGTCAACAAAGCAGGTAATTCATTAGGGCAGATCAATAAGCTTAACAACAGGGTTGCCACGAGATACACTGTAGATAACTGCCTTGTGTTTACAACAGAGTTGGCTATATTGTGGATTTAAAAAAAATAAAATATACTCCTTTTAGTTCCATGAAATAATGATTGTTAATCACCTGCAAGTGATGCTTCTATACTTCTTCCCTTGATAAAATAATTGATAAACATATGGTTCTTTTGTGTCTTTTCTAATTGATGCTGACGGAAAAGCTGACAACAATAAGTAGTAGAATTATTGCAATATCCCATCAAAATCTCTGAGGAGAGAGATGGATTATAGTGCTTTAAACATCACCATACATCCTAAAGGCAATCAATAAAAATGACTGATGATGGATTGATTTGATGAACCAAAGCCTGGTGGTATGCCAAGTGAAAGGTAGGCATGAAGATTTTGGATAAAGGCAATGGGTGGAATGTAGGAAATGCTAATAAAAGTTAATGCATAGGTAATAAACACAGGTCTTGAAATGTACAGACAAGCACTTAACTTGTAGAATAGTGGTAATCGTGATGAATGATAACAGCAATTACTTTTATTTTTTGGTGCTTACTCATCTTCCAATCCAGTGAATAGTTTTTTCTGGAGTTCTAGCTGGATTCTCTTTTCTCTCCCCATATAACCTCCTTGGGCTTCATTATCCACCTTAAGACTACAGTTGGTAGTGTTAAACCATTTGGGTAGCAATGACCCAACTCAAGCAACGTACCACATGCCTTAGTCATACACACCTCTGAAAACTCCTACAGCATCTTTCACATGCCTCCACTATATTAGGAGTGGAAACCACAGATACGAATGAGATGGCCTAAAGAAAGGAGAAAAAGTGAAAAGGGTAGAGGGCCTACATTTAAGGGTTAGGGAACCCCAACATTTTAAAGGCAAAGTAAATGAGGATTTTAATGACAGAGCAAATGAGTGGCCAGAAGGGCAGGAGCACAATCAAGAGAGGGCAGTGTCACTCTGGAAATCCAAAGGAAGAAAGTGTTTCATGAAGAAGGGTTGGTCGATGGGACTGAGATGTCAGATAAGATGAGGGGTGAAAAATGCCCATTGGATCAAGCAATATGGAGGCCACTAGCAAACTTGGCCAAAGCTATTTTGGTGAAATGAAATGGGTGGAAATCAGATCTCTGGATTGAGAAGTGAGTGGGAGTTAAGTAAAGAGAAACAGAAAGGACAGTCAACTATTTCATCTAGAGCTATTTTAAAATCAATGATGCCATTTTTCATTTATTCCCTTGGAGTCACAGTTAAGACAAGCTGTGAAGGATTCCATCCAAAAAGGCCTCCCATCCATCTGGAGCTAATGATATTTCCGGCACTCAGTGAGGCTCCTGGGAACCAAACAATCCTGTTGTCAGCCCACCTGGTCTAGGATTTCCAGGAGCAGCTGGCTTGTTCCAGAGAGGTCTAAGTCCTCCAATCTATCAGAGATTCCCAAGTCCAGTTCTGTGGAAATTTCTAGGCAAGTTATTTCCCCCATGACTCATCCATGTGTTTCATCCAAACTGAAAAATGCTCCTCCAGTCACCGTCCTCTCCAAAGTCCCAACCCCTGTGGCTCTGTGCTTCCTTCTCCCTGAACAGAGGTAATTGTTTCCCTCCTAGCCTTTTCCACTGTGTTCCTTAGAACCTATACTTAATTGCAAACAACTTCACATATACCTTTAACCTCGTTACAGATACTTCATCCATTTCCTGAATTTCACTGAAACCTTCCCTCTCAAGTGGACACTATCATTTGGGTTGGAGTCCTTGCTTCCAATGTAACTTGCAGATCTTTACTCCTCCACAGTTCTTGGTCACTGCCCTCTTTCAGGGAGTCTGGGCTTACTGTTAACCTTTTCATCTCAAGTGTATAGAATCCACCACTCATCCTAGGCTCCTAGCTCCTTTTCTTCCTCAAGAGACCAAGAACCTGGCAGGACCTACCATCCAAATATATCCCAAAGCTGACCACTTCTTAACTGCCTTCACTGCCTCTACCTAGTTCAGGCCACCACAGTCTTTGACCTGGGCTTCTATAGCCTCGTAAATCAGCTTCCTGTTTCTCCTCTGGCCCCCATAGTCAGTTTTCCACTCAGCTACCAGAGGAATTTCCCTAAAATGTATCACATCATTTCATGACGCTGCTCAAAACCCTCTGGGGACTTTTCATTCCACTGAGACTGAAATCCAAAGCCCTCTGGGGTTAGCCCCTACCCATCTCTTTGCCTCATCTCCTACCACGTCCTCCTTGTTGAGGCTGACCCTGCCATAGTGGAATCCTTCGATTCTACCAAGCTCATTCCTTCCTCACAGTCTCTTCCTGGAGAGCTCCTCTTGTGGACATCCATATGGCTTTCTTCTCGCTTCATTCAGCTCCCTGCTTGAATGTCAGTGCCACAGAGAGCCCTCCCTGATCACTTTGTCTAGAATAGTTCTTTCCTCTTCCTGCCCTCAACATCACTCTCAACTTGAAGCTGTGTATACCTTATAACCGTTGAGTATAATGTCCATGTGTTTGTTTAGGCCTCTTTCCTCCATTAGAACCCAAGCACCTTGAAGGAAGAAGGCATTTGCCTGTCTTGCTCACCTCTGTCTCCTCAGCACCTAGAGCAGGGTTTGGCACATCATATGTGCTAAATAAATATGTGTGGAATGAATGGATCAATAAGCTCGTTAGTCACCTTGTCTTAAGGCCATAAAACAAGTTTTGTGGAGTGTCAGCTTATTGGGGTATAGACATAAAATGCAAGTTCTTCTCCCAAAAGTGTTACTACTGAAGAGTGGACTTTCTCAGCATGACTCTCATAATTGTGTGATCACCCTCAGGTTTTAGAATAGGCTTATTCCAGTCCTATCCTTTCTTATCTTTGTCTGTGATTTAAAGGTTTCCTTCTTACCCGGCGCAGGCCAGCCTCTGACTCTATTCCCAGTGTCTTGCTCTGCTGCTGTTCAGGCTGCTATAACAGAGTACCATAGACTGGGCTTATAAACAAAGGAAATTTTATTTCTTACGGTCCTGGAGGCTGGAAGTCTGAGATCAGGGTACCAGCAGGGTTGGGTTCTGGTGAGAACGCTCTTTTGGGTTGCAGACTGCTGACATCTTGTATCCTCATATGGCAGAGAGAAGAGGGTGACGCAAGCTCTCTCCTGACTCTTATAAGGGCACTAATTCCATTTATAAGGGCTCCACCCTCATGACCTCATCTAATCCTAATCACCTCTCAAAGGCCCCACCTCCTAATGCCATCACACTGTGGGTAGGGTTTCAACATATGCTTGGGGGAACACAAGCATTCAGTTTGTAATGCCTGGTTTAGAGTGGAGGAGAGTGTGTGGTCTTTTCTCCTGTGTCTTCTCCCCCCTCTACTGGGCGGGGACAAGTGGGGCTTTCATATGAGGGTGAAAAGGGGGAAGGCTTTTCGTCCATGACTGCCAGCTGGCATTGAGGTTTTTGGCCTCTCTGTGCTTTGTTAGTCGTCTCTTTGCAAGGATGCCTCCCAGCAAACCTGAAGGAGTGGTAGCTGCCCAATGACTGCAAGTTTCTCTGAACTTGATATGTGGGGCTCTTAGTGCTTTTGTACTCAGCTTTGGAGCTAAGTTCTGAGAAACTCAATTCTGAGAAAAGCAGAAAAAACTTATCGAGCCCTGATGTCATCCTTTCAAGCTATTCATCAGGAACTGCTCAACCTCTGGAACCATATAATAAATCGCCTGCTCTGACCTCAGCTTCCAGCCTTCCGACATTCTCATCCTCTTTGGCCCCATCAAGACTTTCAGTCTTATCCACTAGCCTCTGGAGTCTTCCCTCATTCCCTCCCCACCTAGACCTTATGGGTCATCACTTCAACCTCCTCAGAGAGTCCCTCCCAGACCACCCCAAATACACAGGCTCCTCCTCAGCTTACCATTTCATTCATAGCCCCTACCGTTATCAGCAATTCTGATTTTCTTGTTTACCTATTTGTTTCTTGTTTGTCTTCACGGCACAATACCACCAATAACCCTTTCCTCTTTTGTTCACCACTGTGCCTCTGATGCTTAGAATAATGCTTAGCACCTATCAGTCACACATTAAATATTTTTTGAATGGATGAATACATTTCAACAATCCTCTTGCCAATACCTCTAACACCCTTGTCCTCTAACTTCTGCCCCATCCACCCACCAAAAGGCCAGTCTTGATCCATCTGTCCATCTACCTTCCCTGCCCCTACCCCAGCCTTCTGAGCATTGTTGGAGAAAATAGTGCAATGCTTCGACTGCATCTATTACCCATCCATGATCATGATCCCCAAATTCCGTGGTCCTCAGTAATTTCTCTTCCATTTCCCACAGTATTTGCTTCAAGGCTTCCTCAGTTTCCCATGCCCCTCCACCCACCTGGGGAAACAGAAGACATCAGATGGGAATTATCTCAACTGTCCTGTCTGCCTAACATTTGCCTTCATTCATCCTCACACCCTTCATTCGTTTCAACATTGAATCGACTTCCTTTCTCTTTTCCTACATAAGCACATGGTCCACCGGGCTCTCCCCTCCTCAGAAACCTCCCTCCATCAATTAGCTTTGCTCCTGTAGCTTCAGGATCTTCTTTCTTGTTGCCTCTTTGCCATCTGTATTTAAACATGATCACATCTCTCCAGTATTGAAAATAATAAACAAATTCCCCAAACCTACCCTCTCCCCCATGTTTCTTTTAGATCTTGTCTTATCTCATTCTTTTCAATTTTCTATATATATTTCATCTAATTCCACCCCTCTTGTTCACACCATAACCTTCTATAATCTTATTCCACCCCTACCACACCAAAAGAACCCCTCTTTTCTAGGTCCCTATGGTATTATGCTGATGGATAATTTAGGTTACAGTGAGTGTGGACCATTGCCCCAGTTCCATTGTTTGGGAGCCAGTAGAGGCAAATGATTTCTTCCATATATTTGTGCCACTGGGTCGCTCATAAGGCCCAGGTAGCACAAATAATAACCCAGAATTCTCACAGAAACCAGCAAACTAACTCCTGTTCTTATCTCTTGGGTGGATTTCACAAGTTGTCTGGGCTCCATGTGTGTCTCATGAAAAGTCATGAAGGTCACAGTGTCCCGAGCTGCTTCTCCGGGAGTTGGGAAGTTGCTGCAGCTGGTCAGAGATAGATGTCTTGAGTACCTTGTAGACAAAAATGCTGTGCAAGCTCCACTGAATTTTTCTGAAGACTTCTGATTCTCATACGTTCATTAAGTCTGCTTGCGAGAGGGAGAAAGGACAAGAGGTAAACATTTTGGAAAGAGGAAGGAGGGATCTAGTGGTGTAAAAGCTGGAAGAAGATCCACAGTGAAGGAGGTATGGAGGACGGACGTGTTTTGCCTGGTGCTATGTAGAAAACGTCATAGCTGGCACACTGTGCCTTTTGCTGGCAGCATAATTTTGCTAATCCATCCCTCCATGTTCCCTGCACCTCATCCCATCCCTCCACGTTCCCTGCACTCCAAAGTCACACCACACTAACTGCCAGCTCACAACCTCACACTCCTTCAGTTTCCTTAGTCTGACAGTTTCTTCCCCATGAATTCTCTATTGATCTCATACTCCCTAAGTCTCAGCTCAAATGCCACCTCTTCCATGATGCTTACACCAGCAACCCCACTGGAATGAACTTCTCCTTCTTGTGTAGTTACCCCAGCATGTTACTACTTTTATTGGAAGGAACATGGTTCAGTATAGAGAAAAACTTGGGCTATATCGGGTCAGACAGACCTGGGCCCATGTAGAATCAATGATTTACTCTGTGGGACATTGGGCAAGTCAGTTCACCTCCCAGAGCCTCAATTTTCCCACCTTTGGAAAGCTTATAATATCCAAATGAGAGGGCTGTGGTGGGGATTGAGTGCGATGAAGAATATTAGGCTCCCTGCATCAGTGCTCTGTGACTGCGCCCCCACCCCTCCTGACCTGCCAGGCATTTGAGTTGTTTGTTTCTCTCTCTCATTAGATGGAAAGCTCTGAGAGGGCGGGGGTCATGTCCTTGTCAATAAAATATCCTCCTAGAGGGCCTCGCACAGTGTTTAGTAAGTGCTCAATAAACGTGTAACAGATAAAGCCCAACTTTCTTAGCACGTTACCTCCCAAATCTGTTCACCTCCTGGTACTAATAGAAAGTGATAATATTTGTATGGAACACTGGGGGCACCTGAGGGGGACTTGGAGGCACCAACATGAGGCTTGGTGAAAAAATGACGTACATTTCCATTATCCTATATAACAATGATAAGGAAAATTAAGTATTGAGAAATACATAAAAAATTTACTTGTATAAAACTTTAAAAATACAATATCTTTCAAAGACTGGACTCAGGAAGCTTGCAGAGAACACTGTCAAAATAGAATTCAAAAGTAAGTTTGAATGATTTTGAAAACATTGTGTTTTACGTTTTAAATCACTACAAAATATTTACAAACATTAGTAACTGCCAGGACACTGGTACTCTGTTCTGGGGAATGCGCATCAGGAAGAGCAGCTTTAGTCAATGTTTATCGCAAGTTCCAGACTCTTTTCTAAGTAAGGAAACTGATTGGCCACAGGTGGTGCCCTGGTGGCGGGCAGGCGGGAGCCAGCACAGTGGCTGGAATTAGGACAGTGCAGTCCGTCTGCGTCCAGGCACAGCTGGCAATCAGCAAACAACATTGCCTAAATATCTCTTGACTTTCATCTGAGCCCAATTTCCTCTGTTTTTACTTTAAAAAGGAATATTGATCAACTCATGCACTTTGTTAAAATGTGGGAACATCCTGACAAGGTCCCTGATGTGTTTGGGGCATGGCTCGTGTTTATAACTCTGGGTTTCTGATTCTGGGTAGCACGTGGGTTGGCCTTGATTGCTGTACCATTCTGGAATGACTTTGAAGGATACTGTTGATTCCAAGGGACCCACTGCCTGCCAAAAGCATGTTCCAGGAAAGAGATGGAAGGGAAGCAGAGAGGTACAACCTCAGGGATTGGAAAATTAGACAGACGTAGCCATCTGTTACTGCTCCTACCTGGCTCACGGGCGGCTGTTATTACAGGGCTCTTTTTCCAGGTGCATATTTGTGTTACGTTTGCCCTCCACTTGTCTTTCTAGGTTCATTTTGAAGCACTGGAGGCAATGCAGGGAGTCCTTTGGCTCTGTAAAATGGCAGGATGGCTCAGAGCCCTGCCTGGTAGGAGAAGATCTGTCCTGACATTCTGGTGTGTTTCCACGTCCAAGGATAGGAAGGGCATTGGTGGCAGAGGTGGCAGAGAGGGCTCAACAGGGGTACAGTTTGGCCAGATGAAAGATACTGAGCAGACATCTTGGGTTATCTGTAAGATAACTTCAAATCCCCCATACATGCCAAACTGAAATACTTGGGGACCATTCTAAGCCCACGAGAACAGAGTACAGTCAGAATAAGATGAACTCACATATACTTGGGTACATAAGTATTTCCACCTTTCTAATCTGACCCTACAAGTGGTTGTATACAATGGGCCAAATCACCTGGGCCTCAGAGAAACTTCTCTCCAGGTTAGGGCTCCATTTTGCACTTGGAAGTTTCCATTTAGAGGAACACTCAGGTTATAAGATCTCAGAGTTCCAAACTTTCTGTCTTGCATAGATTTTTATCATTTGTTTATGGTCTTGTCATATTAAATGCAACACAATTATTAAACATTTACCATGAACCCAGCACTCTGATAGATGCTGGGACACAGGGCCGGATAAAATGGCCCAGTGGGGGAAACAGACATCTAAGGCCACAGTTCACCCAGGGTGATGCGTGCTGTAATGAAGGTAGCAGAGTACAGCATGGAGAGAGAGAAGAGGGGTACCTAGCACTTGGCATACAATAGATGCTCAATAAACATAACGATGCTGTAAAGGTATGTGACAAGGTAGATTTCCTTGAAACAACCATTAACAAGAATATTTTTATATATACATTATAAATAATACAATACTACTTTCATTATAATTACTGTTATTTTTTGCAGTACCTATTACGTGTCAAGCACTTTTCCAGGCAGTGCGCTACGTGTATTATTTCTAATCCTCTCAACACTTTCATTAAGTGTGTTCATCTTGTTTTAGACATGTATTTTTTGAGACTTCATGAGGTTAAGTTACCTGTTCAAGGCACACAAAAGTGTCCAGACTAGTGTTTCAATATAGTTTTATTTTCAGCCATGTTCATGCTCTTTCATGAGCTCATTCTTGCCAGCAAAAAGCTTTGACAATCAAGTCTACGTGTAAGCCGGCACCATCGCACTCTCCTTGGGTCTGTTTGCCTCTATCCTAGTTTCTCACCATATGCACCCACCAACCCTGTGCGTGGGCATACATGTGACACACGCATGCGCACACGCTTCCCTCTGCCTGTCACTCACTCATGCCCTACGCTCCCCTGGGAGTGGGACCCTTACTGTTCCATAAGATGTTCAGTGCTTGCTTTCTTCTGTGCTTCTTTTGTGCATGCTGTTCTCTCTCATTCGCGTTTTTAGTTATTCAACAGTCTTAAGAAGAAATGCTCATCAATGTGTGAAATGTTAATAAATTGCTTTTTGCTGGAGTTAAATAGTCCAGCTATTTTTGAAGAAAAGAATACTAGTTCTCTAACACAAATCACTTGGTTTTGCAGTTTCTTTTCCTCATATATTATTGGTTATAATTCTCCTCCATTTTTTTTTTCTCTTTTAAGGCTCTTTTTCCTCTATATTTTCCTTTTGCGTCTGTTGCGACTTTAATATTGGGGTTTCCTTGGAGACTTCTTACTGTAAAATACTGAGCCATTTTATTGTAGGACTGGATAAATACTGTGACTTATTGTGGTAAGATCAATTTAATGACAAGGAAATGCTTGTGTTCCAAGGTCAATAATTACAACCCCTTCCTCACCAGCTTTCCTGCTTTGAGCATGGCTCCCCTGCAGTCAATCCTTCACGCAGCTGCCAAATTCATTTTTCTTACCTGCTGCTCTGACAGTGTCACCTCTCTCATCAAACCCCCATGGTGGCTCGCTATTACCCTTCATGTCCATCCGTGCTGTCCCCCTAGCTTCAGGACCCTCACTCTCTTTCATCTCCCACCTTCTAGACCTATCTAGCATTCTGCTGTGAATGCATCCCCATTATTCCTAGCGCCATTCCTCAGTATGTCAGGAATCCATCAGGAGCATGCCAGTGGATTCCAAATGGATTTCTGAATGCTGCTCTCTTTGCCCCTAAATCTCTTCCCAAGACTTCCAGCCCCCAATCCCACTCTTTGTCAAGGATTGCCTATTGAAATTTCACTTCTTCCTCAAAGTCTTTTTCATCTAACAGAATAATAGATTGTACTCTGCACATTTTATTTTTTATTGTGGTAAAATACACAGAACATAAAAAATGATTAAGAACATCTTAGTCATTTTTAAGCGTGTAGTTCACTAATGTTAAGTACATCCACATTGTTGTGCAACCAATCTCCAGAACTTTCTCATCTTGCAAAACTGAAACTCTATACTCATTAAACAATAACTCCCAATTCCCCCTCCCTCCAGCCCCTGACAACTACCAGTCTACTTTCTGTTTCTATAAATTTGACTGCTCTAAGTACCTCATGTAAGTGGAATCATACAGAATTTGTCCTTTTGTGCCTGGCTTATTTCACTTGTCATAATGTCCTCAAGGTTCATTCACATAGTAGCATGTGTCAGAATTTCTTTCCTTTTTAAGCCTGAATAATATTCCATTGTATGGATATACCACATTTTGTTTATCTAATCATCTGCTGATGGGCATTTGGATTGCTTCCACCTTTTTGCTATTGTGAATAGTGCTGCTATGAACATGAATGTACAAATAACTCTTTGAGACCCTGCTTTCAATTCTTTTGGGTATATACTTATCTGTACATCTTTAAACTGAAAAAATAGTTTCAATATTTGCTTAAAGAGGAAAAAACAAAAGTAACTATGTAGTGCTTTCAACTGATTCATGGTAAGGGATGGGCTAATATTCAGATAGGTTGTATCTGCTCCAGAATCCAATGGTAGTAAATGAATATTTCACAGTGAACTATGAATGACATGTATTTGTTGACTGGTTCAAATCTCAGAAGCAGTGAGAGAGATGCTAATCTGAAAAATTGTGGAGTGTGGTTAGCTGAGTAAATAACCTAAAGTAACTATACTTTAGGTTTTAAGTGTTTTAGTGCAACCAATCTCTTAGTCTTCATTTTTATGGCACTTTTTGTAGTTTTGTGATGTCAAAATATGTTTGTGGTAGAAAATATGGGAAGCACAGAAATGTGTGTGTGTGTGTGGTCAGTTTGCTAGGTGAAAAGTACACATTCCCCTTCTTGCTAAGAGACACCCCCAGGTGATTCTCTGTCTCTCCCGCACCCTCCATGTGTTGCTCCAGGTGTAGGGAGAGCCCTGGGGAGCTGGGCTGGAGGACATGCAAGTTACAAAAATTACTTTGCTCTTTCTGGCTTGGAACCTTGGCTGAATGTAACTCCTTTCCTCTCAGTTCACACCTGATGTTACATTTGACTCCTTGTCCTCTTAGGGCAAAAAGAGACGAGAAAAGAGGACCCCAAGGGCAAGTGCACCAAGGTCAAAGATTGTCCTCTAAGACCCGCAGCAGAGCTGGCCTAAGCCCCCCTTCCCTCTTCCAGGCAGGAGGCCGCTTGAGGCCGTGCTCCAGAGGTGGAGGCCCTTCCGTGTAGAGACCAGGTTTTGAACATCTTCTCTGGTCACAGTTAAGTGGCAGCACTAGCGCCATAGCTCTTTGTCGACCTTGACCCTCTTGCATGACCCCTCTCCCCAGTGTGCCTGCATGTGGCCTTGAGCTCTTATCTACCCTCAGCATATGCCCTTGCCTGGGTCACGGTGGAGGTCCTCCTTGTCCTGCAGGATTTGTCCCATCTTCTCCTGCGAGGTTTGCCTTATGTAGCTCAGATTTAAAAAAATGAAATCACTTCATATTCAGCAAGTTAGGTTGCAGTTTTGCACTTCAGTTTTCTTTCTGCAATTCCCCAAATACAGATATAATATAAACCTGTTTCTTGAAATGATTTTGTTATGCAAGAGAAGAGTAGTACAAAAGAAAACATCTGAAGAAGAATCATGCAATTACTCCCCCCACCCCCTCACTTGTTATTTTTTATGTCTTCATCTGGTTCTGACAGCAAATTCAATTGAAAAGAAGCGGATCTATCCACTTTTACCTCTAATAGCGCCATGGAATTTCTCACATTAAAGCCAATCTGAAAAACTCAATCAATATTTCCTTAAAGAACAAGTGAGAGGCCCCATTCTCATTAGAAAGTTAAGGTCCCCGCGGGATCAAATTGGAAAGCCAAGCTTCCTTCATTTTTGCCCACCTCCTTTCTCTCTCTCCAGGGCTTTTATTCTTGTTACCGTCTCACCTTCCTGCTAATCCCCAGCCTCCATATGCCACCCATTTCTCTGGACTTTTAATTTGGGATCCAGGATTTGGAATTTGCCTTTGTTTTCACTGTTATTCACAGCAGGTTGAAGAAAATGAAAGCAACAAAGGGATTCAAATTCCTGATGAGTCAGCAGTTCGCAGAGCAGCCCTCTTGCTTCTCTTCAATACTGGGCAGGATGTATATCGACAGAAAGCTACTGAACAGGTTCTTTATGCTCTCCACTCCCCCCAGTAATCAAGATACTTTTTCACTATTGTATCTTATTTTCTATCAAAATTTCTTTTGGTGGCTTTTAACTGGCAAGGCTACAGCTTTTGACATAAACTCACTAAAATGAATGAGACTGCAGGAGAGGCTCCCAATGAGGCTGATGTTATATAGTGGACAGAAGGGAGGGACCTACGCTGGGTTCTGTTTGTCTTTCACGCCTCTAAGCTGTTGAGTCAGTAAGACCCTGCATGGTGTCTTAGCGGAAACGACCCGCATTTTTCCCTTGGTCATCTAAACCATGGTGTTTACCTTACTGAGTGGCTCAGATGCCTTCTACATCATAGTGGAGCCTTCTTGATACACTATATGTAGTAGACTGAAATGAGAACTAAGCTGGGCTGTGTGTGTCTGTATATATACGCAAATAAAACCTAGTTCAATTTTCACAACTACATACATATAAAGTCTCTATTGTTATCTCAAACTAAAGGTCAGAGAAGTGGCATAATTCTTTAACGTCCCACAGTAAGTGACAAAGCTGGTGTTTGCTCTAGGGTTCCCTACTTACAAAGCAGATGTTCCTTCCGTCTATATCATGCTGCTCCTTTGGTAGTAAAAACAATGATTATCGATCAATCCCTTACCCAACCATTTTCTCTCAAATAATGTCTGGCTGATAAGAGTTACCCAACAGTTGTGAATTCCATTCCTTCCTTTTCCTCCCTTTTCTATCTGGCTAATTTTCTTTGCTGAAAGCATTTGCAGACTATCAAAATTCTCAAAACAGTTCAAACCAGTTCTGTGTATGAGCAGAATATAGAAGCTGTTATAATGTTGGCCACCCCGAAATTATGTTTTTATACACTATGCTTTTCAAACTGGGGCCAATCAACTTGTCATTCACTGAAATGTTTTCAGCAGAGATTATGCTGACACATGGGGATACATATGTCACACTTACAGGAAAAGTTTTAAAATATGATCATTCCACTGGCATTGGCTCATTGTTCACCAAAGACAAGATTATTTAGCTGCATTGAGTGTGGCTCTTTTGGATCACTCAGCTACTTGAGATTTTCTCTAGGCTTTCAAAAAATTCTCCTACAAGAATATGAAAAACAAAATGACGTCCTCCTGATAAAGTACAAAAAATGATTAAATACACTACAGATTAGAGAAACACTATATTCAATCAATTATAATGTCAATTTATAAAGTTCCGTCTCACACTGTGTCTGAAGTTCTGTGATAGGGTTTCTGCCACATAAAGCTGGGAAAGAAGCTCCTGGATTGAGGGTCTTCTTAGGTAAAATGCAGGGTGACTGGTTATTTTTCTTGGAAATAAGACCAGTGCAGATTTGAGGGCAGCAGGAGGGTGCTGAGGATTTAACTTCTCATTCTGGAGAAGTTCCAGCCATGGCTGTGGGAAGTACACCACGCTGGGATGAATACCAAAGCAGGAGGGCGTATCTCTGTCAAAGTATGTCTACTGAAGTCCAGACTTGTACATCCAACAACCTTCTTGACATCTCCTACGTGGACATCTTACACTCAACTTGTCTAGAACTGACCCTCTGTTTCTCCTCCCCAGACCTGTCCACTTAGTTTTATCCCCCTTGGTGCTTGGCAATGCCATGCTTCCGGTTGCTCAGGCCAAAAATTTTATGGCTAGCTCTGATTCCTCAATTTCTCTTACAGCACACACGCAACTAACTCCTCAGCATATTTTGTTGGCTCTGCCTCCACAATACACCCAGATTCTGATCACTTCTCACCACCATCACCACCAACACCTTGGTCCCTGCCACCATCATCTGAAGCGTGGATGACTACAATAGCCTCCTACTGGTTTTTTCTTGTTCTATCCTTGTCCTAATAGACTGTTATCAATCTAGCAGCCTTGTTAAAACCAAGGGCAGATCATGTTCCTCCTCTTTCAAAACTCTCTACTGACTCCCCACCTTCCTCAGAGTAAAAGCCACAGTCCTTTCAATGATCTGCAGGGCTCCACGCTGTCACCTCTGTTCCCTCTCTAGTCTCTGTTACTGCTCTCTCCCTCCCTCCCTCTACTCCGGCCATAATGACTTCCTTGCTCTTCATCTCAGCCACTAAACCTGCTCAACATCAGTCTGAGTCTGGATTCACTACTGATGTTGCATCAAGTGTCCTCGTCTTGTGTCTTTGGAGCCTGTTCCAGAAATCGTCTCAATACATTCTGGAGAAAGTGTAACCCATCCATCCAATTAATCAGCGAGAGAAATCTCTTTACTTTGAAAATATGTGTCTAATTCTCTTTTCATCATCTTCACTGCCGAAATCCACTCCTCCGAAATTTATTTATGTCTGGTCTAGTGCCTTCCAGCTTTGTATTGTCTTTTCTCTCTACCTGGGTGCACCTCCCAGAGACATTCTTATGGCTAATTCCCTCACCTCTTTCAAGTCTTTACTCAAAGATTTCCTTCTCAAGGAGGCCTATTTTGACCACCCTATTTAAAATTACAACCTGTATATTTTTCTATTAGAATGTAAACTCCATGAAAGCAGACATCATCTTTTTTAGCTGATGTGCCCCAAGAACTAAGAACAGTGCCCGGCAATAGTAGGCACTAATTGCATATTAGTTTAATGAATGAATAGTCTGGAAAGTCTTAGTTCTAGACCTAGATTAGACATTGTGTGACTTTGGGCAAAACACGTCTATCTCCTGAAGTCTGATTTTTTTCACATTTGGAGAAACTAGGGTTTGCAACTCCTACTTCGTGACTTCAGGGTGACTCTCACATTTTCATGAAAATCTTCCAAAAAATAGACCTCACTACTCAAATGCAATATGATTAGGGGGCAGATGCTGTGGAGGTCGTGGATGGCACGGTGGGCTCATGCCCAGTCCTGGAGCTGCCCTGGCTGTCAGCCCATACTCTCAGTATGGCTCCTCTGAAAAATCATCGCTGCAAAGTCTTGTCAAATTCTAGCTTAGGGCTATGTGTAGCTGCAGTCTGACCCAATCAGGAAAAATTTGGACCATAGAAGGAATAGGCAGCTGTCATGTTTACATACTCTTGGTAAAAGCCATTGCTGTGGAACTTTCCATTTTGTTTTACATATGTAGCATTCTGAGAATGACTGGCCAGAATGATACAGCTAGATTCTTGAAATATTGAAAATCACACCTCAAATTATTATGGGTTTTGTGACTTAACCTTGTGTTAATGATTGTGGTCTGAAGTTCAAAAATATTGTTACCTGGGGTTTAACAATTTTTAAATAAGTTCTTTATTAAAAATACTTGTGTCAGAACCACTTGCCATTTTCTCAAACTGATGATTTATGATTAGAGAAGATTCACCAGTACATAGAATTTTAGGAATCCTATTTTAACGGGTTCTTCCTCATTTTTAATGAATTTCCTACTGTTAGACATTGTGCTACATGCCTTTATTTGTCCTAAATAAGATTTGTAAGCAGCTTAAAAATAAAAATTTTAATTTTTACTTGCAAAAGTAGCAGGCATTCAGCAGTAAATATAAAGCTTTTTCTAGAAAGGAGAGAAATGATTTTTACTCATTCATTTATTCATTCAACAACCATCTCTAGGGCATCTACTATGTGGCAAATCCTGTGTTAAGGGATGAGGAAACAGTAGCCCACAAATTTCTCCAGTCCCTACCCTTATTCGTGGAGTGTACAGTCTAGTGGGAGAGAGAGAAATCAAATAAATAATTAAGCACAATATAGTTGTAATTGTGCTAAATGTTACTAAGGAAAAGCAGGAGACTGAACAGTAGGAGACCTAAGCTAGTGAGGGGAGAGGCTGCAGAACTTCCCATGGTAGGAGGCCTGTGGGAGGGAAAAACATTCAGGTGGATGGGAGAGCATATGTGAAGGTCCTGGGGTGAATAGAAACGAAAAGAAGACCAACCCTCCTGGAGCTTCACAGCAAGAAGGAGAAGGGCAATAAACTGGGAGTGCCGGACCATGCAGGGCCTTGTAAACTGTGTGAAGAATTCCGGATTGTTTCAAAAGTAAGAGGAATCCATTGAAAGGTGTCAAAGAAGATAGTGACATAACTGTATTTAATGCATTTCCGAAGATCACTCTGGGTGCTCACCGGGTGATCACTCAGATCAGTCTCTAGGTGGAGACTGAGTTGGAGGTGGGGTGGGGATGGGGGCAGCACTTAGGAGGCTTCTGCACTAGTCCAGACATAAATAATGTTTTTGGTGGTGGTTGGCAGTGAAGATGGTGAAAAGAGAACCAACTGGGCACATAGTTTGGAAGTAGAACTGAAGAGTCTTTTCAGTGGATAGATGAGATGCGTGGTTTATGTTTTCTACAGAAGATGTTGAGGTGATTTTGGAAGCAGGTTCAAAGGACACAAGATGAGGACATCTGATGGAACATCAGTAACGGATCCAGACCCAGGCCAACGATGATGGATTCAGCACCTGGAACTGGGTGGTCGCCATGTGACCGAGACCTCAGAGGTCTGATGCCATCAACACCTTGACGTCCAGTTCACAATGTGGTGTTTAGGTTCCCCTACTTCCAACTGTCAACCTCAGATTTTACCTCTGTGGTGGTTTATGGAGATTGGTTATTCTCCTATGTATGTCGAAAAAGGGCTCATTCTCCTCTGTTCCCTACACACAGATCCCTAGATCTGTTAAGATTGTCTATTTTGGGGCCGCCCGGTGGCTCAGCGGTTTAGTTCGCGCTTGGCAGCCCCGGGTTCGCCGGTTCGGATCCTGGGCGCCTGCCGACGCGCTGCCTGTCAGCCATGCCCGTGGTGGAGTCCCATATAAAGTGGAGGAAGGTGGGCACGGATGTTAGCCCAGGGCCAGTCTTCCTCAGCAAAAAGAGGAGGATTGGCAACAGATGTTAGCTCAGGGCTGGTCTTCCTCACCAAAAAAAAAAGATTGTCTATTTCTTCTTGAGTCAGTTTTGGCAATTTGTTTGGCTCTAGGAATTTTATCTAAATTATTTTAATTTGTTGGCATATGATTGTTCATAGTATTCTCTTATAAAGCTTTTAATTTCTGTAAGGTCAGTAATAATTTATTAATTTAATAAATTAATCATTTGTGATGGTTATTTTCGTCTTCTCTCTTTTTTTTCTTTGTTTCTTTTAATCTAGGCTAAAGGTTTGTCAATTTTGTTGATCTTTTCAAAGAACCAACTTCTGATTTCCTTGATTCTCTCTATTGTTTCTCCACATTCTATTTTGTTTACCCCCGGTCTAATCTTTATTATTTCCTTCCTTCTTTTGGCTTTAGGTTTATTTTGTCCTTCTTTTCCTAGTTCCTTAAGATGTAAAGTTAGATTGTTGATTTGAGATTTTTCTTTTTTGTTTTAATGTAGATGTTCACAGCTATAAATTTTCTCTGAGCACTGCTTTCACTGCATCCCATAAGTTTGGGTATGTTGTGTTTTCATTTTAATTTGTCTCAAGGTATTTTCTAATTTCCCTAGTGATTTCTTCTTTAACCTATTGGTTGTTTAAGAGTGTGTTGCTTAATTTCCATATATTTGTGATTTTCCAGTTTTCCCTCTGTTATTTATTTCTAGCTTCATTCCATTGTGGTTAGAGAAGATACTTAATTTCAATCTTTTTAAATTCATTGTTTTAAGATATATTGTATATCCTGGGGAACATTGCATGTGCACTTGAGAAGAAAGTGTGTTCTGATGCTGTTGGTCAGAGTGTTCTGTAAATGTCTGCTAGGTCTAGTTGGTTTATAGTGTTGTTCTGGTCCTCTAATGCATTATCCATCTTCTGTCTAAAGGTTCTGTCCGTTATTGAAAGTGGAGTTTATTGAAGTCTCCATCTATTATTGTAGATCTGTCTATTTCTCCCTTCAATTTGGTCAATGTTTGCTTCATATATTTTGAGGCTCTTTTATTTGGTGCACAGATATGTATAATTATTATATATTTTTGATGAATTTGCCCTTTTATCAATATATAATGTCCTTCTTTGTCTTTAACTTAAAATCTATTTTATCTGATATTCATATAGCCACCCCAACTCTCTTTTGGTTACTATTTGCATGAAATATCTTTACTGCCTTTTCACTTTCAACCTATTTGTGTTTTGGGGTCTAAAGTAAGTCTCTTGTAAGCAGCATAGAGTTGGATCATTTATTTTTATCCATCTTGCCATCTCTGACTTCTAATGGGCAAATTTAATTCATTTACAATTAAAGTGACTACTGATGATGCAGAACTTACTTCTGCCATTTTGCCATTTGTTTTTTTATAGGTCTTAGAAATTTTTTGCTCCTCATTTTCTCCAATATTGCCTTCTTTTGTTTTTTATTTTTTTTCCTAGCGAACAATTTTGATTCTCTCTTCATTTCATTTTCGTGTACTTTAAAATCT
This sequence comes from Tapirus indicus, assembly GCA_031878705.1. Classification (NCBI taxonomy): domain Eukaryota; kingdom Metazoa; phylum Chordata; class Mammalia; order Perissodactyla; family Tapiridae; genus Tapirus; species Tapirus indicus. The sequence goes on along the minus strand of CM062930.1, from coordinate 10,583,872 downwards.
ATTTTCACAGTGGTTACCAACAGAATTACAGTTAACATCCTAAATTAATGCCAATCCAGTTTGAATTGATACCAGCTTAGCTTCAACAACATATATTAACTCCACACCTATGCAGCTCTGTACTTCCCTTTCTGTTGCTATTGTCACAAATTTCATCTGTATACACTGTGTGCCCCTTAGCACACATTTATAATTGTTGTTTTGTGCACTTGCATCTTAAATCATAATGGAAACAAAAGAGGAGTTACAAACTAAAAGTACAATAATAGTAGCATTTGTATTTACCAGTGTCATTTTTCTTTTGGTTAACTTTTTTTTAATCTGCCGTGCTCAAGTTTGCCTTAAAATGTTGGGCATGTTTGGGTCTTGCCAGCTGTTAGGCTTCAGTCCATGGTAAGTAGTCATGGAGTCAGCCAGTGTGTTGGTGGCAATATTCATACAGAATGTGGAGGGCTTTGCTTTCAGGCACCTACACCCACAATTTGCCCTGGCTTTACTCAGATTCAGTGTTTTAAAAGGAAAAATCTGTGTTTTCTCTTTTCTTTCCTTTTTTCCTGGCTCCTTTCCTTTTCCTTTCTTTCTTCCCTTCTTTTCTTTCTCCATGGAGAGTAGACACCTAGTTCTGCATGTGTGAGTAAAGGAGTTATCTATGACTTTCAATTGAATTCTCCCCGTTTTGACCCCCATGTCTCATCTCTGTATTTTGCTGTTCCTAGCATCTCTCAGTTAGAGAATCTCTAGAGACCTACTTATTAGTCTGCCACTCCTCTGCTGTTCCTCCACCTTGTTTCATCCGTTACTGAGACTACATCTGTTTCCACAGCACAGGAATTACTGAAATCTCTTGTCAACTGACAAATCACCTCACATAATCATTTTATGCTGTGAGTTGTATTAATCAGTTCTTGCTCCAATAAGGCTGTGTAACAAATAACCATACTATTTCTCAGTGACTTAAAATAACAAACTTTTTTTTCTCACTCATGGATCTATTGGTCAGTTGTGGAAGTTTCTGAAACTATGTTCCAATTATTTTATTCCTTTAACATATTCATATTTTAATGAGTTCTCTTTCAAATGTTTCTTTTTTCCTGCAATCATATATTACAGGAAATCTATTTAAAACTAATTTTAAACAAATTTACTCAAGTCTCTTTATGGTACCATTTAGTGACCTTCTCTTTGAACCAGGTGTAGCAGAATAACTGGATGCAATAACATCTGTGGCCACCATTGCAGAATTGTCCTTTCTAGTCAGTCTTCAGAACTTCTAATAAAGTTTCATAAAAGAAGGAAAGATAATCAATGGTCTCCATCCAACCTGCATATAAGGTTATTGGCAGCATTTTGCTGTGTAAACAAGAACGCTTTACCTCTGTCAGATGGCTACTTTTCCTGGAAGGCTTGAGGGCTGAAGAATGTCAGCTCAGACAGGCAAAGCTGTGCCTGGGCTTACTCCAGGCAAACTGAGAAGCAGTTCTTTCCTGTCTGGTTACCTGAGGCGTGCAGGGTCTCATCCCTTTCCCCCTCTGCTCTGGGGGAAGACGGAATGTCATCCACGTGAAGTTCTCAACGATGGATGCAACCTTCGTAGCCCTTCCAGGACTATTTGCATTTTGGCAGGAAGCAGGGTCTTAAGCTGAAGAAATGAGGTAATATCATTTTTATACCAGCCAAGGTAGAAGGACAGATAAAGCAGATGCCTTTCCAAATACTATCATATTCAGGGGACAGAATCAGAGGTGTTGTCAGTCTTTCTAGACTTTGTGTATCAGTTTCACTTCTCAAGTTCCTCCTTTTCTATAATCTCATTCCTAGATGTCAAATGGGAGCCTTACGTGCCTTTTGGGCTAGAACAATAGGTCCTGTATTGTTTTCTATAAATGATGCAGCTTGTGGCAGTGAACAGTAGGTTGAGAATTGTACCTGTGGGTTGTATTTTCAGATTATTGCTTTTATTGTTCAGGTCTAGTTCATTGTTTGCCTAGCTTGCTTTTTTCTAGCTTTGATTTGTGAGCTTTTGATAATTTGTCTGTCTCGGCAATATTTATTTAAAATTGACATTACTCCCACTTCCCAAAAGGATCTGAGCAGCACACAGTAAAGATGCAGCAACAACACTTTAAAAATAGAAGTCAGAAATCAGAAGCTATGTAGGAGAGGCAGCATTACAAACAAGAGGCTTTGAAGTCAGACAGCCCTAGGAAAATTAACCTCTCTCAGTCTCAGTCTCTTATATGTAAACTGTAAAAGACAATTGTACCTATATCCTGGGGTTATTGTGACAAAGTATTTAGCTTGATGCTAGCATGTTGGTGTGACTTAAAAAAATAGAAGCTATTGTTATCAATGTGGATAGAAGAGCAAATAAATGTACCAAAATCTCAGGTTTCTCCAGTTCTGATGATTTTACTTTTTAACTAAGAGTTTCTTGGACAGCCAGGCAAAAATGCAGAAACATTAAAATAGATAATCCCCGAAGATTTTATGGAATGTGGCTTTTGTTGTCCCAATCTCTCCTGCTTGACATAGTGCAATCTCAAGAGTTTATGATGTTCAAAAAAGGCATGGAATTGCCAAATAACATTCTCATTAAGGGCAAGTAGAAGCTGGGGTGGGGATAATGACTAAATTTTAATGAGTGCCTACTTGGTACTGAGACCTGTTTTAGGAAATGAGCATATTTGATTTCATTGAATACTCAAATAATTCTATCAAATAGATATTACTTATCTTCCATTTATGGATGGATAAATCAACCTTAAGAAATTTAACTAAATTCACAGAGTCATTTAAACATTTAGGTCTAGAATTTGAATCCAGGTCTGTCTGATGCCCAAGCCCATGGTCTTTCTATGCCAACATCCACCTACCTTGCTGACCCCAGGGATTAAGTGAACAGGTGATCAGAGAGTCTACAAAATGTCTGGCTGTGTCTAAATCGCTATTTTTTAAAAATGTTTTTGTCTTCGCTGACATTGGCTCAAGACATGAGGAGATTTCCTGGGTCCACTTCTCACCGATCACTAGTGTCTTTCATCTTCCCAGAGGTCTTTGTATTAGATAATTTCTCTAGCTTTCTCAGGATTCAAAGGAAGCTTGATAGTGAGCTGTGTATTCTAATATCTAGAATATACCGAAATCCACCAGTAGCACATGCATGATTTTAGTAGAAAAAAAGAAAGCAGATTGCGGTTCATTTCTCCTGTAATCTCACTCTTCTTTGTGTGTGTGTGTCCCTGGCAGCTTGACCCCCTCCCGCAATTATGGCTTTTCTCGTTGTTGTTATTTTTGTTCCTTTCTTTCTGGGAAGAGATAAATTTCAAGTCTATTGGCCTTTCGAAAACTCTCTCTCTTGTAAATCTATCAACACACCTTCACCTCCCACCCACCGCAGTTACCTCTTCACAGTATCCCCCCACGGTGACAACAGCTGAGTCAAAACCATCTGCTAGAGCTTTTGTGTCCACCCACACATTCAGGAGCATAATATTATCTCCATTAGCTGATAAAAGAGGAAATATTATCATAGCTGAGTGGAAAATGTTCTTTCCAACAGCACTTCTACCGAAGCTCTGTAAAGTGTTCTTCATATATTGATCCATAAAAACATGAGGACTACAGTTGAAACCTGGAGGCACCTGGAGCTCCTTTCAAGTTTGGTAACACACCCCCAGGCCATCTTTGCATTCTTCTGGTTATTCTAAGTATTCACCTAGTTGAATGACTTGAGAAAAAAGGGCAAAGATTTGCTGAGCCCAGTGATGATAGTCAAGCTATGGTCTGGGAGAAAATATTTGCAACACATACATCAGACAAAAGGCTTGTAACTAGTATATTTAAAAACAGAAACAAAAATCTTATAACTCCAAAAAAAGACAATAGCCTAACAACAAACAACATAGGTAAAAGACTTTAACAGACACTTTACAAAAGAAGAAGTAGGAATGACCTATAAGCACATGAAAAGATGTTCAACCTTGTTAACCAACAGGGAAATTCAAATTAAAACCACAATGAGTTACTACTGTACATTCAATAAAAAGGCCATTATTAAAATGACTGACAAGACCCAGTGTTGGTGAGGATGTGGAGCAACTGGAATGCTCCTACATTGCTGGCGGCAGTGTAAAATGGTACAGCCAAACTGGAAACAGTTCGACAGTTTCTTAAAAAGTTAAACATACACTAATATATAACTCAACCCCATACCACTGGGTATTTACCAAAGAAAATTGAAAACTACATCCACACAAAGACTTTTACAGGAATGCTCATAGCAACTTTATTTGTAATAGCTCCAAGCTGGAGACAACTTGTATGTCCATTGACAGGTGATTGGGTAAACAAAGTGTGGTCTATCCATACGGGGGATACCACTCAGCAACAAAAAGGACCAAACAACTGATATATATGCAACAACATGGGTAAATCTTAAAATCATTATACTGAGTACAGACTACGTATGAGTAACATGCTGGATCATCTTTCACGTGAGAGAGAAGAAGCAGGAGAGGACATCTTGCACATGCAGAATCTGAACTCAGGAATGGTAGCTTCTATAGCAATAGAAGACATCACCCCAATAGCCAGAATAAAAGAGGAGGAAAATGGTGGCCATAGGTACCAGTGAGTGCAACTGAAGTGAGTCTTGGGACTCATGGAACTGTTTGAGGTTATGCTTTTAGGGTGGCTGGAATTTCTGCAATTGTGGGTGGAGATGGAGGCAGCATATTCTGTTTATGTCGCCTCTCCAATTTCTTCCAGAATGTTATACTTGGGAAACACATATTATAAACCTGAACAACATTAACAACCTCAAAGCACACCAACATGAAAGCAGTCAGCAACAAAGTGTATTATGAACAAGGAAACTGTATCAAGTCATAGGTTAAAAACAACTTGTCATGCAGATATTTTATGGAGTAACCAAGCACTATTCTTACTTTCTTCAAAAGTAAGAAATTTTGTTAGATCAATAGACAGCCCTGTTTATTCCTACCTAAAAATTTTCTGTATGATGAGAATGCTATTAATAACCTTTCTTCTCTCCTTCTCACGAGCTTTTTAAAAAATCATTTTATTTTATTGTGTACATAATATAAAATTTACCATCTTAACCATTTTTAGGTGTATAATTCGGTGATATTAAGTACATTCATAATGTTGTGCAACCATCACCACTATTCATCCCCACAACTTTTTCATCATCCAAAACTGAAACTCTGTACGCATTAAACAACTCCCCTTTCTCCTTTCTCTCCAGTCCCTGGTGACCACTATTCTACTTTCTCTCTCTTTAAATTTGCCTATTCTAGCCACCTCATGTAAGTGGAATTGTACAATATTTGTACACCACATTTTGTTTACTCATTCATCTTTTGATGGACACTAGTTGCTTCTACATTTTGGCTTTCGTGACTAATGCTGCTATGAACATTGGTGTACAAATATCTGTCTGAGTCCCTGCTTTTAATTCTTTTGGGCATACACCTAGAAGTGGAATTGCTAGAACATATGGACATTCTAACTGCCATACTCTCACTAGCTTTTAAATAAAATTTCATTATTGCTTGTGCACCTTCTCCTTCTCCTCTAAGGAGTGCTTGAGCTCCACCTTCCCAATTCCCAGGCTGATTATAAAGTAGAAGTAGGAGAATGGGTAGAGAGAAGAACCAAATGGTGGGAGGAAAATGGAAAGGGTTCCTATTTGCCTGGTTAAGCTCTAGCTGTCCTTTTGTAGTGGAGAATTCAGGTAATAGGCAGAGTATAAAGCCAAGACCTAAGGCAATCTTCATAATAAAGAACTAGGGGAGGAGAGAGGAGGTGAATGTCAGCGGCTTGGCAAGGCAGGGCCGCTAGAGCAGTTGCGGGATGCAAGAAGACTTGGAGGAAGGGTGCTTGTAAGAAGAATTACTTCAGTGGTTTGTGAATTGGAACTGCTAATGGTTCTTAGCTAAACTGAAGGTTTGGAATTCCTCCTAAATTTCTCTTGATTATTGGATTGGCTTTCCTAGCATTAGATTCCCTGTAGAGACCGAGTCATATGAAGCCTCTAGATGAGAGTTACACCTGAATTGGCCAACGTAGCTAAAGTTTCTGCTATTATAGTAGCAAAATCCCTAAAACTTCAGTAAATGAAAAGAAAAGAAACATTCGATTGGGGTCAAGATTCCAGGTTATAATAAAACATTAATTCTTTTTTCTTAAGACTTTAGGCTACAACCATAATAAAATAAAAGTAGCTTTGGGAAGATTATTTTTGTTGCCTGTGGCACAGGCATTCAGCTTCGGCTTTAACTGGAGTTGTGCATTTGAATATTCATGTCTGAATTGCAAGCTCACAAATCAGGATTATTTTCTGTGTAGGATACCAGCCAGAAACAATGTCACCATTTATTTGGAAAAAACAATATGGTGTGTGGGATGGAATGAGGTTATGTAACAAAATTTTCCTAACCCTAAATTGGGCTGTGTTCTGACACACGGTCTGATAAGGCAAAATATTTCAAATCAGTACAGGCCTGGAAAACCCAGGACATATGGCTGTCTTAGTTTTGGTACTAAAATAGGATCCCTTACTCAGATGTGATCTTTTCAGTAAATTAAACAGCATTACCCCAATACGTTCATGGATTGCTTGATTTATTGATTCAGTCACTTCCCAGCAAGGTATAGAATCTCTTCAATGTACATTCCCAGTTTCATCTTTTGATTCTGCTCTCTCTCACAGCCTGCCCTCAACCCATTTTAAACTACTTAGTTTTACTGTAGAGTCATGTGTCACTTAATGATGAAGATACATTCTGAGAAATGTGTCGTTAGGCTATTTCCTCATGTGAGCATCATAGAATGTACCTACACAAATCTAGATGGTATAACCTACCATACACCTAGGCTCTACGGTACTAATCTTATGGGACTGAAACATTATACGGTGCGTGACTGTATATGCCATTCTCTCCATACTTTTGCACGTGTAGGTTTCTCTCCATGGAATATCTTTCACTGCACTCTGCTTAGATAACCTTTGCTAATTCCTCTAGTCTCTGTTTAGGCATCATCTCCCAGAGGAGGAAGTCTTGTATCACTTCCTACCCTTATCCTTTTGTCCTGGTGCTTTCTCTGCACCTCTGTGTTATCCCTGTAAAACTCAATCACATGTATTTCACACAGTACTGTAAATGTTGATTTACTTCTTGTCTCCCTGGGTTAGCAATCTGTTTGAGGGTGTATTAGTTTGCTAGGGCTGCCATAACAAAATACCACAGACTATGTGGCTTGAAAAACAAAAATTTATTGTCTCACAGTTCTGGAGGTTGGAAGTCCAAGATCAAGGTGATGCAAGGATTGGTTTTTCCTATGGCTTCTTTCCTTAGCTTGCGGATGGCTGCCTTCTTACTGTGTCCTCACAAGCCCTTTTCTCTGTGCACAAAAGCATCCTTGGTGTCTCTTCCTCTTCTTATAAGGACACCAGTCATGTTGTTGGATTAGATCCCCATGTTTATGACTTTATTTAACCTCAATTACCTCTTTATAAGTCCTATCTCCAAATATAGTCACATTCGGGGTTATGGCTCTAACATATGAATTTGGGGGAAGACACAGTTCAGCCCATAACAGAGAGCAAGGACCATTTCTTACTAGAATTCTCTACCTCCTATCAAAGTGCTTGGTACCCCATAAGCAATCTACTAATGCTTATTAAAGGATAAAATATCAAATGGATGAATAAATGAATAAAATGGCAGAAGACTGCTCTAATTGCCAAGGTTTGAAGGAATCAGGATTTAAGAGAAGATATTCACAGAGTTGACAATTAAAGCTGTAGTCAAGAATATGACTCCAGAGAGAGAGAGTCTGTTGAGAAAAAAAGAAGAAAAATGATGCAAACTGGGAGGAGTAAAATACGGATGGGGCATGGCAGAAAAGACAATCAAGATCAGCGTATATGGAACCTGAATGAAGTGAGTTTATGATGTAAGGAAGGGCATTTGCAATGTTAAATATTGAGGGAGTATGAGGCTGTTGGATTCAATAAATGAAAAATCATTGATGCACACCCACCAGAATGGCTACAATGAAAAAGATTAAAAACAACAACAACAAGTGTTGGTGAAGATAGAGAGCAATCAGAAACTCATATACTGCTAGTGGGAGTGTAAATTGGTATAACCACTCTGGAAACTGTTTGGCAGTATCTACAATATTAAAACTGAAGATATGATGTAGCCCCCCGAATTCTACCTCTAGAAGTATATTCAGTGGAAATGTGTACGTAATGTTTCCTGATGTTCATAGCAGCACTATTGATAAAATCGCCCAGATGGAAAGCTACTCAAATGCCCATCAAAGTGGAATAAGTAACAAATTGTTGTATATTCACCCTATGGAAACTTATAGGAAGGAGAATGGATGAACTACAACTACACACAATAACCTGGATAAACATAATCACAATGCTGGATGAAAGAAGACATGCAAAAAGAATACATACTGTGTGTTTCCATTTATAGAAAGCTTACAAACCAGCAACATTAATGTGTGGTTTCAGAAGTCAGCATAGTAGTTAACTCGTGGGGGAGAGGGCAGTAAGTGACAGAGGACATGAGTAGGAAGTCCGGAATTCTGGTCATGTTCTGTATCTTGGTCTGGGTGCTGGTATATAGATGTGTTCAGTTTGTACACATTCATTGAGCTTTTCACTTATGATTTATCCACTTTGTTGTATGTATATTGCTCCTCAATAAACATTTAAAAAAGTAATACAAATTCAGTAAGTAATGAAGTGATATAATATTCTGATGATCTGACCTAAGGAAAAATTTTTTTAAAATATTGGTGTTTCAGAAACTATTTCTGCAGTGGGGAAAACTATGAAATTTTGTTGGTGGGATGAGGGAGCAGATATGAGAGTTTTTGTCTGACTCAAGACATTTGGCATCAGGAGAAATAAAAAGAGCAACTTAAGCATAGCTGGGTCAGAGAAAGAGATTTTATTTCATTTCATCTTTTTTCCTTTTGATTTAAGGTAGAAATAACTCAGGAACAGAAAGGTATTATAGGGGAAGGAAAAATAATTTTCCATCTACCATTCTAAGTTCTCATCTGGAGCCCCTGTAACAAAAGACAGATTAATAAGAGAAAAAACAAACAAGTTTATTATCATGTATATCTCACAGATACATGGGAGACACCCAGGGAAATGAATATGGCTCAAAGAGATGGCTTACAATTCAGGCTTCAGTAACCATCTTCAGCCAAACCAAAGAAAGAAAGGTGTTGGGGAGGCCAGTTAAGGGCAGATGACCAGAAAAAGCACAGTAAACAAGGGTAAGGTTGGTTATGGAGATTCAAGTGGAAGCTTTCTCCATTGATAAGATTCTCTTGTGATTTAATCATCCTTCTTTTCCTGGTACAGAGAGGGAGACACTTGCAAATGGAGATTTCCTTCATAAATGTAAATTTCTCTTACAAAAGGGACTTATGCTGCTTTCAGAGCTTCTCCTGTGTCTGCTGTTTCTCAAAATAATCCTTATGGTAAAGAGGAATATTGGGGTGGCATATTCTCCATAGGTACATGGGAGACACCCATGTATCTGTCTTCTGTGTATCTGTCACCCATGTAACTGTCTTCCATAGTAACAAAGAGGGAGAAATTTGAGGTATGACTGAGGTAGAATGATGGAACCAAATCCCAGAAAAGATGTGAGGCTGGGATTAGGTAGAAAGTACGGGTCTTCAGAAGAGGATCAAATCCTAGAACTAGGAGGGCCAGGGAAAGAAGAAGTTGAGGCTCTTGGAGGTGTCGAAATCCAGTCTAGAGGATTAAAGTGTGGGAGATGGGTGTGGGGATGGATCTTGAAGAGTGAAAAATTAGCAATAATGTCAGCAGGGAACATACTTGCGAGATAAGAGAGGGATAAAAGTTTTGCATAAATCTGTAGGTGGCCCCATTGGCATGCTACTGAGTTTTTATGGTGCAATGCTTTGGAGTTCAGGGTGAAATGGAGAGAAAGTGGTCAGAAGGGTTGTCCAGACAATGTTGGGCATAAATGAAGATCTAAGAGGTGAGCAATTCCAGGGCGTTGTGAAGGGTCTTTACAGAATAGCTCCACACAGTCTCCAGTTGTTTGGCAGGAGTAGTTGAGTGAGACGTAAAATTGAAGACTAGCAAGGATCCAAGGGACGAGGGGTTGGGGAGCACGTTGGATACATGCAGGAAATGAGAGAGATGCCAGACCAAGCTTTCTGTGGCCACTGACGCAGATTTCAGGTCCTTCCTATATTTCAGCTCTCTCACTACCCTTACCCCAGAGTGAGCATTTTATTGTGGCCATGATTTGTCTACATGAAGCTCCTTAAGAAATGAAAACTTGGGGTAAACATTTTTTTTAAATAAAGAGATGAGTCCTTCATGTTCTATGGCAGTGGTCCTCATGGTTGTATAAATATGGATTCACATCTGGAGATCCCATCAGCCCCAAGGGGTCCTTGACATTTGGTCCAATATTCTAATGCAAAAAGGAGGGGTCCTAAAAAGTGACTCCAAGTGAAAGATCCCTGTGCCACTGGAGAGCTGCAGCTAGAATGGTTTTCTTAACCCAGAAGCCAGCCCCTCATTTCTAAATGTACTGTCAGATATGTTCTTTTTATTTTTTAAAAGTAAACTTGAAAACATATTCTTTTTACTAATGGAACCATTGAATTGAGACTCATTTTAGCACTTGGGTTATTAGCCCTGACCAGCTTTTCACACAGAGCTGGGTTTTTATCCACACATAACTCTTCTGTCACCATCATTATCATCTGTTGCTTCTACCCCCATTTCTCATATTACACACTTTCAGCATCATTACCCCAAATTGGCGAATTTCTGGCAGAATCATCTGTGGAAATATTGGAGGTAAAAATAAGCCATTAGAGGCTGTTGATGTCCCCCTGAGGCCTTGTTTGCTACTTTTCTGCTCATTTTACTGCACTTAACCCACTAGAAAAGGAAGTGAACTATAATCAACTGCAATTTATCGGTGCTAACAGAGGGGAGAAAAGGCACTGGTAATATAAGTTAGCAAATAGTAAGAGAAATGTAGGAAAAAGACAATGTATACACTCATGCTTTTTAGATATTACAAATATCATAAATATCTGCCCTAATAACTTTGCTATTCAGCTAGAAGGGTCTGTGGCCTGAGACAGGGAAGGTGGTGAAGCAGCATTCCCTAGGGATAGTGTACAGTTTGGTCATGGGCAGAGGCAGGGAAAGCTGGGTTAGAGAATTCAACAGGCAGAAAATTGAGAGCTGATTTGCAGCCAACTACAATGGAAAACAGGCAGGTGTATCTGAGCCAGGTTCATATATCATATTCATTTTCTCATTTAAAAAAGTGCCACACTACTTTTATTCTATGACTGATTTTTCTATGAATCACCTAAAAGTAGACCTTACTTTTTGGTGAGCTCTAGGGAAAACTGGAATTCATATGACTCTCAATGTTTACTCCTGTGGAAATGCACATGAAGCTTGGCATGTGTCAGTCTGATGAAAGGGCCCTGATCTTGACTGTCCTTGAAGGATGCACGTGTGCAATGGTCGAGAGATAGGCTGTGGCTGTCTGTGGGTAGGACGCAGAATTCTTTCCATCTTGACATCTCATTTCTGTACGGGAAGGCATGGATCATTTTGCTAGACTCTGCAAATAAGTCAAAATAAATCAAGATCTGCATTAGAACCGAAATCTCCATTACTTTTTTCATCAGATTAGCTTGGGCTGTACATATATAACTGGAAATAAGGGCAGACACAGAATGTCAAGCAAAGAGACCATTTTAAAAAATATTTTAATTGTAGCCAAAAAATCAGCTATATAGGAGCTTATGGTTTTAATGACTGAATGTGAGACAAATCTAAGCATTCCCACAGTTTTTTCCTCTCTAAAATGGCATTTTCTCCCTTGCCCTTAACTGTCACATATGGTGTCACGTTGACCCATGACACACCCTTCATCCTTGAAAGCGCAAACTCGAGTCACACTTTCTTAATATTTGCTTGGTTAAGTGCCACCTCCCAAGACCCAGTTACTGCTGTAGCCAATCAAATAGTTCAGTGGTTCATGAAAACTGTAATGCTTCTAGAAGCAGTAAAATTAAAGCACAGAGCTCTCTTTGAAAGGCAGAGAGAATTGGCAGGGTTTTCAATTGTTGCTGTCGTCACTGTTAGCTGTCCTTCATGTTTGAGGAGCCTGAGCTCTTGAGGGCTTTACTGTATCCTTTGATGCATGAAGAATCCAATTTAGACCTTAGCCTGCGCACGTTTTCCAGAGACTCAGCCAGGTGTTTGGGCAGGAGAGCAGTATGTGCAAGGAGGTCTTTCCAGCAGAGAGGATTTTTGGCCCTAATATATGTGGCAGAAACTGGTTGGCTTTTAACCAAACCCACTTCTCTTCTCTCTAAGCCCACTTTCCAGCCCCCCTTGCAGTTAGGTGTGGCCACAGGATTGAGATCTGGCTGACAGAATGTGCTAGAAGTCATGCTCATACCTCTAGGCCTGACTCTGTGGTCTTTCCCTTCTGGCTTGATGCAGACAGACGTGGTAACTTGGGGAACCTGGTGTTGAAGATGGTGGAGCCATAGGACAGAAGGACCCTGGGTCCCGGAATCACTGCTTCGAGGCGATCTGCCCACTGATTGGGAATAAGCTTTACTGAGAAAAATAAACTTCTATTCTCTGAAGCTGTTGAGACCTAGGGTTTTATCTGTTACACCTTAATTCTTCCTTAACTAAAACTCTAAACCAGCATATTCCTAAATTTAATGCGTAATGACATTATTTTGGCTCACTATGGTAAGCAATTTTAGACTCACCTTTGTTAAACAAATAAGAGTCTAGGCATTTGCAAGAGTTATCTGTTCCAAATCCTTGTAAGATAAGAGTTTTCCAAAAGTCAGTTAATAATAGTGATCCCCTAAGGGCCAGGAGCTAAATCGAGGTGAGGAACCAGCTTTTGAACTCATGGAGCTGAACTGACTTTGGTTTCCTTCTGAGGCTGCCCCAGGCCTGGGGCACACAGACAGGGACACGGGTCACATTCACAGTGAGAATGACAGTGCTTTTCACCCAAGAGGTGCTTTTCATCCAGGAGGTTCTCTTGTATTCTTGTAGAGATCTGTTTATTAGGCTCCCCAGATGTCCCTTGGTCCTTTCAGGTTGTTTGTGTGGGAATAAACAAAGACAACCGCATGAGAAAAACTAAGGCTATTTATTCTGAGCTGTAGCAAGGGAGGCAGCCCCGTCACTTGTGTTTGGCAGAGACTCAAAGGCAGGCAGAGGAGTGGGAGAGCTCTTTGGTGGAGAAAAGCCCTGACTGGGGGCTGTCGGCCGGGGAAGCTGGAGATGGGCTAATAGAACCAGGTGGCCTGCGCATCTTTGGTCCTCTCTGGTTGGCCCCAAGTTGCAAGTGAGGACAAAATTAGGGAAGCTGTCAGTTATTAATCAAGTCCTGGCCATTGGGGCTGATTATCACAGAAGTTATTGTTTAGCTTCCTGGATTGTCACTAGAGAGAGCAATCTGACTCCTGAAGTCTGACTGATAGCAGGCTGGCTCCCTGGGCTGTTTATTACAGAGAGGGGGCTGGTTTCCTGGGCTGGCTGCTGCAGGTTGTGGGTCAGAGTTCCATTTGTGTAGATGGTCTAGCCATTGTTCATTTTGTATTCAGTCTCTCATTTGTTTGTTTATTTTTATTTTTATTATTTTTTAAAATAGACCCCTTCCTTCCTTGCAGAGACAAGTAACTGGCTCCTTCCACTGTCATATTAAAAAGCCTCCCTCCCTGCTGATCATAAGCCTGTCCCTGAGGATGGGCACCAGGGATCTCAATGCCCCTCCCTACCTGGGAGCAAGCCCTCCTAGGCACCTCTCGCATAGAGATTTGGGGGTGAAAGTTATCTCTACATTTCTGTCCCCTGAAAGTCTTAATCTCATCAGTCTTCAAAATCTTTTTCCTATTTCAGTTTTTCCTGGAGGCTGTAGCATCCTCATGTAAGCAGGTCTACTGGTGGCTGCTCCTTGTGACCTGCTCCTGGGTGGCCAGGAAGGATAGGTTTCCCATTCGATTGCATTAAAAAAAAGATGAATTAAGATAAAAGGCTCTGCAAATGATTGGGTGTAACTATTGGGTTTGTATAAATTTGTGCCTAATTTTCTTTTTGAACCTGTTGGTTTACTCTGTTTTTAAATCTGGAATGGATCTGGCCAAAAGAAGAAAATAAAATATTTTATATTTTCTTTTCATGCTCCCCTTTCAGATGCTCAAGGCGAATGACAGAAAACCCCCAACCTGATCAGTATTCTGGGCGTTTAAAAGACCCTCAAGTATCAGCTCTTTGGAAGAGCTGGTGACTTTAAATTTGTAAAATAGGCAGACAGGACATGATGCCTGGGACTCAGTTCAGGAGTCTGATTAACTCTGGTTCGGCTCAGCAAAGAGAAGCTGAAGTGTCTGCTTAGAAGAAGAGGTGCGGGCATTCAGATGAGGGCTGTTGTCTGCCAAGGTCGAAGCAGCGTTGCACATTTTAAAGAGTCTAATTCGCAGAGCCTCGGAGAGTCGTAGCACCAACTTGAAGCCTATTTGGTCAGAAGTGGCTACTTGAGCAGTCTTAGGCTGGGCAAGGGTTCTTTGTTTCAGAAAGTGCTTCCCACTGGGAGAAAGGAATGTGAACTGAGAGAGCCCTCTTTTGGAGGAGGAAAGCTAAGGAGGAAAGTGTGGGAGAATGGGAAAGACCACAGTCAACACTGAGGAAGAAGATATAAGCTGAGGACTGTTGGTTTGCCCTTGTTAGGTAGGAACTCAGGAGAACACCAGTCTACATTTCTGAATTCAGATCGTGGGAAAACCAACAAATGTTTTTAAGACAAAAGGTGAAGCGTATACTATCCATGGGGAAAAACTTTTCCAAAAGTATATAGATTACAGATGACAGGGTTAGAATTTTTCTCTTCTTGTTTGTTTGGCTAAGATAAGGAGCTACCCGGGCCGGCCTGGTGGCGCGATAGTTAAATTCGAGAGCTCTGCTTCGGTGGCCCGGGGTTCGCTGGTTCGGATCCCCGGTGCGGACCGATGCACCGCTCATCAAGCCATGCTGAGATGGTGTCCCACATAGAGCAACTAGAAGGATGCACAACTATGACATAAACTATCTATGGGGCTTTGGGGAGAAAAAAAGCAAAAAAGAGGAAGATTGGCAATAGGTATTAGTTCAGGGCCAATCTTCCTCGAAAAAAAAAGGAACTCCACAGGTGGGAAGGGAGTGGGGGGAGGTGGGTTAGGAGAGTGCTGCAGGGAGCTGGGAGCAGCCTTCTGTTGAGGGCATGAACACTGGGAGTGCCATTTGAATGTACTCCATCGTGGTCCTGGGTCCACTTCCTTTGCTTTTCACAACAGGACCGACAGCAAAGGTCATCCAAGTGAAAATACCCACGCATGTTCTGAACACTAACTTTGTTGAGCGTGGAGAGCAGCTTCTGATGGGGCTCCCAGTGACCCCGCCTCCTGGTATTCACCCCTTCCCTCCGTGTGGGCTGGGTTAGTGACCGCTTCTAATGAACAGAACGTGGCAAAAGTGCTGAGCGGTCACTTCTGGACAGAATTATGAAAGACTGTGACTTCTGTCTTGCTCACACTCCTCTCTTGTCCCCTCACCTGCCTGCTCTGATGAAGCCACGTCCAGAGCTGCCCTACAGAGAGGCCCACATAGCATGGCTGCCTCTGGCCAATGGCCAGTAAGGGGCTGGGACTCTCCGTCCAACAACCTGTGAAAAACCCAACTTGATGAGATTCAGGACATACGGCTCAAAATATGGCTCCTTGGCGTATTGAATATTTTAAGCTGACGGTGTTTGAGGAAATGGCAGAAGCCATTTCAAAGGTGACTTTGACCTCTCCCCCTTGCCCTTCTCCTCTGAAACAGGCCATAGACCCTTCTGTGAGAGGTGCCTTCTATACCCGGAGGAAAGGAGCATCCTTATCTCCAGGACAAAGAGAGGCCAAGAAAAATCCGAACAAACAGCCTTGCTAAGTTTCTCCCAGTTTGTACACTTCCCTCATTCTCCTTAACCCACCGTATTCCTCCACGACAGCCCGCTCTTCATCAAACCCAGCGTGAAAGTACACAGGTCTGTTTCTTTGGGTCTTCACTTCCATATGAAGGCTCCTGTGTCACATAAAACTTGTATTAAATAAATGTAGATGCTTTTCTCCTGTTAATCTGTCCTTGCTTTAATTTTTAGACTGAGCCAAGAACCTAAGAGGGTTGAGGAAAACTTTCCCCTCCCCTACACTGACAACAACTGCACAAGTGATCTTGGAAGGGGACCCTTTTCCTGGCCAGCCTCGAGATGGCTGCAGTCCACTGTTCCCTTGATTTCAGCCCGTGCAAGGGCCGGGGGCAGAGGGCCCGGCTAAACCACGCCCAGGGTCCTGAACTACAGGAAATGTGAGGTAATGAGTGTTGCTGTTTCTGCAGCAAGAGAGTATGATTTCGCTGCACCGATCTCCTTCTCCCTGACTCTTATGTCCACTTGGCAGCTGAGTCCTATAGGAAGTTATTTTTCTTTAAACTTTTCCCCTCTTCCCTTCTCTCTAATCTCACAGCCACAGCCTACTCCAAGGAAAGATTAAAGTTCTTGGGAAATTGTAAGAAAATAGATTGAGTCCTGACATTTGCAGAATGTCCTCCAGCCACTTATCCTCGTTGCCCACCCTTGGTTCTTCTGGTTCATTGAGTCTCATTTAGCTGTGCACCAATTAGACTGCCTTTGGCAGCAAGTGACATAAAATCTCAAAAACTAGTGGATTATATAAGCAAAGGGTTTATTTTTCTCACACAGAAAAAAAGCTGGAGTTAGTTAGTTAAGGATGTTATTCAACCAGAGGTTGGCAAACTTTGTAAAGGCTCAGACAGTAAGTATTTTAGGTTTTGCAGGACATACAGACTGCAGCAACCACTCAACTCTACCCTTGTAACATGAGGGCAATCATAGATGATAGACAAATAAATAATAGACAAATAAAGAGCAGCCATAGACAATGTAAACAAATGAGCATGGCTGTCTTCCAATAAAACTTTATATGTGGACAACAAAATTTGAATTTTGTATAATTTTATGTGTCATGAAATATTCTTCTTCTTTTGATTTCTTTCCAACTATTTAAAAATGTAAAAGCGATTCTTCTTGCAGGCTGTGTAAAAACAGGCAGCAGGTCGGATTTGCTGACCTTCATATTAGCCTCCTTCTACCTTTCTATACTCGCATTCTTAGTGCATGATTTGGTCTTCATGGACACATCACGACTGCTACTGCACCAGTCACTGTGTCTGCATTCCAGGCAGAAAGAAAGAGGAGGGGGAAGGAGGAAGGAGTGGCTCCTAGATCAGAACAGCAAAAGCCTTCCAGAACCCTTCAGCTTATGTCTCAACAGGCAGAACTGCGTCAGCTTGTTTTAGCTGGGCACACTGCCGACCTGATCAAATTTGGGGTTCTGTTAACAGAAAGAAGGCGAAGAATGGATATTAGAATGGCAAATAGCAGAACGTGCCAGAGCTGAGTTCTTGCTTTACCCTCTTGTATGTGATCCAGAAGCAATATCCAAATAAGTATTTTCTTTTTTTTTTTTGTGAGGAAGACCAGCCCTGAGCTAACATCCATTGCTAATCTTCCTCTTTTTGCTGAGGAAGACTGGCCCTGGGCTAACATCCATGCCCATCTTCCTCTACTTTATATGGGACGCCACCACAGCATGGCTTGACAAGCAGTGCGTCAGCTGGCGCCGGGAGCCAAACCCACGAACCCGGGCTGCTGAGGCGCCGACTAAACCACTGCGCCACCGGGCCGGCCCCTAATATTTTCTATAGTAGCATAGATCTCCTGAAGCCTGATTATGCAAAATATTACCTTCTAATTTTCCAGTGGTAATTCATGTTATATCAGGTCACACTGGTGAGCTCCAGAAGTTCTGATGAGCAAGCATTTCAGAAATTTGACTAGTGATTTTTATTCTTGTCCAAGTTTCCAACGTATGGATGTATCTCCAAGATCAAGTTTACGTGAGCACATTTAAGGTAGAAATGCAGCGTCTGCTAGTATGGGCAGAATGATTCTTGCCATGGACGGCTTGTTATGGCTAATTTTATAGAAGAAGCAACTAAAATGCTTGCTGCAGTAGTTTGTAGTTCTTTCCTACGTTAAGTCCTTAACTTTAACAGGTTCCCTTGAAATGGACTGCAAATTGGGAATTGAGATAATTCTTTGTTAGTTTTTGTGCAAGTTCCATAGAAGTATTTGCTATAGGAAACTTTGGAGACACTGACTAACCCCACAAGAGACGGCCAGAGAGCCTTGCCCTCTCACCGTGGACGGCGAGAGAGAAAGCACAGGTCTCTGCCCATTGGCACTGTCTGCATATGAACAGAACACTTGATTCTATGGCCCTACAACTATGACACTTTCTAGAAAAGAGACATCTTAGGTGGCATATGAAAAGAGATGGCTCTGGCATGTTTACTGGATATGGACATTTGAAAATAAAACCTATGAATAAAATATCATGACAAAGGTGGTAGATCATTGGAACACAATCATTGACTTCTGGCCCTATGACCAGCTGTGTAATTTAAACACATCACTAATTTCTCTACATCTCGGTTTCCACTTCTCAAAACCTGCTCCCATCTCGCTTTACAATGGTATAAAATAATGTATAAGAACATAGGCTTTGGCATCAGACAGACTTGGATTCAAGTTTTGGCTCTGCCACTTTCAGTCTGAGTGAGCTCGGACAAGTGGCTTGATCTCCAGGAGCCTGAAATCCACCTACTGTAAAATGGGGCTAAAACGATCTATTTTCTACTTTGTTTTCAGCACAAAAAAAGAAAATACACATAATGCTCTTAGCATAGTACTTGACAACGGGTAAGCACTCGAAATATTTATCACCTATTATGATTCTTTTTGTAGAAGCATACGATTCTTTTACTTACTATTTGCTAAGTTCCTTTGTGTAATACACTCTGTACGTAAAACTCTGTATTCAAGTCTCAGCTCTAACTGAGTGTCCACTTCTTCATTAGAGAAGCCCAGTCAGCTTTGAGTTATATTTTGGAATTCTCTTTCCAAAGAATAGCTGACATTTACTGAGTGCTGGAGATGAGCCAGGCACTGTTTTAAGCACTTTCCATGTATTATGCCATTAAATCCTCGCAATAACCACACGAAGAAAGGAGTATTATTATTCCCATGTTAGGAATGAGGAACTGAGGCACAGTGAGGTCATCGTGTCTGAAGTTACTCAGCTGCTAAGTGGTGGAAGAGGCGTGTGAACCTCTAGGCTAGCGGTTCTCAACCCAGGATGATCCCCACCTGACCCTCCGCAGGGTCATTTCCACATTTCCAGTTGTCACAGCTAGGGGGAGGGTGCTGCTGGCATCTAGTGGGTGGAGGCCAGGGGTGATGCTAAGCATCCTGCAATGCACAGGACAGCACACACAAGGAATTATCCAGCACAATTGTCAATAGTGTCGAGGTGGAGAAACCTTTCCTGGGCTGTCTGGTTCCTCACCTCACGTTCCCCATTATTTCTTTATCCAGTTCCCATATATTTTCTACAGATCAATGATACTTTACAGACAATATGCTGATGCTACAGGTTCCCTCGGGTCTTGTATGCCATTCTGAAAACCAAATGTAATAAAGTACCAGAAAAAAACAAAAAATGTCTTGCCCTTTGACTCAGAAACAGCAAGCTTCTGTGAGCGCATGGTGAACTTGAAATACTGAAGTGATGCTTCAGCGACAGCGCAAAACGCTCACAGAGGTGGCCTTGGTGGGCGACGGCAGTGCCGAGAAAGAGGGAAGACCACGGAGCAGATGCTTGTCAGCTTCATCTCAAAGCCCAGAGAACTAGGCAACACGTAAAAGACTTCTCAACAGCCCTGGAATAAAACAAACGAAAAAGCCACCTTTGAGGTCGGGGAGTAAGGCCAGAAGAGCATCCTCCAATTTCCCTGGCCAGGAAGTGTGTCCGTTCGTGCACCTGCCATCCGTTTGTTTCCTACTCTGGGATCTGGAAGACAGCCATGAGGGACGGAAATAAGGTCCTGCCCTCGTGGGGCTTGTGCTTTTAGATGAGATAGAAAATCAACAAATGAACAAATAAATATATAATTTGGTATCAGATGGTGACAAGTGCTAGGAAGAGAAATGTAGCAGCGGAGGGTGTTACAGGATGCAAGGGCTGCTGCTCTTCTAGCGGGGTCCCTGGGAAGACCTTTCTGAGAAGATGACATTCGAGTGGAAACCCAAATAAAGTGAGGGAATGTGCCACACAAAGGCAGAGGGGCAGGTGTCCCAGAAAGCGATGCAGTCTGGAAACAGGAAAGGAGATCTGCTTTTTTCCTCCAGGAAGAGCAAGAAGCCCCGTGTGGTGAAAGAGAAGTGAGCAAGGAGAGCAGGAGAGGAGGTGACGTCGGCACTGTCGGCAGTGTCCTGACAGGCAGGGCAGCAGGCTGTGGTGCAGAGCGGAGCCGTGTCCTGCGGGAGGTGAAGGGGTGGAGGATGGTGAGCAGGGGAGTGATGTGAATGAATGTGCGGTGCTCGACAGAGATCACCTCGGCTGCTCCGTGGAGAACTAGCAGGAGGGGCAATAGTGGAAGCACGATGATCAGGGAGGGACATGGCAGACTCTTCTCTTGTCATTAGAGGGAAAAAGCATGACTTTGGAGTCCCTCAATCTTGGGTCCAAATCATGGCTCTGTCATTTACTAGTGGTGCAATCTTGCCTCTCTGAGATGTATTTCCCTCATGCAATGAGGGCATGAATCTTTATCTCATGACTGTTCAGAGAATTGATTGAGAACCTACTGCAGTTCCTGGCACTAAATGTCATAGGCTTTAATAAATGTTCATTGCGTTCTTGCAGAAGACTGAATGTTCACGTCCCCTCAGAATTCATGTTGAAACCATACCTCCCAAGGTGATGGTATTAGGAGGTGGGGCCTTTGGGAGGTGATTAGGTCATGAGGGTAGAGTCCTCGGGATTGGAACTAGTGCCCTTATAAAAGAGACTCCAGAGAGGTCTCTTGTCCCCCTTCCACCATGTGAGGACACAGGGAGAAGACAGCTGTCTATGAACCAGGAAGTGGCTCCTCACCAGACGCTGATTCTGCCTGAATTTCAGACTCAGCCTCCAGAACTGTGAGAAATAAATGTTTGCTGTTTAAGCCCCCCAGTCTATGGTATTTTTATTATAGCAGCCCAAATGGACTAAGACAGTATTTTGATCAGAAAGGACATCTCTAACCACCACATATAAAATGGCAACATACCCCCGACACCAGGCACCCCAAAGCCCCCTCACTCTATTTCTCTCTAAGCCCCATCAGGAATGGGAGCGCCAGAAGACAAGGACTTGGTTTCTTGGTCACCACTGTTCCTACCACCTACAGTACTGTTTCACATGAATGCTTATGTCTCAATTGGTATCTGATGAATGAAGAAAAATGAATGCATTTGTTTGATTATTTGTTAAAATGAGGATCTTGGACCTGAACCCTTGGCAGTTCCAAATGTTGACCACACTGAAAGCTTCAATGATCATCCAGTTAGTTGTCAGGGTTGATTTGGCCAATATGCATGATTCAGCAAGAGGCTTTCTTACTTATTCATTACCCTAATTATATCCTTCCCCAATCTGCATGGTCCGGCAGAGTGGATTATCTTGTCTGTAGATTGTTCTTTAGACTAGAATAGACAAGAAGATTTGCTCTTTTTTTAGAACCTCTGAAAATGTTTTGAAGAGATACTTGTGGATGAGAAAAAAAAAAACCTCTCCATCCTTCATTGTCTGATACATGAAACTGGGCTCAGAAGTTGATGATCAGAAGAAATTCAGCTGATCAACCTGACAAGAGAAAGGTTAGGATAGTGAGAGAAAGTAATATTTCTTGGAGTGAAGTGACAAATGAATTGACATTGGCCTGAGTGAAAAATAGGATATTAATGACTCTGAAGGACTGAGGTTATTACATGGTTAATATGAAGCTCTTTTTCCCCTGTCTTTCTTGATAGTTCATCTCTGCCATTAGAAACTGGAACAAGAGTTAAAATGCATGTGGCATTTCTAAAGTGCCATTTCTTGTTGAAAGGTTAGCACCATAATGAAGTTTCTGGGAAAATATGAGGCCATCTTTCTCGTTTTCTTGTAAGTATGTGTAGTTAAAAGCCCTGTTGTCAGCCAGGCCAAAGATTTTATGATTGCAAACTAGTGAAAGCTGGGTTACTAAATATTCAGTGACCTGATATCATGAATGGTTAGGGTGTCGGAAGGATGATTTATTCTTTTCTCACGTGCATTCTGACTGTAGGGAACCTCTTACGTGAGATACATGTAGAGTAGTTTCATGGTGTTTGAAAAAATTCCCTTTAAATTTCAAATACATGTCAAAATATCATGTCATAAAATCCAACACCCAAGTTATATGATAAAAGTAAAATCATTTTCATTAGAATAATTTTACATGGAATAAAGGTAAAATCCTTTAAAATGTTTCTTTTGACTATGAAGAATTCATCATAGAAACTATGTTGATCTAAAACTGGAAGAGGATGAAATCGGATTTGAAACATTACAAGGTGAATGATGGGACCAGCCACTGTCATACTTGAATCAAAGTTCAAGGTAGCTGCTATTTCACTTTAACACACTTTCACGAACAATTATTGTAAAAATTAAGGAAGAGTACAACACATAGAATTTATGCAGCACTGTGCAATGCAGTAATGACCAGTGGCATGTGCAACATTAACTATATAAACATTAAAAAGTGGGTTTAGTACTTTTTACCTTACAAAGTATTTCACATCTATTAGCTCATTGAACATTCGAAACAACTGCCAGATTTGACATTTATCTTCTGCCTGTTTTCCAGATAACATTTAGGGATATCAGGGATATTTAGGAAGGTATTCCAAAACATGTCTCTCTTAAGTGGCAGAGCCTGGAATCCCCTGAGGTTTATTTCTACCATGTCATGCTGCATATTTAAGTCTGGCAAACTCCTTGCTTTGCACCATAACATCAGCTATTTAATGCTGGGTATTATAGATGTGTAAATGCAGATGGCAGAAAACACTCACATTACTGCAAGAAGGTGATAAAATAAATATTTTAAAGTCATTTGGAAAGCCACTATAGTTTGCCTTTGTTAAAAGGTAAACTGAGGCATATTAAAAATTTTGAGTTTATCTAAACAAAAATTGATTCTAATTGGGCAACACCAAAATGGAGGCGGTTAGGAATCTCTACCGACAGGAGCTGGGGAAAGGCTGTTATAGAGAAGTGGAAGCAAAGTAAGGAAATGATTTAGTTGGGTATAGCTTAAGCAGTTGTATTGTCTAGGAAAGCCTAGTTGGCTGTCTGTGGTTGGTTGTCCTTAGGTTTTGATTTCTTAACCCTGAGGCATCGCAGGCTTAGGTTTAGGTTTGCTTACGTAGCTACTAATGCATTAAAGCCATCTCAGTCTAATGGTCTTTTTGTTTAAGTAATTTAACACCTTTCTAAACTCTGGAGTTGCTCGAAGTTCTGTGTGTTATCTCCTGTGTGTGTGCAATGAAGTTCACAACAATTAATGATGATAATAATAGTTATTAATAATACAGAAACCAAAATGATCTAAGGAGACATAAAAATAGCAATTGCAATAATAATCACTATAGTCATAAGAGTTGGTAAGGGACTTGTATTAGCTGATTAATAAGGAAACAAGTTACAAAGAATCTTTTAGAAATATTTTAGAAGGCACTTGCCCAAATCACTGCTGAAGAATTTGAAGAGGTTGGTCCATCCAAAGCCATTTCGTCACAGAAAAAGTGATCCTAGATTTCATGGTAGTAGTCATTCCATTAAGGGTGTGGTGAGGTAAGTCAGGAGTGTGGAAAACAGGGCTTCAAAGCTGTTTAGTAAAAGAATTGTTGATCTGACATGGAGCATCCCAGTAGGCAAGCAGTGCAACACCCTCCAGAATAGATGGCCATGCATGTGCCGGGCTGTGTGTTGGGCCCTGGAGTACAGACATGGGCATCTCACTGATCTTCTCACTGACCCCCCTGGCATGCTAGAGGAGTGCATGATAGAGGAGTGCATCATCTATCCCCATCCCAAAATGATCCTCTCAGTGGCATCAGACATCACAGGGAACACTTGAAAAGATTCAAACTCAAGCCACATGAATAGGCTTTTTGGTTTGGTTTTGTTGTGCAGTTCCACATTGCTACCACGGATCTGGTGATGGAAGATGGGAACTGAGCTCTCCTTCATTACTGGTGTTTCTCAGTTGGATAAAACCTCCAGTCAGCTCGCCTAGACCTACTCAGATGGTCCCACCCCAGGTGTTCTTTTTTATGTACACGCTTCTAAATTATAAGTGTGTCACTAATATCTAGTCCCACTTACTAGCTTTGCCTCGCCATTGGTCTGACCAGTGACCTCTCATTGCCTCTGCTGTCTTGTAGAGCTCATCTAAATACAGCTGACAACAGATCGCCAGAATTGTCCCTCAAGCACGTTCCACTCATGTTGTACGTCCTATGTAGAGCTCATCTCTTAAGCACCAAGTGGTATATTGTATGCATCCCGACTCATCCTGTGCCCATGGCCTTGTCTCACTTAATGAACCTTTTTCATTCCCATAACACTGAATGATAAACCATGTGTGAAGTACAGGATTTGTATTTGCATGCATGAAATTTTATGGTTTAATAAATCTGCTAAAAATTTGAATTTCATGCTCTTTGGTAATGTATCTTAAATTTTCCTTCCTCATAGTTTCACATTGCAAAAGGTAGCAGATGTTTTACTTGACACCTTCATCCTCCCTGTAAAAGAAGATTTAGCAGGAAAGAAAAAGTCGCAGAGCTGCATCTCAACAGTGACATGCTATTTTCCATGACGCTGACAGTTTGTCGGTAGATATCCCTCTGAAATTCTTCCCTGTCTCCACCTACATTTTCCTTGCTAACAAAATCCTCCACACTTTTCTTGAAAGTTATTATTTTTGCACTGTCCCATTTTTTTTTTTTTTTGTGAGGAAGACTAGCCCTGAGCTAACACCCATTGCCAATCCTCTTTTTGCTGAGGAAGACTGGCCCTGGGCTAACATCCCTTCCCATCTCCCTCTATTTTATATGGGATGCCGCCACAGCATGGCTTGATAAGCGGTGTGTAGGTCTGAGCCTGGGGTCTGAACCTGAGAACCCCGGGCCACTGAAGTGGAGAGTGCAAACTTAACTGCTACGCCACCAGGCTGGCACCTGCACTGTCCCGTTTTTTAAACAGTGACTTCCCTGAATTATGATGTCACAACTTGTATGTCGTAAGATGTCTTTAATCCAAGTGACTTTCTTACAGAGCTTGTATACCTTCCTAAAGACTGTTCTGTTTTGAATAGTATTATGAAGGCTTTCATGACATTCTTGTAGCAAGAACTAGACGATAAGAAATAATAGCTCCTTGCTTTGGGGTGCCTAGTACGTGTAAGACTATATATGTAAACCCAGTATTCCCAACCCCTTCCATCCACGATGTGGTGGTCAAATGCGAGCCTCTGGCCCACACTGTTGGGAAGAGATGCTCCCTCCCTATGCTCCCTGAGGGTCCTCAGGACTAGCTTGCATTCTGCTAGCCACCGACGTCCAACTAGTTCAGTGCCTGTCAAACTGCTGCTGCTGGTTCTCACTAATCACCAGCAGCTTTCTCACACCACGTCCCCGGTGGAGACTCAAGGGTAGAGGGGGGAAATTAGAAATGAAAAAGAAAAAAAGTTCTCAACATCATATATCACTGCATCTGAAGTCCATGCACCATATTCCTACCTGCAATTTCTGCCACGAGTCCTGGCCTTACCTGTTGCTGGGTCCACTCCTGCTGAGTAGACCCCTTTTTCTCCT
Organism: Tapirus indicus; assembly: GCA_031878705.1. Classification (NCBI taxonomy): domain Eukaryota; kingdom Metazoa; phylum Chordata; class Mammalia; order Perissodactyla; family Tapiridae; genus Tapirus; species Tapirus indicus. The sequence goes on along the minus strand of CM062930.1, from coordinate 10,557,875 downwards.
GTTCCCCTCCGAGGAATACCTGAATACTGCAGCCATTATCCTCCCTGAAGTGCCTATTTAAGTCTCTTGTCCAATGTTCTGTTAGTTATCTTTTTCTTTGTAAGAAAGAGAGGGGTGAGATTATGGGCCCTCTTATCTCCAAACTAACACAATCAACATTTATCCTACAACTAATAAAAGAAAGAACTGTAGAGAAAATATAGCAGATATCCGAAGTAACTATATTTGACTTTATTTTGCAGTGAAACAGATTTGACAGGCATGAGGCACCTTCTCTGTTCTGTACACACCTCAGGTGGGCTGGGTTTCTCCTAGTGTTAACTTCTGGGGAGTTAAGATATTATAGGAGTTTGGAGTTGATTGCACCATGTTGTACAAATTAAACTAACTTAATTCTTTTTCTTATAACTGAGTACTTTTGAGCTTCATAATGCTGTTCACAATGAAACTGTCTAGAGGAACATACACAAGGTGTATCAGAAAATAGCTTTGATTAAAGGCATCTTGTAATATGGAAGTGATTTCCACTTCTATTTACTGTTTTTCCCCTGAAATCAACATGAATATCATTAGTTTACAGTTGCTGGAACCTATCTTCATTTTAAATATAGAAACACAGTTGCCATGCATTCTTTTTTTAAAGATAATTTTTATTGGAGTATAGCATATGTATAGAAAAGTATCTATGTTCTAAGTGCAGAGTTTGATGAATTTTCATAAAGTGAACACATTTGTGTATCCACAACTTACATAAAGAGGTAGAACATTAGCCACCAAAGCCCTCCGCATGCCCCCTTTTAGTTATTATTTTCCCGAAGGTAACCACTGACTTCTACCACCAAAGATAATTTTGCTTGTTGTTGCACTTGATATAAATGGATCATACAGTACGTAATTCTGAGTGTACATCTACCCTTCTTTTTGAGATCATGAGTGGAGCTAAGTGCAGCATGTTTCCCTTGCTGAATACTGCTCCATCGTATGAGTACACTGCAATTTAAAAATTCATTCTAATATTGATGGACATGTCTTTTGTTGTGCATGTGGGCACATTTCTGTTGGGTGTATACCCAGAAGTGGAATCCTGGCTCCTAGATTATGTACCCTTTCAGCTTTAGTAGATACTACCTAAGAGTTTTCAAAAGCAGTTGTACCATAGACTCCCACCAGCATAAAATAATCGTTCCAATTTCTCCATATTCTTGCCAACATTTGCTATTCTTAGTCTTTTAAAATTTTATTCATTCTAACAAGCGTGTAGTGGTACTTCATTGTAGTTTTAATTTTCATTTTCCAGATGACTAATGAAGTTGAGCACCTTTTCCTGTTTATTGCCAATTTGCATGCCTTCCTTTGTGAAGTGCCTCTTTAAGTCTTTTGTGCATTTTTGCTTTATTTAACTGTCCTTGTAAGAATATTTTAAATAGTCAGGATTTAAGTCTTTTGCCAATTATATGTATTGCAAATATGTTCCCACTTATATCTTGTCTTTTTGTATACTTAATGTTGATTTTTGATACATAGAAGTTCTAACTTTTTTTTTTTTGGCTGAGGAAGATTAGCCTTGAGCTAACATCTGTTGCTAATCTTCCTCTCTCTCTTTTTTTTTTTGCTTGAGGAAGATTAGCCCTGAGCTAACATCTGTGCCAGTCTTCCTCTACTTTATATGTGGGTCACCGCCACAGCATGGCGGACGAGTGGTGTAGGTCTGTGCCTGGGATCCAAACCTGCCAACCTGGGCTGCCGAAGCAGAATGTGCTGAACTTAACCACTATGCCACGGGCCAGCCCCAGAAGTTCCTAATTTTAATAAAGTCAAATTTATCAACATTTCTCTTTAGGGTTGGTGGTTTAAGCACCTGTTTAAGAAACCTTGGCTATCCCTACATCATAAATATATTCTCTTATATCTCCTACAACTTTGAAATCTCACCTTTCAAGTTTGGATCTACAATTGAACAGAAATTGATTTTTGCTTATGGTATGAGGAAAGGGGTCAAGAGTAATGTTTTCTTCCACATGGATATCCAATTGATCCAGTACTTAGCATAATTTGCTTGCCTAAAAACAGTCGATTGATAACAATTGTGATAATGAGAGTTGAGAATTTTCAGGATGATATTCAGGAAACCATATCTCAATAAAAACAAACTAAACTAAAGTGAAATCCAACAAACAGCAAAGATTGGGTGGTTGACTATGAATGGAGGCCGTTTTGGGGCATATATTAACATACCTCCAAAATTATTCCCCATGTGGCTGGGAAAGGAACATAGAACCTCCTTTTGAAAAATAGTCTATTTAACTCACCACATTTGGTATCCTTGTGAGCATGACATTACACAGGTATTCAGAATTCTTAACCATAGACACTCTCCTCTCTTCCCTGCAATATGCTCTTTTATATTATATGATATCTTTTACATTAATCTAAGATTAATACTCTATTTTCAAGCTTTGTGCAGAATAAAGTACTTTATCATTCTTTGTACCCTATTGTGGGAGGTGAAGAAAAAAAAAACTTCTTGTACAAAAATGCACAAGGAAAAGAACTTTAAATTCTACCTTGCTTTTTACAGTGTATTCACATTTCCTTTTTGTTGAATTTGGAATTGCTATTGTGTGATACGTTTAAATTTCCCAGTGTATTATTAGAAGAGTCTATTAAATTATGTGTCCCTAAGAGATGTATCCATCTTTTTGCATATGAATATTATGTAAAACTATGGTCATGCATTTCATTTGCTTGCCAGTGTACCTTGTGGGGGTTCAGTTTGTCTCTGAGCATTTAAAAACTAGTTACAGGCTAGTGGATCAGATCAGAGAACAAAACAGTTGATAAATTGCTACTTTTTATTAAGGATAATAAATGTAAATGAATGTTTCAAAAGCATTAAAGACAGATATCTTCATGGCTAGAGGAAGCTTACATAGAGTTTAAAATGAGAACTATTGAGTGTTTATGGGGGGGTATCCGTCAGGATCACTTGTCACACTGTGGTGGCCTCGTGTTGCTGTGATATTGAAAGCTCTGCCACCGGTATCGCAAATACCAGTAGGGTCACCCGTGGTAGGCAGGTTTCAGTGGAGCTTCCAGACTAAGACAGACTAGGAAGAAGGACCTGGCCACCCACTTCTGAAAAAATTGGCCAAGGAAACCCTGTGAATGGCAGTGGAGCATTGTCTGATACAGCGCTGGAAGGTGAGAGGTTGGAGCAGAAAGACTGGGCACAGTTCCACTCTGCTGTACACAGGGGCGCTAGGAGTCAGAATCAACTTGATGGCACTAAAAATGTCCTTCAGGAAGAGGGGTCGATATGTGGGTATGTGGTACTTTGTCATGGACTGAGAGGGGCTGGGAAGCTCCAGTGCGAAGCATGGAATTTTATCTCTAGTTTAAGTTAAGCTGAGCTACACATGATAAGAAAAAGTAATCTGCAGCTTTTCCCACCGAAAAGATTCTTCAGTGACCTTTGGAAAGCTGCTCACCTGGACAAAATCCAGGCATTAATTAACAGAGAGACCAAAAAAGGAGCTTGCAGAGGAAGTGGGAGAATTAAATAGGAGAGAGGTTCTTGTTTTTCAAGAGATTTGAGGAGCCATGTCTCTCTGTTGAATGGCATGTGTTGAGTTTAATTCAGTTTTTCTGCTGTCTTTGCTGGAGCAGACATCAACGTGGAGTGTAAAATTGGAAATGACATTGATCTTGGACTTGGTTCATATATTTTTCAACCACAAACTCCACCCCTCACCACAAACAGCTCCCAAACTAAAAACTGACCAAAAATTAACTCTGTTCAGCAAGTCCTCTCTATAACCCATGGCCTGAAGTTTTATCTGGCCAATGAAATATTCAGCTATTTGGTTCTTTTAAAGTTGCTTTCTGTGTTTGAAGTTCCTTTTACCTTCTTAAAATTCTTACTTGATCATACTTCTCTTCACATCTGTGACTTCTCTCCCCAGTTGACTTTCCAGTTCATTAAAAAAACAAAAACAACCCCCCCCCCCAGAGTCCTGTGTATTTCCCAAATGTGCTTTTGCTTTTTTTTCACTTGATTTAAATTTTTCCTACTTTTCAACACGATATACCACTCTAGGTGTGGCTATTTTCATATAGAATTGTGATCTGACAGATGTTTACCCTAGTGTTAAGTTTTGCAATTGCTCTTTCAACTGTTTCTTTGCTTTATAGCACCTTGGAGTGAAGCCCTGAATTCTTCTGCTAGTATTTCACATATAATTATTTTAGTTGTCTCTGAAATATTATGCCTGGGGTGAGCATCCCTTAGCCTCCTGGAATACATATACAAATACATTTCTTGAGGTCCATGCCTAATGAAACTGAAGCTGTCTGTATGCCAGGGGAAGGAGCCGTAGCTCTTGAATAAGAACAAAATGATAGAAATATTATCACTCAGGAATGGCACGAGCTACAGGTGCAGAATGCACTAACACAATTTTTGTTACCTGCATTCAAAATGCAGTTATGCTGACAGAGCCTTTAGACAATGTTTGCAGGGCAAAGAACCTCAATTCCTGAGAATTGGAGAGAAAAAAATCAGGAACTTTGGGTCTTTCTACTGCTCTCTCCCCAAGTGAGAACTTTGACTACATAAAAGCATTTTGCAAGGACACTGAGTCTGCTGTGAGTCTCACCAGAGAACCACCAAATCAACTACCCACAGGAATGGATTTAGAGTTGATCATCAACCTAAGAGGGAACAATCATGTAATTGAATAGTAACAGCGATATCTCTCCCAGAAAAGACAAAGTCAGACAATAAAAACAGAGCTCCTGTAAATTTCTCTACATTCTTCTTTCAAGAAAAAGGGACGTTTGGGGCCTCCCGGTGGCGCAGCGGTTTAGTCTGCGCTTGGCAGCCCAGGGTTCGCGGGTTCGGATCCCGGGCGTCCGCCGACGCACTGCTCGTCAGCCACGCCGTGGCGGCGTCCCATATAAAGTAGAGGAAGATGGGCACGGATGTTAGCTCAGGGCCAGTCTTCCTCAGCAAAAAGAGGAGGATTAGCAACGGATGTTAGCTCAGGGCTGGTCTTCCTCACCAAAAAATAAAAGAAAAAGAAAAAGAGACATTTATGTTGTATTGTTTCTTTCTTTAATGTTGAGACCAAGATTATGCTCCCAAATCAGGTGACCTTCCTGGCTCTAACAATGTAGGGTCTAGCTGTAGCCAAAACACACGTCATTTCCCAAGTGGATTCATATTGTCCATTCAGCAGCAACTAAGTGACAGGAAGCTAGCTTGACAGGGATCTTGGAATATTCAGAGTCCTGCTTCGCAAGGGGAGAAAGAGAATTAGCGACACAACAATGAAAAGCTGCTGACCTTTGTTTTCAACACTTTTCAACTAACTTCTCAGGCTTTGGTGATGTCTCAGGGATCTCCCCTGTGAAATGAGGGTGCAGCCCTGCTCCTGGGCTCACCTTCACAGAGCCTCTGTGCCAGCTGCATCTCGCTGGCCAGCTGGCCATTAGCAAGTGGGGACTTGATGTTCTTCTCATCTTGTGATGGTAAGAAATTTTGAAAATGCTGGGTCTTGGGGACTAAAAGAGGAAATGATGACTAAACATGCAAAATAGTCTAACAGATGACAAAAGGAATAGAGCAATAATATGTAATCTTGGTAAGGAATTTGCTCATTAGTGCCACGGTGATCCTGGGCGAGGGCTGGAAAATTGCTCTTGAGGATGGAAGTGGCCGTAATTCTTCACTCTTTAAGGCAGGTGCCCATGTTCCAATAGAGAACTAACTGCTGCGGCAGCAGAGTTGAATGGGATTGGCTTAGGGGAAAGGAGAGGGAGGACGTCAACTTGCCCAAGGAACCCTACCCCTTGTGAAAGTCTGGAATAACACACCAAACACCCGGAGGAATGACGATTCAAGACCGTCTTGAAACAGGAATGCGAACTGGCTGCATCCTTTTAGATATCTTATTGTTTGTTCTAGGACATTCCAATACACCTTCTCCCCCCAGATCTCTCAGTTGCCACTTTGTCTTCAAATAGAAAGGAGAAACTCTGCTTTCCAGAGGCCAGAGGGACCACTGTGACCACAGGATCGCTGCAATTGTCTCTTTGGCCCAGAGAAAGAGCCCACTCAGACAGCATCACAGATCTGAAGAGGAAGACTCCCACTCAGAACAACATGTCGCCCTGGTGTCCTGGAAGGTCCAACCATCTGCAGTTACAAGAGTTTTTAAGTGTCTTGCTAAGGTTTTGCTAAGTTGCCCGTAATAGCTACATTGTTTTCTTCTGGCTCTTTCTGATTTAGGAAGTTTTGCTGTGTGTGGACATAGGGCTGGCTTGTGCAAGTTTCAAAGCTTCCAGAGGATTAAGAACCATCATTCCCATGCAGTTATGAGGAAACCTATTGTCCCCAGGGCTGGATATTGAAGGACAAAAGTCACCTTTCCTGGAGGGAGATGGGACATCTTGCTGAGCATTGTTCTGCCTCAGACCATGGCTGCTGGAGATATTGATGTGTTTTGGGGTCTGTCCTGCCAGATAATCTAGACTCACTGGGTGGTGCATAGGCCTGGAAAAGGAGACCTCTATTAAGGTAACTGGGGGCCCCATATTCGAGATTAGAGCAAACCACAGAAGCTGGGACGGATTTCTCAGTAAAACACGCCAGTGAGTGCAAATATTTATTTCTGGAAGGGACACGAGGAAGAATCGCTTGCTTGATTCGAAGGTCCCAGTTCTCAATAAACAATTGAGCATTTCTCTGAATGTGCATTTTCTTGCTCAGTTCTTAGCTTTTCCTTCACTGTCTACCTCATTTTCTACCTCTTAAAATAGGTTAGATCAAAATTTTGACTTCTCTATGAAAATTTTTTTCTGAGCCCTCCAGCTAGAAATATTTTCTCTTTTCTAAGCCCCTATAATATTTTGTTTATATCTTTCTGATGGCTTTTATGATCATCTGTCTACCTGAGGACTCTTAGGTATTCTTCAAAACCCATCTCAAATATCCCCTCACAATTAGGCCTCTACTTACTCTCCTATGTTTCCATTTCACTTCCGTATGCTCCGTTACGGAGCTTAGGATGCTAAGTGATGGGGTGTGTCTCCTTTTGCATTCCAGGCCCCGGCTCATTGCCTTGGATAGCAAACATTTTGAGATCGTTGTGCACTCGTCTCTTTTCCTTATTAGATAATAAGCTCCTTAAACTTCTTTAGCTTGTGGAGTGAACTACCATTTGGTTACTAGCCTGGCTGGCCATTTATCTGTTTGCTCTTAGATCCACTCCTTACTCTTCTCCATTCTGGTCTTCATCCTCTCACAGGTGGCAGATCCTGCAGGTGTATTTCCCAAGCTCCCTTGTCAACTGGCTTCCATTTGGTTTGGCCAATGGGAGACATTGGTGGGAGCTAGGAGGGTGAGAGAGAGGGAGAAGCGAGGGAATTTCCCCTCCTCTTTCTACATTGGGTGGCTTCTTCAACAGCTGCTGTGACTTCTCTGTGGCTCTAACTCCTGATAGGGTCCACCTTCTCCTATGGTTCTGAAAGGTTCTCTGGCATCCCAGCCTCTACCAGGTGAACCTAGTTCCTGGGATATGGTAACACTGCCTTTGTTCCTGAAGCTGAAAAGTGGCAGAGGCTTCTGCTATAAATAATTTCTGGGTTGATTCCCCATCCACCATCCCCTTTTGGCTTCTTAATTTTTCCTTTACCTGTGTAACCTATTCTCTGTATTGGAATTACCTAGAGTGGTTATTCTTATTCTAACTACACCCTGACTAAATCATCAGTCCCTGTTTTTTGCAGGCTTATCTTGGCATTCCACTAAAACTGATTGTTCATCTACTCTCTTTTGGGTATTGTGAAAGGAAGAGGTGGAAAGATACATAAGCATCTTCAAGGAACAGGTATTCCAGTGAGGGAGACAGATATGACTTTAGATAATAAAGAAAAAAAACCTGGAAGCAATTAATTCTGATTAATGGAATCCCACAAGTTTCCATAGAGAAGGAATCATCTGGGATGAGCCTTGAAGGATAAGTGGAATTTTGACAAGTGAAGACTCAAGGAGGGGAGGAAACAGTAAAGGTGATTCTTTGCAGAAGAACTGTACAGGTAAATGAAGAGCTGCAGGGAGGTGCCTGGTGTGTTTGGGGGATGTGTGAGTGGTTTGGTAGTGGCTGGAGGGTAGCGTCTTAGGAAGTTGTAGTAGGAGATAAGGCTAATGGGTATGGCTATGTACTGATGACTCTTCAAGTTACATCTTCAGCTCACATCTTTCCCTCAAGCTCCAGGTCCATGACTCTGCCTGCCTGCTGGACATTTCCACCTCATGCTCAACATGTCCAATACTGAACGCATCATATTCTCCCACATGCCCAGTCTTGTTCTCTTCCAATCCCTGCATCCTACTGAGGCCAGGATGATCCTTCAAGAATGCAGGTCTATCCCTTCTAAGAACAGGTTATGGAGATATTAAAATATTTACATGGTAAATAGCTTCCATCACAAGTCCCATGCTATTGTAAGCCCCCCAGCCATCACCATCTCCTCTGGGGTCACTTGATCTACTCACAATTTATTAATAGATGGGTAGTGGTGGCTCCATTGTTATAACTGGAATCTGTTTTGGTTGGACAGTACCCATGCTATAACAGTTTTTAAATATTTTGAATATCAGCCCTGGTCCCAGGGATAAGAAATGATGTCTTAGAAGGGTATTGAGGTATATTAGTTTGCTGGGGTTGCCATAACAAAGTACCACAGACTGGGGTGCTTAAACAACAAAAGTTTACTTTTTCACACTTCTAGAGGCCAGAAGTCCAAGATCAAGATTTCAGCAGCGCTGGTTTCTTCTGAGGCCTCTCTGGCTTATAGATGGTTATCTTCTCCCTGTGTCTTCACATGGTCTTTCCTCTGTGTGTGTCTGTGTCCTGATCTCTTCTTATAAGGACACAAATCTTGTTAGATTAGGGCCCACCTCAACGACCTCATTTAATCTCAATTACCTTTTTAAAGATACTATTTCCAAATAAAGTCATATTCGGAGGTACCAGGGGTTAGGACTTCAACATATGAAGACGGAGAAAATTCAGCCCATAACAGGAGTAGAATGTAAATAGACTAGAATGTAAATTCAAACCACATTGGCGAAAACAAGTTCAAAACCAAAATGCAGCATCAGGAAAGGTGAGAAGAAGGTGGGTAGTAGACATGAGGGAGGTGGCCACGAGGGGTTTAGGATCTAGAGTGCCACGTGGAGGGGTTTGACAGGACCTAAATGCTTTCCTTGATTGTAGGGGGTCAAGAACTATTTGAACATAGAACAGAGGAGCCGGGTGAGATGTCTCTGGATTCCAGAAGGGAAAGATACCTTTAGGATTTGCAGCTGGAGATTTCCAGAAGCTGTTGGAGGTCAGGGTTTGAGCTGAGAAGGGAGGTCTTCCCTAGAGCGCAGATTTAGAATTCCTCCACATGCAGATGTTACTGGATCTCATCCCCACCTCCAACAGTGTGGGGGTCTGTCTCAGGGCAGTGGACCACCTCTAGCTTGCTCCATGGGCTCTCATCAGCTGCCATAAACATTATCCTTATTGGGGGCCTATTGTCTGTCAATTAGTGTCATCCTGAAATAACAAACTAGACTTCCTGTGAGTCAGTCATAGACACTCCATTCAGAGATGCTGCCCGAGGGGTCTAAATTCAGAACCATTAATTAATTCCTTCCCAGTGTCCGGGGCATGGGGAGCACAAACTCTCCCATTTCCCCTCAGTGCTGCTAGCTGGGTAATGTCACGCAGTTCTCCCTTTTAACTGAGCAATGTCTCATTTGACAAACATCCAGATCGCCCTCACTCACTCTTGTTTTCCTGACAGAAGAGAGAAAACAAGAGATCAAGGCGTTGATGCATCAGCCCTGTGGAAAAATGGCAGAGATTACAATATGTTATATTTAGATCCCCAATTTGCCTGAGGAAGATAATTGGGAAATTAAGTTGCCCGGTTGGGAAGTCAGCAGTACTTCTGTTTTCCTCTGGCCGTGCAGTCTCGTAAATGTTCAGGGCTTCAATTCCTTCAGGCACTCATAATTAATTTTCGAAATTGGAAGATTCTGTGCATAAACAGCCTGATTTAATGAGATAAGTCAAAAGGGGAAAAAGAGGGAGGATTTCTTGCAGTAATTGGTTGTTACATTTTCCACATTGCCTTTCTAATCCATTCTGTTGGAAAGAGTTAGGTTTTCAGATTATAGAAGTCCACGGCGATAAGTGCTATTTAAGATGAAGAGACATAATAAATCTCAGCCCTCAGCCGCACCCAGGGAGGTTCCCAGGAGGTCAGCAGCCTCTCAGCCTTCCCCACTGTTGCTGCATGAGAGGGTCTGGCTCCCAGGGATGTGTAGGAGAGAGGAATTTCCGACTGCATACCTGAGGTTATAGAGTCATGGACTAGGGAGGGAAGTCTTAACTGGAATTTTTCAGTCTTAGATTTTCGGGGGATTCCATTTGGTCAACTCTTCAACAGAGAAATAAATCCTTTTTGTACATGAACAAACCAGAAAAGAAATGTCCTCTCAAATAAGGTTATCTGTGAGGGCTGCCATAACAATGTACCACAGGCTGGAGGGCTTAGACAAGAGAAATTTGTTTCCTCACAGTTGTGGAGTCTGGAAGCCCAAGATCAAGGCACTGGCAGACTGCCAGGTGAAGGCCAACTTCCTGTTAGATGGCTGTTCAGACCATTGTATAGATGGCTGTCTTCTTGCTGTGTCCTCACATGGTGGAAGGGGTGAAGGGACTCTGTGGGGCCTCTTTTATAAGGGCACTAATCCCATTCATGAGGCTCCATACTCCTGACCTAATCACCCCCCTAAGGCCCCACCTCCTAATACTGTCACATAGGGGATTAGACTTCAACATATGAGTTTTGTGGGGACACAAATATTCAGTCCCTAACAGTTGGAATTCTGCCTTTTCTTTCACTCACTTAACATGTATTCTTAGAGCAGGGGTCAGCAAAATTTTTCTGTCAAGGGTCAGATAGTAAATATTTTTGTCTTTGCAGGCCATTTGGTCTTGATTGCCATGTCTCAACTCTGCCACCGTAGCAGACATACACAACACATAAGTGAATGGGCATCACTGTGTTCCAATAAAACTTTATTTACAAAAACAGGCAGCTGGGCAGATTTGGCCCACAGACTGCAGTGTGCCAACCTGTCTTAGATAATCATTCAGTCTCTCTGGATTTCATTTCCACATCTATAGAATGAGAGTATTGATCTAAGGCAATGCTTCTCACACGTATGCAAGCATTAGGATTGTCTGGAGAGCTAGTGAAAGCACAGATTCTTGCACTCTACTCCCAGAGATTTTGATTCAATGAATCCGGAGGGGGCCTGAGGATTTGCATTTCTAACATGGTCCCAGATGAAGCTGATATTGCTGGTCCAGGGACCATGCTTTGGGTAGTGCAGGTCTGGGGCAGTACTTCTCATCCCTGGCTGCAGAGGGGATTCACTGTCAGAACTGATGTCTCTGCTCCACCTGAGACCAACTAAGTTAGTAGAACTCAGCTTCTGAGCATTCCAGAAGCCCCCCACGAGATTCTAACGTACAGTTGGGGTTAAGATCCACCGGCGGAAGTGAGCTCCAAAGCCCTGCCCTCGAGTGTGGTACCCAAACCAGCAGCAGCAGCATCACCTGGGAGCTTGTTGGAAATGCAGAGTCTCAGGCTCCATCTTGACCTACTGAATTGGAATTCACATTTTAAGACGTTCCCCAGGTGATTCATACACACGTTAAAGGTGGAGAAACGGGGCTCTAAAGAAAGGAATGAGCTTAGCATTTACAAGTTCCTTTTTTCCTTCCACGCAGCAGGCACTGGGCAGGCTACGTAACTTGCTTTATCTTAAATTTGCCTGTATTAGTTTTCTACTGCTCCCCTAACAAGTTAATATGAATTTGGTAGTTTAAAACAATGCCTGTTTATTATCTTATGCTTCTGTAGATCAGAAGTCTGGGAGGACTCAATTGGGTTCTTGGCTTAGGGTCTTGCAGGCCAAAATCAAGTTGTGGGTGGGGCTGGGCTCTTTCCTGGAGGATCTAGGGGAAAATCTACTTCCAAGCTCATTCTAGCTATTGGCAGAATCGGTTCTTTGTGGTTGTAGGATGAGGTCCCTGTTCTCTGGTGGGGTGATGGCCAGGGGTTGCTGTCAGCTTCTGGAGACCACTTTGAGTTCCTTTTTACATTTTCCCCTTCTTTGAAGATAGCAACCACACATCAGATGCTTCTGGTGCTGCCAATTTCTCTGATTTCCCCTTCCGCTACAGGCTAGAGAAAACGTCCTGCTTGTAAAGAGCATGTGTGATTAGATTAAGCTCACCTGTGTAATCTCCATTTTTACCAGCTCAAAGGCAGCTGATTAATAACCTTAACAAGATCTCCAAAACCCTTTTTGCCATGAGTGTGACATCCCATCACAGTCATAGTCCTGGGGACTAGGGTTGAAGAACTTGGGGGGCCATTTAAGAATTCTGCCTACTACATTGCTCAGACCACACAGTTCACCAGTAAGCCTCAGAGCCCAGATTTTGAATCAGGTTTGTCTGACCTTAAAGCTTATAGTAACACTATTTTACTAACTCATCTCTCAGGGGTTCAAACGAATGCATTACAGAGAACTTTATAGTTATCAACGAGCTTTCCCATTTATTGTATAGTATTATAACACTTATGAGGTAATATTATTCCTTTTTGATGAATGATAAAACTGGAGATTGAGAATGTTTAATTATTTATTCAAGACCCTACAGGCAGAAAATAGCAAATTAAGGACTGGAGAACAGCTCTCCTGATTCCAAATCCCATACTTTTGCCTTTACACCACCACAATTCCCTAATTTCTTGTTTAGATCATTCTCATTATCAAATTGGGAAACAAATTTACTGGGATAGAATAAAGAAATTGGAGAGTAATTACAGATTGGATGCAAATGTTTGAATGCTACATGGGCCCTGTGCAGAAAAATGGGCCCACCTGTTATGCTAATTGAAGATGAATTCCGCCCAAATGCAGAGAAATACTCCATTCAGGCCTTAAAAATTGTTATTCTTAAAGAAGATAGTCATTGAATTTTTAAACACAATTTAGAAAAAAGCCAATTCATGAAACAAAAACTTTTACTGAATTGCAAGTCAATCAAATAATTATTTTGAGAAACGACAGGAAGTTTTGGCAAACTGTGGATACATCTCACTCTTGTGATCGGGGAGTTATCGCCACCACAGGTAAAGTTTAAGAAGAGATCATAGAAACATCCTACTGCCAGTGACTATCTTTCTATTCATTCCCTTTTTGTTTCTAATGCAAAGAAAACAATGTGGCCTGAAAGAATGTACCTACAATTAAAAAGTTAAGATTCTTTTAGAGGTCAAGATGATGCCTACTGGTTAGGCTTTTCCTGGTATGGCCAACTAGGATGCTGGCAGATAGAGCATTTCTCTCACCTGAGTCCCCAAATAATTTAATCACGTTTTCCTCTCCTCTTGGGGCAAAAGTTATATCTAGTGAGAAACTATCCTTACACTGCCAGTTCAGAAGTTATTTTATGCTTAAAGAATGGGTAACCATTTGTTCAAATAAAAAACAGCTAGAAATTCAATAGTATCTTGGGCCTGTTTCCTTGTCATCATTTATAGATGCAGGGAGATCTGTTAAAATCTGGGATGCAGTCTATGATTTAAACAAACCACAAAAAGAATGAGGCCTTGATCAGGTCAATTTTATTAAAAGCCTTTAGATCTTGGAGGATCAATGAATGCAAGAGGGTTAACCCCAAGGGCTCCTGGTTGGTGAACAAACACATCAAAGGGAAATCACATTGTTCCCTTGGCCAACTTCTGACGTTGCCATATTCAGTTGATTTGAAGAGGTGTGGAAAGACAAACACAAACAGTGCAAACGGGGTACAAACACGGAACTCTTTTGTGACATCCATTTAGCCGGGAGCTTTATCTCTTTATTTTTCATGAGGTGGTTATTTTAATAGTAAATTCTGGTCACAACAGTCAACGTCCAATCTGTCATTTCCAACACAATCTTTCTTAAGAGAATATTTCTAGCATATTTGACAGAAAGCACTATCTGTCCATCATTTTCATAGACCCTATGGCCTCACAGGCAGAAAATCAAGGCGAATATGAGGAGAAGCTGGAGGAGTAACGCAGTTATTTTGTGCTCTTTATATTGGTTTGAGAGCATCTGGTCCTTTCCAACCATATATTTGAGGGAGAATTGGTTGTAAGAACAATGTGGGTATTGACGGGGAAATACAAAGTGGACCAGAGTGGTCAGTAGTCTATATGACAAATGGCGATGCTGATGTCATTATCTGAAAGTGAATGTATTCATGCCTAGTAGTGGGCATACAAAGATAATTAAAACATGGTCCCTTCCATCAACAATATGATAATTATGGATTAATAGTCTAGAATTAATATTCTAGATTTGATCATTTAGGGAAGGCCATAATGTGCCTCTATCACAATCATTTAAAGAAATGCATGACATGGATATTCTGTCTAGAATACTTCTGATGAAATTGCTTTGATGGTTGCAAATTGGTGCTCAAGACCCTGTTGAAAAAGTTTCCAGCATTCATTCATGAAGTCAAATGCGAAAACTGTTATATTTATTTAGGTTTTATTTATAGCAGGGAGAAGAATTAATAAATTGACGTAGTATTTGTTTCAAATCTAAACTTGGTGTCCCATTTATGGAAGATCCATGTCAGCTTTACTCTTATAAATCAGAAAAAACCAGAAACAAACAAGAAACAGATCCGGATACCAGCAGTGGCCCATGACCCAGTGGCCGGTCAATACAAGAAGCAGCTGGTTCTTCCTAGTTCAGCCTTCACCTTTCCAACCAGAGGTTTTTAGGTTTCACTCTCTGCTGAGTCAATTGCTCTAGGGGGGAAAAATCTTCAAACTGCATTACATATCACTCATTTCCCTTTCCTATAGATGTCCCCCTCTCTCCCTTCCAGGGGCATTGATTTTCCTCCTTGGGTTTCTGTGAAAGCTTTGCTCCCCAGGTGTCTTTATCTGGCTCGCTGACCAAAGCGTTATTCACACTTCTCCCGGAGCCACGCAGATGCAACACCTGCTGCTCCGGGCTCCGGGGTCCTATGTCTGAAGGACAGTGGTCTGAATTTCTGAAGAGAGCCACGGAAAACCT
Organism: Tapirus indicus; assembly: GCA_031878705.1. Taxonomy (NCBI): domain Eukaryota; kingdom Metazoa; phylum Chordata; class Mammalia; order Perissodactyla; family Tapiridae; genus Tapirus; species Tapirus indicus. The sequence continues at coordinate 10,542,652 of CM062930.1, read as the reverse complement.
TTGAAGGAAAGTGATTTAAGAACTCGGATCTCTGAGGATATAAAGCTCTCGCAGGTGCTTGCTTTTCTGTCACTGTGAGTCAGAAGGTACTTGTGAGATCCTACGGTTCCTCATAAGCAGCTAAGGAGCTCCTCAGTCCTACTCAGTGCTTTCCCGTGGTTCTGTCACATGCCCGGGTCAACCTCTTCGGCCGTGTTTGGCAGATTGGGAATGGACTCAGAGGGGAAATCAGGCTCTATCTTGAGGTACATTGAGAGGCCCTCAGGATGTCCCCACTGCCCCCCATACAGCCAACTCATTACTCTGGTTGTGAACACTGGAGATTTTATGAATGTAATGACAGCAGAAACTTGTTGTGAACAGAGAGCTGAACAGCCATTATCGGAGATCAGAATAGCTGGCCTAATTCATATGTGCTTTACAGTCTATAAAATACGCTCACATACACATCTCATTTGATTCTTACAACCTCAAGGAGAGGCAGGTGAAGCAGGTATCAGTCTAATCTCAGTTTAGAGAAGAGAAAAGTGAAGGCCTGAGAGGTAAAGTGACTTAGAGATCTGCCCTGTGCTCATGGAAAACAGCAGTGGTCGAGAAATTCCCCCACCCTCCTGTGTTCCAGAAAATGGCTTACTGCAAAGAACTGTCCTTCCCCCATGACTTAGAAACAACTCACGGATGACCCCCTTGTTTCCCTATGACACGGCCAGACATAGACCCTCCAAATTCCCATTGTTTGCCTGATAAGTGATTAGCTAACTGTTTGACCAATTAACACAAAATGCCTGCTAACTTGACTGGTCAAACTCTCATCAGACTTCTCTCCTTCCCCTAGGCCCCTGAACTTGGGCCCATGTAAGCCTGAGGCAGCATCAGAATGTGGAACAACTGCTCCTTAAGGCCCCTCTGGAATCGGCTGACCTCAGAGAAAGACATTTCCTGCTTAGCTATCTGATCATGCCATCCATTCATCCCATCCCCCATCCCAGGTTCATTCTAGCACTGCTTACCTCTCCCTATAGAAGAAAATTCCTTTTTGCCTGAACTTTGGGATGATCTTACGATGACAGCATTCTTCCCGTTGCAATAGTCTTTTCAAATAAAGTCCATCCTTATTGAAGTCAGGATTTGGTTTTTATCTGATGGGTCACAGGTTAAGGATCAAAGGTGGTTTCCTGTCACCAGCCTTGGTCACCTACATGATCTGACTGTCACACCTGCTAGGGTGGGTGGTTGAATTGTGGCCCTGACTCCAAGCCCTGCTTATCCAGGATGAGTTCCCATGGCTTACTCTCTGTGCTCTTGCAACATTGCACCCTATCGGAGTCTCTGGAATAACGCTCTTTCTCAAGAAGTGAAGGGCAACCTCCAATGACATCTGGTGCTCCAGGGAAGATTTATGTTGCTTTTTTTACGGTGGTGTTTTATCTTAACCTGAGAACAAGTCATCTGTGTCCCACAGAGGAGTGAAAGGGAGGAATGAAACAGGAATTCAGGATGGAAAAACGAGAAATCTTCCCAGTGGTTGACATTTTGTTTGGGATGAATGCCAGGGATATCAGATATTCTTATTTAGAGATGAGTTAAAAAAATCCAAAGCCATTCCATTTTGTTCAGCTTAAAGAGCAGTGCCGAGAACCACACATGTGCCAACATGCTGTTTAGAGATGCTGGAGGTACAGATGGACAGGTCAGCCTTGCCTCAAAGGCTTTATGGTTAAGGATTCAGATGCATGACCTGGTCTGGAGAAGCAAGTTCAGGATCACCTGCAAACTGGGCAATCGGCTCTTTAGTACTTGGGCAGCAGTCTCAGTAATTGTGTAGCTTCTTGACCTACTTCATAGATTTTTCTTTTCCACAATATCAACTATAGTGGAAGCATTTCATGTAGAAATTTTGAATTTTATTATTATATCCACTTATAATGATGTAATCTATGAGCTTTGCAGCCAATATTTCTGTAGCTTGTTGATTCATGTGAGGCTACAGGTCACCACACATTATACACTCTCAAGTTTGCTCTGGAGAAACCTTCTCAATGAGCCACCTGTGACATTACCTGCTTTTGTGGCTGGATTCCTTAAAATCCAATATATTGCGAAGGATATGATCAATAAGCAGATGGCTCAAGCCCATACACATGCCAAGAAATGAGGCATCTAATTAACAGTTAGACAAGGGTGTGAGGCAACTGCAGAAGGGGAGTGGAGACCCTGCTTGGGCTGGGAGACCCCTGGAGAAGAGAACCAGGGCTGGTGGTGTGACATGTCAACACGGGGTAGCTGTTGGGAGTGAGAACACAGCCAGGGCCTTCAGGCTGTGCTCATTAGGGCTTCACAAAATTCCCAATTATATTTTGACCTGGCCCTGAGCAAGGCCCCTTCTCATTGCTCTGAAAAAGGAGTCAATGGATCAAAAAGAACACTCAATTTGAAATTCTGCATGGGTTTGGCTCTGAAGCTAAGTTGGTTGAACACAGAAATGAGGTGTTCTCTGCAGCCAGTGATGGCCACGGAAGGACAGAAGTAAAGGCAGGCTCTGGAGTGGGGCTGTTTGGTGCCCTGCACAAAGGGCAGAAAGAGACGATTTGCAAGAAGAGGCCAGCACACCCCTTGCAGTGAATCCCTGAGTGATGTTTCAGTTAATCTATGAGTCCTACCAAGCATATCAAGAGAGCGGTGACACCTTCCTATCCCCTGTCACTAGGCTCTGACAGGAACAGAAGGTGGCTTTTCTCTGCTCTGTACCTGGGAGAGCCCACCACAGAGAGTCCCCTGGCACCAGGGAACTGAGTTCACTGTGCCAGCTCTCCCTGTGATATGTGGAATGTATTACCAACCCATGGTCAGCCTGATGTTCCCTTGTTGACTGTTTTGTTATTGTGCTTCCATTGTTTCCCCAGCTAGGGCCCTACATGATGTTTCTACGTGAAATGCAGACTTGGGAAGAGAAGAGAGTGCCTGGAGTCTGATATATCCTGAGACAAATCTCCTAATGCTCCTGGGACCAATTAAGACAGAGGAGGTCAAGATTGTACCTGTGGGAGGTGACGTATCTTTCACGTCTGTTGACACAGTCTTGTGAATTAGGATTAGCACCTTGACAACAAATAAACACATTAAAAACAAAGTTAGTGCAACTTTTCTCTTTCTTCATCTGCTTTCCCTTCTTTCTTGGAGAGGAGAAATGCAAGTAGCTGAGTGAATCACATTAGCATTCTCTGCTTCTTGTTCTGGGGGAAAAAGACAATTGGTTGGATTCTGTGGGCAGACAAGTGCACTAATCAACTACAGGTAATAAAATGATACTCAGTGTGATTGTTAATTTTACATGTCATGACTTGGCTAGGCTGTGGTGCCCAGCTATTTGGTCAAATACTAGTTTAGATGTTGCTGTGAAGGTATTTTTTCAGATGTGATTAACATTTAAATCACTAGGCTTTGAGTAAAGCCAATTATCCTCTATAATGTGAGTGGGCCTCATCCAGTCAGTTGAAGGTCTCAAGAGCAAAGATTGAGGTTTCCAGAAGAAGAAGGAATTCTGTCTGAAGACTGTAGACATAGAAATCCTGCCTGAGTTTCTAGCCTGCAGATTTTGGACTCAACACTGCAACATCAACTCTTACTTGAATTTCTAGCCTGATGGCCTGCCCTACGGATTACGGACTTGTCATCATCCCCCACAATTGCATGAGGCAATTCCGTAAAATAAATCTCTCTCTCTCTCTCTTTCTCTCTCTCTCTCTCTCTCTCTCTCTCTCTCTCTATATATATATATATATCCTATTTCTCTGGAGAATGCCGACTAATATATGCATTCTGTCTATTCTAGATAAAGTGCTCTCCCTGACCAGACGCATTGGCTAACACTAGCCTAGTTGCCTGCAAGTATGGGATAGCATGATTATTTCCAGGAGTGGAAGCCTAGAGTAGAGATTATTTTTTTCCTCCCACCCCCTGTTCTCCATCCTCTGTTCTTATCTTAATCTTTCCAATCTACTCTTTGGCTCCGAGAGCATTACCTAATTTTATACTCTTCTGTCTCCAAAGACGAAATTAAATAGAGTACCTATTCAGACAATTCAGACCAAAAAGCTACCTTTCTTTGGTGGAATTTATGGGTTCAACTCTCTTTTGAGATCTTGGCTAAAGAAGACTTTTCTGGAAGATGTTACTCTGCTATTCCTGGCAGGCCTTGGTCAAGTTGCTGATTTATTATTTTAGATGGTTTTGACATGGCTTAGAATGCAAAAGTACCATTTTTTAATGTGTATTTATTTTCAGGGACCCCATGGGCCTTAGCCCATATCTGCACCTCCAGGTGGCTTTGGTCTTATTTAAATGTTAAACATCTCAGTGGCTGGTCAGGCATTAGGAGCCCTGCTAGGAATGATGCATCAAAATGAGTGTTTCCACCTAGTGTTATCTTGGGGTCACCATCCACATTGTATAGGAAATGGAATGACAAATAATTTGCAAAGGGAACACAGTGAAGCTACATAATTCCTATTGTAGGTTGGTTGATTCTGTCACCACGACTTAAAAGCTGGCATTGACATTGAACCACTGCCTGCAAAGAGAGGAGAAATAACTTCAAATCTGCTGTAAAACCATATGTAGCTTAACTCAGTGGACGGTGATGCCAGCCCTCTAAACATTCAAATGGGATTTTAGGCACTTACTCGGCTTACTACAGGGGGATTTTTAAATTGAATGGGTGACATACAGCATTGGGGAAAAATAGTAAAATATTACATTTAAACCAGATAAACTGTTCCAATACAAAAAGCAAGCAGACATGGAAGCACAATTTAAGTGTGGCATTGGAACTGTTTTGCTTTTTCAATTTGGCCACTAGCTTTTGGGATCAGGTGAGAGGAGGTATTTTTAAAAATTTCTTTTGCTAATTTTGATAAAATGCACATAACAGAATTCCATCTTAACCATTTCTAAGTGTGTAGTTCACTAGCGCTACGTACATTCATATTGTTGTGCAATAAATCTTGAGTACTTTTTCATCTTTCAAAACTGAAACTCTATACCCATTAAATGACAACTTCCCCTCCCCCAAGTCCCTTGCAACCATCATTCTACTTTCTGTTCCTATGGGTTTTACTACTCTTGATACCTCCTATAAGTGGAATCAAATAGTATTTGTCTTTTTGTGACTGGCTTATTTCACTTAGCATAATATCCTCAAGGTTCATCTATGTTGTAGTGTGTGTGAGTAGTTCCTTACTTTTTAAGACTGAATAATATTCCATTGTATGCACACACGTTTTGTTTATCCATTCATCCATCGATGGCCATTTGGGTTGCTTCTACCTTTTGACTATTGTGAATAATGCTGCCATAAACAGGAGTATATAAAATACGTCTTCAAGACCCTGCTTTCACTTATTTTGCACATACATCCAAGAGTGGTATTGCTGGATCATATAGTAATTCTAATTTTTTGAGGAACCATTGTACTGTTTTCTATAGTGGCTGCACCATTTTACATTCCTACCAACAGTGCACAAGTGTTACAGTTTCTCCACATCTGTGCCAATATCCTTACTGTTTTCTGTCTCTTTGTTTATTTATTTAGTTGGTTGGTTTTGTTTTTTTTTGACAACAGCCATCCTAATGAATGTGAGGTCAAGATGTAAGTTCTGGAGGTAGAAGTGTAGGAATGATGCTACATGAAAGTAAGGAACTGAGCTGAGCTGACTGGGGGAGAAGGTTTCTAGCTGTGTTTCCAGACTGCACACAGGGATTAAAGGGATCAGTGTTTTGATGGCTAGCTCCTTCCACATACCAACTCAGAAAAGTGGACCTCTCTATCAACTCTGGGAATAGGGATCTTGTGCATTTCTGGCTTCTGGGGAGGGAGGAAACTCAGAGTTGAGTGTCCTGGTTAGGTTCGGGCAGGCTCAGGGCTCACCATTTCTGTCCTCTGAAAGACTATTCTAATGTGCACCACTGCCAGGGAGACAGACTCTGTTATGGGCTGAATTGTGTCCCCCTAAAATTCATACATTGCCCCAGAATGTGACTGTATTTGGAAATAGGATCTTTAAAGAGATGGCTAAATTAAAAGGAGGTCATATGTGTGGTCTCTAATCCAATATGACCAGTGTCCTTATACGAAGAAGAGGTTAAGACACAGACACACAGGGGGAGGACCGTGTGAGAACGCAGGAAGATGACAGCCACCTGCAAGCCAAGGAGAGAGACCTCAGAGGAAAGTGACCCTGCTAACACCTTGATTTTGGACTTCTGGCCTCTAGAACTGTGAGACAACAAAATTCAGTTGTTTAATCCATTCAGTCTGTGGTCCTTTGTTATGGCAGCCAAAGCAAACTAATACAGGCCCTCAGACCTCCTCTTTTTCTATAGTCACTCTTTTGGCAGTCTCATTCCATTCATGCTTTAAATACCATTTCTATGCTGATGCTCCCAAATCTGAATCCCTCTCTGTGGACCCCTAGGCTTTATCTATTCAACCACAAAGTCTGCATTCTCCCCTGGGAAGTCTAACAGATATTTTTAATTCAACATGTGTAATTGTTATATTAAATAAGCCCATCTCAAGCCATAATTAAAACAGACTTTACTTTTAGTTTTCCATTGTGTCTTTAAAGTTTATTCAGTAACTTTCCCTTGGTCCCAGATATGAATTCCATCAGTCCACAACTTTTTTGCTCATCCTTAGATATTAAAAATGCTTAGTGGTCACTTTAGGTAGCAAATACAGTCTCAATTCAGAAATTGGAATGGTCCAGCTTGAACTTGATTTAATGTCAGATCTTTTCCCTTCCACAGACTCAGACTTGCTCCAAGCTGGAAACCTGCTGTGGCCTGCTTGACAACTGGTCAACTGGGGATTCTGGTTGGGAGGTTAGACAGCTAGTTAATGATTTAGGGTGTGTTGCACATCAGCATGGACTAAGCCCATCTAGCAGATTTTGTGACCCTCTCAGGTAAGTGAAGTGAATGAATTCACCTCTCCTGTCTTTTTTTTGTGTGTGAGGAAGATTAGCCCTGAGCTAACATCCATTGCCAATTCTCTTTTTGCTGAGGAAGATTGGCCCTGGCCTAACATCCGTGCCCATCTTCCTCTACTTTATATGGGACGCCGCCATGGCATGGCTTGATAAATGGTGCATAGGTCCCCACCTGGGATCCGAACCCGCGAACCCCGGGCTGCCAAGCGCGAACTAAACTGCTGCGCCACTGGGCCGGCCCCACCTCTCCTGCCTTTTTTAAAAGCGAGAAGCTTTTGTTTCAGAGAGGATATGAGACTCACCCAAGATTACACAAGGAGTCACTAATACATCCAGGACTTGAAAATCTGTCCAATTCCAAAACTCATGATCTTCCATCTATACTGGTGTTTTTCAAACTAGGGCCTTAGAGCACTAGGAGGGTTCAGGCCATCTTTGGGGGCTGGAGTGGGTTTAGGGGGGTATTAGTTTTAGTTTGGGGGAGTATTGGTTTTCTAGCGCTGCAGTCACAAAATACTACAAACTGGGTGGCTTAAAACAACGGAAATTTATTCTCTCACAGTTCCAGTTCTGGACACCAGAAGTCTGACATGAAGATGTTGGCAGGGCCACGCTTCCTCCAGTGCCTCTAGAGGAGGCTCCTTCCTCGCTTCTTGCAGTTTCTTGTAGCCCTGGGCGTTACTTGGCTCCTGGCAGCATCACTCCAATCTCTGCCCCTGTCTTCACATGGCTGTCTTCCCTCTGTGTGTGTGTCTTCAGGCGGCTATCTCCTCCCTGTGTGTCTCTCTCGTCTGCCTATAGGGACACTGGTCATATTGGATTAAGGGCCTACCCTAGTCTAGTGTGACCCCACCATAATTTAACTAATTACATCTGTGAAGACCCTATTCCCGAATAAGGTCACATTCACAGGTACCGGGGGTTAGGATTTCAACATATTCCTTCTGGGGGACACAATTCAATCCATAACAGGGGGTGAGAAGAGGCCATGTAAGTGGGGTTCTTATCTTCACCCCAATTTCAACAAGGGCTGCCCGACTTTGGCCTGGTTAATACTTTAGGGTCCCTCGAAGGACTTTGAGAAAGGTGCCACCGCTGAGTGATCTATTGAAAACGACCTGTCTATCGTATGCCACCTCTTACAAAGAAATGGCAAACACACCATTCAACTGGCTTAGAAACTGCTTTCGCTTAAGGCTTTATAACTCCAATTTTTCTTCCACATGCCCTCTTATTCAGCTTGGGCAGGGCACAAACGGCCAGTCACTGCTGATGGGAGTTGCTCTCGAACCACTGAGCATAGAGTGAATAGCATGTGTGTGGCCATTCTCTCCATCTCTGCTCCCTTTGAGTCCCCTCGAATTGCCATATGTGCAATGCACGTGTGGTCTGTACCCCTTGGGGGCTCTGTGTCAAGTATTCTATCCCTTGTGCTTTCTGGTGCCCATGGAACCAGCGGCGTCCTTTAATTAAAGGCGGTGGGTGGCACGATGACAGGATTAGTATCAGTGTCTGGCCTCCCTAAGGACCAGAGAACATTGTGGCTGAAGTTTTCCCATCTGCATAACCGAACTGTTCATATGTTTATGAAAAATCTAAGAGGGGTGGCACTTCTTGGCTTGTTGTCTGCTCTACCTGCTTCAGGAAAATAGTAGAGATGAGTCCCACAGGAATTGTTTGGCTGTTTCACTTAATCAAAAATGTAAGGTGCTACGGCTTTAAATGCATTGCTATTCTGCCTCTTGCTTCACTGCGGAATGAACAACAACGACGTTCTGCTGAACATCAATTACAGACGCTTTAGGAAGGGCTCAGCAGTTTTGTGACAATGAAGCTGTATTCCTCAAGTGTAATGAACCAAAAAAAAAAAATCTGGTTTTCATGCAGCACTAGTACAGACCCATGCCCTGGCCACGTAAGATCCTTTTCTGCTTTATTGTGGGTTTGGAAGGTGCAGGGTGTTCACTCAGCCTTGTGGGCACAAACGTGAAAGGAACATTCTGGCTAAGGAACTGAGCTGAAATGAATATCAGGGACAGAGCTTTTGCCAACTAATTATAGATGGAATATTCAAATACAGAGTTTGCAAAGTGCCAGCTACCTAGTGGTCCCATCCCTAAAGCCCCCTCCCCGCCACATACACAAGAAAAGGGTTTAGAAATATCATCAACTCAGAGTAAATTCTTTTACAAATCCAATATTTATTTTATTTTATTATGTACAAAAAGTAAACTCCACGTAAACATAAAGCCAAATAAAATCCTTTCAGCTTCACTGACTTCAATTGCCATTATCTTACAGTCACAATGAATTATTTAAACAGTAGACTGTCACCACATGTTACATTTGCTATACAGAAGGAATGTGATATTTGGCTAGTTTAAGAATGTTGAATAGAGAAAAAGAGATCATAAAGCAGCTGGAGTAGGGGGGAGGGGCGGGGGGAATCAAAGGATTTTGAGATAATCACTCCATTAAAAGAAATAATCTAAACAGTGAATCTCCAATCAAGAATAATGTAGTTAAAGGCCCCAACTCACTCCTACTTGGTTGACCCAGCATAAGAGGCCCAATGGTACTTTATAGTCACTTTGCATTTTCATTTTCCCCGAGGATGTGGATTACTGATTGTGAAACCAATACAACGGGGTTGTGGGACACCTAAACTGTGAGTTCAGAGCAAGGTTTGCAGAGTACCATCGTTTCTAGAGGAGATTCTGGTAGCAGGGGAGACATCTGGAATTGAGCACAGGAATGGTGTGTTAGGATCAACTCATAATGTCTTTGCTGATTTAAGGCAAAACGAAAATACTCTGGGTAAAAAATGAGGCCAATGATCGCATCGCATATGCAAAGATTTTTTTTAAAAGCTGAATCACGTAGTTTTACTCTTCTTGCTAAACGCAGTTATTAAAAGGCTTTTCAAGAAATTCAGCATCTTTACATAACCATGTCTCTCAAGCCATCTATGTATGGGTTTGTTCTAAACCTGTTAGCTCCTTGGGCCAGTTTCTTCGCCTGCAACCTGCACACCCAGTTCTCTTGGAAGTAGGCAACAATTTCATGAGAGTGACTGAGGACAGAAATTGACTTGTTATGATCTCTAAATATTGTGTGCATATTTAAAAAAAAAAACATGAGAAAAAGAATATGCTTTTTGAAATTCAGAACCTGTAGTTTGTAAAACTACTATCATCATTTTAGCATGAGCTCAGTGCTGACCTTTTCAGATCAATCTTAAATAATAAATTCTCCCAGAGAGGTATTCCTAGTGGAGGTGGGAAAAACATAAACTAAAGCTATAGTTCCTGTACCATAAATATCAGCCACTTTGGGCTTAGCACTCTTTCAGGGGGTGACAATAATACATGAGAGCATATATGAATATACATCTTAGTTACATAGACAGAATATATGAAACTTTTGAACAATCTACATCTGGTGTTGATATGGTTTCTAATATAACCAATACTGCCATTATGCAATTTCTTGAACACATGGTAATAACACGCCATATACACAGCTTTGACAGACCAAGTTTTATGCCTCCCTATGGCAGCACAAGAATCAGTTTGAAAAAATCTATGACAAGTTGGAATTAAATTAGGTATCAATTACAGATTGCTCACTGGACAATGGAGGAAAATATTAGAAAAAGATTTTCACTGCTAGACTGCCATTTGCATTGATTTCTACCTATATATCCAGAAGGTCATCTCCACTTTCGTCACTCTCCACGGTCAGCTGCCGGGTCCACCACTTCTTAACTTCGGAGCCACAGGAAGCTGCATCAGTCATGGGGTTCATTTTGCACACTACAGATTTCATTGTTGTCCGCCCTCCAAACCGTAGGTTGACCGAAGACACTGAATGGCTTATTGGTTTTGGTGCTGTGGAATTAACAAGAGTCCCGTGAGCAACACGGTGTTGTCTCACCCTACTGCAAGTCATTCCTGAAAAGCCATGGTATTCCCATCAGTAATGCCATTGGCAAATGAGTCTTATCCACAGATGTTAAGTATAAAACTTTTTCAGCACTTGATTCTTTATATTCAAATTGCCTTTAAAATTATGTTCATGGATGATTAGTAATACCACTTGAAAAAAAATGCTGCTTTCCCCTGGTACTTTGAGATAATTATGAAAACTAAAAAATCACTAAAAGTGCCAATTTGGGCAAATATAAGTGCCACAGAAATATGTGTGAGTTGGTGTTCATTAGTATATATGTATAAAGAAAACAACAAAGGAACAGAAGGGATTGTGTAATTGATAGTGAAGGGAGAGGGAGGGATGTAGAGAGGGTATGGAAAGAAAGATGTAACTAATTTTTTTTGTAAAAATAAATTGAAGTTTAGCATCAGTGAAAAAAGAGTGATTCACGGACAGATTTAAAAGACACTCAGGGCATTCATCTTTCCAATCCACGTGTCCAAATAAAGCAGTGTGTGTGAAGACTTTGTCGATACACTTATGGCTTTGGGATTCCACAGTCATGGTTTGGGGGGGGGTCTCACTTCTGTGACCTGTAGATGTGTAACCAAGGTCAAGTTCATGTCTTTGAACCCAAGTTTCCCCAATTACAAAATGAAGAGAATACAAGCATCCTCATTGGACTATTGTGAGGATTAAAACAGATTAAATGAGATGACTCAAGAAAATGCATAGCAGAACTACCACATGATCCAACAATCCCACTTCTGGGTATATATCCTAAGGAAATTAAATCACTATCTTGAAGAGATATCTGCACCCCCATGTTCACTGCAGCATTATTCACCATAACCAAGACATGGAAACAACCTAAGTGTCCACAGATGGATGAATTAATAAAGAAGACATGGTGTGTGTGTGTGTATACATATATATATACACATATATATATACACACACACACAGAATATTATTTATCCTTAAAAAAAAAAAGAAGGAAATCCTGCCATTTGTGACAACATGGATGAACCTGGAGGACATTTCTCAAAGTGAAATAAGCCAGACACAGAAAGAAAAATACTGCATGATCTCACTTATATGCAGAGTCTAAAAACATCAAATTAATAGAAGCAGAGAATAGAATGGTGGTTACCAGGGGCAGGAGTGGGGTGGGGGAATGGGGAGATGTTGGTCAAAGGGTACAAAGTTTCAATTATGTAGGATGAATAAGTTCTAGAGATCTAATGTACAGCATGGCAACTATAGTTAATAATACTGTATAGTATACTTGAAATTTGCTAAAAGAGTAGATCTTAAGTGTTCTCATCACACACACAAAAATGGTCACTATGTGAGGTGATGCATATGTTAGCTTGGTAACAGCAATCATTTCACAATGTTTATGTTTATTAAAACATCATGTTGTACACCTTAAATATATACAACTTTTATTTTTTTATAAAAATAAAAACCAGGCTCTGCTGTTGACAATTCACTCTCTAAAATGCTGCCAAGTCAGTCTTCCCAAAGCATGAATTCCAAATGTCATGCCTTGCTCAGAAATCTTCACTGGTTCCTAATTGCCTACAGGATGAAGTTGAAACCACTCAGCCTGTAATTTCAAGCCTTTCATGGCCTGGCCCCACCACCTACTCAATCTTTTTTTCTATCACTCCCAGCTTTGTTTAACCAGGCAGAAGCTAGGTTCTCTCTGATCTCTGAATAATAAACTCCTGGGTATGACAAAAGATATTTTCCTCTCTGGTGTTAAGATCCACGGAATAACTTTTGGCCTCAAAATCTAAGTTACACTGTCTTCTGCTTTGTGGAACAGACACGCTACAGAAGAGTTTGCAACATCATCCATCTTCTCACGTGGACTGGGCTAAGAAGGGGCCCAGTTAAAGAGCATTAGGAAGGCCGGACTCGACCATGAACCTACAGAGTCATGTACAGAGAAACCCACGACCTGAGGACATTGGGCTGGGCAGGTCATTGCTCCCCTCCACCCCGGAGTGCCCTTATGGGATTATCCTGGCTTTCTGGTCCTCTAGAAGAAAGTTCTCTCACTAGATTAGTAAAATGAAGAAAATAATAGGATTGTGAGGATTACATGAGGGAACACACGTAAGGCACTTACAATAGTGACTGGCATACAGTAAATACTATAACATATATTATATTACATTATATTACACGACATAAGTTTTGTTGTTCCTTCTTTGAGAACTCTGGCATTTTCTGAAGGATTGTATCCATCCTCTCCCTCTTAGATTAAATAAATTTTGCCTGTTTTGAGAATGCCTTGAATGCACACAGGAAGCCCTCGGAAATCTCTTCCTCTTTCTTTCTAGATCTTGTTAATCTGTGCTGCCTTCTCCACCGCAGCAGCTGAAAACGAGGGCTAATGTGGTTCTATTTAGAGAAGTTATTTTGAGGGCAATGTTTCTGATAAGGGGATATATTTTTCATTGTTTCACTGTCTATAAATAGCTTCAGACGCAGACCTGTATTTTGAAATCCAAGACCCATAACAAACACAGGGTGTAGACACCTTTAAAATGCCTCCACTGAGGGAGAAAGGGCTCGAGGGACATACCCGAGGGCAGACGCCACTGCCCGAACTTCCTCTGGGGTTTGCCGGCGGCGTCTGCTGCGTCCTGCCGGCTTCCTCCTCGGTCCGACAGTGTGGGGCTCAGAAGCTGCTGCTGGCTGCTTGTCTGCAGGGGGAAAATAAAGCAGGTATCTTGAATGCTCTCCGCCGTCTCTCTGCACCAGCCGGGACCCTCATTTTGTTTTCAGAAAGGAAGAAAATACGGCAGGAAAACAAATGGGAAGAACAATGTGGACGCATACTGACCACAGTGGGGAAAGGAAAAGTTAAAATGGGTAAAAAGAGTCAAGGAAAACCAGAGTCTCCATTGCACATCGTGAAGAAAGCAGCCGCGACTCCGCAGGGAGCGCCTTTCCCTGGGCATTCCTCCGTACACCTCCACCCGCAAGGCCATGGCGATTTGACCAGGGCAAGGAGGGGAGGTGGGGCAGCGGACACAGCCTGGTTTGGGGAAGTATACTCTTGCCAACCTGGAGGTCAGTGGCTAGAGCTTCAGGAAGAGAGTTCTTAGCAGACAAGGTTCTGTGATGGGCCCCCGAGAGAACGAACCTCTTCTCAGTTAAGTCAAAGTCAAAGAGAAATGGTCAGACTCTACAGATTTTGCCCGCTGTGTGGTTCACCAGCACCTTCCGCTTTCCTGATGAATGCCTTCATCTTCACATCTCTTCAGTATCCCCTCTTGGTTTTTTGGTTACCCCCTTAGGCTTTTTTACTAAAATCAGAGAGCTCTGCCATCATCTCTTTCCCTGCTCCACGTCTCACTGGCTGTCCTGACCTCGTCCAGGCCCCATACACGAAGCATTGCCAAGCCATCCTCAGGGCAGACAGGTGGCAGGGTCATTGTAGAAGCCTCTGCGTCCTCCCTTCATTGACTGTCCTTGCACAAGTCCCTGCAGTGGCATTCCTACAGGCTGGGGGGATAACAGCATAAAATCCAAACTGGGGTATGGAACACGGAGAGGCTCGGAGCATCCTGCTGGGCTGTGGAACCTCGGGCTTCAGTACTCATCGCTGGCCCCAACTGTCACTACACACCATGAAGCCTGACGCTGCCAGGGGGCTTGTCACAGAACACTGGATCAGCCCAGCCGATTCATAACTGTATCCCCACAAAGAGCAGGACTGCCTGCCAGCTGCTTCTCACAGCGCAAGGCTCTCCAGGACGCTGGTGACTATGCTTTTTTCATGGACATGTAGATTGAGCTTGGAAGCGAAAATATGCTGTGCCCTAGCAAACAGAAGGTCCTCAAGCTAATCCTCCCTGAATTCCATGTGCTTTTCTGATGCCCAACTAAGGCAGGACAAGTCCTCAATGAGTCTATTTATATAGAGGTTGAAGCCCAGTTAGAAACATTTTCACTCATTTCACTGCAAATTTCAATGATTTGGTGAGAAGAAAACGTTTAGGGCGGAGCTTTAGGCAAACCATGCTCTCCTAAGTCATGTAATGTGGCTGGACACAAATTAAACCCTTATAGACGTGAGGTTAACTCTTACGACAAAAGTCAACAGAATTATTATGTTTAGGGCATTCACTTTTTTTAGTATTCATACAAATCAGATTCTTTTGAAATAACCTCAACTGTTTCCAGGTTAGCAAAGACATAAACATAATCTGGGTCAACATGTTCCAATTTTTTTTTACTTAAAAACTTCCAATTAGAAATATTGTCACCTTGTCTGAAATGGCTATGTGAACAGCACCAATTTATTTTTTCTTTTAAAAAATGCATGGAATATCTGTGGATGCAGGACAGCTCCTATGCGTACCTCAGGTTGCATATTATTATCCTGACTGTTGGCGTTCATGTCCTCACTGGGCTGTGTGGTCTCGATACTGGGGGGATTCAGAAACCGGCTCAGCTCCTGTTGTTGGCTCTCTCTCAGGCTGTGGATGATGCTGCATGACTGTTGCTGTTTCTATGGAAATATGATTGTTCTTTCAGGAACAGAAAAATCAGCCCAACATCCCCTGCCCCCCACCACTCAAATCGTATTTCCTTCTCTCCTTTCCAAAGAACCTGCATGCTTGGTGACCTCTTAGGAACTTCCAAATAAGGATCCTTAACTAATTTCGCTGATGAGTATCAGATTGATATAAGGGAGGGCTTAGAGACTCAGGAATTGCCTTCCCCTTCTGTTGTCATTTGCGTAACAATTGGAATAGTTATGTTCATTGATAGGAGCTTGTGTTTTACTTAAAATAGAATTTTTAAATCACTGTTTTTTTCCCTTCCTATTGTATTTTATGCTCATTAAGCCAGTGTGGATGGCCCTTTCCTCCAAGTGGTAAGAGGCAGAAAGCTTTAGACAGATGAGTGAAACCCTTGCTCTTGTCTTGGTTCTGGACTGGGGTGGGCCAATCCAGGAGGCCAATCTGTCTTGGCACAGACGGAGGCTAGGATGGTCTGGTGGTGAGCCGGCACTCCCTGTGCCTTCTCAGGGCCTGTGGAGGGCAGATGTGATCCCTGGAGCCAGCAGAGCTATGCTGGGGCAGCTGTGACAGTGCCCTGCTATAGGAGGTTGGGGTGTTTTGTTTCTCTGGGGCCCT
Source organism: Tapirus indicus (assembly GCA_031878705.1). Taxonomy (NCBI): domain Eukaryota; kingdom Metazoa; phylum Chordata; class Mammalia; order Perissodactyla; family Tapiridae; genus Tapirus; species Tapirus indicus. The sequence goes on along the minus strand of CM062930.1, from coordinate 10,526,565 downwards.
TTTCTTTACCAATAGAAAGATATGTTTCTGCAGTTGATGTTGTTCTGAGAAATAGGATAAAAAAATAGCCATTATGTGTAAATGTTTAGTGATTAATTTGATTTTTTTCTCCCTGTGTATACATCAAAAGCACTCATAAAAGTAATTACCTAATAGAAATGCCCATTGTAAACATGGTATATGCCAACACACTATATGTTCATTGATTTGTGGGTTAGAGAATCTGATAGTTCAGGAAGCAGCAAACATATCATTAAACTTCCAGGACAGGTGGTCTTTAATTAAAGACCAAACAACATTATCAACAATATGCTGGAATTTTTAGGAGCATTTTAAAAGTAGTTTTGTAAATTCAGTTGCCAGTCAATATGTAGAGATTTTTGGGTTTTGAACATTTGAGTTTAATTAATGGAGATCATAAAGATTTTAATTCAGTAAACTACTTTTTAAACATTCATGCTATATTTCCATTGAATATATGGAAACTTCTTAGGGACTCTGCTCAAGAGGGTGGGGCTGAATTGGACCAGAGTTAAGGTTTGAACCATCATCTGACCGTCATAAGTGGATGAAGTTAACATAGTTGAGGGGCTATAAGGCTCATCACAGAAGGATCTAATCCTGTTGTTTATGAAGCTCTTTTTTCCCTCCTCCCCCTTCTTCTTTGAGAGGAGGAGATAAAACCCCAGATGCTTCTAGCTCACTCACGGCTCTGATGCGCTTTAAACACTTTTTCAGCCACATGCGGATGGTCTGCTTGGCCACTTCCTCCTCAATGGTGTACTCCAGCTGCTCCCTTGCAAGCAGCTCCTCCAGCTGCAAACTCTTCCGGATGTCAACCGACCGGTAGGAGAGCATGCTGGAGGTGAAAATATAACAGCAATCGCTGGTCTGATTCAGCTGGGATTTAGACTCTTAGATATTTCAAAATCCAGTGGGGACATCACTCAATCCAACCAGTGTGGCATCCTGATGCCACCTGATTAGCTGGGTGTCTTGGGCTAGATATGTCACCTCTCTGTCTCTCTTCTCTCATCTATAAAACAGGGATAGTCGTGGTACCTGCCTTATTAAATAATTAAATGAGTTACTATTTGCGAGGTGCTTACAAGAATAAGTGCCATATAAATGTCTGTAAAACAAAAGATCCAGACTAGACCCTGATCTACATTATCAGCTGCTTAAGTTAAGACTCTGGAACTTTCCCTGCAGAAGTAAGCCTGCTCCCTCTATACTTTCTTCACTTCAGCTCCAACAGGTGATGGTTAATATGGCTTGGCTGTGGGACATGCATCCCCCCCACCCCTTTCCCTCTCAATTTATCTCATTTGTCCCCTGGATTTTCTTCATTAATTTTAGATGGATGCAAAGCCAGGGTTGAATATTCATTCCCAGGCTGCCCTTGGCATAATAGGGCCAGACAGTGGCAAATAAAGCCAACACAGCTGATATGTTGCATCAGGGCCTCTGGGCAATAAGGCTACTCATGCGTCCAGACTGAGAGGTCTACAGCCAAAGGAAGATGCAGTCCTTCTGGCAGCTTGGTGCTCCCTGGTGCAGCTGCAGGATCCCAGGTTATTGCTCAGGGCTGCCTGCCCCGGCTGCGAGCTCAGTTCCATCTCTGTAGCCCAAATCACGGCACCGAGGTGCCTGAGAGCCTCCCCATGCAGCACTGGTTCACTGAGCTGCTCTTCTTTGCTAAGGCCCCTCCCACCATGGAGGAATAAAGTAGATTTGCTCTTCCTTTCTTCCCTGCTTGGTCAAGAATTTCATCATTGCTGGACCGTGTTCGTCACATCCTGAGCTACAGGGATAGGGAGGGCAAACGATGCCATCATCGACTTCGCCTGGGTCCATTTTATTGGAAGCATCACTAAGTTCCAAAGAGGCTGAGTATTAATTATTAATGACAGTGATATCTCTACGTGCCTCACTTTCAGCCTAAAAATATTTGTCACTAGGAGGAAAGGGTAAATGACAAGAGAGAGATGGCATCTTTTGCTATTCATATGTATCTTCTGCCTCATCTTTTTCTGCCTTTAAAAAGTTTGCTCCTGGAAGAAGTGAATAGAGGGAGGTCAAACTGACAACTTGAGAAAACGCCTCATAGATCCTTCCTGTTTTGGTCTTTTTTCAAATTCCAGTCACAAGCATATTTCTGCATACATGAATGTTCCTGAAATTTGTGACACAATACCCAACATTTAACTTGTCAGGTATTTGCAACATGATGAAAATAGCTACTGCTGGTAGAAGGTTCTTGACTTTTTCTGTGGCATGGACTCCTTTGGCAGTAGAGTCTATGGAGCATTTCTAAGAATAATGTTTTAAGTGCATAAAATAAAATACATATTATTACAAAGGAAGCCAATTATATTGAAAATACAGTTCTCAAATTATTCTTTTTAAAAAGGCGGTGATATAGTAACGTAAGTGATTCTTTATTACTGCATTTAATAACATCTAGTTGAGGTCAAATGACTACTATAACTTAGAAGTACGGGTGAGCATAAAGGATATTTTAAGACATCAGCCACTGCAGTAATGTGATTGGAAAATATCTGATTTCTACTGGTGACAAAGATGCAGGTATTGTTAATACTGCTGTGGTTTGTTGCCTACATTCATCATTGAAGAAAATGCTGTACTTCTGGAGTGATTAGTGAAAGTAAAGATGTAACTGTTTCTCCTTCCAAGTCTATGGACCTCTGAATTTTATCCATGGACTCTTGTTTAAGAAGCTCTTATGGGTTGAATTGTGTCCCCTCAAAAAAGGATATGTTGAAGTCCTAACCCCCAGTACCTCAAAATGTGATCTTATTCAGAAATAGGTCATTTAAGATGTAAATAGTTAAGACAAGGTCACACTGGAGTAGGGGGGCCCTTAATCCAATATGACTGGTGTCCTTATAAAAAGGAAATTTGGACACAGAAACACACACACGCACACACACACACAGGGAGAATGCCATGTGAAGATGAAGGCAGAGATTGGGGTGATGCTTCTACGAGCCAAGGAACACCAAAGAGTGCCAGAAAATGACCAGAAGCTAGGACAGAGACCTGGAACAGATTCTCCCTCACAGCCTCAGAAGGAACCAACTCCACCACCTTCGTCTCAGACTTCCAGCCTCCAAGTCTGTGAGACAATAAATTTGTTGTTTAAACTGTGCAGTGCGCGGTATTTTGTCAGAGCAGTCATAGCAAACTAATACAGAAGCCTCTCAGAGAGGAGAAAGGGCTGAGTCTCAGACTGCCCCCTTTGTCCTGTCTGGGTATTCATTAAATGTCTGGAAAATGTGGTTTGTCAACTGACTGGGGCCACCATCACAGAGTGGGCCAGGCAAATTCTTGTCAGACCCACGAGTATGGAGATCTGGATTTTAGCTCCAGCTTGACTACAGAGGCCGAGTAACTGTGAGCGAGTCACTCAACTCTCCAATCCAGTTCCTTCCTCGCAAAATGAAGGGGTGGGCCCTGGCTCTCTGAGGTCCCTCTACTGTTCCCTTTCAGAGCTCCCCAGTCGGGGGCACTTCTGAGGATGTCAGGCCACTGCTTCTGTCCCCTCCCATGTGAGGCACTCACTCAGACATGATCTTGTTAACATACAGGACAGTGAGAAAGGCCACTTCGAGCCTGGGAAGCATGACCTCACTTATAACCATGGCGGACGTGGCATTTCAGGTTATGAGCCTACTGGTTAATTGTACTTCACAAGGCCTTTAATGATCACAGCTTCAGTTTCCAGACTCGGTTCAGCTCTGTGACACAGAGTGTGAAACCTCCCTCGTGATGGGCTGGCCTAAAAACAGGGCCACCCAAGATGGCCGATTTCCCGCCAAAGCACTCGGGACAACAATGCCACCTGAAACTAAGGCGGGAAAGGAAAAAGACTTACCACAAAGAGATTCCCCAGATAACCCGCTCGGACTTTCAAACCCTCCTGCTGGCCAATCACGATTGACCACATTTTTCAAGCTCCCCCCGCTGACCAATCACAGTCGGCCACCCCCTACCTAAAAACCCCTGTTGCTTTGTCTGGCGCGCGACTTCCTCGACTCCCCCTTGGAGTCGCGGAACCTCGCCCGAGGGTGCTCGCAATAAACTCGTCCCACTGCCCATTCTGCCTTGTGGTCTCCATTCGCCCGCTGGTCATTATTCATTCCGAAAACCTGACATTTGGTGCCGAAACCCGGGAGGAGACTGAGCTCCTGCTCCGGCCGGAGGCTTTCTCCTCATCCTGATTGAGCCAGGACCCCCTTTCCGGACGTCCCTCCGAAGGCTGAGGTGAGTGTTCCCTGATCCCCGCGCCTCCTCCGGAACGCCCTGTCCTAATCGCGGCCGCGTCAGGGCGGATCCCTCCGGCCACCTGGTGGCCTCACCGGCTCCAAGGAATCGGGAGACGTCCCTATTCTGCGGTAGCTGTCCTTTTTCCCTGACCGCAGCCCAACGAGCGGACGGGAGGACGCTCTCCTCCGCACTTTGGGCCGATAGGCGGGGTGACCATGGGAACCTCCCAGTCTAAATTCGACCCTAAGACACCTCTGGGGTGCTTGCTGGCCAATTTAAGAACCCTGAAATTAGACCAAGACCTAAGAAGGAGACGTCTAGTCCACTACTGTACCGTGGCATGGCCACAATATCAGTTGGATAATCAGTCCCAATGGCCTCCAGAGGGTACTTTCGATTACCAAATTCTTACTGACCTTGACAACCTCTGCAGACGCCAAGGCAAATGGTCCGAGGTACCCTATGTCCAGGCCTTCTGGGATCTGCGCTCTCACCCTTCCCTGTGTTCTCGCTGCTCAACGTCCCAAGTCCTCCTCGCCCGCTCTCCCCCTCCTATACTCCCGCCTGCTGCTCCTATGGACCCTGACCCTCCCTCTCTTTCCCCCCTCTCCGAACCCCCCGAAAATCTATCTAGACCGCCCGTGAGAACCCCTCCTTTACTTTCTCCTCCTCCCTATCAGGATCCCACTCCTCCACCCCCTGACCCTCCACCAGCCCCGGGTTCAACCCCTGCCCCCACCATGCCTTCTGCTCCTTCCCCTGCTCCCCTTGAATCCCCACGACCCGGGACCGCCCCGGGACACCCCTCCACAGCGGTTCCCCTATCTTCCCCCCCCATTTCCGCCCGCACTAGGGGGCGAAAGCCCTCTTCCAACTTCCTATGCCCCCTAAGGGAAGTCGCTGGTGCAGAAGGGGTCGTTAGAGTACATGCCCCATTTTCCCTGCAGGATCTTTCCCAGATTGAAAAAAGGCTGGGATCCTTTTCGGCCAACCCAGATGGGTACACTAAGGAATTCCAATATCTGGCACAGGCCTATGACCTTACCTGGCATGACCTACATGTTATACAAACCACAACCTTAACAACAGAGGAGAGGGAACGCATCCAGGCTGCCGCCCGAGAATATGCTGACCAAGTCCACCTCACAGACGCAACCATGCTGGTAGGGGCACAAGCCGTCCCCGCCATAGAACCCAATTGGGAATATCAGGACGGTCAAGATGGCCGCCGACGCCGCGACCGCATGGTCCAATGCCTTATCGCCGGCATGCGGGCGGCCTCCAATAAATCTGTAAATTATGACAAGCTTAGAGAAATCATTCAGATTTCCGATGAAAACCCCGCCATGTTCCTTAACAGGTTAACCGAGGCCTTAACTCAGTATACTCGTCTGGACCCAGCCTCCCCGGCGGGAGCGACTGTCCTGGCTACCCACTTTATTTCCCAATCGGCGCCGGACATTCGCAAGAAGTTGAAAAAGGCAGAGGAGGGTCCTCAAACCCCTATTTCTGATCTGGTGAAAATGGCATTTAAAGTTTTTAACTCCCGAGAGGAGGCGGCAGAATTAAAACGCCAGGCCAGGCTCCAGCAGAAAGTCCAGTTACAAACCCAAGCCCTGGTAGCGGCCCTGCGGCCGGCAGGCTCTGGAGGCCAACGTAAAGGCACTCCTAACCGCACCCCTCCGGGGGCCTGTTTTAAATGTGGGGTCGAGGAACACTGGGCTCGTCAATGTCCTAACCCATGGCCAACCAGGCCATGCCCTCTCTGCCACGCCATGGGTCACTGGAAATCGGACTGCCCCAACCTTGGGAGATCTCCGGTGCCTCCACATGGGGGAGCTCCCGAGCCGGTAAGTCCGGCCCTCCAACTACTCGGATTGGAAGACGACTGATGGAGCCCAGACTCGGACACCCCACTCACCCATGCCGATCCCAGGGTCACGCTCCAGGTAGCGGGTAAGTCCATCTCCTTTTTGCTGGACACGGGGGCTACCTACTCAGTCCTGCCATCCTATTCGGGACCAACCCGATCCTCACCGATCGCGGTGATGGGCATTGATGGCACCTCCTCTTCTCCTAGGGCCACCCCTCCACTCACCTGTAGCCTGGATGGGTTCCCCTTTTCACACTCGTTTTTAGTCATCCCTTCCTGCCCTGTGCCTCTGCTGGGAAGAGACATTCTCCATAAATTACAGGCCACCATTCGCCTTTCACCCTCCCCCTCAGCTTCGGGTTGCCTTATCTTGCCTTTATTCTCTACCTCCCCTACCTCGCCCCCAGGCGGCCTTCCCACGGTGGACCCGCAGGTCTGGGATATTTCCAAGCCCACCATTGCATCCCACCATGTCCCTGTAAAAATACAACTTAAAGATGGCTCTAAGTTTCCCTCTCGGCCCCAGTTCCCCATTTCCCTAACGCACCGCCGAGGCCTTAAGCCCATTATAGACCGTCTCAGGCAGCAGGGACTCCTCATTCCTATCAGCTCTCCTTGCAACACCCCTATCCTTCCGGTCCGGAAACCTTCAGGAGCCTACCGATTGGTACAGGACCTACGACTCATTAACGAGGCTGTCGTCCCACTCCACCCCGTTGTTCCTAACCCCTACACCCTACTTTCCAATATCCCACCTAAGACCACCCACTTTACGGTCCTGGACTTAAAGGATGCCTTCTTCACTATCCCCCTTCACTCAGATTCCCATTTCCTATTTGCTTTCACCTGGGAGGATCCAGATACACACTTCTCAAGGCAGCTAACCTGGACAGTCTTGCCCCAGGGCTTCCGGGACAGCCCTCATATCTTTGGCCAAGCCCTGACCACGGACCTCCAACAATGCGTTCTTGAGGCCAGCACCCTTCTCCAATATGTGGATGACCTCCTCCTCTGCAGCCCCTCCCTTCCCTCATCTCAGAAGGACACCTCTACCTTGCTCAATTTCCTGGGCGCCAAGGGGTATCGAGTAACCCCCTCCAAAGCTCAACTCTGCACCCCCTCAGTCACCTACCTGGGTGTCTCCTTGACTCCCACCTCCAAATCCCTCACAGGAGACCGCATCCGCCTCCTTCGAGAACTCCAGCCCCCTCAGAATGCAGACGAGATACTCTCCTTTTTGGGACTAGTGGGCTTTTTTAGGCACTGGATCCCAAATTTTGCAGTCTTAGCCCGGCCCCTATACAAGGCTGCCAAAGAGACCCCCCAGGGGCCTCTAACCAACCCTGGCTCCATTCGACACCTGTTTTCCAAGCTGCGGGACTGTCTCACTGCCGGTCCTACTCTGGCGTTGCCTGACCCCTCCAGGTCCTTTCACCTCTTCACTGATGAACGCTCTGGCTCGGCTATCGGTCTCCTGGCTCAGCCAGCCGGACCCACCTACAGGGCTGTGGCCTACCTGTCAAAGCAACTGGATGTCACCACTCAGGGGTGGCAGCCTTGCCTCCGAGCGCTGGCGGCGGCTGCTTCCCTCACAAAGGAGGCTCTCAAACTCACTCTGGGACAGCCTCTTACCGTCTACTCTCCCCATCGACTCACGGATCTGGTCAGCCACAGGTCTCTAGCGCAGCTAACCCCCTCCCGCCTCCAACTATACCACCTATTGTTTATCGAGAATCCTCAGATCTCCCTCTCCGTCTCCCCCCGCTTAAACCCTGCTACTCTGTTGCCGGTACCCTCGTCTACCTCCGACCCCTCTCACTCCTGCCCTCAGCTCCTAGAAGAGCTGACCCCCTCACTCCCAGGGCTCTCTGACCAGCCCTTACTCGACCCTGATCGCGTGCTGTTCGTGGATGGTAGCTCCCTCATGGCCCCAGACGGCCGAAAACATGCAGCCTACGCTGTGGTCACCTTGGACGCTGTCGTGGAAACGGCCCCTCTCCCCATCGGGACCACCTCCCAAAAGGCAGAACTTATAGCCCTTACCAGGGCACTCCATCTGTCAAAAGGACAGCGGGTTACCATCTATACAGATTCCAAGTATGCCTATCTCATCACCCATACCCATTCTGTCCTCTGGCAGGAACGAGGGCTCCTAACCACCAAAGGGACTCCAATAGTCAACGGACCCCTTATTGCCAAACTACTTGAGGCCCTCAGCCTCCCCACCAAGGTAGCCATAGTTCACTGCCGCGGGCACCAAACCACTAAAGATCCAATCTCCCGGGGTAACTATAAGGCTGACTCTGTCGCTAGGCAAACGGCCCTAGGCGCCTCCCCTGCCCCAGTCCTTTTTCTTAACACTCCCCACAGCCCTTCATATTCTGATAAAGAAGTTCAGACCTTAAAAGAACTGGGGGGTAAACCAGGAGACAAGGGATGGATTTATATCCAGGATAAGATTGCTCTCCCAGATAGCCTGGTACATACCCTAATTACAGACATCCACCAGTCCCTCCATATCGGTCCTAAGGCCCTCCACCAATTCCTCCGACCCCTTTTTCATCACCCCTCTCTCTACAGGGTCATTGAAACAGTACATAAGGCCTGTAAAACCTGCTCTACCGTCAATGCCCAAGGCGGGATCCGCAGGCCGGGACCCAACCACCAACTCCGCGGCCACCAGCCAGGAGAAGACTGGCAACTCGATTTCACCCACATGCCCCACCACAAAACCTTCCGATATTTACTATGGTGGATACATTCACAGGTTGGATCGAGGCATACCCCACTGCCCGGGAGACAGGGGATGTAGTAGCCACGATCCTCATTGAACACATCATTCCGAGGTTTGGACTCCCCCGGACCTTACAATCAGACAACGGGCCAGCCTTCATCTCCAGCATCACCCGCCAGGTGGCGGAGAGCCTCAATATCACCTGGAAGCTCCACATCCCCTATCACCCCCAGTCATCGGGTAAGGTAGAGAGGGCTAACGGGTTACTTAAGGCCCAACTCACTAAGCTAACCCTCGAGACTCGCCTATCGTGGCCAACGCTTCTACCCTTAGCTCTCACCCGGCTCAGAGCAGCTCCCCGTGGGCCTTCAGGACTGAGCCCATTCGAGCTTCTGTACGGCAGACCCTTCCTCCTGAATCACAACCTCCCAGCCTCTCCCCCACCCATCCTCTCCTACCTGCCCTATCTAACCCTACTGCGGGCCCTCCTGAGGGCCCATGCCGATGCTGTCGCACCAGCACCAGGTGACCCCAACCAGGAGGGAGGCTCCCCTCAGGCATTACACCCAGGAGACCAGGTTCTCCTCCGGGCCCTGCACCCCAAGTCCCTACAGCCATGCTGGTCGGGACCACACACTGTCATCCTTACCACCCCGACTGCGGCAAAGCTACTGGGACATCAACCTTGGGTGCATATCAGCAACCTTAAGCGAGCACCACCGCAAGATGGATGGACCTCCCAGGCAGTGGGTCCAACTAAACTTCGGCTGGTACGTGATCCTCCTCCTAGCTCTCCTGTGTCCTCTGACCCATGCTGCAAGCTGTGATCAGTGTATGCGCGGCAGCGGTCGCTCCAGGTATCTTCAGTCATTCACCTACATGCCTCGAGAATGTTACTTAGGGAAAACCCCTACTGCCTGCACCTCTCCCCATGCCCCAGGAAAACCTTTTGGGTCTCTGAGCTCTCCCAAACTAGCAGATCCCCGTGCACGTCATACCCCAAGTCGGGACAGGTCTGCTGGACCTATCTGGCCCAACTGGGACTTACCGACGGGGGTGGAGTTCAAGACCAGGCTAGACATAATCAGACTCAGCTCATAATCCAGAAGCTGTCTAAACTCCAGTCCCAGGCCACCACCCCCACATATAAAGGTATTAATCTTAACAACTTACAAAGGGCCTCCATCACCGATCAGCTCACAGTGGCGCTTATAAACTCCAGCTATAACCTATGGCAAAATGTATCCCAGGACCGTGACTGCTGGATCTGCTTCCCCTTTTCGACAGTGCCAAACATTGTTGGGGTTCCCATCCCAACCCAATGGCCTCTACCGAACACCAACACTACCAACGGGACGGTCCACGTGGGACCCATAGGGAGGCCTATACCCATCCGCAGTTTACCCTCAGCTCTCGGCTACCTTACCACAAATGCCTCCGACAGCATAACCTCCCTCCCCTACTGCACGCCTCCAGGGATATTCCTCTCATGCCCAAAAGGGGTCTATAAATGCTTAACTGCCAACGACTCTCTCGACTGCATTTTTATTTTCTTATCCCCCTCTACCACCATCTACTCTCACACACACCTCCTCTCCATGCTGTTCCCCTCTCATTGGGAAAAAAGGGCGGCTTTCCTTCCCCTATTGATCAGAGCTGGCCTCACCACTGGAATGGCAATCGGGGCAGCGGGTCTCGGAACCTCAATAAATTTCTACTACAAACTCTCTCAGGCGCTCAATGATGACATGGAACGCATCGCGGATTCCCTAACGGCCTTGCAGACACAGATCTCTAGCCTTGCAGCTGTCACCCTACAAAACAGGCGAGCCCTGGATCTCCTGACGGCTGAAAGAGGGGGAACCTGCCTTTTCCTCAATGAGTAATGCTGTTACTACATAAACCAATCTGGGATAGTCACCTCCAAGGTCCGGGAACTCAGAGAGCGGATCCAAGCAAGACGTCAGGACTCCTATATGTGGGGACTAGACCCCCACACCTGGGTAACCTGGCTCCTCCCTTTGGCGGGACCTCTCTGATTCTAGTACTAATGTCTGTTGCTCCTTGTCTTATCCGGTACATACAGGGACGCCTACAGGAAATGACCCGAGTGTCCGTCAACCAACTCCTCCTACGGCCCTACTCTCGCCTAGCCACCTCCGACTGTCCCTATCACGACGTCCACCCGTCAGCAGGAAGTAGCCAGATCGGAATCAGCGCCCCCGGTCCCATTATATACAAAACGAAGGGTCGGAATGATGGGCTGGCCTAAAAACAGGGCCACCCAAGATGGCCGATTTCCCGCCAAAGCACTCGGGACAACAATGCCACCTGAAACTAAGGCGGGAAAGGAAAAAGACTTACCACAAAGAGATTCCCCAGATAACCCGCTCGGACTTTCAAACCCTCCTGCTGGCCAATCACGATTGACCACATTTTTCAAGCTCCCCCCGCTGACCAATCACAGTCGGCCACCCCCTACCTAAAAACCCCTGTTGCTTTGTCTGGCGCGCGACTTCCTCGACTCCCCCTTGGAGTCGCGGAACCTCGCCCGAGGGTGCTCGCAATAAACTCGTCCCACTGCCCATTCTGCCTTGTGGTCTCCATTCGCCCGCTGGTCATTATTCATTCCGAAAACCTGACACCTCGTACCTCAGGACATCGTGGAAAGTGACATCGCCGCCATTATGCAGCCTCTCCATCTCATAGCACATGTGCTTAAACAGGAGTTTGTCTTTGTCGAGGTCCACCTCCAGCCTCCCCCGCAGCAGCCGCAGCAGGAACTTCACGCGGAAGGTCGGAATCACCCCCTGGACGGCAGAGCACAATACTAACTTGTAAATCATCCTCAGGTCATAACGATCACTTGGGATTCTGTTCTCACAGCAAAAGACCCAAAGCTATTCTCAAAAGATAGTGTAATTAGCACTGGGCAGCAAGGAAGTTGTTCACCTCCCTGGAGGCTGGGCGGCGGCATGTGCGTTGAAAGGAGGGGAGATTAAAGCTGAGTACTCAGAGCGTCTGCTGTGCTTCTCCGGTTGTATGGGATATCACCACCAAAGCAGCATTTGGAGCCAAAGAGGGTTCAAAGCTCACCCTCTGCCTCCCCGGACCCAACGTTTGCTTCACCAGGCCTTCCTTCCAGGAGCCAGTTCCACTGACTCAGGCCCTGCTCATCTGTTTCTCCAACACACATGCTGAGTGGGTCAATAATGCATTAGCACACGCAAAAAGGAAAATATACATGTGCACAATCCTCCTCTTCACTTAATCCAGATGCTAGCAACTCCTACACACTTATTATGACTTGTTCTTCTATAGAAAAATCACTGCTTTTCAGGTCTTCTCCATTATTAGAACAATTAATAACAAGAGAATTGGCCTCCCAGCTCTGCCCTCTTTCTGGTCAGAGCAGCTCCAGATTCTGAGAACCTAACACATGTCACTATCTTCTGGGCAATAAAACCTACATGCCAGCCTGGCTGTGCCTGAATTAAGGCGCTGGGCAAGAGGCAGGGACCTTGGTAACTGATGGATTCCTGTCAGTTACTAACATCTTAAGACGTGAGTGATGGTGCTGCCTTCCATATGTACGTCAGGGAAAGCAGGTTCCTGCGGGAGCAGTCTTGGAGATGTAAGCGGATCTGGCTGAGATGAGAAAGCTAGGCCAGAAGCCCGCACGTGCAGATCATTGTCTGGAAGAAAGCCCCCCAAGACTGTGCCTGGGTGAAGTCGGGGGTGCCAAGGAGAGAGAGAGCAAAAGGGGTGGAGAAAGCCATGCAGGCCCCGGCTCCAGTCCAGGTCCCTCATTTACTTAGCCTGTTCTGGCTCCTTGGTTTTTGCGCCCTTAGTCGGTCAGCTCTCCCTGAAACTATTTTAAGATCTTCCCCTAGATCTGCCCATAGCTGAACTTCCCTTGTTTTTCAGATGTTAGGTCAAATAGCACCTCCCTAGACAGGCCCCTTGGCCACCCTGCTAAAGTAGTCTGCCTCCAACTCCAGCCACTCTCTACCATATCCCTTCTTTAAAGAGTTCATAGCTTCTTGAAATAATGATAATTATAATGATTATTATCATTTCACTTTTTATTTTTTGTCTCCTCCTATTAGGACCTGAGCTCTGTGAAGCATGGGGACCTTTCCATCTTGTTATGTCGCCGGTGCCGAGGACCGTACCTAAGTGTTTGCTAGGGCGAAGAAGAAGGAAGGAGGAGGAAGAGGATTGAGGAGGAGGAGGAGAGAAGTGGGAGGAGGAAGAAGCAGAAGATGCTGCTGCTTTGGCTAATTCTAGGAAATCTTGGGTAAGCTTTATGATTAAAACATTCAAATAAGTCCAAAGTAATTCAAAATAATAACTTGCAGAAACCACTTAATTAACTCCTTTGCACTTCTAATCAGGATTGCTGTTTGAGGCTGAGGCGATCATGAATCTGTATTATACTGTCCGTCTGGTAATCTGAACTTCACCCCTTCTCCTGCCCCAAGCCAAAGGCTGGTTTCTTCAGCACTCCCTTGGTTTCCTGTCCTTGCTGACCTTCTGGATGTCTGAAGAAGTTCATGGTTGGAAAGGACAAGAGGAGGAAGTATTCTGTCCCTCTTCCCTCCTAGCATATTCTGCTGAATTGTCAATGACAGCTTTCTGCAAGTCACCAATGGCCGTTCAAAATCCAATACATGGCAATTACCAACAACAAAACCATTTAAATGTTTGAGCTCTGGCAGTAAGTCTCTTTGGAGTGGGGGCATGAAACAATGCACACTCCTACCTCTCTTTTATCATCCACCATATTCCATATGATTTGAAAGTGGCGAAGATCATTGTAACTTAAAAGCTGATCCTCCTCCGTGGAATAAAACAAGGAGAAATTCTCCACAATTATGGCTAAAGAAAAAAAAAAAGAAAAATTGAGAAGTTAGATAATTATGCTAATCTGTCATTTTTTATAAAGAGTAAAACATCTATTATAAATAATGGATTTTATCACCTATGTTATAAGCCAAATTTTCAAAGTGCTTTTACTATGGTTTCCAAGTTGGCATGTTCTACACTCGGACTAAGCTATTGATCCAGCTCCTGCCTTTCCAAAACATGAGGGTCATGAGCATAAACACACATTCTGAGTGTTTAGATACTCACGCCAGCTGGCTTTCACTCTTAGTCGAGAGTTTCAGGGCATTTATTAAAGGTTAAATTGAGTCCTGGGTGGCCCCACAGCTGGGTGAACAACGAGTATCTTTTGAATACCTAAATGCCACATTTCGAGGCTGTAAAGGTGGCCCTCCCTGATACTTGTTCAACTCAATCCAGGAGAAGAGCTCTTTTGAAATTAATGATCATAATAAACAGGACAACTCTTGAAATTGCAATCAACCGTCATTTACATGCCTTTCAAACGGTCTTTTCAGCTTCTGGATTGAGAGGCAACAATTTATAATTAATGCCATGAAATACCCGCCCCAGGCAATCCAGGATAATTACTTGAAAATTGTACATAATTATCTAAGTACCTGAATTTAAAGAGATTAAAAAATATTCAGTGAACATCACTTACCTACAAGCAGATTTAGCATGATGTAGGCAATGATGACATAAAATGAACAGAAATACATAAGCGCCCCAGCATAATTTCCGCAGTCTGTTGCCCAGTATGTAAATTTATCTGGAGTACAAAAGGGAGGCTGGACCTGTGGGGCCATGGCGGGGAAGGCGGGGAGAGGGTGAGAGCAGACAAGAATACAAATTTCTGTTAACTGACTGTAGTTAGTGAACATATTCCTAACCATGTAAGATATAATTAACTTCAAAGTAATCTCTCAGAAGCCACGTACACTGGGTACGTGGTACGTCATCCATGGCAAAAAGTCAAAAAGAATTATTTCATTTATGCTACACTTTTAGTCTCATAGAATCCCAAGTTCATTGCCATTTTAGAAGCACAATGAAAGTGAACCAGTTTCCTCCAAGAGACACTCTTTCTGTCACCTCCACTCGTCCCAAATGATCAGTAGTCACTGTGATATAAACTGCAGACAATCAAATAAAAAGGCATTTTAAAAAACGTCTCTGACTTAAATAATGGGTTAAGATTGAGGAAGATTTGCTATACATAGCAAATTCACACTCACATTGTGTAAGGAGAAGCCAGTAATCCTTATACTGTGAGCCCTGTTGTGGGATGTCACGGGAAAGTACAACACTTGGGTTATCAAAAGCCTCCCCAGTCTTCAACGGCCCAGTAACATGCCAACACCTCTGAGAAACCTCCTGGTTTCTTTCAGCCAGAGGGACTAGCTCTTTCTTATACAGTCCCATAGCATGCTGCTTATTCTTTATTTAGAATTTATTTAATTCTGCCTTGTATCATATTTGATTTGGTAAATTCTGTCCCCATTCATTCGTGCATAAAGTTCTTGAGCCCCCGCTATGTGCTAGCTTTATGCCCAGTGTTGAGGATGGACCAGTGAGCAGGACACAGACCCTGTCCCTCCTTCATGCTGCTGACAGTCCAGAGCTGTGCAGTGCAACACGGAGCCACTAACCACATGTGGCTATTTAAATTTATGTTAACATTAAATACAATTAAATACAATTAAAATTCAGCTCCTCAGTTGCACTTAGTCAGACTTCAAGTGTTCAATAACCACATATGGGTAGTGGCTATTGAATTGGACATCGCAGATTGCCATCACTGCAGAAATTTCTTTTGGACAGTGTTGGTCTGGAGGGTGAGAGAGAGATGAAATAAACTAATCAAGCCATTAACTCACTGCAGTTAGGATACACACTACAGAAGGAGAAATATAGAGAGCCCTAAGAGCGTATGACCAGCAGTCTTAGCACAGGCAGGATTCCTGAGAGAACTGATGTTTAAACTAAGACCTGAAGGATGATGAAGAATTAGCCTGGAGAAAGGAGGATACCAGAGGAAGAGCATGGCTCAGAGCCCTGGATGTAAGCTCCTTGAGGAGGCCTTGGAATCGCTGAAGATCTAGTGCCTAGTGTACAGCCCAGTTCAAACCAGGGGCTCAGTGAGTATCTGTTGAATAAATTAAAGAAGTGGAACTCCCCTGTTTGTGCTTGACTGTAAAATTGTCAAAGGTGGGAGGGAAAGAACAATGCCCACACAATGCACATTTGTTGAATGGAACTACAATAGCTCAAGCTGGGTTCACTGGATATTTTTCCTCATGTCCATACATTGTAATGTAAAAGAATGCAATTTTATGAACTAAAAGGCCAGGATATGTGCTTTGGACACAGTCTTGATGCTAACAAGGATGTTGCTGCCAATACCGCACCGCCAAAGAATGTCACCTAAGTCAAGGCATTGCTCGTGATGGAGAGACATTTACCATGCAGTCATGCATAATCTTGTTCCAGTCTTCGCCCGTGACAATTCGGAACAGGACAGTAATAGCTTTGCCAGCTGAAGAAAAGTTTGCATGCCTAGTTTAAGGAAAAAAATAAAAATACCATGTGAGTAATATGGTTTGGTCATGAAGTAGTAAGGTTTGTCACCACCAAAACAGGTGCGAATTTGAAGGAAATTTGGTTGCTAAATTGCCATTTGCAAAGGTTACACCCTCTTACTTGTTTGTTACTGATGCTTGTCCCCACGTATTGCTGTCTGAATAGCCCAATGCTAGCATGGTGCCACCCATTTATTGCCATTTGTCTAGAATGACTGAGGGAGGAAGCTTTGACAATTAAAAGTGATTCCTTCTTTCATGCGGATTATGCTATAAAAGGTGGAGCTGCCAAGTATCAAATTAGTAAGCTCTGCAACAAGACACATTTGTATATAATTTATTGTGTGAGTACTTTTTTTAAACTATGAGGTGCTTCCACAAAATTTAAGATAATCTTTGAAAAATGCTTTTCACATATAATAATCATTTTCAGGATTCTAACTTCTCATGTTTTGCTTTAAAAAAAAGAAAGGGAAAGGAAAAACCCAATGCCATCTGAAAGTTGTTTAATTAAAAAAATTATATATCATTTTTTGGCAGTATGTGGACAGAAAAAGTGCTGGAATTCACCAGGATATTAGAAGTGTTTATTCCTGCATGGTGGTGGAACTATGGATTCTTTTTGTTTTATTTCTGAATTTTCTAAGGTATCTAAAGTAAATATGCATACTGTTTTCAATTAGAAAAATGTCATTTAAAATTTGGCCAATTTTTTTTTTTTTTGGTTTTAATTTCCAAATGATTGCTCCTCCCCCACCCTGTATCTTTGTCTAAAAATATTCGGGGTTTTATTCATGATCTGATTACTAAAAAAGTTTACTTGATAAATGAATAGAAAGATACAGATACACCAACCTGTTAATGTTCTCTCCATATTTCACAGTACCAAATAAAACAACTCCAGCAAAAGCATAACACAGCAGCAATAGGAACATTCCTACTATGATAAAGAAGCTTTTATACATGCTGACGACCACTGTCAGGAGGAGCATCTTTAGTGTTACCTGAATGGAATGGAGAAGAGATGGAGATGGAGAGAGAGAGAGAGAGAATATTCAGTTCCTAAAGCCAGAAGAACCTAGGAAGTAAATAACATTTAAGCAGCTTGGCACAAGAGTGGCTCTCAAGGATATCATTCGAAAATTGCTTCCTATTGGGTATTAAATCTGAATACTATTCGAAAACCATTAGACAGAGAAATTCTCATGTCTCAGACTGTTCAGCCTCTTCAGCCTAATTAATAAAAGTTACATCCTAAGACTTTTAGCCTTTCATTTTCTCCTCTTGCTCCCTAATTCTCTATGACAAGAATTATACATTTTTGGCCCATAGCAAGTAGATTTAGGATTCTTCCACAAACACATGTTCACAAAAACAAACCTAAGCAATGGTAAAATACTAAATAACCATGAAATATTAAATATATTATGTGGATATAGGGAGTGTATATGAAATAATGTCAGTAACAAAAAAGGAAACTACTTTAAAAATGAAAAATAAATGTGGAATGTATGCATGAGCATTAACAAAGAAAATAAAGGAATCTGGAATCACAGAGTCACGATGTTCATTAAAGATTATTTTTCTTCGCAGTAGGCGAACTGAACTTTATTAAAATAAAAACAATGAAGATAATGATGCATAAACAAAGACCAATGGGTTTTGCTTTCATGCCTATGTTATCTTTAGTTGATGACTGAGTTTGCTTAGCAGATATGAAGAATAAATAAAACAACATGAATGTCAGGAAACATACCCCAAGATAACTAAGCTGATTCATTTTAACATTGAATATTTGCTCATTTTGACTTATGATGTCTAGAAATGTGTTAAGTGCAGCCCTGAAGACCCAGGAGGCCTGTATATGTGATATTTGATAGTATTCTGCACAGTGTACTCACATGCTTTCCGCAGATGGAGAAAAACCTGAAGACAATCACACACGCGCCCATCATGTAGGTGTACGCGTTCTAAAAGTTAAACGGGAGGGAGCCTGTCATAATTTGCACGAGATCTGGTTACCGTTCCATTTTTCATTTTAAGCCTTCTGTGAAGTCTACTGAATAATTAGTTTAATAAAATATGAAAATTCCTATAAGAAATTTATCCAAAAAGGTGCTGAAAAGGTCACTGCCAAAAGTCATGAATAAATATTAGCTATAAAATCAAATCTTAAATGAAACTTCAGTCTCTGCTTTGCTCAGCTGAATTCTGTATTTTCAAACTTATTTTACATAAAATAGTGACCAGCTCGTCTGAGGATCAAGAAAAACCTAGGATAACAATGCAACACGAGGAAGTCGAGTGAGACAGGAGATGGTGTTGGAAAAGGTTGCTGGAAGTAAGACTCCTTCTCTCTGAGGACCAGTCCGCCACGTGTGCACTAGCCTACGCTGATTTCAGAGATGCCCGGCCCTGTCCAGAAACACATCCAGGTCTTCCTTCAAGTGTGTGATCAACAGCAAGAGATGACTCAGTGTGCTTTATGACTAAGAAAGTTTCATCTGAGAAACCAAGATCCCACTGGCTATGCAATAACAACTGTGGCATTAAATTGATGCCAAAGCATGATTATTCCTGAGGAGCCTCGCCTAGCCAAATGACAACAGTCACAGATGGGCCCCCAGGAAGGGGGTCCAGTGAGATCCTTGGTGAGGTGTCTGCACGGAAGCATCTTTGGATGGGAACAGGACTGCATCTTCCTTCACAACAGTCCACTGTACAACAGAGTGGAGAATGAGCGTCCTTCCAGGACCAGAGGTTCTTGGAGAACAAAAACAGCCAGGCAGAATAGGCAAGTTGGTCCTTTTGGTATGAGATTTCGTCTCTGGGGACATTGGGAATTAGGAAGCCTACCCTACTCTTCTGCTTGAATGGAGTAGCTTTTGGCTACAATTTGTCTGGAGAAAGAGAAAAACAAGGGTCTTGCTGCTCCTTCTTTCCATGTTAGCTCAAAACCTATTATAGATACCTTCTCCCTTTGCATTCTGGAAGCGATGACACCCAACAGCTTCTAGGATGATGACCTAAATCCTTCACCTGGACTACAAGGTCCTGAGAAGTCTGACACCTTACCCATCCAGATCTCATACCATATTCCCCTCAATCCTTCTCCTCCAGTCACATTACCTATCCTCCTTCCAGCTCCTGCACCCTTCCATCATAGGAACAGCTGCCTGAAATGTTCTCCCCTCATCCTACAGACTGAACCAATCATCAGTCCCTCAGGGATGCCTTCTAGGATCTTTCTGATGAAGCCATCTCCCATTATTATGTCTCATCACAGGAACATGTGTCTCTTCTCCATCTCCCTCATCACGGCTGTAATTCTCATTTATTTGGGAGCATTGATTAACGCCTACCTAACTTTCCAGGCTGTGAGATCACAAGAGCAGTGACTGTCTTTGTTCTGCTCATTATATTCTTCTCAATTCCTAGCACAGTCACCTCTTTAGTGCTCAAAACCATTTATTGTTTGAGGAAATGAATCAGTGATGAATGAATCAAGGTGACCGAGAGCCCACCTGGGCTTGGCACAGCTCCTGATGCTGAAGGTGACAATTGTTTTAAGAAGGACACTCAATATCTCCATGAGCACAGCAATTTCATACTAAAGCAAGCCCTTTGTGATGTGTAAATGGGTTCTGTGTGTTATGGATCTTTTCTGGCATGACTCTAACATTGTAGAGGATAGGAGAATGGACAGAAGAGAGCAGGGGGACACTGATAATACTTTTGGCTAGGATCAAGGAAGACTAACAAAAAAGGAAGGTGTTTATAATAATGTATTATGGGTTTGTATACTCTTTACAGTTAGAAAAACTTCACATACAGTCATGCGCCATATCACAATGTTTCGGTCAATGTTGGACCGCATATATGATGGTGGTCCCATAAGATTAGTACCATACAGCCTAAGCGTGTATTAGGCTTTACCATCTAGGTTTGTGTAGGTACACTCTATGATGTTTGCACAATGACAAAATCGCTTCACAACACATTTTTCAGAAGCTATCCCATTGTTAAGCAATGCATGACTGTATCTGATCTTCATAATGTCCACATGGAATAGATAGATGGTGAAGTTATATCTGCAATTTCAGAGCAGGGCACAAAGGATCACTAAAGCAAATAACTTGATCAAGGCTGGAAAACAGTGGAGCCTAGACGAGGACCCAGGTCTTCGAGAGCTGTGTTGTCCAACAAGATAACCATTAGCCACTAGCTCAGGTTAATCTGAAACTTGAGACTAGGCTGACATGGAGTGAGTGAGACTGGACACAGGGTTACCTGAACTGAAATGATCAACTAAAACAAACTTAAATTATGCGTGTACCAGGAGGGCAAAGTGAAGTACCACCCAGACGACACCAAGTGACGTCACCAGCAGATCGTATCGATTCCTTCTGCTCTGCCAGAAGCCAGCAGGCGACATTGCTATGATCTTCATTGTAACCTGGGGACAGACAATGAAGAGAGCGAAGAGAGGCTGAGTGTTAAGCACACATTTAAATGTATTAATTTGAGGCACATTATTTTTTTAAAGGACGTAGAAACTAAAGAGAAGAATTTATTACTGACATATATATTTTTGAAAGCTGAGTAGGTGATAAATCTATATTCTCCACACTCTCTTCTCCTTGTTTTATGACTAGTTCTGAGAGCGGGACGTTTTTCTTCCTCAAGTAAAAGACCAGGTTTTGGGAAACATCAACAAGTACAGGGTAAAATAAGAATCTGCTTATATTTCAAAAAAGATCGTCCTGGAAAGTGATATTATATGGACCATATATTAAAATAATCTTGTCTGGGCCAACTCCCTTTGCCACCACGTTGCACTTTGAGTCTCCGAATTACAGTGGTTTGTGCCGTTTGCTGTAAATATGTAAATTCACGTAACTAGACAGGCCAACATTCAGACATAATAATCAACAGCAGTTTGCAATTTCTGCAGTTAGAAAAATTCGAAATATAAAGTGAAGTCTTTGTTCAAGTTAAGCAGAACAGCCTAAAAAGGGAATATTCTAAGAGAATGCTACCCCCCCTCCCCAAAAAAGACTTCAAAAGCAAAGGAACACAGAGCTGAAAGTAAGTGCCATCAAAGGAGGACACTGTTTTACTTTAAAATGTGCACTGCTCCCCCCAGAGCCAGCTGATTCACTACCGTACCTCTAGAACAAAGATGAAGGTGAAAACGACTGACATTGTTGCCAAAGGAACGGTCACTGGGTCCTCGACATCCCACTGTAACAGAAACAGCACACAAGTCTTTGCCCACATCCATTGGGCACAGAAAGACTGTCCCTTCTTTTTCCCATTTGTGTATGATGGTGAATTTAAATTTTTTATACTAAAGAATGTAGACTGTGAGTGGACACGGCCGCTTGCGGTATTCTTGGACGCAGCAGTGAATACGAAATTCATTCCCAGAGCCTAGGGTGAAATAAAGTACCTTGACAGAAAGCAGCACCGACTGGGCCAGGACGAGTAATGCAATTGTCCTCTTAAAAAACGGATGCTGGGTTATGTCATACATCTTAGCTCTAAAGCCATCATTATCTGGAAAAGAAAGGTTTAGGCAAGGGCACTTTAGACAGAGGTCATTTATTTTCTTGTCTTTCATTCTCTTCAGTGCTCATCTTAAAACCCATTACATATTTTTTCCCTACAGTTCACTCTATTGTGAAGTGTTTTGCAGGAATGGCTGGCTCTGAATATTCAAAACGCTGGTGCATGACGCCGTCTGTATTGCAAGGAGAACCGCGTCATTCAATTTCTGTCAGTTTAATACATTTCACTCATATGTTTAAAAGGCAAGCACAAATATATTTCATTTAAAAATTCATTTTTTCATTAAGGCTTATCCTGAGAGCACTGAAGCACAGTCTTTGGGTGGTTGATTTTAACAGCCTCCGGAAAGATCTGTAGTTTGGAGCCTGTTTTTATATTAACTTATGCACGACCGCCTGGTGGCTTCACGATTATTATTTTAATTGAAATTTTAGACTCCTGGGGAATCATGACGACGAGTGCCCAACATGAATAAAATCAGAGCATCTTTGATACCCGGGCGAGGTGGGAGATGAAGAGGCTGTGCTATCTTCAGTCGGCTCTTCAGATCTTCCCATCTTCTCTGATCTACAGTCAGCAGAGCCGTCCCCTTAATAAACAAAGGAAAGCAGAAAAAGGCCTTTTGTCATGTACTCCACAGCAAGGACACTGCAAATGGGGTGGTCATACAAACAGAACTAATTTGAGTTTAAAATAAAGATATTCATCAAATGCCGTGGTGGTTCGATAAACACGGTCAGAATTCTCAAACTTGGTCTTGAGAGGAGCTCCAGAAAGGATGGCCACAGGTTTTGGAGAAGATTCAGCAGCCTTCATTTGGCAACTTTGAACATGTCTAATATTCAGGTTTGGGAATATCTAAAGAATGTTTTCTACATGATTAAATTTTCAAAAAGGGATACTCACTCTAATAGCGGTTAGGTCCCTTTCATTTCCTAGTAGAAAATGCTGCAGCAAAATTATAGCTTGTCAACGCTGCTGTTTCTGGTTAAGGGTATTTTGTCTTTTCAAAAAGCATTCTGATATATGCAATTTCAAAACTCTTTTTAAGTGGTATGAAGTCATGGAATTTGGATCTTTAAGAAAGTAGTGCTGTGACAACTGGCTAAATGAGATCAAATATTCTGTATTATATAATAATATAATGTGCATTCATTAAAATGCACATAAATATATTGTATTACTTTCATTACATTATATTGTAAAAGCAGAAAAATAATTTTAGAAATTAGAAGGAAAAACCACTCAACCCCATTCCCATTTTTCCTTTCCTTCCACAGAGCTAACAACTCCTTCAGGAGTATATTCTCCTCACTATGTTTTCAGACTTTTGCTGTTTATGCATAAATACTTACGCATGTATTTGTTTTGAATTTTAAAAATTTATATAATGGTATCCAATATATGCTTATTTATGCAGTTTGTTTTTAAATTCATTGAACAATATGTTTTCCGCACAACAAGATACTAGATCTAATTGGTTTATTTTAACTGCTCATACAGTATCCCTCTGTACAAATATATCAGAAGTTATCATTTTAGGTTTATGGACTATAAACAATGCTTCAATAAACACACATGCATTGTCTCATGGTAAACATCTTTCTTGGTGGTAAATCTCTAGAAGAGGAATTGCTAGGCCTAGAAATTTATGCACATTTATATTTACCAGATATTGCCAAGTCGCATCGAAAGAGCAATAATCAAGAAAATTTCCCAGCAGCAATCTACAAGTGTTCCCATTTCCTTATATTCTTGCCAATACTTGACATTATCAGACATTTTAATTAGGCCATTTGAAGAGTATGAAATGTATCTAATTTAGTTTTAATATTAATGAGATGAAATATTTTTATGTGTATAAATGGTGATTCCTGTATGTTCCTATGTGAATTGCCTGTTCATATTCTTTGCTCATTTTTGTATTTGGATATTTACTTTTCAATGTTTTGTAGAAATTCTTAATATATGCTGGATACTAATCTTTTGTCAGTAATGTGAGTAGTAAATATTTTCTCTTAGTCTTAGCTTTTTTTAAAAATTTTGTTTATCATGCCTTTTATTATTCATGCTTTTTCATTTTAATGTAGTCTGATTTATAAATTTTTTTCTTTATGGATTTCACTGGGTGGTTAATGTCAAGAACTCCCCAACTATCCCAGGGTCAAAAATAAATTCTGCATGGTTTAAAAATGGTTTAAATTTTCCTTTTCATAGCTGGGTCTTTCATTCACCTGGAATTCATTTTTGAGTATGCTGCGAGGTAGAGGTCTCAGTTGAGTTTCTTAGCTCTAGACGGTCAATTTCCCAGCATTGCTTATTGATGGTCTCAGCCTCTCCACTGATTTGCTGTGCTACTACTCTTTTATATATGCATGGGTCCCTCCTGGGGTTTTCTGGTCTGTAACTTTCTATCCCTGTAACAATACCGACACTATTTTACTTACTGTAGCTTGTTTATTTTCCTTTCCACATTTTTGTTCATGCTCAACCTTGTGAGAGGTTTATTGATTTAATTTTTTTTTTAAAGAACCAGCTTTTATCATTCTTCAGCCTTTCTATAGTTACTTCATTTTCTACATCATTAATTTCCGTCCTTCTCTTTGTTACTTTCTTCCTCCTACTTTCTTTGATTTTACTTTGTTGTTCTTATAATTTATTGATTTGGATATTTGACATATTAATAATTAATCTTTGATTTTTCTCTAACATGTACACTTAAAGCTATAAATTTCTGTGTAATTACTGATTTATCTATACTTTGTGAGTTTTTATCTATGATTTTTATAGATGATTTATCTGAATATGTGAGTTTTTATTCTGAATTCTTCTGTAACTCAAAAATTATTTAGAATGTTGTCTTAATATTTCCAAATTATGAGGGATTTTTTGCTATCTTTTTAAATTATGGTAGAGAACATGTGTACATTATCAATTCTTTGGTAATTATTGTTTTATGATCTTGTAGAGGATACATTTTGTACTTGAAAATAATATATATTCTCAAGTTGTGGGAGTCAGAGTTCTTTATATATGTCCATTAGATCAATGATTTTATTGTGTCAAATCTAATATTTTATTTCTCTTTTTTACTGTCTGATTTATGAGTTTCTTAAAGAAATATATTACTATCTTTCACTATGTTTGGATTTGCTAGCTTTTTAAAAATAATCTGGTTAATTTTCGCTTTGTAAATTTTGAGGTTCAGGAGTTCTATATCTTTCTGATAATTAGTTTCTTTTGTCATTATTTACTTGCACTGTTTATTCCTATTAATGACATTTGTTTTAAATTAATTTTTTCTATATTAATAATGCTAAACCACTTTTCTCACTAACCGCAAATATTTGTTATCTAGATGTTATAGACGTTAATATCATTCCTTTATTATACACAACAAGTATTTTGGAAAGTTGAACTCTGAAAGGATCCAAAAGAATAATAAGCATGGTGGTATCATCTGATCATTATTATATGAAAATTTCTGAAAGTTTATTATTGTGAAAATAAGTTTATTAATCAAATATATTGTCTTATAGTAGGGAAATTAAAAAATAATTACTGGTATAGACTTTGAAATTTTTAAACAGGGTTCCATTTTCTAAGGAAGATATAATTTTGCATACTTCTCTATTATGAAAACATGCCTCCGAAGTTTACCCATTTCCCATATCTCTAGATCTGTTTATTGCCTGTATATTTGGAAATCTATTTATAGAACCTTGGGAACAGCCACTAGAATGTGAGCTCCATAAGGGCAGAAATCTTGATGTGTTTAGTTTGTAGTTTGTGTTTACTTCCTTATGTTCCCAGGGTCAAGAGCAGTGTCTGGTATCTAGTATGTGCTCAAAGAAATATGTTGAATGATTGAATAATAAATGAATAAACGCTGTTATATAGTAACTTGTGCATTACCATCTAAAAAACTTGCAGAAAAAAACTTTCTTAAAGGTTCACATAATTTAGAAATGTATATCTCTAATTAACTATTCAAGTTTTTAATGTCTATTATACAATTTCTTCTACTTTTCCTCTTTCTCTAAGCACCCATTTGAGCTTACATCCATGCTCCCCTTTCTCAGGCCAAAAAGCTTCTGTCTTCCTTCAGAACACAAATACAACCAGTGTTATAAGTAGACCTCCTGTTATTCTGCTTACTTCAGCCATTCCTCTAAGTTCAAGAGCTGCAATTAATTATACATTTGTCTCCAGTTATTGAACATTTTATGTTGTTTCACTTATGTTGCTGAATTGTCAGCTGCCATAAGACCTAATTCTTCTGAAATCAGGTGTCTGCTCAGAGGGCCTCGTATAGCATTCTGAGCAAGCAGTGCCTCAACTCTGTTAACTGACTGATTTGCTTCTGCTCATATTCTGGAATTCCCAGTATCTGCTCCATTGCATGGCTCAAAGCCATCTAAAAAGACCCATCTTCCTCTTTCTGCATGGTATTAAATTGAACACACTGTAGGGTTTAAAGAAACTCATTTATGAATGTGTTAAAGTAAAATAGGGGGGCTGGGCGATAAGATCTTTATCTTTTTTTCTTATTCTAAATTTCATGTTTCTGTGGGTAGGAACAGTGTCGGGGTCCAAAGGGGGGATTTTTAAGTTGCGCCCTTTGAATGCCTGAATGAAATGACATCCTCATTAGGCACACATCAAAGGTGGCAATTGACTGAGTAACTGGTACCACACACGTGGAGCCTGGGGGACCATGAATGAAACAGTCCCACGTGTCACTAGGCAAACCAAAGGGCTGTGATGTGCATGCGTACAAATCAGTGCTAGCTGTGAATCACATGGAGCAGCACGGTGCTATGCAGGCAAATCTGGTTTAATTCAATGCAGAACAACAGTTGACATTTTATATTCTTGAATTCGAAGAATCACAGACTCTGCAGTAACAGGCACCACTTCTGAACTCCGGCTCCATTTTCTATGCCTTGTAAGTCCCAGACAAGTTATTTTACCTCTGTAAGCTGTTTTTTCTTCAACTGTGCATTTCAGAGTTGTGAGAATTGGGAGTAGCATATGTAAAACCTTAATGCATAGTAAGTGCTCAAAAACTCTATGCATCTCAATTCTTATGACTCCAGAAGACTGACCCTTACACAACAGAGGGCATATCAGCCATGTCCAGAACGACAAAGAATGTGCTCCTCCAAACTCACTTTCTGGCAGGAAACTACACTTGCTGTTTGCCCATTTGTGAACTCTGGTACTGATCATGTGATGAACTCAGCATGCTTCCCGAATTCATACAGTATGTGAAGTTTTTGTATGAAATTAGAAATCTTTTTATTCTATGAATTAGGATTTAAGATTTTTCTACTGCACCCCCCCTTCCCCATGAAAATTCTGAGTCCACTTACTGAGTTACAAAGAAGCATCTAATTTACATTTTATGAAAGTAATATTACGTGCACTCAGTGCGTCAGTTTTAGCTATTGTGTTTTAATAACTTGCCGTGTGTCCTTTCAATTTGAACAATAGAAGATGTGCCTTTCAGTTGGCAAATTAATGACACCGTTACCAAAAGGGGAAATTTAGCAAGAGAATTGTGCTCTTAGATAATGTGTCTGAAAGCAGCAGTGAGGTAGCTGGTAAAATAGTTATAGAGATTATTTACACCAGTCACATTACGGTTTAATGCGACTTCATGCCATGTGTGAAAGAGAGCTCAAAGTGAGTGGCTAGGAAAGAATAAACCCTGTGGTATTCAAACCAAGAATTCTTACCTTGTTTTCATTGAAATTAGCAATAACTACTCCAACAAAAAGGGTCAGTCCAATCATGCAACCCAGGAATACAAAAACATGAATATAGATTCCATGCATCTGTATAAATGAAAAATAGGTTATTCATCAAAGCCAATGAAAGCAGCTGTTGAAGCGTTCAAAGGATTCCATGTGCTTGCTTACCGGCCCCACACGATGAATAATAACATCTCTCACTTCCACCCAGCCTTTCAAGGAGAGAACTTCAAACAACGCCAGCATAGCATTTCCCACATTGTCAAAATTAAAGTTCCGAGGATTCGCCCTGCAAGTCAGAAAGAGGAATGTTCTGTGAAATGCCGATGAGAAGCCCCCTAAGGCAAATATCTGTAGCTGTTTCCAATCTTGAGTGCAGGGAATACTTAGCACTTGGTGGGCTAGATGGCATTTGTTTGCTAAATCATAAAAATACATTGATGTGTTATAATTTATTAATTACACAGGTAATTAGGTAGTGGGGGGTGTTCTCAGGTGAAAACAACAAAAAACTACACAACTCGAGTCCTAGCTCTAGAGGTTATGCAACATTTCTGGTTTGTCCTGATTATACCGAGGACTGGAAATACACTTTCCAGTTAGAAATTGTATAGGAGATTCTCACAAAGGGGCATTGGAGTTTGGATTTAAACTTTGAAATAGTTTTACAATTGAAAACCGTTCTAAGGGCACGTGTTAGTATAGAAAGCGTAAGAAGAGTAGAATTTGGCCACTTTACTTCATTCTGTGTCGTCACCATGTTGCAAGGCAGTGATGCAGTCAGAGTCACTGAGATGACCAGAGGTGTTTGCTCACAGCCTGTAAGTGTCCGGATCACTCTCTCCCAGTTGTATTTTTTCTCTCATTAACTCTGAGTGTTCGCAGTAGATACTTCTGCTAGACCCAACGCACATGCTGCTGTCTGCACCCAGAGTTGATTCCTGATTTCAAAAACACCTTGGCCCACTATTTTTTGGTAGGGCATGGTCTCATTTCTTGTTTTTCTGACGTGTTTATACTTTTTTCTTCCCACTTACCAAAGTGATCCTTTCTACTATATTGCATTTCCTTTCATCATTAAAGGTCGTAGCCAACAATTTTATTGTTAATAGAAGATGTCAGTGTTTCTCCCCTTTCTCCCTTATTAGAGGCTATGTTAAATAGTTTAAAGATTTAGATAACCACACACTGCAAAATCATGACTATCACATTTCCTGACTTTGAGGAAGAATTGAGCTTAGGATTACTGAATACAGTAGGCCTACTGAAGCCTAGCTAGATTATATTTTGTTAACTTTTTTTCCTGCTAGCTCATTTATCAAAATCTAACCTTCATAAAAGGTAACTTTCAGGGCTGGCCTGGTGGCACAGTGGTTAAGTTTGCACATTCCACTTTAGCGGCCCAGGATTTGAGGGTTTGGATCTTGGGTGCGGACCTACTCGCCACTCGTCAAGCCATGCTGTGGTGGCGTCCCACATATAGAGTAGAGGAAGACTGGCATGGATGTTCGCTCAGGGACAATCTTCCTCACCAAAAAAAGAAAAAAAAGGTAACTTTCTGGGGGTGCAATCTGGTTTAGTATTTTTCTACCATTTCTTGTTTTTTAAACCACAGAAACAATCATGGGATGCACCTTTATAAGTTTTCTTTTTTAAATACTAAACAGATGGGGATGTAATAAGAAAACATAAAATTGAAACTGACTTGCTTCTGAAGGTTTATAGCTGACTGGTAGAAATGTTTGCTACATAGTCCAAAAGACCCACTCAGAAATACAGAAATTTGGAATTCTGATGTATACTTTTCAAGTATGAGATGAGCATATTCTCTTGAATTTTTCCAACAATCTTTCCTTTGGGGGATTGCAATTAAATTTAATATATTTCACAGCAGACAGAAGCTATAAGGATTCTACAGAAGCCACAGTTTTCTCAAATAAGGATTTTGTTTTAAACTGAGTGAGCCAGCTCTCAGATCTGATGTTGAACTTTCTTACTCATCCACTTTCTTTATGTAAAAGTGCTTTTCTGGCTGAATTTGCAGCAACCCCTACTACTTTCATGTTCCATATCCTTTCAAAGTTAGAATACGTTAAAAATACACTTTTAGGCTAAACTAAGAAAAATAAAATGAAGGATCATAGACTTAAATAGTTGGAAGACTATATCATATTTTAAAAAAATAAATCTTTCTTGGTTTTAATCATACAAGATATTTGTTTATTCTTTGTTCATTTTACTAAAATTGGGAAGTTTGAAACTTGATCTACAACAACAGAGGACTTCAAACATAATCCATTATTGTCATTTTTCCCATTGCCCTTCCTTGATTTGGAAGGCTGTTTGTATATCTTCTTCTCTGGTTAATTTTTAAAAGATTATCATCTTGTCAATCCAATTCAGAAAACGAAGACATTGGTTCTGACCTCACAATTTGATCAATCTTCTACCTCCCAGTGAAAAGTGCTCCAAGGTCCCAAGGTCATGACAAGGAGAGTTGCTCCTCCTCTGGGACGATGGGGGCCCCATGGAGGGGAGGAACTTAGCCTCTGCTCTTGGATGTGGAAGTGCAGGGATGACATTGTCCAAAATGGCACCCTATATCTTACACATCTCTGCCGTCTAGTCTAAAGAAATCAGGAGCTTTCTGTACTTCTGGAATGCACCGACATTGTTTCGCCTTGTGCTTTGCCAACAGAGTCTCCTCAGCCTGCAACACCCTACCTCTGCCTCGCCCCTTGCGCTCACCTGCCCGGACTCCTCCCCTTTCACCTGCCTCATTCCTATGCATCCTTCACAAGTGAACTGAGGGTCATCTCCTCTGGGTGCTTGCCCTGGTCATATCACAGCTTGGGTTAGGTGCCTCTCCTGTGGGTACCACTGCACCCTTTCCCTTTCTGTGTCCTAGAATCAGAGGCTGATACACCATGAACCAAAGAACTTAAGCCTCAGGGCTCCTCCCTGGCAAGGCTCCTTCCAAGACCCTGGAAGGGGCCCAGCAGTGAGTTCACACAGCCATATGTAGTTTTATATTCTTTTTTCTTAAAGGGCACACCCAAAACGTTTGAGCCTTAGACGCTACAAAACTCTGATCTCCTTCTACCTAGAGTGTATCACAGTGTAACCTAAAATTACCTAGAGGTGAGTTTCAGGTGAGCGTCAAGTGAGCTCAGGGGCTGATTTATGTAGCACTAAAGCCTTTAGCATATTATATTAAATTATTTGTAATTTTATTGTCTGTTCTCCACTAGACTTCAGGCTTGGAGGGGTCAGGGGCCATAGCCTGTCCCCAGTGACGGCATAATGTCTGACAAATAGTAAGCACTCAATAAATATGTTTATTGTAAACTGAGAACTTTTTTGATTTTTCTCTCATGCATTCCATTTTCTTATATCCCAGATCTCTGCTTACAACAAAACACAAATATTTATAATATACAATATGTCTAATCCTTTTTACCGAGGTAATCTTTATCTCATCAAGTCTGAGTGATTCAGAAGAAAATGAATGTATTCATCTGAGGAGAGAATATAGAAAGCAGACTCTCTCCTGAATTAGATAGTGCATATTTATGCCCTAATTATAATTATCAAAGCATTCCTCTAGGCCAATTCCCAGATATAAGTTATTTTCTTAATCACAAATTAGCCAATATAAAATCACAAAATTTTTGGCTGCTAACTCTTGATGAGCTTACTAAAGAAGGAAAATGTAAAAATTATCATGGTTACAGGTGACATTTCTTTGATGGAAAATTTTTATTTCACTAAAACTAACCCAAGACACAACATTCTGAACAAAAGGACCAAAGCTATTGTGATGATGTTCAAGTGATGCCCCTCTATTTGCTTAAGCTTTCAAAGTGTCACTGAACTTGAAACCCTTAATAATAACTAATATAAGACATTACATTTCAGTTAACTCTGATTTTTAAAATCCTAGGTAGCTGATTTCACGGAACAGGTTGAATGCCATAGGGTACAACTGGAAACAGTTTACTTTTCTCCCAACACTGCCTTCCAGTGTGTTCTAGCTCCCTTCCTGACTTCCTGGGGAGATCTCAAAGCTTTTGGGTCACTTTGAGTTATAAGATCAGTCTCATTCTAAAAAGTCCACTTCATTTTACACCAAACCTTTGCTCTCATAGCGCATAAAAGGATCCCATCCTCAGCAGCTCAGGCTAACCTGTGGCTTGGGGAGGGAAGAAGAGTGTTGGCCACTCTGTTCCACTCCTCCTCCTCAAGCCATTTGATTCTCACAAGATTGGGGCAGGATGCAGCTAGAGTCAGAGAAATGGAGTTCAAGTCTGTGTATCTTATACTGCTGGACTCTGGCCATTGGTGCTTTCACCACAGCAGCTGCTGTTCTTTCATGGAGCACATCATATGGTCCTAAGAAAGACTGTATATTAACCATGTTTCTAGCTTCTGTAAACTTGATACTTTATCATCTGTCCTACATACATATGCTGGACCCACTTTATTCTGGACAACCCAATAAAATGCTCGAGTCACCCTGGCTTGGCCTCCTGCCTCCCTCATCACCCTCTCTCTGCCCTCGGGAAGAGTTCTTTTTAGTGCATCCTTTTCAAATACAAACCAACCAACCCAGAGTCCACACCCCCAACCACCTCCTTTCACACCCCGGGCCACTATCCACCTGCCCTAATCACCCAGGGCAGGTACCGGCTCACCAGGGACAGCCTCTATGCCCCAGAGTCTGCTGAAATTATTCAAACAAGCCAACTCTAAGCCTGCTTGCCCTGCCTTACTCATTCCTTCCCAGGGAAACCACAATAAGGGCTTTTGCCCACAGGTCTCCCTCTCCCTCTGCCTCCTGACTGACCCTGCTGCTTCCCCAAGTAGCTCCAGTGGCATGGCGTGTCTCTTTCCTCTTGGGAACTCTGAGTCACCAACCATCTTTTCAATGGCAGTCCTCTCCTGATCTGTTGGCCTTAAAATACCTCAAATTTTCTGTTCATATACTATATTTTAAAATACTCCCCAGCACGAGGATGCCCACTGTGTCATTCCTGCTATGCGTGCAGTCTTTGGTGACTCTCAGCTCCCACTCCTGGAAACACCTACAGCCTCTTCCAGTGGGGGCACCGTTTCCCCAGCATGTAGCCCTTTGCAACAGGGTTCCATCAAGATGGCTCAGATCAGGGGGTCCTAGGCAGTGACGACTTGACCCTCTAGACGCACCAGATGACCCTGCCCTGCCAGACGGTGAAGAGCAGCCTGCCCACAGGAGCGTCTTTTCTTGCCTTGCCAATCTCTGATATCAACTAGTCCTCCTGGGGGACCTCACTTGGCTCTGGTGGGAGGCACCCTTGACCTTTCCTCATAGTGAAGGGAGGAGAGCTGCCACAGTGCGCTCTGCTGAGTTCATTCACTTCCCCGATGCTATCCTTGACTGCAGTGTTTCCTTTTACATGAGCTGGGTGATGGAGGCGAATAACCCTTTAGTAAGTTCTGCTGGGATTGTCCAGTTGCTCTCTTTAGAATATAATACTTTATCTCCTATTGACCTCAGCTTTGGGGCTTTAGCCAAAATTCCAAAACAGCAGGACCATTTGATGTTCTGATAGAAATAAATTATTTATGGTATAATAATGAGTTTTCACCTCACAAGAAAATAAACTTTTTAGGCTTCTTTAATTTTTTATTCTAATGTAAATTTGACTGCTGTTCTAGTTAGCACAGGGATAAGGGTATTCCCATGTGTCATATACTTCTCTACCCACGCTCGAGCCACACATCCAAAATTAATCTTTTCTTTCATAGTTCTTTGGTACTTAAAAAAATAAAAACTCAATTTAAACTGTATTGAATTATTTGCAAATGTGAATTTCATGTTAGAGAAATGCCAAAGCAGGGAACAGTGAGTTCGAAGGGTACAATGGGGTGAAATGCCATTCTTTTTAAAGAGTCTTGACATTTAGTAGAGAACATCAATTGTGACGAAAGCAGACAGGTAGTTGTGGTTCACTCATTATCCTAAAAGGTAAAAGTGAAATAAAAAGAAAACAGATAACGATTTAAAGGGACAAATGAAGCTGACAGAACATTCAGGTCATCAATGAAGCAGACGGAGAGAGTTCATCGCGGTCATCAGGAAAATGGACGAGAAAGAAGGTACTGGGTACTTCCAGCTTTGATGTAAATGCTTTGAAAACTCATTTTCAAGGAAAGAGAGTTTTTAAGAGAGAGTTAGATTTAATCAATTGTGTTACTGATTATACCTTTCCAGTGTCTCCATAATGGAAATCCTTTAATGTAAATGGGTTTTAAAATTGAAACAGCTTTATGATTTAGGCTTCTCTACAACTGTATGAGGACATCAGATCCTCTCTTAAAGATATAAACCCAGGATGAGTTTAGTTTTAATTTGATAGAATATCTTTTTTTTTAAGCCTCACTAATTTTTAAAGCCACGTGAATCAAGATACATGCTTTTAAAGTATTAGAAAAATACTGTGGTGGTATTTCATTGGTTTCATGAAGTAACATGGGACTTGGTGTACCACTTGCTCTCTTATTTACTGTATTTTGCATCCTATTGTAATTCAGTGCTTTGCCTTGTATTACTTAAAATCATTTTCACATCTCTAGCAGAATTACTGTTAGTTTCATGCCATATTATACTGATTTGAAACTTTCTACCGACAAATATAGCATTCTTCAGGATATTTTTCTGATATGCTTACCAAACACGGGGCACCCAGAATCCGGGTTTTTTCTCTCCAGGTCTTAATTTTAAATTTAAGTTCTTGGACACACTTACATTAATTCTGAATATCCCATTACAATCTTCCTAAAATAGGAAAAAAAAAAGGAGGAGAGGAAGGAACCTGGTCAGAAAATGAACTCAGAAAAGATAAAAGATAAGAAACACTTTTAATATAGAATACTAAAGGTCTTTTATCTGACAACATTGATGTGGACAGCTACCCAGCAAATAGTAACAAAGACTGCCGAGATGAGTGGTGAAAGCTGACGCTGAAAACGTTAGTAAGTGGGCAAAGGATCTGAATAGACATTCCTCCAAGGAAGATATACAAATGGCCAATGAGCACATGAAAAGATGCTCAGCATCATTAGTCATCAGCGAAATGCAAATCAAAACCACAATGAGATACCACTTCAGACCTACTAAGAAGGCTATAATCAAAAAAGTCAAATAACAACAAGCTTTAACGAGGATGTACAGAAATCTGAATCGTCATACTAAAGCCCTCATACACTGCTGGTGGGGATGGAAAATGGTGCAGCCACTTTGGAAAATAGTGTGGCAGGTCCTCAAATGACTAAACAGTTACCATGGACTCAGCAATTTCACTCCTAGGTATTTACCCAAGAGACATGAAAACATATATCCACATGGAAACTTGTACATGAATGTTTACATAATTATTGTAAATAGCATTATTTATAATAGCCAAAGGTGGAAACAATTCAAATGTCCATCAATGGATGAATACATAAGCAAAATGTGGTATATCCATACAATGGGACATTATTCAGCCATAAAAAGGAATGGAGTACTGATATATGCAACAACACAGACGAACCTTGAAATATGCTAAGTGAAAAAAGTTAGTTACCAAAGACCACATATTATATGATTCCATTCATATGAAAGTCCAAAACAAGGAACTCTACAGAGATAGAAAGTAGATTAGTGGTTGTTTAGGGATGGAGGTGTCAAGGGTATAGGGGTATAGGGGATGGTAGTGAAAAGATAGTCTTTCTTTTCTGAGGTGATGAAAATGTTCTAAAATTGGCTTTGGTGATGGTTGCACAATTCTGTGAATATGCTAAAAACCACTGAATTATACACTTGAAGTGGGTGAATTGTGTGGTATGTGAATTAAATATCAATAAAGCTGTTTAAGAAAGATTTAAAAAATAAAACATTAGTAAGAAGTTTAAGACTCATTTTTTTTGTCTTCATTCTCCCTTTTGTGATCTTCACTTCTTTGACTATGATAGTCATATTTTGGACCTACACCTCTTTGCTGGGTTCAAGGTGTATATGGTAAAATTCTTGATCACTAATTGAATATTTCAACAGAAATTCAAATTTTAACCTGTTTAAAGTCACCTTCAACCCTAAAACATGTCTCCTGGCTTCCGCACTTCTGTCTGTGGACAGTATCCTGTCAGCACACCACCATCAAGACCTCAGAGTTGCCCAGGGTTTTTCCCTATACCAGCGGTATTTCAACTAGTTTAGTTAATACCAACATTACTTCTTTCTGGCTTACCAATAAGATTCTTTAAAATAAATGCCTTTTTACACAAATAGTATACCTTTAACTGACAAAGCATGGATAAACTTACCTAAAAGTACCCAAAGACAAGCACAATTCACACTTTGGTATATATCTTTCCAGTCTTTTTTCCCATGCATATATGAGATCATACAGTTTTTTTTCTTTCATAGTCCACTTTTTCAGTTAAAATATATTGCAATTATCTTCTCATAACAACCATATATATTCATCTACAACATTATTCCAAATGGCTGTGTTGTGGTGTATCATATAGAGACCCCAGGATGTATTTGGCCTTATGACCTCTTCCAATTTGTCTTTCTGAGCCCACCAGAGCCCACACTGAGTGAGTGAGGCAGCCTGGTGTCCTGACCTTTAACCCCAGATTATGGGGCCAGACTGCCTGGACATGGCTCCCAGCTCTCCACTCACTGGGGGTGACCTTGGACAAGTATTTTACCTTTGTACTCCCATTTTCCTTGTCAGGAGAATGTGGTACCAATGGTAGTTCTTGGGACAGTATTTGTACTTTGTTCTTTGTGAGCACTAAGATAAGTGTCTGCTTCCTCTTCTCACAAACCTTTAACGACCTCTCATTTCTCATCCAAGAAATTCCAAACCCCTTAGACTGGCATTCCAAGCCCCCAAAGATCTCTCCCTAAACTACATTTCTGGCCTTGTTTTTCAGTTCTTTTCTATACGAGAGGGTAGTGATGTTTAACACTGACTATTGGAGGTTGGGTTAGGTTCTTTACATAAGTAAGCCAATTTACTCTTCATAATGTTGCTGTGTGAGAAGTGTTAGGAGGAAATAATGTCCAGAGGGATTAAGTGACCAGAACAAGCCATCATACCTACTAAAGCAAGCATTCTACTCTTGGGAGCCCTGATTCCAAAACATTTGCTCTTTGTTCCTACCTCACACCATGACTCTTCCTTGCATCCGATGTCTTTTTTCATTCTGCCTCCTCTGTGTGGAAGATCCTTTCCTGCTCATCTTGAATCCTACCTCCTCCCTAAAGCCTTCCCAGAAGAGTACTCCTAGGTGGAAGCACTATTTCCCATCCTTGAAATCAGCTTGCACATTATTTCTGCTTCTCATGTGCTCTTCTAACTCCTGACTTTCTATTATAGTTCCTTAAATATGAAACACACATTCTGATTGGATAGAAAATGCTGCAAAGAGGGGCAGTGACTCACACATTTTTCCAGTCCTCATTTCACCTATCATGGTGTCTTGTACATAACTGATGTTTAATAACTATTTGTCAACAAGTATTCTCAGAGTTTGTTGACAGGCCTTTGGTGACTAAGCTTTGGACTCCACATCTCTATCTATAGTGATCTCAAGATTTCTGCTGTCAAGTTTTAAGAAAAGGAGCAGAGGGAGGAAGTGCTCAGCCAGACACCAAGAAAATAACATGATGTTCCAACAGGAAAATGTGGCACCAACAACTCAAGCTTCATTGCCTTTAAACATGAGCTGTGTGATCCAAATGTTGGTGTATCTAGTGTCCCCTTTTCAAGGGATTGTCTCTTCTTTTAGAAAGATGGACTGAAGCTCTCAGATAGAACTATGTCCCCTTCATCCACGTGGTGATCTTGGCCTTAGCCTCTTATTTTAGGACTAGAAAAGATCTTGTCCTGATGGAAAGACACAGACCACTTCTTACTATACCAATTTCTTTTCCATTATTCTGCTTGATGTTGATGCCTTCTGTGATGGATAAGTTTTCTTAGGCTTTCCTTATGAGCCTTCCACAGAGACCTCATTGCTTTGGGAAAGATGATAAATGCATCATGGTATCCATGTGCTTGTCCATCCACCACAAGCTCTCTGTCCCCCATACAAGTCATCAATCTTTAGCTTGGGTTGAGTATGAATAGATAACGTAAAATCACAACGCTCTTAGGACATTATTAACATAATGAGTCATCCAAGATCCCTACGAGGCTTCATCTTGAAATGTTATTATCTTTCTGGCCTTTATTCAGTGTGGATCTAAAATAATTCTTCTTTCCTTACAAAGACTTGTGGACTAATGCATCAGCTCATTATTACTTCCTTTGTTAGCTAATTTGATACACCATGACCCTTATACTATCTTACTCGTTATGTCTTCTCAGGTTTATTGAAGTTCCTGGAACCTCTGGGGAGAGGAATTAAAGGAAGCAGTGGCCTGGGTGGTCCCTTGTGAAATAACATAAGGTCTGCCCAACCTAAGTATGTCTCCTCTGCTCTGCCTCTTCCTGAAATCCTCATTACTAATATAATTGATAATGTATTTTGACTGGACAAAGATATTACCTGTATTTTATAACAGTTAGAGAGCTAATAATTTTTATAATTAGAAGCCTAAAAATGTAGGAATTTTCATACTGATATAAAATCTGTATTAGATGGCTATATTTGCTAGAAATATGTATTGTAGTTCAGCTCTATCAGGCCTTTTGGAAACAAGCATTTAACGAACTTCAGGCATTATTTTACCTGGATGAAAGAGGAAATAGTTTTGCTAGTTTATACGTCAGCAGTACTTGGTTTATTTCATTAATCTACTTATAATATAGGGCAGAATTCGAAAAGAATGGGACACTGGATGGTGTAGCAGAGACTGGCTAATTAGTAACCAAACCATGTCCCTTTTTTCTACAGAATGCATCACTAAACTCCATATTGCACTAAACTCCTTTCAGCATGGAGGCCATGCTCCTTCTAGCGGAACGTGGGTTGAGTGATGTGTGCCGCTTCTAGGCTCAGCCCACAGTTCTTGCAGATAGAGACTGTTCTCTGTTCTTATCTGCCAGCTAAATAGAGAAGACTTTGAAGACAATGAAGGATGAAGACACAAGACAAAAGGAACTTGAGTCCCTGAGTGGTCATTTGGAGGAGAACTGTCCAACTCATCCAAGATGCAATATATTCATTTGCACCTGACTGAAGAAAGATAAAGAAAAGAGCAGCAGTGAAAGCATTCAAGCTCTACTGAATTAGTTAGGGTCTCTATTAGTTGTCATAATGGGGAAGATTCTGGGCAGCTAAGAGCTAATGCCAGACCCTGGCTTCCCAGTGGGGAGAGTGCTGGAGTGGAGAAGTAATAAGAAGGGGCAGGAAAGTCAGACTTTGCCTCTTGTACTTTTGTGAGGAGCTGTTTGCTAATATGAGTCTCATGTGACAACAGAAGCAGGATTGAGTTAGAGGAGACCTAAAGGGAAAGTTTCTGAAGTTCACAGCTTTAAACATCTAGAACCTTGGGTGACTACGCCGAAGATGTCAATAGCGGTGACACCTGAATAGGAGGGAAGAGTAGAATTCCCTGAGATGTGCTTTTAGCCCCAAAACCTTGGCTAGCCAGAAAAGACACACTGTGCTCTTTAAGCAAAGGGAGGCTGTGGGAGGAGAACTCTGAGAATTTTGTCAGGGGGCTCAAAGTAGCCTCAGCAGCCACTGGTGCCACATGCTTACCAAGGGATGGCAAACTACCTTAATTTTTATCCCGAAAGACAGAAAGGACCATCTTACCCTTCTAATAATGTTGGGATCATTGCATTTAGCCAGTTTTCCAGCAAAAAGCTGAACTCCAAAGCTTGCAAAAACAAGCATTAACGTCAGCAAGAGAATGGAGACCTGAAAGAAATTGGTGAGATATCAAATCTCTCAGTAAAAAATTAAACAGTAGCTTTGGTTTGAACAGCAATATGAACAGGACTTTCCAGACAAAATTGTACAAAATTCATGGTCTTTTGAGGATATCTTTTAACTTCTCCACCACAGGTCATTCAACTAGCCTTAATGGAATGTTAAAAGAAGAAAATTAACAACAGTTTTTGAATTTTTAGAATAAAAACATATGATATTCATGTAAGAAAATAGGTAAAGGTATTTTTGATAGGACTCGGGCTTTTTAAATTTTGAAATCAACACTTTGCTATATTTTATTTAATGGAAGAAAAAATGTTTAAATAATTATATTTTCTTCATTTTTCTCAAAATGAATTCTTATCTCTATTAGCGGAGCATAAATTAGAGGAACAGTGGCTTTGCTTTCTTGTGAGCACGAGGGCATATGAATGTGCTGCACAAGGAGGATGAGAGATAATTCAGTCCTGAAAAGCAAATCTGTTAATTGACTCATGCTCCCTCTGCTGGGTGACTACTTTGGTTTTAGCAGAGAAAAGTGGCAAAGGATAAAATACTGAACAAACCATTGATCTGTACTGGTTGAATAATCTCAACATATACCTTAAATATACTAAAATTACACAGAATCATCATAACAGAAAGGCACAAATGGATTCTTTTCTAAATTCTATCAGGGCTCCAAGATGCACATTAGCCATCAGGTGATATTCTGTTTTCCTTCAACTCCAGCTGTGTGAAAAGCCACGTTATGGCTTTATTCCAAAGAAAATACGGAATTTTAAACACATCTTTAAAAAAAATATCAGCAACAATGTGCCTATAGTAATATCACAACCTGTCTTTAAAACACCTTAGAATCAACTGCAACTACAGGTATTCTCTCACCATAGGTGTGTTTCTAGAAAGCAAGATATAAAACACACTTATGTAAATTAATCTATGTTTTCCATGCACAAGCAGAACTCATCAATAATAAAAAGAATCCTTGGATCACTCCTTCATAAGAAAAGATCCTCCTGTAACAGACTGTGACCAATGAGCCTCTTAGTTGTTTTTTCTGCAGCCCTGCTCTTAGAAGACCCTAAATCAATGTTTGCCCAACTAAAAACACTGTTTTCCCCCTCAATCACATTTGTGAGTATTCATTACTGTATATTGAGGTTACTTAGAGTATACCTGTATGTTACATTTTTTTTCAAGTTGTTTTATGTAAACATGCTAAAGATCAGAGCCAAATTCTATGCTATGTGCTTTAGGGGACATACAGAATGAGGTCATGAGTCCAAATGCGTTAATTCTTAATATCACTTGTCAAGTAGATGGTGACGAATCTTTTTATCCTTAATTTCCAGATGGGAAAACTAAAACCCAGAGTAGAAATTAAGGTCAAGAGTTAGGGATGGAAGTGTCAGCCAATACTTTTCATCATACTTTCCAGAGTGCTTCTCTTTAGTTTACTAAAAGTATTCATCGAATTACATATACTGAT
This sequence comes from Tapirus indicus, assembly GCA_031878705.1. NCBI lineage: Eukaryota > Metazoa > Chordata > Mammalia > Perissodactyla > Tapiridae > Tapirus > Tapirus indicus. The sequence goes on along the minus strand of CM062930.1, from coordinate 10,485,461 downwards.
AAGTCAGAAGCAATCATGGGTAAAGTTTCTGAATGTATGTTTTGTTTTGTTAGTGCCTCTATAATCCTTTGGCAATAAGCAAAATTGTACACTTAACCTTGACAATCAAGACTCGCTTTATCCCCTCATGAACTACAATACAGAGTTGGACATGGACGCAAGCAAAGAGTAACTGACATACCAAAAAAATTTCCTTGAAGCCACTGAAAAGTTCTCGAACAACTTTCCTCATCTGGGGCACCAGCTTGAATATCCGTAGAGGTCTCAGGCACCGAAGAACCATCAGGAGCTGAGCTCCCGATTCAGCAGGCACATTTTGGGGCATCCAACAAAGAAATATCAAGCTCACCTAGAGGGAAACATAACCTCTGGAATTCACACAATTTATCCTCTACTCCCTACATTTTTGAGAGCCAACTGGCCACAACTTTCCCTTTGCAGAGATTCCATGTGTTACGTGGGATGAGCATTCGCCAGGTGTGTATGCAGTGTCTTAACTCTGAACTCTGAACCCAATCTAGACCTGTTAGGAGCCCCAAAGGAAAGTTGTCAGGCGTATGCAGGAATGACATGGGGGTGCCCATCCCACGTGTGTGTGGGGCCACCAGTGCATCTGTCCCTTCTTTTCACTTACGTGGGAGCCTCCGCTGACGTCAACACTGCTGAAACTCCTCTGATCGAGGATACCAAACCTCACGCTTGAACCAATACTCACTATTTTATTAATGACCTGAACATGCTACATGTTAATGGGCACAATTCTCCTTATTGCGTTGGAAAGACATGGAATTTCCATCTTCTTGGACACATAGAAAAAAATGAAATTTCTTTGAAGCCCTTCCTGCGGTTTCTCAATTTACTTGCACTGAACAGTTGAATGGTCACCTTCTCTAGCCAGGGATTTTGTGCACTGCAGTTGGGAGAGAGGTCCAAACACACTCACTTTAGTTTGCTTTTAGTAATAAGGGGCTCAATCAATTACATGATGTAGATTCTTTTTTTTTTTTAGTAGAGGAGCCACAAGAATTGTGGGGTGCAAATGAGATTTGCTATCTTAAACCTTATTAATGTATGTCTTATGCATACCTGAATGTGGTTGATGTATTTGAACCATATCCATGGATATTTTTAATGTTTTTTATTTAGATTTTATATGCATGCCTATAACGGACTACTTCACTTAAGAACCCAGTTATGGCCTCCAAACCTCTGTGACTCATGTACCTCACTCTCTCGTACCAAGAAATGCAGGAGATTTTATAAAACCATACATTTTACATTTAGGAAATAACCAAAGACTTACAAGATATATAAATATGTCCATTACTCCACCGAAGTCCCTGATGACAGCAGTTGGAGTGAAAAATAAGCCATCTGCCATAATCTTCAGGTTAAGCTCAATGCTCATGAATATCACAAACACATACTCAGCAATCTGAAATGGGCAAGAGGCAGCTTGGTCACAATGAATGAAAACACTGCAGGTCAGTGTTTTCCCTCTGAGCTGTGAGCTGAGATTCAGCAGCGGTACCTGCAAAGTAGGCGCATGCATGACTCTTCGAAAGGGGGATTCAAACATCATGGAAATGCAGGAGCAGATGGTGACGATGATCATGACCCAGTCCAGGTAAGTCACCAATCCCAGCAAATCACTGCCAAAGACCAAACAAAACTGAGAAACAGAAACCCTCTAGGAGAGGCTGCTAAAAGTTGCAGATGCTTCTGTGATTCTGTTAACACGACCGGTATTTTTTTATGACCCTCCAATCATCTATTTCATAGTGTGATATAGCAAGAAAAGAAAGAAAATTTTTATATTTTTATGCAACATAAACTAGTACATGGAAACTTCAAATGTGCATGGAAAACAGAGTTGGTAATGCTTACTAAAGTTGATGGTACTTTGTATTTTTCACAGCTCCTGTGACAGGATCTGTTTTAGATCTGTAAGAGAGGACAAACACATAAAATTCTGCAACATAGCGAGTGCTTTACAACTTGGCAGCATAGTATTTATAAACATTTCATCTACTTAAAACCTCTTTTATATCCTCTATAAAATGTCCACTATAGTATATGTTAACTGTGTGTGGCTTTAGAAGGTAGAGAAAATTAGATGAAAGAAAAGTCAGAAAAGTTTGCAGTTGATGCTTATAAAAGTTTTTCCTCAAAATATTTGATTTCAGAATTTGTGACTCCATCCAACCATTTCTGATGTAGATATTACAAAATTAAATTTTGACTTTCAATTAAAACCACTAGTTAAAATCTTTGCCCTACCAGTTCGAGGATGTTCCTCATAATTATTTAACTAAATATCCGTAAATTAAATAGAGTTCTTCACCCTGTATTTAACTGCGATCTTGTGGAGTAATTTATATAGAATTTCTTGGGGCGAGCATTGACAACTTTTACTCTCAGGAGCCCATGAGCAATCTTCAGGGAAGCCCCCCGATGGTCTTCGTGTGTGTGTGCCCAATTACACACAGTCTTCCTCGGTCCGTATCAGCTGCACTGCTGACAAAAGGAGAGTTACCCCACACTAAATGAAGCAGAGAATTAACCATTTGATGTTAATATGGAGGCAGCCAACAGGATAGTTCCAGAGGAAAAACCCACTTTGGGAACTGATCAACTCTAAACTGCCAGTTTCTTTCTTTACTCGGTAAAAACTCAGGGAAGCTTTTAATGATTATTATCAGGTGTTTAAATTGTGAAGGTCTTTCTAGAATAGCAGAAAGAACAAGACACTGGCAATCAGGAGAGAGTCGTGTACTAGCTGCTGTCCTTGAGCAAAGCCCTTCCCCTCCGCTGGCCTAAGTGCCCTCCTCTGTTGAGAAGGAGGGACGCAAATGACACCAAGTGGTTCCTGAGGTCTCTTCCAGCCCTGAAACGTTACATCAGTGCATCAGATTCCGAGGGCTGCTCTAACAAAGTACCACAGACTGAGGGGCTTAAACAACAGAAATATTTTCTCACAGTCCTGGAGGCTGGAAGTCCAAGATGAAGGTGCTGGCAGGGTCCTTCTGAGGGCTGGGGGAAGGATCTGTCCCAGGCCCCTCTCCTTAGCTTGTAGACGGTCGTCTTCGCCTATGTCTTCACATTATCTTCCCTCTCCGTGTGTGTCTGTGTCCTAATCTCATCTTATAAGGACACCAGTCATATTGGATGAGGGCCACCCTAATGACCTCATTTTAGTTTAATTACTGCTTTAAAATCCCTATCTCCAGATACAGTGGCATTTTGAGGTACTGGGGATTAGGACTTCAACATATGAGTTTTGGGGGTGGGGGAAGGGATACAATTTAGCTCATAACAGATAGTGATTGTCACATGACACTCATGATCAACAAAGGAGATCCATTTACTTAAATGATGGTATCAGGGAAGGTCCAACTACATAATGGAAAGTCTTCACACCTCCTCCAAGACTCTTAATATATTCAGAATATTAACTTAAAGTTATGCATGACCAAACTTCCATTTTATCCTTTGGTTGCTTGCTAAAATGGGCTTAGGTCATCACAAATGCAGCGTTCCCCAGGTTGACCACATTGACAGTGTCTGGTATGTGTCTTCCATGTGGGTAGGGATAGAGACACTGGCCAGTGGGTTTTCTTCCTGTAACTGCTGGTAATGGAACCTCTAGTCAACTTTCTTTCTACTTATATTATTCCAGAATAAACCGATTAGGATGTTTGGACCACAAAGAAACTACAAGTCTAAAAGAAGACACATGCAATGATCTTCATCTTGTCATTCAGTCTCCCTTTGGTTCAGTATTTCCAAAATAAAATAAGGAGTTAATAACACTGATATAAACGTATTGGGTGACTGTTAAAATAAACAAAAATGGCTAAGTGCTTTATAAACGTGAGTTTTATATAAATTTTAATCACTTGCAACCTTTGTTTGTTTTCCACCTGGCCAGCCGCTCAGCAAAGAGGAGCAGCATGATTAATTAGCCCACAGTTTATTTTGTGACCCCATTAGGATTACATGTTCCTTCTTCCTCGTCTGACAACCCCCCCTGCTGTCTGTATGACTCAGGGCAAACACCTGGCTGAAACGGAGTGCACTTACGCGTTGAAGCGCGCCCGGACCACCACCCGGCAGAAGTTTCTGAACCTGTGCTCCCGGCCGACTATGAACAGTGGTTTATCGAAGTATGGGTGGTTCTCTCTCAGCTCTTCTTCTTGCACTTTCCTTGAAGGGGAAATTTATGGGAGAGTAAGGCTAAGGGAAAGTTTGCCATTCCAAAATGAGAGCCAGGCAACACGGGACCACCCCGTACCTCTTCATTTCTGCTTGTTCCTTTTTTTCCTGGATCATCTTTATTTCACTGTCTTCTCTTTGTGCATTTCTATATCTCACTGTATTGGAATGCTAGACATAAAAGAAAAGGGGCCATATCAAAATGGAAGATTTTTTTGAAGGCTCAGAAAAGATGATCAGTTTTTAAATGTTGAAATAAATGTCTTTATTATATATATATTTTGATGGCCACAGTCATCTTAGCAAGGTATCTTTTTCCTCAAAAGGGTATTTTTTTTCAATAAAAATACTTACTGAGACTCTATTATGTGCCAGGCACTGTTCCAGTGGTGGGGACACAGCAAAAGGGAAAAAATAATGACAAAAATCCCTGCTCTTGTGAGCCTAAGTTCTAGTCAGGGGAGACAGATAAAAATTAAGTCAGAATAAGGAACAATGTTAGAAGATGTTTAGTGCTCTGGAAAAAATAAAGGGGGCAGAGAATGCCAGAAGGCTCCAAGTTTAAATAAACAGGTCAGAGCAGGCCCCAATAAGAAGCTGTCATCTGAGCAAACGACCAGAGAGAGGCAGCCACTGGATCTCTGCAGAAACATGCTCTTCCAGAGGAGGTGGGGGTCTGCATGTGTACACATGGAAGAGCCAAGATGCCAGTGTAGGTGGAGCCAAGAGAGCAAGGAATAGAGGAGAAGATGAGGCCAGAGGGCTGGGGGTGGCGGCAGATCATGTAAGACCCTGACTCTGGTTTTCACTCCCTGGTAGATGGAGAGCCATTGTTCAAATAACTTGATAGACTCTATAGAAAGAATTCCTTAGATTTAATTATCTGTATCTTCTATCATTTGGAATAAGTGAAAAAATGAAACTCTGTTTTAAATTGCTTCTGTTTCAAAGGAAAAGACATTAGGAGAGATTTCCTATGAAATTAGCAGAAACCCTTGACCTTTTGCTATGGAGATAGAAATCTTCTCCATGCAATATGTCTGACTCTCAAATTATAAGTACATAGGCCACATGTTGGATCCGATCACAATTCCATGTTGACAAGATGATAGATCACATCAGACAGAGCTCTGGTTTAAAAAACACGGTGGTAAAATGTTTGTGCCAATTAGAACCATGTAAATTGGGTAAGGGCGGTATCAGGTGTTATCACCAAGTTAAATTCTCAATTTTGCCTGGAACACTTAGTAAGGAGAACTTACTCGAAGATAGTTTCCACAGATTGAAAGAAGATAGACTACGTTAAAAACTTCAGACACTCTTAGGAAATAAGAGGTAAAGTGGTGAAAAAGGTAAAAAATCCTAAGGCTTGCTAACTTTCTCTTCCTAGACCTCCTTTCTCAAATGCCATCCTTGGCTCTGAATATTTAAGACTCTGCTTTCTTAGCCAAGTTATCCAGATTCAACTTAAAACCTTTATTTTACTCAGTACTTTACTAATGATAATTATTTAATATGTACTTTCCAATTCTCTTGTGGTAACCTTGGCATGGTAAAGCTGGTGGTGAGTCCAACCCATAGGTTAGACTTCTGCCTCCTTGGGTTTCCAGGGATTTTCATGCGGTTCATTTCTTCACCTATTTTGGGTCTCTGGGCTAATGAAGAATGTGAACACTGACCATCCTCTCTAATATTCCCTGCTCCCAAATCTCCACCTTTGATTTCTTCACACTGTTTCATTTTTCTTTATAGTACAGAGCAAACCTGTCACAGCAATGGGGAGATGACGGAAAATAGATAAAATCCACTCCTAGAAATGTTACATATTTGTTTCTTGCTTATTGTCTGTTTTTTTTTTTTTTTTACTAGAATGTAAGTTCCTGGAGGACAGAGACTCTGTCGTGTTTCCCCACTACTCCTCATCACTTAGGACAGGACCTGGCACAAAATAAACCCTTGATAAATATTTACTGGGTCAGTAAATAAATAAATGAATTACCTAGAGTCTAAAGGCAAAGAAATTCTTGGGAAATCTTACGCAGTCTTTGAAAGAAAAATTCTTCTAGAAATAAAATTTTATTTCCCAATATGTAAAGCCTGAAATTATAGACACTGGATCTAGATTCTAGAACACTTGGAACTTAGCAAATATTCAAAATTAATAATGCGAATCATTCCTATAAAATGATTTAAGTGTCTTTAATTTCAGTCAAATGTAACTGATATGTCACTTTTGTCTTACTATCTTAATGAAGATGTGCTTTGTGGGATATCTGGATTTTTCCACAGTTAATGGTCACTTTTCCGTACTTGGCCATTTAATTTGCTTCCTGAGTTTCCTGATTCCTTCTGGTCTGAAGTCTTAAGGAGACACGACAAAGTGACAGAAAGACCCGGGCGCTGGAATTGTCTGAGCAGTCATTTGAATACATTTTCATAATCATGTTTCCAAAACCCAAAGCATTGCTTAGAACTTACATCTTGAGTCAGAGTTTCAAGAGATTTTCCCCTGCTGATCCTCTGGCTGTTTGATCCATGTCTTAATGATCTAAAAAAACCACAACCAATTGGTTAATACATCTCAAGACCAAATTTTGACTTTTAAGCAATGACCATTACAAAAAACAAAACAACTTTTCTATAGCATCACAAATGCTTATTATTTTTTATAGCAAAAGCTTATAGTCTGTCCAAATGTCTTTGATCCCATCTAACAAAATTCAGAATTTTTCCTTCTGATCTTAAAAGTGAGAATTTGGCCATCACCAAGGAAAAGGTTTTTGAAAGATTTTTTGACTCTTTGAGTCCAATTGTGAATTTCATTATTGTTAGCATCAGCAAATAGAACCCAGTTTCTCTCCTGTGGCTGTCTGCTAACCAGAGCTGTGCTCAGTGAACACCTCCTGTAAAACTCCTGTCCTTAGTTTCTCTGCAACTTCATCATCCAGGGTATTTACCTGCGCTCTTGGCGGATATGATGCTGCACACTGAGAATTGACCTTTCCTTTGCCGGCTGCCCCTCAAATGATCCACTCAGCATGCGCTGTCGAGTGCAAGCTCTAGGAAAAAAAAAGGATCCCGAAATAAATGCGTGATCTATACACTTGGGATGAATAATACATAACTGCTCATTACTCTTATTATTTTTAATATAATATAAGGCAACGATAAGGCAAAATACAACAAATGACACATAACTGTAAAGGTAAATGAGTTTTAGGCTCTGTGTCAAGAACACTTACAAACAGAACTGTCACAGCTATGAAGAGGTGCTGGAAAATAAGTAGAGAGCTCTGATCCCCCAAGTCCCCCCACCTCCAATAGGAAAGCCTCTATCAGGACGCTGTAAGCAGTAGGGCCAGCCTAATCACAGGTAATCACGATGTTGGTTTTGAATGCAGACAGGGACATTTCTAATAACAGCACTTAGGGTATGATTTGCCCACCCAGGCCCCTGGGAAGATGCAATATATATTCCAAGGAAATTTTGCAGAACTCTAGGAAAATAGGAAAGCACAAAATCAGAGGCAAAAATTAGTGGTAAAGAGAAGTAACCAAAGCTGGAATGAATACCTAGAGGAACCTCAGTCTAAAGCCGTGGCTTACAGCTAACCAGTTGCCACTTTCTCTGCAGTCAGAAAACTATGAGGACTTTTTAAAACATGTTCTCTTTAGACCAAAACTGGGCTGTGTTAATTTCAGATTTGCTAATGAGTGAAGAAAATTGAGTGAGTCAACACCTTTGGTGTGAATGATTCAGAGGGAAAACAACATTTCTCTAGAAAGCTCTCTCCAACTGGAAATGACAGGAATAATACAGGGGTTGAGAGACCTGTGTTCCAGAGGTGACACTGTCATGAACTAGCTGACTGACCTTTGGGCAAATCGATTTCTTTATAGGTAAAATGAGAAAGCCTTGATCTTGAAGATAACTCATCGACTTAAAATGCAATGATCTTACGATACACAAATCTTATGCTGCTGTATTTGTTCAACACCTGAACACATGTACTTCTTGACATTTTACTGTTGTACATAACACTTTTATGTTTCCTAACATGCATTTCTAGATTGGCTTTGAATTACATTATTATTGTCTGTCTCAGAGTTAAGATCGAGAAAAGATCTATGCCTGTTTAGCATACTTAAAAAAGCAGCTCTTATGATACCATATGTATGTTTAAGTACTTAAAAATGCTTTTGATGCTGCTGGTGATAATTAAGGTAAATACCTATGGAAAATCATACAAATTCAAGGAATGTGAATTCATTACAGGAAATAAAGCCCAAATAGTCACTATTCTCAGTTTAATAAGCAGCAAGAATCTTTTTGATATAAAATCCAAGTCAAAATTTTATTGAACAGCAAGGATTCATAACAGCGATATATAGAGATTGTACTTATTTCCAGGACCAGAATGGTGTTGCAGAGGAAGATGGATTTGTAAGTTAGGATGAGTTGACAAAGGTATAGCATGAACTCATATTATGTGTATCAAGAAGTGTTCTTTGGACAAAGGACTGAAAATTACGAAGGCATCTTGAGAAAATTTATTTGAAGAACGGTGTTATTCTGGTATAGATATATAGATTCCCCTGACATTTGTTTACACAAACTGTCAAGACTCAACCTTCAGCCACTGTCTTAGTGACTTTTATTCTTTTGTCACAAGACTCTCCCCTAAAGTAGTTGAGACCTATAGGCCTTAAATACAAAACACATACAACTGGATTATAATATGCCTGGTTCAGTTGGGTGTCCCCGCTACGTTTGAAATGCAAGAGTTAACTGGCTTTAAGCTGCCTATGATAAAGGACTGCTGGTATTTGCCTGACATCCCAGTCTGAGGATGCCTGGGCATTCTTGCTGGAGAAGAGTTAGGACCTTATCTACTGACTCCAGGACCTAAGGGATCTCCCAGCACACAAGTCGACATAACACACCTCTGCCCGTCTAGGTGGCTCTGTGGATCCTGCTGAGACCCCCTCCTCTGACTACAAGACAGGCAAGTTTCTTGGAGACCCACTGACTATCGGAAAGACTCCCCTCACCCTATGACATCTCTTCCATCTCCTCCATCGACAGCATGGCTGAAGTGGGGAGCAGCAAGCAACCCCCCTTTCCTCTATGGCTCCATATCACTCCTTTCTTTCCCACTGGGTCTAAAGAATTCAAAACATAGTACTAAAATGGGCTGGAGTTCTGGCCACACAAGTGAATCTCCATGATTCACACAGGAATCTATGTTCTCTGAATGATTCACTCACTTGGGGTGGGGGGTCTGGGGGGGCTGGTTTTTAGCTCTACCCATCAATCAGAAAACCTGTGCTTAATCAGACTAAGATGGGCACTTAAACGTGTATAATATGTAAAACCATTTGCTTTAATTTCCTTTTCCTACCACTTTCTTCTATGTTTATGACACTGTGTGCTAGAATGATTTCAAACTAGATAATGATGGAAAAAAAGAATAAAATGCTCAGTAATTCTGGGCCAGTTAAAACGTGTAACAAGTAACTTCAGAGTTCTACTTGAGCCCAGCATAACCCTGGGTGGTTTCCATTTCCTCACTGAGAGAACCTGCCAGAGTCTTCCTGTTCTCTGAGCAGAGGCTGCTTACCCATCTCCCGGTTTCCTGGGGCTCCAAAGGTGCGAACGTAATCTGAGCAAAGTAAAATCAGGCAAGTGGGGCCATCTTGCCTTGGTGTTAAGAGGTCACCTTTGGTGTCTCAGGCTCAGTGAGACTCTTTCTGGTCCCCTGTGCCAGCCCCACACCCCAGCACTCCACTCCCAGGTCTGGTGCCAAGACAAAGGTACACAGTCTCCATCCTCATTTAGCAGTGCTCTTGTTGAGTCTCTTCTTGGACCAAATGCTTCAGTATCTCATTCTTCCTTTGAGCACATCCAATGGCTTTTAAACTAGGAAACTCTGTAGGTAAATGCTGGGGTTTCTTAGCTGAAAACTAAGGGCCATATTTATCTAGGAAACTGCTAAATAAACATTTGGGTGAAGGCAATTGGGGGCACGTGAAAGGCAATTCATTTGAAAGCCCCTGAAGGCTTTTTCACCCCCCTTCTGAGTATAGCGGTGGGATCCTACTCAAATTAAAAAGCAGAAGTCTCTCTCTTGGGTTTGCGTTCTCAAGGTGACAGTGGTCGTGTCAACAAGGGCCACGGCCACGTGCAGCCTATTCGCTGCACCAACTGCACCCGATGCGTGCCCAAGGAGAAGGCCATTAAGAAGTTTGTCATTCAAAACAGAGTGGAGGCCACAGCCATCAGGGACACTTCCAAAGCGAGTGTCTTCGACGCCTATGTGCTTCCCAAGCTGTATGTGAAACTACATTACTGCGTGAGTTTTGCCATTCATGGCGAGGTAGTCAGGAATCACTCTTGTGAAGCCTGGAAGGACCGAACATCCCCACTCGATATAGGCCTGCAGGGCTGCCCCACGACCTCTGCCAAAGCCCATGTAACGAGCAACGTCCTTAAGGATGGAAGAAAAACTGTCTTCTGGAAAAAAATAAAATGGAAATTATACTAGGAAAAAAAAAAAGCAAAAGTCTCTTCTAGGCACTGTATCCATTATAGTTAATAGCTAGCCTCTTTATTTATACTAATTTTCTCATGAAAAAACCAGGTGATGATACAGAAAAAACTTTTCTACAGATCCATAAATCCATCTAAAAGAAAACATATGGGAAAAATCTAATTACATTATACAAGGAGACCAGTTGCCAAAAATGAGTTCCCTGTGGATAAAGGAAGGAACTCAGATGAAGGATATAAATCTGGGGTAGGAGAGGGAGGTAGGGAGCAAGGACATGGGAAAGAAGCTGCATAATACTTTTACTCTGACGATACGTGGACATTGAAACAAGTTGAGAAAGACTGCCACATTAGGGTGATTCTGCATAAATGAAATAGCCTCATACATAAGCCATTGTCACATTCTCTTGTCATGTAAAATATTTTGCTATTTTGGAAAATAAGAGGCTTGGTAGAAAATTATTAACTTCAATCTGGCACGATCAGATTCTACTAAGAGGTTTCATATTCTCTCATACAATGTGCCAGGGTTCACATGAAAGTATGGTAAAAGTTTGCTTCATTATTTTTAAAATGAAATACAATTTTATTATATACAAGCATGTATAGTAATCCAAACTGTAAACTACCAAAGAGTGTTTTAACATGAGCAATATAATTAGAAACTTTGATATAAATGGGTTCTGATAAGTGAGAAGTGAATATTTCTCCCATGTGAAAGCACAGAAAACTTATGTTTTATGTTCCACGATCCTGTAGCATAATATTAACCAAGCTTGTTTAATGCTTATGGCATTTTGTTATCATTAGTTACCTCCTTTATTAGAGTGAGCTGTTTAGGGACCATTTTATCACTCATCCTCACACTCCTGCAGTGCAGTCCCTGGCACTCCAGTGGGCTGACTGATGGACAGAATGAACGAGTAAAAGGTGGAGGTGGGGGTGCATAAGGAGAGTAGAGAAAGGTGAGGGATGTGTGAGGGCTGAATCTACAATTTGCTAGTCTCGAGGTTCAAGGTAGCACATTAGGTTTTTAGTTTCACACCCAGAAGCACAGCTGCGGATAGAAAGTTCTCCCTTTAGATCCTAAGGGAGAAGATGATTTGAGAAAACACAAGGTTTAGAACCATGCATTTCCAACCTCGGTTTTTACTAGTTGTGGGACCTTAGGCAAGTGATGAGCATCCTCCCAGCCTCTGCGTTCCCTAGGCAAAATGCGGGGAGCAATAATACCTTCTCTACTAACTTCACAGGGAGTTGGAAGGATCAAATATGATTATGAATGTGAAAGTGCTTTGGAAACATTAACACTTTATTTAAATTTTAGTTGCTAGTATTTACTTTTCTATCTTGTCCCATGTCATGGTTGATGCTAAAACATTCTACAGAGGGCTGAGGACAGAACAGCAAGTTTGACAGAGGGTCATATTGGAAGATAATGTCTACCATGGACCAGAGCAGCAGCCTCTTAACTGGTCTCCACACATCTACTCTCCATAAATGTATTATTATCCCAAGCAAAGTGTTTTCTGAAATGAACATCCGTGATGTTACTGTGGTAGGCATTTTGCAGACTGCCACCGATGATCCCGCCTCCTGGTTTTCACGCCCTTCTGTAACCCCTCAAGTGTGGGCAGGACATAGTGACTTGCTTCTAATGCATAGAAGGCAAAAGGAATGGGATCAGTTACAAAGACTGTGCCTGTTGTCTTCCTCACTGTCTCACTCTTTCACTTGCTCGCTTTGACAAAGAAAGCTGCCATGTTTGGGGATGTTCTATGGAGAGATCCACTTCTTAAGGAATGAGGGTGGCCTCCAGTTAACAGCTCGTGAGGAATTGAAGCATTACTCTAACAGCCCTGGGAACTAAATCCTATTAATAACCATGAGAATGAGCTAGGAAGAGGATTCTTCCCGTTCAAGTCAAAATGCCTGCAGTTTTGTGAGAGACCCAGAGCCAGGGACCCAGCTAAGCCACTCCCAGATTCCTGCCTGAAACTGTGAGAGAATCCATGTGTGGTTTAAATTACCCAGTTCTGGAGTAACTTGTTACACAGCAACAGATAGCTAATACAGTTATCATCACTTGTCTTAAAACCTTCAACATCCTACTGCTCTTCAGAGAAACACTAAGACTGAAGCTCAGCATGGCATGCAAAGTCCTGTAGGGTCTGGCTCCGACCTCCCTTCCCCGTCTCGTCTTTTACCATCAGGGACCTCACTCTCTCCACGCTGCCCTCTTTGGTCTTTCAGTTCCTCACAAATGCCACGCTCCAAAGAGCTCCAAGAGAGCAAGGGTTGACTTTGTTATTGCTCACTTACTACTTCACCTTGTACACAGTAGGAGCTCAATAAATATTTGCTAAATGAATGAAATTCTGTGAAGATCAAATATTTTCTTTTTTGATCACTTCATGCTTATTAAGCATGGAAATAATCACAAACAAAACAGCAGATGTTTGAAATATGCTTTTTAAAGGGGGAAGTTAAATAACCTTAATTTTATCTCAAGTTAGAATATTATGCCGCTCAAGAAATGGGCTGCACACCTATAATAGATGAGATCCTGAGAGAGTAACAAAAAAAATCAGACATTGCTCCTTGCAAGTAGAAAATTTATAAATTTTTATCTATTTTCTATGTGAAAGCTATTAAGGGAAACCTGCAAGCCAACGTGAAGCTGAGCTGAACTCATTTCAATTTCTTAATCGGGAGATCTGATCTGTCACTGGGAACATGGTCTCCATACATCTTGTCTTACAGGAATCTACTGACTAGCTGAAATAGTAAATAACCAAGCAATTTGAGACTTTTAATATTTTACCAATAAGAAATGAGATGCACACATCATTAAAGTTATGCATTTAGTAATAGACCTACTCAGAAGGAGAATTACTTGAACATTCAATTAAGTTATATTTTGCCACTTAAAATTTTTCCTTAGAATTTAGATGCTTTTTGGTCTCACATAAGAATAAAAGAAATATGTTTTCAGGAAGAAAATGTTCATTTACTTGCTGCTTAGAGGAAAAGCAAAGCTAATGGTGTTGAAAACACTCTGTGATCTTCAGGGAAGGCCTCGCTTTTCTTAGGGGAAAGACTGGTAAAGCAGTGGTATTAGCGTCTTCAACATCTTCTCTGTATCTCTTCAAAATGGCAAATACTAGAAGGCAGTTTGTTAGAAACTCCATCTAGTGGCTTATTATAAAAAAATTGGTCTGCCTGCTTGGCTTCTGGAACTGGGAGGCACAAGGCTTCAAGTGTCTGGTGAAAAATAATGAAGTCTTTTGTCTTGTCTGAGTGAGGAAATTCTCCATTATGCAGGCATATGTAAGCCCTTTATTCCTGCTCCCTGGAGGAGAATTACAGTGAGGCATTTTCCTTTTCCCAGTTGGGGTTAATGTTATGCCCTCTCTACCTTTGAAAGTAAAACAAGGCTAGGACCCCCGATGATGATTCAAATGTGGGAATATTCTTCAGCAAACACACATTCCCAGTTGCAAAAATATTACCCCTGGTTTCTTGCCAAGCCTTTGAAAAAAACATATGAAAGATTGATTCTTTTTTTTCCCCCTCTGCATTGCCTTTGTGCTGTGGAATTTCAATTGCCCCTTATATGACAGCCATATACGTGTAATCTTTTATGGAGGTTGAGGGAAGAGAATCATGTCTTAAGAAATTGTCTCTATTTTTCTTGACATTTCTCCACCTAAAATATTTTTAAATTGGCCCAAAGATTATGGTTATAAGAGAGATCTTTGGAGCTTTATTAGCCTTTAAACACCACTAGTTGTTTATAGAAACAGTAGCAGGGGGTCCTGGGTTTCTTTCTTCTCTGTCTCCATGTCTTCCGTCTTAATGTTCCAGAACAAGGGTGTGGAAAAATCCTGCACATTCTGTAATGAAAGAGAGAGACCTATGAGTCTTCAAATTATTTTCATTCATTATAGAAAAGTTAGATTACACCATACCTCTGGTATTAAACGTAATTACCATCTAAAGGAAATGCAATGTAACTTTGCAGAGCATTAAATTTGAGGGATTCTACTCAAATCTTGAGCTCCACAAGGTAACGCATTGTAGAATATTATCAGATGTTGGTTAATATAATGTAATCGCATCAACAGACAACAGGAAAATAGTCCTTCAGTGGTAATTGTGTAAAACTACGGCTGTAGAACTGCTAAGGGAACAGATAATGAGAATTTCTTGGAAAAGGCTCTTACCTGACTCCATGAGGGTGACAATGTGATCGTTCAAAGTGGAGACAACAGCAGATGCTAATGGGTGAGCTCCTCTGTCATGGGGTCGTGCTGAGATGAGGAGAAAGCTGCATATTTATCACAGCGAATACCTGACTCCTTTGTGCATCAGCCCAGGCCTGAATCAAGGGGTACAGCTCTTCAACAGCAACAGCAGATTAGTTCTTTCCAATCTTGCGTTATTCATAAAAATGTTTTCATACGTAGACTCGTAAATACATGGTCAACCCGAACCTCATTGTAGATTGAAAAATAAAACAAGCCTTAATGTTTTATAATGTGAGGGTACTATACATAAAAAAGAAAATTAACTCATGGGAAATCCTTGCCTTTAGTGCATCTGTTAAAATTCAGCAAATAAAATGGCTGAAACCCCACACCATTCACTGGGGTTCAAATTTAGTAACCCAACTACTGACTCAGAAAAATGTAAATTACAATGCAAAGACTGAACTTTGTATTATAACAAAAGCAAAAATTTCCAAATGTTGCATAAGCCATACCAATCAATTTTCTACAGATATGTATTTTCCTATATCACTTATTACTTTACCCTCCAATATAAAACAGTAAAAGAAAAACCTTGCTAAAATATCTTCTACATCTGTTAAGAAAAATTTAATAGTAGCTCTCCTAATCCATAGCAATATTACAATCACCCTGGGGTTTATCTAAAACTAATCTACAAATCATATACTATCTCAATGAAATATAACATATGTTGATTACCACAAGTCAGGTACCATCTAGGAAAACATCTTATATTAATTTACTATATATGGTGACAGATGTTAACTAGACTTGTGGTGATCATTTTGAAATATATACAAATCCCCTCAAATCACTACATTGTAAACCTGAAACTAATATAACGTTATATGTCAATTATATCTCAATAAAAATATTTTTAAAAAGTTCAAGGAAAAGAAGTTTGGTTGTTAAAAAGCAAAAAAAAAAAAAAAAAAAGAGAAGAATATGTATATTATATTGTGTCAATTAAGTTATATTTTGCCACTTTGAAATTTTCACTATTTTATGTTAAATGCATATACCCACAGATCTTATTTCTTTAGTTTACTGGTCTCTGAACACACTTAATTTCCATCTACTTAGTCTCTATATCTCCAAATGGTCTTTCAACTAACCTACAAGAATTTTTAAGTACCATGAAAATCTTAATAAGGAAAACCAACAACTAGGCAGCCTTAAAAGAACTACAGATAAATATTTATGATAATATTTAATATTTAAATATTTGATTATATAACATTTAACATCAATATATACACTATTAGTAATTAGTATTTAATATATTGATATTTATAATATGTTAAATATATTAATATATATATTAATAATTGAATATTTAATTAATAGTGGGCATATTAATGTCCAACCCGCTGTTTTCTTAAAATTTCAGGTTCTTCTTCCCAAATGTTCATCATAAAAAATTGCTGCTGTGTCAGGAGGCTGACTCAAACTCTCTGTCCTCCTTCCTCTCATCCGCAGGGTCATCCCAGCGCCCCCTCCTCCCACAGCTGGAGCACATTCCACGGAGCGGCTGGCAAGTCCAGTCCAAAGGTCTGTGGGATGCCACGAGGTACTCAGGCCTTCTCAGTGGCGTGAGTGTGTCTCGCTAGTTATGCCCAGAATGTGGAGCTGCAGAGAACTAACACGACCTTATCCAAAGTTGCTGAACCGCTGTGTTAACCGATCAAACTATAATTCTAATAGCAGAACTTGCCAAATGGGGTAAGACGCTAAAGCTTTGCGTTATGAAGCTTTCTTAGACTTCCAATTTCATTGGGTCAGCTTCAGAGAACTGGCAGCTCTGGGTCTAGACAAGAGAATGAGGAGGCTCTTTTTTCTTTCCTCAAATTTCCCTTGTCGTATAGCTAACGATGTGCTCAGGAACAGGTGGCTCTTTGCAGGGAATCATTGGGATGTGATTTGAATTCCTTCCTCTAGAAAGTTCCACGATCTCCTCAATCTCTGCAATATCAGGCTCATCCTGTCCTCTAGAGGAATATGACCTCATATTCTAGAGAAGAGCCCAGGTGTCAGTTCATCTGTCCCTGACCCTGGGGAGAGAGAGCTGGAAGAATAGGGCCCTCGAAGAGGCCAGAGACCAAAAGAAATACTTCTCATTCAGCCCACAGCCCATGAAGGACCAGCCCAGCTAAGTCCTCATCCACCCAGAAGTTACAGAGGTCCAATGTGATGTGCACACTGAAGGTTCTGGGTAGGCACCGTTCTTCTCTAGTAGTGCCTATGATGGCAGTTACAGATTCTGTCCCAGCTGCCCCTCCTTCCTGATCACCAGGCCCTCTTATCCAATGATCTTGATTTTCACCCTGTTCACAATCACGCTTCCACCAGCCAAGTCAATCAGGCCTACCTTGACCAAGACGTGCGACCATGCCCTGGCCTCTCCCTTTGCCAGTTGTTCTTGCAAGATGCTGGCCTCTACCTCTTTGACTAGGCCTCCTGCCAAAGACTCCATATTAGTTTCCTATTTCTGAGATGTGACTGTTTTTTCCTGGCACATCTAAGCAGAATGGAGAATGTCACAGCTGCACTTCAGGTATTACAAAGATCATAGTTCTCCATCCACAGGACTTCAGCCAGTTACAGGGGATGCCAACCTCGGTTGATGAATCTATGTCATTAGCTTGGGAGTATAGCCACCAATAGCCAGCAAACCATCTGAACAAATGATCTGATGAAACCCTGAAGATGTTAGCAAGCCTAGCACAGGCTTAACTGAGTATAAAACTGAAGCTGATAGGCTGTTTCCAGCTGGGTCAGCAAGAAACTTGGGATCAACCTAGAAAATAGTGTACTGTCTTATCAAAAGCATCTTATGCCCCTCAGATATAGTCTCTGCCAGTTAACAGTGGAGACTTCTGAAGCAAGTTCTTGAGGATCTGCTTTGAAAGTTGACTGTCAATTGCCTGCATCTTGGGAGCAACTGTGGGTCTCTCTTAGACTTACTACTAATAATGGGAACTCACCTACAGAACGCTTTACAGATACTAACTCATTTAATCCTCACCTATAAGGCAAGGGCTATTAATTTATAGGCTCCATTTAACAGATGAGAAAACTAAGGTGCAGAGAGATTAAGTAACTTGCCCAAAGTCAAACATCTGTGAAGTGGTGGAGCCAGGATTCTAAACCAATTTGGCTACTGAGTCACCGAGCGAGAACGTGATCACCTCGCTCACTTACTCCTGTGAGGTTGCTTATAGATGGAGAAACTGAGCCTTCCCAAGGGCTCACTGCTACTCAGAGGATTTGACCGCAAAGCCTGTCCTCTTTCCACTTCTATTACACCAACAGCATATTCTGTATGACTGTATGAACCTGGACAGGAATGGGGCCATCTTTGTAGGTCACTGTCAAGAAGGCCACACAATTCCAGTCCAGAAATGAGTTTTCCTGAGTTGACTTATCCACCAGAGTCTGGGGTTTCGGCTGCAACTAACATCCAGCAAAGATATTCCATGAAGACACTTCTATTACCCCAAGATAACTCACGGCTGGTTCCCCTGTACCATGGGAACTTTTAAGGAGGGAGCGTAGAGAAAAGGAAGAGAGTTATGGTCCTAGAGCTTTAAACTGCCCAAAGAGTATGGACACCAGTAGCCCATACAGCACATCTGCATAAACTGGAAAAAGGTGCCCCTTCCTCTTGAGGGATGTAGTCCCCTGCCAGGCGCTGCTTGGCAAGGGTGGTATGCCTTAGCAGGTAAAGGGGTGGGGCTAGATTTCAGCTTCTAACCGCCCCCTTGATCTGGCGACTTTGTATCCTGCATAACCTGCATGTGGGCCCTGAGAAGCAGCCACGAGTGCAGGAAAAACAAGGGGTTTAGTGTTAATACAGGGGATGAGAACGGGGGGATCCTCTATAATTGAAAAGCACAGAGCGGTAGTTCATACATGGATTTCGGAGTCACACAGACCAGGGTTTGACTCCTGGCTCCCTGATTCACTAGACAGGGTGACCACAGGCAAGTCACCTAACCTTCTGGGCCTTAATTTCTTCATCTCTAAACCAGAGCTAATACTCCTTATCTTTCAGGGTTGCTCTGAAGCCCTCGTGGGAGAGAACAAATCAAAGAGCACGGTGTTTATACACAGTCACTTTCCGATAGATGGGAGAACTTAGCTGCATATGTTGTTAGGGACACATAAAAATCACTGCCTACTTGGAAATCATATTGTAGCTGATATTGATGATTAATATGATACTCAAGATCATTTCTATGATACATAATCTTGGGAATATAACTTACCCTAAGACTCATTTTTGTCATCTATAACATGGGGGTAATAATAGCATTTTTTCTGCATAAGTGTGTTGTGCAGATTAAATGAGACAATATACATAGAGCTTAACATCATAAATGGATCTTAATAAATGTTAATTATTCATTCTTTTCCCATCTCCCTTTTCCTCCTCCTCTACCTTCATGTTAGAAGAGCATTTTCATAGCAGAATGGAAATATAATTTAAGGTATAAAACATCAATGCGGAGATTGTTGTTCACTTTATTTTATGGAACATTTTTAGATTAATGATTTTAATTGTTAAAGTCACTAAGAAAAAACTGTGACTACACTATGTATGAATTTTCTTATCACAATTGTGTTCAGAAAACTAGAGATATTATTGAAAGTTCCTACATCTAACTAGTGTCATAAATATTTTCAAAGGGCAAACATTGTGGGCTCCTTGAGGGAATAATCTATGTGTCCAGTATCTAGGAAAATCCCTGGCATATAGAAGATGCTAGAGAAACATTTCTTGAATGAAAGAATGAATGTCATAGTGGCACTTTTTTTCAGGAAGAAAATCCAGCTAATATCGTTAAAAAAACTCTATCTTAATAAATGTATAGCGATTTTATTTATATTTAAGCAAAATATAAATTATAATTGTAAATAAAAATGATTGTTTTAAAATGGTAGAGAAAAGCTAACCCTACATAGGTCATTGAATATTTAAGGTTTTTGTAGTAAGTAGCATTCAACTAAAGACTATTCCTTAGACTTTAAAAATTATTAATACAAGTGCATGGCAAGGAAAATTTTGTCATAGATCCAAATATCAGAACGCAAATATCATACCAGGCTGAGCATTCAAAAGGTTATAAAGATACCATCCTAACCAAGGAGGTACTAATGGCAAACCAAAGAAGGATGGATCATTCTAAAATAATGTGAAATGTTTAATTATTTTATTTGAACATTTTTCTACGCATTCAGCCTAGCAGGAATGATAATGCATTTTTGCTCAATTTCAGGGCTCTGCATTAGAGAAATCTCAGTACAGGCAGTGATGCCTTTGAAAGCACACTGCTATTTGTTTTGATTTCATCTGATGTAGTAAAAAGGTCACTGGCTTTTGAACGAGGCTTTCTTTAGTGGAGCTGAATGGGGTAGTCAAAGTCAAAACAGCAGTGAATTTAATAGCAACCTTGGATTGTATAATTTAGGTGGTAGGACATCCTCTCTCTCACAATACTCCACAGCTATGTCTTGAAAAAAACAATACACTTGCCAGTTTGTGCCAATGAACCACCTGTTGTTTAAGCGTGGGACAGCGTTCTCGAGGTCTGTAGAAATGCCCAACCTTTGTTTCTCACCAGAGAGTTCCCAAATATATCCAGAAGCTCATTTCTATTTCTCAAAGCACAAACTAATTTTGAAAAATAATAAGTAGAAGAATACAAATTAAAGATGATTCTGTGTAGAAACCATTGGTGACTCCATTAATGATTCAGATACTTCAGACTCCAGTGCCCTTTCTCTTGAAAGGCTTTTTCCTTCGTGGGCTTGGATTTCCTGTTCATCATAAGGTACACAGCAAACTCTTTGCTGGAATAATGTGGATCCTGTTTTCAAGTAGAAGATGGATCTTTGGAAATGTGGGTTCCCTGAGAACTGAGACCACTGAAAGCCCTGAAGCTTAATTATCAGTATAAGGACTAAGGCCTCATCATCAATATGATTTTACTATTCATTTCAGGAAATTTCTGTCCAGGAATTTAAGGCTGTTAACCAATAAGCAATTTCATTGTTAGCTTCAGAAATTTTCCGAAAATCCATTTATCTGAACTATCAACTAATGGACCAGCCCCTTTCTCTAGACAATAGGTCATTCAACTGGTCAAATGAGTCACCTGAAAGTTCATCTCTATTTCTCAAAGCATGAATTGGTACTCAGGCCAAGACCCTGCCCAGCTAAGTCCATCAGTCCTAAGCATTTTGTTAAAAAATGCTGTTTCTAAAAATTAGTTGTATTTATTTTTTAAAGGTAATACATGTATATAGTTAAAAATTTAAAAGGCATAAAATAGAATAGATTTCTGGAGTGAAGACGGCAGCACAGAGCACCATATATTTTCCCTCTTCTCAGAAATCATCTCAAATCAGGAAGGAAAGTGAAAACCAGAAGTGCTAACTCCATCTGAATAACTGATAACTGTTATCAGTTATTCAGAGCCAGAGCGGGTGGAAAGAGCATCGAAGGCAGTGGAGGGGCACCAGGTACGTCACCTCTTTCCTGACCCCACCCACAGTGCTGTCTTCCCCAGAACAGTAATGCCTACCTGTCCATAACAGATGCTTGTTACCTGTTGTGTATCCTGGAGATTCCTAACTCTTCTTTTTTTAAATTGAGGTATAATTGACATAAACATTAGTTTCAGGTGTGCAATGTAATGATTTGATGTTTGTATATATTATGAAATGATCTAAACACCTATATCTAGAATTCTGCCCAATCTCAATCAGATCTTCCCCTCTAAAAACACTTAAACCCAAACCCCAAACCTTATAAATATCCAGTCCTGACCTATCCCTTCTGAGACATTATTAAGACTGCTGAAGTGGTGGTCTCCCTCACTGTAGTAAGTATTAAACATCACTTTGCTTGATCAACAGATTATTCAGACAACCTTTTTGGGCAGTCTACACCACAACGGCAGATGAGAAAATTGAGGGTCAGATAAGTGAGTTGCTCAGGGTTAAAGAGAAGCAGAGCCAGATACCAGCCCGGGCCTTCTAACACCAGGTCCAGTATCCTACGTTAGACCTTGGGGGACTCTGAAGATCAGCTCCTCCAATCTTTAAATTCCCAGAGAACTGGAATTTAAATAATTTATCTGTTTACACAGACAGGCCTCCAGATACCTTAGATCAGGGATTTTTTTTGTATTATTTCTCCCAAATATTTATAATTTTTAAAAGGTTATTTCTGGGGCTGGCCTGGTGGTGCAGTGGTTAAGTTTGCGTGCTCTGGTTCGGCGGCCTGGGGTTCGTGGGTTCGGATCCTGGGTGCGGACCTATGCACCGCTCATCAAGCCACGCTGCAGCAGCGTCCCATATATAAAGTGGAGGAAGATCGGCACAGATGCTAGCTCAGCGACAATCTTCCTCAAGCAAAAAGAGGAGGATTGGCACCAGATGTTAGCTCAGGGCCAATCTTCCTCACCAAAAAAAAAAAGTTATTTCTAAGACACTATTTCATAATATCTTCCTCTGACATCACACTGGATTTAAAGTTTATGTAACTCACCTGTATCTGCACCCAAATCAAGATTAATGTCCATCTGTGATGTACTTGCCTGAATGTCAGCTCAGGTCTTCTTTCTGTGCCTCCCTATACTTCTCCTGCCTGTCTCTCTGCGGAGAAACCCCTTAGATGAAACTAAAGACAAGTCTATGGAAACAAAGAACTTAGGAAAATGAAGAGTGACAGAACACTAAAACAAGCCTCTGCTGGACTTCTTTTCTTTTGTATCAAGGCAGACCCATCTGTCAAGATCCTGAATCTGGCCTCCTTGTGTTAAAGCCCTTTCCTTCCATCAAAGCTTCTTTTCAAAAAGCAAATGGTCGTAGGAGAGGCTATTTTTTTTTCAAGCTTTATTGAGGTATAATTGACAAACAACATTGTGTAAATTCAAGGTGTACAACATGATTTGATACATGTATAAATTGTGAGATGATTACCAAAATAAAGTTAACTAACATCCATCACCTCGCAGTTACCATTTGTGTGTGTGTGTGTGTGTGTGTGTGTGTGTAGAAAACACTTAAGATCTACTCTCTTGGCAAATTTCAAGTACGCAATACAGTATTGTTAACTATAAGCACCACGCTGTACGTTATATCCCCAGGACTTATTCATCTTATAACTGGAAGCGTGTACCCTTTGGCCAACATCTCTTCGTTTCTCCCACCTCCCAGCTCCTGGCAACCCCCAATCTATTCTCTATTTCCTTGAGTCCTACTTTTTCTAGATTCCACATGTAAGTGAGATCACACAGTATTTGTCTTTCCACTTTTAAGTTATCCAGGAACTGTGGCATTGCTGAATTAACAGAAAGGCTACAGCCTAGGGGAGGAGAGGCTGCTGTGTAGGAAGACACTGAAAGAGTGGTGGAAACTTCTCCTTCTTCCTCACTTTCTGTAGGCCTTTTTGAATCTTTTGCCCTAAGGTGACTGTAAATATTTTCCTTTTCTTTATTTTTAATTTCTCTTTTCTCTTCTTCTTTCTTTTTTTCTATTAACTGTTATCATTGCTCTTTGGGGAACAAAGTAGAAAAATGCTCATGGACCCATAGACGTGGACCCAATCTATTCTTGACTTTCTAACTTATGGATTACATTATAATGCAGCTATGATATTATTATCACTATTACTATTATTACTAGTGAAAAAAAGATAAGTACATCCAAAGAAACTATCAGTTTGACCTCCTGTACTTGTCCTTAATTCTTGCAGAGACTAGTGGAGCAGAAATGAGGAATACATTTTAGCAGAAGAAAAAAGGTAAATGGTTTTTCTTAAGATCAAATTTGTATTCTTAACAAAAATCCTTAAGTTTTTTTTTCTAATAATCGCCCTTATTTCCTAAGATTCACAGGGTAACACAGCTCAAACAGCCTCAAGGAGCTCCCTCTCAGTTTGTGGTATACTGGGCTGTAATAAAATGCTAATGGCTCTGGGTGTTCCCCAAGCTGCACAGTTACTGGGCAAGTTGAGGGCATCCCTCTTAAAAATTTTGCCCAGGTATCCTATAAATTTTCTCTTTTTAAAACCACTTCTGTACATTTAAAAATCAACAACTAAATTTCCTCCCTCACAATGTTAATTAGCAGTAAAGGATGTAACTTCTAGCTTTATTATACATGTCTTTAATATAACTTTGGAAAACACTGGAGAGTCTCATCCATCCAGTCCATTCGATTTTATGATACTGGGCACCTACAAAGTCAGCTTTCATTGTCAAACCAATCAGCTAAATCTGTCAGAAAAAGTCTGACTTTAATTTTCAATTCAAATAACATGTCAACACATGGATGCCCTTGTGACATCCATGTTACTTCTAAGGCCTAACTCGAAGGTAGATGAATTCTTGTCAGGAGGGTTTCCAAAAATTTGTCACCTGAATGGATAATAAGGTGCCGCCCGATGGGACCCTCCTTCGAGAGAAAGCCATATGGGAATAGTCCCTGTGTTTGGCAACTTAGAGGATTTTACAGCCCAGATCAAGACACCATAGTTTTACGTTTCTTTTGGATGGATAAGAGAAAGTTTCACCGTGCTTTTGTAAACTGTGACAGAAGTGAATAAGGAAACGGTGGTGGAAGAAAAAGTGGAAGATCAAATTTAAGAAAGAATTCATAGGGAAGTGAGGCTGTGGAAATCTGTGGATACCCTGGAATCCCTAGGGCCATTCACCTTAGCTGGAAGGTAGTTATTCTGGGCAGGTGAGTGAAGTCATTTTGGTTCCTAATTTGGCAGGTGGGTTCTGAATACAAGCCAGAGTATTACGATGTCCCTGTGGGTCATTTCTGGTTTAAGGCAGAATTCTCTTCCCTGTGAGTGCATGAGCACTCCTGCAGGGCTGGTCCAGCACGTGGTCTGTCTTGTGTGAGGGAAGGAGAGTTTTCAAGACCTCTGAGCTTGAGGTCACCCTAGGGATTTACTCTGCCACGAACCTGTCTGGCATAGTTACAGCTTGAGTAAAGACTCTGAAGTACCACGTAGTGGTCAAGGCTGGCCTCATGGCATTACTGGTGGTAAAGCCAGAATGAGCCAGTTGGAAGCAAACCAAGGCTGGGATACAGGTTGGTAGAAATTTGCTTAGAGGCTTTCCTTTCTCTATTTTAATGAGACCTTGTAGGTTCATTTCATCATATTCCATGGTGATAACACACAAGCCCTAGAAATATTTATTCTCATCTCATAAAAGCTACTCTAACACATACTCAACTCTATGCATGAATCGTCAGTCAATATAAAGAGTAAATACAGTCATATGCCATGTAACAATGTTTTGGTCCATGACAGACTGTGTATACGATGGTGGTCCCATAAGATTAGTACCAAAGAGCCTAGGTGTGTAGTAGGTTATACCATCTAGGTTTGTGTAAGTGCACTCTATGATGTTTGCACAATGAGAAAATCAGCTAACGACACATTTCTCAGAACCTATCCCCGTTATGAAGCATCATGTGACTGTACACAGAATACTCTCATGATTAGTTAGGATTGTTTTGGGACACAATTTCAGGTACTGTTATAAAGTCAAAATAGTTTCTCAAATCATATATATTAGCCTTATTTCCTCATTACAGTTATCCAAGTTATAGTGATACACATTCTGGCGAAAATGCTTTGTTGACTATTCTTAGTAATGAAGGTAGAGTAGAAGAGTTTCTAACTTCCACATACAAGTTTGGAGAAATCTTCCTAGTAAGAATTTGTCCCTTCACCTTGTCAACCATTTTACCTCCAGCTTCCAATATTTAGTTGTGTCATTTACATATGTCTATGTAATACATGCACCAATAAATTACATTGCAAATACTTACGAATTTTTATAATGATCCAGTTACTCTATGTTATAACACAGTCATATAAAATACTCTTAAGTGGCTAGCTTAATTTTCCTTTCTGATACTTCATTTCAAGGTAGATTTTAGAAAGCAGCATTAAAATTATACGTTTTCATGAGCATTTTAAAATGGATATGCTTTTGATATAAATTTTAAATAAACTTATTCTTAATAAATCATAATTACTTTAAAAAGCTTATCTTTTTACCATTTTTCTTTAGATTGTGATTTATCCTTTAGATGTCACAAAGACATACAACTTGTAAGAATAACAGTAACTTATTTTCACACTTTTGCAAATGTTTATACTTATAAATTATGTTTAAATGCATAAAAGGAAAAGAAGTGGCCAGTGGAGCTAATATTATTCTTTCAGGGAAGACAGTAATGATGTATTTGGTATTATTTATAAATATACAGATACCCAAACCTACTTCCTAGAACAAAATATATATCGATACTCAAAAATTAGTTCATTAAAAAAAAAGCTCTTTTTTGCTTAATATAATATCACTTGTGTTTAAATATATATCAACATTTAATGGTGTTACCTTAAGATTTTAGTGACTGCGGTCTCCTTTTCTAGAAGGTTCCTTGCCCTGATGCTGAAAACGGACTTGCGAAGCTGTAAAATTATGAGCATGACTTTAGTTTTGAAATGTAAAGGGATAATATGCTGACAAATCATTAAATCCATTAAATAGATAACATTATTAAAACATTAACCATGAATTTTTTTCACTAAAGCATCATCATACAACTGATTCTATCATTTAAATTTAATTTCCATTTTTGCTTTTATGTGGGCAGAACTGCAAACAAGCTTGTGGGGCCACACGTCATAGCCATGGGGTGACGCACTGGCTACATTCACTCATAATAATGTTGTCCTACATTTGAACAGGCTTTTCAGTTTCCTAACGTTGAAACAAATATTGGACTCCATATTGTCACTGTTTAGTAAAATATTCTCTAATCCTCATGATGTCTGTTTCAAGTTCTCGGCCTGTGACCCAATACTAATCTGAATGATGAGTTTAGGAGCTGTTTTGCCTGCAGGCATGAGACAAAGGAGATGAGCTTCCAAGGTTCCTTCCTAGCTGGCGATGATGAAATTATTCCAGGGAAGAGAACTAGGAAAAAAAAATCTTGGAGGTTGACTATAAACCAGAAGATACACTCCCCAAACTCAGCGCTGTCCTGCTTGACAGTTGCAGAAGTCAGACTGGTGACGAGTGTACAGGATCCAAGTGGGCAGGAAGAGGGCAGAGAAAAAACAGGGAAGCACGCCATCCTGGGAAGATTCCTAATGACAAATAACTAGAAGATGTAACCCCAGTAGTCAGACTAAAAGTAATAACTGGACAATGACCTGTACCTTTTGATCAACAGATTAGATTTACTGAGCATTAGTACGATATTAGTGACTACTGGAGATACAGGGTAACCAGAATCAGAGTTCTTGCTCACTAGAATTGAAATCCGAGTAAGGAAGGCCAGGCTATGACCTGTGAGATTATCAGTGAAAAGTATGATACAGTTGATAGTAAAGTGCTAGACGATATGTTCAGTAGAAAAGATGAGGGGGCCATCGGACTTTGGGTGGAGAACAATGTGTCTGAAATTGTTAGCAAAGACTTAACTGAAGAAGTGGCAGTTGCACTGTGCCTTGAAGGAGGGTTCAGATTCCTACAGGCAAAGGAGGCAGTGGGTGAAGCTGGAAATGCATGCACAGGGCAAGTTAAGTCGGTGTCAACTATCAGTACAAGTGCTGAGCGAGGTGCATCTTTTAAGCAAGGTGAGTGAAGGAACACCACAAAGCCTCCCGTGTTTCAAACAAAGGTGAGGGAGGGAAAAAAAAAAGCAGGAGACAGAGCAAGTCTGTGTTCAGTAAAAACAGACTATCCAGTTTCTTTTAAACAAGGGTTAGGTAACTGGAGCGAAGTCACGGGGCTCCAATCTGAAAACAAACTTATAAGCAAATGCTGTAATATCAACCTGTACGTCCATAGGGCCAAAGCTGGGGAAGAGCTGGTGTCACAACTTAGTCTTTTCAGCTACAACTGACAACCTAGGTAACATCATAACCAGCAATGTAATTTTCATATTTCACAGCAGATCTGTAATAAAGCAAAGGATCATGGAACACACTGCAATTTCCCTTACATGAGGCAAGGTGGTACACTCACTTTTCTTCAATAATGAAAAAACGAATTGGTTTCATTATTTACTATAACTCTTAGGAGAATAAATTAATGTGTAGATAAGGAAACAAGAGTGGACATCATTTTTTTTGGAAATTATATTTCCAGGGTAGTGCACAAAAGGCTGTTTACCAAGATGTATCATGAAACTTCCTTGCATCTTCTCCCCTCTGCTAAAAAGGTGATTTTGGGAATGATTTAACCTCCCTGAAGTGACAGCACATCTCCTAAGGAATGCCGTTTAGAGTCACTTTTGGAGACAGAAGACTCAGCTGAAAGGTCCATCATGGGCATGCTTCTGCCCTTTGGTACCTAAGTGCACACACAGTCATGAGAAAGGCCGGGGCTACAGAGGCCTCAAGAGTGTAAGTTTAGGAAAGGACTGCCGACCCCACAACTCTTACTCCATCTTCGAAGGACAAAGATGTCTTTCCCTTAGTGTAAGATGATGGTCTGAACCCAGTCACCTAGCTACCACCCCTGTAATTGAGTAGCTGACGCTTAAAACAGTGTTCTTCATGTTGGGAAAAACCTTTGCAGAAACTGGGGATAATATCTATATATTGTTTTCTAAATTATTTCTGCACTGCCTATGATTGCTAAAGGGCTACCAAGTCTCCTTTGTCCTAAACTTGAACTGGTTAAAACAAAATACACAATCTGTACAAGGAAGTACTTGAGAACCATTTTTATAATAACTGCAGAAGTAGCAGAAGAATAAATATTGTAATAGAAGAAATTTAATTCAGCTTTGGGATGTTCTTGAAAGAAGAAAGAAAGGAGATGTCTATCTCAATTAATAGCGCTCTCTCTCTACCTATCTATCCATCTACATTTGATAGTCTAGATATGTATTTAGATAGCTAAATATTTTAACTGTTTTTTCTCCCAGTAAATAAAGAAGGCCTATAGTGGTTATCTAGTCATCCCTTCAGTTTTTATTTCTGTAGGAAAGCTTTGCACATTTCTTTTAGCAAAGGACATTCTCTAAGTAACTCAGAGCTACACTGCTCTTCAGTGCCCTCTTCTGGCTCCAAAAGATACTGACAGTCACCTGAAATGATCAAAACACTTAAGGAATACAGAGATCTATTTCATGAAAAGTAACATTAGATCTGAAATTGTAAATTACAGTGTCAGTAATTGTTAATTCTGGATATAAACATGTCAGAGATATAGGACTTAAAAAGAAGCTTATGGGTGACATTTACATAGAGTTTGCATTGAAAAAAAGAGATTAGTTGAAATGGCTTCTTTTTTTTGGTGCTTTTTATTTTGTTTTTAAACCTAATAAATTCAACTCTACAAGATAACAATTCTTTGACTGAATTAATGATCAAAAACAAATAAATTAAATTTAAATGTTCAACCAATACAGAGATGGTATTTTTTAAGTCAAATTTTAATTTAAAAGATATTTCTAGAATTGTGCATTTTAACACAGAACTCAAGAGCCTGGGAGTTAAAATCAATTTGCACCATTATTCATGATTGAATAATACGAAGCTGAAGGACATGGCAATGGATGGGTCCAGCTGGTTTTTTGGCATGTCTTCTAAGTGTTTTAATCTTCCCCTTTCCTCCTTGCAGCTGAAGAACCTAGGCCACGTGAGCTGTCGTTTCCAAGAGTCTGGATTTTGTTAAGTGCACATTCATGGATAGGTGACCACATTCCTCTGTCCTCGTATTTCCTGCAAACTGGCAGCTGGATCCAGAGTTTCATCAGATACAGGTTTGATCCCGTTTAGCAAGGCCACAGGTGGCGCCATCGTCCTTCATCAGAAGGTACGTAGTGCCGGGTTGTCTTTCTGTGATGTCAGTAGTGTTGATGTTCATCGCTTAGAGAGTTGATTCATTCAGTTTGTAAAACTGTCATTTCTTTTTCACTTACTAGTTGCAATACTTCTATAAGGAGGTACTTCCCCTCATGTATTATTTGGTTACTCAGTAGTACAATTCATAAGGAAAAGGGAGGATAAATGCTTGATTCTTTATCTTTACTTATTAGTTTATATGATTGATTTTCTATCATCCTCTTAAGGTGACCAATTACTACTTTAAAAATATCATTATGAACTCAAGCATTTAAACATACTCGATTGGTTTCAACCCATTACAAATTATTATCCTTCTTGTAGGTCAAATGATCCCAACTGGGCTGACTGGGAGCTTTTTCGCGTTTGGCCCACAGGTTTTTTTGACGTGATTCTAGGAGTCTTTGGCAAAACTTCCTTGTTCTCAGGTATGACAAGATGTTCCAAGCTCGTTTTGTATGCTTCCTGTTCCAAATCAACAATTTTCTCCAGGAGGCCCTGGTTTATTTACTGAGAAATCGTGTTTCAAGAACATAATCTAGACTCCAGTGATACTTATTGCTACTGAGTTGGTCATTGTTTTGAGGACTTTGCTTGAGTTTATCCTGACATTTTCAACTTAAATTCAGGACACAGGGTTTTTACCTAACCTCTTCTATATGACACCTGTTTCTCTTTTTTTCCTCCCACATCAAGACTTGATGCAAGGACACAGGGAATGACAGAACTACACTATCTCATAATTACTCATTAGTTTTAGTGCACATTTTCTAGACAGCGGTCTCAGAATTACAATACCTATTCTAAAACAACAATGAGACTAATGAATATTTTTAAAGTGTTTGCATATATTCTTCCTATTCTCCTCTCTCATTTGTATCCTTGTACTATACTTATATTAGCAGAACAAATGGCTATTAAACATTTTAGTCTTCACTTAATCCTCATGTTCTCTTAGTTCTACACATAATTCTATCTTGAATGCTCACCACCAGTTCTCATGTTAATATCTGAGTCACTTCTGCAGTTCATTTTGGTTGTCTGAAGTATGTTTTTTAGTAGTTTCCTCAGGAAAGGCTCATGGGAACAATATTACTTAACATCGTATATTACATTCTTACATCTTGATAACAGGTTTTTTGTCCCTTTTAACGTGAAAGTCACTTTTTCCTGCATATAAAAAACCTGGCTCATGTATTCTCTCCCGGGGTATCCTACATGTTACACTAAGTTCTTCTGACATAAAACATTACTGCTGAAAAGTCTGATAGTAATCTGATGTTTTTTTTCTTTATAATAACCACTTGTTCATTTGGGGATAGATACTAACTTTCTAAAAAATTTAAAGTCCTGTAATTTGTCTGGAATACATCTTATTTGTGGTCATTCATGATTGATATTTTCAGGTATATGGTGTGTGCTTTCAATATGTAGTTTCAAATCTTTTTATATTTCAGAAAGTTTAGTACTTGTTCTATTCTACTGCTTTGGTTTTCTTCTTTTGGGACTCCTATAATTAGACGTTGGACCTTCTTTGACTCTTTCAATTTGTTGTTTTCTTTCAAATCACTTTCATCTCTTTCTTCATTTCTTTCTGATTTCCTAAAATTTCCTCTTTTTCACTTGCTATTTCTCTTAAGGCATCAGCTAAAGGGTGCAATCAGTTTATGTTCCTTCTAGTTTAGTCTCATTGTTTTTATTTATAATTTTCTCCTGAGTTCTAGCATCTCATTATGAGTTTTTCTAATTCATATTCATGTTGCTATTCTAATCTTAGGTAATCTGTAAAGTCTTTTAACTCACTTTGTAACAGTGTGCTACAGTGTGAGCTCTTTATGGGCAGGTCTTTATGGCATGCTTTCACTATCTATAGGCCCAGTATTCTGCTCATTCTTTTTTTCTTATAACTTTTGTAGGGAACTTGATTTTGATAATTTTCTGTTGCTTATTTTTATGCAAGTTAGTTTTCCTGAATAGTTCAGTATTTCTCTTTTAACTTCACAGCTTCCTCTTCTCTTGTTTTAATCCAGTGACCAGATATGGCAGCTTTCTTTCTGGGATTTCCTGGCTCTGTTCCCACTCCCCTACATCACCAATTTTATCTGGGTCTGCTTTTTCCTTTATCACTCTTGTCACTGGCCTGTTCAATTTTGATCCCATTCCTGGATATTTTTCTTCTGTGTGGAGCTAATAGGGTGTCCACCTGTTCCCAGAAACATTAGATGCCCTATAACTAACCTTGGCTTCTTCTCCACAGGCACTGATACCATGTGTTATTGACTGATTGCTTGTGTCCCCCATCCCCAAACTCATATGTTGAAGCCCTAACCCCCAATGTGATGGTATTAGGAGATGGGGCCTTTGGGAGGCAATTAGGTGTAGATGAAGTCATGAGGATAGAGCCCCATGATGGGATTAGTGTCCTTATAAGAAGAGGAAGAGACCAGAGCTCTTCCTTCTTCTGCTACGTGAGGACACAGCGAGAAGGCAGCCATCTGTGAACCAGGAAGAGGAGCCAGACAATGAATCTGCCAGCACCTTGATCTTGGACTGCCCAGCCTCCAGAACTGTGAGAAATAAATGTTTATTGTTTAATCTGTTACTGTTACCCAGTCTATGGTATTTTGTTAGAGCAATCAAAACAAGTAAGACACCATGCAGATCATGTAGCTATTGGTTCGTCTGCATCTGCTTTTATTTAGGCTTTGTGGATTACCTAGTTTTGTTGTAAATGTTATCTATGGATTTTTTGGTTTTGTTATCTAGGTATTCTGTTTACTGTGGGAATTCAAGGAGATTCAAAAACTATGCCAATGCCTCTGTCATCTTTCTAGAAGGCTCCTTCATTTTCTCTTGTTAATTTTGATGCAGACATCGCTTTTATTAGTCATTTCAAAGAACAAAATTTTAGTTTCATTGATATTATCTATTGCTTTTCCCTCTCTATTTAATTAATATCTGCTTTTATCTTTATTATTTCTTTCCTTCTGCTGTCTGAGTGTTTTCTTGACTGATATTTTTCTAAATATTTGAGTTGACTACTTGGAAGATTAATGTCAGCCTTTATTCCTTTACTAAATATTCATTCAAGGCAATAATTTTCCCTCTAAAAATGCTTTAGCTACTTCTCACCAGTTTGATATATACAGTGTTCACTATTTTTCACTTCTAGACTTTTTATTTCCATTGTAGTTTCTTCTATGCCTCCCAAGTTATTTAGAGGTGGTTTTAAAATTTCAAAATGTGTAGGTATTTTTTTGTGGTTGTCACTTGGTTTCTAATTTTATTACATTTTGGTCAAACAATGTCTTCTCTAGGATACTGATTTGGTATAACGTCGAATTCCTCTGTGGTACAGTAAGTTGGTCATGTTTTGTAAATCATTCGTGTGTTCTTGAATCAGAATGTGTATTCTCCAGTCATTGAAAGAAGAATTGTCCATTACAGGAAGTTGATAAACTGTATATTTCAAATCCTGCAAGTCCTTATTAATTTTCTTGGCTCTTTGATCATGTGGTGAGGTATTATATACATACTTTATTTTTTTATACACATATTTTAAACTTAATCTTCAAATGAATCCTCATAGGTAGGCATTATTATCTCTTTTTTACAGATGAGAAATCCGAGGTTCCTGGCAATTAAGTCGTCTAAGATAACCCAGATAATAAATTGCAGGATTATGATTAGAACTCTGGACTGTACAGCTTCAGTGTTCAAATCTTTTCACTACACCATGATGTGAAATGTCACTAGGCTTAACAGTGTAAAAAAAATTTTTTCCAAACTATACTGTAATAATACATTATCTGCTTGACTTGAAAGATTTGGTTTACACATATAACAAGCTCTTACTTATCCCAAATCCTAATGCAAAATCTAAACTAGCCAATTTTTTTCCTGGTTCCATATATGCATAATTGATTTTCAGAATAACAATGCTGAAGCACTAAAAGAGATCAATGAACTTTCCAACTCATTAAAGCCAGTATGGCTATAGCATTTATATTTTAGATTTACTGATTCCTTAAAATCAGGGATTCATGACAACTTTCAATTAACCAGAATATTAACTCAATTTATTCAATCACCTGGGAGTAACCGCAGACCTGTGAGGGAATATTAGATTCCTCTGGCAGGCCGCAATGCTTAGATCTAAAGAACCATAGTTTCACTTCAGTAATCCCCTTCAAAATGAAGCCGTTAATATTTATTTGAAAACGAAAACCACAAATATTATAAGTATTTCACTAACTTTTTTGATTTGGAGCTGTTAACAATACATTTCTGTTTCTAACTGGGAAAAAGTTCGAGAGGTCTCATTTTTCTTTTCTCACTTTGGAATATTACCAGATTGATAATAAATGGGAAAGTGTATATAAAAACATATGACCATAAAGCACAAAATCATGGTCCAATGAACAGGGCTTGATGAATGTCATTTCTGCTAGAAAGATGTAGTGCAATTACTGTAATGAGCCACTTGATTGAATAAGTCTCCCACATAAAATATAGTAATTGGAAATAAGCAATTACTTAAAATTACATAGGTTGAAGGTGGTAGGTACCTCATTAGACTGTATTTGAATTTTTCATGCAACTGTGAACTGAAAATTAATCCCAAAGTGCATATGACAGATCATGTGTATAGCAAGATGTTTCTATAAAATAAACTTTTTATGGAATTGACATTATGCTTGGAAAGGTGATTAGTGTAGGTTGCAGCAAGATTAAAATACTCATATTACAATGTATATAAAGGTGAATGCCATTCTAATATCACGTTATGAAGCTTTGACATATGTCTTAGATGTGAATTTTGTGAAAAGGGAGTTTTAGATGATGGGTCAAGATTTCTGGCCTTAAGTTATTTTAACATTATAAATTCTGAACTCTGAAAAACACCAGGCATAAAAGTTAAAAAAATATATAAACACTTACGTGTACACACAAACACATACACATACACACGCACACACCAAATCTTCTTTACAGGGAACCCAGCACACGTGGATCCCTGCTCTGTGTGTGAAACATCTTTTCCTTTCTGTGAATCCCACTAGATCATAAGTGCCACACGATGAGGATGGTGTATTCCTTGTCCACTGCATTTTCCTCCATTGTGGACTGAGCATCGTTGGTTCTTGAAATGTATTTAAAGAATGAATAAATTTCTTAATACTCTATATTCCTATGAAGTAAATCTTGTAAAGAGAATCCTTATTTTCTTATGAAGTGAATCCTTGAAATAACAAATGTGAATCAGGTAAAAATTACAAAGAAGGACTGCTTATTTTCAAATGCATCAATTCACTTGGTATATAGAAAAATCTTGTAAAAGTAGAAAATAAAATGATTGGAAACTTAATTGGCATGACTTTTTTGCACTTGAATTTTGTGACAATGCTTTAGTCACCAAAGCAGTAGCCTGTGTCATTGCAGATTTGGTCAAATCTCCAACACCTTACAAATCAGATGGACTAGTATAATGATAACTGATGATGCAAAGAATCAGGGAAAACCAATATCTTCAATTATTGAAAAAAATTAGATATGTCTAATATACAGAGCTTACGGGTAAGAAACTATATAATACATTCTAGGTAGAGTTTAAATTATAGAAGCAAAAGACAAAATGACTTTATGGTTATAGCTCATATAAACAGAAAGACAAAGATTGAAAATCTGCAGAGATAAAAAAAGATGAGTGGATTTATGATTCTGGGAGAAAATGCCAGATGCTTTTAACCATGCAACTGTTTGTGAATTTAAAATCCATGCACTCTGATAATACAAGGGAGCAGTCCTTGGTCTCCAACTATGATTCAATTGTATTTGAACTTCAGGTCCAAAGAACAAGAACATCAGCAGCAGCAACAACTATAACACAATGAGACTGACTGATCACTTAATGGAAAATAAAACTTATAAGAACAACTCAAAAGAGGAGAATGTTAAAAAGTACAGTTAGGCATTGCTTAACGACGGGAACACGTTCTGAGAAATGTGTCGTTAGATGATTTTGTCATTGTGTGAACATTGTAGCGTGTACTTACACAAACCTAGATGGTACAGCCTGCTACATGCCTAGGCTCTACGGTACTAATCTTATGGGACCACTCTTGCATATGCGGTCCATTGTTGACAGAAACGTCGTTATGCGGCGCATGACCGTAGAGCTAAACGTAATTTCAAAGACAGGTTTAGCTGCAACCCTCAGCTCTCTGATACCTGTTTTGGAAACAGTACCAAAAACTCTTGATTAAAAACCTTCTCTATTACCCATAAAAAATTCTCAGTCCTAGATTGATTTACTTTTGACTCTCAATGAATGTACACCTAAAGAATGCAAACAAATTATGTATATATAATCCCAAACTAAAAATGATTACACAATTAAATATTTTGCAAAAAGAATCACTGATAGAGAATTCCTACTCTCATGTTGGTTGAAAGCAGCAAAATGTGTCTTCACCCACGTATAAAGGTTTGCATATAAAAGTCCTCAGTAAACAACTGTCAATGAAAGATGGTGCACTCAAACGCAGCTGCATTTTGATCTGAGCTCAAAAACTGTACTGCAAAGATCAATAAAAACGAAAAAAAAGATTTCCATTTATATTATGTATCTTTTTGCTTCCTCTCAATTAGTATGAATAAATGGGCAATCAATTGTCTACTAAAGCATTGTTATGCTCAAGAGAGAAGCGCGTAGGGTTTTCGTATTTGATGAATGCCACGTCTTCCCCCCAGACCACACTACCCTGCATTTTCGCGTTACAGCCCCCGGTTAGGCAGTAGTCTCATGTAACCTCCCACTCCTCTCCTAGAGACATGTTTTGAATGGCACTGCAGAGATGCTAAGCTATCATTTTAGAAAATTCTTTCAGAAGAGTAAAAGCCCTAAAGATGAAAACAGGCTGTTGTCTTTTTTTTAAGTGAGTAAATGTTCATCCTGGAAATTATAGATCAGCCTGAGTAACTTGCTACGTGCGGAGTTACTGGAACAAATCATCAAACACTCTATAATCACAGAGAAAATTATAAAATGCTGCATGGCAATCAACAAGGCTTTGTGAAGAGTAAATCTTTCCAGAACAATTTAATTTACTTCTTGAGAGTCTAAGATACCAGGTAGACAATAGGGGTTGTAACTGAAATATCATCAAAAATCAGACTCAAAAAAAAATTAGATTCATGGACAACAAGGAAAATAAATCAGCAATTAATATATTGTGCTCAGCTAGACTGTTACATCTGAAGATTAATTTGTTTAAGTAAAAGTCATTTGTCTTGATTGATGCACATAAGTGTATTTGCTGAGTCTGACTTCATGGTATGCTTTAATATCAGTAACCTTTCTTATCTGGGATGATAGGCACATAACACATGCTATGCCAGGTGCGACGCTAAGCATTTACCATATATTAATTAATTTTCATAACAAACCTTGAAAATAAGAATTATCTCTTTTATAGATGAGGCCTGGAACCTACATCACTTAATCACTATTACTGGTCTTAATCACTATTCTACTCTGCTTCTCACAATCAGTTATGTCAAGCACATTGTGCTTTCAGTGCCTTTCCACACACTTCCCTCTCCTCCTGGAGAACCTTCCTTCCTGCTCCATTAGAAGGACTTAGGGGGTCCTGTCTCATGTTCCTGTAATACTTTCTACTTTCATCCATTTACATGTATATCTTCCTGTTAGACTAAAAGCTTCTAAAAGGCAGAGTTCATACCTTGCTCACTGTTGAACTCCCACAGCCTGGAAGAGTGCCAGATGAATAACAGGTGTTCTATAAATGTTTGTTGAATGACTGAGTGAATGCTGACAACTTAGGGAAATGAAATGGGTAAAGAAAACATAGTAATCTCTTGTATCATTTTCCTCCTTATTTTGTACATGTGTTAGCTGTTAACTGTGGGGATTGATTATGGAACTTGCTATATGCTTAGCAGAAAGGAGGCAGGTAAGAGAGACAGCAGACGTCACCCTATTGTTGGAAAAATATTCATTTTGCTTTATCATATGGGTTCTGATAGTGTACTAGGAAGTGCAGGGGCACAAGGGGGTGGCTGGGACAGCCCTCATGCCTCCATCTGTCTCAGGCTGATGCGACTCAGTGAGGTTCCCTCACGTTTCCTGACATTGTAGGTTCTGACTCCAGAAATGGCACATCAACCAGGACAGCAGGGCAGAAAGATCACGGAGCTCAGCCAGCGAGCAGGGAGAGTCCCCAGATCCAACCTCGGTGGAAACCTTGCCTTGGAGGACATGATTCACTTCTGAAGACTGAGTGGGCTGCTTTCACTACCAGGGTTCCTGGAAAGCCAAGTTCATGACTCTGTTTATTCACAAGCACTCTACTGAAGAAACCAAGGGTGTCATTTCCATCATACGGAGAAAAAATGAATAGAAAACCATTGCCTGATTTCCTTCTGCTTGGGAACTAGGAAAACTCCTCTCAAGATACCCAGGTTTATCCTTTAATCAGGAAGAGAGAGAACCCTTGGCAGGTGTCCCCGGTGTGGGAGCAAGGGGGGAAGGAACGTGGGCATTAGCACTTGGGAACTCCTTTGCTGTGGAGTCTGGAAGGGCAGCCATTCATCCCAAGGGAGTGGAGGGAAAATGCTGTTTCCTGTCTTTGTCCTTTAGGATTTGCAACCTGGGCTTACAGATTTTACATTTTTGTTTGCTCCTTGTTTATGGGGAGAAGAACAGGTATTCTAGGCTATGTGATAAAGGTAATCAAACAGGGCTATTTTTTAAAACATGGTCTCTGCAAAGCGAGGTTGCCATGGGAATTACTGATGGTTGTTCAAAGCCAGGGTAATTACTTGGAGAAAATCTTGCCTGACATGTGCTTTTGTGTTTCCCGCATTGTTTAATCAAAAAATAACCCCCCACCTTTTGTTGTCAAGGATTTTTTTCCCCTTAACTTGTGATCTTCAGGTTCCTGGGGACTCAGTGTTTTCCTTGGCAACGGACAAGTGCTTCCCTCTAGTGCAGTGGGAGTCAGAAGTGTCTCCTTACAGGGAATTGTTAAGGGAGAAGTTTTATTTTATTGCTCCTTTTTTCACGTTATGAGAATCACGGAAAAACCAGCCTCTCATTTTCTTTTTATTTCTGACTGCTGTTTAAGGAGAACAGCCTTGATTTGTATTGCACGGTGCTGGGAGAGTTTCCTCATGTGGAGTGAAGGATCGTGCCACCCACCTGACACTGGCCTTTCCAGAGGCAGTTGGGATTGTAACAGAAATTTCTAAGAGCTGGATGAAAAATACTTTATCAGGGGGCTAACAGTGGTATGATCGTTGTTCAAGATTTTTGTTGTGTGTTTATGTATTTTTTAAGTGGCTTTAGGGTGTCATAATAAAAATGAAAAAGGCTTGCCATATTTACAAATATAAATACCAGACTGCTTTCTCTTTGATTCTGCTTCCCTTAAATCCTCACTGCTGAAATTCATTAAGTGGGATTCTCTGTTTTGGGTTTCTCTGGCCCAATGCACTCAACAAGGATGACAAATCCCAAGCATTTATGAAGAAGGCCAGGAACTGACCGGAGCTGAAGGAAACAGTGGATCCTGAAAGGAATTGGTAAGTCTACTTTTCTGACAACCTAAATAAAGTCAAAGCTTTAAGAATGGATGGCAGCACAGGTAGGTCTTCTTGCTGCTGGCATGATTGGGTTGCTGCTGCTGAGATGAAGAGAAAATATGTTCTCTACATCACACTTTCTGAATTGGAGCATTTGCCCAGATAATGAAGGCCATAAGGGGATAAACAGTATGATTCCAACCATAGCTCATGTACATATGGGTCAACTGGGCTTACTTGAGATGAATGGCAACCCAACCATCACCAATAATTTTCCTTGTATAAAGTCATGTATTGTGTGTTTGAATGAACCAACCTGATAGATGGGGGACTGCCAGCAGTCTTCAAAAATTTCAGTCTCTTTTAGACGTCGAGTGACTTGGACACCACTGAGGAGCAGTGTCTTTGCTAGTTCACGATATTTTAGGAGATCATGAGAGAGGCTCGCGTGGAAGATTACAGAAGAAAACTATAATCATTATCTTAGTTTCAGTTAGTTAAAAATAATTGTTAAATGAGAAGATGAAAAGAAACCACAAAAATATAAGGACATTAGAGAAGTCAGAAACGGTATTTGAAGTTCTTTGACCTAACCCAACACAGAGATCGCCTGGGAGGGACGATGGCGAGGGCACAAAGGGTGGGCCAAATTCTCCTTAGATTCCCCCCGACCCCCCCATCAGACCTGCCAAGAATCATTTTATGTGTTTCCTTGCCTATTTCAAAATATTCTGTTCAAGAAATTTAAGAGACATTGTGTTTCCTGTAAGGGAAAAAATAAATTTTCATGGACTAAGATTTCAGTTCTGTGTTTCCAGTAGGGTATTGTTACTAGGGTTTAAAAAAGTGTGTTGTGGATTTGCCACGTTGAGCACAAATGATATCAGCTCTTGGCACTCTTCCTGGAGTTAGCTGGTCAGAACCACAGCCCAGCCTGGGGGTTCATCCATGCCTCTGGCTTCAAGTCTGCTTTTGAAATAAATTTTAAAAATAAATAATCTGTGTTCTAGTAAGTAAAATACAATTTCAGACCGATTGGCTGAAACCAGGCCATTATTCTCCCACTTGATTATCCACCAACATATGAACTTTTGCTCCCGGGCCCTGTACACAGTATTGAATGAAA
Organism: Tapirus indicus; assembly: GCA_031878705.1. Classification (NCBI taxonomy): domain Eukaryota; kingdom Metazoa; phylum Chordata; class Mammalia; order Perissodactyla; family Tapiridae; genus Tapirus; species Tapirus indicus. The sequence goes on along the minus strand of CM062930.1, from coordinate 10,444,770 downwards.
CATAACTGTGGAGAAGAGCTGTGGCAAGTTTAATAATAATTTTTTTAAAAGAGTAAAAGTTTTTAAGGAGAGTTAAGAGTATTGCATGCATGTGTACACATGCACACAAACACACATTTCATGATTCTTCACTCAAAATTTAAAAGCAAAGGATGATCTCAGTTAAGATCAAATTAGTGGCCTGGAAGATCAAGCAGAACAGATATCTCAAAGCACAGAATAAAAACAGAGGGAGATGGCAATCATAAGGGAAAAGTAGGAGGAAAAAGGAGATGGAAAAGTAATAACTGAAAAAATAATAAATGAAAAATTTCTTGACACATATCTTAGATTACAAGCTGAAAAGACTTCCCAGTTTGGGCATACAAAACACATCCTGGTAAAGTTTCTGAACTCCAAAGATAAGTAGAAAGTTATGAGCTTCCCAAAAGAAACCGGAAAACCAACCAACCAAGCAACCACCAACAAAGAAGTGTAATTACTTTCAAAAGAAAAAGAAATCCCACTGGCATCAGATTTACCATCTACAATCTTGGAATCTACAACATGGAGGAACAACACGTGTAAATGACTGAAAACGAATCAATGAAAATCCTCGAACAAGAAGAGATATCACGCAAATGAAATCATCACCACAGTAATCGAGAACAGAATCACTGACCTGCAGCAGAGAACCAAGGAACTGGGGAGAAAGAAGGAGAGAAGCTCAAGTTCCACTTAGGGAGGGTATGGGGGAAAAGAAGGAGGAGAGAAAAAGGCCAAGGTGTTCTGGAAGTCTAACCCTTGTGGGGTGGGGAAGATTGAGGAGAAACAGAGAATCTCAGAGGATGAAGTTGGTATTTTATTTTTACATGATAATAGAGAAATGTGCATTTGATTATAACCAATAGAAAAAAGGCAGTAACAACTTAAAAGAATAAAAAGTAAACTAGGACTTTTAAAGTGAAATACTTGCAAGTGAATTGGAAGCTTTTGCAAACTCTCACCTTAATCTCTTTTACAAACTCTGTTATTGATCTTTCATTTTCTAACTGTGGAATCTGAGAAAAAAATTCCCTATCTACTGTTCAAATGATAAAGAAATAGGTAAATCAGAACATGAAGAAAACAGTGTATTCAGAGATAATTCCTGTCGCATATTAAGCACTCAATAAATGGTAGTTATTTTGACTGATTTTAGAGAAACTTGCTTTGGTTATCCTCCCAGGCATAATGACTGGAATAAGCATGGTCTCGCGCAGAAGACAACGTACAGGCCACCCTTAAACCTGGGCCGCACCTTAGAGATCAGAGCCCTTCCTTCTGCACGTGAGAAAATGCAGGTTTGGGGCGGCTCTTGACCTATTCGAAGTCATGCGGCTGTTACGTGGCACAGCTCAAAAGCTGACGTGTAGAAATGCAAAATTTAAATTCATAAATTTACAAATGTTAGGTTTCGTGATTTTTTTTCAACAAATACAATTATTTTCTTCATTATTCTCCTGAGACATTAGATTTCAGGACTCCAGATAGTTATGAGGTTCTTTTCTCTAACATACATGCTTAAGAAAAATTTGGTAATTTGAGACAGCGATTCTTACTTTTTGGTCAATGTATTTGTTGTCTTCAATCGCAGACCGTTTGGAGTGATCGCACGAGGAGGACGAGGCCGACGGCAGGCTTCGTAAGAGGCAGCAGGTGTCCTGTTGCTGGCGGTCAATAAATTGCTTCATAAAACTCTCCCTTTGCAAATGAAGTATACATACATCAAGCATTACTGAGATGGAACAGTGACGACATTTTGCAATGACGTGTTTGCTTGAGCTAAGATAAAGCAATAACAAAAGTTCACAGAAAACAAGACGTCATACCAAGAATGGTGTTTAGATTTAATTACTAAAATAATTAATTTAGAGAAGGCTTTCTGAGTCTTCAGTCATTCCTGTTTAAAAAAAGCAATATCCCTGAAATAACTTTTAAGCAATAATTTTCAGTAATTGATGGTATTTTTTTAAATCCTATTGAGGTAATAAGATACTTTTTTTCCCCTTTAAAGAATTAGTTCACCTCTCTGAACTTCCACTCATCATAAGAATCCTCGAGAGATAATCTTACCTTGAAAGACCCAAAATGACTCAAAAGAAACTTACTTCATCTGATCTCCAAAGCAGGGTGAGAATTCAAATAACATCTTTTCAAATAACCACTAATCTTGAATCTAATTTACGGCTCTTTTATACTTCATATTTTCAGGTTTGAAATTCTGGGTTCTTTTAAAATCAGAAATGCAAATATATTTCCATTTGAATTTTAAATATTATGGCACCACATCTAGTCTCATACTTTTATAATCCCACCATAGAATTCTTTTTAAAACTAGTTAGATAAAAATGTCATATTTCATAATATTCTGGCTCTATTCGTAATTTTTTGAGTTATAACTGAAAGAATTTCCTTTAATAATTAAAAATAAGGGTTTTAAAGCATCTTCTATGCAACTGCTTAACTGGAGGGCAAAGTGGTAGAAAATCAAATTAGTATGAGCAGAAAATGCCACAGTTCTTCTTTTAAAAAGTGGGAGACAAATTATATTGTAATCAGACATGGCATTCTAAACAGATGCTGTCACAGTAGTACAGAAACCTGGCCAGCGGCGGCTTCTCTATTTACTTGAAAATAAAGGGTCGCAGAGGCAATTTGATCCTTGCATGGTTGAGGGTCAGAGGCTGCTGTCTACCTCCTGTGGCTGCAACCTCAAGCACCTTCACCAGTTACCTGGGAAGTCACCCCTTGAGGAGTATCTCAGGAAGCAGTGGGAAGCAGTCGTCTTGTCTCGGCTAACACAGCTATCAAATGACTCTGCTCTGAATATATTGCTTAAAGGGGTCAATGGTTTTAAAAACAGAGGTAGAGAGAGTAGAACTACAGATAACTTAAAAATAGAAAAAAAAAAAAACCATATCCACATGAGTCTGAAAGAAGGGCTGAATCAGATTCAAGATGAATCTTTTACAGTGTATTTGAGATACACAATTAAAGAAGTACTTTAATACCTGATTTTAGGAACTGTAAAATCTGAAGGAAGCTTTGAGATTTTCACCATTTGCGGTCTGTTTGGAAATTTTTCAAAGATTCGAAGGCGCAAAGGGAGCTTTTCTTTGGTGTCTGCATTTGCTTCACTTTGCTTTAACTAAAGAAAAAAACAGAAAGAAGAAAAGGGGGGAATCTAGAGACAGATTTTTTGCAAAGAAACAATAAGTTGTTCCATGAAGAAACAGTAGGTGGCAGCAGAGACCCATCAGCCCTGCCATCACCTGCTGTGTGTTCCTCTCGGCGCTCAAACTTGGAGCACCGGGAAAACAAAACACGAAAACCAAACTAAACGAAAAACGAAATCAGAAAAAAATTAGAAGAAAAATGTATATTATTTTATTCTCAAATATAAGCCCCTTTCATACCATACATTATTTTTTTACTGTTCACTTATTTATTATCACTAACATATTTAAACAATAAAATTTGTCTTATGAATATATGTCTAGAATTAGAAATCAAAAGAACAAAAAATAAATGCAAATCCTAAGTGGTAATATTTGAAAAGAAGGAAAATGTCATTTGTTTGAAAATGAAAGGAAAACTGGTCATTAGTTCTCGCAGATTAAAAAGAAAAGCTCAAAATGGAAACAACACATTTGGTACGTAAAGCAAGAGTTTTCTATTTAGTTGTAAAGATGCTTGGGAATTATTACATTACATCCCATAAAATATCTCTGCGAGAAATGACAAGCAAATGATTTTTATCTCTCTCTCTCTCTTTCTATTTCTGTAAGATAGTTCTTCTATTTCTACAAATTAGGTTTCGGGAAGCTGAGGCTTTAACATCACAAACTGAAGCAATGCTGAGCCAAGGAGACATCATAAAGATCAACTTGGCTGGCAGGATTCTGACCTGAAAAATGAGGTGTGTGCTTCTACACTATCTCGCCCCCCATCTTTCCCCTCCCAAGGCTGAACCCTCTTGTGGCCCTTCCTTACTTCTCTTGACCACTCCCTCCTCTCTCCAGACCGGAATCCATCTCTCCACGTCCACCCCGTCTCCTGTCCTGGGTCCCCAAACTGCATCTTTGAACACTGATCCCGTTCAAAGAGCACATCTAGTCCAGGCAGGCTTTTTGGTGGAGCTAGCGAAGCACGTTTCCAAAGCCATCAGCTTCGTAGCCCTTGCTGGGTACACTCTGACTTTATAATTACAGTCTGTCTTGGGTTTGTGGAAAGATTAGCACGAGAGGCCGAGAAAGCTTTTATAACTGGAAGACAGGTGGCAACTCTTGCCTCCCACCCATATGGGGGTATCCAGACTGGCCAGAGAGAACGAGAGTGCTGCACTTGGGGGGAACATCACAACTTCAGAACAAGATATGGCTCCGTTGTCCGACTGCTTTATGAGCTCATAGTGAGATTATACGTCCTGATGTCTAGTTCTCATTTTCTCATTTTGGTACAGAAACTGTTCCAACACTTTTGTTTTATATAATATAAATATTTTACCTTAGCCATTTGTACTTCTTATTGAATTTTGTGGCTTGTCTTCAGTTTTCTGTCTTAGATGATAATCTCATTTGGGGAAAGAGCCAGTGTTGTTCATTGCCCCTCCCTCCCTGAGTGGAACACCGAGCACAGCACGTCCTCAATAATTTGATGGTTATGATGACGACAGTGATAAAGAATTAGCTCCCATAGGCACAAAACAAAAACTGGTAGCATTTCCATGAGATGCAGGCAATCAGAACAATGGCTCCAGGTAGAAATCAAGAGATTCATGAGGAAGAGATTTGTTTTCCAAAAGTTTATTGGCACAACTAGTAGAAAAATATTCGTCAGTGGTAAGTCGAGTAGGCAGAAAAAGAAAAAGCAGTTAGTCTGTTAAATCAGACCAGAGAGAAAGGCCAAAGACAGGCGGAGAAAACAGAGCAGAAGTAAGGTGTTTAATTCATGCATTTACAGACTCATTTTTTTATCCATTGATGCAGTTACTTATAAATCAAATCCCATAGGCCAGGTTCCGTGCTAAGTTCTGGGGATATAAAAACAACTAAGACACAGCATTTGCCCTCATGGAGCCTGCATTATAATGGATAGATGGTTATATAAACAGATAATGACAATAAAATATAGTAGCTACTGTAGTTGACATATAAACAAAGTGCTGGGAGCAAAGAGAGAAATTAGAAAAAGATGAAGGTGCTACTTCTACTTCCAGAGACTTCTTGGGCAGAATGGCTAGACATGATTACATTAGTCAACAGTGGGGCTCTAGGCGTACCAGGACTGGTATGTATATTTTATGAGAATTAAATGTCTTCAAAGAGACACAAGGACAACTGGTGTATTCATCAGGACATGTGGTCAAAACAAAAACCACAGTGCTCCTTCCTGAAAACCTCTCAGCTTGCCCATTCTTCGATCCCCTCCAGTGCTTCCCTAGTCAAAGACACCACCTGGGCTCCTGCACTCCCTTCGATGGTCCCCCATCTGGTTTGGCTCCTTTGAATCTGCTCTCTGTCTGCAGTCATAGTAAACTTCTCACCTTCTGGCTTAAACCCTTCGGTGGTGTTCCACTGCTCTCAAAACAAAACTCTCAATCTTTAGGCTTTAACTCTCATTCTGGCCACTCTGTACCTGTCCAGCCTCATCTGGCCCTATGCCTATACCACGTTCCAGTCATGTCTTCTTCTTTCAGTTCCTCAAAAGTATCTGGACCCTCTGCCTCAGAACCTTTGCACGTGCTGGTGCCTCTGTTGTGAGCTTTGCTCTTCTTTCTCTCTTGTTCTTCATCAACTTCTACCTGTTCTTCCAATTTCAGTTCCTTTAGCAATGTCCCACAGAAGCTTTCTGTGACCAACAAGGCCTTCTTCGGACAAGCTCATAGCATATTAGGTTGGTCCATATGAAGTTGCTGTTTGTGTAGGTCAAAGCAGTCAAAACCCAGCAATTTCTTATGGTTCAATCTAATACATGTTGTCCTAGCTTCCTAGGGCTGCTGTAATAAATTACTACAAGACTGGTGGCTTGAAGCAACAGAAATTGACTCTCTCAGTCTTCTGGAGGCTAGAAGTCCTAAGTCAAAGCATCAGCAGAGCCATGCTGTCTCTGAAGACTCTAGGGAAGAATCCTTCCTTGACTCTTCCAGCTTCTTGGCAATCCTTGGTGTTCCTTGGCTTGTAGCTGCATCGCTCCCATATCTGCCTCTGTCGTCACATGGCCATCTTCCCTGTGTGTTTCTGAGCCTCTCTGAGTCTCCCTCTCTTTTCTCGTACAAAGATGCCAATCACTGAAATTAGGGCCCACCCTATACCAGTATGATCTTAACTGATTACATCTGCAAACAATCTAATTTCCAAATAAGGTCCCATTCCAAGGTTCCAGGTGGACATGAATTTGGGGGGACACTATTAAACCCATTATATACAGCACTATTTGAAATTACAGCGTGTGACCACTTGAACACTGTTTCTCTTTTCCCTGAGACTGTAAACTCTAGGAGGACAGTGATCATGTAGGAGTTTTCATTATTCCATATCCAGGCCTGCCACAATATTTGACACAAAGCAAGCTAAACAAATATTTGTTGAATAAATAATTATGCTGATCAGGAGGCAGAACTAAACTCTCCAGCAGATAACTGGGAAACAAGAGAAAGGATTTTAGGTATATCCAAAGGGTGGAGAGATAAACAGAAAATATTTACTTACTGATGGAATAATTTGTTGGTGTGGAATATAGGTGCCCCTAGATTCACAGAATAGAATAAAATTAGACTCTGTGGCATTTAACCTGAACTTATGTCTGCCACTGATGAACTGATGAATGTTCAGAAAAAGCTTAGACATAAAATTTTGTAATATTTAATCAAATAGCCTAGAATATAATTTTAACATATGTAGGTTACCAGTATTAAAAAGTAATCACCTTGCCTATATGTTTTTAAATGGAACTCACCTCATTCTCATTTGTTTTAGTTATTTATGCTTCCCAAAGCTTGTAAGCTCCACAGGGGCAAGATTCCCTTCTTAATTTACTTTTATAGCACCTTACAGAGAGTAGAAGTATAGTAATTGTTTGTGAATAAATGAATTAGAATTCAACATGAGTTGATCATTGCACCATAAAACTACTAAGAGCAAATGAGAGGCTCTTTTTGATGACTCAGTAGGTTCTTCATGATCCTGCAAACTCTCTTCTCGAATATCGGGCATCTTTTCTCCATAGATGTGCAGAAGGGCCAGTTAAAACAGAGAAAGATGAGTGGCTGCCCTAATGGTAGATATACCACATCTCACTGCTGAGACACTAGATAGAAGCTTCTGCAGGCAGGAAGGGGCCTCTTCCGAGCAGCAGTTGCCAAGTGCTCTTTTCTGTTGTTCACAGTTAAGCAGCGTCCACTAAAGAGGAACATGCACACATCCAGTAGCCCAGCAAATCCTCTCCTAGGCACACCTACCAGAAATGTGCGCACACACAACACGGCCACACCCTCGCGAGCCCACAGCAGCGCTATTTGTAAGAGTCCTGAACTGTAAACTCTTCACGTGTCCATGAGCAGATGAATGGGAGAGTACACTGTGGCACATCTAAACATCTGAATCAATGAATACATCCAAGCACATGATTATGGGTGAATTTCACAACATAATGTTGAGCAAACAAAGCCAGACAAAACAAAAGGGTACATACTGAATGATTCCATTACACGCCACACAAATCTACACCCTTAGTCTTAGGAGGGTGGTTATCCTGGGGTCCACGTGAAGCATAATGACTAGAAGGGTGTATGGAGGAGGGGCTTCGAAGGTACAGTCAATATTTGTTGATCTGGGCGCTGGGTGGGTTCAGTTTGTAAAAATTCAGCAAAATGCTTCTTTCTGTATGTATATTATGAGCTGCATATACCATAGTGGTCCCACAAGATTAGTACCATAGAGCCTAGGTGTGTAGTAGGCTACACCATCTAGATTTGTGTAAGTACACTCTGTGATGTTCATACAATGATGAAACATATCAGAATGTATGCCCGTTGTAAGCAACACCTGACTGTAGTTCAGTAAAAAGTTAAAAGAAAGGGCAGCTGATACAGTAGAGCAAAATCATTTAATTCTTACTAAGCCTCTGATTACCATAACCTTGACCACTTCTCCTTCACCAATCCATGATCATGACAAACATACAAAAAGAGGAAAAAGAAAGATGAGATTAGAGTGTGTGTGTGGAGAGGGTGGGAGGGAGGAGGGGTATGAGGCAACCACGGTACAGAACAGTATTTCGTGGTATTTTGAAGCCACTATAAGGTTTCTTTAATATGTGATGAAATGGTATTCTACCTTTTATCCAAATTCTTTCCCCTCCTTGCAAGTAAGCACGGATTTTCCAAGGTTAAACTTACTTTGATGCAAATGAGTGAATAATATGGATTATAAGAACTGGGTAATAATTTAAGATCCTTATACCATACCACAAAAGCAGACCTTCTATCATATAGTAATTGCGACTGTAAATGTCTGCTTAAAAAATTATTTCAAAGATCATGATTCTTGAATGGAAAGAACATACTGTAGAGAACCCCAAGATTATATTCTTTATATTCAAAAACCTACTGTAAAGAACAGTACAAAGGAAGGAGTTTATGATGGCTTCAACTGAGCATGAAGTCTGGCTGCAACAGATAGATCAGATGATAGCTTTGTAAAAGACTCACATGGTTAAAAAAAAAGAATTTGCAAAAAAGAAATTAGAATCAAAGAAAAAAATTTCAAACCTTGAGCTTTAAAAAATATAACTCATCTAAGCTCAGTGCTATTCTATGGCTCAGCATCTGTCTTGCTGAGATATCATTACACATTGGGCGGCTGAAAGCCTTTTGCTTTAGTTGTGCTTCTCAAGAGAGTTGGGTGTAATTGCTCTGCATGACACACACCCCTTTCTGCCTCATCGCTTAAATCTCCCATATTTCAGCCTGTGCTTTCTTCTGTTAAAATATTCAAACATTATCCAGTTTCAGTTCCTTTCTGAATGCTACGACAAATAGCTGAATTGAAGGATTACATTAAATAAACATTTTTGTAATTTTTGGTGTGATTTTCTAAAAGACAACAATTTAAAAAGTATTCAGACTTTGGAAAGATTCTCATTTTAAAGTCTAGCCCATGCGAGTTCGAAAACTGTGCATAGATCTGTGGGTTAATGTAACTGAAGAGTATTTTTTGACTATTCAATATATGAAAAACGACCCCGTTATGTTCAATCTGGAGAAAGGAGTTCCTCTTTGTTACCCTAGTAAATTAAGGCTGGATTCTTCCTGCTTCTTTATCTGATGGCTTTTGCTGGTTTTTCTGGATCTATACATGACACAGTAATTCAGAATTGAAACTCTTCCTAAAGAATAAACCACTATTTTTAAAGGAAGTTTCTCTGCTATTTTGCATCTGTGATTTTACCACCCAAATTTCTCCGCTTCTGGGTTAAAACAGATGGGATATCTGGAGTAATGATCAAACATGTTGGTTTTTATTACTAACCTTGTGTCACTATAAAACCTTGATATACAAATACAAAGAATATCCCTCACTAGCCTATTGAGGACAACAAAGAGTTTCTTAGAGGGAAGGACCTTTTTTGCCCTGGGCAAAGGATCTGTCAGCTACATGATTGCATGGAAGAGAGTAGTACAACACACTTTAAAAATGTTTCCTTTAAGAAGTGTTTAAGTCACTGATTTTTCCCGCTTCTACAAAAATTTTTATTAAGTCCAGTACTTTCAAGGTCAAATTGGGGTTTTATAGACGTAAATCGAAGGCCTCATGTCTTGGTTTGCGTATGGCCCACGCAAGCTACATTTTAACATGACAGCTGGCACCCCGAAATGTTCAAAGTAATTTCATAACATTAGCTGATTAATGGCAAGTGGTGTTTCCTTTTCTACATCTCTCAACAGATTCAGAGCTGTAACTCATTTGTCCTTACAGCATGCCCCTGAAGAGAATGGGGAGAGGCGAATGTTCTTGGAGGAGCGGGTGCACCGGGGAATTAGTGGCTGTTCTGTGCTTCCTGGTTTGGGAGCCGAGCGGAGCACTTACGAAGGGCTGTTACATTTATACCATCTTATGACATCCCTAAGATGCACACGAAATGTTCACTTTCATGCTCTTGTTACAACACTTAGCCTAATATCTTACAGGCTTTAAATGTCCTTCAGAAGGTTACTCTGCACAGCAATGTAAATAATATTTGCAACAAGGCTAGGCTAGAATAAAATGCTAACAAGTTAGTAAGAGAAAAAAAAAACTTTTCAAAAACTAGAATACCAAATTATGTTGAATGGATAAGTTTTCCTTATATTACTGTCCCTTAAAATCCCATGAATGGAATTAATGATTTCTTAGAGACAATAGTAATGAATACAGTTTGCTTTTGTATGTTTTTTCTTCCAGCTTCCAAACACCTCTATTTTACTTTATATCTTTCTTGTGTTATTCAACCCAAACACAGTTGTTTCCATTAGGGAATTTACTGAGTCATAGAAACATGTTCATTATGATAAAAAATGCAGGTTTTTTTCCTCCACTTCAGATGAGATTATATTAAAATTTCATGTAAACTAGATTATTGGTTCTTGTTATGACATGAATATTCAGTAAGTAATAGGAAAAAAGCCCATACCAAAGGAAATTGAAAAAAATATATATATTATATTATGCTCACATAATTGTCTTTCCTGTTTTGATTTAGAAAACATAGAAGACAGCATAATCTAAGTAAAAACAGTAAAAAAGTAAGAAGACGTGGATTTACATTTTTTTCTCAGTTTTATAATCCCTTAACGACCTTGGATTTCAATGTTCTCAAATGAAAAATGAGGATCTTCACTCTTATATAAATGCCAGATATATAAGTGAGATAGCATATTGCCTATAATTTGAATTACTCAAGGGAAGTGTGCTATAAAAACCAAAGCTATCACTATGCCACAGTAACTGCTAGCTCCACATGAAAATGATCTCATCTCAGTGAGTGAGGATAACTGAAGAGCAGGGTATATATGTGCTGTCTGTCCCCTCTCCTCCATCTACTGTGGGACCACCTCAATCTTTCTCACTCTCTCCAATTTCTTCCCCTTTGCTGTTGATTGATTTTCTCAACTCTTTTTTTTTTTTTTTTTTGCTGAGAAAGATTCACCCTGAGCTAACACCCACCGCCAATCTTCCTCTTTCAGTATATAAGCCGCCACCACAGTATAGCCACTGACAGATGAGTGATGTAGGTCGGTGCCCGGGAACCAAACCTGGGCCGCTGAAGTGGAGTGTGCCAAACTTAACCACGAGGCCACCAGGGCTGGCCCTGATTTTCTCAACTATTGATTTAAAAAATGAAAATGAAAATAGAGAGAAGCAGACATTTCCTGATCCTGTGTCCTTCCCTATTCCCCTTCCCTTTTCAAACTCGCTTCCTGAAAGAGTTGCCTACGCTCACCATCTGCACTGCTCACATCTACCCTAACGTCCCGATCATCGTCCACCCTCTCCGCTCTCAGGTCTCCCTCCATCACCTCAGTGGGTCTGCTCTTGCCAGAGTCACCAACAGTTCCCATGTTGCTGAATCCAGTGGTCACTTGGTCATCCACGTTTTGGCATCACTGCCACTCCTTAAACCCTCCTAACTGGGTTTCCAACTTAGTCTTGTCCCTTTCAATCCATCTTTCAGAACACCTAAGAAAGAAACACCATCATGTTCCTGGTCCCCAAAGTAATTCAAGGATGGTCAACTGTGTATGGAAGAAATTCTAATCTTAGCCTGGCATAAAGTGTCTTCCACTGCCTCATCCTTCATACTCTAACAATACTGCTTTGCGCACCCCTCCCACACAGTCTCAGCTCACATGTTTGTGCCTTTGAATATACTGTTCCTCTGCCTGCAGTACACTTTCCCTCTACACTTGGTTAACTTTTATACATCCTTCAAAAATCATCTCCTCTAGGAAGATTTCTCAGAATGACAAGTGGTAGGTGAAGTAGTAAACACGTGTGCTAGATACTATGCCCAACACTTTGCATTGCTAATATTATTTAATCCTAAAAATAGCCCCGTGATGTAGGTACCATAATTAGCTCCATATTCTAGCATGTTATAGATAAGGAAACTGAGGTCCAAGGAGCTTAAATCAGCTGCCCGAGGTCAAGCAGCTAGAAGTGGTAGCACTGGGACTGGACCACAATCTTTCTGATTCCAAGGCTTGAGCTTCTAAACACTGTTCTATACTGCCTCATCAAAACAATATTTTCAAGCAATACATGCATTTTTTACTTCTGAAATTTTGTAACTGCTATCTCTTTTATATAGAACATTTTCTCCCACTTACCTAAGAAAATTCAATTTATCGTTTTTAGGCACATCTTCCCGACCTGCCTCCCACCTGAGTTAGGTATGTCTTCCCTAGCATTTTCTTCAACCTTAGTGCTCAAGGCCTTGCACTATAACTTCCTAATTACACGTATCTTTCTCCTATTAAGAGAACAGGCTTTCAACTAAGGGCAGGGCTCTTTGCAGCCCCACAACCTCACACTGTACATTTATACACTTAAGACAATGATAACACAATGGTGATGAGATGGAGAAAAAAAGGCAACACTGACTGTGTCCCATAAACAGGGCAAAGTGGCCCATTTGTGATACTTCTCTTCACTGTATTATCCTCTTCTAAGGCTCTTTACAATGTGGGATCAGCCATATTAACCAGCACAAACAATCCTTCCAATTTCAGATGAGTTATATTACTGATAAATATGAAGAGGAGAAATGACAAGCAACATCAGATTTTCTATTACAAACAAAAATTATAAAAAGCATCTGGCTCCTGATGAAGTGCACGCTCCCAACTTTTTAAGATAAGAAAGTATAATTAACTATAAATTCTATACAACATATTTATGGTATAAAGCTTCACAGATGTATGAGTTTGAACAAGGCAACACAGTAGCCAATTTATATGTTTATATGTTGTGTTATTAGAGCTTACCAAAGAAAATTCTTATCCCATTTAAAAGAACACTTTATTTCAAAATAATTTTAAAATTACATAAGAGCTGCAAAGACAGTACAGAGAGTTCCTATGTATACCCTTGACCCAGCTTTTTCTTATGCTCGCGTCTTACATAACCACAGAACATTTATCAAAACTAAGAGATTAACCTTGGTCAACTACTTTTAACTAAAGTGCAGAACTTATTTGGAATTCCCCAGTTTTTGCATGAATGTCTTTTTTCTGTTTCAGGATCCCATCCAGGACACCAGACTGTATTTCACTGTCATGCCTTCTTAGGGTCCTCTTGGCTGTGATGGTTTCTCCAACTTTCTTTGTTTTAAATGACCTTGACAGTTTCAAGGAGCACTGAGCAGGCAGTTTGCAGAGTGTCCCTCAACCTGAGGTTGTCTGATGCTTTCTCATGATTCGACTGAAGTTGTGGATCTTTTGGAAGAATACCATGGAGATGATACGCTCGTCTCATTATAACAGGGGCACATGATAGCAATATGCTTTAATATTGGGGATGTTAACTGTAATCGCTGAGGCAAGGTGGTTCTGCCAAGTTTCTTCACTATAAATGTACGATGTTTCCCTTTCTTTATGCGTTAGAAGTAAGTCACTAATTCCAGCTGACAGTCAAGGAGAGAAGAATTAATTAAGCTTCACCTCCTAGGAAGAATGAGTAGCAAAGAATTTGTAGACACATGTTAAAACCATCACAAAAATTTTAAAAAAATTTTGGGGGGAGATGTTTTGAGGCCTTGCAAATATCCTATTTCTCCTTAAAGGTTCACATACTATTTTAGCATTCATTAGTGGATCTTGCCCACAGCAATCATAAGCACAGTGTTCTAATGGTGATTTTCTATTTCCCTCATTTATTCCTCTATTATTTCCATTTCTCTACTTTATTATTTGGGATTATTCTGTGAGGAAGACTTGTCTTTCCTCCTTGATTTTTGTATTCAATCATTTATTTATATATGACTATGGTTTTTTGAGTATTTATTTTATTCTTTGGGTTATAATCCAATACTATTGTTATCTATTTTATTGCTCAAATTGCTCCCCTTTGCCCACTGGGGCTCTTTCAGTTGACTCCTCTACTTTTTCAATATACCTTTGTCGTTTTTTTTTTTTTAAGCTCTTCCGTACTTTCTGGCTCCACAAAATACTTAAATCTCATCTTGTCTTTTCCCTGATTCAGCTCTAGAATCAGCCATTTCTTCAAAGAGCCTTGATTTGTTTTATTGGAGAATGATATTTAGAAATGACAATCTTAGCACTGGGTTTGCTTATCATTACTGGTACATCACTGCTTCTAGGCTCATTTAGAGGAAAGAGCTAGGAAACACATGTATGTATACAACCCATGTACATAGCCATGTCTACATTTAGTACCTATGTATGTATGTATCTTATGTAACACAGAACCATATACAGAACCATACATACCATGTATCTATGTATCTATCCACATGTCTATATACCTATTGATGTATCTATGTATCTATCTTCTACCTTAAAATAAACTGAGTTCATACTGGTACTTCTACTCCAATCTGCATCCATAGGGTTCATTCTGGCATCTCCTCTTTGCTTATTTGTAACTTCTTTCTCTGACAGTGTGAAGTGTGGTTCTCATTATCTACGTAAATTTCCTTATTTGTTCCACCTTAGTATACATATAACTAGGATCAGTGACAGCATTTACCATAAAATAAATATCACACTTTAAATTGGAGGTATGGAAGACATATTTTGTACCAGAGTCTCCACATTGGGCTCTTGAACCCTAGCCACGTTCTGTCCCCCTTAAATTCTTTGTCAGGCAACAATCACGCATTTTCCAAGTATCATTTCTGAGTATGCCTGTGGTAGATTGTAGAGTTGTTCAATGTTGCATACTTTGATAAAAAGGGCTTATTAGATGCATTATGAAAATTCACATTAATCAACATATTTTATGCAAACAACATGAAAATAGGGATGACATCAAACAAAATAACATGGGTATACATTTCTCATTTCCTAGAAATAATCTAAGTCATTCTTTTGTTAATATAAGAGTAAAAAATATTCAGTAGTCATATGGCCGTGTGTGAGAATGCCAGACGCCCCATCTCCCACTGTGCCTACCACTGAGCAAGCACACTGAGTAGAATATAAAGGAAGGCTGACAATGAAATTGTTAACCCCCAATTACAGGGAAGCAGAATTATGAATAGAGAAAAAGATTGGTTGTTGTTCTTAGATACATTCCATAACTTTATGGCTACCTTTGGTTATTATAAATCAGTCCAGTGCAATCTAGTTTCATATCTGATTCAAACCTTCCCCCAATTCCCACCCCACTGAGCTACAAGTGTGACTTTGGGTCTACAACTGGGGAGGGGACATAGTTTCTTCTTTCATTACTCCATATCTCCTTCTTTTGGGTCTGGCTCCCCGAGAGCGGAGGCCAGGGTGGAGAGTTAGGAGAACAAGGGATTGTCCTAGGAAGACAGCCAAATTTCAGGGTGGCCCTCTTGTGGTTTGGTCTGGATCCAGACCTGTTCAAAGCCGATGGTTCTGTGACACTGACCAGCACTGTGAAGCAGAGATAGAAGATTCTGGCCTAAAATGAAGGATGTTGACTAGCTGGACCAATCAGATCTCGCGTTGGGAGTTTGAACTTGAGACAGAGAGAGCGTTGATTATTTCTAACAAAACTAAAAGTCAAAATTTACATAGAGAAAAAGGGACAGATTATTGGTGTTACCTTAAGGGCAAATCACCAACTGTTATTAAAGATTGTTTTTCCTCAAGGCTCCAGTATTTTTTTTCCTCCCACCCTCTACAACCTCATCCAGATTTACAACTTCCACTATTATGCAAATACAGAGAACTTCACTAGGACTGAAGAATCAAAGAGGGCAGGGATTTTTGTCTGGTTTGTTCAATGACTTATCCCACATGCCTAGAACAGTGCCTGGCACATTGTAGGCACCAGATAAATAATTGAGAATTCCATTAAACATCCATATTTATATCTCCAGCCAGCCAGCCCTCACTCCTGAACTCTAGATCTATGCATGCAGCTATTAGGTGTCCCTGCTCAGCTTCAAACTCATCACAAACTCAACATGCCCAAGACTGAGTGGATGACCTTCTCCCTCAAAAAGGGTCCTGTGCTAATGTTCCCTCATTCAGTGAATGGTGTCATCATCCATCCAAGGAGGTGAAGCTGAAAGCAAGAGTCATCCTTGAGACTCTCACCTACGTCCTTAAATCCAAACTCTCAACAAGTCCCTGCTGACTTTACTTCCCAAATAACCCTCCAATTCACCACTGCCTCCCATCTTACAAGCCTTCAGTGGCTTTCTATTGTTCTTAGGTCAAAGGTAAAAGTTCTTAGCATGCTTCTCAAGGTGCTGCATGGTCTATGCTCTGTTTACTTTTCTACACTCACTTTACACACTTTACCCTGTGCTTTCTGCATTCTGGTCATGCTGAACTCTTTTCCTTCTGTTTGGATGCTCTCCCTCCCCTCCCCTATCAACAGCTCCATGAAGTTCACTGCTGCTCACCCTTCATAACTCAGCCCAAGTGTTTCTTTCTCCTTCCTCACCTCCCTGACTCCCATCTGGGTCAGGGTCTTCTATTAACTCCTCACTCAAGTGGTGTTCTTTTCTGAAGAAGGTCATCTCAATTTTCAAATATTTATTAATTGGTTTGATTCTTTGACTTGTGTTCAACTCGCCCATTAGACCATAAGCTTCATGAAAGCAGAGAACTTAGTTGTTTATTCTTGGTTCCCTGGTGCCTGGCCCAGTGTCTTGCATACAGTAGGGACTTAAAGATTTGAGGAATGAATGAACAAGTAGATAGTAAAAATGCTTTTGGAAGAATGGAAATGTATATGGAACTCTGAGACAATAAATTTCTGATGTTTTAAGCCACCTAGATTTGGTTATTTTGTCACAGCAGCCCTAGGAAACCAATACTCCTCCAGAGCCTTGTCGGAACAAGAAACAGATGGGCTGTGTGAAACTTGAGTCTAGAAGGAATCAGGCAATGACAACACCTCCAATGTATTCGTGTCTCGTGTTTAGGTACACATAGGGTAAGGCTCACTACCGCAACATCTTATATCAAGTCTTAACACGGCTCTGAATTCAACGACTGTGAGACACTGCATAAAACTGAAAATCAGTTGTCACGCTTTTTTCTTAGAACCATAACAATCCAGTTTCCCAATGCCTGGGACAGGATCTGAAGAAAAAGTGCTGTCAGTTTTAAAAATTTTTGTTCTGTCGATTAGAGGAAGCAAAATGAGATAGCAGCTAAGCAGTGGGCTGAGGGCCGGGCCTGCCGAGTTCAGGCGGAGCTGAGGTGTGAGCTTTTCACCCACTTTGCACATGTTTTCCCTTCAAACCTCACTTTGTTTTTTTTAAATTGAAGGGTTAGTTATCTTGCAGAGTGCAGTGAAAAACTGTAATAAAAGAAATTTTGAATTAGCACAATTATAGAATGATACAACCAACAAGTCACCAATGTAAACAGTCTCAGGCAAGTCGTTGAATGTTTGTTCAATGGCAAGAGAGATGTAAGGTCACTCCTGAAAAGTCCTGAGTGTCAGTGGATGAGGAAAAAGAACAAGGTTTCTGAAAACAATATCCTCTAAAAGTGATCTGGCTTGGGTCAATCATACATGGAATGAAATTTTGGAAGGGCTTAGAGAAACCCTTCTTTCAAGAAAGTCTCAAATTTATAAATTTTACTGTTATGGGACTTGTTTGATTAGGGCAAAAGAAAATGACTCCAACTGCTGAGAAAGCTGCTCTTGGTTGGTGAAAGCGGGTCAGGCATTCTGAGAGGGAACCCACTGTTCCCTCCACGCAGTGTTCTCAGCTACAGCACTTCCCAGCGTCAGCAAGGGATCCGCTTCTCCTCGAGCTGGAGGACAAGGCTCTGGAGGTGTGTGAGTTTCCGAGGGCTGCCGTAACATGGGACCAGATCTCAGTGGCTTGAAACAACAGAAACTTATTGTCTCACAGTTCTGGACACTGGAAGTCTGAAAGTAAGTGTCTGTGGGCTTGGTTCCTTCTGGAAGTTCTGAGGGAGGGTCTGTTCCTGGACTCTCTCCGAGCTTCTGGTGACAGCTGGCATCCTTGGTGGTCCTTAGCTTGTAGATGCATCACTCTACTCTGTGTCTTTGTCATCACATGGCATTCTCCCTGTGTGTCTGTCTGAGTCTCGTCTCTTTTCACATAAGGACACATTGGATATTGGATTAGGGCTCTCCCTAACAACCTCATCTTAACTTGATTTCATCTGCAAGGACCCTAATTCCAAATAAGATCATGTTCACAGGTACTGGGGGTTAGGGCTTCAATATATCTTTTTGAGGGACACAATTCAACCCATAACAGGAGGACATCAGTTCTAACAGGGACCTCCTCTGTCTTGATCTGACTTCCTGGATCCCTGACTATTACCTATTTAACTCCAAAATTCCAGTTAGCTGTTTCCCTTTTTTGCATTGACTTCTAGATTTCTAGGCTGTATCTCATGCTGATCATTGATATCCCCAAATTCTGAGCCTCTGTTGTGACCTATTGGCTTGAACCTTGATCTGAATGGTTCTCAGTCTTAGCCACTTAATCTCTTCAAACTGATCTTATTGTTGTTCATGTCTTAATGTGACATAAGAATTTATTACTTAAAAAAAAGCCTAACAATGAAGCAGTTTCAGAAATAGCAGATCAAATTCTATATAAGATGATCTTTTGAGATTTAAATTATGGAAAATTATGGGTAATGATAGGCAAATTGACAACAAAAGAGTCATCTCTGACAAAAAGATTGAGAGAGTGGCTTCAAGTGGAGTCCGGTAACATCAAAGGCTTTGAGTAAAATGCCAAGTTCTCGGCTCTCAGCCGCTAATGATTTATTGATCCTCTGGCCCCTGGGCAGCTGAGTGCTCCCTGGAGCAGCAGGAATCCAACATATCTGATGCCTCCAGCTGCATGTGATTCCTAGCTGTTGACCCCAGTGTGTTGTACAAACATCATTCTCTATACATACCACAGTGGAAACAAAGATTGGGTAGCAGTGTAGTAAATGGTGTTAACATATCTAAAAAAATTAAGAATCAGTCAGTAACTAGGAGTCTGTCTGAAAACTTTAAGTACGAGGAGTCTGAGAGAAAAGAGTTGGCAATTCATCTTCACTTCCTTAGCTGTCATTCACTCCTCATCTTCTGTAACCCAACTTCTGCATCATCAAAGTCTCATCACCATCACTAATCATCTCCCCATATGGTGACCATTTTTTTAATTTAAAAAAAAATTTTTAAATTGTGGTCAAAAACACATATAAAATTTACCACCTTAATCATTTTTAAGGGTTCAGTAGTGTTAAGTACATTCACACTGTTGTGCAAAAGATGTCTAGAACCTTTTTTCATATTGCAAACTAAAACTCTGCAGCCATTGAACAACTCCTCTCTGCCTCTTCCCCCAAGCCTCTGGAGACCACCATTTTGCTTTCTGTTTCTACGAATTTGACTACTTTAGATACCTCATATAAATGGAATCATACAGTATTTATCTTTTTGTCACTGGCTTATTTCACTTAGCATAGTGTCCTCAAGGTTCATCCATGTTATGGCAAGTCAGAAAATCCTTCATTTTTAAGGCTGAATAATATTCTACTGCATGTACACACCATATTTTCTTTATCCATTCATCTGTCAATGGACACTTGGTTTGCTTCCACCTTTTGGCTATTGTGAATAATGCTGCAATGAGCATGGGTTTGCAAATATCTCTTAGAGATCTTACTTTAGATTCTTTTGGATACATACCCAGAAGGGGTAGTGCTGGATCATATCTGTTTTTAATTTTTTGAGGAACCTCATACTGTTTTCCACAGAAGCTGCATCATTTTACATTCCCAGCAACAGTGTACAAGGGGCTCCAATTTCTCCATATTCTCTCCAACACTTTTTACTTTCTGTTTTTCTTTGATAATGGCCATCCTAATGGGTGTGAGGTGGTATCTCATTGTAGTTTTGATGTGCATTTCTCTAATGATTAGTGATGTTGAACATCTCTTCATATACTTGTTGGCCATTCTTAGATCTTCTTTGGAGAAATGTCTATTCAAGTCCTCTGCCATTTTTGTTGTTGTTGTTGAGTTGTAGGAATTCTTTATATATTATGGATATTAACCCCTTATCAGATACACAATTTACAAATATCTCCTGCCATTCCATAGATTGCCTTTTCACTCTCGACTGTTTCCTTTGATGCACAAAAGTTTTTAAGTGTGATATTTCATTTGTCTATTTTTGCTTTTGTTGCCTGTGCTTTTGGTGTTGTATTTAAGATACCATTGCTGGGGCCGTCCCAGTGGTGTAGTAGTTAAGTTCATGTGCTTTGCTTTGGCAGCCCGGGGTTCACAGGTTCAGATCCCAGGAGTGGACCTATGCACCGCTTGTCAAGCCATGCCGTGGCGGCGTCCCACATATAAAGTAGAGGAAGAAGAGCATGGATGTTAGCCCAGGGCCAAGCTTCCTCACCCCCCCCCCCAAAAAAAAAGAAAGAAAGAAAAATTACGGCAAATTCCAATTTCATGAAGCTTTTCCATAACATTTTCTTCCAGGAGTTTTATAGTGGTAGGTCTTACTTAAGGTCTTTTGTCCATTTTGAGTTAATTATTGTGTGTGTAAAGTAAGGTTCCAACTTCATTCTTTTGTATGTGGCCATCTAGGTTTCCCAATATCATTTGTTAAAGAGACTGCACTTTCCCCATCATGTGGTTCTGACATCCCTGTCAAAGATCATTTGACCATAAATGTGAGGGTTTATTTCTGGGCTTTCTTTCTGTTCCATTGATCTATCTGTCTGTCTTCGTGTCAGTACCATGTCATTTTGATTATTGTAGCTTTGTAATATGTTTTGATTAGGAAATGTGTCTTTTTCAGGATTTTTTTGGCTGTTTGGGATCCCTTGAGATTCTATATGAATTTTAGGATAGTTTTTTTCTATTTCTGCAAAAAATACATTGAAATTTTGATAGGGATTGCATTAAATCTGTAGATAGCTTTGGTTAGCATGGACGTTTTAACAATACTAAGTCTTCCAATCCACGAACACAGGATGTCTTTTCATTTATTTGTGTCTTCTGTAATTTCTTTCAGCAATGTTTTGAAGTTTTCAGTGTAGAAATCTCTCATCTCCTTGGTTAAGTTTATTCCTAGATACTTTATTCTTTCTGATGCTATTATAAGTAGGCTTGTTTTGTCTGGTGACCACTTTTGACCTCTCTGAAGTCTTTGAGGTTGTTGACCACAACCTGCTTCTTGAAATACTTTTGCCTTTTGGATTCGATGACAAACACATTGTAGACTTTCCTCCTACACCTTGAACTGTGACTTATTCACATTTGAGGCTCTTCCTCATTGGCTCAGATGATTTGTTTGTTCCTTGGTGAGCCATTTTCCCCTTGGTAAACTCATGATTTTTAAAGGCTTAGATTGCCATCTGCATGCTGATTCTTGCTCCTCTTCAATATTTATTTCAGCCCAGGTAGTTCACCTAAGCTTCAAATCTTATATACCTCCAGAGACACTGTCTCACAGATATTTCCCAGGCATCTTATGGAAAATATGACCAATCTCCACCCTCCAGGAGAAAACAAACAAAATCCCCATTTCTTCCTTCTCCTGCATTCTCTGTCTTGGCACACCTAGAGCAATCTAGAAACCTGGGTGATGTCCTTGTCTCCTGCCTTTGCTCATCTGCTACATCCTGTTAGTCACCAAATCCTATCCTCTGTATTCCCTCCTCTGTATTTCCCTCCTCCTCTATGTTCCCTCATCTCTATTTCCTTTAGCTGAGGCTGTGATCACTGTCGGCCCCAGGAATTGCTCCTCCTATCTTCAGTCCAGGTGCCCTTCAGTTCACTCTCCACACTGAAGCCAGAATGTAGGGGAGACGTCACTCTTTGGTTTAAATGCCCTTGGGATAATATCTAAATGCTTAGCGCTGCTCACAGTATTTCATCTGCTAGCCTCAGCTTATTTTTCCAAGCTCACTACTTTCTCTCTTGCTCTATACTTGAGCCACAGTGAACTCCTATTAGCTTCCAAAAACTACTATGCTTTTTCTTGCCTAAAGAAAAAGTCTGCTGTTCCCTTGATCTTGAGTACCCTTGCTCATGCCACCTTCTTCCAACCCCCTTCACCTGCGTAGGCATTACTCAACCTTCAGGTTTTAGTCTATACTATACTTGAGAGAAAACATCTCTGATTTCATCGTCTAAGTTAGGTGCGTCTCCTATGTGCTCCCCAGACCCCTTGTAGGGTCTACTTGTCACTCTCTTCCACCAGCTCACATGCTGTTTGAAGGCAGAAACAACGTTTTGGTCATCATTACATCCCTTGCCCCTAACAATATGTGAAGCACAGGAGACGAGAACCCAGACCCCAGAATTACAGAATGGGTAGATCTAGTCTCTGGGTACTAATATCCCAACTACAAAAGGGATACCTGAGATGCTCTTAGCCTGATGCCATTATGTATTTGAATCATACAACCCTCCTCCCCCAGCCCCACACTGATTTCTGGCTCACTAAGCTATATTCTGGTTATGATTTGATCTCCAGTCTATACACCCACAAGGAGAGAATATACTGACCCACAAATGAAAGCATCTCATCCAATCCACTTTCTAGACATGCATCTCCTAATGAATGAATGGACCAGTTCTCTGAGCAGGCAGTGTGGCATCTTTTGGTGAGGACACTGGATTAGTCAGAGAGCTCATGTTATCTCAACTTAGGCACTTAAAAATTGTATGAACTTGGGCAAGAAATTAACTCCCTTGAATGTCAGTTTCTGCATATTTAGTACTCAGGATTAAATTCAATAATTTAATATGAGGTGCCTTGCACAAGGTAGTTTCCAATAGGTAATATTTATTATTGTAGCGATTGCATCCATCTTTTGCGTTAGATTAGTTTGAGTTCACTCAGGAGAGATGGACAAAAATACTGAGAAGACTGAAGGCTCAGATCAGGGGATGGCAACCAGTGCTCAGCTGAGTGGTATATCTGGCAACACTGTCACCTTGCTTCTGCCCTAAATCTGGAATGACTTCAATATTGGAGGTAAGACAGAGACGAAAATAAAAGCTCCCACGTGAGGCTAAAGAGAAACGTTAACCTGGAGCTCATATTTTCAAAGGGAATATAAGATTTTTGTTGTTTCTGTTAAAAAAGAAAATCTCAGTCTATAAGAGAGAGAAGTTTCCTTAAATGTCCACCCTCCATTATGCAATGGACACCTTCAAAGACCCAACATCATCCAATCTGAATCAGGATTTTTCAAATGAGACTTGATACAGAGCTGAGGAAACAGTTTTAATTTCAGAGCTTTGAATTTAATCTAAACAGACTATCTATACCTCCCTTTTCAATGATTCTTTCCCTGAGGCTTCTCTGTGGGTTTTTTCCCCCTCAGAGTTTAATGAATTTTATATTTCTTAAAAGAAAACCCTTTATATCTGTCTTGCACTCAATTTGCAAAAATCATTAAAGGTGCAAGAATTCTCTTCATTTTCAAAGTTTGCAAAAGTCTACCTACATTCTCCAGTGTTCCTGCTGTACCAGTGAGCATCAAGGTCATTGTCTCCCACTACTGTTCAAAGGACGGCATTAGGACAAGGGGTTTTTTAGCCTCCATACGAACTGATCTGGCTTGTCGGCAGTCAAATTATCCATTCACAGGCAATCTCATTTCTAGTCAATTTTCTGATCTTATGGAGAAAACCATTATATCTCTACCTCTATCTCTATCTATCTATCTATCTATCATCTATCTATCTATCTATCTATCTATCTATCTATCTATCTATCTATCTATCTATCTATCTATCTACAGGTCCTGTATTGGGTTTTGGAGATGCTGAAACGAGAACATGGTCTCTGTCTAATTAGATATGGGATCACATAAGTTATGGGAGCTATGAAATGATGGCTACTGCTACACTGCTGCTAGGAATCAATTGTGTCTTATATGCAACACACAGGGGAAGCAATGGATGAATTTTATATGGATGCATAATTGATATGATTTCCTAGAACATTATTTATTTTGAAGAGTAACAGAGGAAAAGCAACATTAGTGGCTATCAAGGCACAACACTGATGATATCGCGGAGAGGGTGTGGTGGGATGGGCACTTAATGTCAGAACCTCTCAAAATTTGTCCCCTAGGAGCCTTTTAATGATTCCCCTCTGAATCCTGTTTTTTAAAAAAACTTTTTTTTCCTCTATCAAAATGCCTTTATTAAGCAATAAATAATTCAACATTTTTCCTTGAAGGAAGGCATATATGAAGAGACTTCAGAGCTTTAGCGTTAGGGAAGCACTGGTGCCACACAGAACTCGATTTCCAGCTAAAAGTATTATAGCTGGCATTTCAGTTGTCACGTCTGATCTTACACGGGTAAATGCACAATTCCCTTTAGGCTTCCTGAAGTGTTAAAAAAGGCCACTGCCTACATGGCTTCTCTTGAAGAGCCTTAGAGGTCAGCAGCCCCTGGTCGGAAGGGGCAAGGAGGTCACTTCAGAAAATAATAGGATAAAGATATGTAGCACGTTTCTACTTAAGAAGAATACGATTCCACGATTCCACCAACAATTGACCATGCAGACTGTACTTGCCCTCAGGGGACTTCTCCCTGAAAGGCTCTGGTGTCCTCTGCCATTTGGCCATCTGACGATCACTTTCCTAACTCTGGATCTGGCCACACTCTCCCTTCATCATGGGCTACAGTCATAATCTGTGCTCTTTCCCTTAATTCCATATCTTGAATGTTTTCCTAGTTCACTCTTCACTTCTTTCTTCCTCTCTTCCATTCTAATTTCTTCACTGCACCTTTCAGCGTTCCACCATTCTCTCCAGTTTGTCCATCTTCAGGTCACATTTCCTCTCCCAAGCCCAAGAACCAACGTTCTCTTTCCAATAGCTCTGTGTAGTGTCTCACATTTAACTGCTCCATTTTAGAGGTAACTGCACTGGTTTCTATTACTCTCGAAAAATGTCTAAGAACCAACATTTATATTTTAACACAATTGTTTTCACCACAATTATAATGAAATATATTAAAAGTGTTTAGAGGCCTCAAGAAAATGTCATTATGCTGCAAGCACGTTATGTCTGTGTCTATGGAGGATCACTGCTCCAGAAGGTCACTGAGAGAAGAGGCCCCTTGGGCAGCGTCTGCCATCGTGTGGAGCGAATGATAAGCATCTTAGCTCTTACCTTCTGCAAAAGTCATACTTTCAGTGTCTCTGAAAAATCAGTGATCATCTGATTTTTGAAAGGAAACAAAGAACTATTTTGAATAGTTTTAATAACTGGGTTGCTTAACTCACCTCCATTCCTCAGAAAACTGCCCTTCATATCAAGTTATTCTGTGAATATAATGACGTCTCCGTCATCTACAACTTCATTATTTATAAATGAGTAATTAACAGTCCTGTGAGTAAGCCTCCACAGCACGCACGACTCATATTTGGCATTAATATAGCTTTACCTTAATTCAACATAGTGTAGAAGTTAAAGAGTCCGGGTTTTTGGTCCAAATTGGTTGGGTTCAAATCCTAACTCTGCCATTTATTAGCTGTGTGACCTTAGGCAAGTTACTTAATTCCTCTGTGGCTTAGTTTCCTCATCTGTAAGATGGATATATTAATAGTATCTGCATCACATGGTGGTTGTGACCATTAAATAAGTTAAAATATAAAGCACCTGGCACTGAGAGAGCACTCAACAAGTGTTACTACAACTATAAGAACCTACAGACTGGTTGGTGGAAAGGGTAAAAGATGAAAAAAAAGTTTGGACTGAACAAAGACAGACTTTGGAATACATGGTGCTTCCTGGAACTTGAAATGTTAAGAAAATCAAATACTTTTTCACATTCTCTCCATTCTATTCTTTATCTGAGAATAGTAAAAATGGAGTATGTGCATTTAAATCCTTAAGGAGTGGGTCTGTACATGGAAAAGTAAATAATTATTTCAAGTAACATTTCCACTGGAGGTCTAACAGAAGCTGTAAAAGACAGTCTAAAGTTTCAGGTACCTACATTATTATGTGCATGTGAGTATGAAAGTGCGTCCATGTGTGGGGGGTGCTGTGTGTGTGTATGGGTGTGGGTGTGCTGTGTGTGAGTGTATTCTTGATGCTATGCAAATGAGCTCTGCCTCAAAGGCCAAGATCACTGGAAATAAGGAAAACCAGGGATGTAAAAAATGACACAGTTTTAAGAAAACTAGTGAAAACACAAAATATTCTTATACAAAAATGGAAGAAAGTAAACCAGGAACGTTTTAGCTTTCTACAATAATATTTGATCTTTAGCAATTTAATGAGTTTCAAGTATTAAATTAATAGACGAATTTGGTAGATATGTAGTTTCACTTCAATCATGACTAAAGAACAATGGGAAAAGTACCAATGAAAATGGATTTGCTGTTTTATTTATGATTGGGATTTTCAATACTCAAATATCTCTAAATATTCAAAGAAGATACTCCAAATTGTAGGCTAGCACATTTGAATAATCAGCTCCGATATACAGAATTTCCAGGAACACAAAGTATCACTAATATCTAGCAAGTAATTAAATAAAAGCCATTTTATAACTAATGATATATACTCAAAGCAAAGCACTATATAGTTTATTTAAACTTTAGTTTTTTTTTAAATTTATATATTTATCTTATTTTTGTGTGTGTGTGAGGAAGACTAGCCCTGAGCTAACATTCATTGCCAATCCTCCTCTTTTTTGCTGAGGAAGACTGGCCCTGGGCTAACATCCATGCCCATCTTCCTCTACTTTATATGAGACACCACCACAGCATGGCTTGACAAGCGGTGCATCTGCCTGCACCGGGATCTGAACCTGTGAACCCCGGGCCGCTGAAGCGGAGTGTGCGAACTTAACCGCTATGCCACTGGGCCGGCCCCCTAAACTTTAGTTTAAATTTTAACCCAGGAAAAAAGTCAGATGCCAATTAAAGTCCTGAGATTTGTATCGTTGGTTTTCACTTGGGGTCAGATAAAAGGTATATAGTATATATTTTTATCAGCACTTCAAAAATACTAGTAGGTTTGAATTCATAAACTTGAAAAAAATTGCCACATACAGATTTATTTTACTGCTTTCTAAAAGAAAAGCTATTTTACAAATGTGTGCTGGAATTATATGGCATTTTAATCGGTCAATGGTTATTTAAAACCATATTGAATGTGGCCATAGCACTAGTTCAAAAAATACAGAATTTTTCATTTTATCTATAGAATACACACTTTAATGTACTCTGTCAGGGGACATTCAAAATCTATGCATAGTAAACATAGTAGACAGAAAGAGTCACATTTACATACTAGATCTATAAAACCACCTTAGTTATACAGCAGCAGATTTTTATTGGTTATGTCTAATCATATATTTGGTCAGTTTTAATTTTGACTTCACTGATTACATATTTCTTCTACAGCTAGAAGTCACATAAAGTATTTGCATCAATGGCATCAAAGAACTTCCCAAGTCTCCTTTGAAGAACCCATCACTGTTGCCACAAATTGAAAAGATCTGGAAGAAATCATCTCCACCATACCCAGACAGCCATTTTGCCTGTGTAGCTGCAGGACAGGAAAGAACCTAAATCCTTCCTTGATATGCTCACAGCAGGCATTTTTATATCAAATATGGATATTTTTCTTTATTGACTACCTTTGGTTAAAAGCATAGGCTTTGGAGATAAACAAGAGCAATAAGATGAAATGCTTAAAGTGACTTTCAGATATGTTAATGACAACAAAATAATTCAACTAGGTTATATGTTTGCTTTGTTAAAAATAGACAACTCAGATCCAATTTGAAAATTCTGAATGTGTAGGGCCTTCCTAAAATTCTAGATAGGATTTGTTTTTGAGCCTCAGTTCTCTTTGTTAACATCTCAACGATTCTTGCAGTGTTGGGGGGTAGTGATCCGAGAATATCTTATCCAAGGTCCCCCTCTCTCACCAACTCTACTTCTCGAAGGGTCTACACTCTTCGGCATAGCCAAATATTCAAGCCAAGCTTCCTCTACATAACAGAAACAGTGAGGACGCTGCTCATCCCTCTGATCTTTCTGCCATCAATCACATCACCTTCACACATTTACATTCACGTTCACTATAGGCACCCAGACTAAGTTCTCTTTTAGTGTCTAGAGGTCAGGCAAGTTGATGCTTAATTTTTTTATGGTGAGTAAAATGATCAAGAGTATTAGATATAATTACGCAAAATGGCAATCTCGTCCAGAGGCATTTCATTTCCAATCGTCATTTAATAGCAGGAGAATAGTCTCCAAATTCAATTTACTATACTATGTCCATCTTACTTTTACTCAAAATAATGTAAAATGTTCCTAGGATATTTATAGAGAAATAGAAACTTTCCTTTGTTGATATTGGGTAAAAGTTAACTTAAAAGAAAATTATTGTGCCAACTTAGATTGCCTTCATTTATTAAAATACATTTTTTTTACTTTGAAGCTTCAACTGCCTTAATATTACCTGTAAGTACATGTTTTGCCCTCATTTTTTTAAAATGCAGATTTAAAAAATCCCCCAAACATTACTTACTTGTTTAAGCTTCTTTAGATCTTCATCAAGTTCTAAGTTGTCCAAAATAACAGCAACAAACAAACTCAGGAGGATCTATAAAAAGGTTAAATAACAATGAAAAAACCCACGTGCCATGAGTATCAAAACGTTATATTTATAATACAGAATATCTACTTAAAATACACTGTATATAGAATGCATTAAATGAAAAATAAACATGTAATTGTGAATCATTGCATAGGCATTTTAGGGTATTTATCACAAATACATTAAAGGAAATGCATATGTTAACTGAAATAAACATGATAAATTTTAATTTGCTTTATGAAGCTGATTTAAAATGGAAGTTAAGAAAAGGTATTTTTTATAACTCAGCTATCCCACTTCTGAGACTATATCCAAAGAAAATAATCTGAGATATTGATGAAAAGCTTCATACACAAAGGTGCTTGATGGGGGTTTTTTGTAATAATGAAATATTGGAAATAACACCTAACCTTACATAAATAGTTAATACAGCTACATAGATCTCTGTTATAAAATTCATGCAGCCATTAAAAATGCCCATTGTGGTAGCTGGTCTCCAACATGGCCTCCAGGCTCCTCTCACTTCCTGGTGTTCACACTCCTGAGTTCCCTCCCAAGGTGTATATGGCTGCTCTGTGTAACGGATAGGCTACAGAAATGATCGTGTGTGACCTATGAGGCCAGTTGATAAAAGGCACTGTGGCTTTCACCTTGCTCTCTCTTGGATCACCCACTCTGGTGGAAGCCAGATGCCATGTCATGAGGACGCTCATGGGGCCGTATGGAGAGGCCCATGTGATGATTAACTGAAGTCTCCAGCTAACAGCTACGTGAGTGACCAACTTAGAAGTGGACCCTCCAGCCCCGGGAAAGCCTTCAGGGGACTGCAGCTCCAGCCAACATCTTCACTGCAAACTCCTGAGACACCCTGAACTAGAAACACCCAATTAAGCCTGTCCCAGATTCCTGACCCACAGAAACTATGTGAGATGATAAATGTTTATTGTTGTAAGCTCTTAAATTGTTCACAATTTGTTAATAGCAATAGATAACTAATGCACTCATGAATTTTAATAGTATTAAAAGAATGCTTACTTTACAATATTAAATAAGAGTATATATGGTAGAGGTGAAACTATGCAGAGGTACAGAAAGGAATAATAGAGAAAATTCTAGAAGGAGGTACTTTAGAAATGTTAATGGTGCCTGCCTGTGTGAAAAATGGAATTTTCCTCTTCTTTTGGTATTTCACCAGATTCCCCAAATTTAAACAAAAAAGGCATATGCTTCTTTTGGAATGTGTAAATAAGGTAAAAGAAAGAAAACAACATAAAAGTAGAATTTAAAAAATAGTTTAATTTCTAGTCCCTTTTCAACCTTGAATTCTCTGAAGTCCCACATTCACTTGACAATCTTTTCATTCCTAATTCATATTTTTCCCTTCAATTTTCCTCTTAGCAAATTATTCCCATTTGTTAACAGTAGACTGTTAAGCATGAAGGTAAGAAAGTCGAGGCAATTTAGTCATGACTTTTAAGTACTGGAGAGATTATTATGTAGAAGTTAATGGCTAGCTCTTTTCCAAGTTTAATGAGGATATAACAAGGGAAAAAAGGCTCCAAATAATATTAAATTTTGACAGGATATGCTTGGCTTGGGACAACTGCCAGCACCCTTCCTTTTAACAGCCACATCCTTTGGGATCCTACCAGAACTTAAAGAAGATATAGAATGGTCTAGACTGTAGATTTTTACTGATGTCACCACATCTGCCACACCATGGGCATCTGAGTACAGACAGATTTGGGCTTACTCTAAACCCGACATTACTCTAAATAGGACATTTCATAGTTCACTCCAAGTTTAGCCCCCTGCCCATGACCTTGATGTTGACCTTGATATTCTCATCAAAATTAGTATCAGCGGAGGAGTCTACCTTCCCCTGCCACCTCACCCCTGATTCCGAGACGTCCACCCGAAGGTGTCCTGCTGCGAGCATGTGCTGGCTCACACACTTCTCTCACTCACTGGGCACTCCAGCAGGCACTGCTCTGTGTCCTAATTGAACCAGTTTTCCCATCTCAATTTAAAGCGCAAACACAAATCTAAAAATGATAATAATAATTTTCCCTGATGAAAAAAGGGAAAGCAACTGTTCTCCTCCCTTTTCTTAGAGCATTTCCTTTAGAAAACTTGTCCATGTAAATTCTTCCTCTATCCCTTTGAGATGTACATGAATCTTCTTAAAAGCTAAATCAGGCTCATCAGTTTTCAACCCAGGAGTAGTGCCCTATCTCCCCTTCTCCACGGGAGGACGGGAGCGTAACTTAAGCCACCTGGCTCCACCTTGCAAAACTACCTGCTTGTCATGGAGGTATGAGAAGTTCTATTTTTTCCTTTGGATAAAAACAATAGCTACCACGGATGGCCACCCCAATCACCGGGTGAATTTAGGGGGAAGTATATTTAACAAACGGTGCTGTCAAGTCTTACTTGAGGACTAGTTGTTCTCATCTTGAGAACATGGATGTAACGGGGGAATGTGGATAAAGGGTGAGACAGCCTTCCATCTTTGCGGTCTCTTTAGTGGGCTGCCTGTGAAGCCCACCACAGTCTGGTCTAGTGCTTATTCAACAACACAACTGTTTTCCTTCTCATCTCCCTTGGTGCAGAGGCTTTCTGGATTGGCAGATTTTATTTTTAATTATTTCCCCAACACCAGACAGATGGCAGGCCACACAAGGACAGTGAGGTGATGTTATTCGATTAAGCTCGACAAGCAGTTGACTGGACTTCATCGACGTGTCCGACAGTGCCTGGGGAGGAACATAAGTACAGTATCGCGCTCCCCGCTATGAAGTTCACAATCGAATTAGGGGGACTAAGTTGGCAGCCTGGTTGAAAAGAGCACTGTGGTTGGAGACGGTGGTCAGGAAAAGGGCTCTGCCCGTTACAGGCTACGTGGCAACAGCTAGCCCACTGTGAATTTCAGTGGTCTCATCTGCAGAATATTACAGCTATAACAATAATAGCTCAAAAAATTGCAGCTCTCATTGTTTCATTTAACCCTCCCCAATGACCCGGTGTATGGTACAGCCTATACGAAAATACACAGACATAAACTTAGATATGCCAAGATAAAATGTTCTTCTTGATATTTCTACAAATGCATTTAATTTAGTCCACAAGTCCTCCATTTGTGTTGACGGCTGAAAACAGAATCTTGCTACATCAATCCAATTTAGTCCTTTAAAACTCAGTTACATTTGAATAAATGCTCTTTTTCTTTTTAGGGCTGGTCTAAGGTCAATGATGTGATCATCACTGGTGTCTGGTCCACTATGGCCATGTGGCCTGTCCTCTGTCCCCTGTCAGGGGCAGTGATGGCTCTTGTTTTGGGGGCTCTGGGCTTTCTCTCTGCTGACATGGTCACCACCCCAGCTCCTGCATCTCCTGCTAAGATCTCTGATTCTCAGTGACACCCTCTGTGTTCATTTCCTAGGGCTTCTGTAACAAATTGCATAAGGTTGGGGCTTCAAACAACAGAAATGTAATCTATGACAGTTCTGGAGACCAGAAGTCCAAAATCTAGGTCAGCAGGGCCATGCTCCCTGCCAAGGCTCCAGGGGAGGATCCTTCCTTGCCTCTTTGAGTTTCTAGTGGCCCCAGGTGTTACTTGGCTTGTGGCTGCATCAGTCTAATCTCTGCCTCTGTTTTCACATGGCCTTCCCCATATCCCTGTGTCTTGTCCTCATGTATCTCTTAAAAGGACACTTGTCATTGGACTTAGGGCCCACCTGGATAATCCAGGATAATCTCATCTCAAGATCCTTAATTTAATTGCATCTGCAAAGACCCTTTTTCCAAATAGGGTGACATTCACAGGTTCTGGAGTTAGGATGTGGACCCTCATTCAACACCCTCTACTCTTCATCTGGTCTCTGGCTTGGGCCCTTGTTCCTACAATAGTGTTGTTTCTACACACTGGCTCTCAGCTCTCAGGGGAGTTTGGAAGTTCTGCCATACCAGATGGGAGCTAAGGGAGACTTGTTCTTGGGGGATCTTTCAGGCCCTCTCTCTACCTAGATCTCTCAGTCGGCTACCCAACTCTGTCCAAGCTGCCTCTTGTCCGTGTGGGGCCCCAGAAAGGCTATCTCCTCCCCAAGTTCAGACAAGAAGTGGGTACAAGACAAGTCTTGGATGTCAAAGCAACATCCAGGTTGGTACCAATACTCCTGCTGTCCCTGAGTGTGGCGTGCCACCCTACCAGTGAAACACTCTTTGTCTCCCTGTCTCTCTCCAGGCCCTTCTGCCTCCCTCATGTTCCATCCCAGAAAACATTCTTATTTCCTCTCAGACAGCAGGAACGTGAAGGAAAATTGGAATGGGGGTGGGAGGGAGGCCCACGAGTGTGATGACTGACAACCAGAAACTAAATCCAATCAGAGTATCAGACATTTAGTTCTGTGCCATCTGAGCATTTAGATTTCTGAGAGCTGATCTGGGCAAATGGGTCCAGGTGCATCTTCTGAACACTACTTATTTAAGATTGTGAGGCACTGATAAAGAGTCCAACCATGTGCTATCAAGACATCACTATATCAAGGAGAAGGATGATTTCAGCAGGAAGAGAATTGTGAGAAAGGCTTTCCAGGTGGCATGAGCGAAGATAGGGCCTTGGGAGCATGTGGTGTATCAGGGGCCTGATGAGCAGTTAAGTACAGCCAGAGCATGGCTGCCAGGGAGAGGCTGGGGAGGCTGGATCGGTAGGAGAGAGGGTTGGCAGTTTGCCCAAATGGCACCAAGGGAGGTCAGGACGTGTGAGAGGGAGGTTGTAACAATCACAAAGTGATGACATTGGATTCTTCTCTGTTAATTTTTTCCTTTCAAATTTTATTTCAAGTTTTATTACGCATGTAATGGAGTTATTTTAAACTGGCTCATTGAAACAGTAACTAGATGGTGTGAAGAGCAGTTTGATAAAAAGTTATTAAATATATAATGTTTGGTTACTTTATTTTTTAAAAAACAGTAATTTTATCCATTCTTTTTGGAGGAAAGAGGAAAAAGCTACTCTCAGAGCAAAAAGACAGAGATGGATGTGGGATGCTGGCTGCACTTTCTCCTTTTCATGAAAATAAGAGTTTTATTTTCATGGTGGAGAGAAGGCAAGACTTGAAATGGAAAAGCTTTGGCTGTGCTGGGAACAACGCTGAAGGGGCTTTGCAGTTTGAAAGCCTCTCGCTTATAGAATTGAGACAAGCTGTTGGGAGGCGTTCTGGCAACACGTTAAGAATAATATACGAGAAAGTTTAAAGTTTGCTTTAAACGATCATTAAACCTAAGTTCATTCAACAAATATCTTTGAACGTTTAGGCGTCACTGCATAATTAACATGACAATATGATAGCAAAAACGGAAACTGTATTTAAAAATATATGTGGAGCTTGAGTTTCCTCTTGAACCTCTATTTGAACGTGGACTTTTAGCCTGATCCTTGTCACCATGTTCCCGAAGCACAGGGCTGTGATAAGGTGACGGCTTGGCACTCGGGGTGAGAGATGACTGAAGTCTGGCTTTGGCTGTCTCTTTGGAACAGAAGTAGAAGATGTAGGAGAGGCAGGGAGAGTCTGCGGCTGATTCTGGGAGGTGAGAATTACTTTATAGTTCTTTTCTCAGACTCTAATAAGGTGGCATAACCACTGTGATAAAGAAACAGAAGTGAAGGGAGGGTGGCAGCTTGGTTCCCTTCATTTTTAATTTACTTTGTAATGAGACATTATTTTCCTACCAACCTGGTGCTGTGCATATTTCGAATGAGGGCACGGACTGACTTGGGTGTCGGCCACTTCCTCCCCCAAAAAGTTATAGGAGTGGGGGACAAAATCCTCATTATGAAAGCAAGAACCATTTCTCAATTCTCTGTTCTTTCATTTGTTTGTTTTGTTTTTATAGAAAGCTGAGGTAATGCTCATTAATAATCTGAACCCATTACACTGATGTCTGAATCTTATTTGCAGTCAATGTTTACCTAGGCGTGCCACATGTGCTGTGCCAAAAGATTTTCCATAGCCATTAAATGTGACTCACAGGTTTATAAAAATGTTATTGATTTAATAAAGAATTTTTACAGGGACTTGCCACAGTGAATCACAAGAGCTTCATCATTTGCGTGAAACACTCACCTTTACACTTTGCCAGTTCTAAATTATGCAACCAACCTGCTCTGCTTTATCATTTTACACTTCTGATTCATATAATATTTATATTTATAATGTGGATGGAATACTATATCACTATTTTTTAAATATATAATTTCAGAGGAAAAAAGGCTGATGATATATCCCTTCATTTCCTCTTGAGCTTTGTTAAAGCATATATATATACTTTCAACAAACGAGCTATGTCGTTTGTGCAATGCTTTTAAAAAAGGACATTCATATATATATATATTTTTTCATGCATTGGCTAGTTGTCACTTTTAACAGGTTCGTAACATTCCATTATATTAATATGCATCACAAATATTTGTTTTACCACATAATATACAACTGATGTAATACATCCACATCCTTATTTTATGGTCAATATTGATACATTATGAATCACTAATTTCAATGAAAAAGTAGAGAATAACTATTAAAATATTCCAAGTATCTAATTCTTTATTTTCCTCAGGTTATAATGCCCATTCTCAACATATTTTTAGCATTGACAATGCATCCAGTGTGGAAAATGCCACCTATCAGGCCTCTGGAAGCCTGGAAAGGGAGTGACACAGGAACATATTGGTGGATGTTGACCTTCCAGCTTAGTGGATTTCAAGGCATCTCCTTCCAGGTTCCTGCCCACTGTCGTAGTAGGCGTTTAGCTACTGTAAATCCTTATGACCCCTCATCTCATTCTCTAACTCCTCCTCTCACTCCTTACACTCCTAAGAAAGCCCAGATTTATCTGAGTTAAGGGTCTGCTAGGTATTAGCTACGTTTAAATTTTATACATTTAACCACAGACAATTACACTTGTTTTTCTTCCATTGACCCATAATACATTTCAGCAAAACTCAGTAAATTACTGAAGCAGTGTGTTCCCAGTATCATTATTTCCTCCAATTTTGTTGTGACATGACCATTGTGTCCAACATACTAGGGTTCTCATTCTCTCTACCTAAGACTCACTCTTGGGTTAGCATGATTCAGACTGTTGAAAGTTATGGTTTATTTTCACAAGAGGGTGGTCTTATCATTTCAGAATGGGTTTTGTTGGTTGAGAATTTCCATCTCTGTAGCTGCATATCCTATTTTGTATTCTCTGTAACTCTGCATATACTCACCCCTCACCCTATGTATCTTTCCCTTTTCATTTTCATTTCTTTTCTAAAGTTTACTTTTACCATTTTCCTTTCCTTTTTATATAGCTTAAAGATAGCCCTTTAGCTAAAATGTCACCTTTAATCTTATTCTTTTCTCTACTGTGAACTGGATTAAGATTTTCTATTTTTTATCTTCTAGTACACAATAGAAGCACAGCAGGAATCTGGTCAACACCCCATAATCTTATGTTTTTCTTTTTCCTTTTTACCATTTATAATCACACTATCCTAAGCTGCCTTGCAGGCTGTAGTTAGAAACAATCTCATTTTTTATATAGGTCAACAAAAAGTCAAATGTAATCAGAGCAATGTAAAATGGGATATGTTCTATGCAGATGCACTTTTAAATGAATTCTATGAAATCAAGTTATTTAATTTACACTTTGGAATGCCCATTTTTGTCAGCAAAATATGACTATTCTCAGAAAGCTGCCACTACAGAAGCAAAATCAAGAGATTGCTGTGTTAATTTAAGCACTTCAAAGGGAACAAAAAGACTATCCACAATGAGCGCTTAATTACATTTTCTCTCTTTCAGTATTCACATCACAGGGCTTTCCTTTGAAACAATAATGAAGGGAAAAACACTGTGAAAAAAAAATAGTCTTTCAACTGATTAAGTCTTCCATAGTTCTTATCCCCCAAATCATTGCAAAAAGTGGGGGAAAAGACAAATTTCACAAGCATTCTGCAAACTGCAGTCAGTCAGGACAGAAATACAGAATCTATACCTGGTGGATGACACAGACGTTTTCAAGGCACAATAGATAATGGTTATGAATATGCATCTGCTACACACTTAAGCTTGATTTTCATTGTGGGCTGACAAATTGGTGCCCCCAGGGGGTGATGGAATAGCCTGCTGTTTTTTATTCCAGAACAAACTGCAGCCAAACATTTGTTTTTTTGCTGCTTGGCACATGCCTGTCCCTGAGAAGGCTAAATCAGACACTCACCAGGTTGTGAGGCACCCCTGGCCAGCGTGGATAAAAAACACATCAGAGCTTGTATATTTGTGTGGACTTTGGTTTTTTTTTTCATTTGGGTGAAAATGCTTTGTTGTATTTTGCAAAAAAAATCCATACAACTTAACAAAAATGTTCATTTTAAGGTAAAGCCAGGCTAATGGAACAGAGATTTTAACTTAAAAACGTTCAGTGTTTAAGGGCATGCGACGTATATTTAACACAGGCCTGTCACCTCCATGCACATATCTGTATGTTGGCCCACAAACTATCTTCAGCTGTTTTACTGCTAATATTTTTAGTATTTCAGATCAGGTAGATCTGGAATGACTGGAAAGCAGATGTTTGTTATGTGGGCATTGACCACAGAGCAAGCCACAGCATGTCCTCCTGCCTCTGTTATGGCTTGTATCATTAGGCTTTGAATCACAGGTTTATTTGTTTGTTGGTTTGTTCATTTATCTTTACTAGTCCTACTTCTGTACTAGTTGTAGGCTCAAAGAGGACCGGGATTAAGCTCTGTCCTACTTTGGCCAGGATGTAGGCTAGTACTTACACATAGTAGGTGAGATTCAGCAAAACTGAGCTAACTCAATAGAGCCCATTACAGTAACTGTCAGCCTGAGGATACACAGGAAAAGAACAATTGCTGATCATGCCTGAAGCAAAATCTCCAGTGAACTGGGGAAGTGACTGAAGTCCCTAGACTTTTTGGATAGTACAGAGTGACTATCAGTTTTAATTTAGTTATAGAATGTTTTCTTTCACTGAATTAATTAGTTCTCATTTAAAAAAATTATTCATAAATTTAAAAATTTGAATAGTTGACCTTTTTGCTTTAGACATCATAATCAGAGAAACTGACTAAATATCTCAAAGCTTTAAAAATCTCACATAAATCTGGTTGAGAAAAATCAATTTGAGTTTTATTTAAACAGTGTATTTCATCTAGCTTATATAAGTTGGG
Organism: Tapirus indicus; assembly: GCA_031878705.1. Taxonomy (NCBI): domain Eukaryota; kingdom Metazoa; phylum Chordata; class Mammalia; order Perissodactyla; family Tapiridae; genus Tapirus; species Tapirus indicus. The sequence goes on along the minus strand of CM062930.1, from coordinate 10,406,705 downwards.
AAGGGTTAAAGACCTAAAGGTGAAAGGCAAAAATTTAAAATATTGCAAGAAGACAGAGGAGAATATTTTTATTATCTCAGGGTGGGAAAGAATTTCTTACGCCTGAGTCCAAAATAAACATCGACTGTAAGTGAAAACTGGTAGTTTTGACCATGTCAAAATATAATGTCAAAAGACATCACAGGCAAATTGGAATAACAAGTACTGTCTAAGAGAGGATATTTGCAACACATATAGTAGTCAAGGGATTAATATCTAGAGGATATGTACCATTCCAACAAATGAATTTTAAAAAGACAAACTCGTCTTTGGAAAAATAGCTAAAGCATACGATTGGGTGAGTCACAAAGAAGTCAATAAACACATGAAGAAGTGCTCCCTCATTTAAAATTATGGAAATGCAAAAATGCAAGTTAAGGCATTCAACTCACAAGACTGTCAAAATCTTAAAAATCTAACAATATCAACTAGAAGTGTGAATGTAAGGACATGGATTCTCCACCGCTGCCTTGAGAGGGTAAGTTGGTGCAGTCTGCCAATAGAGCAGGGGTCCCCCAATGAAAGGTCCAGAAAGTAAATATTTTAGGCTTTGAGGGCCAAGAGGCAACATCAAGGATATTATGTAGGCACTTACATAATCATTTAAAAATGCACAAACTATTCTTAGCTCACAGGCTCCAGAAATAAAGCCGGTGGACCAGATGTGGTATGTGGGCTTGCAGACCTGTGCCACAGAGCCATCTGGGCAGTATCCAGGATCCTGGATTCTACTTTCTGGCATCTATCCTAGAAAAACTCACACAACTGGACGCAATGTACAAATGCATTAGTTGCAACATTATAAGAGTAAAACATTGGAAAACAGCCTAAATATCCACCAGGAAGGGAACTGATAAACAAAGATGGCATATTCAGTCAATGGACTACTATATGACTATATATACTAATGACCAAATGAGCTTTAAGATAAAATCATTTCAAAAACAATATTTGGTGAAAAACTTAACTGAGAATATATGCAGAGTTTTAAATCATTTATTCTAAACACTGCTTCTTCTAATGATTTGTAAGGAGACAAACACATGATCAAATACAACTTGGCCACAGCGTGGAGTATGGACAAAATAGGGAGAGAAGTACGCACATCAGCAACCTCCCCCAGGGATGGCCATCGGTGTACTGGAACAGTGCTTCTCAAAGCAAAAAATTAATATTAATTTTAAAAACTAATGATATAAAATGTTGTTAGATGATAGCCTTAAATTAAAAACACTATATATTTTTAATGGATACATATATGTGTGGGAAACTACTGCATTTCACTGATTTTAAGATGCACATTTATTTTCACATTTTAACAACTCTGAAATGGGGATGTGCCTTATAATCTATGTGCACAGTTTGTTGGTCTCTCTGTTAATGATACACAAAATAAGAGTCTTCTTATAATTGATAGTATGTTAAATTTAATGAAATATGACTTAAAAATTGGAAGATGGATTCATACCAAATTCATCACAGTCATTGCCTGGGAGATGGGGTGTGAGGAAAGAAGGAAAGAAGGGAGAGAAGAACTTGGGCATAAATGATACTTTAAACTGATCAATAACATTTTACTTCGATCAGTTAAAAAATATGAACTAGCATAACAAAATTTTAGCATTTATTAGTATATAGCTTTAAGTGCACGTACCATCTTATTTAAACTTAAAGGAACTCAGTGTTGGTGAAAGCCACAATCATCCTCTTGGAAGGCTTAACATCCTCAAAAATCCAAGCTCATGCCAAGTGTCCATGGCAACCTTGGACACTAGGTGTGTTGGGTATTATTATCCTCACTTTCAGATGTAACACAACACAGAGATCAGGGAAGTTGTCTGATTCTTCCAAAGTCACACATCAAGTGACCAGGAGAGCTGGAACCTGAATCTAGATTTCGAAGTCCAGATCTATACTCTTGTACTCCACCATATTTACCAAACCACCCTCGTTGACTTTTCAGTTCTCAGTTGCTTTACAGAGTTGAAAAAATTATGAATAAAAGAAGAAATGATTTCAATTTTCAGTTTTAACTTAGAACTAATTTCTGAAAATCACAATGAAAAAATTATAATAAGTGTTTTGGGCAGATACCTAAATCAGTAGAATGAAGGAGTAGAATTAGATACGGGTTTTCAAGCTGTGCTCTGTGGACTCCTAAAGGCTCAGGTGAACTTCAGGAGTTCTTGGAAGTGCTTCAGTGTTCCATAATCAATGACATGTTTTTGGCCCAATAAAGAAAATTTAGACAGCCCAAGATTTAATATTTTATTTCATTATATTAGCGATCCCTGCAGAAGTTCACTTGAAAAAAAATTACTTTGCCAGATAATTTACTAGGCTAGATCATTTTTCTTCCTGCTTTCATATTGTGTGAGACTCTCACTTAAGGATCAGATCTATATCTGAGTGTGAAAACTCCGCAGTGAGGACAGCAAACAATTATATTGTTTGACTAGAAAAACAATTAGATCGATTATTCCCATACATAAATGACTTCAATCACACCTACCCTACATTTAACCCATGATCAAATCTCCATACTATCCTATAGTTTTAAAGTGCTTAACAAGCATAAGTTGAATTCAGGAGCGAAGGAGTGAATAAATGCATGAATGACAGACTCAAATGTCCTGTAAGGGAGGATGCAAAGACCTCAGGGCCCAGTGTCCCGCAATGCAGCCAGATTCAGCTCTGCATTGAATGCCCACTACTGAATGTTCTTTCCTTTTGCAAAATTTTGGCATGTAAAAATGCCAAAACTATCTCTATGTGATTCTACTGTTTGAACTCAGGACTTTACACCACATAATGTCTCCCCATATACTTTCTGATGGACATGTTTTAGTTTTGAAAGCCTTTGCCTATAGCGAACGCAACCTACAACACATCTCATTTCTCAAGCACTTATTTGATTCATAGACATTTAGAATTGGAAAGGACCATAGAGCTCCTGTGTAATTTGTCTTATTTTAGTGACTCTTGGGCAGAGGTTTGATTCTGTGAAGACCTTTTCAGTGACGATGCTAAACCTCATAATCTAGGGAAGTAGCAATACGTAGCTGCAAGACCATGGGCTTTGAGGCCAGGCTGACTTGGCCACAATCTGGCTCTAACACTTAAACTTGATGTGACATTGGGCAAATTACTTAAATCCTCTGAGCCTCAGTTTCATTATCTGTAAAGCATGAATACTACTGAACTTGGTTGTTCCAAATACTACGAATAAAATTGTAAAACATTTGGCCATTCAATAAATAGTAGCAGGTTTTTAAAAATTTCATGTGTTCCTGATAAAGGGTAACATTTGGGGTCCTTTCCTTGGAACTTTTAACATAGTATTAGAGCTTAAGTTTGCTTCTTAAATAGGCACACATTTATTATATGGAGATATACATCTGGCATTAGAAAGACCTGAGAATTACATCCCTTAGTATGTCATAAGCAGCATTTTATAACTTTCTTCTTTCTTTTTAATAGAAATGCATTGAAGAGAAAAATCTGCTTGTGTGACAGAAGTTGATTTTGGCATTTAGTTTCCATCATGCTTTTTACAATATTTGCAGCTATGTGTTTAATTTTTCCCCCATGTGTTTCAGTCGCACATAGCACAAAAACACCAAGCTGATGTCTAATTAACTGACTGCACCCTGAGGTCTCCAGCTTCTGTCTTCAGTTTAATTACAGCTGTGAAGAGGAAGTAGTGAAACTGAAGAGAGTGTCTCTACATAATAAAAAATAACAATAATAATGTAGCTCCAGTTTGATCCTTGGATCATCTAGGGTGTGAATGCTTAGAGGTGGTTAAATTGGTATGCGAATGTGGGATTTCCGTTTTGTTCTGTCTTGTTTTCCCTCATGCAAACACTTGTATCTGATGGAGACAACTTCTTACTTAAATCTGAAACCTAGTTCCTCAAGTAGTTCTTTGATTCATAGAAATTTAGAATGGAAGGTCCCTCATCCAACTGGACTGCTCTACACTGGTTCTCTGACTCTCATTCTGAAATTGAAAATAGCCCAAAAATCTGTTGATGTTCATCCCATTACGAATTCTAAGATATAATTGAAAAGAAGTGCTGAACTCACCAGCGTGGCAAAGAGATGATAGAGAATGAAATAGATGGCAACCACAGGTGCCCACATGTGTCCCACAGCATTTAGAGTTTGGTCCATGACGTCTACCCATCCTTCCTGGGTAAGGATCTGGAACATGGACATAAATGCCTACAGAGGAAAAGAATGAAGGTATTAAGCAGCAGGTTTAGGCTTGCATGCGATATATAGTTAGTATTTGAGGACCTTGATCTCAATCTTAGTGATTTTTATCTGACTGATGAGAAGAACAGCTTTAATTCAACAGATGGGAAAAGGCTGAGAACTAAAGACCCTAGGGGCCGGCCCAGTGGTGCAGAGGTTTAGTTTGCGCTTGGCAGCCCCGGGTTCGCCAGTTCGGATCCCAGGCTCCCGCCGACGCACTGCTTGTTAGCCACGCCATGGCGGCGTCCCATATAAAGTAGAGGAAGATGGGCACGGGTGTTAGCCCAGGGAGAGTCTTCCTCAGCAAAAAAAAAAAAAAGAGTAAGATTGGCAACGGATGTTAGCTCAGGGCTGGTCTTCCTCACACACATAAAGATCCTAAAAGCCTGACACTAACTATTCAGTGTAGAAAACTAAAATAATTACCCTGAATTAAAATTAGCCCTGTTGGCAGTAAATACTGTTGAGCAAATTAGAAAAAACTTTAGGACTTTTGCTTATTTGCCTTGTTTCCCCCTCTAAGCAAGCTAACTATTTAAGACCTCCAACAGATTACTGTACTTTTTTTTTTTTTTTGCTGCTAAGCGCAATTTATTTTTATGGTGAATTACATTTGACTGTCTAAAGAAATATGAAATAACCTTAATTTTACTTTTATAGTACTTATCTATCAAATTATTTCAGTTATATTAAAAACATGAGACTTTAAAAGAAAGAAACATTTCTAAATGATGTTGCCATGCTGAGCAACTTAATAAAGACAAACACATTTTTCATGATTTTTTTATTTTCAAGGTACAGAGTCAAGATCATGGAAGAAGCCAAGACCAAACAAACAGGAGCATTCCAACAAAATCCAGCCAAGCTAAAAGATTCATACTCTCTCTGCAAAGATCTTTAGTTACCTCCATTCTTACAAGTCTTTCTTATTAAATATACGATTCTATGTACATCTTGACTCGTGTATCCTGTAAGCATTAGCGGTCAATAAATGCTTCTTAATGAGAATTTATGGTGATGTCTGGGGAAAGCTGACAACTGGAATCTAGTGACTCTTTAAAAATGTCCTTATGGGCTTTAGTACAATGAAGACTTAAAGTGAACTCTCAGATACTGGGATGCCAAGAAATAAAGCTCAGGATAATACAAAGATGGACTGAGCCCAAGATAAAAACCCTGTTACACAGATAGGACCTCAGAGCCAAAATGGACCCTAAAGATAATCTAATCTGATTCTTTCTTTTTGAAGATAAGGAAATGAGGCTTAAAGATGATAGGTGATTAGCCCAAAGTCACTCTATTAATTTGTGGCACTAACAGAAGTAGCACTCAGGCTTATGACTCCAAAGCAAGTCCTTTTCCAAGTATTGCATCCTGTGCTCAGTGAAATCTTGAATCTACTACTTCCCAGGGCTCATCACACAGTAAGCTCTCTTAGCAGTTTCCTTTACTAGGGACAATTACATTAACTTTTTTAGAAGTGTGACGTTTAATGCCCAGCACATAGTGGATGCGTTTGAACAAAGGGGCAATTAACTGTTACATGAATCTTGAACTAGGAGATAAGTTTTTCCACTTACCCTTGGTCCACATGTGAAACACTTAATTCTCCTTGAGTTAATTTTTCTATGACCTTATTACCCTACAAACTGTTTTGTTCACGAAAGTACGAAGTATGTTGTTATTGATACTTCAACTCAGCATCGCCAAGGACAATATAATACTTTCCTTGCCAGGGCACCTACGCGAATATGAGCTTTAACTCATCCTAAAAATGCTTCAGGGAATTTTTCAACACATCCTTTAACCTCATAAGTATGCCAGAACTTATCATTGAGGGCAATTAATTTTTCCCTTTTTTTTCCTGTTGAATATTTATTACATCCAAAGGCAAGGAACACAAGTTCCACAGATGATTCACATAAAAAAAATCAGATTGCTGTACTTTCTTCAATGGAGATGTCGCCAGTGTGAAAGTGTGTGTATATCCGAAAGACTCAATAGCAATAGAGGAAGGGACAAAACACCTACCAGTAAAAAAGAAATTTCACTAGACGTGGATTTCTTTCCCCCAAAGTGACAGGAAAGCTTGTGATTAAGTCCAACAGATTTATTCTTGGTACTCAGAGACCAAAAATTCAGGTGTACCTTTCAGCTGCCTTGGGTACAAACCAACTTAATTTGTTTTCATCTACTGCATTAGCTTTCATGAATACTCAGCTATCATGCATTCAGTAAATGCTCAGGAACATGGAGCTATGGGATTGTAACCTGTTGCTGGGAGACAAGCAATGTGGGCAAAAACATTGGGGTTATCCTCTACTCTTCTCAGAATCTCAGAAGAAGAAAAAAATCTCATTTCCACACAGCTCAGCCCCCTGAAAGTGTGCATTGTGGGATGCTGTGAATTATATTTGAGAGCAAAGCTTTCCGTAATAACGCGATTCGTGTGTTTATAGCCGCTTACATGAATAAACCAATGAAAAGCAGTGCCATGAAATGCTTCTATTATAGGCTGAAAATTAATTTGTGTCCTGTGGGAAGGGTGCCTTATCAGTTTTGTTGAGATTTTATCTAGAAATTTAAATCCCAATGATAGTTTGTTTGAGATTGTGAATCAAGTACACTTAACTGACTTATACTGTCCATAGGATTTGTGTTCCTTGAAGAACCTGCTTAGCTTATTTATTCAAACAAAGATATTAGTGGTTACTGAAGATTTGATGTGTTGGGGATTGAGATGAGGAAGACACAGTTTCTTCTCTTAAGAGAATTATAATCAAGAGCAGAAGAAAAAGATAAACATGACTAACTCTAAGAAAAGGAAGAATGAAAAGGACAGTGCATAAGAGAAATACGGTAAAGCTATCAAGGAGTAAGTTAGAAGAACCTCTTGGGTGAGTCAAGAACAGTTGGGAAAAATGGCAGCTGACTTCCATGAGGAAGACAAGTAGGATTTAAATGGTGGAGAAGGGAGTGATGCCCAACGGCCTAGAGGAAGTTGTTTCTTTTCTCCAAGCTACCTGTTCATGTGTTACGCAATTTTCCTATCCTGTTGACCTTTCTCCCCCCCAAATTGGGTTCCACCAATTCTTTAAAAATTAAGAAAACTAGTCTTGTATCTGTCATATATGTTTAATGTATTTTCCCCTACCCATTTATCTTATTTTTGCAAACATAAAATTTAAATTTCTATGTGGTCTAATTTGCCATTCCTTTTATTTCAGGTGTTTTTATTTTGCTTAAAAAGACTTCTCTCACTGCAAAATTAGATATAAATGTACCCACACTTTTATGCAGTAGTTTAAGTTTCCTTATTTTATTATGTTTAACATGTTGAGCCAGAAATTGCTGTTTAAATCTAGAATTTATTTTGCTTTAAGAAATGAGACAAGAGTTAATCTTATTTTTCTTTTCAATAGGTGATCAGTTGGTTGAAAAATAGATCTTTTCTTCACTAGTTTGAAAAGTCCTCTTCATCATATACTGAACACTCATATGCTATCAGCTTTATTTCTAGACTTGGTATTCTTTTCCATCTCTATTTCATTTCCAAATTGCCCAATGATTGTACATTTTAGTAGCCGGTAGGGTTACTAACCCCTCCTTGTAAACTTTTGTTTTCAGAATTCTTTTATTTATTTTTATACATCAATTCCCTTAAAACATCCTGTTGTTTTATTCATTGAGATTACATTAATCTAAGAAAAATTGATATGGTTCTCCAGTTATCCTCTAATCTTGAAGAAAGGCATTTCTTTCCATTTATTAAGTCTTTATTCATGATTCTGAAATAAGGTTTCTTCTTATACAGTTTCTGCTCATTTCTTGTTAAGCTCATTCTTCATATTACTTTTCAAAATTTTAATTGAGGTGATACCATATGATTAAAACATTATGTAGTAAAGAAACCTGACGATGGGTTTCTTAATGAATAATAAGCAAAAGCCGAATGCCTAAGCATCTCAGGCCCACTTACCAGAGGCCAATGTTTCTAACCATCTGTGTTTTCACTTCTGGTCCCCATTCAGTATTTCCTGATTTATCCACTTTAGACATAGACTTCTGCTACGATACGTGAAGATTTAGTTCAGACACAACATTACTCTCTTCTCTTGACCACTCCTGCATTCTGTACATAAATCTCTATTACTTGTTCCATCAACCTCTGACAGAATGGCTTGCCGTCTCCCTGTATAAGGTATAGACGTCAGCACCGCTGCGCATCCCACTACCTCCCTCCTCTCTCATTTCCATCTTTGGTCATGCGTTCACTCATATCCTTAAGTTTGACAATATTTACATTTTATTTTTTAGTCATAATTGAGTCTTCCACGCTTGTCAGTACATTGATAATCAATAGATTGACAGTCAGTATGTTGAATATGAAAATTTTGTTCCCTGTTGAGCCGGGTAATGTTCTAAGACAACACTTCCTCCTCCAGGGCTCCAATGTGACATGTATGGTACTAGAAGATAAATGTTCAAGGTTAAATGTAGTCCCCTTCTTACTTTCCACTAATTCCTCAGGATCTAGCCCAATTTAATTCACTTTATTTGAACCATCTCTTTCTTATACAATTTTTAGTATAGTTTAGTTTTGTTTTGGTTGAGATTTTGATTATTTTTCACATGTTCCATTGGGAAAGGAAGTATATGCTTTCTTCTTTCCACCTCAAAGAGCTTCCTGATTCTCACACATTTTACCTATTGTTTGGAATAAATTCCAATCTTACTCTCCTGCAGATCTTCTCAGAGCCTTTATCCAGAAATCATTTGATTCCTACAATCATACATATTTTTCTTGGAGTGTTCTTACTACTTGTTTTAATTTGAACTAACTACTTTCTAGACCTGCTCCACAGTTGTCAAAATCTTCATTTGTAACTTTCTTATCTAGATCTTTTTGCTCTCCAATAGTGTCAGAAAGTGATCCCAGAATCTCACCCCAGTCATTAGAGTCCTGCTTCAGTTTGTCAGCTAGGTTTTCTTCTCTGTTTTGCTGTCTCAGTATGAGGAGAGGGGTTTGCAGGGAGAGAAGTGTTGGCTGAGGCTATGGGCAGTAATGCTTGAAATATCAGGCTTCAGATATTTCTCCAATCCAGGTAGATTCAGGAACTCTTTATTGCTGCCAGAGCCAATCAGTCCCAGGTGTTTACTTCCTCCAATTCACCGGCTTCTCTCCAGCCATCACTCACCCTCCATGGATGCCAGGTGAGGGCAAAGACAGGCTGATTCTGTTGATGCTGGTCCTCTGTGTGGGGGAGACGACAACTCCTGGGGCTCTCCTCTCATTCTTCCCCCTGGGCCTCCTGTCCCTTCATGGATCTCTTTTCTCTTCATATTTTCATTATGCTAACTTTTTCTTTATTATGGGAGATAATTTGTTTTCAGAAATTACAATCATTTTGCTTTCACTGTCAAGCTTTCTTCCCAGCTGGGAAAAATAAAATGGTGAGATTGAGCAGTTTATCTTGCCTCCGGTAAAATGGGCTGGAACAAGTGACTCCTACACTTGAGGGGTTCTCCTTGTCTTTTCCAGGCCTCTGCAAACCCCTACGGCCCTAGGCTCCTCAAACTGAGGGATATGAGTACATTCAGAATTTGCTTTCCAATTTAATTTCTTCTCAACTTCTGGAAAACAGGCTAAGGCATGAGCCTAGAGTGTTCTCATTCTTTCTCTCTCTCGCCTGCCCTCTTCTTTCCTCCCCTTCTCCCTCTCTCCTTTCCTCTCTCTTTCCTAGTAGCTGCTATTCAAAGATAATGGTATGAAACTGTGGCTCTTCCTTGTGTGGTTATTGCTGGTGCAATTTTTTCAGGCTGATAATTGTTTTATTCATTTCCTTAGGTTTTGGGGACAGAGGGTCTGTGATTTTGCTATTTTATCCCTCAAGTCGAAACATACAGACGCAAATATGGGTAAACAGCTTTGTTTACAAGTGCTTTTTCTTTTTTGTTTCTAATGACATGATCACACGTTAAACATCACTATACAGGTCAAGCCCTGTTCATACCGCAGGTGCCTGCCTGCAGCTACCTGAATCAGGGATATGCAGTTAACCTGAGAATGGGCCAGTTGTAGATGAGGTGACCTGGAAGGAGCAACTCTGCCCCACCAGGAAGAACTAATCAATCAAAAACATCTCTAATGAGTTTAAAATGGAAGCTACAGAGAAAAATCACATTGTTAGCAATAGCATCTGAAGGTGAATGAATGAATGGAGATTGGTATGCAGCTGAGTAGGAGTAACGGAGGGGTCATTACAAAGTCGGGGTTATGAGCACATTCATATGCCAAGGAAGCAAAATCTCCGAATGAACAGAGTTAAGTGGGAAAGAAAATACACTGAATAAAGAGACTGCAATGATGTTTACCGAACGGACAAGAAAGGTTTGCAAATCATTAGCTCAGTGAGCACTTCCTTCTAATTGGAGTGTATATATTCCTTGGGTATGTGGGAGGAAAACAAAGGGTGAGAACCAGAGTAGAGAGGCAAAGCCACAAGACAAGGGTGTGAGGAAGTGAGCTGTTACAGGAGAAAACACATCTAAGAGCAGGGAACAAGGGTCTTGGAGTCATTGGAAGGGCCTGAGCGCTGCAGCATAGAGCCACAAAATTCACTGCCAGCCCTTCGCAGGCTCTTTGGCTAGTTTCTCCTCAATTTCCTAATCTCTAAATGTTGCAGAGCTTCAGGGCTTGGTCCTTACATCTCTTTCTTGTCTCTCAACATTCACTGACTAGTCAAACTCATCCATTCTAATGCCTTTAAATACCATCTGTATACTGATGATGCCAACATCTGCATGTCCAGAATCGACTCCTCATCTCCACTTGGATGTCTAACAGGAAACGCAAGCATTACACGTCCCAAAATAAACCCTCCATGCCCCAATCTCCAAACCTGTTCTTCCTGTACTACTTCCCATCTCAGAAAATGATGAATCCACTCTTCAAGTTACTCAGGCCAATGACCTCACAGACATCTTTGGTCCTTCTCATTCCCTCACATCCCACGCCCAATCTGTCAGGAAATTCTGCTAAATCCAACCTCGGTTCTTGGTCTCAGTTCCACATCCTCAATATTCCTTGATATTACGACTAAGACAGCTGACAGTTTCCCCCTAAGGGGCCCTACATCTTGCTCTACTTTCTGATCATAAACTGGCACTGGGAGACTTGAATAAAAATAAAAACACCAAAGAGGGAAGAAAGGGGAATAAACAAGTATTTTCATAGCTTCTCTTTTGTTCCAACTAACACCCCTCGAGAAATGGATCACAGGTGGGATGAACAATGTCCCCTAGGCCATGCTTCCATCAGGGCCGCCAAGGGCCCATGCCATAGCACTGGTGGCAGAGGCAGGTTCATCAATAGCAGGAAATCCTTTTCTCTCTCAAGGCCCTGAGGATCCATTTCTGACCCTGAATCTCTTTCTGATAGACGTTCTTAGAGTTAAGATAAGGCAAAGCAAGGGTATTCTCTTACGCTGAAATAAATAGGCTGCAAGTGTTCATCCAGACTTTGTAAAGTAGTTCTTTATCTTTTAAAAAAATATCATGGATACCCTTTGATAACTTGATGACCCAATGCATATTGTGGGTTTTTAGTATGTGTGGATATCAATTTAGGTTAAAAATAATTAAACATTAAAAACAAGCAGGATGGGTAAACACCTTTGGTTTTTGTCAATATACAGGGAACAGAATATATAGTATGATCCCATTTATAATATACTTATCTAGATATGTTTTTGTGTGCATAAAAATGTTTGAAAGCCTATAAAATAAACATGGAACTCTGAGGACTGGAATGGAAAGGACCGAGGAACTAGGGAAGGGGGTAACTATTCCCTTATTGAACTTAAGTTCTATTGAGATATATTTTACATACCACAAAATTCACCTTTTAAAGTATACAATTAAGTGGTTTTTAGTTAATTCACAGAGTTGTGCAATAATACCCCTATCTAATTTAAGAATATTTTTATTATCCCTCCAAAAACTATGTGCCCACTAGCAGTCACTCCCCATTCCTCCCTCCAGCCTTTGGCAACCAATAATATACTTTCTGTCTCTATGGATTTGCCTATTCTGAACATTTTCTATAAATGGAATTATATAATATGTGGTCAGGGTTCATCCATGTTGTATCAGCATTCCCTTTTATTGCCAAATAATACTTCATTATATGGATATACAACATTTTTGCTATTCATCAGTTGATGCATATTTGGGTTGTTTCCACTTTTTGGCTATTATGAATAATTGCAATATGAACATTCACATACAGGTTTTTGTGTGGACATATGGTTTTGTAAATTGCTTTTTACTTAAAATGGTTTTTACTTTTTGTATTAAAATGCATGTAAAAACATGCATTTCTTTAACTTTTAAAAATATACATGTTAAAAAATTTTTAAATGTGGTGAAGAATACAACTGACATCATCTACGTACAACTTTCATTTTACAATATAATTTGCATCTATTTTATCTATCGTTAGCTGATTTCAAGAACTCTTTCTCTGCAAAGATTTGCTTTCAAAATGAAATCCACTTGACAACTTATATAGTAGCTCATCCTTTGTACTGAGAGTGTCCCTGCTGTGTCTTACTACCAGTTAGCCCCAAAATAGAAGACTTGACTTGATGGTGCTCACGCAGTGCAAAGTGACACCTCCTTCGGTTTTAAATGCCTCCATTATTCACCTCCTCAATCTCCTTGTTTCTTTTTTCCCACTCAAACAGCAATAATATTTAGAGGAATTTTATCTTCTGAAAAACCCACTGACCTAATGATCCTTTAACATTTTGTTATACAGCTCCTTTTATTTAAAACTTACTCAACTATTCAAAGATTTAACAATATTTAAAATGACACCAATATACAGTAAATGTTGGACCTACCTAATGTTGGAGTTAAATTTCCAAAAAGTACATTGCTTGCCAAAATCATGACTGACAAGATCAAGGTCTTATGGAGAATTAGGAGTTGGGAAAAACCAATAAAAGTGGCATTAAATGTATTTAAACACTTACAATAAATAAAAGCTCTAAGAGCCACCACTTACGGTGGCTAAACTAAGTTGTCCATAAATACAAATACTATGGATTGAAACCTGGAGTAAAAACAGTACTTTAATGTCAAAGCCATCAGCAGTAGCCAGTTCTTTACTTCAAACACCTCTTTATCTGGTTTAGATGGAATTCCACGCTCCATCAATTTAATTACTCTTTTCCCAGCTCTCTAAACTCCACCTCTCTGCCTTTTTTGCCAAATTCTTAGGAAAAATGCCACCTCCTAAGTGAATCTAACTCTTCATGGCTGTACCTACCCATCCAGCTGCACTGTGGAGAAGGTTATACCACAGGGAAACAGACCCCCTTCTACCACATCCTCCAAAGGGGACTCAACACTGCCTAGCAAACCTCTTTGCTGTTTTTGGTAAGGCGTTATCAGCCACGAGCTTTTCAAAACTTCTTTTCATCTGATCTAACTTCGGCCACCTCATCTGTGCCCTCACTCTTGAGAGATGACCTTCCTAGAAGTGACACTGAAGGAGGGCAGTTTAAGACAGTTGAATGGGCTGAGTATAAAGCCCAGCAGGCCTGTGAGGCAAAGAACCAAGTGCTCAGCTCTGCAGTCACAGGGCCTGAGTTTGGGATTAAATCGCTGACTGGCTTGGTGGCTCTGCGTAAAACACCTAGCCATCGTGACACCAATCTTCCTCAAATCTGCGATCATATTATCACTCTTGGGAGACTGTTTGAGAATCGAAATTGATAAAGTATGTGTGAGTACTTTATAAACATTAAAGTGCTACACAAATATTTTTAATAATAATAAAAAAATCTGTCCCAAGGAAAAACAATTTCAACTACACTAGTTAAAATTTCAGAATTCTTATGTATTTTTTATGACTTAAAACTTTTTATGTCATATACAATGTGATTCCATTTTTATAAAGCTCAAAATTATATAGGACAAGCTATATTTTTAAAAAGATATTTCCTTTAGATACATGATTTTGAAAGTTTGACAGTGTTTTTGATGGCATCATTTTATTTCATCTTTGAACTAAATGATTCCTAAGGAATCTTCTAGCTATTACGTGTCTACTGTTCTAAGATTTACTAAGTGGTACTGGTAGTCAATTGGAAAACTTTGTTTTTATACAAGATACTTTCCAGTTCATTTTCCCAGACAATATCTTAGCTATAAAAATTATAGGAAAAGGAAAAGGCTACAGTAAATATTTTGTTACTGATATATACCATAAATTACCTTTTGGTGCTGTCAATTCCTCAGGGTATTTATTGAATAAACAGTAAAAATCGTGGCATTAGCAAGTGGACTGAAAATAGGGAGCTAAGTAAATTAGGGGGTGTGCTGTCTTAAGTCATCACATACACTGGAATCTTAAAACACAATGGAACACTGACTGAATTTTGTTGCAGGGTCCTGTTCTGGAGAGTTTAGTTATTAGTGACTTTCAAATGAAAAAGGTTTTGGAGCCGTGTCTGTCTCTATATATGAACTCTTTTGGAATTTGAGATCTGTTGAAATCAGTTACCTTTGCTGTTAATAGAAGTGAAACATTTACAATATTAATCTCTGTTAAATGATTACTCTATGCCTTATTCCTTGAGATTTAGAAAGAAATAAAGTGGAAATTGATGGTTTCAATTAATTCTGTGACTGCCCTTTACGTTGGCAAGAAAGACCAAGCAGTTCTTTGCTTTTGCTTTTTTCAAAATGAACCCACATTATTTATTTTGCTTTTAAAATTCCTAAAATGTGCTTGTTGCCAAGCATTCCATTTACATGAATAAAAAAGAGAGAGAGAGGAAAAAGCCTGTTTATTCGTCAAATTTTAGACTACTATGGGAAAGTCTTACTGAATCAAGACTAATGTAATTGGCCTTAAATGTCAAAATGAGCTTGAACGTAATTAGAAGTAAAGCAGACATCAGAGCGTTATGCCTATTCCAGCAGCAAATTACTTTAAGTACAGTCTACACTTAAATATAATTTCAAGAGTAAAAGGAAAGATGGCAGAAGCTCATTTGCAAAAACCAGTGAATCTTTTTCTAGTTATGAAAGTGTATGTAGGTGTATCTGATCGTCTCTTTTTTAAATGGCCATGCTTGGGTTCACTTTTACGTATACCACCACAAATGACAATGTAGACAAAGTCATGGATGTCCACAGTCTCCTAGGATTTCTTTCAGGGTAAGTTTCAATGACATGAGAAGGGACACTGAACCATGACTAGCTTTTATATGGTGGTTTAGAGCTCCCCAAGCAGTTGATTACCCACTATTTAGAGTAATACAGGCAATAACCCTGTGAATTGGTTACTGTATATATTGTAACCCCCACTGTAGATGGGGAACTAGACTGCAGAGGCCTTAAACGATTAACCTAGGCCTGCAGGTGGCAAGTGTTGTTGCTGGGTCTCTAGGCTTGGGTCTGTTGACTTCAAATTCTTGCTGTCCTTTTGGACATTACAGGTACAAGACATCTTAAGACCTAATAATTGCTTATCTCCTTTCATTATCTAAATTACTAAAACAAACAATACATATGCCTAGTCTAAGTCATATTTAAAAATTTTACCTCCTTAGTCTAGCACAGTACAAGGTACATATCTGAAACTCCATATTATGCTCAACTGATTAATGAAAGTAGGTATCTCCAATATTTTTTCTTTGCTAAAATAAGCTCCACTCAACTTTTTCCATATGAAAAGGATATAACATTTTCATTTTCATGAGAATCTAAAATTACAGAATGTATTTTAATAATAAAAATATTTTAATAATTAAAGACTTAAATGTTAAAGTTCCTATATTAGAAACATTTATCGTAAGGAAAAAAATATCAAGATGAACTGAATGAACTTTTTCCCCTAAGAATCTTTCTTGCAGACCATGATATTTTTAGTTGAAAGGTATACTTCCTACCGATTATGTTAAAATAATTTTGAAATGCAACCATCTAGCTGACAGAACAAACAGCTGTGAAAATGAGACCTGGAGATTTATGCAAATAGGAGACTTCTGAATTAATTTTCTTCATAGAACAGACTGTCAAATTTCTTGGAGTATTTATTCCCTATTTCTTAATTAGCGATTGCTAATGTCAGTCATATTAAATTTTCATGATGTGTGTCATTGGTAAATATGTGCTAAAAAATTGCAGATGAAAGTCGATATTTTACTTTTGGTGCAATAAAGTTTTAGTAACATATACAAAATAGACAATCCTCCTAAAAACACAGACATATGTCCTATTGTTAAACAAACTGAGGATTTATTAAGAGAACTTCTGTAACTAAAATACCAGAGTCTACACAGGAAATTTTGTGGTGTTTTCTTACTATCCATTTGTATAATCATGCTCAAGAACAAGGTTTCTTTATTTGGCTTCAAATAAAAAGCAGCTTTGGTCAAGAGATGCTTATATTTTTGTATATTAACAAAAAATACACTTTAGAAATAGAGTCTGCCTATTGTTTGTTTTCTTTTAATCAGTTTGATTTCTCATCTCTCTTCAGTAAGTTCACAAAGAGCTTTACTGCAAATTATATTGTCTGCTCTTTTCTGTTAACAAAGATAAATTTCAAAGCTTTGATTCTATTTTGATAGTGTTTATTTAGTACTCCAATACCTTGTAAATAAATTTGATAGTTGTTTACAAACAGATATTTAGTTGCGATGATTTGACTTTAATAAAGCTGATTTTACAAGTCGTAAACTAAAGTTAGTCTTACTATACAACTTGTATATCTCTGTTAAGAGCATATATAGATAGAGAGATAATATTCTACCAGTTTTTCCCTAGACATACATATGTATTTGAAACAAAATTGAATTCAGCTACAAATATTGTTTTTATTATGCTTTTTTGCTTGATATTTTATCACCATTTATGTCACTCATGATTTACCTCATTAATTAGCCTGTAAAAATACAGTTTTGATAACTGTATAATACGCTGCCACATTTAAAATTTACTTAGACATTCTATTATGGTTGGACATTAAAGTTGTTTCAAAATTTTCACAATGGTAAACAAAAAGGGCATTTTTGGAGATCAATCTTTTTGTGCATCTCTGGTTATTTTCTTGGGGTAGATTTCTAGAAATGCAATTACTAGATCAAAGAGTAAAAATGCTTTCTAGTGTCTTGATACATAATGAAAAACTGATTCCCAGAAAAATTACACAAATGTTCACTGCTGTGTGCAATATGTCAGGGGGCTTTCTGCCAGCAGCACACTTCATCATTAACCAAAACCAAAAACAATGAACAAACCTTGTCCACTTAATTTTCTTACTGACATGCATTATAAATTAATGTTTTATCTTCATATTTTCCTTTGTTTTTAAAAATCATTTATGGCAGTTATTTTTGACTTGTCTGAAAATTCAAATTTATCATTCTTTTAGGTCTAGAAAGTTCTTGACCTTCCAAGATGAAAGATGATAGTTTCTTTCTGCTTTATGCATTTTCACGCTTCAAATATCCTTGAACTAGTTCACCAGGAAGGTATTTTGATACAAGTATGAGGGGGTTCTGGTCTCTCCAACATGACTTGTTTAATAATAATTAGTCTTTTAATCATTCATTGTAATACTTTGTCAATATTTTTTAGTGGATATACAGGTTTACCCATACATCTGTATATTAACCCTAAATCATACTCTTTTAATTATTGTAGTCTTATACATTTTCTTGTTGGTTCTCACCAATTCTTTTTTTTTTTTTTTTGGTGAGGAAGATGAGCCCTGAGCTAACATCTGTTGCCAATCCTCCTCTTTTTGCTGAGGAAGATTGGCCCTGGGCTAACATCCATGCCCATCTTCCTCTGTTTTATATGTGGGATGCGCCACAGCATGGCTTGATAAGTGGTGTGTGGGTCCACGCCTGGGATCCAAACCTGTGAACGCCAGGCCACCGAAGCAGAGCATGGGAACTTAACCACTACACCACCAGGCTGGCTCCATTGCTTCTTTGTTATAACATCTATAACGCAGGGAAAATACTTCTTCAATAGGGTTTGTTTTGAGGATTGCATTAGATATATATGGATATCTATGTATGTATATCTGCATCTCTTTCTATATATATCTATGAAAAGTTCTTGTTTATAGGGCTTCATGTGTAAAAAGTACTCATATACAGTCATTATTACTATTAATAATAATCACCTCTGGGGAAATGTCTTTTAGACTTAATCAAGAATAATTATGCTTCTCTAGGAACTAGTTTATTTGTACCTCATAATCATTGTAGAATTTATATGAACACATTTATCTAAGTTTATATTTGCCAAAAAAACTAGAGTCACACTTGTGCCCGAACTCCAGGAAACATGGGTGTCCTCATGGTGACCTTCTATGGTTTGGGTCTTGTTTTTGCTTCCATTATAATTTTGATTTTATTTTCCCTTTAGATTAATTCTTTTAAATTCTGTTTAAATTTATTTGACCTGGCTATAATCCTTGTTGGACACATTATATTCTTTTTAGAATAAGGCAGAATATAATAAGCATTTCTTTTCATGTACTGTTGAATTGATAGCGACTTTAAGACTACTTTAATCTTTTTTTGTTTGTTTGTTTTGTTTTGTTTTGTTTTTTTTTGGTGAGGAAGACCAGCCCTGAGCTAACATCCGTCGCTAATCCTCCTCTTTTTGCTGAGGAAGACTGGCCCTGGGCTAACATCCGTGCCCATCTTCCTCTACTTTATATGGGACGCCGTCACGGCATGGCTGACAAGCAGTGCGTCGGCGGGTGACCAGGATCCGAACCGGCGAACCCCGGGCTGCCAAGCGCGGACGAAACCGCTATGCCACCGGGCGGCCCCTACTTTAATCATTTTTATTTGGTGAATAACGCAGAGATACATTCTTCCTCACGCTCCAAGATGGTGTCCCCTTTCCTTTATTTTCCATACTGTTTCATCATCCCCATAAACATTTTACTTCCTCTTTTCAGTTAATCTGAAGTGACATGGCTTATCCCAAGAGACAGGAAATGTGACATTTATCGAAGCTCTTAGTGGAATTCTCTTTTTGGTCACTCATATTACTATGTATACTTATGTCAAATTTCTAGAGTATATTACTATGTATACTTATGTCAAATTTCTAGAATTTTTCTTACAGAAATGTATAGAGTCCACTTCTGTTGGATTGGGTGAGACTTTTGTCCTTTGCCCCTGCCTTTTTCCTGTGATTCTAAACTGGATTGATGGCACACAGAAAACTAAAATAACAACAAAAACAACAGAAGCAATTCTAAGACCTAAGCCTCAACTATCTACCAGGTTCTTTCTATACCCAGTCCCCGCTGGGACTGTTTTTTCCCTTTTGCATTGCATAAGACAAGATTATAGGATGCAACCTATTCGCTTCCATTTGCCTGGGACAGTTCCTGTCACCCCTCCCCGCCCCGGGCTGCACACACATGTACTCAGCTCCATGCAGGCTCACTCGTGTGCACGCATAGACTTTATCCCAGCGTGTTTCCTAGAAATTAAAGTTTTAAAGTTGCTTTATAGAGAAGATGTTCAACAAAGCTGGGGAGAGTCCTCTGCACAGGTAGGCAGCTCAGTCTTGCGGTTCATTAAGACCCTGAGTGTTATACAAGGGGTGGGCAGTGGGGAAAGAACGAATGTATATATCAGTCATTAAATGGTCCCACCTTTGGTTCCATATATGGAATACTTACTGATAAGCGATTTCACATTTTGGCAATAATTTGGCAGTTGGTCTTATTTCTCTGTAATATAATTTCTTCACTTTTTGCATTTTTGCGGAAAGCTGCAAAGGACTGACTACAAAGAATATTCTAAACCGGAATTGGGGCCTATCTTTAAACTTTCAATGCAATACAGAAAACTGAGTACTTACTGTTCATTTAATGCCCCAATCATTTACTGAGGGGCCCTTGTATGTTGGGCCATCTGATTATTGCTAGGAATTCAGCATGTCATGCTAAGAAGTTGGATTTCCATGCCATTTAAGAACAACACTAGCTGCTACTACTTGTTAACTGCCTGTTACATAGCAGACACAGGTTTAACTAGTTTGCATACATTATATCCTTTAACTTTCCTAATAATCCTCTAAAATGTGTACTATTATTCTGTTTTTATTGATGGGCACTTTTAGGGAGCTATGAGAGAGTAGTTGAAATGTCCAACTATAGATTGTATTTTTTTATGGGCAAGATTCAACAAAATACTTAATAGTATGATCATCTTTTCATCAGTGAAAATACACTTACAGAAGCTCATCTTAACCTGACTGAGATAACTATTCCTCATTAATGGCTCTTCTTTATATTTGAAGTTGGTGCAATGGAGTAGATTATTAAAATAATAATAATGTACTATGGCCATTAGTTGAAAAACTGCAAATAAGATGATTGGTAGAAAACTACCAAAATATGATGAAGTACAAAAAAGGTCCTCCCCAAAAGAGTACACATCGAGGATTGGGGGTAGGGATATAATGATGCTTTATTCAAGGAATGTAGTAATTCCAATAAGTGCAGTTCAGTGGATAATGATATCAACACACAATGGGAAAAGATGGCCATCTCCGTGTGACTCATGCTGCATTAAAATCATCCTCTAAAAGGAAGTGCACAGGATATTATTTTATCACTATGCCCCTGATGAATCACCACAAAAATAAATTCAAATAGAAGCAAAGAAAACCTCTGGTGTTACAGCGGAAAGGAAATAAAGTTAATTTTACAGTTTTTTGGTGGGGAGATGGTTACATTAAGCCATAACATTGCCTAACTTTAAAATTTAAACCAAATTCCTAGTTTCTACCACAGAGCCATGTGCAGGCACGAATGACTATTTGGCCTAAAGCCTCAGATGGGATCGACTTTATGAGACTGCGGAAGATTTGACACAGTAATGGCCACACAGAAAAAAATAAAACATTACCTCCTCTCCTGCCCTGAAGATGCTGGAAATTCCTCAACTGATCATAAATTTTTATGTTTGGTCAATAAAAATGAATTTTGTTCAAAGAAAATATCTCCTCAGAGAAATAACATTTCTTCCGGTGTAACATTCCTCAAAATAGCTCTTCCACTATTCTCCAGGAAAAACAGTAAGAAAGAAAGAGTAAAAATCTTCAGTGGTTCCCCTGTGTCACAATCCCACCCACGGAAGACACTCCATGGTCCGGCTCCAGATGTCACTGCAGCTCCTTCCTCACACATACCTCCACGCCCTGCCATTCTCCATGTCTCTGCTTCTCTCATTCCCTTTTCCTTATATGGGATACTCGCATCTAATGCCAGTACCCAAATCCTTACCTGCTGAAATCACATGCTCCCCTAAAGACAACTGTTCACAAAGTTTTGCAGACCTCCTTCCCTGGAAGCAATCTCTTTCTCTTATTAAAATGAGATGATATTTGGAAGCACAGTGCTTACAGCATTGTAGATTCCTAGAATTTTTAAATATTCTCCAGGACATCTTTGATATCACTTTAGAACTGAGTGTACCTATTGTAGCATATTTCACCTTTGGCTTAGTTAAGTTCTCACTTACGTGTCTGCTATGGGATAAGATGAGTTCATCCTTATATTCTCAATGATGCTAAAAGTTAAAGTCAGTATATTTAGTTACGTATGCATGCCTCATAGCTCCATCACACCGAGAATGTTGTCTGAATTACAAACAACAACAAAACAGGCATATAATTTATTTAGTCTTCATTGTGAATGGATGTGTCCATTGTGGAAAATGGTTTTCAATGGTGTTGTAGATTAGGAGGGTGTAAACATGAGGATATGAGAATCAAAGAGGAGAGAATATCCACAATGCAAACAAATTCAAAGAAATGTGGGGCTGCAGATGGTGAAGGCAGATGTTAGGATGGCCTGGCCTCAGTCTGTGCCTATAGAAAAAAGATACATCTACCCAAATGAAAGAGAATCAAGAGTGTTTTCTTTTCCTTATAAAAAATTTACTAGTGTACCTCAGTGTCTGATCATATAAGGAAAAAATGATTAAAAACCCCAGGAAATTCTGGATAGAATGCAACAAACACTCTTTTAAAGACCTATTTAAAATCTCAAGAAAACAATAAACAGTCCAGAACCAAAAACTAATAGGCTGCTTGAGTCAAGAAAAAACAACTTTCCAGGGGATTTATGATCTCTGCAGGACTTTGGTTTCTGATGTTGTGTCAGGCACAAGGGGCAAAGTCATGGACCCTTGAATGATGGAGATTGCTAACTGAGATGCCTGAGTAAAGCTGGATATTTACTGGGCTTCACTGGAGGTTGACCAGAAAACAAATTCATTCAATAGCAAAAGGAGATGAAAAAGGAGCTTGTGAGTCTTGGCCTGGGCACACACATATGGAATCACGTTATGACACAGCTGGCACTGCAGAACCATGGGGAATGGAAGACTGGTTAATACATGGGACTGGGACAATGGGTTATCCAAACAGAAATAAAATAAGATTGTTCCCTATCTTATAGCAGCCACAAAAATCAATTTCAGGTTAAATGAAGAGCTAAATGTTTAAAACAAAACACAAAACTCAGCCTGACAAGACTGAGTATTGCTGAGTTATGAAGTAGAGAACACTGCTGAAAACAAATAAATTGGTAAACGTACTTTGGAATGCAAATTTATCAATATCTATTGAAGTTGAAGCTATCTTTATTCTAAGACTCAGCAATTCTATTCCTAGCTACATACTCTAAAAAACTTTGCACGCATGTAGAATTTCACATGTGCGCAAGTTAATGTGCAATGTTTAGAGCAGCACTATTTGGAGTCACCAAAAATTAGAAACAAACATCTAAAACCTGGATGCATTAGTTTTCAATTTCTGTGTAACAAATTACCATAAATTTAGCAGCCTAAAACAACACTCATTTGTTATCTTACAGTTTCTGTAGGTCAGAGGTGTGGGTGCAGTATAACTGGGTTCTCTGTTCAGGGTCTCAGAGGCTGAAAACTAGGTGTGGGCTGGGCAGAGGTCTCATCTGGAGCTTGGGGTTTTCTTCCACCCTCATTCAGAATTCAGTTCCTGTGGCTGTAGGACTGAGGGTCCTGCTTTCTTGACGGTGGTCCTCTGGGGGACTCTCAAAGCCCCTAGAGGCCACCCTCAGGTCCTAACTACTTGGCAGCTTACTTCTTCGAAGCCAACAGGAGACTCTTGCTTCGAATCTCTCTCTTCAGGAAGAGCCCAGTCCCTCTAATTAGGTCAGGCCCACCCAAGATAATCTTCTTTTTAAGTGACTCCAAATTAAGCAATTAGCAAACTATTCACAGGAGTGAAATGCCATCAAATTCACAAGTCTTGCCCAAACTCAAGGGGAAGGGATTATGCAGTAGATCAGATATCTTGGGGGCTCATCTCAGAATTCATCTATCACACAGGAGAATGGGAAAATAAGTTATGCAGTGTTCATATGAATAGTGCATTATATATATATATATATATATATAATATATATATAGTTGCATATTATACTGCAAGGAAAATAAATGAAATACAGCTACTTGTACTCATGTGGGAGAATCCCACAAAACAGTGTTGAGCAAAAAAAGCAATTAGCAGAAGAAATAGTGCAGTATGAGACCACATAAGGCAGGTTTAAATTATGCAAAAAGATATGTGATTTTCAGTTGAATACAGAAGAATACATTTTATTATTCTTTATATCTCTTTGCATGTCTGAAATATTTTGTGAAAAATTAAAAATGTATGAAAGACAAAACAATAGAACAAAAATCAACACAGATTTCAGCAATATTAATTGAACTAATTATACTATTGAAAATAAAATAAACCTTAATTTATTTTAAAAAATGTAGTCAAACTCTAAGGAGCAAGTTGTTTCTTCAAATTTCTCAGTAACTCAGTGCAACTAAAAGCATGATTAGTCATTTTTGTGGAGAGAGGAAACAGGGAAATTAATTTGTAATTAAGTGCTTTACAGCATTTACTGCTTACATTGTACAACTGCTTTGGACATGATTTTATAAGTGAAAATTCAATCGAGCAAGTAATTAGCATTTAGAGAATACAAATTAAGAAAACCTATATCAAATAAATAATATTAAAATTCAAGTACTTTGTGTTACGGAGGGCAGTATATTATTTATGAATATAAACTATCCCCAATTGTAGAACTGCACAACAAATGAGGCCTGTTTATTAGGATTTTAGTGGGAATTAAAAGGAATAATGACATTGAGCTGGTGGAAGAGGTACAGTTTATCGCACGTATTTTAGTAACTTAGAGGCCAGTTGTTTATACAGTAAGTGGAGGGATGAGCCAAAGAGAATCGTAGTGAAACTGCACGCATGAGCTTCTGTCAGGCCGCTACGGAAATGTACAACTTGGTTTTGTCTCTGTTGCAGGAAGACTGGTAGCTCCTGCCTAGGCGACCTGTTCTTATGACCTGTACAGGCTGTTCCATCAGGAAAAGTTAATCGAATTGCTCTCCTTATAATACAACACGTTAGTCCCAACAAAACAGGAGCCGCGGGACATTGCCTCACAGCAGGACTTCATCTTCTTGTTATTTCTACTTAGCAGTGTGTCTGCTGGGTCCAAATTAGAAGAGAAAGTTATTGGCTTGAGATGACAAAGTTGTTTTATTAAATTCTATCAATATGTCGTTCTTTTTTCGCTGAAAACATTTCAAGCTCCCTCCCCCATCTCATGGGATTGTCTGCTGAGGCTCTGCTGGCTGTTTCTTCCCTGTCTCTACTTCCCGATGCTACAGCTCCCACGGCACAGCGTTGAGCACTTTGGGAGGTGTCAGGAGAGGAGAGCGCAGTGCTGGCAACCTCAAGATACATGTAGTCTAGTAAAGGTGATGAGATCCATGACAGAAAGTGACAACTGTCATAAAAAGAGTGGCAGCAGGAATCTAGCATGTGCCAGGCCGTATGCTGCTGTTTTGCAGGTACCATTTGGACATCTTGGGAAGGAGCTGGAACCCAGATGCTTCTGGGGAGAGAAACTAAACCCCAGCTCTACTTCTACCACATGTCTATTGACACACCCTGTTTGCGTAGGGCATGTAGGAGATTTTTGGAGATAGAGAGGAGAAAACGTGTTCAGGTTTTGGGTCAGATCCCTGTAGTGTCTTTTGTGGTTGTCTCCCCAATATCCACTTCTTCCCATATGATTAATCTAAGCCAATCATTTGATTCCAGCCACCTTGCCAATGATTCATTTAGGAATGACCAAGTTACCCAATCCTGCCCATGAAAGATGACAGCAAGTTTGCTGGACGAAGAGGGGATGGTACTGGGAAAGGTGTCCTTGCTCCTAATGAGAACTGGGCAGAGATGACCTGCTTCTTCCTCTAGATTTTATCATGAAGCCTGGACATGTTGCATCCCTTTTGCTAACACATGAAGACAACATGTACGGAAGGCACCTGCATTAGTTTGTCAGGGTTGCTGTAACAAAGTACCAAAAACTGTGTGGCTTAAAACAATGGGAACTTATTATCTCATAGTTCTGGAGGCTAGTAGCCTGAAATCAAGGTGTTGGCAGCACCATGCTCCCTCTGAAGCTCTAGCGGAGAATCCTTCTTTACCTCTTCTAGCTCTGGGTGTTTGCTAGCAATACTTGGAGGTCCTTGGCTTGTAGATGCCACTCCAACCACATGGCCATCCTCTCCACAGGTGTCTTCACATCACCTTCCCTCTGTGGACATTTGTGTCTGTGCCCAAATCTCCCATTTTTTATAGAATATCAGTCATATTGGATTAGGGCCCATCCTAATGATTTTAACTTGATTACCTCTATTTCCAAATAAGGTCACATTTTGGGGTACTGGGGGTTAGGACTTCAATATGTCTTTTGGTGGCACATAATTCAACCCATAACAATAACGGAGAGAATTTCAGTGAAAGATCCAGAGTCCTGGCTTCCTGAAGTCTACCTAATCTCTTGAATTTTGTGAGAAAAATTTCCTAATGAAGTCAGTTGTAGTCAAGTTTTCTACTACTTGCAGCCAAAGCATTCTGACAGAATTATGCAGACATTTCAGAGAGGATGAGGGTAAGGGCAGTGACGGAGGCTCATGAGGTCCTGGAGGAGTAGACAACAGTGGAAGAAAGAAACTGGCTTGTTGAGCCTGATACAGCCTGGAAGGTTCATAGAAGTTTGCTCTGGTCCAGCACTGTTATTCATTCTTCATTCAAAAACCTTTTCACTGGCAAGGATTGTGCTAAGCATGGAGGATTTAATGAGCAAGACATACACCGTCCCTGCCTTTGAAAGGTGCGGAGGGGGAAATCCTGAAATATGAGCCTGAAGAGGTAACTGGGGCCAGAGATGAAAAGATAATGAAAACCATGTTAAAATGTTTGTTATCTGGAGGGAAAGGAGAACCTTGAAGCATTTTAAACAGGAGAGTGCCATGAGACAATTTACATCTTAGAAGGGTCATTTTTACTGCAAATGGAGAATGGATTGAAAGGCAGCCAACCGCGGCAGGGAGACTCATTGGAGAACCTGTGGAATAATGCAAGTGAGAGATCCCTTTAGGATCCCCTCACCTTCTAGTATTTCAGGAAGTACCTAGGGTCTTTCAATGTGAGTGGAGCTCCGTCAGAGGGTCAGTGCACTGGGCAGTCAGTTAGTGTGCCTAGGCTGTAGTTGTCTCTGCTGTCCCTCCAGGATTCTCTTCTTGGAATTTGGATGGGAAACCACCGTCACGTGTCCATGTCAGGTCTTCCTAAAGGGGTTTCACAGCAGGTTGCTGGGGCCCAAGATACAATCAGGGCAATCAAACCAGTGTTTAATTTTATATCTAGTCCTATTTTCCTAGAGAGAATATGCCACCTGGATGGCTGGGTCAAGATCAGGTTCGAGAAACAGCCACAGAACAATTATTTCCTGGGCACAAACACTCAGTCCCCTTTGCCACGTCAGGCTCCTCCTGCCTCTGCTGGACTCCTCTTTTCTTCATGGCGGGTCCTCTCCCTGTCTCTGCAGTGCTACCCCAGTTTACTCTCCTGCATTCCATAGCCCTCTGGTTGTTGGTGGAAGCCAGCCTCCAAGATGGCCTGGACCCAAGTAAAGATAATATAAACAACTACTGATTTTTAAAGTTTCTATTTTACTTTGGGATGCATCATGTGATTTTTCTTACAGAAAATTTATTCTCCTAATGTGCTGTACTTTGGTTAATACTATAATTAACCAACCTACCTCAACACTCAACCACTGGATAATGAGAAGGGAAGGGAGTAAGACCCACAGATGAGCATCTGAACAGAAGTCCAGCATCAACTGTCATGTGTTGTTACCCATCTTTCCTGATGACTTCCTATCAGGCAAGTACCACCAACTGATGGTGCTTGATTTGGGCATGATAATGACTACTTTCTGTAATTGTAATATTTTTAACATTTCTTGTAAAATTTGTTATTTTTCTGAGATTTAACTCTTAATTACGTTCATGCGCAAGGAAAAATCTACTCCTTCTAGTCATTTCACAAGTTTAGGCTGTCAACACTGTCAGCTGCTGAATCACTGATTAGGGGGCTCCACAGTCACCAGGCTGCTTTCATTAAGATGGTCAGAGTAATCAGGCAGAAAGGCACAATTCAGTAATTGGAGATCTGAAAATGTAATGCTACTTGATTACTATTATGGCTGGAAAAAACAGAGCAAGTCCCAAAGGGCTAAGTGAGATGGCTCTAAAACAGCCTTGTCTTGTATACAGATACTAATAGACCAGCTTCAAATATATTATATAGAATATAATAGAACTCTTTCTTAATGCTTTCTAGGCCCAGAGTTGGGCTGTTTTTGTATATTATTCGATACACACAATGCCATGAGAAAAATACTATTTTTACGTAGATTTTAGATGTGAAAAAATAAGAGCTCGAAAAATAATTTGTCCAGTGTCCTATAGCAGAAAAGAGACGGAGCGGTGAAGTGGAATCAGACCTGAGTGACAAGAAGTGCAGACTCTTATCCGAAGTGCTCTTTTGTACAGGTCCACAGCCCTTATTCACAACTTCAATATTCAAAAATTTGGAAATACCCAAAGGCATTTTGTTTTGTTTTTGGTAGCTCCTTCAGTGGCAAAGTCTGATCCGACCTAAGACTTATTTATTGTCTTTATTTATACTTCTTTGTCTGAGATTGATAATAATGGTCTCAGTGTCACTGTGTGAAAGATGGCGGTCTGTAATTTGTATTTACCCAGTGAGGGGGCAGGGAGGGGGCAGACAAAGAGAAGGTAAGCTTAGTGACATCACTGTCATCTTTCCTTGCATCCCTCCATCCCTGGAGGAAGAGCTGACCCTCCTGTTGAGGAGTTTGGCTCCAGGCCAGTAGGCATCCTATGTGGCCCAACCATAGGCAATGACAAGGCTTTGCATGGCAGGATCACAGAGGAAGCGGCCCTCCCCACATCAGACTTGGTGCACAGTCGGGTCCCCCCAGGTCCCCAGGCTCATATGCGTAGCTGCATTCCTAGCCCAGGTGCCTCCATGGAGAAGTCTCCTCACTGAGGGGCCTCTGCTGCTCAGGCATTTTTACTCCATTCTGACTCAGTACTTTCCACTCCTAGCCCTTCCTCCCCTCTGCATCCTCCTCCCCTGAGTCCAAAAAAGGGCAGGTAAAAGCCTTTGTTCAGCGCTCCTGGCAATGCAAAGATCCCTCTCTCCCTGCTGCGTGGACACTGATCCACCGGCCCCTCACCCAGCACCACTCAGTGGGGAGAATGGAACGCTGGGGAGCTGGTGCCTATTTCTGCCTGTTGCTTATACTGTGGCTGTAAGTGAACAAAGGCTCACTGTGACTTTCCGTTTGGCTTGTTGTCCTACATTGTTGACTTCTTGTCCTTGACACCTGCTGGCTCAACACCTGCCTAAGACCAATCTTTGTGCCGGTGCTCTGCCTGCTGCCTTCAGGAACCTTTTGTTATCATCCTATTTATCTCACACGTCTTTAACCTCACCCTATCCTTGCTCTCTCTTGTTGTCATTTAAACACAATCACGCTTCCATCCAACTTAAAACTTCCTTTGCCTATGTCCTCCTATTGTCACTGACCATTCTTTCTCCTATAAGTTCTGGAACAAGACATGGCTCACCTCAGACCTTTAGCACATGCTCTCCCCACCACCTGGAACACTGTTCTCCTACACTCCATTTGGCTACATCCAACTGTTCTTCAGTAACCTCCAAGAAGCCGCCTTGGACTTTTCTGTTCCTGGCTATGGACCTTGCCTCTGGGTTCCCAGACCACCTTGTGCTTGTCTTTATCAAGGCCCTTCATGCTTTATGTTTACTAACTGGTTACCCCTCTCAGCTGAGAATTCTTGAGGACTGGGACTTAGTTGTATTTGTGTCCAGGATCACCAAGATTGCCTGGCTCTTGATAGGCACTCAACAAATGCTTGGGGATGAGTAATAAATTTAGCACAAGATGTAAAAAAAATAACCCAGGCTATATTAGTCTGTTATGACTACAGACACCTTTGCCCTCGAAGCTTATTTTTTAAAAAATATATTAGATACTGTTCTTACCCAAGATGATTATTCTCATATAATAGGCCTTACTATTTCAGCTTATGGTGAAAATATATACATTCATGGCCCTGGTCATTATATATTTTCATGTTTCTAAATCCACATGAGGTTAAATTTCAGATCCTCTGATTAGGAGCTGTATCTTCTACATGAATTCGGTTTATGGATTGATTTTTAACTTCCTTTTTAGCCTAAGTGAATTCTAATGAGAATGCAGAGGCATGAACTTGACCATAATCTAAAGACATCTCAAATCTGAAAAGTTTATGAATTTTATTATATTGAAAATCAAAATCTTTCTTCTAGACACTGCCTGACATAAAAATATATGAACTGTAAGTAAGGCAGACTTTAAAACGTTAACTCTCACAAACAGACATAAAAAACTTTAAAAATTTGGTATATTTTCATTTATAGGTGCTAACAACACTAGCTTCTGTCTTTGCTGCTTTCAGCATCTCATTCTAATAGATTATTTCCAGAATTTTAGAACTGACATATAATGCGACAATGCTGAAAATGTGCGCAAACACCTGCACCCTGCAGAAGAGACCATTTTAAATATTAAAACTGAATTACTCCAAGTTATCAAAATATGACAATATTTTTGAACCACTGTTAAAGTGAAATTACTCTGATGTTAATCATTATTACTAAAATAAGAATAATGAATTAAACCGACTGCATTTTTTTATTCTTACCCTTGGAAATGTCGTAAATCTGTCCAGTTCTTCGACAAAGCAGAACATTTGCAGACTAATTGCTGACATAACAATCAAGAGGCTGGCTGTAAATACGACCAAACTCCCAAGCTTTTTTCCGGGACCAAATATCTTGTACACAAAATCCTCTAACGCAGGTGAAATCTTAATGAGCCGAACTACCCGAAGAACCTATCATGGGAGAGGAAAAGCATACATACTTGATCACTTATTTACACTGATGCTTAAATAAGTTCATACTAAAACCTCATTTTTCATAGTACTTTACAGTCACATTTTTCCATTTAAGCAGCTATATTGTTACTAAAAAGTAACAATATAATAACCAAGATATCAGTCTAGCTCAGTGCCTGCCTTATAGTCAAAACCCAATAAATCCCAAATGAATGAATGGTGGTAATTAAGTGTCTTAATGTATAACGTGATAATTCAAAGAGGTATTAACTAATACATATTGTTGAAATAAAACTGATATTTTTCTAATGTTCAAATGTAGAAGAAAACATTTAGTTCAACATTAGCTATATTCATCACCTCATAAAATAAATCTTCCTAGGTATGATTGTACATTCATAAAGAAATTTAAAAAAAACCTTCTACCAATGAGTCTTTACTTATGGCTGAGACTGATACTGTAATATCCATTCTATCCTTCCTTTAAATAAAAGAACTTTCTGAATTTTAGCCTAGCAAGTGGCTACCCAACGCGAAACATGACATTTTCCTGCTCCACTTGTAGCTAGGTATGGCCAGCGGACTAGGTTCAGACCTACGGCATGTGAAAGGAAGTGATTTTTGTCACTTTTGGCACATTAAATTAAATAAACTTGCCCTGGATACTCTTTTTATACTTTCCTCTGGCAGGGAAATAGAAACTACTGGAATAGCCACTTTGGAACAGAAATAGAAGCCTTGTAGAAAAGTTGACAGATTCGATCCATCTCAACAGGCTGGTTTCCTGGATGACCAAGCAGAACAGAGCCACCCACTTTCTCTGGACACTCACCAACTACTAGAGGGAAACAAACTTCGATCTTATGTCAGACTTGTATTTTTAGATCTTTGTCATATCTGCTTAGCTTGTTACTTAAACACAATGTTTAGATGTTTTGCATGTTTTTAAATACAAAAAAAACCACCTATAACTAATCAATAAATTCATTTGCTTATTCATTTCACAAATACTAATTGATTATTATGTGCCAAACATTGTGTTGGACAAATAAGATTCAACGGCTGCTCTTACAAAGAGAATACAATACAAGACACAGCTCTTAAAGGCATATTTATAAGATTAAAGATATAAATTAGTATACCATTAAAAGTTGAAGTATAAAGCATGGAAAAAGAGCAGTTTTCATCAAGTCTAAGATGACATCAATTTTTTATATACTTCTGAGAAATAAAATATGTTGCCAATTAAAATATAACACAATACTGATTATGAGACAGATCCCAAATTTAGAGATATTAATATAGGAAAATTGTGGTCTTGGCATAAATGAAATATGGTAAGTAGAATGGTTGCCCAAGATGGTTCAGCATCAATAAGAGCTTAAGGTGTCTGTGAAGGCTTCTTAGGAGAAGAAAGATAAAAACTATATTCTATTTTGAATATAATAAAGAATAGGAAATGCTTTAAAAACCTAGATTTTAATTTTTACACATGTAAAATAACATATGTTTGGATTTTTTTAGCATCCCTAGCTTCTACTCCCCCTGATTTTCCTTTGGCAAATCATTCCTACTCCACGAGGTCCAGAAGGGACTCCCTGGTGACCACGGTTCAGGCCTGGACAGAGCATCACAGTGACCTGGGTCATCCTCAGAACTTCTGTTGGACCTATAAAAGGTGTTGCATTTTCTTTATCCCCAATTGGAATTACAGTCAGAACCATGTAGCCTTGAACTTCTATGAGCCATCTTTGACACCGTATGGAGAAAGCCAACTTAAGAGTGATACCAACACAGAAAAAAGGTGAGTGGAGAAATAGACTGAGTCCCAATAATACCATTTCAGCTTCTGAATTTTGCCATACCCGAAGCCACATTTACCCTCCTAAACTTTGAATTAACAGGAAATACTGAAGGGGAACCCCATCATTCCTATTGTCTGCAGAGCACAAATTGTGTGGTTTGCAGCCACATGCCTAGTAAACTAACAGACAAATGTTTAAGCAAGTTGAGAAAATTTATATTTCCTTCATGCTAATTTAAAATCCTTAACACAATACTTAAAGAAAAAAATTTATGTGAGAAATCATATTGTTCAAATTAAACATTATACCACATGCATGGTTAAGCCACCAGTTTTTCCTGCTATAATTCTTAACATACATTCCCAAATCAAAACATATTACCCTCAGATTATCTTTCCAAATAACGAACAGCTTTATCATAAGAACTATTAAAATGTTAACATTCATATTAATATCCAGAATAAGAACTTGGAAAGACTTAAACACTTCCATCAGATTTTCTTATTCTCAGATGTAAATGATTCAGTATCTAGATTGTGAACAGCTGAGTCTAGGAACGTCAATAGGAACAATTTAACTGGTTTATAGCTCGAATTTCAGCATTGTGTGTTTCCTCCACTTGTATTAAAATCATATTTAAAAGATTGCCTAAGCAATTTTGAGTTCTATCCCAAATTACAATAAAAACAGCCGATGCACATCTGTGCAATTTTGATAACTTAATATTTCATTAGCTGGAAGAAACAGAACTTGACTCCCACGCTGGTGATTTGGTCAGCATTTTCAAAGGGGTGAGTCGGCATCCGTGGAAAAGTAAAATCCTTATCAGTAACTCTAATTATACCTTGTCATTTATTTGGGATTAAGTATGATTTTCACTCTGTCTACCCAATAAAGCCTTTTGATTTTGTGTTCCTACAGATATGAAATAAAGTAAACCATATTCTCAAAGATAAGCACTGTAGAACATTTTGTGGTTGTTTCCAAAGCACATTTTCCTGGTCACATTTCTAAGTCTGTCTCTTAAAGATCATCTGTTGACTAATAGTGAGAATACCATAGAAACTGTATAGCTAAGAATATGAACTATGAAATTAAACTTATTGGGAATGAGTTTCCACCATTTGCTAGTTCTGTGGTCTTGGGCAAGTTATTAAATCTCTTGGGACCTCACTTTACACGTATATTCTCTATCTCACAATTTATATGAGAAACAAATGAAACAATGCACTCAGCCCAGCGCTGGGCACACGGCAAATGCACCATAAACACCAGCCGATGTCATCATGATCACCCTGTATGTCAGACCACAGCATTTTGTAAGACTTGATTCCTTCCCACAGGACAATGCCACCCTGTGTTCATTCCAGCCCAGGCACGCTGGCCTTTGTGCTATTCTTTGAACACATCAGGATGGGTGCCCTGTGCTTCTCTCTACCAGCCCTTCTCGGGGCTCACTCCTTGACTTCACTCAGTCCTTGCTCACGTCACCTCTTCAGAGAGGGCTTCCATGAGCAACTTATCTAACCTCCATCCTTTCCTCCCTGCTTGTGTCTTCCTTATAGCATCTCTGCTACTGGTATTCCACATTCTTTTGTGGACTTGTTTGTGAACTGTTAGCTGTCTAGAATTTAAGCTTCTTGAAGTGGGGATCTTTGCTGTCTTGTTCACCTCTATCCTCAGTATCTGGAACAGTGCCTGGCACAGAGTGGGTGCTCAGTAAACATCATTTGAATAAACAGATGAATAACACCAATAATCAGTCTCAGATATAACTGATACTATAAAGGGATTTTGTACTAAAGTGTTGACTTCCTCTAAATAGGAAATTCACTAAGAAAAGACATAGTGAAGAAAGGTCAAGTGAAATCAGAAGTGTAAGAAGGACCAACAAGGGAGATCCAAGTGGGCCCATAAAGAGCCAATCTGTTCGGTATGCCATATGGGAATTTGCAAAATTCCTTGTAACACCTAAGCTCTTCGAGAGATTTATTTTTAGCCGCAAAATAACTGAGGTAGTTTTTAATTATTTCATTAAAAAATATAAACATGGCCATGGATAGAGAGATACAAATGAAAATCACTTAATTATAAACTATTACAAATCAAATTATAATCCAGAATCAAAGACAACATTAGAATTGCAAACTTCACTGACTACACATGATGTGACTATATCTATATCTATATAAAATGATTAGAACCATGCATATTAGTTTTAGGTATTTTGTGAAAAATAGACCAATAGAAAAAAACTAAAGATGATGACTATTAATAATTTGTAATAACTTGATATTTCTTTCCATTTTTCCATTTATAGGTATTTTATATACATACATACAGCTATTTATGTTATATATAAACATGCATACTTGTTATATATAATGTATATAATACATATACGAACCTATGCATATAATTTTATATTGTTTTGCATTTAAATAAAACACAATCATATCTCTAAGTTATTACAAATTCATCATAATCATTATTTTTATGGTCAAATTTGCATATGACTTGCTAAGCGATTCCTCAAATGTTTACCATTTAAACAGTTCCCATTTTTCCTCTCATAATTCCAAAATGAATATCTTTGCACACCAAAACTTTGATCTATTTCTAAATTTTCACTAAAAAATTATCTGTGAGAAGCTATAAGAATTTTAAAGTTCTGAATACATTTATCCTGTACCCATGCTGAAACAGGCATTGATATTTTTCTTAATTTGGCTAATTTAATAGGTTTGCAAGAAAGATCTCTAGTAGTTTTTTTTTTCTTTTTGAGGAAGGTTGGCCCTGAGCTAACATCTGTTACCAATCTTCCTCTTTTTCTTTTTTCTCCCCAACGCCCCAGTACATAGTTGTAGATCCTCCTAGTTCTTCTATATGGGACGCCACCTCAGCATAGCTTGATGAGTGGTGAGTAGGTCCACACCCAGGATCTGAACCAGTGAACCCCGGGCTGCCAAACTGGAATGTGTGAACTTAATGGCTATGCCACCGCGCCGGCCCCCAATACCCAGTAGTTTTGATTATCAAGTATATTTTCTATAATTATGCACAATGATTCTCTGATGTAGGTACTAAATGCTCATGTTGATTTTGTGACTCTAGACAGCAGTGTCCAAGAGCATACACATTTGGGAAACACATTTTCTATCAAGAGTTTTAAATGTGTGCATATCTCTTGCTCCAGCCATCTCACTGATGATAACCAAGCCTTAGGACACAACCCAACAAGTGACAAGGGATTTATGTTCAAAGATGTTGATGGCACTGAAAGCCTGAATCATGATAACCCTCTGTGATGTCAATATACTTGGCTGTGATTACCAGAGGCTCAGCTTTTCATCTGTGTTTGTGGGGTATTTTTCATTTTTGTGACTTATATTTTCATGTCCTTTCCTCCAGGTATCAGAAGTATCAAGTTTCAGGTTGAATCTGGCAGCTGAGGTTAACATTGCTCTGAAAATGACAGCTTTGGTATTACCAATAAATAAAATTGGTGAAGTTGGAATGAGTTTTCTTTCAGGTAAGGAGTTGGAATCTTCTTTCTCTGAATTACTTCTTTAAAATTTTACTGCCATTTTATTCTCCAACTATTTTTAAATATCTATTAAGAAAACAGTGAACATTTTGATATTTCCATGATAAATTATACAAATGACCAATTCTGAGTCAGAAAAATGACTATGTTTGAGATTTTTTAAATTAGGATATCACATATATATATTTTATCATTTTGACCAAGTATTTAGAAGAACAATGAGTACACTGTTATTATTCAACAATTACAAAAACATAATTAATAATTACTTTTGCATATTGAATATTTATAAAGTAATGAGATTCAATATATCACATTAGAAAAAACAGATATCCAGTCATTATAAATGAAGTAAGAATTATAGGTATTTTTATTTAATCGTTGCAAAGAAAATAACAAGCATTTATAAATAACAAAATATGATGAAGTACAATCTGTAAGGCTAAGTTTTACTTATTTCAGTTGTAAGTCATTGCTGAGCAAACATATTTAGATTTATTGAGAAGGGAGAACTACACTTGGAGTTAAATTCATATTTTCTTGCTTTCTTTAAAGTGTGTATCAACATCTTAAAATCTGATATATACTCATAGATAAATATCTATGTGTATATAAAATACATATATATAATCCATGAACTGTATGTGCAACATCTCCATTTGTTACCATGAATTTTCAGGAGTTGAAAAACAACACTACAATTTACGAATGCACTATTTTGGGTATTTAAGATGTCATCGGGCCTATGTTGAGTTTGTATTTACTATATAATAATTATATATAACTATTTAATAATTATATATAGTTGTTATAATGTGACTGGTATTTTTCTCTAGAAAGAAAAATTTTCTAAAGACAAATAGGCATTATTCATATTACCTGAAAGTAGGTGAACTGAGAATGATAAAGATCTGGGTACACATGAAGAGTAGTTCCAATGACAAGTAGGAGCTCGAATTTGTGGAGAGATGAGCTAATATATCCAGTAAATCCCAAACACCATATCTTCAGAAGTGCTTCCAAATCAAAAAGTACTGTAAAAGCCACCTAGAGGAACAAAGAGACAGTGAAATTTGAATCTAAAACTATGACTTATTTTAAAATATTTCATATTTGTTAGTGCATGAATTTCAGCTGCTACCACATAAAATCAGGAGCCCAAAAAGATCTAGAAAGACATTTTATGAAAAAGATGGTTTTGAAACACACCAACTAGAACATAGCAGACCAAATACATCTTAAGCTAACAGAAAAACATGTTAAAATGTTAAATATTTGTGAGTGGTATTATTTCTTCATTATCCACTATTTGATATTATTTAAAAGTCAGAATTACTGTATACACAGAAAGGCTGTCGTTTTGTATAATTTATACATATGTATATATTTTTTGGTGAGGAAGATCAGCCCTGAGCTAACATCTGTTGCCAATCCTCCTCTTTTTGCTGAGGAAGATTGGCCCTGGGCTAACATCTGTGTCCATTTTCCTCTACTTTATATGTGGGATGCTGCCACAGCATGGCTTGATAAGTACTGTGTAGGTCCACGTCTGGGATCCAAACCTGCGAACCCCAGGCTGCTGAAGCAGAATGCGTGAACTTAGCCACTATGCCACTGGGCCGGCTCTACAATTTGTATTTTTTAAAGATAAAGTTTCTATAATGCACGTGATATATTATAAAACAACTCACATACTACTAAGCATAATTAAAATAAAAAGTTTTAAATATCATTTATGCTTTGGGACACATAAACAAGCAGAGAATTTGGATTCTATACCAGGCAATTTATGTGTATACGCATACATAAATTAACATGTTAATACAAAATATGTCTACATCATTAATTAATAAAATTAATAATCAATATTACTATATTAAAATTAGGTCAACCTTTTAATCACATTCACTCTTTGAATTTGCTATTACAAACACCAATGCATTATAAAATACACACAAAAACACAGCATGTTATTTTTCCTTCACTTGTCCTATGGGTAAGAGTACTCACTTTATAAAGAAGTTTGCAATTGGAATTTAAATGTACAATATCAGATTAACTTCTAATTAAAGAACACAAGTGTGAGTGTTGGAATTAGTCATAACATATCCCTCTGAGGAGATACCAAGATTTATTGGAAGACAGGAATAAAGGAGAGCTTGCTTCTCTTTTACTAGGCCAACATGAAATATCAGAAGGGATTTCCTTCCACTCACATTTGGAAAAAGTGGAGAAAGATGGAGTTTTAATAACAGCATTTTTAGGAATGGAATACAGTAAGCATTGCAGATGGTTAACTTAGACGTGAAGAGGAAATTAACATTATTTTTCAATCTAGCACTTCTGGAGACCCAAGTTGCTTCTTGATTTAAATTGTGATGTCCCTTTTAAAAAACGTAAAAGAGCAATACATTTTAACTGTGAAATAATCCTAAGTCAAAATATTAACAAAACCTCTTGCCCACATTTCTTAGGTGATTCAATTTAACCACTTTGTATATTCCTTCCTCAATTACCTCCAACCTCCTCTAAACAAATATGATCACACAACCAGGCAT
Organism: Tapirus indicus; assembly: GCA_031878705.1. Taxonomy (NCBI): domain Eukaryota; kingdom Metazoa; phylum Chordata; class Mammalia; order Perissodactyla; family Tapiridae; genus Tapirus; species Tapirus indicus. The sequence continues at coordinate 10,368,019 of CM062930.1, read as the reverse complement.
GCATTTTATATGTCACTCTGCAACTCACTCTTCTCACTAACAATCACAGACAGCCCTCCAGGTTAAGAGATACAGGTCCTACTTATTCTTTCTACCAGCTGCATAATTTCCCATAGTATTGAATGTTTATTTAATTCAACATTTTCCCTACTGATTCATTGATAAGTACAAATCACTGACTTTCTTGATAAGGAGTCATCAGGAAAAATGGTTAAGCATTTTGCTGCTTCACAAACAAGACTGCACTAACCATCCTTATGCAATATCAGTATTTATTGGGCTTTCATATCTATAAATAGATTCTCAGACCTGGTGTTGCTAGGGCAAAGGACAGGTTTGTGTGCTTTCAGTTTTAGAAAATATTAAGAGATTACCTTCAAAATGTTATAGTAAACCATTTGCCTTCCAGCAAGGTAGGAAAGAGTTTCTTGTCCTAAATCCGTACATCACCAGATGTAATCAAACAATCAAACTCTTGCTTATCTGTTCATATGTGTATTGATCAGTTAGATTTATTTTCTTTTTAAAACAATTTTTCTGTTCATAAGCTTGCCAGTTTTCTATGGTGGCGTTTTGTCTTTCTTATCAGTTTTTGGAGTTCTTGATATTAAGGACATTAATCCTTGTCTGCTATATGAATTGCATATATTTTTTCCCTGTGAATAGTTTGATTTTTAACTTTGGCAGCATTAGCTCTATCAGCACTTTAAATTTTATTCGGTCACATATGCCTATCCTTATCTTTATGATTTTTTTCTTTACCTTTTTCATACAAAATAGGACTTTAGAAGGATTATCATCAAGTGTTCATATCCAGGAACATATTACGTTTTTCTATTTATTTGGACTATATTCTTTATAAAAATTTCCCCCATGAAGATGTTATTCTTTGTGAAATTTACTTCTTGAAATTTAATATTCGAGTCGCTAATGTTAATGCATTTTTTACCTTATTTATTTATTTATAACTGTTTCTACCTAGTTAGTTCCAGCAGAGAGATAAACTATTGATTTATCTATTTTGATTTGCTATACTCACCTTACTAGATTCTTCTATTAATTATAATATTTTTAATAAAGTCTCCTGGGCTTTATAGAAATATGCACATTTCATCTGCAAATGAAGGTAAGATGTTTTTCAAGATTTATTTTGGGGTTAAGTGTATTAATTCATTAGCTATAATGGAACAGCTGTTAGTAATATACCAAATAATGAAGTGGTAATAAGAGGAAGCCATAATTTGCTCCTTATTTTCAAAGAAAGTTTTTCAGCATTCATATATAGTGATTACAGTGAGTTTGAGTAATTAATTTCTACCATGTTTAAGGACTTTCCTTCTCATCCTATTCTACTTACAGGATTTTAGCCTTCAATTCAATGAGGCAATGAAACATGTCATAAGAGCCCTTGATGTTGACTATTTGTATATTCCTGGAATAAAATCCTAGATGGTAATGCCAACCTGCTGGATTTTTATCGTATAACATTTTATTTATAATTTTTGTAGCTACTATCATATATCAAATTGGTCTATAATTTTACTTGTACTATCATTATCAGGTTCAAGTTAAGCTTATGCTAGTTTATCAAACTTACTGTGGAGTTTTCCATCTTTTGTACAATCTGTAATTTCTTGAATAAAGCAAGAATTATCTCATCTTTGAAAGCAGGTAAACTGCAGCAAAAAAACCACATGGGCCCAGTCCTTTACATAATGGTAGGTCAAAGCTTTCCAATGTTCTTCTGGTCAGGTTTCATACTCATCCATCAACTTGGTACTTTATACTTTGCCAGGGAATCATCAATTTCCTCTAGATTTTCAAGACCTGCACTTAGAATTCACTTTTCCAGAAAGGGTTGGTTCACCAGGAGGCTTGGAGTATCTTACAAATTTGGCACCTCTTTAAATCAATTTCCTGGCTGATGTTTCTTAGACCCTGAAAGTAATGTGACCTGGAACTCCAATCCCAAGTGAAGGATGACTTGTGTTTACACATTTTCAGTAAAGCTTACTCTTTTTCTGTCCATCTGGAGTCAAGGTCAAGACTGAAGGTTTCCTCATCACTTACTTCCGAGGGATGGACTTTTTCCTTCTTTCACTGAGGTACAGACCTCATGTGTCCTGCCTGATGTCATGTGGGGGTCCCTGTTCTGACTCTTCACTTTGCACAGCCTCTTCTTCTGTCCTGGGTATAGCTCTTGAAATTGCAAGTTCTAGGTGACAAGGATATGCAAATGCCTTCAGGGCAGCCACTGGCTTTAGTGGCCATCTAGCATTCTGCACTCACATCACACTTAATTTTCGTCCTTGAGAATATTGCTTAATTTTTTGCCCATTCTGCTAAGCATTTAAAGTGTTTTTAACATTTTAGATTCCACTCTTAGTTGTTTTGTAGAGAGATGATTTTCAGCCACCTGTTAGAACCACCTTGAAGCTGTTTCCTGTAAACAATATACTATTTGATTTTGTGTTTAAACATAATCGGATTTTCTATGTCTTTTGATAGGAAAATTCAACCTGCTCATGTTTAATGTACCAAAGTTATACTTGGTCTTATGTTTCCTGTTTATTGTACATCATTGCTATTTCATCTTTTAACCTTCTCTTGTCTTTTCCGTCTTGGTCAAATTATTGTCTATTTCTTTTCTCACCTTGTTAATTTGGACATGCTATTCTGTTTTTCTAATCCCCTAGTTTAATTCCCAACTGTCATAAATCAACCTATACTTTTCCATTATTGCATCAGAATTGAATAATTGTAAACTCCTCTCCCACACAGATTTGCTTGCTCACTCATCCCTCACACCCCTGCCACCCTACAGATTCCATAGCATCCTTCTACCACCCCACTCCCCATTGATATCACTTCTCTTCCTAAATCCTGTTTTTGCTGAGATCGTTCACAATTTTAATTCTAGTTTCTTGAACTGTAATTATCTCTTTTTTTTCAAGGATCCTTATTTGACCTTTTATTATCATCTTCCATTTAGATCCAATACCCAACACTTTTCTCTCCTTTTCATCTTCTCTTACCTAGTCCTGTGGATGGTGATGTACTTGTCTCATGATTAGCATAACTATTAGCATAGTTTCCTCAAATAAATATCACAGGTTCTATACTCTTAATCCTTTCCTATCTCAAAGGCATTTTTAACACTGACATGAATATTTTGGCTGCATACAGATTCTCGAGTTGCGGTTCTTTTCTCTCACAGGTCTATATATATATATTGGTTCACTGCTTTTACTTTCCAATATCAGAGATGAGTCATCCAATGCACAATATATTTATCTTGCTTTTGCAGGTTATTTAAGCCTGTTCAGAGGCTTAAAAAGGTTTTTTTTTCTTTATGCTGGCAAGGAAGGTGGCCAGGACATGCCTAGGAATGTATCTTTTTTCTTAATCTCCCTGAGATTTAGTGAGCCCTTTCAGTCTACAGATTTATGCTCTTCCTCGGTTTAGGAAAATTGTCTTCTCTCATTTATTATTACTCTTCTATCTGTTCCCTTTTTCGTTCAGGGGCTCCTATGATTCACATCTGAGTGGTCAGTCTCTTGCTTTTCCCTCACGATTTCTACCATTTCTTTTAGTTATTTTTTTCCACTTGACCTCTCATATTAATAATTAGCTCTCAACAACGACTGTACCCTTTTTCAGCTCATCTTTTGAAAATTTAGTCAAAGTTCAGAAGGTTTGTTTTGTGCCCTAATTATCTGTCCTTGAGATGTTAAAAAAAATCTACTTCCATCAATTCTACTTGATCAGGAAACTGCTGTACTAGAAGTTCTTCTTGGATTTCCGAGTTCCATCCTCAGTTTCTGAGTCCCTTTGTGTGAGAATATTTTTCTTTGCTTGCTCATGGCTATTATCTTATATGTTTTTGCTTGTTTATTTGTCTTTTATGCTCTCTTTAGCAGTGGCAAATGAAGGGTAGTAGAAGGCACAGTGATTTTTGTGGTAAATGACCTAAAAACCCACGGCCCCTTTCCTGGGTATCAACAAGAGTCAATTCCTCTCTAGCCCCGGCTTCTCAGTCCAGGCCTTGCAACGATATGGGGGAAGTCCTCTGGACACCTTGGTGGATCTGTGGAGAAACAGAAACTCAGACGTGTCTGTCCTGAAGGTCCCACCTACAGCCTGACCTGGCTGTCACATTAGCAGAGGGAGCAGCGACGGGCAACCACACCTCCATCTCTCAGTTCACCTGTATATTCAGACTTTCATTCCAAAGGAAGGAATGTAATCCCTCTCAAAGTGGCCATTTTTTTTTAAGTAAGGAACTACTAATAAATGCCTGAAATATATACAAATAGATTGTCTAATTATATATAAATACAATTAATCACTTTACCAACTTTGCATTTGCTATCAAAAAGACAGATGGAACGATCTGTTTAAACAATTGTAGTACATTATAAAATATGCAGCTGGATCCATTTGCATTATTATTTGCTTGGTGGGAAAAATATATGTTTTCCCAAGACACTAAAAGGCACCAAAAAACCATTTAGCAAACTACTATGTGATTATATATAAATACTCATATTCCCACTGGTTTTCCTACTAGAATTCTGGATTCCAGTACTCCTGGGATCAAATACCTCGTTTTTAACATAATTTGTTAATTGTTACAAGCTAACACTCTAAGAAACAATAATAATCCCAAAGTGATAAAATTTTATTGAAAAATATTATACATAAAAAATGTCTAATTTACTTATAACTATGGGTTCTCCTCTTGTAGGTGAGAGCTATGTCAGGAGTTAAGGGATTTGGGAAATGAGATTAAGTGATCTTCAGTTATTTTAGTGTAGTTAGAAGGTTTAACGTAGAATATCAATTCAGAGGAATACAACAGTTCAGAAGAATCAGGATAGAAGGCGTGAAGGGGCAGCTCCAGCCTGTGTCAGGTAAGTCAACCTTGACAGTAGCTGGACAGGGAGGAACTTGCCAGGGTCGTGCTGCTGGTGGTGTAAAAGGGACAAGACCACTGGGCGGCCTGGAGAACCAAATTACCGGGAAGGACGCGCCAATAACTTCACCTGCGCATACGTCCAATCTGCCGATCCCAAGCAGTCAGCAGTGCAACCGGTGGGAGCCCTGGCCTTTCTTCACTCTGCTGCCCCCACGTCAAGAAAAAACAGTATCCTTGGAGTACGTTACACTAGTTGTGAGCGTTTACAAGTTGAAACTCATCTTTTTAAAAGTGAAGGCAAGATTTGTAAAAGTATAATAAACTTTCTGTAAATATTTTTGTCACATTACTTGAGAAAACTTGGAAACAATACATGAAAAAAACAATATATTTCTTTCTTCTTACAATTTCCCTAAATCAGCATTTTCCAACCTTTTTTTAACCACCACCCCCAGGAGTCTTTTTAGATATTTTGTTCCTAATCACCACAACAGATGGAATTGCTAATACTACAGATATGTAATATATCTGTTTATATACTCCACATATCTATCTCTGCTTTATACACAGGAAGAGGAAGTTTTTTTGCCTCTCCAAGTACCAATTTTTACCCCCTTAGAGGTGTTTTCACCCCTGTTGAGAATGCATGCTCTACAGATATATCAGGTTTGATGTCACTACAGCAGAGTTTAATATTTTCAGGAACACAGGTTACATAGTTCTTTAAAGACCACATTTTATTATTTATTTTCCAAATTTTCATTTTATAATAATGCATATGCCATTTAATATATATTATGGCAAACTCCCTTGTCCTCAAGAAAGTTACCAATAATGAAATGCAGATTTAAAAATTAAAGGAGTATTGTTCTAAGAAACAGTATTATATTTATTCTCAGGACAGCACATAACTTGTGAAAAGATTTTTTTTTAGAGTGAAAAGGACAAGAAATTGGTTTAAAATGCTTGTTTTCCAAAAGAACTTGTCACTGGATTTGTGAGGCCAGCAGGTAAAACAACAAGATGATTGTCAAATTTTTTTCTGAAGCTAAGGAGAAAAATAACTGAAAATGACACGCTTAATATAAATCGAACAATGGAAATTGTCCTGCCCTTTTAATTCAATGAATAAATGTATGAGCATTCATAGGTGACAAATTGTAAATGATCTGATTGTGCCATGCAGGTCTGAGAAGATGAAATGGTAGAGATACTGCCCAGTGTGGAAAGATATTTGAAATATATTATCCAAGATTTGTGCTGCAGTCTCTCATAATTTCAAAGAACATAATGGATATTTATGAGAAAATGAATGCATATTTATTACAAAAGAAGATTACAGGACAAAACTCATAAGAAACTCAATTCAGGTAATCCTATTCTCCTAAATGAAATTCAGATTAAATAACACCAAAATAAATGATTATCTGCATCATTCTAGAGGCTTCTGTAGGCTTCTTCTCTTAGTCTATAGTGTACCTTCAGTATTCTATACAGTTAAAGAGCAAACTTTTGAGATGGATCACTGAATAGTTGAAAATGTCATTATTGAATTATTTTTCACCTAACAAGATACTGCCCAAATCCTTCAAGAAAATACGAAAAAAGTTATTGTCAGAAGAAACTTATTTGATTAAAGTTCCCCAGAAAATGAAATTAAATTTAGTGATAATATGAAAGACTGCTGCTGTGGCAAGATGAGTTACTTTCTTAATTTGGTCATTTCTTGTGATTAATGAGCTGAAATATGAGTGTCAGATTTTGGTGGAACTAAAATAAATAGCTCTTTCACTTAATTTCATTTTAACAAATATCATAAAGCCAAATGGCTTCAGAGGAACACAGAAATTACTTTTCTAGAAAAGATGACTTTGTGCAAGATGGCAAAATGAGTCCATGCTTTATGAAAACCCTCTGCTGCAAACACAGCAATCATGGAAAAACAGGAAACCCGAGAGACATCCTGGAGTTCTAAAGGAGGAAAACCTCTCTCTTGACCAGAAATGCAACAGAGACACATGCTGTTAGAACTGCCTGCTTCATTGTTCTCTCTCTCCTGTCAACTTGTGAGTTTCTTCAAAGAGGAATTTTGTTAAAATTCTTAATCTTCTGTGTATAATACTGTGCTGATAAACTTCTGTTAAATGTACAGTCTAATGGATATACAGATATATATTTTTATATAACAATAGAAAAGTCTTGTTCGAATTTTATTTACTAAGAAAATGAGAATATACATTTTAAAATATAATTATGTCCCTCATAAAAATGTGATTTTTATGTATGATATTAATAACAATGTATTATCTTAGATGAAAATGAAAACTCTTACAGAATAAGGTAAATCTTTACCTTTTTATGTTTATGCATAGCCTAGAAAAACAAAGAAAAGTTTTCCCTGTTTTTTAACTAATTCTAAATTTAGGTTAATTAATCCAAAGTAACAAAACAAGTCCCCAACTTCACAACAGAAGCTAAGCAGCTTAATTTATGCTTAAAGGCTGTTTTTTAGACTGCAAGTTGACACCTAATAGGTAGAGTGGTTTATTTTGGATTTTTGAAATAATTTATTCTGGAATATGTGGGAACTCAAGAAATTACTTTTCTAAAAGCACATGGCCTTTTGTGATCTATTTTAAAAATAAACTTTCCAAAATATTACATAAAGCTATTGCCTTAAATACTGTATCATTATAGTATTATTATAGCCATTTTGAGGATTAAATGAGATAACGAATTCCTTTAAAGCACTCGGCAATAGAATAGAACCTCCAAAATAATGGTAGCTATTATTGTTGTTATTGTTAAGATATCTGAATTTAACACACGAGGATATTAGTTGACGTACTCTGTGTTTCTGTAGCTTAAACCAAGTTCGAGCTCACAGTTTATTTTTTAAATAAAGTTTTACTGAAACACAACCATTCTGAGACCACACTCACTTTTGCACAATGGTAGAGTTGAGTAATTGAGACAGGAGCGTGTGGCCAAAAAAGCCTAAAGTGTTTATGATCTGGCTCTTCAAGAAAAAGTTTGCTGACTGCTGACTTAAACTCAACCCATCTTTATAAACTTTTTAAAAAGAGAAAATTTTAATTTGATTAAAATGACTTATCCACACTCTTTTGAAACAAACCACTTCGACTCATGTACAAGTTTCTGATACAAAGAGAAGTGATACTTCAAGTAATCTGAATAAAGACCAAACATGCTTTGGGAAACTCAGATACCCAAAAGCAATCAATAGAAGTGGAACAAATTCTGAATGTTCCAGTAGTTCAGCAACAAAGTGTTGTCTATACGGTTGTTTAAGTAAACTAAACCTCCATTACTAGTTTATTAAAACCAAATTTACTTCCAGTGGCATGGGAAGGGGGCAACAATTAGTAGACAGATAATACATACTAGATACTGCTATACAATCTTCTCTCCTTTTTTTGATTTTGTTTTTTTATAATGCTGTATACAAAAAAGAAAAAAATGACAAGGATTTATCAACTCCCCCTGGGCTCTACCAATGCACTTAAATAGTAATTAGTGAACTCTACAATATTAAATTTGAAATTTCATACAGTATAATGACAAATCAACTAACACACATACACACATTAGGAAAGAGATCAATTTTGTATGTGAAAAAATTAGGTAAAATTTACTGGAGGATTCTGTTCTGTTCTTCTGTTCCCAGTGGATGGACTATGTATTTATTCTACAGGACTGATATAGTATGACCAAGTACTCACCCTGGGCTGGGCTACAAAAGAAATGTTAGTGTAGTTTCTAATAGCCAGGACTCCCTCAGGAGCAGATACAGATGGCTCCTCCCAGAGAGATGGCACAATCTCAATCACATGTAGCTATTTCTGTTTTTACTCCCAGGCATTTTTTCATCAGCCGTTTAACCTCTGGTTCTAATGCTATTGTAGAACTCTTCTACCTCACCTATCTTCCCACTTCATTCTACCCAGAGACTTTAACTAACCTTTGAGTCTCTTGTTCCATGTTAAGTAATTTCTTCTACATTCTCAGTCTCCGCTCACAGAATCTGCTTCCTATGTCCTTTCCTCAAATGGTTCTGTCCCAAATGCGTAACTTCCCCCCCAGTGGATGGTCCATGTAGGATAATACGTGGATGAGGAAGAGATGCCCCATCTGTTACTCCTCAACGCCCCTTTGAGATGTACTCCATCAGGTTAAAACATCCTCTTACACTACTCTCTCTGTGGCTGCCCTCTATTAATTTCTCCATCTGTCACTCTTACATGCCCTGCCTTACTCCTTTCCCCAAGAACCAGCCTCACGCTGAACGACTTCAATGTCATTGTGAAGATTCAGCCAACACCTTTGCTTGATGGTTCCTTGACATTTTTGTCTTGACTCCATTGTGTTTAAGCTACCCACATCCATAAAACACCCTAGATTTTGTATTTAGTTACCCAGAATTATTCTGAAATTCTAAATCCTACATCCCATTCTCTGATCACAACCTTACCTTCTAGCTTTTGTCACTTCAGCCATACCTGTTCTCTGACCATTTGGAGACCTTTGATCCTTCACTTTGCTCTTTCACTCTCCTCTTATTTGCACTTCTTTTCATATCCAGCTGAGACCACAGGGTCATCAATTCAACTCCTTTTCCACATTCCCTGAGCCCTTGCCTCAGCTCCATGAGCCAGAAAAAGCTCTAAAGCTGAATTGGTCTAAATGTTGCCTTTCTCCCCTTTATGCAAGGCCTAAAAGAGTCACAGACCTGTCTAAACTGGTATCACTATAAACTTATAGTCTCAAAATTCAGCTGGATCTTCAGCACTGCATTTGCTGTATCTTTAATTAGCTATTTTGCATTCTCCACAGTAACCATTTCCTCTCTCCTTTCTCCACAAGCTTCCCACTTAATTGTCCCATCACCGCGCTAGATGTAGATCTTGCTCCCTACTTCATAGCAGAGAGGGAGGTCACCTGATGGGGATTCCTTCAACGTCTGATCCCTGCATCGGAAGTTCACCCGCAAATATTATTATTGGTCCACGTTTCCCTCTGCTTTTAACGACTATCCATTCTTTGTGTGCTGGATTTGCAGCAACGTTTATACCCATTTTTCAGGTGTTGGGCTGGATATAATTTCTGCATGAGCCCTTGTCATTGGTTCTCCACAACATAAAAAACTTGTTATTGTTTACTGTCTATATTTCTTGCTAAACTGTAAGCTCTACATACCACACAGCAATTAGGCAGCATCCCCTCACACAGACTCTACTCCAGGGAAACTTTAGTACTAATGATATTTTGTTACAGGAAACAAACTTCCATGAAGAGTGGAATTCATAAGTGACTCTTTAAAAGTTTCTTGATACCCACACAGATGTTTAGATTCAATAGGTGTATGCCATCCATTCCTTTTCTGAAAAGTTTATGTGTGGGTGGATTGAATTTTTATTAACCAAATCCATTTTTCAATGCACTGGGAGAAGTCTGTGTATGTAAGAAAACTCAACTATATGGCAAATTGACTTTTTATGTGAAAAATGCTTTTGTAATAAAAATAATCAAATTGCAATTTTTCTGCTTTTTAAGTTTACTTTTTCATATACTGGATTTCTTGGAGTGTACACAGCTCTACATATATACCTCACTTACATGATGAATGGGTGTCTAAAGAATTATATGTCAATCAATTTTTCCATAAACACACAACCACTGAATGCTGAGATATATTTTAGAAATAATTTTTCATAATGAAAAAAACAGTGATCTCTGGAAATCATTAAAAAATATTTAAAAATTGATTAACAAAGTTACTCAACTAATAAGAAGTACGATTCCAAACTCCAGTACGGTAATGGAGGGTGCTAGAAGATGCTTATTTAATAACTAAACCGACCCGTTCCTGACTTGACATCTTTCGGGCAGATTGTCACACCTCAGTTTCTAGGACAGACATTACTATGCTATCTCTTTCAGTTTCCCTCCAGCCCCCTCCTTGGTATTACTGAGCTGACTTGCTTACTTCCAGTCTTCTGAATCTGCGCTCACTTACACTTAGTAGGAAACAGACTAACGCAACACGAAAAAGCGAGAGAAAAGGAGAGGTGGACAGGAAAACAGCAAGATGGCAAGAGGAACACCCAGGCAGAGGATTTCCTTGGCAACAGGACACACTCCAGGAACGATCAGCCAAGCCCACGGTGAGAGGAAATGAATCAGGCAACACAGTGACCAAAGGCAAAGTCAAGTAATTAATGAACTGAAATTAATTTTCACACTTATAAAAGGCACTTTTACCTTGAAACGTGAGCTTCTTACCTCTGCAAGATAGAACTCGTCATACTGCCTTCGGAAGCTTTCTCCCTTGTGGTAGTTGCTGGCAGCGACAATCACATCCACGGTCACCATGCTCAGGATGAACATGTGGAAAACCGATGAGCGCATCATTTGCTGAGGAGGCAAAACAGATGAACTCTTAACGAAGAAATGAACCTTAGGATTAAATGTAATTGGTGTGCTTAGACCTTGATCTGCGACACCTTTGTGATGTGCTGCTGTGCAAACCAGTGTTTCTAAGATAACTCGATGAATGTCAGTGACGGCTGAATAGTATGAGCAAGGGGATATTTTTCTACAGGCAGCTAAAAGCGACTGGGGAGACAGTCTCAGAGACTTTTGGTTAGAAATGGAAAATACATTTCATTTAACTTACGTATAGCTCGTATCTTCATTTTCACTGGTTACTTAGGTGGTTTTTATCCTTAATACTGACCGTGTGGAGAAACGATTTTTAAAAAGCTGATACCACAAAACTGCTTTCTTCTATTAAGAGAGAAAACTACTGCAGATGAAGATATTTTAGAGATGATTAGAAAAATGGGAGAAACCTAAGATCTATTTATTTTTTACTTTATTCCACAAATTATTTTTTAAACCACTTTATTAGGGTATGACTGGCATAAAAAAAGCTGTACATATTGAATGATACAACTCAATGAGTTTGGGGATAAGTATGCATCTATGAAACCATTACCACCACCAAGGCCACGGACATATCCATTATCTCCCAAGTTTCCTCTGGCCTCCGTTATTATTATTATTTTTTGTGGTAAGAAGACTTAACATAAGATCTAGCCTCTTAGCAAATTTTAAGTACACAATACAGTATTGTTAACTATAGGCACTATGCTTTATAGCAGATCTCCAGAACTTATTTATCTTACATAACTGAAACTTTGTACCCGTTGCATAAATAATTCACTTAGAATTATACTACAACCAATTAAAACCAATGTCTATATTTATATTTACTATGTGCCTGGAGCTGTCATAGGCGCTTTACATAAACTAACTCATTTAATGTCGTAATAGCCCTGGGAAGTTACTCTAATTTTATAGAGAAGGAAACTGAGACTCAGAGAAGTTAAATAACTTTTCCACTGTCACACAGTACTGAGGTGTAACCATAGTCTGGTCCAAGTCTACTGCCTACACTGAGGTCAAATAATTAGGCATTCAAAAATAATGACTATTATTATACCCACTACTATGTATTGAATGCTTTCTATGTTCCAGGCCATACTGTAAATATGTTATTTATTTTATCTCTTTTGGTCTCTACCATAGCCCTATATGGTGGAATATATTACTCCGTTTTCCCAGTGAGTTCAGAGAAATTAAGTCATTTGTCCAAGGTCACACAGCAAATACACCACAGAGCCAGGCTCTGCACCCAAGTCTGTTGAAAGTCCCTTCTGGACCCAACTGTCCACGGTGGGGTAGAGAATATATGAAAGGAGAGAGTAAAGGATGGGCAGCAGAAGCAGGAGAGAGAAGCTGACCTATGGAAAGTGGCTGAGCATATGACAAGAAACCACTGGGTCACACCCCATGGCACCAACTGCCCAGGGACTAGCACCACCATGCAACCCCTTCCTGAGGCCTTGCTTCTCGGTACTTACAGACACAATCCTTACCATTTGATCTGACCTGAGAACTCTTCAGTCTTTGCAACTAAAAGAACCTAACTACAGCAGAACCTGAGAATGGGAGTAGAGACCAGGCCTGCCTCTGAGCGCTGTGCTCTCTCTGCATGCACATAGGTGACTTCACCCGGCTTCCTTACCCTGCAATCGGCATTAACAGCACGGGCTCTAAGTCAGGGGGTGTGGAGCTGAAACAGCACGGGCTCTAAGTCCGGGGGTGTGGAGCTGAAACGCCACCACTTATGAGCTCGGTGGCTCTGGGCAAGTTACTTAAACCTCTCTGTGCCTCAGTCTTCCCATCAGTAAAGCGAGGATAACAACGGCAACTCCAAAGGTTATCAATTTTAAATGAGTAAATATTTGTAAAGATCTTAGAACAGGGTTTGCTTATTATAAATGTTCTATAAAGATTTGCAGTAAAGATAAATGCAATTCTGTGTATCAGGTATTTGGCTGTTCAGGAATGAGACATTAACCGCCCAAGGTCAAAGAATTAATTATGTTGTATACTCGACTGAGTCCAGAACCAAGCGAGATAAATAAAAGTGATAAGGTCTAATAATTTGAGAGATGTCAGAGCCATTGGAAAAGCAGATATTCAGTAAAGTTTCATGTCACCAAGGCTATCGATGCATTCTTACATCCATCTGCCTTGGACTTTATTTTATAGGTAATAGAAAATCAAATTCCAGAACTGCCAATCAACGTATTTAAATACACATCAATTTACTTGCAGGAACTACTGACCTTCATAACATAGATAAGCAAATCCCTAGGCAAGTTTCTATTCTCATTAGAATTTTTATTGTTATTTAGTCTTTCTCACATTGTGAGAGTTAAATTCCATAACTATTATTCCTTTTCTATACTCTTTTCAACATAATGTTCTATTAAAAACATTTCAACTGATTTCCACTTTATCTGCATGACAGAAAAGCCACAACTTTCTCTTTCTATTTTCCTTAGCTGTGAATTTATGTCTTAAGTAAACTGTTATTACTGAAAGGTCCAAACAAAGCTTTTAGCCACGGTTGTCAAAAAACTTTTAAATTGGTTTTATAACTGTCACAGCTTCACTTTGGTACTGTCATTATAATTAGGTTGCTTTTTGTCTGCGTGTCTACGTGTCCCTGTTGGTACAGAGTCACTAAAATAATTACTTACAATGAATTTTGATACACTATAATCACCACTGCTTAGCTGGCTTTCTCCAAAGTAATCACTTTCAAATATTAAATAAGAATTAAGGTGATCAGTATGTGCAGTTGCTACATTTAAATATTTAAACTAGTAACTCTAGTTTTAAAGTTAGAGCTAGTGACACGGACTACTTCAACTCAATTCAATGCAACCAATGCTTGAAATTGGCTATTGGCTTCTGTAACGTAGAGGGCTGGCAACATTGCATTTAGACTCATGCTTACACCTCTAGGCAGTCCAAATTTATACCCTTCAATTTTTTATTTTCTTATAAAAATTAATGTAAGGGAAAGTGTTAAAGTTGAGTCAGTGCTCAACAAAGTGCAATACAAAATATTATATAACAAGATTTTCACAATTGTATTATTCAATATGGATGTAGACTATATATTAGATATAAACATACATACATACATACATACAATGTGTATGTATGTGTATATATATTCATATACATGTGTATATATCTATATATTTATATAGATATTTAATATAAGACTCCAGATCCTGCATATGCATTCAGTTTTTTAAAATTCCCTTCCATTGTAATGTCATTTTGGTTTATATTTTTTAAAAATCAGATGTTTTACATATATTTGTAGTTTGGCTTTGATCCAAGAACCACTGATTTTGTATGTGACAGCTGGAATTACCAAAATATGAAGAAGAGACTATAACAGAATCACCCCCAAGGCAGCCATATCTGTCAGGAGCCTTGCTACTCAAAGAGTGGTCCCTGGACAGCAGCTTCATGGGAGTGTATTAGAAATGCAGGATCACAGGGTCTATCCCGACCTACTAAATCAGAATCTGCATTTTTCACAAGGTCCCCGATGATTAATGTGCATATTAAAGTTTGAGAGGCTCAGTCATAGGACACTCCAGGTTAAACTGTGTGACCTATAACATTTTTTACAAATTCACAATTACATGATTCTAAAAGTCTCTAATCACTGAATAGATTATAAAAATACTGGCTAGAATATTATGATAATACATTAGGATACACCATCACAAAAATGGATGCCTACCTCCTCCCCTCTCCAACTCCAAGTCAAAAATCAACCAAACCAGTTTGGCTTCATAAAGACAAAAGTATGTGTTGCTTTTTCAACCATTGGGAGAGCATTACTAAGACACCATCACAGACTCTTCTACAAAGGCTAAGAATGCAGGTGGCTTCTAGATTCTGGAAGAGGTAAGGAAACAGTTTCTTCCCTAGAATCTCCAGAAGTAATGCAGTCTTGCTGACACTTTGATTTTAGTCCAGTGAAACCCATTTTGGACGTCTGACCTCTAGAACTACAAATAATAAATTTCTGTTGTATTAAGTCACTAAGATTGTGGTAATTTGTTACTGCAGCAATAGGAAACTAATACAAGCACTGTTCATGATTTTCAGATACGCCAGCTCATATCATCTCCCATGAAACATGACCATATACAAGTGGCCAGTGCTACAAAATTCCACCCAACCCAAGGGTTCCACCCAAGGCCCCTTGCCAGCAGGGGTCTCTGTAAGATTTATTACTACAAATGTAAACTCATTATACCAACCAAGGTTTTCATCTTACTGGTTTCAGAACGTGTAATGAGACAGTGGGTCTGGAGCAATGATACTGAGTCCAAATTCAAGCAGAAGAACAAGAAAGGTCACTTTTCTTTACATTAGTTCGGAGTCCTACCATGAAAGGAATGTTCTCAAGAGACTGTGAACTCTACATCAGACATGGACAGGGATCCTCACCCAATTCACATTGACACCAAGAGGTATTACCAAAATAAGAGCTAATATTTGAGTGCCTGGTTTGTGCCAATCTTCATTCCAAGCATACTGCACACTGATGTAAAAATTTCATTTAATCTTCAACAACCTGTGAGATGGGTGCTTTTGTTATCTCCTTTCACATGTGGAGAAACAGAGAGGGATAAGAAGATTTCCAAGCTTACAGAGTTTTTCTAACTTTCTGTAGTCTCAGATATTTTGAGTCCAAAGCTCTCTTGCCTTCCATCTGGCAGTCAAAACGCATCTGACTGCTCTGCATATTAAAGAGGAATGAGAAGCAGGTCCCTCACCAAGTGTTTGTGATTAAACAGAAGGTATAAGTTTGTGAACCTTATATTTGAAAGCTGAAGACGATCTGTTCCTTACAGAAGGGTGTAAGATTGCCACGGTGTCAAAGAATGTCAGTTTTGAAGACAGGCTGAGCTGAGTTCAAATCTTGACTCTGCACAATTTAACCTCTCTGTGACTCAGTTTTCTCGTATGGGAAATGGGTGTGATAACATCTACATCTCTACTTTGTAATGTGAATATAAATGAGACTATTTAGTATAGAGTCTAAATAGTATGGAGTCTAAATAGTGTAGATACCATAGCAGGCATCTTGCACTCCTCAGTTCATAACTATTACTGTATTTGGAAAACACTCCAAGCATTTAAAGGTAGAGATACAATCAGTTGCTTATGGGGAAGGTAAGCAGGTATAACATGAGAAATCAAGTGGAAGAGATAACTTATCTTGAGAGGGACCATTAAAATTTACAGACTTTCAAAAAGGTCTTAAACTATCTCATTTTTAGTGGTACGAATGCTTAAGTCCTTCATAGGACTATTGATATGTTCAGTAATTTTTCCTATAAAGATTCTGAAGACTCTGCAGGCAAACATCCAACACATCAAAATTGTGGCCTTGGAGCCTTAATAAGGATAAATTAGGATAATGAATAGTGTAGCTCAGAAATCAAATCTTTCTTTAAATTGCTGCTTGAGCGAATAAAATATCCTACCTTGGTAAACAAATTTAATGCACTGAACATTGTATCAGCCATGTGTTTTAATTAGATTTCAAAATAAACATATTTGGAGAACAATGCAATTACAAGATGAAAATCTCAGAAACCATCTTGCATAGGAGCCACGAACGCAAGAACAAGAACATAGTGTAAAAGACCAAGTGCATAAAACCTAAAATAAATCGCCCATTTGCAAGTGGTGCATCTTTCACTTCCCTTATTTAGAACACATCTGGATATTCGGTACTTCTATAATCAATATACAAAATAATTCTGTCCAATATAAAGAAGTCGTGTTAAAAAGGAAATATATTTATATCAATACTGAAAACAGAACCAATGGAAGTCCTTACAAACTCTGCTTTCCCATCTGCCTGCCCCCGCATGTCCTCGGAGAGCGAGAGGATAATGGAAATCCACAAGTGACTTCCCACAAAGGCACTGAGAGTCTATTACACCCGTGAAAACCCTACCCGCTGTCAAGTGCTGACTGGTTTGCTCTCTTTCCTGGACAGTAAGCTGGGTAAGGGAATGTGGAAGTGAACTGTAGGAAGAGGAAGAGGGGTTTAGTAAGACACTTGCATCTCTTGGCCACAGCGTGAGTATATCTTTTACTCTATTCTGTAAGAGTAAGGCTAGATGTTAAACCATAAATTGCCACACAAATATTTATTACTGTTATTAATATTTTTCAATCTCCAACTCCTGATTCTACAACACAAACTAGATTTTAATGAGAAGTACATGCCTGGTGGAAAAGAAACGACTTTCAGAAGGACTGATTATTATACTAAGCCAGTGACTTATAAATTTCCCTTAGCCTGTGTGGCAGAGCTGAAATTGCCTGAAATTGAACCCACCTCCCTGTATCCACAGCCTTGGCAGTGCCCTCCCACTGTGACTCTGGACTTAGCCACATGACTTGCTTTGGTCAGTGAGACAATAGCAAAGGTGATGTAAGCAGAGACCTGGAAAATACTTGTGAGCTGTGAGTTGTGAGTTACTCTTGCAGATTTTGGAACCCTGAGCCACCACATTAACACTCCAGGCTGGCTTGTGGCATGGTAGTCATGGGCCCCGTCATCGTCATCCTCTTTCCCCCAACGGTCAGCCATGCCCCAGAAGCAGAGATGCTAGCTGATGAGCTGGCTGATTATGGTAGCTGACTGCAGACGTAAAAGGGAGCCCAGCCATGATCAGCTAAGATTGCCTCAGACTAGCAGCGTTCTTCAGCTGACCACAAATTCATGAGTGAAAATTAGTATCTGTTTTAAAAGCCACTAAGTTTTAGGGTGGCTTGTTTAGCGAAAGCTAATTAACATACCCACTAAGCCTGTTTCCTCATCCCAGGCACATAGCTAAATGACATTACTCGGCCTGTTAGCATCAAAGTGGGGCAATATGAGTGGTTCTCAACACTGGAATGGAAATGGAAGTGACTTGTCACTTTGGAAGAGGCAATTAAGAAACGGCTTGTCTTCTCCAAACTCTCTCTCTTCCCCTCTATAGTGACCTTGGCAACTATGTGCCTCAGATGAGGTCATCAAAAGATAACAGTTTTTGCAAGAAAATTTTACAATATGTTTATATATATGTATAGGTATATATGTATATGCCATCTCTGCTGGTAGGTGGTGGGGAACACAGTTGGCCTCACCTGTGATGTGCTGGAGCTGCACCTGTAGGCATCTCTCCCCAACTTCATGTTCAGTAACATCACGTTGTTAACTTGAAATTGGCCGTGGTGGGAGCATTTACACCATGGAAATTAGCAATGCTATCAGTCAGGACTCCCCTAGTTCAAGATGGTTGTTAAACATTTGCAATCATACCGCTGCCCCCCACCCAGCTGCCCCGGCTCTCTAGCATCTCCTTGGAGCGGTAATCTGCTGTGGGCTCTTTGAAAACTCCTGCTCATAATGACCCTTGTGGGAAGAGTAGATCATTTAATGGGCTTTCTCAAGCTGCTTACCCTTGTTACTCTAGGCTGGGCTGTGTGTATATATATATATATGTGTGTATATATATATATATACACACATATATATATACGCCATCCCCTTCTGACACTTAGAGACTATTCCTGATCTATAATGCCAGGGCACTCATATAGATAAGATGTCTCACTTAGCAGTTTTTAAAGCACACAAAAAAGCTATTGGAGGCATTGGAAGACTGTCATTAAGACTATAGGGATCTGGATATATCAATTGAAGTAGGAATAATTAAGATGGAGCTTTTTCTATTACCTGTCCTATATAATTGCCTGTCTTGAATTGATTTAAACCATGGTGTATTTTGTTTATGAAAGCTTCAATTAAGGACAATGTGTATTATCCAGAGTGCAATGTCATAACAAATATTCACAATTTAAAATATCTTACAGAAAACTACTTAATATCTCTTTGTTTCCTCATACTTTTATGGATTAGTGGGAGAAAGGAGAAGTAAATGAAGACATTTACAAAAAACTTTCAATTAGCTAAACTATAATTTAAGGATTAAGAAGTCAATGCCCCTACATGAACTTCATTATTGACATTTGAAAAAATAATCAGGAATGAAAATGCTAACATCTTGGCTTTGCAAAAATAAAGTGTTGACCTTGTTGACCTTGCTTACTTTGCTGGACACGGATAATAATAAAAATCAAACTATTAGTCCTTCCACAATGTTTTTCTCTCACATTCCCTCATGTCTGGAAGAAGAGCAGCATAAGAGGGAAATGAAAGCACATTAGTACTATTTTTAGCCTCGTGTTCCTACAGACTTCAGTCTTGAGCTCCTACAATGTTGGACACACAGTAGATTCAATGATAGTTTCTGACATGACTTGATTTTCCCCATGTACTGAATTGGTCATGAAGCATTTTCTGCTTCCTCCTAAGGAAAGTAGCCTCAAGGAGATCTCTTCTATACATTTCTCTATCTCCTGTGTTAAATGAAAGCTGGCTGGACCATGGACTAAGCTCCAGAAGGGCAGCCTCCCCCAAGGTGGCTTGGCAAGGTCTCTAATAAAAGGGATGCCCCAAACTGGATGATGGCCCCAAGACCCTCTCACTCTTGACTCTATTTTTCAGAAGTATTAATGCAAAGTGAGTAAAACAAATTAGAACACCTAAGTCCAAGTAACATAATCTTGTTTCAAACAATATCATCTTCTATTTGCATATTCCAAGAAGCTGCACCATTCAGCGTTGGGCATAACAGGACCCAGAGTGATGGTCGGCCAAAGAGGTCACTGCATGTACTCCAGCAATAAGCCTCTGTCAGCGATGTCACCTGGGCTGTCCCTTCCTCATGATCCTCTGATTCTGACTTATAGCCAAGTATATGTAAAATGCCAGAGTACAGGCACTAAAATTTTCTATTTTTCTCCCTAATGTTCTACCAACAATATGTTACTAGATAGTCTCACCAGATTTTGACAAAGGTGCTTTCTTACTCTTAGTTATCAGTACTGCTGTTTCTATTTTTTCTTTGCCTTCATGAGTACTTTGGTAAGAAGTTAGGATGGGCTACAACGGGGCTGCTACACTGAGGACCCTTAGACATGATGGTTTTAAGATCTTTGAAGACACTTTAATTGATATTCCCATACCTAATTAAAATGTCTATATCCAGAATCACTTTAAATTTACTATTATATGTTTATTTTTGGTATTAAATGGTGGGCAGGTGAACATAAAACTTTTGTTTTAAATTCAAGAGAGAAATTACAAATTTAAAAATGAAATTAAATAGCTCTCTTTTTAAATAAATTGTATATCTAATACAATGCAGGATTTAGGTTTGTTACATTTAATGAATGCAGAAATAAAAACAAATTTTTGAGCTGTATAGTATCTTGAAGTGGGAGACTCATTTTGAGATATTTAAACTGTTCAGGAAGGATAAAAAACAAATTTAAAAGGTTGAAAAAATATACGAGAAGTACATCAAATATGAAATGACTGAAGTTTTTTACTTTGTCCAAACCTTGTCATCAACCTTACAGCATGGAAGGAGTCACGCTGCTCTCCAAACCCTTTGATTGCAGTGATTATGTTGAATTCAGAGAAAATACACAGCAATTTCAAACTCTGGCTGAAGGTTTAAAGAGGGTTACATATTTAACCCCAGAAATCAAGACTTGTAAGAACAATATATCCTTCATTTTTTCCAAAGGTGACAATGCACCAAATATGTGATGGAAACTTATCTCCAAAGACTACATTACAAATGCTTGGCATAAGTTAGTAAATGTCTCCTGATTAATATGAATGTAAATACTGAAGAGTCATAGGACTTATTCAAACTGGAAGATGAAAATATATAATGATATAGGAATTCAGTTTGAGATAATCTGAAATGCAAATAATTTTAAGATGTTCTGAATATTTCTTTCTTCCAACAAGGCTCAAAAATCAAAGACACAAAACCATTTAATCAACAGTAAAATAGATAAATAAATAAAAATAGCACTAATAATTTTATCTTACTTTTTATTATAATAGTCTGGTTTCTATTTTGAATATAATTATTTGAAATACATATATATTATATACTGAATATATAGAGAATACATATATATTTAAATAGGTCTATATGGAATATTTGGAACTGAAGATTTATACAAGGGACTCCTCTCTTTACTTGATTTGGCCATAACTGGTTTCAAGACTACAATAGGTCTTTTTCAATTAACCTTTTAGCTACCTTCTTACACCTTTTGTTTGTGATGTTTTGCCTTTAGCTATTTTATTCTTCCTGTTCTTAATTCTCATTTCAAGTTATTACAGAATATTTTTTTTTATTCCTTTTCTTCCCCTAAAACTTTTCCTCCAAGCCAGCTGTTTTATGTTCTGCTGTTAGAAATTGAAGATGAGTGTGTGCGCACACACATACTTCGGGGAGGGGTCGTCGGCATCTGCATAAGGGGAGAGTAAGAATTTGTGTCTGCTGTGTGGGAGGCTGTGTCATTCTGTCCATGAAAGCACGTATATGTGTACATTCGCATATAACCCCCCGAATATTTGCTAAGCACTTAATCATTTGAAAGCTATAATGGAAGCAACTGGAAGTCGAGAAGAAAGTGATCAAATATAATCAGGGAGTCAAGAGGTCACTGTGTTGAGGAAGCTTTGTGCGACCTGATTTTGAGGGTACAGACATTAGGATGGAGTGGAGGGGATGATTCAAAGAAATTCACAAGACTGAATTAATGACAGAATTCAAGACGGACAAGATTTGGGGAGGATGAAGAGGGGTGAGTTACAGGTTGGTGTACAGGTTTCTGGAGATGTAGGAAAAGCCTGATTTCTACGTGGGAATGGGTGAGGGAGAGGTGCATTTGGTTTTCAATATGAGAGGGGTGATGTGTCCATGAGAACACCTGGGAACACGTCTGCTGAACGTTTAGAAATACACCCCTCAGACTCAGAGAGCAGGGCTAGAAGTAACTGCTGTGAAGTCCCATGACTATGGGTGTGCATGAGAGCTGACCTCCTGGAAGTGAAGAGGATCCTCCAAGAGAGTGAACAGAGTTAGAAGGTATGCGAACAGTGATGATAATCATTTCTACGGAGCGAGTGACCCACTGCATCCCACACACCACGCTAGGTATTTTAGGCGCAAAAGTCCTAATTCTTACAAAACCCTGAGAGATGTTATTATCCCCGTTTTTCAGGTCAGGAAACTGAGGATCTGGGAGATTTAGCAAATCGTCTCAGGTTCTCCTGGGCCACACTGTCCTAGCTGGACCACACTGTCTTCTCATATTGGTCTGTAAGTATAGAAGAGGTTTGCTCAATCAATTCTTGAAATCATCTGCCAGTTTGTGGGAAGCCTCATTAAGAAGACAGACATTTAAGAAGTGCCTAGGATGTCACTTCTTTACTTGAAATACACACCACACAGTCCACCTGCCCCGGTCTTCGCCTTCAATGGTAATTTCCTCAAAAAGCTTTAAAACACTATAGTAAAATTTTGCCACAATTTGACCTACTTATGGTAAGAGCCCATTATCTCTGGTCTTTACAGAAGGAGGCACACGATGGGATGTAGCAGAGAGAAATCGAGCCCGAGCATGCCAGGTCTCATGCATACTTTCATTTTCTTGTCAGGGACTTTCTTTGCGATAATAGATCACTGGGTGTGTATTAGAAGATGGCTCAAAACTGTGCAGCCACATCTGTCAAACTGTCAAGAGATGAAAACTACTACCTGAGAGGCAGGAGACAAACAGCTTGTCACGGCAGCAGCTGAGAAATGAGGTTCCAATTTAACAGAATTCTATTTATCATGCATTAGGGTGACCTCTTCACACAGCTGTTGCTTACACTAAAATAGAGTTTAAACAACAGCTAAGTAACTGGTTGATGCTAAAGAGTCAATTATACCTTCTCACTTTTCTGAGACTCACACTTAAGGACACACTGAAGAAACTTTCTAAGTGGTTTTGGTAATACCACATAAAAGAACTGAGTTATTGCCTGAAGATGGTGGAGGTGTAAAATGTGCATCCATATGTCAAGCATTAATATTTTGGATTTATCTAATATTTTAATGTCTTCTCTGTTAGACAGAAGTGATACGCCCTTTAGAATAGCACAGAATTTCTGAAAATCATTTGGAAAAATCAACAGACAAATGGGCAATGGACATGAATAAGCAATCTACAGAAAATATAAGTGGCCTACATATACAGGAAAAAAATGCTCAACATCCATTGGCTGTAATCAGGAAGATCTGAATTTAACATTATGCTATATCATTTCATGCCATTAGGTGTAAACGTCTGATAACACCAAGTGTGGACAAGGATGTGAAACAATGAGAACTCTTACAAGTTGCTGGTAGGAGTAAACAGTGGCCCTACCACCTGGGGAGCCATTAGGCAAAGTCTCATAAAGCCTAAGATTGTTCACATCCCTGAACCCAGCAATTGCTCTCTCTATGGATGCGCAAATAACTCTCACACATGTGCACAAAAAGACACGGACAAGTAGGGTCCTAGAATGTCTGCAACAGCAAAGCAATAAAAGCAATCTCAGTGTTCATCAATAGGAGAATGAACGAATGAATGGACAAATTGTGGTATATTTTTATTGTAGAATAATATACAGTGGTGAAAATGAAGTGGTTAAAAATATGATGTAGACTGCCTGTGATGAAATTCCCAGTCAGTAACTAGCTGTGTGACGTCCATCAAGTTACTCAAGCTCTCTGTGCCTCAATCTTCTCATTTGTTAAACAGAGATCATAATGGTACCCACATTCCCGGCACTGTTGTGAGCATTAAATAATTCAACGCCTCTGTGATATTGTGATTTATAGTAAGAATATATATTTGATCTTTGTCCTGGTCCCTGGCACAGAGCCCCCAAAACCTTTGGAATGTCCTATCCTGAGAGCCACAAAGCTGTCTTTTGTTACATTAATGAGGTGACTTTTGGAAAGCACCTAAGGATGGGGGCTGTCACCAAAGGAGCCAACTATGTGATTAGAGGGTTGGAACCTTCAGTCCCAACACCAGACCTCCAGGCAGGGGAGAGGAGCTGGAGATTAAATCAATCGCCAATGGCCAGTGATTTGACTAATCATGCCTATGGAATGAAGCCTCCATAAAAACCCAAAAGGAACCTTAATTTATTTTTTTGCAAAGTAGCGTGTTGGTATTAGTGTAAAGAGATTTTGGGTTCAGAGGTCTTCCGAGTTGGTGAACGTGTGCAGGTGCTGGGAGAGGGGCCCGCTCAGAGAACATGGAAGCTCTGTGCCCTGTCTCCATACCTTACCCTTCGTAATCTGTTCCATCTGGCTGTTCCTTAGTTATATCATTTTATAATAAACTGGTAATCTAGTAAGTAAAATGTTTCTCTGAGTTCTGTGAGCTGCTCTAGCAAATTAGTTGAACCCAAGGAGGAGGTACTTGGAACTCCAATCTATAGTTGGTTGGTCCGAAGCCCAGGTGACAACCTGAACTTGCGATTGGTATCTGAAGAGGGGGAGGGAGGAGTCTTGTAGGACTGAGCCCTTAACCTTTGGGATCTGATGCTATCTCCAGATAGAGAGTGTCAGAACTGAGTTGAACTGTAGAACACCCAGCTGGTGTAAGAAAATTGCTTGTTGGTGTGGGAAAATTCTCCCAGCCCCATCCCACTCCCCCAGGAATTGGCGATCAGAACCCTTAACTTCTAAGACACTGTGTGCCTGACACACAGTAAGTGGTCAATAAGTGTAGCTATTATTATTTCTAATAGTGGATACATAGGTATTCTTCCTCTGTGTGTCCACATTATTTCATAATATATTTTTAATGCAAGGAAATGATTGAATATTATATTGTGAAATGGCTCCAATTTACAAATTATTCCTCTGTAAATACATGGAAACTACGTGGTGTTTCCCCAAAGAAACTATTTTACAGGTGAATTGAGCATCATGTCAGATCATAACAGCCTAGTTAGCCCTCAATAGACTTCTCAGGTCCTGTAAGACTTAAAATTTTAATAGGAAAAGCTATCCCTGAGATATAATTACTGAGGCCAACTTCCACTACTCACGATCAAAGCTCACGAGGGCGTTGAGTGGTGGCTCCCATAGGCAGAGACTGGGGCAAGGTTTTCAGAGGGGATCAAGAAGGGAAAATTACTTTTGAGTTCCTGCTGTAGGAAAACCCAATACTTTGCTTAAGTGGACCTGCTGCTTCCATTCCATTCCCATGGCCTACTGCCTCGAGCCAATGTCCCATTTTCTCCCAGCATCACGCTCATCTTTGGATGTTTTCTGGTCAGTCTCTTTAGAATGCCTGAATGGGAGGTTACCAAACTCAGTCACGATCTGCCATATTTGGGCAGTATGCAAGAAACAGAACAAACCCAGTCTTCAAGGGCAAAGATAGGGGCAGACGCACAGACCAAAACAAAGACGAGAAATCATGTGGCCCAAACAGAGATGGAGAGGAAGGCAACGAAAGTATAGTCACCTGGCAGGCCTGAAGACTTGCCAACAAACGCTCCCTGTGAGTATAAGCTCTGTCCCTTGAGATCAAATAACTCTTGTCTAGGACGTAAATATTCACTTAATTCTCACAAGTAGAGGAAGAAGGTATTATTAACCCCCTTTTACAAAAATATGGCCAAGGTCATACTAATAAGTATAGCTGAAATATGTCTATCTCCACAGCCTATTCTCTACGAGGCTACAACAGGGTGACTTATTCTCCCTCAGGGAAGATGCTGTACCGGGTATTACTTCACAGAAGGAAGAGAGGATGTCAGTAGCTGGGGAGGCGGGTGTGAGAGGGGGTCATGTCAGGAGAAGTGCTGGAGGCAGCTGTAGCACAAAAAGAAAAGGAAACCAGGTGTGGGGTTTGGCTTCCCCATGTTCTCAGGCTTTCCTTGTCACTTCCAGCCATTTTGTTCCCAAAGTAAGAACCAAAGGTAGGAAGGGGTGGGACCCCAGACTAGGAGCATATCAGCGGTGCACAGGGAAGCGGAGAAAGAAGCAGAAAGCCAGGCGGTGTTTCAGGGGCTACAGGACATTTGCTTATTTGTCCTTAACTTAGGAATGAATTTATTAGGAACTACGTAGATTTACCACAGCTAAGTTCCTTTTTAGATACAGTATGAATTCCATAACTGGATAAACATGAAAAATGTCCTTGCAAAATTAACTTCATTAACATAAGTTAACTAAGAAGTTGAACAAGGGGCATCAGAGAGCTCACCGCTCATAACCCACGAGGTCAACAATACGGTTCTGCTTGTCCTCCTGCTCTGAACTTGTGGTTTTGCAATTCAATTTAAGAGCATAGGCATTTTCATTTATTATAAAAACAGAAAGACCACCCTAAGGGTGCCAGATTGAATCCTTTCCCTGCATGCCTGCATATGACTCCCATTATGATTATACTTATAGCTATGATTATACATATAATTTGTTTCTCAGAACATAGAATGGAATTTGTAGAGTTTCAAATTGCAGACCAAAGGTGCCTATTTTTTCCTCTATAAATTGCTCTATGGAGACGATTATTCTGTAGAAGAGTAAGAAGATGTCTAAATGCCCTATTTCATTTGATAGCTCCATAATCAATATATGTAAAGAGGGGGCGGAAATACCACAATGATCACGACATTTGAAATAGGGTGAAATATGTGTGTATATGTAGGAATGTAGGGAAACAAAAAAATTGTTCCTATTGCTCAGATCCTAATCACTGCTCACTGGAATATATAGAAAATCCTCATAGATCTATTCTCGTATTGTAAAAAAATGTAAAAGCTACTTATATATCTTTTCTATAGATACATACATACTAACAGAGAGAGAGAGAAAAAATAAACTATTGAACATCAAACACCCAGAATCACAGAAGCATCAGTCACACCGTATATTTAGTTTAACAGTAGTAAGGAAGATTAAGCCACATCTATCAATCTTATTTTATTAAATTACTTAATTACTTATAGTTGGTGGGGAAGACAGATAGATGTTCATATGCCAACAAATTAGACTAAGATACAGAAAGCATAAAAGAAAGTAAAAATATAAAACATTGTACTGATGAAGAAAGTTAGTGAATCCAAAGCAATTTCACCTGAAACAAGGACAGAAATGATTTTTAAATGTCTTTTCATTTATATAGGAATTTGAGCCAGTAGCCATTCATGCTGAGCTATAATTTTATTTTGAAATTATGAAAACATAAAATTTACAGAAAGGCTACTTTGGAATACTAATAGAAATTTATGCACTATTTACTATTATACAATCTTCGTGATCTAAAGTCACATTACTGTAACTTATTTCATGGGTCACACAAACAAATGGCTCCTGAGACCCAGCAGGTGCTACAAAGGAGAAAAGCAGAGTCATGCATTAAATACAGAAGTGCACAGTAAGTACCTTCTTCACTTCTACAAAGAAACAGGTGTATTTCTCCTTTCTTTCTGCAAACAAATTATTCCTTCATGCATGTACTTATGTATATATTTATATATTTATGAGTTTATTATTTATTTATTTTTCCCACCATAGAGTCATGGAGAAAGAGAAATATTTTTCTACTCTGGGAAAAGTAACTGTTCGAATCCATAGATAAATAAAACACTCATTTCCAGTGCTGTGGGGACAACGTAGAGTGTTGGGAGATTGAGGGGAAAATGGAGACTCTGACCAGGCCAAAGGGGCAGCCATCATCCAGATTCAGCCAATTATAGCCATGTGGGAGTGACCAAGAGCCCTGTTTGACAAAAGCAGTAGGATGTATGGGTTTTCATGCAAAATAATCTGTTTTTTAAAGCTGGAGTCAAATTTTAAAACAAAGTTCCAATCTCAGGACAAAATCAACAATTCCTAATACTCAAATGGGGAGGTTGCCATCTCTCAGATATGGTTGATACCTAATTTTTCTAATTCATTTCAACAATTGCAAAATTACGACCTCAATTTAATTACAGCTGGTCAATTACAGCTCCTCAATTTAATTACAGCTGTTTCATTCCAAAAAATTCTGCTTTTTTTTTAAAGATAGGAATTGGTTTTGGTTCTTTTCAACTATGTTATTCCTGACTAGGACTACATTTCTAAACATAGACCTATTTATTTCACATGCTAAAGAAGATAAAAAGAATTTTGAAAGCAGTGAGTCATAACAGAAGTCACGGTCACGTCCTGTCAAGCCTCTGCCACCATGTTCCAGAAGAG
This sequence comes from Tapirus indicus, assembly GCA_031878705.1. NCBI lineage: Eukaryota > Metazoa > Chordata > Mammalia > Perissodactyla > Tapiridae > Tapirus > Tapirus indicus. Next base: position 10,339,444 of record CM062930.1, on the reverse strand, counting down.
ACGTGCTGGCAAAAGTACGCGTTATCCAAAGCCATACACCTTTGAGAGGTTCTTTCTAAAAACAAACTCCAAATGTACTGCTTGTTTTAGACTTAGAAATAAGTGCTTTTATAGAAATGAGTGTTACTGCCATAATCCACTCGATTTCTAGTTCCTAGGGACGAGAAGAGGACAAACAGAACAGCTTCTAAGTGAGAAGTCAAATAAGTACTTTCACAAGCCAAGAAGGGGCTGCGCTGTTCTTTCACTTGACTGTTCTCTCATTTAGAAAACACCAGCTGAGCATCTTCCATGTGTCAGGTAGATTTCTAGTAGTGACCATGACCGTTATGTTCCCTACTGTCATGGAGTTTCCTCTGGTTGGAGAAACAGATATTAAATAACAAATTACACCATTTTAATTTATTTTGTTAAAATTATGATAAACACCAAAGTGTTGGATGATATTGGAATACACAACTGGGGTACCTGATCTGTTCTTTGAGGATGACGTTTGAGCTGGATTCTGAAGGATGAGTGGGAGAGATGAGCGTTCTAGAAACACTCTGGAAAATCACGGTGCCTCTTGGGGGGAGAAATGTGGTTTTATAAGAGATAGAAAGTGTAAATGAAGGAGGAGAGGGTCTTAGAAGAACTGGCTGTTAACATCAACCTCTCAGTCACCTCTAGAAGGGGCATGAGGGAGGGTAAGTCGGGAGGAGCTCAAACAACTGTTACTTTTTATTTCCAGAGTTTAAAGTAAGTTGTAGGAGAACATATTCACATTTTGCTTATTTTAAAAATAAAAACAAGTGATATATGGCACTGTTTGTCCTTGAGAGGGAGATACCATTACAATCCTACATAGCGAGTGAGCGGATGGTTCAGATGAAAATCTTCCTGTTACCTCGTTTTAAATGGCATTAATCACTTGTAAAAGCCAACTAGCATTTCAGGACCATTTTATTTAAATATTTTTTCTTTACTTCTTTTCTTTCTTTCTCTTTTAATTAATTAATGTGTAATTAATTTTTTGCTCAGATATGGAAATGTACTCTCTCTGTTCACAGTTCATGCTCACTACAAATAGACCATCTCTGGGCCATCCCACTTTTCATACTTTTTCAAATCGGTTCCTTCCAGAAAGCTTGATGTAGGACCAAATATGTGAAGCTGAGCTGAATGGAACTTCCTTCACACTGAAGTGTCTGACTTCCTTCTCCCCTCATTTCAAACCGTAGGTATCATCCTGCATAACACTTATCAAGCATGCTGCTGTATTCACAACACATATCTAATATGCAGTTCTCTTGGGTGCACATCCATGAACTTCTAGCCTGACATCTACCCGCCTCTCCACTGACCTTTATTTTCCTATATCCCCGCTCAGTGCTGTCCACTCCATCACACCCACCTTGCCATTTATCTCTTGCCACCTCAAATCTTTGTGATCAGGAGGCTAACTTGCTTCCTCATTCCAAACTGCAACCTTAAGGCATCTATTAACAAGCATTTAAAAGATTTTTAAGCAACGTATTCAGGGTCCAGTAAGACTCGGATTTGGTACTCCTGGCAGGCCTGATAGTTCATTTCTATTACAAACTTACATTTCTTTGGCATATTTCTTCAGCTGGATAAAGCATGGGACTAGGAACCAGAAGGCCCAGGTACAAGTCCTGGCTTCTCCATCTGGTTGAGGTGTAACTTCAGAAGACTCACCAAGACCCTCTGTATCTCCAGTTCCTCATCTATAAAGGCTGATAGAGCACACCAGTCTTTCTACATCACAGGGCTGTACTGAGCATCATCCTTAGTCACTCCCTCCCTCGTTCTTGGTCTCGGTTTGAATACCATCAACTCATGAGGACCTTCCCTGAGCTCTCAGATGAGGAGGACTCCAAAATGGATATTCCCACAGCATCCCTGCATTACTCCTTTAAAATTCCCATTACTCTTGTAATTGCTAGCTCGAAGCTGGTTTTCCCCTTCCACCCTGAAGTACCTTGTCAGCTCCATGAGGGTAGGGGCTGTGCCTGTCCTGTTCCGGACTGTCTTAGCGTCAGTAAATATTAGCTGATGGAATCCTGAATAATGTAAGTGATAGCGCTTTTTAGGCAAGAAGCTGCTACTACAATTGTTACTGTTGTTACTACTGGTGGCAACAGTAGGAGTAGAGGTAGTTGTAGAAGTTGAATTATTAGCTGTATTGTCCCCATCAAATGTACGACAGAAAGAGAACCACAAAATAATATTAAATATTATCAATATTCATTGTAAACTCTTCCTCTTTTTCCCCTCCATCCATTTAACTGATAGAAACATAACTACATATATGATTAAACGGCCATATAAATGGAGCCCACAGTGATGGTTCAGAGTACAATATTTTGCTTCTTATGTACCATTCCTTGAAATGCACAATGAACCTGGAGAAAGATCCAAAAGAAAGAAAGAGATGTGTTCTCATCCTGAAGCAGAGAAAACCTCTTCCCCAAATCATGGGCAGGGAATATGAAGAACTATAAAAAGCAGCCCCTTCTGAGAAGAGGATTTGTAACTGAAAACAAAAGAGAGTGAAGAAAAAAAAAATCCCCTAGGAGGAAGAATCAGTTCTCTGTTCCCAGATGGGGCTGCTCGATTTCTCACCCTTGAAGAGGAGGGAAACGGAAATAGTGAAAATGCCATGGAGTGGCAGAGATGCCACTTTTGGGAAGGTGACATGGTTCTGAATAAGAATTACTGACATTTGGGGGCAGGAAGGGGGACCAAAGCAAGAGAAGATGCCAGTGCTGTCCACCAAAGTAAAGGAGTTTATTGGGGCTTTATGAGGAGCTCAGAGCAGATGAAAAGCCCAGAAAGTGCACAGGCCAAGACCTGATGGCCCATCTCCAGACCACGTCCCAGGACTCAGGCCGCCCCACAGTCCCATTGCCTCGTGTTTGCTGCAGATGCACTTTGTCAAAGAAGCACCTTTATTACATCACATTGCTCAGAGAGCTGGCAGATGCAGAACAACAGACTACCTACTGAAGATATTCCTTCCCAGGTACTCAGTGAGGTACTCAATTGAGTGAATTGTGATTGTGACAATTATTTGGGCACCCCCAAATAATTCAGGCCTTTATGGAAGAATATTTTTATAAGATTTAATGGGACAACAGAATTCTTTGCTGATTCAATACTGCTGGCATGCTATTACCTGTGTGCATTCATCCACCAGAAATTTACCAAATCCTTCATTCATTCACCAGAAATTTACCAAATCCTTATCGTGTATCTAAAAAAAATGCTAGGTCCTGGGAATACAGGATGGAGTAAAACACTGTCCCTGACTCCAGGACCATAAATTTGGGCAGATCTAGAGGTTGGAGAGCTGTGGGTTTCCTTGTATAAAATAAAAGTCAAAGAGCTTTGCTGGATAAGTTTTAAAAATGGCAGGTACCGCACCTGGAGGCAGGCTGGAGCACGTCCTTGGGGCTTGTTGACATCCACAGCCACCAGCTGCCATCCACCAGCAGCGTCTTCGTGAAACATCTTCAAGACAGAGAGGGAGATGAGTCAGAGACACTTCATATGGAACATCGAGAACTCTACGTCTCCAGCCTTCAATATTTTTTATGTTATCAAAGATTTGTCTTCTTACGGATTTATATTTAGAGCATGAGTCATTCCAATTATGTTCATTTTAACACTGAAAATTTAAGTGAAATAGTAATAATATCAACAAGAACAATGATCAGAGCTCACATTTATTGAGCACTTGCTGTGTATCAGGTCCTTTCTGCCTTACATATGCTTTGCATATAATTGTCCAAATATTCTTCTCCACAAGACTTCAAAGTAGGTATTTTATCACCATTATATGGATTATTGGTTACTATATATTAGATCTGAGAGAAAATGAAAATTAGAACTCCAAAGCATTGTGTCTGGTGTGTTTTTACCAGAAGTGAATTTTTAATCTTCATTTAGTGGACACTTCTCACTGAGCCAATAGAAAAATATTCCCAGGATAAATAATATAAGAAGTGTGCATGTAGCACAGGGAAGGAGGCTGGTGTTATTTTAATGGTACGAGACTGCCACAATAGACTGTGTGAATAGAACTTATTTTAACTAGGCCGCAACTAATCTGCTCAGCAGAAATTTTATGTATATATTTATGAAGGGAACAGTAGTTTCTTTTGGCTTAAAAGACATAAGTGATGAAATTCAGGACAGTATAGGATACTAAACTCTGACATTCATTGAACTGGATGTTCCGGTTACTGAACGCCTGGGTTCTTATCTCACTGCATGTTTTACCACCTCAAAAATTAGTGATCTGCCAACATTACACCCAGCTGGAAGACATTTCCCACTTATAAATATTTTCGCACTAACATATTTTCTTTCTGATTCCTTAGGATTGTATGTGTATGAGGGTGGTAGTGGGATAGGGCAGAATACAGGATTTTTATAAGAAAGGACACTAACTACAAGTCCTCACTGTTTTGTTCCTCCCCGAGGTCGCTGTTTCATACATATAAGTAAACATTTTCTTTGCCATACTTATCTATGTCCTCGGTTAAGTCTGACCCTGTGTTCAGAGGGGTAATTGTTGATGGAAATACGAGATGACACAAAGATCCCATTACCTAGGATTTATAATGGTAATTTCAAACGTCTGGTAGTAGAGGTAGTAGATCATCTGCAGAAAGAAAACCTGTCCTCCATAAAATAAGTGAGTTGGTGAGTGACAAGTGTTAAAATTCACAAGCCATATATGTTTATTTTTAAAATGACAAAATGGAGGTGCACATTTACACAAAGATTCTTTGATCAAAGACACCAATTACAAAGTGTTTTTCTCAGCTGTCCATTTACAGGATTCTGATACCCTTCAGAACGAATTTTAAGGGACCCATCCACATGGTGACAGGCAAATACTAATGTACAACTAAAACCCCACAATGTTATAAACTATTAAGACATCAATAAAAATGGGGAAAAAAAGGCATTTTTAGTGGCTGAATCAAACACATCTTTCATGAATAGGCTCATTCTGAGAATATATACATTGGTTGAAATGCAAACCTGTTCAAGTGCCTTTTACAGTTCCTGTCAAAGTTCTGGGAGTCTCCTTTTAGGGAAAAAGACAAAGGCAATCCTGTCAGTCAGCAGCTGAAGCCCCTCCGTTCCTCCCACGCTCTCTCATCCTCGCACAAGGGCCCCCGGGGCACATACTGTGATCAGCAGCAGAATAATTTTCTCTGCTAAATTATTTTTTTCCAGTAGACCAAAATCAAATGAATCAATTTAAATATTAGTAAGAGTGTTCTCTCAAGGTCACCTTTTTATATGAAATAAAGTGAAGGAAATGCAAACATGTTCAATTTCTCTTTAGTTTCCTGAATTATAAAACATTTATTTATTTAGTGAGGAAGACCGGCCCTGAGCTAACATCCGTGCCCATCTTCTACGTTATATGGGATGTCACCACAGCATGGCTGACAAGCAGTGCGTCTGTCCGCGCCTGGGATTCGAACCTGCGAAACCCCGGGCTGCTGAAGCGGAGCACCGAACTTAACCGCTATGCCACCTGGCCGGCCCCTCAAACAACACTTAGATTGGATAAGATAACAGTAGCTATGTGAGGTAGACAATGGGATATCCGAAACCAGGAATCCTCAGGGACTCAAGTCCTTAAAGGAGTATGGTAGGGGCGGCCAGTTGTCACTCCATATCTGTTCTCCCTGTCTTCCAAAGTAAGAAAGTTTTTACAGGACCACTAGGCCACCAAAAAAAAAGACAAATTCTTTTCCTTTTTTGAAGCTAATCTTGATCAGGAAATTACATACTGGTCCATGAGATATAAGGAGAAACTTTCTCTTTCTATTCTTTTCCTTCCTGCTTTCTGGATCACGGATGTGAGGGTTAGAGCTACAGCAGCCATCTGAGTCCATGAAGCAACTTTGGGAATGAAGCTTATGCAAGGTGAAGCAAAAAGGTGGAAGGAATCTGGATATGTGACAGACCACCATACTGACCTTGAATGATCTCCTTTAACTTTACATGAGAGAGAAAGAAACACTATCTTAAATAAGCCACTTATTTTGGGCTTTTTGTCCTTTGCAGCTGAAACTAACAACTAATCCAAGTGGCTTCAGTTTGAATATCCAATGATTTATTTCATTTTAAAGATATAACTTTCCCCTCTCATTATATAATGAATATAAGTTTACTATTAAACACTTAGAAAATGTGTATGAGCTGTAAAAAAATCTTAAACCCATCCCCCAGAGACAACCACCTCTAACATTTTAGAGTTAACCATCCAAGTATGTTACACACACATGCAAACATGAGACCTTTTTTTTTGCATTAACATGTTGTCTGCATATTTTCATGTCAATAAAGTTCAATCATGATTTAATGGCTTACACTTAGTCCAATTTCATAATTTATAATAACTTATTGCTAGAGTTCATATTATTTTTTTAATCAAAATGACTCCACAAACATTCTCAAATGTACACCTTTCAGCATTGTCCAAAATTTTTCTTAGGATAAATTCTTAAAAGTGGAATCTCTTGATCAAATATAATTTGCATGTTTTTAAGGCTTCTAATACATACTGCCTAACTGTTCTAGAAAGGATGTTCCAACTTACACTCTTAGTATTAATGTACGAGAATGCCCCTTTACCTTACACGCAACAAGAATACTGTCTTTTTCAGAAAAGAGAAGTTCACATGGGGCCAGAACAAAGACAGGGTGTTGACAGCAGGCCTGTAATGACTAAATTAAAAAAAGGAGGGAGGATCTCAGAGGGCAAAAGTGAAGGCTCTTATAGCTGAGCAACCTAGTTTTGAGTCTCAGGTCTACCTCTTATGTAATATAGGGTAAAATAATTAACTTCCCAATCCTTCTCATTTTTCAATCTGCAAAGTGGAAACAATAAGAGTACCCACCTCACAATATTATTGTGAAGATGAAATAAGATGCTTGTGAAGCCATCAGCACATGATTAGTGCAGCTCTCAATATCTGTCAATCATTGTAATACAATGATACGAATTAGTGGACTATTACCAATAACAACATGAGTGAATTTCCATGAGCACTTTCCTCTTAGCACAATCATCTGGGAACCCATGGAGGTTTCAGTCTTGAGAATTATTTCAGGCTTGTCTGTTTGCAACTGCTAGGGTTTCACAAAGGGTCACTTGATTTACAAAGTAGCTAAGAATGCTTTTGGGATTGTCCTACTATAGGCAAAATATCATCATCCTCATCAACAATGACAGATTATTTAACGGGAGGTGGTAGACAAAGAATCTTGGTAACTGGGCTCATCACTAGCAACTGGATTAAAATTCCAAACTCAAGACACACATACACATATAGTAACGCAGAGAAAATCTAAAATTTATTTTGAAATTCTTATGCTCTTTGGCTTCTTTCAAAATCAATCATTTAAAAAAATAGGTAATAGTCATCATTACATGAAATAATGAGAGTGGACACTTGACTTGATTTCATTATTAAATGATATATTCAATAACTCAGCCTCACAAAATGTAATTCTTATTTATGGCCTCCTATGATGAATGCAGTATTCCATTACTATGGTTTCTTATTAGAAGGAGCTTACCATTGTACATGCTAGAATAGACCTTCCCAGAAACTGCCTCATTAAATTGCTTTCTTGAATATTTTAATGATGTATATTCATGTGGAAATCAAGGGTAAACAAATTTTTACTAAAGTATTGTCTTTGAGCATTAAGTTGTACATAGTCTTTTATGGTGGAAAAATTCCTTCCATTTTTGATCATGTGTCTTTTCTTCTATGCCTTTCTGCCTTTTAACCCAGCATTGTACATTTATACAGAAGTTGCTTAGGCACTGCAGAAACTCATATTCTAAGAATGTCAATGGAACCACAAAGGAGGAAGAACTAACTAGTGTCCTTTTATCCTATGTCAACTCCACCCTTATCAGTCCTCTATCTCAATTATGGGATATTAATTCAGAAAACATGGGCCAGCAAGTATGCTCAACCAGAGATAATGGCAAACCCAGAAATTATTGCTCTCTTTAGACAATCATATTTTACAATTTACCAATCCCTCAACATGAAGTATTGGACCGTGATTTGGATATAAAAGTAAGGTATGTATTGCTTGCCTAGCCTGCCTGGTGTCTCATCACTGTGCAGGACAGAAACATGGCCTGTGTGGCCCTAAGGCTTAGCAGTTCTTTCAGTTCTACTCCAGGCAAAGTGAGTTCAACTCATTCCTCCCATGAATCCACCTAGATCAGAAGACCACTTGACTGACAACGGATAACTGAGGGGAAGTATCTAAGGAATAAGAGGAAAGATATGGACTAGGGAGATGCTATCCCCAGGATATTTTCTACTAGCACATCTGTTCATCCCAACACCCAATTCTGGGGCAACACCCCTAAGAACTTATGACATGGGTAGTTCTGTTGTAGACCGACACAGGGGGCCATTAAATCGTGGATGTATGAATCTCTTGCACTTTAACCCAACATACAGCTGAGCATGCGGCAAAGTGACCCATATCTAATAATTACGCAGGTACAAAAGTCACCCTCCCCATCAGAGTTCAGACAAACTAATGATTACTAATCTGAAATTTTCCACATCATTTTCCTTTTGTGTTCCTATTACATGTTGTATTATGGTCTCCATAAGACATTTGGCATTAATTTTTCTGTAATTTGTTTCTATGCTGTGACTCAGAGGCAGGTTGCTTTGTTATTTTAAAAAAACAGTTCCCATCACAGACTCTTTTCCCTTTGAACAGTCCACATCAGAGTCAATTCCTATTGAATTATTGCCTAAGATGTCAGAAAACCCCTTCATTATCCTGTTAATGTGTATAATTTTCTGTCTACACACACAGCCCTCCTGGAAAGTCCACTGACTTAGAGAACAACAAGTCCACTAAGACTGGGACCCTCTTAGTCCTTCTCTCAGGATAACATACAGAAAAACTGCATATGTCCCATGTATGAGAGAAAGGCAAGAACTGACTTCATTTCTGAACAGCTCTGTGCTTTACAATACAATAACCATCTTTATTTTATTTTCTCAAAGCCTATCTGCTTTATTAGAATTGGAAACCTGTAATTTAGTGTTTTAAACCATTTAACAAGCGGTCCTTGCACACAGAGTTCTGTCAGATTTTACAAACATGGCAGAATCACGGCAAATGATGTCTCTCCCTTCCACACACACAAAGCATCTGAGCCACTTGCCCAGTGGCTGGCAAGGGGCTGGGCGGGGCCTGACAGCCTGTTGCCAGGCAGCCCAAGTGGTGTTTTACCAAGAGGCTGCTGCAGGAGCTTCGGTTGCCTGGCAACCGGGTCCTCAGCTACAGCATTTTTCTTAATGAAGGTTTTTCACAATTCTCTGTGTGATTACCTCTCCTGAATACCTAGACCCATTACCTCTGAATTACCAACTTATTCCTCCTGATTAAGCATAATTTTGCAGCAAAACAATTTTGTACAACTTTTTTCACAGTCTCTTCACACTTCACTTTCTATTATAACTGCTGGCTGATTTGGTGGCTCTTCCAAACACTACTTTTCCAGCTGTGGTTTTATAAATGAGTTACTTAATAAGCATTATATGGTTTTAAAGACATTTTAGGTCATCTCTCAGGAAGACTGAATGCAAATTCTGTGCTGTGTGAAAGTTCTATGTTCCATTTTGTTCCCAACGTCTATAGCAGAATACATGCCCTTTGAGAGGTTATCACTCAATTTACAAGACATGTCAGAATGGACTTGGAACTTTATTATTTCTCATAGTTCACTAAAAGAGATGAAAGAAGAAATAAGAACTAAATGTGGTTAGTTCTTGGAAGGCTTTCCTACACGCCATCTATGACATAACCTAGATAACATTTAAAAAAACATTTTATGGAAGTTTGAAATGCTGTTTGTCAAAATTGAATAATATCAATATTGTTTCATCTATAATGAATTGGCTAGACAATTCAAACTCTTAAAACATCATAAAGATGCTGCATAAGGACTTTCCAAATATTAGCATATTTCATAGCATTTTAGCATATAATTATTAAAAGTTCAACTTGAAGATTTTCAAAGTAAAATTAGTACCTTGGATCTTTCATAGATACCTTTGTCCCAATAGACCTGTATAAGTATTTACAAACTTATGTTAAATTTCTCTTAAAATTTAATATTAAAATAATAGTTATAAGGCATTAAGATCATTTTATTCTTAATTCTGGAATTTTTACTTTCTCTCTCTTTTATAAAGATTCATAGTAGAAGAAGATATATAAACTTGCCCTTCTTTCTAAACACTGAAAAGAACCATACACACACACAAAATAAAACCAAAAGTAAAAACAAAGACATTGGACCTGAATTGTCCTCTTATGAAATAACTGCCCTGCTGCTTTTAGTCAAATTCAAGGGCACCTCCAACATCTTAGGAGCATAGGGGAACCCTTCTGAATATGTAGTTGATTCCTCAAAAATCACAGGCATGCATTTGAGGTTGAGGAGTCTTCTTCATAATTCACTGTACTGTGACTGGTTCATTCTGAATGAAATATATTTTCCATTCCAAAAATTCTAATCCTAAACACAAGGGTCATTATATTTGTTTTCAATTATATGAGTAAATATTTATAAAAATGGGAAACTGCACAGTTTTTATATTTTATCTGTAAGCCCTTTGAGGACTTGTGATGGCAGAATCAAATCAAAATACATAACATATGTGGCTGATAATTCTAGTTTCTCTTCTAACCCACCCACAGAGCTGATAAAAATATAGGTGCCCTCGCCCCATCACCCAGAAAGCCTGATTTGGTTGTTCTGGGTTTGGGACTGCACCTGTGTCTTGGAACAGCTCCCTGTGTGAGTCTGATGGTGGAAGGCCATTATAACAGGGTTTCCCTCCAGCTCCAAGGCCCACTGATGGCGAGCACAGATATGTCCCTATTCAAGTGCGTTCAACATCTCCCAATACTGTACCTGGGTGGTGGCTGTTGAAGTAGTGCTGCTTCTCGATCCCCACATTTGTTGAAACTGCACCCTGATTTCTGCAAATGTTTCAATGATGACAGCAATAAACACATTCTGAAAGAAAATTACAAACCATATTTACCAAAGACTGGGAACGAGGAAGTGGAGGGCAACAGAAAACAAAAGATCTGCAGAAACTTTCAGAAAACACAGATTTCATTAGGATGAGGTTTTACAGTACCTTAACAAGCCAGGCAAGGAAGAATATGAGAGTGATGAAGTAGAAGTAGGAACGCCAGCGGGGAAAGCTGTCGATGGCTCTGTACATGAGGAACACCCAGCCTTCCTGAGAGGCAGCCTCGTAGACCGTGAAGATGCTGGTGCCTGTCAGAGACAGGAGAGCAGACTGAGTTCGGTGGACTTTTGAAATAAGAAAACATTTTTCAAAAAAACAATCAATATTTATCCATGCTCATTTTCTCAGTGATGACAGCCTCCTAAAGGGACTAAAATTGCCTGCAACATCTTATTGTTCTTTTTCTTAGGATTTTGATAAAGTTGTTTCTGACTTCAGGCCAAGGCAATTTCAATATCCTAGCAATAAAAAATCTTTATGTTATATCTTTAGCTGTGAAATGCATTTAACAATGTGGAAAAGGAAACCAACATTCCGATCAAGTAAAGATATAATAAAAAATAACGTGTAGGACGTAAGCTTGCCACTTGGGGCTTAACACTTTCCATGTGCTGAAAGCACTTGTTATAGTTTTAACAAAAATGAAATAAATCTGAGAACTAGGTTTCATTTGAAATCTCTCGTAGGAAGACTGAAGTATCTTAGACTCCAAAAATTAATATGCTGGAGCCTGTCTTTGGATTCTATGGCGTTTACTGAACACCAAAATGTAAGGTAGTAAATCATCAAGTAGTACTTTGTATTTTCTAGGATAGTTGTCTCACTGAAAATACTACTGATAATGGAAAGAAAAAAGTGAAGAATATGTGGGCAGATTTTTGAATATATGGTTAAGAGGACCTAACATGTCACTCAGAGGAAAGACAGCATTTAATCCTCACAACATTATGAGCTATGTGTTATTATTTCCCCATTTTACAGATGGAAAAACTAAAGCACATAAAGGGTAAGTGATTTGCCTAAAGACGCACAGATAATAACAGGGGAACTAGAATTAACTCAGTCATTCTGGAACAAGGACCTGCCTATTTAACTGTCATGATAACATGCCTCCTGACATCCTTTCTGTGGCTTAGTCTCCCCATGTGTAAAATGGGAAAATAAATAACACATATCTCATAGTATTGTGAGGATTAAATGATTTAATTTCTGTAAAGCATTGGCATATGGTGAGTACTTAATAAGTTTTAGGTCTTATAAATTGAAAATAATTGCTTAATATTATTTTGTGAGAAAACAAATAAATAAATAGTATAGTACTGATTTAAAGTTGTTTATAAAGGGTTCTTATTCATAAAACTGGTAAACATTTGCACCTCAATAAATTCCACTACTATAAATGAGTTAAATTATTATAGGATATAAAACCAAGATCCACCCATACATGTCCTAATCACACAGAAATTTAAAACTAGAACATGCATACAACCAAATGTCCAAACTAAGAAAGGGGTTACTAAAGTTGGCTGACACCCAACTGTCTCTCCGGGCCTGACCATGCAGGAAGAATAATCAGAACACCAAAGCAGGCAGAACAACAGAAAATTCTAGCAGAAAATGGAGACACATGGGAAATAAGGAGGCTTCAAAGAAAGGCCAAGAGAAAGACGGAAAGCGTCTTCCTATTTGGTGAATGCCTATTATGCACCAATCTGTGCTAAGTACTTTATATAAAATATAACTTCATATATGTACTGCCTCTCATTTTAAGAATCCTATTTTATACACTGGTAAGTTGTTGCCATAACAACCAGCATCTGTTAAACATGTTTAGTTTCAGGGTTCTTTTACATACCTAAATGCTTAGGAAATCTCAGTCTAATTAGGCAGGTAGGTGGGGAGGTGGGTATAAGGGCAGATATTATCAATCACATTTTACAGAAAAGGGAAGTGAAGGTCACGAGTTAATGAACTTGCCTGGCGTAGAAAGTGATACGGCCAGAAACTGAACCCACATCAGGTCCAGGTCTTAAACTCTTTCTTTTTGTTAGCCTGTTAATTTTATTTTCTCTTGCTTGAGACTGGGACTTTAAAAAGAGCTTATTTTCTCTTACTATCCTTAATTTGAATGAAGTCTATTTTTTTCTGAGGGACTATGATGGCTAAGTTTATAGTATAGTGAGAAACTCATGCAAGACGATGACTTTAAAGAGAAAAATTCGGAAAAGAACAGCATGTACAAAAAATAAACTGCCAACAGAAATTACCATTTCCATTAATGACTCAGATGTACTAAAAATGTACAACATTTTTGCTTTTGTGGTGTGAATATGAAAGACAATTTAAACATAAAACAAGTCATTTAATGCCTTTTATTTTGTTTTAGTTATTTGAACTGAAACAGAAAAGTGGCTACAGAAACCCATTAGGAATTACCATTAAAGTATAATAGCTTTACCAATTGAGCATTTACAGGTAAAATTGTGGAGACTGTCAATATAAGATTAAATTTGAAAGGAACACTGAAAATTATCCTTCCCCTAACTTGCTCATCTCTTTCTTTATTACATCTACGGGGAAGATGCTATTTGGAATAAAGTAAAAAATAGTACATTCAATGAGTAATCTTGAAGCTTTTACTCCATTTTTCCTAATTTAACACAGAAAAAAAGAAAGAAGTAGGAACTCGCAGTGCAGCTCAAAGAGCAGCATTTGTTGATATAAAGAAATAAGACATTTGTGAAAATGTAACCAAAAAACTCGCCAGGAAAACTCTGACTACTGAAAAAAGTGTTTCCCCTCTATAAGAACTACATTGGGCCAAAGGCTTTGAAGATGTTACTAAGAGTTGCAGGAGCAAAGGCAATTGAATAAGACAGTCCTTCCTCATCACTTTTCTACTCCTGAATTGCAAAATGTATGAAAAGAAAATCACTTCTGAAAAGATTTTCCAATTGCTGACCAATATTTAAAACGGCAAAAATTGAATTTGTGATCCTCTTATTTACTTGGGGAAGTGGACAATCCTGAGAAAGATATTGCAGCCACTCACACTTATTTGCACATCCTGCTCTCTCTGGCTGCCCCCCACCACCACCCCAGCGCTCCTTTGCCCTCAGTCCCCCCAGAGACCCCTGCATTCACTTGCATGTCACTAACCACACTGACTCCTGTTACCTTGTTTGTCTCCCTCACTAGGCGTGAGCACTCTAAGTTAAGACTCTATCTTTCACTTCTGGACCTGGCATTGAGAAGCACCCAAGAACTGTTGATAAATTAAACAGTTATCATAGTATTAAGACATATGAAGGCCTTTCTCAAATATTTGCTTTTTTTAATCAATTCTTCCTCACTGTGAATACTGCACACACAGATAATTTGGAAACAAAGAGAAGCATTTTATAGTTGCCTTTATGTTTTGCTGATTTTCAAAATTCACTTAAAACACATACATGTATGTAAACTTAAAAGCCCAGACTACATATAACAGGAAGGTCTTCTATTGTTTGATCCAGCATGGGAAATTTCTAGAAAATATTATACCGACACTTACAAAATAGTTTTTCTAGATACACTCTGGAATACTTTTACTCCATCTTAATTTTGAAACTAAAATTTCTAGCTGAAAAGACCACATTTTTGTTAAATGAATCATGATGCTACAGTAGCATCTGGGACTAGAACGCATTCTCTTACTAGAAAGCAATGAGGCCTACTCCAAAATTCTCTCTGGGAACCTCCTGGAACAGCATCACTTTCTTAGACCCCAAACTCTCAAAGCACAAATTCAATTTGTATAGGAAACAAAGTCACAATAATATTACTCGGCTCATCAATTCTCCTAATTTCATTCATCCTTCGTGACTTCTTCCACTGGTTTGATTCATTAGATAAGAAGACCCACAAGTCTACATTTAGAAAATAAATACCTTGGAACTTTCTACAGCCTGCATGTATTGAGACATAGTAAAGAATATTTTTTTATAGCTCTGAACAAAATTATATTCCCATCCATTTTCACTAGCTTTAGGATTATATTTACTGCTTGACTGTCTTCCACTAACTCTTTTTCTATGAAAAAAAAGTAAGAAATTGTCTGTGTCCTGGGAGTACTCCCTTTTGTTTCTTCTACACATGGGTTACATAACACCATTGAGTCATTCAACTTTCAAATGACAGGACCACAAAATTGCGATGATAATTAATAACAAGCTACTAATCTGGGGTCCCACCATTAAACTCCTATCCAAACACAAACTGTCTGTGGTGTTATTCTAATGATGGCAATACCCCATCTGTTGTGAAAGAATCTGGGAAGTTCAAGTTGGTGATGTAGGCTTGAGATAGTTGAATAAGAATGAGTAAGCAGACCAAGCCTTAGTCTGAACAATAACCTTCACCCCACACTCAAAATTCCTAATAGAACCAAGAGGGTTCCTTTTAGGACCATTCATTCTATCTTCTCTCTCAATGTTTGGATCCTCAGGGTAATGTTCCTGAATTTTAACCCCTCCAGTGACAGGGAACACACCACCTCCTGAGGTAGCCTCCTCAAGCAAGAACGCATTCCATTGGATGCTGGCTATGGGTCAGTCCCTTTCACATCTGCTCTTGGCTTTGCAAAGCACAGCAAGCTACAGGAGTCTGGAAGTAATTTCTACACCACCCTGAGTGAGTCACTCCTCATCTAGGTCACCTAGGTCATCCTGCTACAGATAACTTGTCTTCCTATCGGGTCCTTTAACCTTTCCAATCTGATGCACTTTTTATGAAACTGATCTGATAGTCTGGCTTAATTTCCCACATGGGAACAGAATCTCATTAGTGGAGGGCAAAATGACAACATTTTTGTCACTCAAGAACATCGGTTTCCCTCAAACTTTTCTAAGTTGCTCTTTCTGTTCCTCTAGCTGAGTCTGATTAGATCTCGCCCTTTTTGGAGATCAGCTGAGTGATTTTCCCTCTACTACATTCCAGTTTGAGCATCCCCCTCAGTTGAAAGGGAAAAGAAACTTACATGTTCCTCATCACTACACATGAATGGTTGTGATCTATCCATGCCTCAGTGAACTGCTCTTAACCAGTAAATTTAACTGTGGAACGATATAATCCCCATCCTAAATTCCAAATGGATGCTTATTTTCTCAACTACAGTGGCAATGACTAAATATTCAATCCTGAAAGGTGGTCAAATAAGAGAATACATGTAAAGAGCTTGATCTTTGCACATGTCCATTGTTAGAAATACAATCTGTTGAGGACGTGGTGAGTGTACTTCACTGGTTTTCATTTGTTTTGTTATGTTTGCCTACGTGCAACTTACCTTGTTCTCCAACTAAACTTTATTTTTAAATTCTAGAATTGCTCTGTAGAGCAATATTTTTATTAAACCACAGGACTAATAGAAAAAAAGAACTTTGCTTATTTAAGAAGGAATTCATTGAAGCCACTTAAAAGTAAGCTGTACTATCAGCTTGACTTTAGTTAGAATTCACTGTTATTTAAATCCTGAAGTGTCAATGGGAAATAAATTCACCCATCAAGGGGGACCACTGGTCAGCCGACACTCTAAGCCAGGGTTCCCCAACTTTGGCACTATGGACATTTGGGGCTGGACAATGCTTTGTTGTGGGGGCCTGTCCTGTGCATTGCAGCATCCCTGACCTTGATCCCATTGGAGTCCAACAGCACCCCCAACCCCCAAGTTGTGACAACTGAAAATGTTTGTGGACATTGCCCAGTATCTCCTGGTGGGCAAAATCACCATTGGTTGAGAACCACTTTTCTAACTTGATAGTCTTTCTGATTCTGTGGCTTTTGCCCTGTAGCACCTAGCTCAGGGCCTTGCATATGAGTATATTTATTAAGTATTTTTTAACTGAATTGAATTCCCTCATTTAACATAGGGGAAAATGGAACAGTTGTGAGATTTATCAAAATTTCTCCTTTAGCTTATTATGAACTGTTTGGAGGTTAAACAATCTTAGGTCAAAGAAGAGACCTAAAAACGCATTTTCGGACTCTATAATAGTCTACATTTGAATTTGACATTTTACTCATCTTTATAAAGATTTTTGAAGGCTAAAAGCCTAGATCTTAAGACATCATTTGTTTACATAAAGTATTTGCCACACAGTAGATAGCTCAATAGTATCATTACATTAAAATGTATGGTTTTTGTTTCAACAACTGCACATTGGAAGGTAAATCTTATTTCACTTTTACTTCCTGCAATTTTATAAGATGACTCTTTGTACACACACGTATCCCAGGGGGGAATATCTTAGTTTGCAGAATGAGATATTACAAGTATATTAACTAAATTTTAAAAAGAAAAATCACATATTTTATGAAATAAATGGCACAAAATCTTCCTCACCAAAAATTATAGTGCTACTTTCTGACAAACCATGAACACACAAGTTTTGCAAGTTTTCCAGGTTTTGTTTCTGAATCACCATGAGGCATTCAACATATTCACGGACAAACACAGAAGAAAACGGACTAACCTGTGGTCCATGTTCGTGACTCTGATCTGTCTGGACCATAAAGCAGAGTGTTGAATAGAAACCTGCAAAAGGGCTCATGACAGACGTGGGTGTAGTCTCAACAGCCACAACCAGATTTCAGACAGCATGGCGGCTTCTCTAATTCAACTCTAACTTGTAGCTTGAGGTCCCTCTCAGAGACAAAATCTACATTGAAATCATTTTTTGTTTTGGTGAATTCTCAGTTTCTTTCCCCCCTGGTAACTTCCCCACTCTCTGGTATAAAATTTCTTATACACATTCTTAACCACATATTTAAAATATTTTAGCCAATGGTCAGTTGTGAGATTCACCGTAACTTTCTATAATACGCTTTTCTCCCACCAAACTGCTCCACATCCCTTCACCATTTACCTCTTCACAGGAACTCGACACTCAAATCCTGAGAGATGATCTCTGGTGATTGGTTATTATAAAGTACTGGTTACTATAAAGTAAATCTATTTGTCACGAGACCATAAAAACAAACACCAAGGAGAGACGTGTACTCTTAGGGTGGACGTCTGGATTCAACATGATAAATCTCTGCCACTGAGGCTGAGTGCATCTGCAAACATGAAATGTGAATAAGGTCAACAGACCAGCACTGGCAAGAAAGGCCCATCCTGCATCACAGACGCTTAATGAGCAATAAAACCAGCTAGAATTAAATTACTTGGGATGATGTCACCTTTCTAAAGAATAAAACCTTTATGGTAATGTTTTTATTCCTTGAAATTATGTTTAATTTTACTAAAATATATTTCTAAAATAATTAATTCAAGTACTTCCCCCAATAGTCTGTGGTGTAACCTTATGAGTATAATAATCTACACAACTGGTCCACATGCTTAACTAGTGATCCACACATGTGCAGCCTGAGAACCGCCTCGTGGCCGCTGAATAACCAAACAAAACAACATTCTGTTTTTTGAGGAAGATTGGCCCTGAGCTAACATCTGTTGCCAATCTTCCTCCTTTTTTGCTTTTTTTCTCCCCAAAGCCCCAGTAGATAGTTGTATATCATAGCCGTGCATCCTTTTAGTTGCTCTATGTGGGACGCTGCCTCTGCCTGGCTTGATGAGTGGTGCGTCAGTCTGCGCCCAGGATCAGAACCCCGGGCCAGCAAAGTGGAGCACAAGAACTTAACCGCCATGCCACCGGGCCGGCCCCCAAAACAATATTTTTAATTTGCTCTTCCAGAACGTGGGGCAAACACAAAGGATTTCTTTTATTCTAAATGCTTTAAAATGTATTTATAAACCTTATGTTTTCTAGCTGAATTTTAGCTTAATTTTTTTTTGTTTTTTACAGTTGAGCGAGCGCTCTTTTGGCACAACCTCACCTCACTGCAGAAATCACTTTTATCTGTGACCTTAAACGTCATCACTATCCACAGCACTACAGTTTTGCAATAAGATCAAAGGCCATAAAGAAAACAGCATACATATGTTTTTTTATATTTTCTAACAAACTTTTTTTTATAAGTAATAAAGATTCTTAGTTGAAATGTATTTCTTCAGATGTAGAAAATTTCTCAACACCCAAGTTCTAAATACAAAAATACTTCTAGAGAAGGGAGAGGTGAAGGCTTTATTCACAAATGGAAAAAGAAGTGTTGACAAGGCTGGATGCTGACATTGGCAGGAACTTCTAGGTATTAAAGTAGAACAGTTCCAAGGACGCTGAGTCCTCATGCCAACTAAAACACTCCCTGCCCGTGGTGCTGGGCAGTCTCCATGTCGGGTGGGACTGAGATAGCAAAGGAGAGGTCATGACACATACCTGTTACCCCTCTGCCTTTGAGGAGCCATGATTTCAGATCAAAAGAGCTTTTTAGAAATTTACTTTCCATTAGTTGACTAAAAAAAACTATGCTAGGCCCCAATTAGCTTTCAGTTACCTCCCCTAACATTCAAACTGTCCACTACTTCCTATCTGTCCGACACTGGTCAGCCAGTTAACCATGCTGGGACTCAGCCTCCCACAGATAGACTATGGCAATGATGATACTTGCTGGTCACCACTAAAACATTAAATAAATGTTATTTAGTAGCTTTGTAATTTCCTCAAAAAACATATCATGCCAGAAATATGGTTTCTTTTAGAGTGTTTTAGCTTTGTCACCCATTTTTGAAAGATTTATTGGAAACTATAATCAAAAGAAATCAAGGCAAAAAGGCCAGAACTTCATGTAATTTTTAGGGAGTTAATAGTTATGACATTAGAATTTCATAATAGTCCGAAATTAGAACCAAGTATTTGGGAAAAGAACTAAGACTTTCTTGTCTTCATATTTTGGGATACACACAGTTCACATCTCTCCATTGTCATGCACAAGTAATGAAAATATGAATTAACTTTAAAGTAAACTTGGTCAGTCTACCTCAGAATAGCTTCAATAGCAAGAATTTGTTTTATTTTTTAATAGAAAGGCTGATTGAAATAGTAAATAAGAACAGGATCAAAAGATCAACCAAGATTGGAAATAAATAATTTGACTTTTTTGTTCATAGAGGCATATTAAAATCTCATTCAGGTCTAAGTAGGAAGGAAGAAAGATACCTGAGTGATATTGACCAAATGTAATTTACAATAAATATGAGATAAGAAGTACAAATAACATATGGCTTTAACTAAAAATAAAGTTCGTATTTGCATTATGATAAATGTAAAATTTCCATGATTTAAATGAAAGATTTAATCACATCAACTTAAAAATTGATATAATATAAAACTAAAAATAAGGACATGCTCTAGTATCATTCATACTAATATTGCAGTTGAATAGTTACAACTGAAAAGGAAATATTAACTAATTTTTAAAAATTTAGAACTATACCTGGGGAATTTTTTTGTCTTATATCTTCACATTGATACATGTGTACAAGAAAAGT
Organism: Tapirus indicus; assembly: GCA_031878705.1. Lineage (NCBI taxonomy): Eukaryota > Metazoa > Chordata > Mammalia > Perissodactyla > Tapiridae > Tapirus > Tapirus indicus. Next base: position 10,318,885 of record CM062930.1, on the reverse strand, counting down.
CACAGAATTTTTCATATATCTGCTGTCTACTTTCTTCCATAAACTCCTAAGGCTAAAAGCATGTTTAAAAATGCAGTTTTTCAACTGGTTTAGATTTATTTTTCGGATGTGTCACAGATTCAATTTTAGATTTATTAAGATTATATTAAGATTGAAAAATATTTTGCATGTATTAAAAGCTGTGTTACTAAGGAAGCAAGATACTATGTATTCCTACTTGGCCAGCATTTCCAATGTAAACCAGAACTTTACAGAGGTGAGATAAAAATATGAGGGAATAGTAATAAATTAACTTTTAAAAAAATTAATAGACTTCATTATTTTAGAGCAGTTTTAGGCTTACAGAAAAATTGAGAAGACTGTACAAAAATTCCCATCTAGCCCCTCTCTCTTCATACTATCCCTTATTATTAACATCTTGCATTAGTGTGGTATATTTGTTACAATTGACTAACCAATGTTGATACATTATTATTAACTTAAATCCATAGTTTACAGCAGGGTTCACTCTTTGTGCTGTGCAGTTAGATGGGTCTTGATAAAGTCATAATATTATGTATCCACCATTACAGCATCATACAGGATAGTTTCACCATCCTAAAAATCCACTGTGTTCCACCTATTCAACCCTCAACCCTCTCCTCTGAAACCCTGGCAACCACTGATCTTTTTGCTGTCTCTATAGTTTTGCCTTTTCCAAAATGTCATATAGTTGGAACCATACAGTAGGTAGCCTTTTCAGACTTAGTTTCTTTCACTTAGCAACACGCATTTACTGTTCCTCTGTGTCTATTGGTGGGTTGACAACTCATTTCTTGTTATTACTGAACAATATTTCATTGTATGGATGTACCACAGTTTGTTTATCTCAAGTTATGCCCTATGTGGGGGCCATCTTGGTTGCTTCCAGTTTTTATCAATTATGAATAAAGCTGATATAAATATTTGTGTGCAGGTTTTTGTGTGGATATAAGTTTTCAACTCATTTGGGTAAACATCTAGGAGCATGACTGCTCAATCATATATTAAGATTATGTTTATCTTTGTAAAATCAAAAAAAAAGAACAAAACCTGACAAAGTGTCTTCTCAAGTGGCTGTACCATTCTGCATTCTCACCAACAATGAACGAGAGTTCCGGTTGCTCCACATCCTCACCAGCATTTGGTGGTGTCCGTGATTTGGATTTGAGCCACACTGATAGGTGTATAGTGGTATTTCGTTGTTTTAATTTGTAATTCTCTAATTATGCATGATGTTGAGCATCTTTTCATACGATTGTTTGCCAAATGCTTATCTTCTTTGGTGAGATGTATGTTCAGATATTTTGCCCATTTTTAAATTGGGTTGTTTTCTTACTGTTGACTTTTAAGGGTTCTTTGCATATTTTGAACACAAGTCTTTCAGCAGATACGTGTTATTCAAATATTTTCTCTAGTGTGTGGCTTGTCTTTTTATTCTCTTAAGAATGTCTTTTGCACAGCAGAAGTTATTGATTTTAGTGAAGTCCAACTTAGCAGTTTTTTCTTTCATGTATCATGCTTTTGGTGTTGCCAAAACCAAAATCATTGCCAAACCCAAGATTACTTAGATACTTCTCCTATGTTATCTTCTGGAAGTTTCATAGTTTTGCATTTTACCTTTAGGTCTATAATCCATTTTGAGTTAATTTTTGTGAAAGGTGTACTGGATGTATCTAGATTCATCTTTTTGCATGTGTATGTCCAGTACTTTCAGCACTATTTGTTGAAAAGACGATCCTTTCTCCATTGAATTGTCTTTGCTCCTTTGCCAAAGACCAGTTAACTGTATATTTCTGGGCTGTCTATTCTGTTCCATTGATCTGGTTTCTATTTTTCCACCAATATCACACTGTCTTGATATTGTAGTTTTATATTAAATCTTGAATTTGAGTAGTGTCACTTCTCTTTGTTCTTTTACAGTGTTGTGTTGACTATTCTAGGTCTTTTGCCTTTCCATATAAACTTTAGAATCAGTTTGTTGATATCCACAGGACAACATGCTAGAATTTTGATTTGGATTGTGTTGAATCTATACCTCAAGTTGGGAAGGACTATCTTTGATGCTCTGTTAGGTGCATACACATTAAAGATTGTTATGTTTTCTTGGAGAATCAACCCCTATATAATTATGTAATGCTCCTCTTTCTCCCTGATAATATTTCCTGTTCTGAAGTCAGCTTTGTTTGAAATTAATATAGCTACTCCTGTTTTTTTTTCATTAGTGTTAGCGTGGTATATCTTTCTCCATCTCTTTACTTTTAATCATCTTTGTCTTTAGTTAAAGTGGACTTCTTGTAGACAACATATGGTTGGGTATTGGTTTTTTATCCACTCTCTTATTCTCTGTCTTTTAATTGGTATATTTATACCATTCATATTTAAAGTGATTATATAGATTAATATGTACCATATTCATAATTGTTTTTTTTATTGCACTTGTTCTTTGTTTCTTTTTTGTCTTATTTTTTTGCTTTCTCTGGTTTTAATTGAGCATTTTAGATGATTACATTTTTACTCTTCTCTTAGCATATTAATTATATTTCTTTTAAAAAAATTTTTAGTCATTGCCTTAGAGTCTATATTATACATTTACAACTAATCTAAGTCCGCTTTCAAATAACACTGTATCACTTCATAGTGTAGGTACCTTTTAGTAGAGTATTCCCTCTTCCTTCCTCCTTTCCCTTATAACACTGCTGTTATTCATCTCACTTATCCATAAGCTATAATCACCTAATACAATGTTGCTACTATTATTCTGGACAAGCCACTATTAGGTCAGTTAAGAATAAGAAAAATAAAAATATTTTATTTACCTTCATTTATCCCTTTTCCAACACTCTTATTCTTTATGTGGATCCAAGTTTCTGATCTACATCGTTTTCCTTCTCTGAAGAACTTCTTTTATCATTTATTACAAAGCAGTTCTGCTGGCACCAAATTCTCTCAGGTTTTGTTTGCCTAAGAAAGTCTTTATACCTCCTCACTTTTGAAAGATAATCTCTCTGGATACAAAATTCTAGATTGCTGGGTTTCTTTCTTTCAACACTTTAAATATTTCACTTTACTCTCTTATTGCTTAAACGGCTTCAGAAGAGAAGTCCAATATAATTCTCATCCTTATTCCTTTATAGGTAAGGTGTTTTCTTCCTCTGGCTTCTTTCAAGATTTTCTGTTTGTCTTTGGTTTTCTGCAGTTTGAACATGATATACTTAAGTGCAGATATTTTGGTACTTACCTTGCTTGGTGTTGTCCAAGCTTCCTTGATCTGTGGTTTTGTGTCTGACATTAATTTTGGAAAATTCTCAGCCATTATAACTTCAAATATTTCTTCCGCTCCTTTCTCTCTTTCTTCTCCTTGTGGTATTCCCATTACATGAATGTTAGACCTTTTGTAATCATCCCACAGTTCTTTGTCATTCTGTTCCAGTTTTTTCACTCTTTTTTCTTTTTGCATTTCAGTTTGTGAAGTTTCTATTGACATATCATCAATCTCAATGTTTCTTGCTCTGGCTGTGTCTAGTCTACGGATGAGCCCATGGAAGGCATTCTTCATTTCTGTTACAGTATTTGATCTCTAGCATTTCCTTGTGATTCTTTCTTAGAGTTTCCATCTGCTTACATTACCCACCTGTTGTTGCATATTATCCACTTTTTCCATTAGAACCCTTAGCATAATTAAAGTATTTTAAATTCCAAATTATTTGATAATTACAAAATCCCTGTCATATCTGAGTCTGGTTCCTACACTTGCATTGTCTCTTCAGATGGTGTTTTTATTTGCTTTTTACCATGCCTTGTAATTTTTTGATGAAAGCTGGACGTGAAGTATTAGGTAACAGTAACTGCAGTATGTAGACTTTCGTGTCAGGTTTCATGTCAGTCTGGCTGGTGGCCGGGCTGTGTTTAACGTGTGCTGTACCTGTAGGTGTCAGAGGCTTCAATTTCCTCTAGGGTCCTGGTTTCTGTCTCTCCTGCAGACTTCAGGTTTCCGTAGAAATTCCTTCTCAAGAGAATCTGTGTCTTGCAGATGAGTTGTAATCCAGCAATTATTTTGGTGCCCTGTTAACGTGACGATAAGGTATTGGGGAGGGAAAATGTTGTAAAATATTATGATTAGATCTCAGGTTTTTTAGTCCACCTGAGTCCTAGGCTGTGACCCTCAGAAGAGTTTCTTAGCCTTTTGTTCTCAGCTTATGTGATACAGGAGGGCCAGAGGGGGCTCCAGTCATCTCCCTGCCCTCCTCTTAGGTCCTATGAGGCTCTGGGAAAGTGGATGTCCTCAAGGGTATAGCTTTGTCATGGAGAACAGAGGACTCTGGGCTCATTTCAAAATGGTCCTCTTCCCCTGCAGGAAGCAAGGGGGGATTTTTCTCTGCTCTTCACCATAAAAACCTGGTAGGGCTCCTGGATGTAAAAACTCATGAAAGCGTGGAGGCCCCTTAAGACTGGAGGAATTTCTAAGTCTTAAGCTAGTCTGTGCTCAGCTTCCAGCAATCACCCAATTACAGTTTAAGTGTCTCTGGCTCTAGCGACTTCTGCTTCTGGGGAGCTATGATTCTCCATGTTTGCTGTCTCCAAATTCCAAGGCAGCAGTTTGCCCTGCAACCCCAATTCTCTGTTAGATCTAAGAAGCACTGACGATTTTCAGTTTGTTTAGCCTTTTTCTTGTGAGAACAGGATTGACAACTTCTAAGCTCTTTACAGGCTGGAGTAGAAACCAGAATCATTAAATAACTTCTTTTTGATTTAAGATACAAATTGGAAATAGCACAGGTAAATGAGCACATTTCATTCAAATGAGAGTTCTAAAGTAACGTGTGCAAAGGCATGATTCTCTGCTCACGTGTAGTCTAGTCGACTTGGTCACAATTTGGCCCGCATGCCAGTAACAGCACAGAAATGAAAAGGCATCATTAGCACGAAGTAAGGCCAGACTGTGATAGTGAACCCTCTCCAGGCCACTGTGCCAGAATGTGCCATATGTCATTTTCCCTCACTAATAACTTTTTCTCCTTACACCTAAATATCTGCCTGTTTTTCTGCTTGATTTTAAGCAAACTCTAAGGCAACATTAGACAAAGGCAACATAGTGATAATAAGACCATGGAGAAGGAGGAAGGAAAAAAGTCATCCAAGGGATATGGTTCAAGTATCCATTACATAATAGCTCAACAAACTTAACCAAAGCCAAAGAGCTGTGGGCAGCTGTGATCTGGCATGCTTATGCCTGGGACGAAATGTCTCTCTATGCTCTCATTAGGCACACTGACAAGACTGCTGCCCCTGGCCAGAGCTCCTTGGGCCAGCAATCATACCTTCCGAGCAAGTGTCTGGGCTCCTGACATTAAGAGAGCAATCGGACATTTCCACTGTGCTGCTGGGGTGACATTAACTTTTCATCCCTGGTCAGGAGAACTACAGAAAAATCATCCCTGGAGAACTTATCTAATATCCAATGCACAGAGAACTATGTCTGGAATGTGGAGGAATTACTTAAAGTTTTAATAATCTTTTATTTAACTCATTATTAAGCAGGCATATAATCACACTCATTCTTCATCGATTATTTTCTTATTGTTATCATTATCATTAGCTGATATAACTCAGCATTATACAATTGACAGAGGGTTTTCATGAACCTCCAGAATAGGTTCATTCAACACCCCTGCGAATTAGGAATGAGAGGACATGGCAGGTGTTGTCTCTTTCTGAGGGATGAGGAAATGGAATAAACATTTTATTCAAATCTCTCATCTGATTAACACCATCACTCTTTGACTTCTCATCAGTGGGGGGTACTTATGGACTGGGAATAAAGACCTACGATGTCAGCTGTGTTTTGTCATTCTCTTAAACTTGAATAAATTTGCTATTGCCTTCCTGGACTTGTATCCCATTTCCAGCAGCAAGTACTGAAGTTTAAAGGGGCACAAGGACTTTTTTTTTTTTTTTTTTTTTTTTTTGTGGGGAAGACCAGCCCTGAGCTAACATCCGTCGCCAATCCTCCCCTTTTTGCTGAGGAAGACTGGCCCTGGGCTAACATCGTGCCCATCTTCCTCCACTTTATATGGGACGCCGCCACGGCATGGCTGGCAGGCAGTGCGTCGGCGGGCGCCCGGGATCCGAACTCGCGAACCCCGGGCTGCCAAGCGCGGACTAAACCGCTGCGCCACCGGGCGGCCCCAAGGGGCACAAGGACTTTTATCATCCACATCGCTACTTTAGTGAAAAGGCTTTTTCATTTGGCGCATTTAATTTTTCCAGCCTTTAACCCCTAGTTTTGACCTAGAATTCTTGTATATCTCTTACTTTAAAAAGAGACAACAGTCAAAAGACTGATCTTCAAGGTTTAACCTTATTCGCATGACAAATTCACACTCAACAGTATCTCTTCCGTTCTTTTTCCCAAAAGTTTTGATTGTAAGGGATACACTAATCCTCTGCAATGTAGGACCTACAATTTATCTTACTTAATCAGTAGAATGTAGTATTTTTAAAAGCATGCCAAGTTTTTGTTTTGTTTTTTTGGTGAGGAAGATTGGCCTTGAGTTAACATCTGTTGCCAGTCTTCCTTTTTTTGCCAAGGAAGATTGGCTCTGAGCTAACATCTGTGCCCATCTAGCAGTGATTGTCTCGCTCACTGTCATATCCCCAGTGCCCACTGCCCGGCATATCACAGAAAGACATGCTAATCTGGACAAAACATAAACATGCAGGTTAAGTGAGCAAATGAAAGCAACAAAGCAGAGAGTAAGTCAGAGAGAGGGACTGGTGGAAACAGTCAAGGAGAAAACAGGCGTAAAAGGGAAGGGTGTAGTGGACGATCAGAAGAGTAGCGATTACAGAGGTCAGCCCACTTGGAGAGCTGGCCAGGCTGCTCATCTGCCATCTTGGAGGGGCTCCAGATGTGGATTATCTGCATTAATTCCTATGAAGAGATAGTGCCAGGAGCCAAGTGGCGACCCACAGCAGCTGCCAGGGCTCTCGATGCCGGACAGCAGATCTGCTTTGTCTGCCTATGGATGCTCCACGGCCCTCACTGGCAGACACAGCCATCTCCTGACCAGAGGTGCTGCCCATTCCCAGGCCCCTTCCAGAGCATCACTCGACTCCCACCTCCTCACCCCCCGCAGACCTTCATCCTGTTACCTCACATGACCCTTCTCCCATATGGGTCCTCAGCGAGGTGGGTAAATCTGTTGTTTTATTCCCCATGTTGGTAAATTTGTGAGGTCTGGTAGGGCTGGTGCTCACAGATCTGCTCCAGCGTCCCCACCTTGGCATTCCAAATGTTATAATGTCACTCTACTCACTGATGTGGCTCAGACCTGTGACCAGTTGGTGCTGGCCAGGCATTTATAGCTATAGCTGTCCTAGTACCATCAACCCCATTTTACAGATGAAGAAACTGGGGCAGAGGCCAGTTAAGTCACCTGCCCAAGGTTGCATGGCTAGGAAGTGGCAAAGGCAGGATGTGAACACACAGTCCTTCCAACATCCTCCTCACCACAGAGCTGTCCTGCTACTGCCCTGATCCACCCACATGCAGGTGCTGCCGCTACTTCCCCCTCCGGCAGCCTCTGCAGGCAGGCTCACTCCCGGCCTCCAAGGAAGCTTCCTTCTCCTCCTGTGGCCTCCACAGCCCAGACTGTCATGGAGCAGGGAGCTGTGGTGGTCACAATTCCAATGCCTGAAGAGACGCCTTCTCTCTCTGGCCCCTGTGTCTCTGTGAGATGGTGTGTTCCTCACGCCGAGCGGCGTAGAAGGCTCACTCCTGCCCGAGGGCCATCCCAGGTCGGGGGAAGAAAAGGAGGTTTCCAGGGCTGCACTTCCCAATAGGAATGAGGCCTTGTTTCTGCAGAAATGGGGGGCACTGAGGCCTGGACCCTGCCCCTCCACCCAGGCCTTCACCCTTGGTTCCCATCAGCCTTTCCTTGTGGGGTGCTGTTATCTGGTGCAGTTTCTTGGCTTTTAAGAACCCAGGCGTTTCTGAGGCAAAAGGTGGGCTTTTGAAGAGACACCTTCCGTTGCTGGAAGAGCTGAGTATGGGGCAGGCTTGGAGCCCGTGCTGTTTCCTGAATGTCCGTGGCCACAAGCCTGTTCTGAGCCATCACTGCATGCACTTCTCAGCCAGAGCAGGGTCTCAGCTCCATTTTCTTGCCCCCATTACAGAGATCTCTGGGTGCCTGGCTCCCCTATGTCTCACGGGCTATACCCATGCCTCAGGGTGGTTAGGTTCTGGAGAGAGCGATGGTAGCCTGGGCTGCATTAGTTGGCTCCCACCGGGGGAGCCACGGACGCCTCCTGTCCGCAGAGCCACTGGAACAATAACCTTGAGCTCCCCGGGACTCGCACAGATTACACAGGTGAAGAGACCCATCCTGTTACGTGCTAGGCCTTTATATGCTTTACTTCTGTATCAGCACACTGGCAAGTTGATTCTTATAGCCTCCACTTTATAAATGAGGAGACTGGCTGGATGAGGCTAAGAAGCTTGCCCAAGGTCACCCTGAAGTGACTGTCTGGAGCAGTATCCCCATGTGTCCCAGCTCGCCTCCAAAAACTATGTTCTTTCCACTCTGCCACGCATGTCTCAACATTCTGAAACTCTTCTTGGCTTGGTTTTGAGGAATTTGAACAAATTCCTGTCTGGTATACTTTGCGAAAGAAAAATTCTGCTTTTAAAATTAAATAGACTAGCCCAAGGAAAGGGAGGGGAGGGGAGGTGAAAATTCCTCCCTGTGTCCTTGGATCTGAAATGGTTCGTTAGTATTTCTGTTTGGGGTGGGAAAGAGCATTTATCTGCCTTCTCTCCTCACCCCCAGTGCTCCTCAGATTATTGTCTAACAGGAGTAGATGGAGACAGTTTTAACTCCAGATTGAAAACTTAAAATACAGCAAAATTTTACTTACTTTCACTTACGGAGAGAATCTATTAGGTAAATCAGAGCAGAATAAAATTCAAAGGGACTCTAGTTTGGGGGTATGCCTCTCCCCATTCAGCAGTACTAGCTGAAACTCTGACTTCGTTCCATGATACAAACATAATCATTTGAGAAGGAGAACATAAAATAGAGACATTTTTTTGTTTTGGCTTCTATAAAATGGCTGATTTTTAGAAGACACTTATAATTAACTGGGCATTTTATCCTCTGCTTATTTAAGCCTGTGGCAGATACTGCTGGTTGCTCCTGCAGATTCATTCTCCCTTCTTCCTGGGGGTACGGCTGCTCAGCTGGAGAATGTATTTCCTGGAATTTCCTGCAAGGAGGTGTGGCCCTGTGACAAAGTTCCCCCTGAGGTGGGCAACTTCAAGCCATCTACAAAAATCCTTTCCCTGTGCTCGTTTTCCCCTTCCCTTCTACCAGCTAGAAATAGAGAAGCCACGGGCAAACTTGGAAACTACGTGTTGGGGACAGCAGGGCTGCCGCACATGCCTGTACTACGGGATGACATCATGGGCAGAGCTCACCCACCCAGCCACCCAGGACAACGACTTCAGAAAGAAACGAACTTGTATTTTGCTTGTACCATTGCATTTGGGGGTCTCTCTTATAAGCTTACTTTACCTCGATTATCACATAGACTAATATTCAAAGTAGCTCATGTTCCATGGGCACCACTCTCAGAAATGGCTGGTGTCCAGGGGAATGTCCATCTGAAAAATATACGATCTAAAAATGAATACACAGACATTTCAGGATCTCATACAAATATCTGGAGTGGATTTGATAGTTCAGGGAAACCAAACAAGACAAAGTTCAAAAAGGCTTTCTATAAAACAGCTCTTTTTTTCTCACAAAAACCACTCTATTAACCTTGCCCTAAATTACTGGCATGCTGAACCACAGGAATTCGTATTCTACACACACTCTTAGCCCAAAGAATGAATTCTAACCATAGATCTAAAATAACAAGGTAAAATTAACAATTTAATGTCACATAAAGACTTGCTTAAGATTCTTTGAAATGTTCAAAGGAGATACTTTAAATATGAGATGGTTACTTTTTAAATATAGGGTTTTGGTTTCATGACTAATGGTATGATTCAACAATATAAAGCAATAAATTATTTCTCAAGAATAAGAGTTATACTTTAATTGATCTCATTTCAATGCTCTAAAAAACTTGCCAAAAGAGTGTTATTTCTTACTGAAAAATGTTAAGATATAGGCAAAGTCCTAAGAATAACACACACAATTCAAAATTACTAAAGTTAGACACACCCATAGAAATTCACACACTTGAAAGGACTAACTTTCCTTGTTATTCTAGGCAAAGAAATATGAGAAATCTTTAGTACTGGAACAGGAAGTATTTTGGCAAACCATCACAAGTACTCTGAACTCAAAGCTGATAAGCATAAATGATGGCCATCTCAGTGAGATACAAATCGACACTACATAGTTTGATGAAATGTAGGGATACATTTCCTTAACTGTCAATCAAAACATACTCATTGGCTATTTCAGTATATCAACCAACCTATATTCATTTTATCTATTGGCACAGAATTCCTAAAGCAGTGTGTTTGATGATTTTCAGCAAGACTCTAGAATAATGTCATGTGGTTGATGTTAAATTCACATCTTGTAGCCAAGCTTTCACAAATATGCCCATTTTATTTTATAGGGAATATTCTCATCTCAGCCATTGTTGACTTTGTATTTTTGACCAAAATTAAACAAGTCTCATTGACCCACTGTTGAGTCAAAGAATGTAAATTTTCTAAATTTAATCACGAGTACTTTTCATTATTCAATGAAGTTTTCTGTTTTAAAATTAAAAGGTAAGTAAAGAAATTCCACCAGCTGTAGCATTTTCAATCTAATCACATTTCTCAAACTTAATGTATGACGAAGCTGAGATCCTCATATTTCCCCCCAGACATGTTCTTATGGAAGCTAACAGCAACTCTATCTAATCACTCAGGGCAAAAACCTAGGAGTGATCTTTCTCTTTTAATACTCAGCCCATCTATCAGTAAATCCCATTAACTCAATCAGCACTATGTAGCCAGAATCTTCCCCCCACCTCCACTGCGACCACCCTAGTCCAAGCCACCACCACCTTTCACGAGGATTATTACAACAGTCTCCTAGTTGGTCCCTCTCCTCTGCTGTTGCTTCCCTTCAGTCTGTTCACAAACCAGCAAGCAAGGGTATTTCTCATCAGTCTTGCTTCTCCTCTGCTCAAAATGAGCCCATGGCTTCCCAGCTCACTTAAAATTAAAAGCCAAAGTCATTACATTGACCTGAAAGGCTTTACACGATCTGCCTCTTGTTGCCTTTCTGACCATATTCCCTTTTACTTTCAAGATATTAGCTTCCTCATATCAAGAGAGAGCATCGAGCATGCTCCCTCCTCAGGGCCTTTGCACTGGATGTTCCCTCTGCTTTGCACACTCTTCTATCAGATAGCCACGTGGCTTGTTCCCTCACATCTATCACACTTATTTAAGGAAGGCTTCATGGCCACCCTATCCAAAACGCAATCCCTGCTCACACCATCCCTCTCTCCCTTTGGCTGATTTCCTTTACTCCCTAACATTTATCACCATTTAACACACAGTTTATTTTATTCATTTATCCTAATTACTTCCTGTCTCCTCTTGTAGAATTTGTAAACTCTATGAAGGAAAGAACTTTTTGTCTGTTTTGTTTACCACAGAAACAATCCTCAAGAAACAATCATCGAATGTTGAATGAATAAAAAATATTTTTTTCTCAAATAATTGATTGGCCAGGAAGGGAACTCAAAGAAAAATAGTAAAGAAACACATACACATACACTGGAAAGAAAATAAAATCAGAACTGAATCAGATAATAGATATTTATGGATGGAATGTGTAAAAATCTCATTAGACATCAGCTAGCTACACGAATCAGAGAAACAGCAAACAAAATGGAGGAGTACATGTGAAATTTTGAGGCAGGGGTCAGACTAACGTAGGAACAGGTGGCATTTTCCTAATGTGTTCCCTGTATGACAGATGGTATCTACAGCTTACAGCCTACAGAGTTCCATCACTGAGAGTTCTCTAGTCACTAGTAAAATAACAACCATATCTGGGATAGCTACACTAGAGCACATCTAATTCCTCCCTCACCCACATATACCCAGGAATCACTCAGTTTTCTATTCTCTCTACTTGAACAAATACACAGAATAATATTTCAACTGAATGCAAATCACAAATTATACCGATCAAAGTAAATTTCCTAAGTTACAGATCCACTAACATGGCAGGGACTCATTGTTTTAAGTTCCTTGAACACCCAGAGCAGCAGGATCCTGCACAAGGCAGGTGAGCAGAGCTTTGCACTGAATGTGTCATCTGGATGCCTCTGGCGGGATGTCTGAACTTGTGTCCTCATCCGAGGGTGGACCTATTAGTCACTCACGCTTCCCACTGGTGGGCGGAGAACAGCGCTGGGGGGGTACAAAAGTAATGCTTCCTAGAAACTGCCCCCAATGAAAACCTAAGGAAGAGCTTTTCAAATGGAAAGTAAAACTTTTCAAATGGAAAGGGCACAGGGCGAAAGACAGAGAGGAGCCTCAAGGAGGAGTAACACTTGGTCAACACAGAATAAATGATCCCAATGAAGAAGATGAAGAAATTGCTCAAGACACCAAGCTGACTACCTAGAAACACTGATTCCATAAAGAACATATACAAAAGGCAAAAGGCTGAGCACGTAACCAAAAGTAAATACATTAGGTTGACAGGCTTTGTATGTAATGTGTCAAGGAGGCCAGGGTTAAAGTGAGGATGAAATTTGCAAAATTTCTAACAAATAATGATTTCTGACAATGTGGAACATAAGGATAAACAAGGGAGGGACTGATCTAATGCCTTGAGTAAGATCATCGTTAACTGGACAGGACACAATCAAGAGAGCTAGTAGGGAATGGCGGATTAAGGGATATAATGGAAAGAGAAGGTGGGTAAGGTTTCCTAGCCGCAGGAGTTCCAGAGAACTACGTAATAGGCATAGATTCCGAAGCCTAGAGACTCTGTGTCCTGCAGAGTGGAGCCCTGCCAGGTCTTTTTGTGCCATACTCTCATCTTCTGGTTCTATATCAGACAATGCTCTGCTGCTATTCATAGGGTTTTCATGGCCAATTTTTTCAAAAATGGGTAGCCAGGTCCTTCTTCCTAGTCTGTCTTAGTCTGGAAACTCTACTGAAACCTGTCCGCTATGGGTGACCCTGCTGGTATTTGAAATCCTGGTGGCATAGCTTTCAGCATCACAGCAACATGAAGCCGCCACAGTACAACAACTGACAGATGGACAGATGGGTGGTGTGGTTCCCTGGCTGGGACGTGAACCTGGACCATGGCAGTGAGAGCACCAACTCTTAACCACTAGACCACCAGGCTGGCATCAAATAAACTAATAGTAAATAAATAAATTGTAGGCCTTGAGAAAAATTGGTAAAAATGAGAACTATTATTAAACTAGCAAAAAACCAATCTGGCCTTGATTTTGAGAAAGAAAAATTGTCAATATTATAAAATAACCATTAATCGTAGAAGGTCTAAATACTCTGCAGACTTTTAGAAAAGAAAGGAGAAACTGCCAAGAGCTGACAAATCTCACTAGGAAAGCATTGGTTCCAATCTGGTTTAATTTTCCTTTTTAAAATTTCTATTTAGATATTGATTGACGATTGATTGTTGATAGGATTTCTAGAATAGTAGATCTGGTAGCACTTAATTTCAACAAGATATTTCACATTTTATCCTTCAGAAAAGATGGAGAAATCATCCTAAATGCCAGTAGAGCTAGATGAATTCACAGCTGACTGAACAATCTTTTCTATACTAAGTTTCTATGTAGAAATTTAAGGAGAAATTCTATATCAATTTAAGATACAACAGAGGAAAACTATCGAATAAGAATTTGCGTAGCATCCCATAAACACATTATCTCTCAAAAAAGCCATTAAGAAAATTAATTTACCCTTTTAAACTGACTTCCAGTGATAATGATCAATCAATGCCAAGTAATTGCTAATATAAATTAATCTAATGACAATGTTTCTCAAATATAATAAACACAGAGACTAGAAAGCATATACTTAGAAATACGAGATGCAGATTGTTTCTAAGAGGGAAAAATTAACAATCACTGCAGAGGTGGGTGCTCAGAGTTGGCATGACTTGACCCCTCCCATTAAAGAAGCCCATCCTGTTTTTCCTTCTTGTCTAATTTGCTCCTGATCTAACCTGAGTCCCAGCACCTTCGTGAAATAACTAACGGATGAGACAGGGTTTATTACCTTCTCCCTTGCCTTCTTTCTATGCCACGCAGTGTGTTCGAATTGAAAGATAACCCAAGCCACCCAATGCTCAAGTTGCAGCTGTAGCTCAGACACTAAGTAAAGGAATGAATTAAATTTTGTCTAGTCTATACAGCGAGGATACTTAGATAATGGATGGAAAGGTACTATGTAAAGTGTAAAATGCTACCCAATAATGCTCCTCTCATTAGAACTTACATGTCCCATCCTCTTCCTACACAGCCATAGATGATAATGATCTAATTCATCACACTAATTAGCAAATAGGTCAAATTATACACTATCCCTCTAAATTCAAATGACCCTTATCTAAATGAACTACATAGCTTGCCTCGAGGAGCCCTTAAGGAAGCACCCAGGCATTTCATATGAACCAATGAGAGCAACACTGTGGTTCGAGAGAATTCCAAGGATTCTAGACTTATTCTCCATCAACACAGAATTCTGGCACTGCCTAGCATATCTAATTGGACAGATACATCTTGGTGATTTCTCAAAATTATCTATTTATGCCATGTTTTCAAGAGCATCGTATTTCCACATTCATCTTTTCCGACTTTCATAAGCACTGAAAATATTATGTGAAGTCCAGCAAAGAAATTTTCCATTTTTTTTAAGCTTAAACATTAAATTTTTCTTGGCTGGAAATTTTAGCCATTTGTCAGCACTGTGCTTTCTTGTAAAGAATATACACTTTCATACCTGCACCCTGGAAAATTCTTGTTTTAATCTCTTGCGTATATTGCAAGAGAAAAAATAAACAACTTTCAGTTTATATGTTTCCTTTCTAAAGATCTCAAAGGTTGGGGCCAGATAACCACTATAGTCTTTACTAATTTTAAAATTATCTCATTCTTCCACAAATAAGTGAAATCATACAGTATTTGGCTTTCTCCATCTGATTTATTTCACTTAGCATAATACCCTCAAGGTCCATCCAATTTGTCACAAATGGCAAGATTTCACCTTTTTATGGCTGAGTAGTATTCCATTGTGTGGAGAAATACCACATCTTCTTTATCCATTCATTCATTGATGGGTACCCGAAATTTATACAATATTATAAACCAATGTTACCTAATTTAAAAAAATAAACTTAAAAAATAAAATAATGTCATTCTGTAGATTAACATAGAATAGATTTATGATAAAATTGCTTCACTTAGAGATGCAGATAATTTTATGATGCTAAATATAAAATATTTGATGTAATTTTAGATTGCTCAATGCCTTTTAATATTTAAAATAAATTGTTATAGCTACCTAGCATAATTAACCTCAATGTTTCTAGTCACCCTTAAACTCTTAATTGAAATGCATAATATCTGATGTATTTCCTCCTTTTATCCTCACTTTAGGGCTTTCTTTAAATTAACCAAAGTCAAATGTAGTTTTGGGGGGAACTTAAAAGACTTTCTATTACCTCCTGAAATTGTTTAGTCAAATATTTAGAAAGGTTGTTCTGGATCTTTTAAATTTGTTTCCACTTATTTTATTTTACAAAATGTCTTTTTAAGAAAATGCAATTATTGATATAAATAATGATGTTTGATATGAAAACCTGTATAAGTAATGATGCACTAAGGATAATTTTATGAGTTGATGGCAAGAAATTTTAATCATGAACTAGATATCCTCTGGAGATGCTACAGAATTAATGAAATTAAGGATTTTGATCTGATTTACCCTTGTTAGGCATCAGCTCACTAATCTACATGGGAAAAATGAGCTCCAAGGCCATTGTCCAGCAATCCTGACTTCTCTCATGTGAGTGTCATATGATACAAACCCACATAATGTGGTCTGGTTGGCTCTGGTGACCAGCAACTGCTGATTTAGTATTTTACTACTCAGCATGGCCCTCCAGGATTTGCCTCAGTTGATCTAGTACATCCTCCTGTATCAGTCAAGATTCCCTATGATAAAACTGTTCAAACTAATCACTTAGAGAATCCTGCATTTTAATTTCTGTGGTTGTATAATCCTTCAAACACGGAATTTGCTTAATTCCCTTTCTCTTTTTCACACGTCTTCCTGGAGTGGTTACCTCTACAGGGGCGGGACCACCCTGAGAACCTCAGGGTTTCAGGAAGGTTGTATTTTAAGTTAGTTGGTGGGCTAACCAGTGTTTGTTTTATTGTTATGCTTACATAACTCACATAAGTGTTACTTATTAAGTTTATTCTTTTTATATGTATGAATTATCCCACTATTTTTTTTAAAAGCTAAAAAATTCCCTATTCCCTTTTTTGATACTCATTGAAATGCCAATTCTTCTGGGATGACCCTGTGATAGTTGAGGAAAAAAATATGTTCCTCTCTTTGAGCTTTTGTAGCATATAGAAGTACATCATTTACAAATCTATCTGCCCAACTAGATTGTAAATTCCTTAATCTGCTCTGCGCCCTCCCCACCCCTCTTCCCATCCCTAGCCTTGCATGCAGTGCACGGTCTATGTCTGATAAATGTAAGAGATGAAAGATTGTACTCCCAGACAGATTTGTACATGAAGAGCAAGATGAGATTATGTTGCCATCAACAATAGAAAATGATCATCCTTTCGTTCCATTTGCTCTTTCAGAAAAAGTTAAAAATCCCTAAGCATGGACATTGCCAGAACACAGTGAAGCTGGTGCATTTGGCATTGTCATTGTCATCAGAAAATAATGTTTCTGATTAGGGAAATCTATGTGAAGAAGCATCTACCACTTTTAGCTAGGGAGATCTATCTGACATTGATTTTTTTTTAATGACTTAGCTCTTGAGCAGAAAAATGCAATTAAATCCAAGATCTGTGTACTTGATGCCCTTTAACCTTTAGTAGGATAAAGTGACAAGAATTATATGCAACTAAGGAAATCCAGTCTAAAGAAGTCTTCAAGAAAACACTACAGTTTTCAATAAAAATTCGAAACTAATGTTTAGATTTTAAAAAGCCTTGTGGATACAATCAAACAACACATTTGTAGAATGACTATGACGCCGGGCAAGATTGTTCTCACACGTAGAAGACTTCATTAAAGCTGACAAATGACCCATGAAAACAGAAATCCCTGACCACCCTTCAAACTCAATAAACCTGGACCGAGGAAAGGGAAATACAATTCAATAAGAAACTAAGGAACACCCACCTGTGGGCAGAGCATTGCTGGACATTGCTATGAGTAATATAGACTGGGAATCATACGTTGGGTACAATTAGAGGGGAAGAACCTGCAGATCGAAGGCCCCTCAAGCTGAACATGAGCGGGAAATACAGAGCAGTCAGAGGCGTCTCTTAGCAGGCACGTGGAGGGAACCCCCAGGGGTGCAGCCAGATAGATGAAGTGTTCAGAAACTCTTCCCTGTTGGCAACTGGGTTTTTCAGTGCCAACCTCTCCATGCAGCAGACCTCATCATCAGGCTCCCTCAGTTCCTCCAGCCTCTCCTATCTGTCATTCCTGGCCCCCAACTCTTGTTTGACCCTTGCTTCACCCTGTGCCAGACCAGTGACGGTACGAGGGCTGATTCGACTAAATCATACAGACCCTCCAGATGAGAGTTACACTTCTGGAAGATGAAACATTCTGCTTTAAATAGTGAAATGGCTAGAAAGTATATTACCCTCTGAATCAAACAGTTAATTGTGTTCAAAATATTGGCCTGAAATATACTTTATTACATTTCATTTCATTTTTGGAAAATATGTAAACCATGTTTTCAAAGTGATTTTTTTTTGTTACACACTTTTACATGTCAAACATTCCCAGAATACATATGTTTTATTTTTGGAATGAGACCAAACATTTTAAATCAAGCAGCCATGTATATTTTGTACACATAGCAGCACTCATTTAGTTAGAAAATACCCATTTGTTATGTAGAAAAAGGATTTTCTTGTATATATAACTAACAAACAAGGCTGAATTTAGATGCCTTTTAAAATGTGGACTCCACTAATATCAGGAAATATATCTAATTATAAATTTACTTTTATATGAAGTTGACAGTCCACTGCTGTGAAAATTTTTCAATATAAAATCTACAATTTCTTAAAAATAGTTATTACATTCCCTAAGAATTTGTGGATCTGTAAACAAGCATTTTTCTTTTGAAATCAATCTCAAGTACATAATCCCTAATATCAAATTATATCAAACTCTTTGTATGTTTCCCATGATGGTCACTGGGAAAAAAACTCATCACATTTCTCCCTCCTGTGTGATTTCTTGGCATCCCATTAAGTTTTATTTTCCATCTTTTTCTGCCTGTTAGTATTGGGCGCACACTAAATTATTCAGTACACTAAATCTACCTTCAGGAGTTCAACTTACAACAACAGTAAAGCAAGTCTTACGTATCTGTGTGACAACTTCTCAGCTATGCAGAATTTAACAAGATTTTCCTAGTTTCCTCAAATTACAACTCACTAAAATTAATAAAAAGTGAAGAAATTATGAGTTCTCAACATTCTTAAAAAAATATGCTAGAAAAGCTCTGGTTGTTTTAGGTTTGATTTTAGATTTAAAGGTTTTTTTCCCCTTGCATTTCTGTTTTAAAAGTAAAATCACACATTCTGGGACATTTTCCATGCTGAAGTCATTTGGTTTTCAGCTTTGTACCTTTTAGACACTTGAGATGCTCAATAATGCCACAGATACAGTTCTTGCTGTGTGTTATTCTTTCCAGTGCCATATAAAGTTGGTTTTTAATAGGACAGTATTAGGGTGGGGGAAGAAAAAAGGCTCTATTTTTGTATCCCATTAGAAGGTTTACTGCCTTTTAGGGCACTGATTGTAAGAAATGGCCCATTACCAGTATTTCAGGTTCTTGGAATCTGTCTCAAAGGCTTTTGTTGCTGACTACAGTCAGCTTTCAGAGCTTTATTCTTGATCCTGACAGACGCCCAAGATGAACTTATCCATTATTATTGTTGTTTTTTATTCTTAGAATGGAGACAGTTATCAAATCTGCCTCTCTAGCTCCATCTACTCCTCCTTTTATTTGATCCTAACACCCTCTTAATAGAATCCCTTGTCACATGCCTTTTTCCACTCTGGTAATACCTTCCCAGGGTTAGAGGAAAGGGTAATGAGACTTGCCCCTTTACAGAGCAGCACTGTTAATTTCTCGATCACGACACAGGCAACAGTATCATTCCATGGTGCCCATGTTATGACAAAGTCATTCCTGGTTCTGCATTGCCCATTTGGCTAAGGCCATCATCCATGATACTCCCCACTCTCTTTTTTTTTTGTTTCTTCCCCAAAGCCAAGTCCCTATTCAGAAGATGGTTTCTGCTTAGAATCCCATATACATTTCTGAGTTCTAGGCTTCCAGCATTTTGTACTTTCATTAACTTTAAAATACTATAGCCTGAAAATAAACAACAGACAAAAGCCAAGTATCCAGAACATATATAAGAATAAGGCAAACAATCCAAGAGAAAAATGGGCAAAGATAATGAACTGGCATTTTACAGAAGAAAAAAATCTGATTGGCCAATAAACATATGAGAAGAGGCTTAACTTGATTAAAGCCTTGCTAGTTATTAGAAAGGTACAGAAATATCTTTTTTTATTTTATTATATTTATTTAAATATAATTTTTAATAATATATCAAATATTGACACACTGAAAGGAAAACAGGCACACTCATATGCTAGTGGGAGTATACAGGAGCAATTTGGAAGTATCTATTAAAAATAAAAATGTGGGGGGCCGCCCGGTGGTGCAGCAGTTTAGTTCACGCTTGGCAGCCTGGGGTTCGCAGGTTCGGATCCCGGGCACCCGCCAATGCACTGCTTGTCAGCCACGCCGTGGCGGCATCCCATATAGAGTAGAGGAAGATGGGCAAGATGTTAGCCCAGGGCCAGTCTTCCTCAGCAAAAAGAGGAGGATCGGTGACGGATGTTAGCTCAGGGCTGGTCTTCCTCACACACAAAAAAATAAATAAATAAAAATGTGCATACCTAGCCCTTCTATTTCCAGATTACCTATAGATAGAGAACCATTCACACTTGTGTGCAGAGACTCATGCAAGAACACTTAATACTCTAATGTTAGTAATCACACACAAAAAGGAAAAGACATCCATTGATTGTAAAATGACCAAATAAAATGTGTGATAGTCATAGAGTAAAAGATTATATAGCTGCTAAACTAAATGAAGGAGATGCATATTTGTTCACATGAATAATATGTAAACAACAGTACATATATTCTATATAAACATACATATGAACACCCACAGGCAGATGAGTTTAAGGTCTGAAAGGACACAGATCAAACTCATAATGTTATCTTGGAGATACCAGAAAGGAGACCAAAATTGGACTAAGTCAGCAAAAAAACCTTTGCTGTTTTAATACATTTTTTTAAAAAAGAATGATATTATTTATTATGTAATTGATTTTTTTAAATTCAAGAGATATATGGATGGTAAGGCAGCCACTCTTTATTACTAAAGTTTTATAGAAGCTCTTCACTTTACAAGTCAAACACATAGAAAAAATACAATGTCGATTCACAGATTATAATTTACTATCAGGGCAAACTACATGTTCATAGTATTTTTTTTCTAATTATTTTTTCTTTTAAATGACATCGACTTTGTATCCATTAACTGGATGTAGTTTCACGGAATATGTTTGTGTATGTATATGAGTGCACAGGTGCATGTGAAATATAGGGAATCCACAGAAACGAGTTTAAAATTATATACTTTGATTCTCTTTAGTTTGCAAATCAATTGACAATGCACAGATATACATTATACAAAGTAAAACAATGCAAATGAGAAAATGTATGAATGATAGTGTGCAAATTATTTGACAATTTAACAACATACATTTTAAAGTATGTAACAAATCTAGGCTAAACAGTATATAACTTCATCAGCATCAGTGTAAAATTCCTTACTTTAAAGTATGGTTTTATACCAATCCCCAAAGAATAGTAATTTAAAAAATATTTTCAGTCCATTAACTCAGTAGCTTTAAACAGACTATCAAAGAAATAATCTGTTTAATGTTTGATGTGCCTTTCTTTGAAGTCTAATATGTCTTAGCAGGAGGTTGGAATTGGTGATCTAATATATTTAGTTTCATCCCTAATTTATATCACTTATGAGTTATGTAGAAACCATTTGTTTAAACTGCTATCAAATTACTGAAAATAATTTAAACATCTCCAAGTGTACATATTTTAGAAGATGTCTACTTTGTTGAATAAATCTTTAAAAATTATAAAAATATATTCCAACAAAATAACAGTCAGGATTCACCATCTTTATTAACAGTTTCTTATAATTCAATAATATTGTGATTTCATTTTATGTATGCTTACTTAATATAAAACAGTTTACTATTAATTGTATCAGTATACCAAACACTGGTCAACTAATAATTAATTTGGTATAGTAGGCAGTACATTGAGAATTATAATGAACTTGCCAAATTTCTTAGCAGATGACAAGGCTTAAATAACTCATAATTACAGACCTCAGCCATTTGTCTTAACTAGAATAAATGTCTCTGCATTGTCAAGATTTGCCAAACAAATTACAAATTTCATGGCATAATCTGTTGACATTACCAACCAATCTGTACTCAACAATTCTCGAGGGATATGAGCAATGCAATGTAACTTTACTAACTCAGCAAATGTACAATGTTCTTGGATTCTATTTCCACAGGCTCCCTGTTATTAGTCCATCTTTTTCAAAATTTATTTTTAAGATTATATTTCATTAGTGCATCATGGCTGTTTTAAAATCAATAATTTAAAAAATAACACCCATAACTAGCCTTATGTGATAATCATTTCACAATACGTACATGTATCAAATCATCACGTTGTACACCTTAAACTTACACAATGTTAAGCATCAATTATATCTCTACAAAGCTGGAAAAAAAACCCTAAAAATTAAAAACTGAAAAATAGCACCTAAAAATATTAGCTTAGTCCAAAGAGTAGAACATAAAGTCTCACATGTAAGTCTTAACCTCTATCTACAGCCTCAATAGTCAATTCAGTTATTGGTTAGAATTCATAAACCTGTAAAAACAGAGTTTTTTGAAGCACTGAAGGAAAAATAGCTCTCACAACTTCCCACGAGTTCAGGGATAAGAGGGGAATAGTCACATGTATTAACATGCAAATAATATATCAACGTATTCTCATGCAATCCTTTTGCTAGGATGTTGACTTTGTGGATATCTATCTACTGTCTGAAGCCTTGTGTTTGGTAAAACATGGTATTTTCCCAAACCCCTAACTTTGTGTTCTGCCATTTTGCTACAGATGGTAAAGAGCTGCTGAGACAAGCTCCTCTATCATGTGGAGGCACATGTCTGCACTGAATAAACAGTGTTTAATGTTGAGTTCATTAAAACACCCCATTGCCCAGCAAACCAAGGGAAGTGAAACTTAACATGTTACTAATTTCATAGGATATTAACATTCAGGAAATATACATTATCAATATAATTGTATTTAATTATGCAACCAGGGATAAAATGACTTAAATGGTTCATAATTCTATAACTTTTAGTCACATCAACTGAAATAATTTGAGTACTCATAACACATCTCAACCAGCTCATAGAGGAGTAAATAATAAATAAAGAACTCACACTACCGCACAACAAATATTCAACTCTGACGAAAGTAAATAAAAATAATATCAATGGGTAACATTTTAGTGGGCTTCCCTTTTGTAAAAAGAAAAAAGAACCATCAAAACTTAGTCACACCAGAATTTAAAATATTTTATCTGGTTATGTAATAAATATTTTGTTCTCCATCAGCATTTTTTTTTTTTTGACAATTGCCATTGTGCTTGCTATTCTTTTCCTCAAAAGATTAAACTTCTGTACAAGCTAGTCCCTGGCAACACTAACACCTCACCCGTCTGTCCATAGCTTTGTGGTGGCAGAAATCTGCACAGGACTGATCAATTTGGAACACTATCAAAAGGCATGCATCTTTCACATGAAACAGTACAGACTACAGATCAGAAATGAACAAATAGGCTGATTTTATGAAATATCTCAACCAAATGTATAAGCAGAGATGACCAAAGGCGCTTACATTTGCCAACCTATACTTGACCATAAGAGCTAACACACTAAGGGTTGCTTTGCATACGAGGTCAGCTGACTTAGGGGAAAGTACTTCCAGCAGTGCTTGGCACAAGGTAGGCACAGAATAAATGCAAATTCCTCTTCTTTACTAACTGTGCAACACAACAACTCATACGAATCTCCCCCCTCACACAAAACAGCCAGCTGCTGCCTGCCCCTTGATTCCAGGCTGTCTGCCATCAAGACTTTTCTCCCAGGTTCCATTTCCAGTGGCCCAGGGCCCTACTGACCCCTCTGTGAAGGTCTTAGCCAAATGTGCATTTCCCCACCAGCTGCTCTTCTCCTTTGTTTGTCTTCCAGGCCAGTGCTAGCTGCTTTCCTGTGGCTAATTTTCTTTTTAGCCTTTACAGACTAATCGCAGACAGCTGCAAGCTAATGAACCCCTCCAGGTGTCTCCCCTTAGGTTAAAATGTGGTGTGGTCAGGACACAAGGTGGTAAGAATATGTATGATGTGCCATCCATTATTTTGACTCAATTTTTGTTCATTCTGACCTCATTTTACCAAGGTTTATAAAATTCAGTTCACTACCAACAACAAAAATGAGCACAAGGCACTCCTTTTAAATTAAGAGAAGAAAACAGTTTCTTTTTAGAAACTTGAGACTTGAGAGTCCGATGAAACTCTGCTGATGCCTCAATGATCTTGTCTTATTAATCAATATAGTTTAGATTTCATCTTAGTTTTCGTTTTGGCCTACAAGTTTCCTTTTCAAAAAACTCAATGGCAAATCCTGTTTGACAATTTATTTCTTGAAGTCTAGCACTCTGCTTAGGGTAGCCCCCAAAATTAACTACACAATTGGAGTCCCAAAGCCTGAAACAAGTCAGCCCTTAATCAAATTACAAGCAAGAATGAATTTTTAATAAAATGAAAATATGATGCCTTCCATCTCCGGTTCTGTATAAGCGCTTACTCAGTGCATTCCAGTGCTAAACACAGTGCCTAACATATGCTAGGTTCTCAATAAATATTTGCTGAATGAATGAATGCATGAATGAATGAACATTAGAAGACTATATACAATCCTCACGTGAATCATTGCTCAGAGATGGTGACAGCATATCTCCAGTCTTCCAGAACATTCCTGATTTCAAAAGTCCCAATAAGTGCAACATAGTGGCAACCAAATTACATCTCCCAGAGGACCTCTGTCTTCAGAAATGCTGATTATGCAATCTGTTTAGTTTTTGGAAAATACAGAATGTAGCAGAGAGGAGTGGTTTAGAGTGTGAATTTTTAGTTGGATTGACTTGAGCCTGAATCCCTGACTTGCCATATGCTATGTGGGCTTGCGTATGTTACTTAATATTGTGACCCCCCCAGTTTCATCTCTGGTAAAACAAGGGTTTTTCCAACTATATGTTGCTGTATAACAAACCACCACAATACATAGTGGATTCAAACAACCACCATTGATTGGTTCAAGAAATTGGGCTAGGGTCAGTTAGGTGATTCTTCTGCAGGTCTCACCTGGGTCACTCATATGGCTGTAGTCTAGCACGTCATCTCGGGTCATAGAGTCTGAGAGGGCTCACTCACAAGTTGGGTTGGGGCTGGCTGTCAAGTGGGGGCCTCAGTTCCCCACATGGCCTCTCATCCTCCTATAGGCTACTTTCCCTGGTCATCTCAGAGCAGCTCTCCAATGGCCAAAACAGGAAGCTGCGGCATCTCTGGAGGCCTTGTGTCCAACACTTATACAACATCTCTTCGCCACGTTCTCTTGGGCAAAGAAATTCACAGGAACCAGATTCGAGGGGGGGAGAAAGACTCCACCTTTTGATATGAAGGGCAGCAAAGTCACAGAGCAAATGGGGCATGTGTCCGGGAAAGGGAGGATGTTACTCTACCCTTACAGATAATCCCTTGAAGAAATAATCAGTGGGTTATCTGAATATTAAAAAAGGCAAGGGTTTAAAGGGGCCTTAAGTGGTATTTTATTTGTTTTTACTAGTCTTTTGTAAATATAATGATCTTTTCCTTCTTTCACTCATTTTCAGTAATGTTTTCTGGCTAAAACAAGGCATTAGGGAATAGTAGTATTTTGATTCTGATTTTCTAAGCAGTTTGTTTAACCACTGAGGTTCTTACCTCATACTAAAGAACACCCATCTGATTAAATCTAATGAAGCTTCACTGGATTCTACGTCTAGGCTATCACTCATTCTTCAAAATGCCTTCCTTAAAGTCAGTGACATTCAAAGAACAGAGCCTGTGTTTTTGTGAGCCACCACAGAAAGGAGGTGACTGTCAGGGGTGTATACATCCAGGATAACCTTTCTTTGTAACTTTCATGTTTAGAGTTTAAGGAGCTTTAACTCAGGGAAGGAGGGCCAGAGTTGGATTCTCCCAAATCTAGACAAAACTAGAGATGCGCTGTGCCTCTGAGCTTTCTAAGTGCAAGAGATACAAGAAGAGGTGGATAGAAGGATTACCAAAGAGTCTCAGCAGCTGAGGGAAGATGTAATAAAAAAGAAGCAGGGGCTGAGTAGTTTTTACTACCTGTACTCTGGTCTAGAGATTGGCAAACTTTTTCTATAAGGGATCGGAAGGTAAATATTTTAGGCTCTGTGGGCCATAGGGTTTCTGTTGAAACTACAGAAATCTGCCATAGTATCAGAAAGCAGCCATGGACCATAGGTCTACAAATGGGCATGGTGTTGCAATAAAACTTTATTTATAAAAACAGGCAGTAGTCAGGATTTGGCCCAGGGGCCATGGTCTGCTGATTGCTGCTCTAGTCAATTGTAAACACACACCTTCAGCATTGCTGTAACTTTCTAGAAGCCCTGCAAGGACCAGGCATCTCAGTTTAGAAATGGCTTTGCTGGCAGCATCTCAAAGCCGTGCAGGAAATAGGAAAATATTTTTAACATTTTATTCTCAATGAAAGTGTACATGGAGAGAGAATACGTCAGTAAACACAGCATATACTAGCACAGTAAAATGTGAGTACATTGTTAAATTATGTTGTATGACCATGAGTGTTCTGCCAAGACTAAAGGTGAGCTGATGCCATGGAAAGAATATAGATATTGGATGAATGTGGCTCCTATTTCTCCCACTTTCCAACTCTGTGACCTTAGAATAGTTTGATCCATAATTCCTTCATTCATTTACTTGATAATTATATTCCTAATAAAATGATAATTATAATCATAGTTAAATTTTGAGGACTCATTAAGCATGAGGATGAGAATAATCTAATTTAATCTTCCTACTACCCTCTGGGATAAGTACAATTTTTATCCTGATTTTATAGGCACAGAGAGGTGGAGTGACTTGTCCTATGTCATGCACCAGTGAGATGCAGACTCTGTCCTTCTCTTATCTGGACTTGAGCACTCACAGAATACTCCCTGCTGCTGTTCTACACTGGAGACACTGAGAATACAATCATCACTAAGACCTGTCCTTGCCCTCTACGAGCTGCTCCCCTCTCTGCATCTCAGCATCTGTACTGTCAGATGGAGTTAGTGACAGGCCACAGCTGAGGCCTATGTGATGATGAGGTGACATTCCTTACATACAACAGCTGGCTCCTAAGTAGTCCTTACTTGAAAGTCTCCTTCCATTCAACTTCAATTTGGTGTCAAGGTTGCAGTCACCACTAGTTTTTAAATAAAATAATATATTTCCATGCACAAATATAGATTTTTTTATTAGACATATAAGAGCAAGAATTGCCTAAGAACATTTATTTGCTTTATGTTTAGGTAATTCCTGATTAGGGTTTTTATTTATTTTTATTTTTTTGCTTATATTCTAAAGCACTTATACGGAGGGTGAAAGCATTTGAATATTTGCTGAAATTAATATTAAGAAGATTAAGAACTCAAAATCTTAATCCATCAGAATTACTCTCAGTGTTCAATAACTGCCATTGCTTATTTGCAGTCTACTCTCACTCCATCTCTCTAATATGTTTTGTCTTTACACAAAGTAACTGCTGAGGTTGATCTTCAGGCTGCACAGAGGTTAGTACAATAATTTAGCAGCAAAGAGTAATAAAAATAATAATACTGAAATGGAATTTTTGTAAAAATAAAAAATTCCTGTAAATACATACTTAACCAAATTTTAAGAATTAATGCTGAAAATGCATAAAATATATTTTTTGAATATAAAATAGGTGTGTAATCAAATCAAAGACAGGAAAATTGCATAGTTATATGAAAATTCTAAATATATATATATATATAAAATAAGGCTTTATGTCAATTTGCTGGACGATGCTTACTTAAGACACTTCCTTACTTCATACTCTCCACCCATGCCCAACCAACACAAGGAAATAGACAAATAAAACAGAATAATTTTTGAATGTATAAATTAGCCCAAAACTGAGTGAACTATCCCCATGAGAGAGTATGAGAGAACACAGAACGAGAGCTGTGAGCAGAAGCTGAAGTCAGCATGGCTCACAGATCTATTCAGAGGCGACATAAACCGTAAGGGGGGGCTGGGTTCTGCTGCCCAGGCAGGGAGGGGGCTGGGCGCACCCTAACACAGGACAGGAGGCAGGCGCTGAGCTGAGGTGTGTCTGCAAAGCTGGGAGTTTCACCAAGACTGCTCTGCATCTTAAATGGAGACTGGAAGAATGCTGCCCTCCAGGCCAGCAAGCAGAACATTGCTTGACCTCTGTCCGGATCCATAAGGGGTGCAAGAGTCTCCTAAAAGAAACCAGAACCCCAGACCTGGGCCCACTGAAGTGCGTAGTCCAAATTTACACAGTCCTCTACAGGACAAATAGCTCAAGGGTCTCTCCTCTCCCAAGTCACCAATTTAACATGAGAATTAGTCCAGAGTAATTGCCATCCCTGGAATTCTAGCAAACACTAACGCTGGAGATAGAAAGAAACCCCCTCTGAAATTGAGCTCACAACCAATATTACAAACCACATGAGAAAATGAATTATTATAAAGTAAAATTAGAAGATAGGGAAGAATCAGAAAGAAATTCTAAAATAAGCATGTTTAAAACATTTAATGAGATACAGAAAGGATTAGAAAGCAAATGGCAAGAACAGGTCTATAAGATAAAAGAGCAGACAGATTTGAAAAAATTAAATAGAAATTCAAGATATGCAAATTATAGATGCTAGAATAAAAAAAACCCAATGAATAAGATGAATAGCAGACTAGACACACTGAGATAAAAAATTATCCAGAATTCAGCAAAGAAAGTGAGGTGGAAAATATGCAAACTTTAAGAGACATGGAGAATAATACTAGAAGATTCACCAGGCAACTAATAAAAGGGACCAGAGGACAAATGGAGTGAATAGAGGGAAGTTAGCAAGATTTAGAGGCACGGAGGACGGAATAAGAAAGTTTAACATCTGATCAGTATTCCAGAAAACAAAGACTAGAGAGAATGGAGAACAAATTATGATTTGAAAAGATGTCCAAAAATCTTTCAAAAAAAAGGTATGAGTCTCATGAGCAAAAAATGAATCTCTAGCAGATAAAAAAATAGAGATCCATGTCTAGACATATTACAGTAAGACCATAACATAGCAAAGACAAAGAGTAAATCTTAAAAACTACTAGAGAAAAAATACAGGTGTGTTAAACAAACAAACATAGAATGAAAACAAACAAAATTAAAAAAAGCACTACCATTAGGCTCCCCAGGAGGGTTGCCATCAGCAAGGACAGATTCCAGAATACAATGGAATGATTTCGAAGTTTTGGGGAAAATAAATATCAACTAAGAATTCCATACTCAGTCAAGCTATTCATCAAAAATAAGACAAATTAAAGACAATCTCAGAAAAGTGCAAAAGAAGCAGACATGTTTGACCAGGAACGAAACGAAGGTGGCACACTTAATCTGTCATTATATGTATCATTTAAGAAGAGCTAAAGTAAAAATATAATTCTTAAACCATCATTTTCTATTATCAGATCTCACAAAAGCATTTGTCTCAGAGGTTAGGCAGATTACATAAATGTGAGAAATGCTGCTTACGAGGCAAGTGAGGGAAATGAGACGTAGCAAATTGGAGCATTCATGCTCCACTTTAATGTCCTCACATTCAGAAAAGTTTTAAAGGGATGTGGCGGCACACACGTACACGGGGCATGCACCCCCACACCTGGCACACAGCTGCACCATCTACCACGAGTTAAAGATCAACCCTTTCTTCTGACTTCACTTCACCTTCATTTCTTATTTTATTTTAACATCTCTGTTTGAGGGTAGGAACTTGGTTATATTTACTACCATCACTATATTTCAGTACCTGTATGCCTGGCAGAGAGTACATGCATAAAAAATGTTGAATACATTATTTATGAATACATCTCATTTTCTATTATATTCTCTAAAAATTTTCATATTCTCATGAAAATGGGAAAACATCTCACTTTTTCTTTATTACCTAGAAATAAATCTGACCAATAATAATCTTTATAATAGTAATTGTGGTAGTTACTTTTGTTTTAATAGTGGCAGCTAATATTTATTAGGCATTTACGACTTATTTTAGCATATTTATTCTAATTCTAATTTTATTTAGCATATTCATTAGCTTAGTATATTTAGTATGTTCTAGGATCTTTAGTATGATCCCTGAATCCCAAGCCCTAAGGGTGTGGGAGCGGAGAGGCAGAGGCGAATAAAGGGAGAAAGAGGGAAGGGACTCCTTGTCTCCACAGTCCAGTCCCACTCAAGGTGGACACCATCCTCTTTCTCACAGCCCGCTGTGGCTCAGGTTAGAAACACATTTTCAGGTCTGGAGAGTTTTCTCCCCTGAGGAGGAGGCCCTGCACCTGTCAGCACAGTTTTGCTCAGCACGGCTCACGTATAAGAACATGCAGCCCCAGGAGAGGCAGGAGTCGGCCTTCCTCTGGCCTCACTAGCCTTGAGGGAAGAGCTGTGGAGGGCTTTCCTACGTGACATTATTCCTTTCTGCTCCAACTGATTATTTGGTGAAATTAATTTAATTGCATAGAATGTCAAAGGAATTATGTTCCACTGGCTGCCATTAGCCGCAGAGACTTGACTTTCAATACAAGACTTCTGTGCGAGTCTGTTCACATTTGTTCCACGGGAGCATCTGTCGTAATGCGGAAGCCACTTAATTTCAAATGAACAACGAACTTAAAGGCTAGAGTTGTATCTGAATTTTATTTAAATTTCCAATCACAAAGCTTCCACACAGTGATGATTTAAAAAGGGAATATATCTAATATAAAATTCTCCTACATGTGATCAACCAGTCCTCAAAAGAAGACATCACAAGAAGTCCAGGAAGGTTAGCTCCCACTTAGGAGCCAATGAGCTAATTGAGAAGGCAAGGGACACACACACACACACACACACACACACACACACACACACACACACACACAGAGACAGTGGGATACAAATAGAATGACACGTTAACTTTCATGCACGAACCTTGTGTCACAGTTCAGGCAGAATGGAGACAAATGCTGCTGGTGTAGCCGGGAAAGCTATGTGAAAGGAGGCCCTGGAAGGTGTCATGCATGGACAGGACGAGTGGGAAGGAGGCATTCCAGGAAGAATGGGATGAAGGAATTCAAGAAGAGAATGAACTGCTGGTATGGAATACAATATGGCCTGTTATTTTTTACCTCAGCATTTATGCATACAAAAAAGGAGTACCTTACACTTTTTAAAACTCACTCTCATACAGTAAGAGCAGGACTATGAACTTCCAGAATCTTTTTGAGAAATAAAGCACCAGTTATTTATTGTTAAAAATGTGCATACATTCTGACTTAGAAATTGTTCTAGAAATCTATTTTAAAGAATACTCACACACATGCAGAGGATGTATATGCATATCTGCGTGAGTGTGTATTCAACACAGAATAACTTATTGTAGTAAAAAATTGAAACTCACTTAAACGTCTATCAGTAGGGAAACAGTTAAAAGCATTTTATTAAATACCAAGAAACTGATAAAGATGAAAGAAGAAAGGAGAGAGGAAGGGAAGGAATTATATATGGTAGAATTTATTACTTTCTTTCATTAAATCTCTTAGGTTATTTGAGGAATTATTTTTATAATTTACAAACATTTCAAATGTAACTATAAACATGCTAATTTCTTGGAAACTACTAGATATTTCCATTGAGTATTGTCTTCTATGTATAATACGAAAAAAAATCATCACTTTATGCCCTCAGAAATCCACTTTTGAAACTCCTTTCATTGTTTGATGAAAAGTCACTCTAGTAGCTGCCTTTTCTAATTCATTCAACAAGAACTAAATATCTGCTAGACACCAAACAGTGGATATCATTTTTAAAATCACTTCTGTAATTTCTATCTTTAAACCCCTCTTTCTTCCTAACATTCTGAATACTATATTCATATCTAATTTCAGTTTAAGTAAGTCTGTGACCCTGTTTGAGAATCTAATGAAACTTAAAGGCTTAGTTCCTTTAGAAATCCCCAAGCACACACTTTTACATGCAACCTGATGGCATTTACGGATGCCTGGACCCAGGGGGAAACCCTATATTTGGCCAAAGGCTCTCACAACTGTTCCTCTTGTTGAAGCTTCATGATCTTGTCCTCTATAACAAAAATATGTCGGGTTTTCCTTGTCCCAAAAGGAATTCCCTCCAAGAGCAATACAGACTTATCAGAAATGAAAGTAAGCACTTGTGGTTGAATTCTATTGCCAGTTCTCTCTTCTTTATATGTTTTCATAAAAATCAATATGCAATTCCAGTAGCAACACTAAATATAAACATTAATGTAGGGAAAACAACCCTTTGGTGCTTTTTCACAAAGTATTATAAATCTCAATTACATGTTTTACAAATTAGTCTTTACTGTGGCTTTTTTGCAACTGCCATAAAAACGTACATTCTGCAATAAATCAAAGTTATGGATACATAATAACTTTCTATTTTCTACTCATTTGTAAAGTTTTCATCTGATATCACATACAGCAGCATGAAATATGGTTTAACATATTTTAAATCTGATGAATCAATTTTTAGCAGCATCATCAACAAAGTTCAATTTACATTCTACTTTGATTTGAATAAAAGTAATTTTCTTTCACCACATTTTATGTCCCTATTTAATATCAGATGTAATAAGAGACAAATTATAAAAATAATAGAATGCCAATAAAAAAATATAAGGAGGAATTTTAAAGTAAAGCAAATCCTGCATTATAACTGAAACATTAGACCTGTGTAGGTGGATTCACTGTCAATCCTACCACAGCAAGATACGGGGTAGTTCCACACACAAAGCACTACCAGTGATGCAAATAACCATTGATGTTATTTCTTATCAATATTTAATAAAACTGATTCTTGTAGTCAATACTACCCAAAGTGAAAAGAGGAAAATGCCACAAAAGTAAATAATAGCTAAAATATATTTCTTGTTGGAAAAAAAATACCAGTCCCAAATTTCAATACCCGTAACAGCCTTCTGCAGAAGTGACTTGGGAGTACGTGAGAATCGGGAAGACTACAGTCCACTTTAAATTTTTTATTTTCTTGAAAGGCTCAACTAATTTATCATTACCAGAAAAAAATTTACAAAGATTACAAGTCATCGCCTTAAATTTGGATACACATTCCAAATCCACATTTTAACCTCTGTGATGCTGATGACCTCTAGTTTTTCTACCTAATATTTTAAGAAGGGCATATAAGGAAAGTTTTATGATTTTTTTTTGTAAAGAGGATTAATAAGGTAAGTACTCTTTACATCACCTCTCTAATAAAGAAACTAATTAATATGCATTTTCAAAGTCACCTTAAAAAATTGTTGGTTAATCTGTGGTATTTAGAAAGCAAAATTAAATATTCATATTTCAAAGGAAAAGAGATAGTAAATTCAAATACACAGGAGAAATTAATGCATGTAGCAATAAATTACATATAGTAAGCACATATATCATAATGGAATTTTGCATTTAGTTCAAATAAGTGTAAACCTGACTACAATATACCAAATAACATTTTTTCTCGCTTTCAACATTCTTTTCCACATCTCTAGCCTAAATGTCTACCATCTTATTTTGTATCAAAAGCATATTTACTCATTTTTGCTGC
Source organism: Tapirus indicus (assembly GCA_031878705.1). Lineage (NCBI taxonomy): Eukaryota > Metazoa > Chordata > Mammalia > Perissodactyla > Tapiridae > Tapirus > Tapirus indicus. The sequence continues at coordinate 10,285,362 of CM062930.1, read as the reverse complement.
CATTGCCATTAATCCTTGCCCAAATGTCCATAGCTAGATAAATTATCTTGTAAAACTGCATTGCCTCCCCGGTATATTCTTTTCACATTTAGTCTTACATACAACTAACATATATAATGTACCAACTCTGTCACACAGTAGTCAGGGGGCTAGAATCAAAGCCATAGACCAGCCTTGAGTGGCCCTCAGTTCGCAGAGGATGTCACTCTCCTTCGCATTCATCCCTCTGTCCTAAAGACTAGGGGACGAAAGGAGAAGGCGAGACATCTGGTGGATTATTATGTTGGAGGACATGTCCCCTCCTCCATCATAGCGAGCCTCTATAATGGACCAGCTGTCCCGACAAGCCACAGGGAATGGTGGTTACTTATGGCCAACTTCAGAGGTAACGTGGAGTTGGAACACCGAGAACACCAGCTTTGACCTCAGCACACGGGGCAGGAGCCTTGGCTCCCAACTGTGGCTCGTGTGTGACTTTGGGCAAATCAATTCTTTCTCATCTCATTCTCCTCATTTATCAGTTGGAGATAATGACACCTTATGGGTTTATTTTGAGGATGAGAAACACGGTGGATGGAAAATCTTTTGCCTGGTGCCAGGTATATATAAGCAGTCGATAAATGATAGCAGTAGTTGCCATAAGTAGTGATAGAAATTACAATAAAGACTGTGTTGGACAATTAGTCACCAAAAGAACATGGTGTTTGTTACTTCCTAGCTTTATCTTTGATTATTGTATATAAAGAATAGGGAAAATAGTCCACTATACACAGTCCATGTAGCATTAAAAGTTTTTATAATTTAAAAGTCTTTTCTTAGTTATTTTCAGAATGTCATGTTTATAGTTTGGTCCTGCTTATGAGTTTCTTCGATCTGATACAAATTGTTTCAGTCACGTTTAGTTTATTCTGGATTTTTAAAATCTTGGGCTTTTGTCTCTTGTTCTTATGATTCACGACTAATAACAACAACAAAATGCCTGATATCTATTTATTTCCTAAGTGACTTCCCAGGATTAGTTTTATCATTAAATGACATTCATTGGGTTGTTCTATCAAAACTGAACATGTTTTGTTTTCACCTGACTGTTCAATGAATGGAGAGTTCAAACCACCTCCTGAATAGTTTTGTACTCATCTCCTGTACCCAATTTCTTACCTTCTTTTGAAAGATCATGACAAGTAAATTGCCAGTTTCATGGCATTTGCTGTGATTTCCTTCCCACGTGTGACAGATCTGTTGTTGCTTTTTTTCTAACTGGCACATCACGTCTGTGTGGATAGTTGTCTTCTCCATCAGCATCTCACCAAAGGTGAGTGATGCTAACCTTCTACTACAAAATTAAGACCCAAACTAGGCTTTGCAAGACTTTTTTTTTGAGTTTTCTTCTTAATTAAACACTGATCTGAAATGTGAAACAGTTTGGGGGAAACAGTAAGTTCTAGTGGGAGTCTGTGAACTATGAGAAGTGAGTTTAGCCTTGCCTCTGCATGGAGTTCTCTGGAACTCTGACCTCACTGGCTGTGATGCTCAGTTTCCCCGCCTGTAAAACTGTGTGGGTAAACCACATGACTGCTTATCTTTTCCAGCTCAAAATTCCTCTAATTTCATGTTCAGCGCTATTACAAAAAACTGCAATGTCTCCTCTTTTATGTCTTAGATTATATGTCTTACATGTTGATGAGCATGTGGTAACACAAAGGAAGGGAGAGACTGAAAGTGGGGTAAGTATTCAGAAAATGGAAATAGGACCAACTTTCTAAATAGGGTAAGTTGACATGATTTTTTTGGTTTCACCTCTGTACATGGTTTTTTGGGTGTTGTCTGTCCCCAAACCTTTTCACTGTGTGCTTGCTACCCACCTCCCCACACATTCACTGCAATCATGGAATCTGAAGGTCTGCTAAACAGATTTTGCGATCTTCAAATATGTCCTTTCAATAATGTATGTCCCTCAGTACATCTGGAATGTGGAGAGTATGTGATGTCGTAAGAGCACAGGCTAACACCCTAGAGAGGCTATATTAGTTGAAGGTCCTTAAGAACGAGGGGTAGGGGGGTCGCCCGGTGGCGCAGCGGTTTCGTCCGCGCTTGGCAGCCCGGGATTCGCGGGTTCGGATCCCGGGCGCCCGCCGACGCACTGCCTGTCAGCCACGCCGTGGCGGCGTCCCATGTAAAGTAGAGGAAGATGGGCACGGATGTTAGCCCGGGGCCAGTCTTCCTCAGCGAAAAGGGGAGGATTGGAACAGATGTTAGCTCAGGGCTGGTCTTCCCCACAAAAAAAAAAAAAAAAAAAAAAAGAATGAGGGGTAGGAACAGTACCCAGAAATAAAGATGGAAGAGTATTTAAATGGAAGAGAGGGACAGAGAAACAACCAGCATCTCAGGCACCATTTGGTACAGGGATTTAGGGGAGGGTGGAAAACAAGCCACTGGGTGCTGGAGACGGAGCAGGAAACAGCACGGGTCTGCTCAGCGCCCCAGCGGAGGCTCTTCTTCCATCTGTGGCAGGAGGGCCTGATGAAAGGCTGCTAAAAGATGCGAGTGGCTGAATCCAGGGGTCACCGATTCCAGTGTACAGAAATAAACAAAATTATATGTGTGAGGCTTAATGAAACTGTAGAAAATTCAATGGCATGGGCTGAATATGGATAAGATTCAAGAGAGACAGATAAGGCACAAAAGTGAGGATATTTCCGAGAGCAGCAAGAGAGGAATATTAATTCACGAAGACCAACACCACCACCAATTGGCCCTCTAGAATTCTCTACATTGACTAGAAGGAGATAAAATTCGGGATATTATTAATGGGGGCATAATGCAAGGTTAAGAACACCTTGTCCCCGTCCCCTCCACTCTTCTCCCTTGCTGTAAGATCCTGGACAACGTGAACCGCAAACAACAGGGAGTTGACGCCAGACACCGGTGTGCTAACCTGACAGCGTCTGGGTCCTGCCCTCCCTTAGTAAAGGTGCCTTTTCCCCTCAAGTAACACAGACATGCATCCCGATTTTGCCACTATCTCTAATTTTCTGGCTCACTGTGTGTCTGCTCTGTGCCGGACACTGATCTAAGGATAGCTTCTCAGCTACTTGTCACATCACCCTATAAGGTAGGTCCATCACTTACCCCATTTTACAGATGAGGAAATTGAGGAAGAGAGGTTCATTAGTCTCCCAAGGTCCCCACACTAGGATGTAGTAGAGCCATGACCCAAACCCCAGGGCCATTATTTCGAGTTTTAAATTTTTTCTGAAGCAGGTCATTTTTGACTTTGTAATGCATTCTCTTGACAAGTACGCATGTACCTCCATTATATGATTCTTATGTGTATAAAATGATACATTTTTTTTACTGCTGGGTATAAACATTAAGGACATCAACATTATTAACACCACCTGCCCCGTTTATCTTCTCCTCTCTTCTGCATAATTATAACAATCATAATTAGTAATATTTACATTATATTTGATAAACCCTACAGTTGTATCAGCTTTGTTCTTACAGTGAACAGATACCAGAGATGAGGCTCATGACCAGTCACTCTTGATCGGCCGAACGTCTTCAAGAAGATTTAATGTAAAATAAAGTCTCTGAGTTCTTGCCTCTTCAAAAACAATCAAAAAGAGTTTGACACATTCTTTCCCTAAGGACTCTGCAAGCATTGTGTCACTATATCCTAGAATTGAGTACTGACATGAAGTTTCAGGCCTCTCTGATGGCCCCGTTAGAACTGGCTTGATCATTTTTTCTCAGGATGCTCAATGGATGCTTTCTTTAGCTTTGAATTCCAGCAACTTCACTAAGCTATGCCTCAGTGTTGGTTGTTCTAAGTCCATTCACTGAGATAGGTTGTACCCTTTTAATCCACATATTCAGGTCTTCTTTTTCTGCAATTTTTTTTGAGTTATATATCTGGGATATTGTTTCAGTTTTAAATGTACCTAAAAGTACTTTTTATAGACATGGTCCTGATTCTTTTTGATTATTACTCACCTTTGAAATCAAATTTTAGAAGACCAGATACTTGTCACTGTTTCATGTTCAGGTAATGTTTGGGGATAGAAATGAAGTTTTTTATAAGTTGGTGTGTATGTGTGTGTATCAGTCCAGAGTTCACAATTCTGCATGCACATTAGAATCACCCGGAGAGCTTTTAAAAACCATCTACCCCTTGGATCACTCCAAGGCTTTGAGTTAGCTGGCTTGGGAATGGTGCTTGGGAATTGGTTGTTTTAAAGGACGGTCCAGGTCATCCTAAGGTATGGCCAAATTTGAAAACCTCAAGTTTAGTCTTTCCCTCGTCTTATTCAACTCAGATCAGTAGCACTGGGCCCCTCACAATTGAATGTCTGCCCTCTCCTCCCTCTCTCCACCAGCTGCTGGCAGGAATGAGCAGTTCTACTTTGTGATGATGCAAAGTCTCAGAAAGCTCCACGGTCAGCTACACACTGACTCCCTGACTCAAACAGAGACTGTCTGCTCCTCTAGGAACATTCGCGATTTTAGAATGTTGGCGTTCTGCTGGCTCTGTCTGAGACCCTTAGTAGCCGGAATCCTCTCAGGAAGTTTTCTGTTAGACACTTGGTCTTCCGATGTCTGATTTATAGTTACAGGTTTTTCAGGGTCTTTAAATATGGAAATTACATTTCTGTTTCTCAATCTCCTTGATGTTTGGATGATTTTAGCAATGCAAAGGTGTCTTTACTCAGCAATCTTACAACAGGGGCTCTTCACAATTTTTTCTACTTCATGACTCTGGTTTTTAATATATTTTAAATTAAGTTTCAACATCATCAATATTAAATTTTAATGAGATATAAAGCTACTTATAAATGAAATTTTATAAATAAGTTGAAATTCAATGTATTGCGTGATAATTTGATTAGTAAGCAAAGGCAATGTGCTCCTCTTTAATTAATCATGATTACTTACATATAAAGTACATTGGCCAAATTTATATGCACAATTAGGCACCTAATTATGTTTTAAATTCAACTGCATGCAGAAAGAGGTGATCACATGTGTCTAATAAAATGCTTTATTTTCCTCATTTTGGGGGAAACATTATCTTTTGTTTCCACAAGAACTTTAAAAAGAATCTCCTACAATACTACAGTTTGTGTATCTACATAGACACATAATGTCAGGGAGTAGTTTTCAATTTCAATCTAATCTACAGTGACCATTTAAAAATTTTTTGATTATAGTACAAAGTCAACATTTCGTTATCTAACCATTAGTCATACAATGATGATGAATTCAATCATCATTTGAGAAAGAGAAGCAAACAGACCAAATTAAGCTTTACAGAAAGGGAAGTCATGAGGAAGAGTGAATACTGCCAACAAAAACAGACAAAATCAGGGAAAAGAACAAGAAAACAGCTTGGTTCTCTATTACGGCTCTATCTCCTAACACAAACAGGACTGGTCACCAGTGAATTCAGAAGGACCTATACTTTGTTCAGTCCATCAGTAAATATTTACAGAGGGCTCCCTACTAGCTAGGCATTTCGCTGGGCCCCGGAGACATGAAGATGAAAAGACCTGCTTCCTGTTTTCAAGGAGCTTAAATCCTTGGGAGATAAATGTGCAAATAAACAGTAGAGCTTCAGCAAGATTATTGCCCCAGTGGGGGCCTACTGCCCCAGGGCAATTCTCTCCTAGAATTGGGCCTCTCAAGCCAACACACTTTATAAGGGGACTTTCTCAAAGAGAGAGCATACTCTTAACATTAGTTGAAGCCATAATAAGTCACAGGGAAGAAAAACGAATCAACTTGAACATAATGCAGCATTTTGAATTTAGGCATAATTGGAGCATTTAAAGTTGTCAGGGTATGATTTAATTTAGCAATATGATTTTAAAGGATTGGAGGTTTCTTGTGCAAGGGCAGCCTAACTCCTGAAAGCTGGCCACTCTCCATGCAAGACATGCGTACACCCAGTAAGCCCCTATAAGAAAGAGCTGCAGGCTCTGACAAGCCATGACTTCTAGTTGTGACTCAGTTGTTAGGATTGCTGGAGCTTATTCCATGCAGCCTACCAAATCTACATATCTCACGTCCCATACCACACCTGGGATTCCCTGCTCCTCCCAGAAAGTCACTGGTATAATCCATTAAGAGGCACCTGAGACTGGGGAAAGGATGTAAGATTGGTTCCAAAGCCAGATAAGTTTAGGAGAAACTTAAATACTACTAAGTACTTATACTACTTAAATACTCAGTACTATATTCTGTCCAAAGACTGTAGCCTCGTGGTCTAGTTCATATATCAGGAAAGTATTCCCAATCAATGCAAGACCTTCACATATTCTTCCTGAAACTCCAATATTTGGCCCAGAGCTCATTATACCATTCTGTATAACACCTTCCAGGAGCTGCTATGACTGAAGGCCAGGGTGGGGATAGGATTTATCAGTCACTTTTTCTGATGTGGCTGGGTTCACAGCAGTGGCCATCTGGGGTTGACAGGGGCTTACGCTCTCTTCCTTGGCTATGAAATCCCCCATTGAACAGCTGGCCCTTTGAGATGCGAAACCACATCAAAAGTCAGGAAACAGATTTGGCTTCCAAAAGAGCACAACCATCATCCACACAACCAACCATACATTGAAAGATTTTTCTCTTAGGCCCTGGGTAAAAGTGTCTAGAACTCTCTAGAATGCACCTGGGCCTTGAAACTTTAAGGAAAAATTAGTTTTAAAAAAAAATGATTCCGAGGGGCCAGTCAGTGGCGTAGCGGTTAAGTTCGCGTGCTCCGCTTCAGCGGCCCGGGGTTCGCAGGTTTGGATCCCAGGCACGGACTGGTGCACCGCTTGTCGAGCCATGCTGGGGCGGCGTCCCATATAAAGTAGAGGAAGATGGGCATAGATGTTAGCCCAGGGCTGATCCCCAGAGCCGATCTTCTTCAGCAAAAAGAGGAGGAATGGCAATGGATGTTAGCTCAGGGCTAATCCTCCTCACACACACACACACACACACACACACACACAAATGATTCCAATAACTATTCTGTTATAGACTGAACATATAAAATTCATATGTTGAAACCCCACCCCCCAATGTGATGGTATTAGGAGGTGGGGCCTTTCGAAGGTGATTTGATTTAGATGAGGTCATGAGGGTGGGGTTCTCAGGATGGGATTAATGCCCTTAGAAGAAGACATCAGAAAGTGCACTTGCTCTCTCTCTCTCTCCCCACCACGTAAGGACACAGTGAGAAGGTGAGCATCTGCAAGTCAGGGAGGGGGCTCTCACCAGAACCTAACCATGCCAGTACCCAGATCTCAGACTTCAGATCCAGAACTGTGAGAAATTAATTTATGTTATTTATTCTACCTACTCTGCAGTATTGTGTTATTGGCAGCCTGAGCTGACTAAGACAAATTCTCAAAGCATAAAATAATTGTTTAGAATTCCATGGTTTTTTGGCTTCAATAATGAAATATGTGCAACTTGCATGAAATGGTAATAAATGCAATGATATCAAGTAAATGGCAGATGCTAAGTTCTTCCATTACTGTGTGTAATGGCACATTTCAGGACACCGGACAAGCCACTTCTATAAATGCATACATTTGAGCACATCGTATTCACATATAAGCATTTCCCACGCATCTATTACATAGTTAACGCATAGTCATTAAGTATTGCATTAGCTGTCTTCTGTTCCAGGATTACATTTCATCTCTCATGCAGTCATCAATGCCTAGTATTCCAGTTAGTTAAGACTTACCTCGCCAACTAGGGTATAGATAAATGTGCTATGAAACCACATCTTGTTTATCTTTGAGACAACAACCCCTGAACATTGCTCAACAAACAAATACTCTTAAATGCTATAATTAAGAAACAAAATAGTCTAAAATGAGAGATATTTAACTCTATACAGATATTGCTGAATATATAGAGATACAGACTGTATATTACAGACTGTCAGGTAGAATATATTACAATATAGGCATCTAATTAAAATTTGCATTTGTGTTTCTTAAATACTATAGCCAGTCTTAACATGATATATCAATTATACAACTATTCTCTCCATTTCATAAACATTGTAAAATAGAAACTGAAAATGTATTTTACCAGTAAGACAGACCTATCTCATTAAAGCCACTGTAGCCCAGCTCTTGCCTGCTAAGTCCCAGATCTTCAAGGTCCATGCATTTAAATCCTGGGGGGCACTGGTAGCCTTCTTCCAGCTCTGGTGAGCAGTGTGTATCTGGGATAGCTAAACTATTCCAGGTTACATTTCTGTGAACAACACATGAAACGATTAGACAATTTCAACAATTATAAATGTTGATTAAAATGGATAATGTAATCATTCTTCATTAATAACTGCTGTATATGGACACAGATTTAAGGTTCCTGATTGATGAATGGTATTCATAACATTAATGACACATTAAACATTTTCAAATGATACCTGATTTATCCACACATCTTGTTATAAGAATATTATTATCATTATTGTTTTTGTCATTAAAGTCCAAGACCCAGATAAGCAAAGGAAGGAAATTTTCCTATAGATTTATAAGGAATGTTAACTTGTCTGGGGATTCCCTGTTATTCACAAAATCCTTATCCCACTGTGGGCATGAATTTTACTTCTCTACTTCTAAGTAATATCAAATGATAACAGCCATTTTCACTATGGTACAAATACTATGAGTCTCATAAATGACACTTGGCCTTCTTCTGTGTTGACAGATGTGCAGTTTAGAAAGAAAACCAGACAAATAAGGTGAGATGGAAGGAACTAAAGGTATCACATTGGAGAGAGAGAGATTAGGGGTTGTTCAGTGAGCGCTCCAGGAATATTAAGGTCTTTGAGGTGGAGAGTGATATAACCCTTTTTCATCTTCCTGGAGGACAGGCTGGAGATTAAGCTGATGTAGAAGGATTTAGATACATAATGGTTTTCTTGATAGTGAGTACAGAGAATCACAGGAACAGTGATTGTGGAATCTCATCCTGGACTGACCTTAAAAATGGGCCCCGAATAGCTGCTATCTGAGGCAATTCACATGGATTGTGTAGAAGCCAAAGTTTAGGCTAGATGATTTTGCAAGCCTTCTAAACCCATGGTTTTATTACCGTCATTGCCCACTACATTTCCCACTAGATAGGCATTTTCTAAATGCAGACCAACCTCAGGACAGTCTCAGGCCCCTCAGCTTAAGGCCAAAATGAGGCGGACTTGTTGGGTCACATTTCTTTTCTTTAACACCTTCTTATATTTAACTGACTGCTTCCCTCCCCTGATATAATATGCTTTCTCTAGAGTCTGAAGCTTAACTCTCCACAGTCTCTTAGTTGCTCGAGGCCACCACACACACACACAAACATACACAGACACACATGCACACACCACGCCCAGTGATACCTTGTGCAGTTCTGTCTCTGTCACCAACAAAGCCTAACCCACCATTCAGACACGCTGTGTGTATTCCTTCAGGGCTCTGCCCTGTTAGCTGCAAGAGAGCTAATCTGTCTACACATCTCAGGGAATAAGTGTTTAAATAACTGTCCCCTCTGGTCACATTTTAAGCTGGTCCTTTGGACCCCACACGCAAAACCCAAAGGAAAGGTTCTAATTGTGGAAATTACCACTCGGTTGTGTCAGAAAGATATAATTTTAGGCAGACACATCAGCTATTTCTCCTCACTTCACATTGTCATATGTAAGCCAAATGATCCATCTTCACGTAAATCTAGTCTGACTCCATGTTCCTCAGGTGGTGCCCACATTAGGACAAAGTGGTCAGGGGACTGGGCTTCAGAGTTTCAGAGTAAGGCTTTCGGGGTTTGATCCCAAGATCTGCCATTTACTGGTTGTGTGACTTGAATAAAGTTCTACACGTTTCTAAGCTCAGTTTCCCCACCTGTAAGATAGTGTGAGTAATCATAATTAAAAGCGAAGCTTATGTGAGGGTTAAATAAAATAAACCAAGTAACGCATGCAGCATAGCACCCAGCATGTTGCAAGTACTCAGTAAATGCTATTGTCAATGACTGTTAATCATTACAACAGTAAAGTGTAGCATAAATCCTGGCATGTAAAGCACAACAAAGAATTGTCAAAAGAATAGAAGGAATTTCAGCATGTGATACTGAAAGCATTTTGTTCACATAATCGTGCAGCTGAAAGAAACTTTATAGATCACCTAATTCTTCATTTATACTTGAAGAAGGTAAGGTGAAGTTCAGAGAGAGAAAAGTTTACTAGCCCATCAAAATTAATCATTTTTGTTTCACTTCCAATATTTTAAAAAGACAACAGCAGCAATGTCTAAGAAAATACTGTCTACATGAAAAAGTTTCAAAAAACACCATCTTTCAGCTATTTGGATAGGAAGTTGGACTCTGGAGCAGCTGCTGAGTGTGAATTCTCGCTCAGCCCTTACTATACGTGTGACTTCACCATCTGTGCCTCAGTTTCCCAACCTGTAAGATGGCAGGAAAATGCCTACCTCGCAGGGCTGTGGTGAAAATGTCATGATTTACGTCTGTAGTATTTAAAATGAGTACTTGGTAGACAGCAAGTGTTAGGTGTTACCTATTGTTACTGACAGTTGGAAATTTGCAGACCACCCAGACTGAAGCCCCGGCCCTGCGATGTCCTGCCTCAGTTACCACACTTCTAAAATGGGGACAGCAACTGCATCGACTTTGTAGGGTGTTCTAGTGATGAAATGAGCTCATGTACATCTCTCAGGATTGTGCTGGGAATAAGTTCATCATTCAATAACTGTTAACTTATGATTATGTTTTCATTAATTTATAAATATTAGAGCATTTTTTTCCTTTTTGGTTCCATTTGTTTTTTTCTTTCATATTAACACTGATTCTCATTTTAAGCACAACCTTCACCAGCACAGATATTATTTTGAAATCTTTTGGCTTCAGAGGCAGCAGATTTAAAACATTATTTTTGCCAACATCAAGCTATTAGCAAACGCTTTCTAGAGACACATTTATTAGATGATTAATTGCTCTGGAACACATGTATCTAAAACTGAAATGAATGTCAGGAGTTTCAGAATATATATTTGTTATTTATCTTAGTTTCATTTTCTCAATTAACAAGAATCTTCTACATTTTATTTTTATTTGTTAATGTTAATTATTTCCTTGTTCGTTTTTCCTCAGATATTCATGACAGAACAAGAGGCTTTTTGGAATTAGGAGGGTAGAATTCTTGTTCCAACCAGACAAATTCTAAATATAGATGATTCTCCCAGTCGTAATAAATATCCACTCACACTTAAGTGTGTTTCAAGACCTGCATTTCTTACTCACAGTCAGATTTCTTGAAAAAAGCTATCTACTTGTAATCTCCCTAATTTTTCAGCCCATTTTCATGATCTCCAATCCATTGAAACTGTTCTTCTTTATTTTCACATGCTCCAGCCAATTGGAAAATTTTTATCTTCTATGACCTCTCAGCAGCATTCTGCATAGTTGTTTTGTAGTAGACAGAATAATGGCCCCTAAAGATGGCCATGTTTCTAATCGCCAGAACCTATGAATACATTACGGTACATGGCAAAGGGGATTAAAGTTACAGATGTGAACAAGGCTAAAAATCTTGAGTTTGGGTGATTATCCTGGATTATCTATGTGGGCCCAACCTAATCACATGAGTCCTTAAAAATGAAAAATCTTTCCTAGTTGTGGTGAAAGAGAGAGAGAGAGGTGACTACGGGAGGAAGGTCCAGAGAGATGCAACGTTGCTGGCTTTGAAGATGCTAATTTTGTTCATGTTTCCCAGATCATTTTCCTTTGGCATCTCCTCCTTCTGTAATTGAGCTTTAGTACTGAGTTCTTCCAAGCTTGGTCCTTGGCCTTCCTCTCTTTTTTCATGATACTCTTTCCCTATGCAATCAAATCCACTTTCATAGTTTCAATTCTCTCTTGTTCTAGATGTCTTTTTAGAGTCACAGAGCCACATATCCAACTGCCTATTAGAGCTCTCCACTACACCACAAGTCCCTCTAACTCTGTATACCTCATACTGAACTCTGACTCCTTCGCCAACATTCCCTCTCACAACAAGTAGCCCCGTAGCACCATTATCCAGTGTTGAGCAAGCTTGAGATCTCGGAATCACCTTGATACCTACCTCCCTCTCAACCCTTATTACTAACCATCATGTTTCCCTAAATAGCCTCCAAAATATCTTTCAAGCTCATTCAACTCTCTCCATCTCCAACTCCACGTGCACCACTATCTAGTCTCCTAACTAGCCATCCTGCAGCCACGCTTAGCCCTTCTGATTCACTGGCCACAGAGCATAGAGAGAGACTTTCCATAATCACTGTCCTACTCTAAGTCCGTCAGTGGCAAATCTTTAAAATGATGTACAAGATCCTAAAGAATCTGGCTCCTCCCTTTTCCCCAAATGTCCTAATGTCCAACCATGCAGGCCTTCTCACAGGTCCTGGTGTGCTCGCTCTACTTCAGGATCTTGTCCTCTGCTTGGAAGTCACTCCTCCCCTCTTTGCTTGGTTAACCCCATGTTTTAGCCTTCAGGCCCAACCTGAATGTTACTTTCTCAGGGGAGCCACTCCAAGTCCCTCAGCCTGGGTTAGGTTTCCCTGCTATAATATCTTAAAGTAAGAAATTTCCTTATCTGGCACTTGGGACACGTGTAATTCATGTTTGTATGGTCAATTGTTCATTGAATGTCTTCCAAACTCAACTGTTTCCCAGTATAACCTCCAACTCCCACTAGTCCCTCACACAAAGTCTGTGATGGTTAAAATTTATGTGTGAACTTGGCTAGACTGTGGTGCCCAGTTGTTTGGTCAAGCACTAGTCCAGATGTTGCTGTGAAGGTATTTTTTAGATGTGATTAAACAACTAAATCAGTAGACTTTGAGTAAAGCAAATTACCCTTCATAATGTAGGTGGGCCTCATCCTATTAGTTGCAGGTCTTAAGAGAAAAGACTGAGGTCCTCCAAAGAGGAATGAATTCTGCCCCCAGACTGCCTGTGGACTCAAGATGGCAACATCAAATCCTGCTGGAATTCCCAGCTTACTAGCCTGCTCTGAAGATTTTGGTCTCACCAGATCCCATGATCACATGAGCCAATTCCTTAAAATAAATTTCTTTCTCTCTTTGTATATATTCTATTGGTTCTGTTTCTCTGCAGAACCCTAACACATCACTAACTGCTTAATGATTATTTTTTGAATAAATGAATGAATGTGTCTGTCTTTCCACCATTATTTAAATCTATGGCAAATTTATTTATTTACTTATTCATTTGTTTGTTAAGTAACTACAGAAGAAATGCCCCAACAATTGGATCCTGTAAGTTTCTGGCTTTAATAGTTTCCATGTTTCAAAATGAATACTGGAATCCCTCAGAGCAGTTAATTGATTTTCACAAGACTTTAATTACCTGCCTGGCATATGTTTTTGTTTTTTTTTAATTCTTAACAAAATATCCTATTTACAAATAACGTTATGTAGGAGTTTGAGATCTAAGAAAATGTGTTCTGAACTTGTTGCTAAAATTGTTTATAATAGTCCCAAACAACACCTCTGTACTTTAGAGTTTTATGGTGCTAAGTTAATCATTACTCCTGATGGCACAGAGCATTGAGCTATATATTGGAACACAAGGATTGTCATCCCAGTCCAGTGATGAACCAACTTAGTTACCTTGGGCAATTCACCTTGTAACCATTTGGGCCTCAGTTTCCTTATCTGTAAAATGAGAGAAACTTTTCAACTATTTAAAAAACAATTCCCAGAATGACCTCATCACACTTTCATGTAAAAGAAAAGGTAAATAGAGTGAAACCATGTACCCCATTGTGTTCTTTCCCATCCATCTGCAAGAGGCACCAATGCCAAATGCAATAGCTCAAGATTCTATATTCAAATTCTTCTCTTCATTACTCACAGCGTCATCTTTCGCCACTGATATCAAACTGCTGTCACTGCTTGTCGCAACACATTTCGTGTTGGCCTCTTGTAATCACTCTCACTTATGAACACAACTACACTTATTATTACTTAGCACCTTTTCAGAAATTGTTTTTCCCATATCCTTAGTGGGGCCACTTTATTTCATTTGTTCATTCATTCAAAATAATTATTTTTGATGGGTCTATCCTATGCCATGCAACTTGCTAGGAATGGAGATGACTAAGAAGATATTTCCAACTCAGGGACTTGACTGCCTAATGTGACAGAGAAAATGGGAAAGCAATGCCCACAGTAGAGCATGATGAATGTTTAAAAGCTCTCTCTAGCATCATGGTGTTACAAAAGCACCAAGTAGAAACATCACCTATGACTACGGGTGGTGGATGGTGAATATTGCAAAAACCTTCCAGTAGGGGTGATGCTTGGAGTAACTATTAAGGGAACAACAGACACCAATTCTAGGGATGGGATACACAACAGCATTCTGGAAAGTGGAAATGTCAACGTTTATGGGTACACAGGAGAGAGAGAGGTGGGGGGAACAGGGAGAGAAAGAGAACATTTTAATCCTTTCATTAGTAGGTGAAACTATTTACAATTTTTGTCAGGGATTATAAACAAGCAGTTGTTACCATACCAAACAATTTTGTGTGTGTGTGTGTGTGTGTGAGGAAGACCAGCCCTGAGCTAACATCCGTCGCCAATCCTCCTCTTTTTGCTGAGGAAGACTGGCCCTGGGCTAACATCCATGCCCATCTTCCTCTACTTTATATGGGACGCCGCCACAGCATGGCCGACAAGCAGTGTGTCAGTGGGCGCCTGGGATCCGAACCCGCGAACCTGGGCTGCCAAGCGCAAACTAAACCTCTGCGCCACTGGGTCGGCCCCACCAAACAATTTTTAAACTACACTTTCAGAGATTTGCAGATTGGGGAAAAAGACAAGGATTTGTGCTTTCCCCAAAATGACATGATGTGACTGATACACTCTGAGCTGACCACAACCTGTCCCTCATTTGTGAGAAAGGCCAAAGAGGTAAAAAAGCACTAACTTACAAAAGAGATTATTACTTAATTTAGTAGCAAGATTTTCACAAAATATGCCATTATGGGAATTTATAGATAGAAATGGTGTTTACATTGTTCTTACTTTTTTCCCTTGAAGAACTGAAGATAAGTAGAATAATGTTGACTTTTCCATAGCCAAATTTGACCCATCGATTCTAAAAGACATTCACAAGAGGCCAAGCTACAACGTCTTTCTGAAGTTTGCATTCCGTAAGGAAACTGTCAATGGTGCAAAGAAGGAAGTACACAGCACCCTTATGCAACAGACAATGCTGAAGATCATTTTGTTATTTATTGCATCAAGGTTTCTTTTCTATTTATATTGTATGGTCTAGGAAGAAATCATAAATAGAAGAACACACTTCTAGTTAAACCCATGGAGTGAATTACACACGTGTACACATACACACACAATCTTTGCACGTGGGGGAACAGTGAATACAGCCTTTGATACCTTAGGTCATTGTTTGCCTCCCTCTTAGTGGTGGGCATGAAAACGGTTCATTTTCTTGCCTAAAGCTTAGCTCTGCATTTCGAGGTTGTCTTTCTCATTGCGTGTGCTGACAGCAAACCTGCTCCAGCTGTTGCTCGCCTTTCGGTTTCACTCCAGAGAATCATCTGGCTTTGGTTTCACTCCTATTTAGCTTCCTCTTTCAGGATTAATTAAAAGCTCCTATAAAGTGGCCTGGCTAATTCTAATGCTGGATGCCTCAGAAAACTAATCTCACCCTGGAATTTGCAGAGATGAAACTGCTTATTGATTTTTGAAAACTTTTAATTGCTATGCCTGGACTTTTAGAAGGATCACAAAACAAGATAAACAGTCTGAGGCAGGAAATAATATTGACCTCACACCCCTTTTTATAAACAAGTAAATCTGGCACATTTTCTAGGAAATTAGGAAATGAATTTCCCCTTACTGTAAAATACTGAGAGTATTTTAATACAATTTTTCCTTTTCCTCATCCTTTCCTGAATGGCTAGAAAGGCAAAGCCATAAAGAACTGAATTCATCATGCACCAAAATAGTAAATTTATTCAAATATTGTACAAAATCCAAATAACATTATTTTTTTTAAAAAAGTATTTTAAATAGTCATCTTACTTATTATATCTGAATAGTTTTTTTGATTACATATTTTCCCCAAGTTTACATCTTTATCACTCACTACTTTGCCAACATGGGTAAGGGACAACCCATGTGACAGGGGCGGGGAGACCGGCATCTGAGGCAGGATCAGGCAATGGATGGATTCAAAAAGAGTATTAGAAAAGCCCAGTTTCAGAACCCAGAAGAAGCACTGATTCGCTCTGAACTGGAAATGTGAAAACCGTTTTGAAGTTCTAAGACGAAGTCGAATACCCTTGACATTTCGAATCCAGGCCAAGAGCTCTCAAGCACTAACTCTTCTCCCTTTGCTCGGGAACTAGAAGATCCAGAGTGAGAGAAGCTGTAAGGAGACAGCTGGCAGGAGGGAAACGGCCACCAGAACGTGAGGCCAAGCACATAAGACTTCAGTTGGTGATGTCGCCAATTAATTCATGTGTGGCAAGGAGCTATTGCCTCCTCTCTCAGGATCATAATACACAATTTATGAGATCACATTATGAATATAAAGTGCCTCATACACATTAGGAGCTCAGAATATATTTGTGTTTACTGGATGGGGTTTGGCTGAGCTGTATGGCCGGAGAGCAGGGATTTTTCCTACTCCAGTAGGTTCCATCCTTTTGGGATAGTCAAATGAAGCCAAGGGCTCCACAATGGTAAGAACATGTAGCTACCTTAAAAGTGAAGGCCTGAGAAGGATTTAGAAAGTGCCAAAGCCCCTGTCCCCAGACATTTCAGCCACAGGGTGCACTTGCCCAATTCAATCCTTAGACCTAAAAATACTTGAGTCCCAGAACGAACAAGTTCCACTATGTTTCTGTTTTTAATCCTTCTGACCCTTTCATTTTAAAAAAAATCTCATCACTTTGTGAACAGAATTTATAAGACGATACAGTCATGAGTCGCTTAATGATACGGATATGTTCTGACAAATGTGTTAGGTGATTCTGTCGTTGTGCAAACATCACAGAGCGTACTTACACAAACTCAGACAGCATGGCCGACTGCACACCTCGGCCACACAGTACTAATCTATGGCGCCACTGTTGTACGTGCAGTCCGCCGTTGAATGAAACATCGTTATGCGGCACATGACTGTAATTCATTTATTTCCCAAGTACTCTAAAGGATAAACTTAAATTTTATTTGAACCAGCAACAGAAAACTGCCAAAAATCCAACTTTCTATCATCTGTAGGCTAAGTCTTAGTGATATTTTATACCAAGTCCTATAACCTCCCCTGGGTGGGGTGACCATAGAATGTATGGTTCATACTGAGACTCTCTAGAGATCAAAAAGGAAGCTATCAGTAATCACTCTGAAACAACAGGGCTACACCAGGGTCTCAAAGTTCACAGTCCAGCCATCACAAATATTTACCTGAACTCCTGGTTGAATCCCACTCTCTGTATATAAAACTTTTATATACTTAACATTTACATTTACTTACGTTAAGGTTTTTCTTATTATCTCACTCTTGGGAATAAGATTTCATTATTTGATACTAAGCTATGAATAAATTTCTCTCCTTTCTCAGGAATGATAATAAGGTGTCAGGTAAGTCTTCATCTTTTCTATTTACCTACCAGCTCATTGTCACATATTCCTGTTTTAGCTTCAGGGAGATTTCTGCCATCACGGTGGGCATTTTGCAACACCTGTTTCTGCCACAGGCCATTGCTCTTCTCGAGTTTCGAGTTTCTTTAGGATACGAATGGCTTTGCTTAGTCAAATCTCATTACTTGTTTCGTAATTGCCTTAGGTCACCATTCGTTAAGGGGGAAGAATCTAAAGCTTTACTAGTACTGTTTTTGAGGACGTAGCTAAGATTCCCTTCTATCTGCTTTAAAAGAAATCAGCTCCATTTAAAAGCAAAACTGTGTGTATTGAGTTGCTTCCTTATTTATCCTGTTTGCCTCACAGATTAAACATAATCAGTTCTAGGGGTCAGCTGTGAAACCCAGGATACGCAGGTTTCTGAACAGACACACCTCTGCCTGAAAGCTCTCTCATTATTAGGCTATAGGGCAAGCAAGTCAATTAAGCAGAAATTGGAACAATTGTTAAAGGACAACAATTAAGAGAAATGAGGTCATGATAGAAACTGGCAACGCTGATCGCCAGAAACACATCCCTACATCTCCTTCGTGTCTGATAGATGTGTATGAGAAATTCCTAGTTAAGAAGCAACAAGAGGAAACAAGAAAATTGGAAAAATTTTTTAAATTGGGATTTTTATGTGTTTGATTTTGACTTTAGACATTTTTTGAGTCTCTAAAAATAAAGTAAATTAATGTCTGGGCTGGAACTAAATAGTAAAATGGTAACAACAATTTTTCTGCTTAGGGGTGGGACTTTAAACTCCGTAATACTGAACTGAAAGTTAAAAGAAAAACAGTATAAACAATTGGTCTCTGAAATAAATCATCAAACTATAAACATTGTCTTTATGAGCAACATTACTACCATGTGGCTAGTTACGTATTTTCTTCTCAAAATAGTAAACTAAGAATTACATAAAGAGAAGGCAAAATATATGTGTATGTACATCATGCTATTAGGCAGGTTTTACAAATATGGGAAAAAGAGAAAATGCAGACACCCGCCCATAACTGCTATGTCTCGAGTAACTGAAAATTCTGCCAACATTTATGAAATCCTCCATAAACGTGAACTCCATTTTTAGGATAAAGTAATGAGCTAATATTCAGAATACAAGAAGTCTTTTCCTACTTTTTTTCAAAGACATTCATTTCTTAGTACTGATTATGCTATGGAGCTGGCAAAGAGAACTTACTGAAGCGATTCAAGGGCCGTGAGTTCAGAAGTCTTCCCAATTCGTATTCTATTTTATGTGTCAAAGTTAAGTTTGCCAGCATGATACCTGACCTCCTTGCTGTGTTAACTAGTTTTAGAATTCTCACATTCCGACTTGGTTTTTAATAAAATGGTAACTTGAAACCAGACTCCTGTACTCACTGCTGCTAGAACACAGCGGCCCTCTTATCCAGAGCTTTCTCTGTTCTTCATTTCAATGTCTATTGTCTCCTGCCCACACAATATCTTTTCCCACCTTTGTATTCATTCATGGAACCATCTAGACATTCTACAGCCTACATACACTTAAAAAAAAAAAAGAAAAAAAAACACCTACAGGTTTTCTTCCACATTTGTCTCTTCCCTCACCCACACAGCCAACTCCTTACTCACCACTTCCCCCAACTTTCCTCCCTGGTGCTTGTACTAATTCACTGCTTTTCTCCGCTTTTAACATTGCTTTTCTATTTTTTAACCATTTCTCTTTCGTCGAATTGAGCAACTTGCTTTCCTTTCTCTGTTCTTTTCTTATTTCCTCTTCTTTATCAATTTGTCATAATATTATTATCTGTCTAGATGTGTTACCAACCATGCCTTCAATAAACAGTTGTAAGTACTTGCTCTGTGCTAGGATACTAGGCACTGGCGATAGGAGACGAATCTTCTCCACCCTTCCTCATATGTGTCCTCAGGGACTTCACAGTGTAATGAGGAAAACAGGAAAAAAATAGCTACGAGTGCCAGAGTGCTAGTTCTGGCAAGATGGGCTACATTAAATTCTACTGCTTCCACTACAAACAACTAGAGTTGTTGGATAAATGGTAACATTTTAAAATGCTATCTCGGCTCACAAGAAAGAAAAATACATTCCAAAGAGTCAAAATACAAGAGACAACTAAAAACTGGAGGGAGGGAAGTACATGACTTGACAAAATGATGGTGTGAAGGGGGGCTAAGTACCCAGTATTCAAGAACTTGGGTTTTAATGCCCACATGAGACAGAAGAGAGGCCCCTGAGCCCACGTAAGGCTGGGAGCTGGAAATGTGGCCCCATGTATAAAACCAGGTTGTAATTTAAAAGAGTTTCAGAGTGTGATGGTGAAGAGAGAGTCAAATAGATCAATCAAGCACAACAGGGACCATAGGTGCAGACCCAAATATAGACAGGGGATTAGTAAATGAGAAAGGCAGCACTAAATTCAGTGGGTAACAGCACATAATAAATAGTGCTGGGACAACTGCCCAACCATATGAAGAAAATTAGATTTCTACTTCACACGAAAACATTTATAAACAGTTTCAGTAAGGTATACTTGATATACAATAAACTGCACATACTAAAATGTACAGTTTGATAAATTTTGACATATGTACAGAACCACAATCAATATAATGAACATATTGATCAACCCCAAAGGTTTCCTAGTGCCTCTTGGTAATCCTTTATTCCTATAAACCCTTATTCCCAGGCAACCACTGATTTCCTTTGTATCATTATCGATAAGCTTGCATTTTCTATAATTTTACATAAATGGAATCATGGAATATGTAATCTTTTTCATCTGGCTTCATTCATTCGGCATAATTGTTGTGAGATTCATACAAGATTCATCCAAGATGTGTATATCAGTATCTCCTAATTTTTTATTGCTAAACAGTATTCTTTTTTGGATATGTCACAATTTGTTTATTCATTTACCTGTTGATGGAAATCTGGGTTTTACCAATTTGGGCTATTACAAATAAAGTCACTATGTATCTATAAGTCTTTGTATGGACACGTGTTTTCATTTCTCTGTTTAAATACCTGAAATGGAATGAATGGAATATAAGGTTGGTGTCTGTTCAAGTTTTTAAGAAACTGCCCAACTGTTTTTCAAAGTAGTTACACAATTTTCCATTCCCATCTTATTTAAATAAGAAATGAAAATGCTCTGATGGTATTATGTTAGCACACTCCCCATTCTGCCACCCTGAGGAAAATTTCTAAATGTACACTTTGAATTTGCTTAATCTACTTTCTCACAGGGTTACATTTTTCAGTCTGGCGTGTCATAAATATTTGTCTTCAAAATTGGACAAACAATTTTGAGGAAGCAGAGAATACAGAACAGAATATACAAAAAAAATTGCAGAGGTTTTTCTCATGAGAATTGCAGAAACATCCTTGTTAATCACTCAAATTAAAATGCAGTTAGTAGATAAACTTACCCTGGTTTCGTGTCATTTACTACGCAGTGATAAGTAAATGTTCCAAACATCTGAACTCCTAAAATTCCATAAAGAAGTAGAAAGAAAAGTAGGAAAATTGAAACACTCCAAATTTGTTCTCCTGATCGCCTAGGGAAAACAAAGTTGGTACAATAGGTGAAATTTACAAAAAATGTCATAAACTTTTCCCCTTAACTTATGTGAAAGCAGTGCTTACTTTAAAATATTTGTAATTCTGGTCCTTGGTAGTTCAAATCGGAAATAAATCCTGAATGCCCGGATCATAATTAGTGGCCGTGGGATCCGCAACATGCCCCAGGGTGACATCTGATCAACTATATCAGCAATTTCAAATACCTGTAAATTAGGAGGTGAATGAACAAGTTTAGACTTTCCCTTAGCATTGCCTGTGGTCATGGCACATACAGACAGCATCATCAGGTGCATCCTGCACCCTGAACTTCGCCCTACATTATTTTCCACCAAAATCAATTTTCTTTCCAGTATATTTTGAAGCTATAGCTATCTTAAGAAAAACAAATACATAAACTAATGAAAGTGTCGCTAATCTTGTTCATTTCCTGTATAATTCATTTTTATTACAAAAACAAGTGCCAAGTTAGAATACAGACTAAGTATGCTAAGTCTTCCTCACTAACAGGGTTCTTTGGTGGAAATCCCTGAATATCTAGAAAATAAAGTAATGGAGAAGGGGTTAAAAATATTATGAAAAAATATGAAAAAGAACTGGACCACTTACTAACAAAGGCAAAATGATAATTAGAAAATATTTGTCAGTCATACAATAGTTATTAAATGGAGAAGAGCACATTAATATGCAGGATGAAAATTAGACTGTTGGAGAGGTGAGCTTTGTAACAATAAGGACAGCTTATCAATAAGCACTATGATGAGTTTGCAGGATGGACTGTGAACGTATTTTACTCTGAATTTTTTAATGAAGAATATAGTAACTTTAGTTGAATTAAATGCAAAATCAAGCCTGAATGAATGCATGGGAATGAATTCTACTCCTTTCCAACAAAATCCCTTCTTTAGGCCTTTTTAATATATGTTTCCCATTTTCATCGTAAGGCAATTTCTATTTGGAATAT
The DNA here is from genome assembly GCA_031878705.1 of Tapirus indicus. Classification (NCBI taxonomy): domain Eukaryota; kingdom Metazoa; phylum Chordata; class Mammalia; order Perissodactyla; family Tapiridae; genus Tapirus; species Tapirus indicus. Next base: position 10,263,086 of record CM062930.1, on the reverse strand, counting down.
AATATATAATGTTGACCAATACATATCCCATTATATCTATATTTAGCTGCTTTTAGTCAAGATTTAGTCACACAAAAGACTGGAATTTTTTTAATTCAATTTTTTATTCCACAAATACAGAAATATCACACCATGTGCTTTCCTTTATTCAATGAATATATTTTTATATCTGTTTAATAAGAAATAATTTTCTATAGTATTGATTTTCATTTCTGATTGAGAAATAATTCCCAAATGTGACTGACAATGATTTAAAATAGGCTTTTTTTTAAATCAAGGAACATTGAAAATAACACAGTGTTGTAGGAAATTACACAATCACATTTGATACAGATTCTTTAATATTTCCATTTAGATTTTCAATGCAAAATAATGCCCATTTTGGAAAATACCCCCTTGTAGTTTAAAAGTTTCAATTACCTGCAACACCAATGAAACCCAGAGGCAAAAGACCATAAATCCATCAAAAACACACCAGCGATCTTTCACATAGGAACTATCCCCCTAAAAACAAATTTCACATGGCGTTATCAGGCAAAATGAATAATTTCAAAACACATCTGTGGAGGGAAGAGTCAAGTGTTAATTCAGTAAAAGCCACCCACAATTTTTGTATCATAGTTTAACAGACTTTCAAAAGGAATACTTTTAGCATTTTAAATGGCACTATAGATGAGGAAAATAATCTATAAATCACAAATAACTGTAGAACTTTGTGTATAAAATTTTGAATTCACGCAAAGAGAAAACATCACTATTTTTTCTCTTAGCCACACAGATTCTACCACGTAAAGAACCAGAGGCCATCCTACTCAACAGGTGGCTTAGGTCCTGCACCAACTCTGTCTCTACAAGAACCAAGAGCACACATGGTCAGCGTGAAGGCCTTTTGGCCTGTGGGATCAACCACCACTAGTGGGAAATTAAGCAAGAATTCACCTTGAGCTAAATCAAAACTGAACAAAAAGAAACTTGCCTTCATTTTCAAAGGAAATATACATTGACTTTAACTTTTATTGGGATTATATATGTAAAAGAAAGATAAAGAAGACACGCTACTTCATTTAATAGCGAATCTACTCTGACATTAGAATTTACAAAATGAGAATTTCAGAAAAATTTTCCTTTGGAATAACAAAAGAGAAAACCCCATGAGGTTGAAATTGGAAACCTTAAATAGGCGGCCTTTGGTTTCTTAGGACTGCCCCATTAAGTCACTAGGTCTGAATTAGTCACATCTATCATTTCCAGCTCTGACTAAACCTGCTTAGAAAACAAAAATAGGAACAGAATGCCAAAGTTTTAAATAAAAAAATATGTTGCAGCATATTTAGGAAAGTGAAATAATTTCCAGAAACTTCCATCCTTAGTAACAAATAGGTCATCAAAAAGTTTCCTTCAGAAGTTTCCAGAAATAATTTATGTTGTTCACAAAACTAATGGTATGATAAACCACTTAATGAAAGTTATCTGACCCAGATATGAAGTATAAGCTCAACTTAGTAAACACTGTGGAAGCACCTACTTTACATAAGAGGATGTGTAATGCCTAGTGAAAGACACACACACATACACGCATATACACACAATCTTGTGTAGAAAAACAGATATGCACACACCCAGCTGATACATGAGGCAGAATAACTTATAATAAAGCTATAAACGTGGTGGGAAAAATGGGAAGATCAATTTTATGGAGCATTTATAGAAAACAATGCTAGTTCCCAAATGAATGCACAAATAATTTTATCAGTGGCAAGAGAATTAGTCAAACTTGGTGTGTATTTGAGAAGACTCACAAAAGAGACATGAAAGCAAATCTCAGGTTTGCAGTCTGGGTGACTAGGAGTGTAATGACCCTATTAAATTAAGTGTTATGATCATCCTATGATGATTCAAACTGTTGAAGAGAAAAACCGTATCTCAGAATGTCCCTGGTTATGTATATACATATATGTATATTAAATATAGGACAAATAATTTAAGGATATTATAGTTATCTTCAAAACCTCATGAAGCATCTTTTACTGTAAGCATCATATTTACCTTTATACTGCACAGTTAACTGAAAATATAAATTAATTATAATCTGACAATATGGCCAATATAAACTGAATTTTCTCTGAGCCTAATTTTGATTCACATCCAAAAGCATAATGGAATATAAATTATTTAAAGTTGTTTTGAAGATTCCTTTGAAGTGCTTAATATATTAAACAAATTTATGTCTTCATTCATTCATTCATTCACTCAATGTACAGAACATCTCTATGGTCTAGGCAGTGTTCAAGGCACCAGTGACACAGGAGTGAACAAAACAGAAACTCCTCCCTTATGTAACTTAGATTCTCAGTTAATTTTAAAAATGTAAAATATACAGTATATGTTAATAAGTGTTATGCAGAAAAATACAAGTGTATATTTCAAACTGACTTTTATTAAACAAATGAGGTCTTTACTTGTACGTTAGGCAAAATGGGAGAGAAAAATGTCACTTGATCTTTATTTTAAGAACTAGGCATAGTTGTGATTGTTTAAAAAATGCAAAGAATTCTAAAAATGAACACTGAAATTTTATGGGACTCAGCAGAGAACTATTTTAAAATAGGAACAATTAAAAGTAAATGTTAGGCAGGAAAAAGAATAATCGCAGATCATTGGGTACACAGGCAACCAAATAGGATGAGTTTATATGGTATTTTTCCCAAACAGTATTATTATTTTATTTCTTTTTGTTTCATTAAAAAATGTTACATGGGGCCGGCCCGACGGTGTAGTGGTTAAGTACTCACGCTCCGCTTCGGCAGCCTGGGCTTTGCAGGTTCAGATCCTGGGCACGGACCTATGCACCGCTTATCAAGCCATGCTATGGCAGGTGCCCCACATATACAGTAGAGGAAGATGGTCAGGGATGTTAGCCCAGGGCCAATCTTTCTCAGCAAAAAGGGGAGGATTGGCAACAGATGTTAGCTAGGGCTAATCTTCCTCACAAAAAATTAAAAAATATATATGTAATGTCACTACAATTACCTCTTTAATTGCTCATAATCTGCTTTAATAACAAAATATATTCAATAAAATATAGAATGAGAGCTTCTCAGTATGCTGAGGATTCTTTAAAATGTAAAAAGTGAGGATAAACATTGATATTGCCTTGGAAGAGGAATGAGTGGCCAGGAGCCAAGGGTGGAAGAGAGAGATACTTTATACAGTATATCCATACATGTGTCTTTTGACTAACGTTCAAGTGTTACGTTTTTTTAAATAGATTTTCAAGATCAAATTTTTTAAAAGGTGAACATTTTAGTTTTATCAAAAGTCACTTTGTCAGTTGGCACAAATCAAATTTGAAAAAATTTGGCCTCACAAATTCAGAATGGAAAGCTATAAATAACAGAGTTGGCTGAATTTTTGTTTCCTATTTACTATACAAATTTGTTTGCTCAGGAAATTGATGTTGTAAAGCTGACTTAAAGTATATTTTGAACTATATAAAAGGATGGATTACTTTAAATCACTTTAGAAACCCCAATGGGGATCCCAGATAAAACAAAGTCATGCAAAAACATTCTAATTTCAGATGACCTCCTGGCTTAGCAAAACTTCTACTTTATAACATAGGAAACTATTTCTGAGTTAGGAAGTAAGTAATTTTAGTTGCACTGTTTGAAATGTTTTCTGCTTTAGACTTTCCAGAAATTCACAGCGACATTTACCTGTCGCCAGTAAGACAACCATACACTAGATGGTATGTAATGGTCAATTACAACTGGCTTCTTTTTACTTTCCTGGTACATATGTGAAATAATCCCCTGTGCATAAGTGCACATAGTACTTTTTGGTTCATGTTCCCAAGAGTCATCCAATATTTATAAAAACCTTTAATAAGCTGTAGTATAGTGACCTGGGATACAAAGACCAGCAACACTCAGATTTTTCCCATCTTTTTTTTTAACCTTTTGCTCCTTAGGGTTCTTTGTTCTTCATGCTGTTCTGTCTTCCCGAAAAGTTCTCTGAGTCTGTGCCAACTTCTTCCTCCAGACTCTGATCTGACCACAGCCTCCTCTGATCAGCTTTAGCTCACACATCACACAACAACGGACAACTTAGTTCATGCATATAAATAATGTTCATATCATGTAAATTACAGAATAGTTCTTTGCAATCTCCACTTGGTGGTTTAATGAATTTATAGTTTAGTCCTTCCCTTTTATCAAATCTAATTGCAAAGTTTGAGTTTCCTACTTAAATCTTCTCTAAACGTATTCTTTGGTGTTGCATTAAAAAAAAAGTCTATCCCCCACTGTAAATGCTTGAGTCTGTTCTGAAGATTAGTAGCACCTGAGATTTTAAACTAGACAATTTCGGGTGGAATTCCCCGCATTGGCACAGAATGTGAAATACAGCAGATATTAAATGAATGATGATAAGCACATAAACCATGTCCTAGAGAGCTTCTGTAGATTGCAATGCATACAGTAAGAAGTCAGTTCATATGCTTTATGAATGCACCCATTCATCCATCCATCCACTGAAACTACCAGTATAGTTTCTTAAAAGAAATGATTCTTTGACTCCTGGCAAAGAGAGAAAGATTTAATACCTTTCAAAGTAATATCTTAAAGTTAGGACTCTTCCTATGCGATCATGAAAAACCACAGAAAAAATTATGGGTAACTTTTGGATACTTTCTGGATGAGTATAGTTTGAATAAGCAGAGTCTACATGCCATGCAAGAAGGAATCAAGTCAAGGTTTATATCACTTGTGTGTTATAATGTAATTGTAAATATGATTGAATTGAAATTGATATCAAATTAATCATTATCAATAATCACTACAGCTCCATAAGTCTAAAATACCTTTTAATAAATAGAAAACAGACTTTGAAACCTGGCACTTAGAAATATAATCTCATATTACATTTTGTTTCTGACATATTTATCAAACTGTCTCTTTTTCAATTTGCATGTTCAAAGTCACTTAACCATAATTGGTTAAAGGTTGCTATGATTCAATTTATAAGTATGTCCAGCTCCTTTTAAAATCCTACTGTATTAATGCCTGAGTTATGACATTTGCAAAAAATAAATTGTCCCTTTTCCCTGCTTCCAATATGTGTAACCAGAATCTATCCACATGAATGCGCAGTGGTACTCGAGAAATTTTAACACCTCAAATATGAAAGAAAGGTTTTAATTTGTTTGTTGCACCAACAAGACATGGAGGGCAGAGAGTGCTTGTGCTACGGGCAGAAATCAGCATGCTGGTGACTAGGGAGATGAGTTGTGCAAGAGCTGTCTGTCAATTTTTGTAAAGGTAAACATCTGGAGGCTGCCAATCAATTATACAGTATAAGAGACTAACTTAAATTGCCATGCAAGTATTTAACAAGCAGAGACACCAAACACATTTACCTGAAGATATTTATAGGGATATAGTTTGCAGTTACAAAATGATATGCACTGGTATAGTTTCATGAGCACATGACTTATTGTTCTGAGTTCCCAGGGCCCATCTGTCACTGTGTCTTAGCATTCTTATTTATTACTTCAACAGTGCTCAGAGGATACATGTTACTTTTACCAAAGTCTATTGCCAGATGAAAAACAGACAACTGAGAACTGTCTGAAGAATTCAGTCTGCAATACATGGGATGCTCTGCAACAGCACTAACGTCTATCACCCAAATGGCTGATTTTTGCCTCTAGGGATTTGGTGAGCAAGAATGCTTCTCAAAACAGGAGTTAGTGGGGGAGGCAATTAGAAACAAATTATTGGGGAGTGGGAATTAATTGGCAGATACCTTCAACCTTGGGAAACATTATAAAACATGTGAAATCCTTAAAGCAAACACATTCCTCTAAGAAAAATTTTTAAAGACATTTCTTGCCGGAAGGACTTTCTGCTTCAATTTCTCTTTGAAACCTGTAGCGCATCGAGCATGTTACCTCCATAGTGAACTTCTCAGATACAAATTAGATCCTGTCTCTCTTGGACTCGAATCCCCCACACAGCTTGACTGACCAAAGAGTGAAGTGTGAGCTCCTTGCAGGACACACAAGGCACTTGGCGGTGCAGCCAGGCCTGCCTTCACAGAATCCTCTCCAGCTGCCCCTGTGCACAACCCATGTGCTCCTCCTCAATAGTTAGAGCTCTTCAGAGCACCTGGCTGCCCACGCCTTTGTGTCTCGGAGTATTCCTTTTCTTGCTCTGTGAAATCCTTTACTTCCATCTCCCATCACCTGTGCCACAGACCACATTTACTCATCCTTCAAGACATCACTTTACATTCCTCTTTCTTCAAGACTTCTATGATATCCACGAGCAGCTGTTTTCACTTTTTTTGTGCCCCCTCCCCCATACCTTTTACAGACCACTATTACAGCATTGTCACAAAACAGCATTTTACAGCATTGTCACAAAACAGCATTCTTACTATACAAATATTCTCTATTTATAATATTTGCAAAAACATTTGCTCCCAAATCACTACGCAACTAGAAGAACCACTATAATGAATCTGCATATGTGCCAGTGGAAACATTTAAGTTGTCCATGAATCCTGCAAGAAGGTATAGTGTGCAATGTAGGTATAGCTCTGTTGTTCTTTTGGGCTAAATCTTATGCTGGCATTGCTTATCTACTTAACAATAGATAAGTGTTAAGTGCATCACCACCTTCCTTTTCCCCATGTTTCCCGTGAAGTTTAGCCTTTCAGGGGATCCAGGACTTGAGTCTACCAATCTCAGTCCATTTGATTTAATTTCACTAATTTTAAGACACACCCCCCCTCTTCCAACAGAGTTTAACGTTTCTGAATTTAGAATGCGTCTTATAATTGATGTATCAATTACAATTTTACACCTTACAATCAAAGTGCAATTGGCAGTATTTTTTCTTTAAGGATCTGTAAAGTGATGCTGCATCTTACAACTGATGACCTCATAGATTCAATGAAATAAGGTAGATAGCACTTTAACATATTATTTCTTTGCTTATTTACATAATAGCGCATGTTCCCATTTTTGTTGGATGCATACAAAACATCCACTACTGAATTCAATAAGTACAAATAATTGAGCAATGAGTATTTTAAATGCTGTTTATTATACAGAAATATGCAGGTGGATTGTTATCTAGTGTTAGAGAGTGATTTAGTGATACTTGGAGAGATCGGTTGGGGTTGCTGTGATGCATTATTAGTTTCCCCATTTAAAATAATGGAAGACAGGCTCCAGTTTTCTGAAAACATGCTATCCAACATGTTTTCAGGAACAGACTGGATGTAGAAAATGAGGAGTGGCCTGAGTGTGCTTTACAAGGCCGTTCCACAAAGTGGGCCAGGCGTTCTTCGAGGCCAGGGGCTCTGCTTGGTTTTCCCCTTTTCCTGCGGCAGTTATGAGCTCATCATCAGTGTCCAATCAACGTTTGCTGAATGATTAAAGGGAAATTTGGAAACTGTCCTTGGGTTTAAGACTATAACTCTCTCTTATATTTATTTTATACTTATCTCCTAAATGTCTTAAATTTTTAATATATTAAATTTAAATTTATACATAGTTTAATATATTTGGCAAGCCACTAGGTCAATAAAATTAGTGGACAACACTAGAAAGCCACAGCTTCAGTACTTCTGTCTTGAAAAATAAAGCTTCTGGGTTTAGGTTGTTGCCATAATTTTATAAACTAGGCATTATTAGATTACATTACCTTAAGCATTAGGTATGAATTTTAGGTGTACCATAACAATGCCAAACCAGGCCACGTATAATTTTAAAGAGTTGTGTATGATAAATGGGTAACGATACACTGGGAAGCAATACATTTGCTTCTATACATATTTTATTATGGACTAATATAGTTTTATGCATGACAAACACTCTTCCAAGAATAGAAGACCAGCCTTCCCCAAATCTCTGATATATGTAAACATCAACTCACACATACTCCTCCACACAGAAGACATATGACATACTGGAGTTACTCACTTAATAACTAACTGCCTGTTCCTTAGAAATATTTTAGTTGAAAATCAGTGAATACTAAACATTTAATATTTGAACAGCTAAATATACAGCTCTGTTCCAAACAATGTGAAACTTAAGAACAGTATAACCTGATGCTTAAAACAGAACATGACGTGCACCTATATATTCATAATGTGCCTATATACATATGAAAAAACACAAGTTTAAGTCCTATAAATGAACAAGCACAGCGCATATTTGCAAATTATTCTGGGCAAAGAGGCTAAAAACTTGAGTGAGAGATAAAAAATTCAGTGCTGCTGGCAAATGAATTCAGTAGAAAAAGGATGGAAATATCTTGAAAAAAATGTTTTTTAGCAGACAGGTGCTTAATAAAAGTTTAAAAAATTATAGTAGGGTTAATTAATAAGAGTATAGTAATTCAAACTTGAGTAACATGAGGTCCTCTAAAAACTCATCATAGAGCCTCTATGTGGGTTGATGTATTTTATTACAATGCAACTTAAATACCTACATACGTACATATTTCTCATACAACTGTAAAACCAAAACAAATCTACAAATCCAAAAATACAAAGCCAGTAAGATTTAAATGAGTAACATAAATTTACTGTGATGGATGACTTTTTTGCTAAAACTAAGTCTGATTAAAAGTTTAAGGTTTCTTCCCCCAGCTTTATTGAATATTTGACAATTAAAAATTGTATATATTTAAGGTGCACAACTTGATGGTTTGATATACGCATAAACTCAACAGCAAAAAATAGATAAATCAATTTTTAAAAGAATTTGAATAGACATTTCTCAAAAGAAGACATTCAAGTAGCCAACAGGTATATGAAAAGACGTTCATCTTGACCAATCATCGGGGAAATGCAAATCAAAACCACAATGAGATATCACCTCACACCTGTTAGACAAGAGATAACAAGTCCTGGCAAGGATGTGGAGAAAAGGGAACCCTTGTGCACTGTTGGTGGGAAAGTAAATAGCTACAGCCATCATGGGAAACAGTACGGAGCTTCATTAAAAAATTAAAAATAGAACTACCTTATGATCCAGCAATCCTACTTCTGGGAAAGTAAGTTAACTTTTAAATACAAGCACGCAATCTTAAGTCCAATTTACTCTTTGATCTGCATCTAACATGCATGTTTGCAGAAGTATGTGGTACAAAAATGATATTAGTAAAATTATGACTTTTTTGGGAGGGCCACAATGGTGAAAATTAAGTGAGATGATACATTTAAAGCTTCGTTCAGGATAATTGGACTTCATATTCAACCATATTTAACCAAAATCTCAGCTAGCATTTAAACATTGAATATCAGTTTTAATGAGACATGAGGCTGTGCTGATTACTTCAAGATAATATTAGCAATGCAATATTATTAAAATCTGCATTACGTTTGTGTTTAATCCAATTATTCCTGAATGAAAAACTGAAAAACCATATCTCATGTTAATTTTCAATTCTTAATTCTTACACATTGAAAATTTTTAAAAATTGGTTTTAGTAAATAACTCACCATCCAAATGTTGATGGAAGTCAGAAAATACTAGAAATGACTCATTTAAAGCATTTTGAAAATAACCTGATCATAAATCAAGTTGTTTCTTTTTTAACGATTGCTTCAACTTCTAATATTTAAACTATTAAAAACTCTGTTCATTCAGTGCTCTGTTCACTTGGAATGAATATATAATTTACGTATCAAGTCCACCTCTGTTCTTTTTATCATTACACCATGACAATTAAAGTGATGCCTACTGTCATTTTCATGATGTGAAATTCATCTTAATTTATTAAATAACTTAAGAAACAATACTAGGAAAATGGCATGCCTTCATTCATTCAAGTTGGGATGTCAAAGAAATCAACAAATGGCAATTTCAATCCCCAAGTGCTCCGCCCAGAATATTCAGAGATTGCCATTGCCTGAATGACCAATATACACAAGTGCCAGGGTCATCCAAGGCCCTCGGGAGTCAAAGAATTCAAAATAGGGCCAGGCTATGCCAGAGAGTAGAGTTACAGTTGCATAAAAGATTCCTCTCGTAGTCTCAAAATACCACTTTCCTTCAAGTTGACCTCCAGGTTTAGCTACCAATTTTCAAAATTTAGGTTTATCTAAACCTAATGCTTAGAATAACTGGCTTAGCACTTGTGGAAGGCCCAGATAATTTTGGAATCATGCTGAAATCCATTGGTTGAGTCACGGCGGATGCCCACAGCTCCCATGGACCAAGAGTTTCCCAGCGGGGTGTGGATCACATCTTAGAGTATGCTGCGTTTCCGGGGCCCATGCTTAGTGCACTCACGACAGACTCTTGGTGAGTCTCTTAGTTTACTGGTTTCTTGGTAAGTGCATCAGGATTGCTGTGGCTTTGATAGTTCCTTCCAAGTTCAAGTCCTATACTGAACTGAATTCCCTTTTGTATTTCTACCCAATTTTCTGTGAGTCACCCCACAAACTTCAGAAAGCCTTTTTCAAAGCTACTTACACTATCTGTCAATAGCAAACAGCTGGCTGGTCAAGTGACTAGCTGGAATTAATTGTGATTTGAATAGCATCCCCCCCAAAATCCATGTCCACTCAGAACCTCAGAAGGTGACCTTATTTGGAAATAAGGTCTTTCGAAGATGTAATTAGTTAGGATGAGGTCATTCTGGATTGGGGCAGGCCCTACATCCAGTGACTGGCATCCTTAAAAGAAGAGAGGACACACAGAGATATGCAAAGCCAAGAAAGCCCCGGAAAGACAGGAACAGAGAATGGAGCGAGGCAGCTATGAGCTAAGGAATTCCAATGATTGCCAGGAGCCATGAGAAGCTAGGAAGAGGTAAGGAAGGGTTTTTCCCTAGAACCTTCAGAGAGATTATGCCCCTGCTGACACCCTGATTTTGGACTTGTGGCCGCCAGAATCGTGAGACAATAAAATTCTGTTGTTTTAAGTCACCAAGGTTATGGTCATTTAGTATGGCAGAACTAGGAAACTAATATAAACTCCAAAGTATTCATGGCCTTTTTTGAGTTTATTTCTTTAAGGCCACTATGACAGTGAAATCAAAGGAGGGAAGTCGGGAGGTAACAAATTCTTCGAGAGCAGTGCTGGAGTGATAAATATATGCATCTGTAGACAAGCTTCTAGCCTCACTCCTGTCCTTCATCTCTTCTACCAGGTGCATCAAACAGCGTCCCCCACTTCCCACATTTCTCCTCCATGTCTTATACCCTCACCAATCAGATACTCACTCTCAGAATTTCGAACATTGACTTCTGAGGACGAAGACAGAAAGAACCTGTGTTCCAGGTTCACAGGGTCAGCAGTGGTGGTATTTGGACCAAAATGTTCTCAAGTGTGACCTGTGCTGAGGTTATTGCTGCCCCGAGTACAGAGCTCCCTGGAATGTACTTTTTAAGCTTGAAATCGTGTCCCTCATTCACTCAATGAGCCCAGAAAACTTTCCAAAACTTACTTAAAAAAAAAAAAGGCAGCCAGGATTTGGATTTTTCACTGAGGCCTAAAAACCCTGAATGCTGTTAACATTATCACTTCTTTACCTGGTTCAGCTAATTTTAAGCAATTTCCATACAGCAAGGCAGTTGTGTCTAACACAAAGTAGATCCTAAATAAACTACTATAAAGGCTAAACAATTGACCTCGATTTGGATAAGATCATGATGGTAATTTTTTCGAATCTCCCAAATCTCCTAAGAAAACAGACAAAGCAAGTGGGATAACATAGGAAAAAATTTCCATGGACACAATCCTGAATAAAACTAAGTGACAACATAGTCCGAAATAAAGACCAAACTATTGACAATATCAAGATCTATTCAAGACCACAGCTGGGGAGGTTGTAGAGGGAAGATATATAGGGAAGTTCTGGCTGATCCAACAATTCCATAGCACAGAAATTACTAACAAATATTAGTGAAGTTATAAATGGAACCCTCAAAAAGTGAACCTGAGAATAACTGGCAAAATCTGTAGAAATGTAACATGGCAGGGTACAAATTGCAGGTGAATGCAAAACAAAAGAACAAAACCAAAATAAACAACAATAACAAATATCCACCAAGAGGCTGCAGGAAGATCAGAGGTAATGGGACACCCTAATTCCCTAGGTGTACCCCGTGAAAACTCTTTTCCAGGAGACCAGAGACCCATGCTAAAGAAAAACTCCTGGTGTAAAAGCCAAACTGGGCAGGGCAGGGACCCTGGGGACACAGGACTAGAAGTCAGCCTTCATTTAGAAGAATAACAATAGTTGGAATATATAATAGAAGATAAGACCCCATTACTGACAGCAAAAAGAAAAATTGTCAAAGCATAAATATAACAAAATGTGCAAAATCTATAGGAGGGAAACTATAAAACACCCCTGTAAGACACTAGAGCAGACTTGATAGAATGAAAAGACTGCCCTCGATTCAGGATAGGAAGAATTGTGTGTGGCATGAATAACCACAAGCAAAGCCAAAGAAAATGGCAATGGGGAAAAGTAATTGCAACTTACATCACAAAGGGCAAATATTCACAATACACACAGAGTACCCAAAATTTAAATGAAAAAATAATAACAACTTGAAAATAGCCTTTATATACATAAAATCAGTCTCAACTTCACTCTCAAAAGGGAAATGCAAATTAAAACTACAGTGAGTTACTATATTCCATCATCAGCTTGGTAAATATCCAAAAGTTTGACAACCTATTTTGTGGTGACCACGTGGGGACAGAGGCATCTGTGTACATCACTCGTCAACAGTCCAAATGGTTCAGGGAATATGCAGTATATAGAGACTATTAAATGGCACCATCAGGAAGCAATCAGCCAAATCTAGAATGTAGAACTTTCTACAAGATAAAAGACTCATTTTCCCAATGGCTCAATGACATGGAAAATTCAGGTGTGTGGGGCTGGGACTTAAATGAGATTTAAAAATATAACAAATACACTTTGTTAACCTTGTTTGAGTCCTGATTCAAAGAAGCTAACTGTAAAAGGAAATATTTGAGACAATTGGGGAAATACGAATATGGATTGGGTAGCCTACATTAATGAATTATTGTTAATTTCACTAGACGCGATAATGGTATGATGGTTATGTAAAAAAAAAGAAAATTTTATCAGTCAGTGATGCATAAGGAGTTATTTCTGAGATAACCTGATTTCTCAGATTTGCTTTAAAATGAAATAGAACTGGCCAAATATTGATAATTGTTGATGTTGAGTTATAGGGATTCATTACAACTATAATCTCTACTTTTGTGTAAATTTAAGTTTTGCATAATAAAATGTTTTTGAAAACAGTGAAAAGAGTAATATATTGCTCGTGATCCTTCTCTTTTACGGATAGCACACAATGCATTACGTAAAAAGAGAACCAACGAAATTGACCAATAACTACACATTATGCATCTTCTCATTAAATTCTTGAAATCCTTCTACAGAATAAGGCCCTTTTCCACCCAGATTACCTAAGATGCTGATAGAACCAGTAAATGAAAGAGCTGGGATTTGAGTCAAATCTGTCATTTGTCAGACCCTGACATCCACCCTGCTATGTCATTATGCCACTGTCTCCCTAAATGGTACAATTTAAAATACTTTAGAGAGAGCATCATCTACGTATTTTTAACCTCTGTGAAGGCTAGTGCTACAGAAAGAAGAGACATTCTGTGAGAGAAATTTTCTTCCTTTTCTTTTTCTTTCATTTATTTATTTTTTGTCTCCCAGCGGTACCAATGTCAGGCTACACATTCCTTTACTTAAAGTCCTAGAATTCCTTTCCATCTCACGTCCTTTCTTTTTACCTCTTTACATCTTCAAAACACAGGTTTACGACATCCTGCTGAGTATCATCATGTTGTAACTTTATCACGTAACATTCATTTCGCATTCCATAAATCAACAGGTGCCTGGCTTGGGCCAGTTGCTGTGCCGGTCATGGGTTCACTCTTAAGGAGCACAATAGACTCTACTCTGGCCTTCATGAAGCTGGCGGTGAGGACATCTAGCTCCTTCTCAGATACTCCAAGACTTTGTGCCATACACAATTGATTTAACTTTTTAAATACTCTTATGCATTATATTTTCTGGAGTTTGCCCTTTTTAAAAAGAATTCAATATAGACAAAATAAAGACGTTTTGTTTTACTGAAATTAATACGAAAATATTAAACTGATTTAGATTTTCAGTGCATTTTGGTTTTTAGCCTAAATAACGTGGAAACGCTCACCTTGACGATCCCCCGGATGTGCATTTTTGCTATCATCTCTGCCGTGTAGAGAAACATCAATAAAGTATCCAGGGTAAAGGTCACATACTGAAGAGGAGGGTAGTGCTCGAATGTCATGGGCGTGTTCATACAGACAGAAATGACGCTGATGATGGCACAGATGCGCAGCAGAGAGTGAACCCACTGCAAAAATCGTCCAAAGTCACCATTTGACACCATAAAATGATACCTTAAACTTATGTTATGATCTACACTATTTGGAAAACACAAAACCAAGATTTAAATATTTCACCAGTACAGAGAAGAGGAAGAAGGAATCTAATGTCTGCTAAGTGCATATAACGTGTTAAATATTTTCACATATTTTACATTGTTTAATTCTCAAAGCAGCCTAATTTCCACATGAACACACTAAGACTCAGAAAGGTTAAGAGACATTTCTGTGGTCATGCATTAATAGGAGCCAAAGCCTCCAGGTGAGCCTGGTCAGGTTACCCCAACACCTCTGATAATCTTCAGGGCTTCAGGCCACAATATAGGAAGATTCTAATCCAATTAAAATACATGTTAACACCTTCCTCATACAGAAACATGATGTGCTATTACTTTCATACTTTTTTATGTACTGTGAGCATCTAGAATCAGGGGCCATATTATATCCACTTTAACTTCCCTGGTATCTAGTATAATGGCCTTCCTAGTAGATCACAAATGCTTTTTAAAATTACTTGATATGTAACACTTCCCATATGCAGGGTTTTCTTTCTACTTGTATCTTATATGTAACAGCCTTGTATAAAAAATATATTTTAAAATATGACATTTTCAAAAGATAATAAATGGACTTTCCTTTTTATTTTGGAGAACGTTTTGTACAAATTTAGCCCAGATATATCCCCTCTTCCAAAATTCCAAAAAGTTAAGTTTCTGTGCAGTTCTAAAAGTGCACACGCTATTTGAAGATGTTCCTTAACCCCAACATAAAGAAGGAGGAATTAAAAAGATAAATGTGTGTATGCGTGTGTTTGTCTGTGTGTGTGTGTATAAGTGTATACATATAGGACATATAATCACTCACATACAGTATTTATAATGAAAACTAATACCTAACTAATAAAAATGTTACATCTGCATGCTAAACCCACACAATATTACTATTTGAGAAATATACAATTATTAAACATAATTTAAACATGTTACTTATTGACCATTCTAGATATGTATGCAGTCATGTTAATCCTTTAATATTATACTCCCCCTGAAGAAATATGTTGTAGTTTTGTGGTAGATGGGTTCTGCAGCTATGCACGCTAGCAAGTACCAAGATGAAAAACAGAAAAGATTGTCGGACACTTGTAGGCTGGTGAGTGGGTTATAATATTAATCTGACAGCTTTAATATTTGCATGAAGACATACTGCCGCTAGTTCCATACCATATAAGTCACTGATGATTACATTTATTTTAAGGGTTGATGTATTTTCACGCAATTTGGGAGCACTTCAATAAACATCAGTGTGTGAATTTAGTCCCACCTGGACCTCCCAACACAAAAGATCTAATTACACAAAGGAGCTTCAAAAGATGGATTCTTCACAAAAAATGTTTTGAATTTAAAGAATGAATTCTAATTAAGCATTAATCATTTTAGTGAGTGCTTTCGAGCCTACATCTATAATACTACCTTCTTCAGAAGTTCTCAGAAAGCTCTGTACGTCGTGAACACAGAAAAAGAGAGCGAGTGCTTTATTCTCTATTCTGTTCAATCCTCTAAACATGAATGGAAGACCTACTATGTGTCAGAGATTATGCTGGGCCCTGAGGACACAAAAATGGAAACAACACGGTTCTGACTCATCATTACTTTGCAGTCTGATATGCATAATACATATATTTATATTTATATACAATATACTCTTATACTTACAAATACAAAATAGGATAAACGGAAAGAGAGGAGGTTCATTCTGTCTGTGGTGGGAAGGGCCAAATGAGGAACCTTTCAGGGTGAAGGGCAGGGGTGACCTCTGAGCCAGTCTTCATGGATGAGGAGGACTGGACCCATCAAAGTTGCTGGGAAAGGACCTCTGGGCCAGGGAAATGGTGTGAACTGGCCAGATATCTTGGAGGAGCGCTGTGAACTGGCTGGATATCTTGGAGGAGTTGGAAGAGGCTGGTGAGGCTCAAGTGGACAGTGTGAAGGTATAGGAAAGGGCAGTTGCTGGAAAAGTTACAGCCAGAATATAAAGAGCCTTGAACATAATACTAACGCATTTTAATTTGCAACGTAGGTAACAGGGATGTTTCAGTTATTGTAAAGCACAAGAGTAATGAGAACAGAAACGCAAATGTAGAAAGAAATCTGGACAGGCTGGAGAAGGAGTCTGGAGGGCAGATCAGACAAAGAAAGACTGGAAAGGGCATGGAGATGAGGCAGATAATCTTTATCAGGGTCAAGGGAAAGACAAGCACTGTGAGAGAAACAGTTCATTTCCTTACTTCAGCCTCTACTATGAGTTTAATAATGAAGTTGAGCCTACTTTGTGTTGTAGAGCTGAGTTTCCAAGACCTACGACTATGCTGTGCCCCTTCTGGCCACTAGACTGCCTGGTACGCAATGACACTTGGTATGGCAGACCTTCCCCTCAAGTTCTCATCAGCCTAATTAGGCAGAGAAGGTGACAAACTTTCTCAGAGGCACTATCCACTATCTCTTGAACCTTTCCTTCTACTCAAAACTTGCAACTCAGAAGGAGACCTTTAACTCCAAACATCTGATTATCTCCCCACCGATTTTGAGAACCAGAAGTGAAGGAAGTCTGGTAGAAGAGGTTACCCATCTGGGGCTCCAGTTTTGGATCAGCCTGAGAAGTGGCATCATCTCTACATCATGTGACTCTGAGGACAGCATGCACAGAGCAGGAGAGGAGAGAGCTAGACCACCTAGCATACCTTCCTATGTGAGTAACTCACAGCAGCACCTCATTACTTCATCTGAATCGTTCTCAACTTCCCGACTCCGAGACTCATCCGTATTTGGCTGCAGCTCAAACGGATATTTCAAAGCCAAAGGAACATGATTTTTGAATTATATGAATCAAATTTCTTTTATATCAGCGTGTGCTTCTCCATACTTCAAAAAAGAAACTTACTGGCTTGTTAATCCAGAGTATGTCAGCGTTGTCTGACAGAGATTCATCAGGACCAAAGTCAGTAACCGGCTGGGCCTCCACCCTGGAGCTCTGCTTCCTTTTGAGCATGCTGAAGTTAGCTCTGGTGAGCAAGTACAAAACCGCAGTCTGCGAAAAGAAAGAGAGAGCTGTGCTAGTCACCTAACCACCTTTACCCTGATCACAGAAACGGAGTCCCCCCGTGCCCATGCATCTGTTAATTATACACATGTTCCACTAGATTGTGTATAATAAACCTGTGCAAATAGAAATTTTAAAAGGATGATAAAAAATATCAGAAAATCCAGAATTTTTTTTCTCTCAACCCAATAGATCATCTTGTGCACTTCACAAACAGGTTGCACGCCAGTTTAGACACCACTGGTCTAGATTAACCGGGGTAAAATAGCTTTGCCTCCTAGGGTACACATATTAGTAGGAAATTTTTTGAGGTCTATGCTCATATACCTAAAGTTGTCTCCACTTAAAGGGGGGTCTGTCCCAGAGCACAGCTGACTAATCCAGATGAAACACTTGAATCCTTCCCAGGATTTCCCTCCGAGTTAATTTAATGTGACACTCACAGGCATCTATTTCCAATGATAGTCCCAAACTGATCTCCTAATTTTGTCCTTGCCATAGAGGATGAAGGCCAGAGAGAATGGGGAAAAGTCTCCTCTAAATGGAGGTGTTTTTTTCCTTTGATGAATGCTGTAATTATCTCAGTTCTTCCAGCTATTGTGCCTGCTTGCCACTTACATTTCCACAATTCTGAGTCACCCACATCTCGCTATATGTGTCACCTCCCTTTAGCCATTGCTCCCACCTTCCACAATCCAGCAGCCACTGAAGGGGATCTGCTATTGTCGGGTCTTCAGGACACAAATAGCAAACAAGTG
This sequence comes from Tapirus indicus, assembly GCA_031878705.1. NCBI lineage: Eukaryota > Metazoa > Chordata > Mammalia > Perissodactyla > Tapiridae > Tapirus > Tapirus indicus. The sequence goes on along the minus strand of CM062930.1, from coordinate 10,244,777 downwards.
CAATGGAATGTTAGCAGTTGTAAAGGCAGGTGGTGTCTGATCACCCCGAGTCCACAGAGAGAATTCTCATTTGATGAACACCTGGACTGAGTCGTCAAGGAAGGAGAGGAGCTAATGTTGCTTCCTGGATATGTATTACATTTCGGGCACTTAGCACTGATATTTTACTTAATCTTTACAAGTGGGGAAAGAAAGGAAATATCTTGTCTTTTTTAACAAGTTCGAGAAATTCCAGCCTCAGGACAGCTAATAACTTGATCAACATCACCCAAGCAAACTTGAAATTTAAAAGAAGTTCTGTCTGACCACAAAGCGTAAGGTGTTTGTAGTGGACCATGCTGATGCTGAGGACTGCTTAGGAGAATTTCTAAAGGCAGGGAAGTGAAGGAAAAGGTCCTCCAGGCAGCGCACAGACTCATAGATCACGAAAATGCAGTAGTTTCAACACCAGGAAGGCGTGCTGGTTCTATCTGCTGCTCCTTGGAGTGAGAGAAAGAACCTTAACCAAGGACAATGAGCACCACTCAGTCCTCACGGGAGCACCACTCAATCCTCACGGGAGCACCACTCAATCCTCACGGGAGCAAGAGAACAAGAATGTTTGCAGTCTGTGTAAATAGGTACAGCTGCAATTTTCACTGGGAAAGAAACTAAAACACAGAAGCACAGGACAAATTGGCTTTGAATCTGATTCCCTATGTTTGAGCACCTACCTCTACGTTTATGATCTCCTTGATGCACCTGGGTAGGCGTGTCTGCCTAGCCCTCCGATTCCCAGAAGAAATCGAGCTAATTGGCTTTAAGATGTGCTGGGTATTTCCAGGCTGTCTTGCCCTGAATATTGGATTTGAATATGAGCTTTGCAGTTGGCTGCACTAATTAATTTTATTTTACATAATTGAAGTTAGGGACTCTTGACATCAATATGTAAATATATGCAGAATATTCAAATTATACTTGTTCTCTGATTTACTGTGGGGGGAAACATCTGGTGGCCTCAATTTCAGATGCTTCTTGAATGACAGTTTTCTATGTACCCAAAAATGGGATACAGAATCTTTTAGAAATCCTTCAAGATCGCACAACACAAAGGAAGATGTAAACAGTGGTTTCACAATGCTGATCAATGATACAAGAAAATTTTATAGACCTAACCACTAACTATTACACCTTTTTCACAGAGCCAGTGGAGACTTTTATGGATGTCCATCTATTGCTCTTGTGATCTGGCCATAAGTTATGGTCTAAAAAATTTTTGATGTACAAATGTGACACCTTCACATATGAATTTCACGCACCTTTTATTATAAACATCCCATCTGAAGTAAAAAAAAAAAACCGATTTTTGATTATGGATTTATTCATCTAGAAAAGCAGACATCCAGAATTTACTTTTTTTAATCTCCATATTGGCTATATTTGACCCCCCCAAAAGACTGCAACTATAATCAATGACATTAGCTGTCATCTACTTCCACCCTCACTTCACCTACTGCAGAAGGGCCACCAAGTCAAACAGTGCCCAAGAAAGCTAACTGTTCAAACTCCAATGAAACTTGGTTAATTTACACATACATTAAAACTCAATGAGTAGCTCCTCAATCATCGAAATTTTGACTGATTTAATAATATTAAGTATTATGCAAAGCATGCAAGTAGTAAAATAAAATCAAGTTACAAGCATATGAAGAGCCCAAAATTAATTTGAGGCAGTTGATTGTAATAATTTTGCTTTAGGCACAGAAATATTGTTTTTCACATTCATTCATGTTGAATCAATATAACTGAGTGCAGCAAGCCTATTATTCCCCTGATAAAGACCAGCAGGGATATTTAAGTATCCTAGGTAAGCTTATTATTTTGACAGGAAATTGTTTCTGTGTATCTTAGCCTTATCACCATTATGTATTTATAACCCAATTTTTTTTCTGTTTACGGAAGTGTCCTTTTTAAGGCAGTGCATTAAGTTTAAAAAGCATGGCTTCCAGCAGCTCTTTCACACCTGATAAAAGTAGTTGGTATTTAAGTAGTTCAATAATGGGAGGAGGCTGCACAGTTATAATATGTTCATTGATAAATCTTTTACTTGGAAACAGCTAATGGCAACTCAGGGAGAAAAGATTCATTGCTCTCTCTTAAATGGTTAAAATCCAGTTTTGTATTCTGTGATGCAATATTTTACTTCTATTGGCATATACTTTCCTTAGGTCGTTCCAACTCCATCTTGACCAAACTAAAATTAATATATGGTTTTCTTTAACGGTGAGGTGCTTGTAACGCTATGGGTCATTTCTTCTCCTTGTAACTTTCTTGGGTTTGCATTAAACTCTTTTGAATCTTCTAAATTATGGTTTAGATCATGTCCTTTACCTGCTGTCCCATATGCCTAGTCCTCTATACTTAACCCCTTGAATGAACATCTGTTCTTACAAGTGCCATCGCCATCTGTTGGGGTCCAGCTACTATTACTGAGTCATATATCTATGCTGCTTCTTCAGATACAGGCCATACCAACACTATCCTCACTTAAAAATCAACAGGACAGGTTGCTATCAGTCAGACATCCTTCTGCTTTACCCTGTCCTCTCAATTCCCAGATCCTACTGCCCTGGGCTTTTCAGGCCCCCACAGGCAGGTGCCCACACGTGCAGAAGGACTGTACAGATTCTCTTTCTACAGCTTTCCACCGGTGACTTCTCTCTTCATTCTTCATTCCTCATTCCATTGAAGTGCAAGGTCCCTTTCAGTTATCCCCATTTCTAGAGCTCTTTCTAGGCCATGGGACCTCAGGTCTAGATTGCCACAAACATCAGCCTTTTTAATAGGTCCTGTCCTTTATATCAGAAATCAACTTTCCAACAAACTGATATGGTCTCCCCCATAATCCAGAGAAGCTCAGCTTATCCTCGTTTCTGATTCATTCATTCATTCACACAGAAAATATTACACATCCATGATGGTATCAGGCACTGCAACATGTGCTAACTATACAGCAGGGAACAGCAAAGGCATTCGGGAGTCTACAAACGGCCTGTTTTGTTTAACCTTATGTTTCAAGGACACTGAGTCCCACTTGCACTTCCTTTCATACTCATACCACACGCTCCACTTGAGTTGGCTAAATAAGCCATTACCCATTGTTCCCCAACCTTTCTCAACCATGCCAGCTCCTTTATTCCAGCTGCATCCTCTTACCTTCTGCTGCCAATCCCACATCAGTTCTTCCTATTCCCCAACCTAACTTATGAAGAGTTTTTGTCTCTGTGTATGATTTGTTTGTTACAACTGAAAGATTTAATGTTTGGGAATAAAAGTGTAAATAAGAGAAACATACCTCTCTAGCAGACTCACAGCATCTATTTTATTCTAAAAAGCCCCCAAAGAAGATGGAAGTCACTGATTTATTTTTAATCATTAGGTGTCATGACAATTGGCAACACATCAAAATCAACAACTATTCTTCTGGTCCCTTATGTGCACAAACTCTGGGCCTTTATGAGTTCAAGTGGAATTGTTTATCTACCGTCCCATTCAAGATACACACACATTTAACTCGCTTAGTATCTCTGTCACAGTTTGGGAAGGAAATTAAAAAATCAAAATGTTCAATAACGTCCCTTGAACTTCTCAACCCAAGATTTACTTTTATGTCTCTGGATTGACAGTCTTCACTGCTAGCAGAGGTTTCGCATTCATTCATGCTCGCATAAATGCATTCATCAAAAAAAATTATCCCAGCCATTGTGTTAGGGGATGTGGATTTAGCACCAACAAAACATACTTGCTCTGTTTCCTCCTAGAATTCCTGAATGCCCTGTGTTCCTGACACGGCAGAGCAAATGTTTAATTTCAAGGCAGAGCTGCTGATTAACTAAAGGAGGGCCTCTGACCATCGTGCACTCACTCGTCTACCTCCACCCAGTGGTTTTCTCACTCTTTCCCTGACTTATTTCTAGCTCCATACTACCCCCCTGGGCAGAGGATACTGGACAGTTGATCCCCAATATGCTTCTGAATCTGTGCTACTAGACATAATGAGATTCATGCGACAAGCCAGGGCAGCTGGTCCTTTCCTAGACTCAAATACCTAAATCTTAAATTAGAAGAAAATAATTTTATTTTATTTTCAATACATAAGCAATACAGGTTCATTGTAGAAAAATTAGAAAAAATATATAAACAAAATGAGGCCCAAACCGAAAACCATCGGGAATTCCCCTTCTAGGAACTCAACCGTTTTTGCAAACTGTTCATTGAGTGAATACACTGTGCCAGCCACTGGGCAAAGCACTGCAGAAAGAGCAATACTCAGATAAGCTCTCTCTCTCCTCATGGAACTTCCTTTAGCTGGGGCGCCTCCTCAATGGGACATGGCTTGTATCCCTTTCAGTATTTTCTTTTCCATATATATTTATCCATGCATATATTTATTTTTAAATAGCTGTTTTAACACTGTTTTGTAATTAGCTTTTTTTTCATCTAGCAGTATCCTGGGAACATCTTTCTCTGTCAATAAATACACATGCACAGAAAATCCTAACTGTAAACAAATACCACCTTCAGACCTCTGCCCTTCCGTGTCTTTCCTGTCTCCTAAGCTCATTTACATCCCTATATGTGCCAGGCTTCACCAGGTAAACAGATACAAGCACATCTTTTTAGATTAGGTTCCCACTGTTGAATGTGTAGCAGAGAAACGTATCACCCCATATTTGGGGAGACAACTGAACTTGATGTTACCAATTTTTTGATCTGAGTATCACAACCTTAATTCTTAATTCAAGTACTTCTATTTCTCCCTGTTTTTTTTTTCCCCAATTGGCCACAACACCCAAAACAACAAACCACCAACATCTACATTCAAACAAGAGTTTCCTGCCTTTTCCCAAATGCATATTTAAATTTTCCACTGCACATCTTCATGTCATAATAACAATTTGAAGACAAAAGGGGATGCTTATTCCTGATGCCAGAACTGCCAAATGTCATCGTTGCTGCAAAGTCAACTGTCCATTTTGTCTGGCCAAATTTCCTTCCCGACAGAAGACATGTCCATTCAGAAAAAATGAATATAGCATCACACATGTTATGCCAGGGTTTTAAATTAGGGGGAAAAAACACTGTTTTTGTCTGATATTCTGTTCTCCAAAATCCATCTGCCCTGCCTCAGGCTTCCCTACCCCATCCGCTCATCCTTCCTCCAACTCCCAGGACACACTGGCACATTTGAGCCTTTGCAGACTGCACCTGTCTCTGCCCAGCTCAGTCTTCTCACTCACTCCATCGCAAGGGGCTAACTCGCCTCGTTCTTCAAGCCCAGATCATCTTCGTTCTCTGCCACGTGCCCCGAGGACCCGTGTCCCGTGCTGTCTCGGCTCTCTACACCATGAGATCACCTTCTACAGCCTCTACAGCCTGGCACGTGGCACTTTCCCATACTGGGCTCCAGCAACCCAGTGTCTCCTGGTTAGTGGTGCCCAATAACTGCCTTTGATCTTAATAATCAAAACTGTTTAAGGGAAAGTATTAAAGACAGAATTTGATGTAAAACTGAATAGATATTCCCTAGTCCAAACGCTGTATAAAAAGGAAAACAATCCTCAAACACACACACACACACACACTCAGAGAAATCTACAAAAAACCCCACAAAAACATGATAAAATGCTTTGGAAGATAAGGACGTTCCCATGGTACAACAGTGAGCTCATCAGTTGATTTCCCCCCAAGTTATGTTGACCGCCACGAAACAACAGACTCCTTCCAACACAAATGTTCACTGAGGGCTTACCCTGTGCCAGCCCTTGCTCTCAGCATGTCACACATCATGTCATTCAATGGTTACAAGAACTGTTTCACAGATGAGGAAACTTAGGCATAGAGCTGAGCCAGGATATGAACCAAGACAATGTGGCTTACAGAACTATTAAAAATATACTATAAAATAGGTAATAAAAGAAATTACCTTGTCAACATATCCTAACCACACAACCTGGAGATTACAAACTCTCTTAGCATCAATTGTGGTTTGTGAAAATAGTGCAGACATGTCTCATTTCTTAAAATTGAATCCATTTTTATTATAGGATTCATTTTATAGTTATTCCAGCCACACGTTTATAAAAATGTGTCTATTTTTTTTTCTGGCAAGAAATCATCAAATTTCTTATTAAATCGATCAAAATGTCACTTTCAGGTTTCTGAAGTCATTATTCATTTATCTAGCCTTTTTCCTTGAGGGTGAATCCTAGAAATATTCTATTATGCTTTTATCATCTTTTCTCTCAATTTTGCAAAAAAAAAAGAAAGAAGCATTTACTAACTCCCATCTAATAATCTTACATCACGTAGTAAAGAGACAGCTGTCTTAATTTCCTAAAGATGACAGATTTCTTAATTTCCTAGAGTTAGATTTAGTCTCATAAATTCTTGAATGAATGTGCTGAGAATGTGAAAACTAGAAAATAGATTCCACTTATGATACATGGTTAAAAGAGTGTATGTTTTTCTGCAGAGATGGTACTAGGGCAGAAAGAAGGGATTTATTGAGAGATATCCCTCTGTCATACTCAAAATCCACAGCTCAGAACACAGGCAAGGTTATGATTCTGTTTTGTCGTGTTCTCCGTTCTTCCAGCAAGGAAAATCCAGACTAAATGGAAGTTATCAACCAGAAATCAGCAAGTGGTGGCTGTTTATTCAACAAAAAGAACCATTTAATCTAAAAGTTTCCAATAATAATGTGTTGGGCTATCCGGAGACGTGCTCAGCTTCTTTCCGGAAATTCTCAGAGAGAATGACTACATTTCATGGAGTTTGCAGAAATGACCTCTGGGAGTTTGCAATAGATTACATCCCAAGAGACTTCCAACGATAAAATTTATCAACACGCTCTTGAAGCTGCTCATAATATTATGCATTTTATCAATTCTTAGGGTAGGGTGATGGTCTGTAAACTACTGTAGATAATTTTACAAGGGAATCAAGCTTAAGTATTATGTATTTTTTTCCATTTGAAAGATGAGAGCAAACATCCACTGAAAGCTGGCTCTGTGCCAGGCACTATTCTAAGGCCCTAACACCTTTCAGAAGCAGTTTTTAGTATCATCCCCATTGTACAGATTAAAAGTCTGAGGCAGCCTTGCCCAGATCCACATGACTTGGAAGTAAGTTTAGAACCCAGGAACCTGTTTTGTTGAGAGAACACAGGTAGGGGAGGGAGGGAGAGAACAGGCAGAGAACTTGATTCTTAATTTCTAACTTCAAAAACTTTTGTAAACTTCAAATGTTTTGCAACAATGATCAATTTCATTTGTGATTTCTTCAAAACACATAAAATACGAAAATAATTAATTTTTAAGCTTAAACAAATTACACCTAACATTGCTGAGGGTTTATGATGCGTGAGGCTAAGAGCTTTGCATGGATGATCTCACCTACTTCTCGCCATGCCCCAGTGAGGCAGGTCTTCTGTGATTCCTATTTTACAGATAAAACTCAGGTTTAGAGAAGGTAAGTGCTCTGCCCGAGGTCACTTTCTGATCTTTATCCCCATGATATTCAGCTGTCCACATCTTTCAATCTGACCTTTCCAGGGTTTTGAGAGTAGAATCTACTTTCCCAGACATCAGAGATGGGGAGTCTCCAATTCTTGCCTCTCCCACGTCTAAATAGTGAAAGTATATTAGAGCATGGCTGTGCCTAGAACTGCAATGCCAGTCCTTCTGGGACCCTCTCAAGCAAGCCTCTCTGCAGTCCCCTTTGCTCATAGACTTTAATGGGTGAGATGCATCTTTCCCTCTAACTGGGCTTCTGCTTGGAGGAAAGGCAGGCAGCTGTCTTGTTTCTCTCTTAAAGCAGCCTGAGTCCTATGTCTGACCCAGCAATAGCAGAGCAGATCACTTTAAGGGGAGAACTAAGACATCACTGAAATTTTGACCCCTGGAATCACAGCAGCAATCTCTCTTGCCTCCCTCTGCCTCTCTCTCTCCAAATACACTTTTCATTTGGGTGCTTATTCATATAAGTCTTGGCCCTCGCTAAGTCAGGATGTAGCCCTTCAAAAGCAGAGTGTTCCACGCATGGTCCAGTCTCAGCAGGACTGCAAGGGCCACCCAAGATGGATCACTGAACAGAGGAAACCAAACATTTCAAAGGACCATCTCCAAATACAGGCGTTCCTTTTTTCTTTTCCTTTTGTCATCACACTGATTAAAAACAGAATATGCTTCCTCACTTTTTATATTGAGTCTACTTCCTAAATCCCAAAGAAAAGCAGCATATCATTTTTTTCTAGTTCTTTCTACCAATATCTCAAAACAATGTAGTTATTTCACCAAGGATTCTGCTGCTTCATTGTTTTAATTGTGAAAATTGAATTTTCTTTGACCTTTAAAAATTATTGGGGGGGGGGCGGCCCGGTGGCATAGTGGTTAAGTTCGCTCGCTCCACTTCAGCAGCCTGGAGTTTGTGGGTTTGGATTCCGGGCGCAGACCTACACACTGCTCATCAAGCCCTGCTGTGGCATCCCACACACAAAAAATAGAGGAAGGCTGGCACAGATGTTAGCTCAGGGCCAATCTTCCTCACACACACACACACAAAATTATTGAATTTGGTAAAGGAATTCAGGATGGACTATGACGGCCCAATATTCTTTCATCACTGCACCCTGCATGCCAAATTAAAATAGCTCAGCAGCAGGAGAGGGAACAAAGTTGTATTTGTGTCACCTAAATCACTGTATTGATGACAAGTTGGGGCAATCAGCTTGCCACGTAGGCTGAGCAGCCTCTCTCCAGAAAATGCAGTCAATATATTCAACAAGCCTTGTGTTTCACTCCAAGTTTAGGAAGGATATACATTTATAAATTTGGGGGTTATTCTGGGTATAGCATAGGTGTAAAAAAATTCTAATAAACAAATTTCAGAGTTAAAAAGGTTGATCAACACAGGTTGATCATGTGATTTTGTAAGAAGGACAAGTTTCCTAATGTCCAAGTGGTCCCTGAAAGGCTCTCCCATCCTCCAGGTAGTGGCAGAGCTTTCGATGGCTTTTATCATCCAATAGTTCAGTGACAGGCATCTTTTGTTGATAAATTGCTACTATCATTTAAATATTATGAAAATCAGGAAAGGAGAGTATTGATTTTTATTGTAGTTGCTCAGTCTTGTAAAGAATCTACAAAGGTTGGACAAAAAAGGTGGACGGTTTAAAATAGTGGTTTTCAAAACTTCTCCAGAGTGTACTTAAATAGTACAGAAAATCAAAAGGAGTTATCTATTTTTTTGTGTGGTTAAGTTTTCTAATATGAATTCACAGTTTAGGCAAAGAAGGTGAATGGTTTAAACCAGTAGTTTCCAAAGATTGCTTAACGTTTGAATCATCAAGGGAGGTTTTAAACATTCTCAACCGGAGTCGTCCTTCACCCCTGACATGCTAAATTGGAACCTCCCCGGGTGAAGTATGGGAAATAGCATTTTTAAAAAACACTTCCCAGATGATTCTTACACATTCTCCCAGCAGTGGTCCCAATTGGTGATGGATTATTGGTCGAGATGCTCACAAGAGCGTTTTAACACTTACAGAGTTTATACTTCATAGTCAAGACTGGTTGTTTGGGAAAAAAATAAGACTAGTTATAAACAAAACAGGCAAAACAGAAATCTGAGACAAAAATTTTAATTTATAACTATGTATATACAGTATATTTATATTCCTAAGTTTTCCTCAGAGAACTTCAGAATTTTCTTTAAAAATAACTATATGGAATATATTTTATATACAAGAATAAATTTTTGTCTTATGAGAAGATAACTAAGAAATTTGTTTTTTCCTTGACTTTTCTACTATAACTTTCCAGTCTAGGACATAGGCTATTCATTTCTTGAAAGGAAGAAAAAACAAATTGCCTTAGTTCAACTAAGGAGGTTTTAAAATTGCCTTAACTTTTTATTTAATAAAAAGTAGAAAGTTGTGGGCCGGCCCAGTGACATAGTGGTTAAGGTCACTCACTCTGCTTCAGCGGCCTGGGGTTCATGGGTTCTGATCCCTGGCATGGACCTATGCACCGCTCACCAAGCCATGCTGTGGCGGCATCCCACATACAAAATAGAGGAAGAGGGGACAGATACTAGCTCAGGGACCATCTTCCTCAAGCAAAAAGAGGAAGATTGGCAACAGATGTTAGCTCAGGACCAATCTTCCTCACAAAAAAAGAAAAAAAAAGTTATTTTAAGGCTCTCCAAAGTTTAATACCTTTTTACTCCATTAAGTATTGACATATCTTGAATTGAGCAAAATGGAATGGATAATTCAACTTAAGGTGTTTCCAAATCCAACAAGCTCTATTTCTGCGAATTTAAATCCCTGATTTACAATATTTATCTTAACCTCTGTGCTTTAGCTCCTGGGAGGACTGGTTATGCAAGTTTCCATGCTTAAAAGATCCCATGCCAGTTTTTCATTATCTAGGATTTTTTTTCTTTCCCTCAGGCAAATTTTGTAACATACATTCAATAGCATTTTAAGCCATCACTGACTTGTATCTTGTCTGATACAAATTCGTATCTTGTCTGATGTAGGCTTCCATAATTTGTACTTTTCAGGAATAAGAAGTAATTTAAAAAAACACCCTTCCTCTACTCCAGAAGTGACATGTGAAGCTGATCTCCTTTAGATTTCACAATAATAATAAAGAACAGATTAAAAAATAATGAAGCGAAGGATTTACCTTATAGATACAGTTAACTGAAAGATAAAGAAGTAATTAGTTGTTTTATCTAGGCATAACGAAATAGGAACAAAAATACCCACAATCACCCAAGCTTGAAGTCCTAGATTTATTTATCACCCAACCCTTCCTTTCATTCTGTTGGCTGTCACCGAGATCTTGTCAGCATTTGTTCTATTGATGAATCTCTACCATTCACCTCTCCATTTCCATGACTATATTCTGATTCCAGTTACTCATCCTTAGAATTTCATCCCCAATTTCTCCAACACCTTCCATCACTGATCCCAATTCTTATTTTTCTGCTTAATCTTGACCTCGTTCTTATTTTTGGCAGGCTGATACATCCTACAGATAGCTATAGATTAATATACCTTAAAGATTATAATGCAATGGCTCTTAGTTTTCTCTATCAGATCTAAAGCTTTCCTATTTCGTAATGAATTCATTCACGTTTTTAAACATCATCCTCTTTCTTTCCCTCTCTAGTTCTGTTTTGTTGTTTTCTTTACTTCCTGAACTGAAATGCTGATTTCTTATCCCATTGTAGGTCACAGAACCCTTTGAGGAAATACCGCATCTATGGGCCATGTCTCCCAAAATAAATACACACAACAATGCTTTTGGCCATCTGTACATATTGTAATGCTTTGCTAATTAGTATATAAAGGGGGCTTGTAATTATAATTTTATTAAAGATAGTAACTTTTATTATTTTAAAGTCCTTTTTTCTCATTTAATTACTTTTTTGAACTATTATTTTGATATTTACATATTTCTACCTCACCTTTTTTTGTAGCAATTGCCTAATATGTATTTCTTCATCTTTTTTATATTTCATTTTTAACCCATATTAGTATCATAAGAGAACTGTCTTCCACTATTTTTCAGAATTATATATTTTCAGGATATTATTTTCCTGCTTGCTGATATTTACTTTTGGAGAGGGTGTCTCAAGCCAATCTAAATTTTCCTTTTGTGGATAGGTGAACTTTTTTTTAACTTGACCAGAATGCCAATGGGATATTTTCCTTTTTTTTGATTTTTCAAATTCAAAGGGTTCACCTGGCTGTATCTAGATGTTGGCTGCTTTTTATTAACTTTTCCTGGTCCACGATAACTCATTTTCATCTACATATTTGGGTATTTTTTTCATCTAAAAGAAAATAACTATCATATTTCACATAGAACAAGACTTGTTCTCCATTTACTCTGATCTTCCCATCAGGAAGAGCATGTATCTGTGTGTCTCTGTCTTCCATACAAATCACCCTCCATCCTCACTCCAAACAAAGTCCTCTTTTCATCTCCTTCCTTTCCATAATTGGAGATAAGTCTCGCTCTTGCTCTTGATCTTTGTAGAAGTGATTCCCTTGGCTGCAGGGTTCTGACCTTTCCTCTTCTAATTCTCCTTCCTGGAACCCCCACTCCTGCCCCCACCACTGGACGTGTGGACTCAGTCCCTGTCACCTGAGCACATTCCATTTGATGTGGCTGTGCTTGCCATGAGGTCCGCTTCAGAAGTCAAGTAATTCTGTCTTACCTACAGAATGCTCCCAACTTTAGTCTTCACCATTTCAAATTAAGGGGTTCTGCCAGGAGCTTTGTTCCTTATTTTTCACACAACTGTCTTAGAAAGGGAATTGTGACCTGAACCTTAGTTCTGCCCATCAGCCCCATTAGTCCAGTTCTATCTGTACCGAATCTACCAGAAATGCCTTGGAGTAGATAGCCTAGGAGCAAGCAGTCTTCTCCTCCCTGTACCTGTGGGATATAGGTTTCTCACTATATAAATACTTTTGATCCTTATTTGAAGTCTGAGTAGGAAAGCAAAAAGTATAATTAGACTCTGGAGCTCAAAAGTAATTTTTTCCTAAACATTTTGCATTTACTTGCTCTTTTTTTCAGCTTACCATCTCTATAACATTCCTACTTTGGTTTTACTCTAAGAGGTGTATTTTATCATCTGGATTTCAGTTGAATTTGTTAAAGGTCAAGTCTTTATATAGTGCAAAGGTCACAAGTCCAAGTTATTATTTTACCTTCTTTTATTCCTGTAAAAGAGGGAAAGTGATCCACAAATCCAAAGCAGATTTACCTCAGAAAGCCTCAAAATTAAAATCTTTAGGAAACCAATCTGAAAATATGTATATATCCATAATATACAATACATATTATATATACTATATATATCTCCATAATAATTTAGATTATCCATTTTTCCAGGAATATCATCATTTGGAATTTATATTGGAAAAAACAATATCCAACAGAAATAAATCCCTAAACTCTAACTATCTATCAGGACATTATTTATAATGATGAAAAACTGGAAAAAGCAGATGTCCAATGATAGAACTGTGGCTATATAAGTGAGGTCATATTCATGGGGTTTAGTCATATAGCCATTAAATTTTTTAAGTAAGAAAACATATAGAAACATGAAAAATGCTTATGATAAATATTAAGTGGGAAAATCAGTATAAAAATTGTACAACACCATGACTACAACTACACAAAATATATAATCTTAAAAAGGCTACAGCAAATACACAGATATTACCATCCCTTGTCTAGGGTTGTGAGGACTATGGGCATTTATTCTCTTTTCTCTACCATCTCTTTAAAATTCAAAGGATAAATTAACATTTGTTAAATGTTTGCACACGAAGAGTTGTGAAGGTGTAAAAATGTCTTGCACAGGTCTTTGAGGCAGGTAAGAATCATACTACATGATAGTCAAGTCCTAAAATGTTGATGCCAATTTTGAGGGGCAATTCATAATTTCGTTAAGGTCAAGGTCATAGTTTCCAAACCAAAACTGCAAAATAGGATATCTCGCTGTCTATCCACTTGGTTACATATTTGTCTTTCCTAACAGATTTGTAGGGTCTGAGTCTATCTCTTTTCCTCACTGAATCCCCAGCTCCTTGCCCAGTGCCTGGCTTACAATTAGGGTATAATGTTACGGGTAGATGTGATTTTTTTTCTTCACAAGCTCGAAATCCACATGTGACTCTTTTCACCTGGGATAAATGTACATAGCCAGAAAGACCTGAAATTATCTCAACATCATTGATAAATGACAAAACATGTACATGTGTGCCCAGGTGTACACACACACACTTACACTCACAATATATACAGGAAAGAGAAGAGAAGCAAATGGAACACCTTTCAAAGAAATGCCACACCCAAAGAAGAAAATGCTACCCAAACTTCCAAGTCTCTAAACTGCAAGCAAATGATACCATTTTGAGTAGGTTTTTTTCTTTTAAAAGTATAACGTTTCCTCTTCTGAATATCTTGCAGGTCATATCCAAAGTTATAACTATATTACCACCATTTCACAAGACATGACTTGTTTTTAACTTTTATAGACTTCTAGTATACTCCTCACTGGTGACAGCACATCTATTCCGCCAAGATGTCACGTCTTCTATGAACACACAAGAGGGTCCAGTGAGCCTGTTCATTTTTAAATTTTTCTCCTAAGCCTGGTTTTTCCTTCACTCTGTTTGGTTTTAGCAATAGCTGGCTCAAAATATACTAGAGAAGAATGAAATATCCAGCATGGAAAGGTCCACAGAATGAAAGCCAACCAATTAGGAAATACATTTTTGTTGTGGCTATAGAGGTTTGAGAAGCCATGATTTTTATTTAAAACTGTGGAAACTTAATCTTTGAATGTAAAAAGCCGCTCCTACTGTCTATCTGGCTCTGATAACAACCTCCATAGTCCACCCTCTCCTCGCCTACTTAATTTCAAATCAAATCACAGTTGTAGCTATGAAAATATGAATCATAAATTTAAAAAAAAAGCCACCTGTTAATTTCTGATCCCTAGTAAGGGGCTTCCCCAACGTTGGCCTCCTCATACACAACAGGCACAGCTTCTCCAGTCCCCGTTTCATCCCCCTGGAAATCCAGGCCTAGCTGATGACCACACAAACACGACATTAACACTACGACCTTCCGGCCTCGGAAGTGTGTATGCATACACATCCTGCTAATACATTCCCTGAAAACTTATGCCTGAAAATGAAAGATTCTTCCTATGCTATCGTAAGCATTTATCAGTTCGGAGTTAGTGCAGCGTCCTGAAAGAGGAAAATTTGAGTCAGAGAGACACCCTCTTGCTCAGGGTTCTGGGCCCGCCTTGAGATTCGAGCCTGGAGATCCACACCAATCTCTTAAGGGCTCAATGACAAAACGGTGCTGCTTTGGTAGGACACTGCTTTGCTTGCTCTGTGGCCACCCTAAAAATAGCTGCTCAACCAGGCCAATTAACAAGATGAGGGATATTAAGCACAGTAATCCACCGGGGCGCGGGGGTGGGGTGGGGCAAGGCCACTGCCCCTTCCGAAACCTGCTGGAGCAGGACTGCCCCCCACAGCTCGCGTTCGCCCAGAGGTGCGCAGGGGCCGGTGCCCCGCTGCCGCCATGCGCATCAGCCACATCCCCAGCCACCTGTCCCCCTAGATGCCCGGTGGGGCAGGCCGAGGTCAGGCAGCCCTGGGCTTCCAGCGCGCTGCCGAGCCGGGGAAGGCGCATCCCGCGGCGGGCGCAGAGAGGCGCCCCGCGGCCGCCCGCGCCCCCTCCCCGGGGAGGCTGGGGGCCCCCGCCCGGCCGCCCCCGCGCCCGGCCCTCGCCCCCCGCCCCCGCCCGCCCGGGCCCAGCCCCGGCGAGGACGACCGGCTCGCACCCGGGCCTCGGGCGGCCGTGACCAACCTGTAACCCTCGCGCTCGGCGCGGTCATGGTACCGCGGGGGCGGCGGGCCCGGCGCGGCACCCACCCCGCGGGGACGCGGCCCCTCACCTCCCGCGGCTCCGTCGGCGCGCGCCACCCGGCCGGGGCCGCGGCTCGGGCTCGGCGTGCTGGCGCGCGCGGCTGCCGCCGAGGCGCCGGGCCTGCGAGCGAGGGTCGGGGGCCAGGGCTTGTTTTCTTTTTGCCTTTTTATTTTTTAAATCAGAGTTGGCTTTGCCGCAGGGGCTGCGACGAGGCCGTGGGCCGAAGGGAGGCCACGCTGCGCTGCAGTTGGTGGAGCGCGAGGGTCGGTGCCAGCAGGTTCCTCCTCTCCGGCTGCCACCGGCAGTCTCACAGCAACAGCTGGGCTCTCCTCTGCCAGCTCCGCTCGTGGTCTCTGTCGTGCTCACCGAGCACGGCCGTGTGCACTCGAGACCGGCACACGAGGGGCACACGCAAGGACACCGCATAGGGGCGAGTGAGGCCCGTGTGCGTGCGTGTGTGCGTGTGCGTGTGCGGGGTCTGGTTTTACTGGACACAGTATCCGAGGATGCGGACTAGTTTCACCCTTGAGTATGAAATTGCTAAGTAATGAGTGCATCAGTGATACCTATCATAGTCTTCTAAACATGTTGACGTTTTTGCTTAAAATGAAAAGATTCTGTTATGTGGATGAGGCTGGATGTCCATTCAAAAATTGATAGTTGCCTCCATGTGCTGTAAGTATAGCCGGACAGGAAGCTGCATCTGATGTTTCCTGTGGCTCCTGGCAGAGCAGGTTTAGGGAAATCTTGGCATCTTGAGCACCATGCTCAGGCCCAGGGGACATCCACTCACTCAGTTGCACTCCCTGAAAAGTTTACTCTGGAGCTGGCATCTTGCCTGGTAGTCAGATATTAAAACCACCAAGGAACCCTTGACAGTAATTTAGACATCATACACACACAGACACACAAATAGAGGGAGAAAGAAAGCTGAATGAAGCCTCCTCTAAAAGAGGTGTCAGAATTCTTCAGCAAAAGACAATTCCCTGTCACAAAATGTTACATCCCAAGGGTTGGAAGTATAGTCACATGCACACATTTTTAAGCTGTATTTTCTGGTTGTGTATATTTAATTAAGTTTCCATCTCAAAAAACCTATTCACAATGCATTCACATTTGGGCCAATATTAGCACTTTTTTGTTGTCTATATTAGCCCGTTTTTATTGTTTAAAGGAAATTTTAAAATAATTGGCATTTCATGAAATGCAGAACCATGTGGAATAATTTTTCTTGTAATTTCTGAAGATTTCAGAAAGATCAACTATATAGAAAGCTAAGTTTTAAACAAATGAAACCTTATGGAAATACTTTAGTAGCATAAAATGGAAAGTAACATGGAAACAATGATAAATCTATAAATAATTTGTTTGGAAAAACTATTTACTCATTTGTTTAATCATCCTAAGTCACTGCTCGCTCTCAATTATTTGATCTAAATGCTAGTTTATTTCAGTTTGTATTTTTAAAAGATATAGCTGTGTATCATTCTTTGGAATTCATCAAGTTAAAATAATCAGAAAATCATATTAATGAAATAATTAAAGACCAAGATACTTTACAAATTTTGTGAATGAAGTGATAAAGGCAGCAATTTTACTAATCTCAGCACCACTCCTCACCAATCAGGCATTTCAGACTCTTTTCTGACTGTGGGTGAACTACCACTGTGTAAGTATCTATAATTCATGTTTAGGAGCCAATCCCATGGATGATGAAGAAAGTGTTAGGAAAGCCTTGGGCTTCAATGAAGCAGCCTTGGAGAAGCTCAGTACACCCATCCTGGAATCTGGAGGAACTCCTTGTATATGGGAGTAGACAATCATCCTAAAAGGCAGATACTTATGTCCCAAATACCATATTACCCCTTCTACCTGCTCATCACCCCTTCTGTTTTCTTATCAGTAAAATTAGGGAGAATGGACAAGCATCTTTTCCAGATCCAACAGGCTCTGTAACTATACTCATTGCTATAATCCAATGAAAGCAAATTACTGGCCTATGGGTTCAATCTAATTCACAGGTGTGTTTTGTTTGGCTTGCAAAATATTTTTGACAAATTAAGATCAATTACCAACATGAGATTTTCAGTTTATCATGAAAAATAGGAAGATCTGGCCAGTCAGGTTTGCATTTCTGCATGGCTAAGAGCACCTGGAAGCATCCCGTGCCTCCCTTAGACAGGCATGCAGTTCCCATTTGCCCCTGTACCCCCAGGCCGCTCTCATACCTGGCCCCAGGAGGCTTTTGAGGGTGTGAGCCATACAGTTAAATCTGTACTCAACACTATGAGATCGGGGAGGGGCACTGTCAAACAGAGAGAAAACAGTCAAATACAAGGAATTTTACAACACAGAGCATGAAGCCAAGCCAATGTACAATCAAGTCAGTAAACTATTGCTCAGGGAAAATTGCATTCATAGTCCAGGAGGTGCTTTGGGGTGGAAGTAACTGTGAAAGGCAGCATAGTAAGAATTTGATGAAAATGGGATATTTGTTTCTCACTAACTCATCTGTCCCTGTTTATTTCCACCTAAAATTAGTATCTCATTTGACACCATAATGAGTAGCTGAGAAAACAATAACAATGCTAAAGGAGAAATTTTAAAATCCTTGGAGGGAATGCCATGTGCTCTATGGGAATATAAGAATCGATTTGACTCCAGAAGGATTCTGTTAGATTAGTTTTGTGGGTAGATTACACTAAGATAACTACCTAAGATGCTCCAATTTTTTGAGACCCTTGTTAAAATTGATTTTAATCTGTACACATTTGCTTATATTGTGTGATTTCAGGGCCCACATATGGCCCTCTTGGCAGCAAATATGGATATGATTGAATTTTTTTCTGTTAGAGACATTTTGAGCAGGGAAAGTTAAGGTCCAGAAGACCAACTTAAAAATATAAACAGGCTAACCAGGGGGCATCCACTACTTGCTAACCCCCTAGCATGGATTAGCACGTACAGAATTCAGTCTACATAGAGTAGATGCAGTTTGATGATGGAGAGCCTGGGGGAGGTTTAACACAGTTTGTTTTCTACACCTCGCAGCAGGAAGCATGATATTGAGTGCCTCTGGGGTGCCCTTGTCCTCTCATGAAGCAGCTTTCCAGGCAGCCACAAAACATTCGTTCACCATTTAAATATTACAAAGTTTGGGAAGACACCTCACATCTTACCATTTCCTGAAGGCCATGTTTCCCTGATAATAAGGATCACCTGGGTGATCTTAAATATTTCTGTGGAAATTCTAAGTATCTCTGGAATGGGACATGCAACTATGGGGAATCTCTCTTAATGAAACAGGTATCCCTTTGAGCAACACAGCTCTGTAGTTGACACCTATTCGCAAGCCTTCCTCTCCTAATAGATCAGAGTGGACTTGCCCACTCTCATCCCTCTCCTGCAAGTCTCGTGCACCTGTCGTCATATGGACACTGGACCGTTCTGGAATTCCTTTAGACCCTGCACTTACGTTGTAGCTGTGTTATCTGAGGCACTGAAACGTGTGAGTGCAACTAGGTGGTAAAAGACCATCTGCTGAGTCAGATCTGAGGTCTTTGCAAGGTTGTCACATGGCCATTTAACATTTCAAGTAGTTTCTACTTGCATTCAAATCAACTATAGAGAGGAGATAGGCTTAGCATATCCTTCAAAAGCAAATAAAAGAAGGCAAGATGACGTGAAACCTCGAACAGGCAGAAGCTGTGACTCTTAAACTGGACAGAAATATGTGGGGGCAAGAAATGCAAATGATTTCTCTTATGGAAAAATAAACTGCCTAATGCTATGAGAGAGATTCCCAGAGGACAAACTGGACTTGGAAAATCATGAGGAGTAGAAATAAGTTTGGTCCTCACACTATGCGTATTTTATAGGTTAATTGAAAAAAGTTCCTAACTCACCATATTGTTCTACTTTAGGATTATATTTTCAGAGGAAATTAGAGGGTTTAGAAGAAAAAAAGAGAAGGTTGTGAAATCAGAAATAAACAATAATACCGATTAAACATTTGTGCCGGGAGCAAAACAGAGATCCCGCTGTACTGAGCTGCAGCTGAGCCAATCGCCCAGAGGACGGGTGGACTTCTGAAACCAAAGGTCGCGTTTCAAGAGAATCACTCAGTAATAAAATGATGCATGTTTTGACTGTCTAATAATAAAAGCTGCTACCAGATAGGAGTAAATATTTGAGTTCTGAAGACAACCTTGAAGATCTCTTTTATTGTATAAAATATCCTAATAAGTGCATGATAACTAGGGGCTCAGACCCCTCAAGGATGATGGGCTGGGGCACTCCGTAGGCAAGCCACCCAGAAGTCCAGCAGAGGGAAAAAGGGATCTAGAATGGGTGACAGAGCAGAGAGCTGATGAGCATCAGGTATTGACTTGGGACCAGCCGTAGCAGTGGGGGCTGTTGTTGATCTCACTAATTCTCCCCTTGTAAATTGCCCAGAAATTGGGACCAACCAGAATCCTGGAGAAAATAAACCATGCCTGGGTGGAATAAACTTAATGTGAGAAGCAAGTAGATCTGAGTAGCACTGAGAAGCAAGGGGTAGACAGTGTTGGTGTTGATGCTACATCCAGAACCTCTTTCCCAGGCCAGGTTATCCATCTCCCAGCTGCTGTTAGGATTAGTGCTACTGTCTCATAACTGTCCCCTTCTTTAGAGAATGGCCCTCTTAATGGGAGATGCCTCATCTGGGGAGATACGACCCCACCTGCACCCCTGGGGCAGTTGTAGCCAATAAGAAATGGGCAAGCTGGCCCTCAGGCCTCAAGGTGGACCAACTCTGGTGTATTTCTCTCTAGAGCTCCCTCCAGGTCCTGGCTGAAGCTAGACTCCTTCTGAGACCTCCACCCTTCCTTGACTCCTTCCCCTGTTCTCTCCTGCCACGCTCACCCCCTTTCTCCTGAAAGTACCCTTTGAATAAATCATGGGCCCCTGAATCCTTGTCTCAGACCCTGCTTCTAGGGAGCTAATCTATGACAACTTCCTATTTTGCATGCTATTGTAATAGGAGTTAGTAAACTTCGTTCTCTTACTAGTTGTTTTTCAGTCCAGAAAACTCGCAAAACTTTAGTCCTACAGATTCTAAAAATGTTATGTAGGTTCTTAGATTTTCTACATACGTTATTATTTTCTCTCTGGAAAATGACAGTTTTTCTTTCCCCTTTCAAATATTTATAATTTATTTCTTTTCCTTGCCTTTCTGTGCTGACCACCTTGGAGATATGAGACACAGAAGTCATTCTGGATCTCAAAGGGACAGCTTCCAATGATTAACCACTTCCAATATATGATATTTGCTGCAGGTTTTTTGGTTAACATTTTTAGATAGTTTATTTCTATTTCTAGTTTACTAAGAGTTTTTTCTTTTCTGTTTTTTTATTTGAATGGCTTTTGTTCTGTGAAAATACTTTTTCTATATCTATTGAGAAGCATATGATGTTTCTCCTTCAAGCTATTAATGATGTGAATGACAAAATCAAAAGATCTTTAAGTGTTCTCTTAAGTTATGATCTCCAGTGAAAGCATGAACAGACAACTAGAGCAAATGGACAGCTAGAAAAAGAGTTTCATTTACAATTACCAGCTACTTTATACCTGGAGTAAACTTTTCTAATTAGATGATTAATAGTCATTATCAGGTAGGGTGGTGTACTCAGCAGTCATCTGAAACAATCTTTTACATTCAGGGAAAACAAGTTCGTTTGGAGACATCAGAAAACATTTTAAAATACATAATTTCCTTATGTAGCATGTTCAAGCTACCCTGTATTAGAGCTTAAGTTGCTACTTCACAGAATATGAAATCAGGGTTATCTGCTCTCTGCTCTGACTCCACTATTTACTGAAACATGTCATAATACATCCAGAACAGCATTTGCTGGAAAATTAGCAAAGCATGTGTGTTTTAACACGTACTTAATGTCTCTTAACATTGAAATCATCTTCTAAATGAAAGTGTTGGCTCTCTTTTAAACATAGTTTTCTATCATTCACAGCCAAATGTGTCAAACAGTTTATTGTACTTCACTGTGTAGTCAATGAAGAGCTGCACAAGGACAAGGCCTTTCATACTGTTGGGGGAGGTCATTGAGAGGATGTGACTGCCAGTTGACCTGCAAGCTGGACCCGGGCAGTCCTCATCTCCTCTCTTGTCCTTGGAATGTACGTTCTGCCTGCCATTCCCACACTAGGAGCTGTTTCAAGGACACAGCCTTGAGAGAGTAAGGTGTTGTTGAGACCATCTGGATGGTATATGTGACTGAACCCAGTTAAGGCCTCTGTATAAACTTTTAAGATTCTGGCAGGTGGGTGCAGAGACCTACTCATCTTGGGGCCGCCCAAGAGAAGCCTCGTAAATAAGCTCCCTTGCCTATTACACCTACCATCAACCAATCTGGAGTGGTCTATCTCTTTCTTCCGTCTCCCCGTGCCCTCCCAGCATGGCGACCAGTTTCAGATTTCACCCGGGAATTCCCAAGTTTGCGAACCAACACATACACCAGGCCCAACTGTTACACAGATTCTATTTTTCAAGAACTTTGGAAACAAACAGCTGATAAAATTATGAAGATAATTAACACTAGGGTCACAAAATGGAGATACATAGGCACAGTTTTAATAAATTTCGTTATAATCCTTGCTGTACAAGGCACTGAAGGGATATGAGTTAATAATGGACTTGTAGCCCTTGACTATTTATTTCACAAATGACAGCTGCTCCAGGATTCAACTATATTTTTTAAAGCACAATGTAATTTTTTAAACATGATGACCTAGTTGTACAGGCTAGCTTGGGTAACCAAATCTGTTTGGAAAATGAATTAGATTTTTCTGTAATTATTGAGTTAGGCCAGGCCAATGAATTGGAAAAGCATTAAAATGAATGAAGTGCTGGTACATTCAACGTGGATGACTCTTATAAATGTGCTAAGAAACCTTACACAAGAGTTAATACTGTATGTTTTCATCAATATGCATTTCAAAAACAGGAAAAATTAGTGGTGGAAAAACATCAGGATGGTAGTTGACTCTGGGATGTAGGAAGGATTGACGGGGAAGGGGCATGAGGGAAGGTTTTGGGAGTGATAAGAATGTTCTGTATCTTTAAAAGGGTTCTTTATTTTATGCAAACTTCACATAAAAGAAAAGACTAAGATATATTGAACTATAGTTGATATGCATGCTGAATTACTTAGACAGAAATGTATGAATGTCTGCAGTTTACTTTGAGATGAATCCAACAGGAAGATGGATTGATGGATAGGTGGAGGAAGGTTAGATGAGTGGGCATGTGATAGAGTAAGTACATGTACGGTTAATGGTGGCATCATGGTGGTGTGTGTATTTGAGTGCACTGTACAGTTCTTTCAATTTCTCCTGTGTTTGAAAATTTTCATAATAATCTTGTCAGAAAAATAGAACCAGAATCTGACCACCTTCTCCTCCACACTTCTCCCAGATCTCACCAGAATTACTTCTATATTCTCCTAACTAGTCTCCTCTTCTGCTCCCTGCTCCTGCCTCCTGCAGTCTACTCTTAGCACAGCCAACCAGAGCAATAAACAAATCTAATCCTGTCACTCCTTTTCTCAAAACATTGTGAGAGCATCCCATTATACTCAAGGTGAAATTCCAGGTCCTCTGACTTACCATGCCCTACGTGATGTAGCCACCATGTGGCCCCCCTGATATCTCTGACCTCTCTTCCCCCTACACTTTTCTGTTAGGAATTCCCCTCCAGCCACATTCACCTTCTTGCTGTTCCTTGAAATATCAGGGACACTTTTACCTCAGGGCCTTTGCACTTACTCTTTCCTCTGTCTGGGGTACTTTTCCCTCAGAAATCTGTTTGGTTCACTCACTCTGTCAGTTTTGGTATATTATCTTCTCAGTGAAATTTTCCCTGTCTATTCTATCTAAAATTTCATTGCCCCTCATCCAATATTTCTTATTCTCATTCCCTTTTTTATCTCTTCTCCTTAGCTCTTTTATATATCTAACATTTTCTATAATTTGCTTATTTCTCTTGCTCATTGTCTACACCGCTGGAACAGCAGCTCCATGAATTTTGTCTGTTTGTCCATGACTCTGTCCTTAGCGTCTACAATACTGAGCACTTAATAAATACTTGTTGAGTGAATAAAGAAATATTTGAGATCTTGGATCCTGCCTTTTATGGAAATAGAATAGTATAATTAATTATAGAAATACACATGATTGATTTAGTAAAATGGAAATTTGGCAATAGCCAATCTGAATTATGGTAAGATAAATTCTTTGCTAAGCTTTGGGCTTGGCACATAAGTGCTTTCGTAAAGAGTTTAAACAGAATAGCAATCAATTAACCAAGTCAGTTGGAGAGATAGTACCTTGCAATGGAAGAAGGAAGCACAAATGACACAAAATGTATTGTTTCGGAGATCTTATGCTCTACTCCCGTAGATCTTTACTTTTTAAAATCTAAAATATATACTCTTTGAGGGTAAGGATTTCTGTTAGTCTAGTTCACTGCTGTATCCCTAGCCTGAGAACAGAGCTTGCATATGGTAAATGTGCAATACTTCTGTTGAATAAATGATAATATGAATATTGATGTTGTCATTATTGTTAAGTAAATTAAATTATGAATATGATTATGATGTTGATATAATCACGGCTTACTCGGCAAGTCCTTTGTGGGCTGGTCATGAGAAACTCATGATACAGCTGAGTATCCAGAAGGGCCACCTGAAATCTTCAATGAACAATGTGCATAGAGAAGTGGAGTCTGGTGACAATACAAAAACTGCTGCGGAAATAAACATCCTCGTGTGCATGTGTCTCTGACTAACTCCCAGAATAATTTAAAATAATTCTCTATAAGTCACTGACTGTGGCAAAAGGTATGATCTGTGCATATCTGGATGGAGCCACTGCTGATCTAGCTTGTGTGTGAAGAAAAAGGAACCCTTTTTATGGGATAACTCAATGCATGTCAGAGATCATGGCTTGAGGCAAATGGAGTGAGGCCTGGATTTCAGCCCCTACTTGTGCCCTCAGCCAGGTGCCTCTGTGTAGGCAATAGCCCTCACAATCAGATGTGGTGGACTTGTGCATGGATTGCTTTCCAGAATATGTCAGTTTGCACGTCCACCAGCAGTGTACTGGGGAGCCTGGCTCGTCCACTCTCTCCAACATTATTGTCTACAAAGTCTTTTCCAATTCAAATGATGGAAAATCATGTCTCGTTGTTTCATTTTACATTTCCTGGTTCACCTTGTGAACTTGTACTTTTGTGTGTGTGTGTGTGTGAGGAAGACCAGCCCTGACCTAACATCTGTTGCCAATCTTCCTCTTTTTTGCTGAGAAAGACTGGCCCTAGGCTGACATCCGTGCCCATCTTCCTCTACTTTATATGGGATGCCACCACAGCATGACTTGACAAGTGGTATGTAGGTCCGTGCCTGGGATCTGAACCTGCAAACCCCGGGCTGCCAAAGTGGAGCGTGCGAACTTCACTGCTATACCACTGGGCTGGCCCCATGAGCTTGTACTTTTAAACTACATTTTAATGTTTTTGCTATTTTCATGACTTGTCTTTTGCTATTTTTTGCTCATTTTATTGAGGAACCAGCATTTTCCTATCACTTTATATAAGTTTCTCTTAAGTTAGGGATTATTAATGATTTTTTTCATAAAGTTTGTAAATAGTTCACCCATTTGGTATGACTTTTACTTTTGTTAGTGATGTATCAAAAGTGCAATGAGCTCTATCAGCCTTTGCAATTTTTCCCATTGTCATTATACCATCTATCGATATAGCTGTATCTATAAATCTCTATCTATCTTTGATCCATCTAGAATGTATATAGAGTTTAATATCAAGTGAAGAGTTAGGTTATTTTTTTTTTATTTTTTTTATTTTTATTGATGTCTTAGTTTATAACACTGTGGGGTTTTAGTTGTACATTTTTGTCTGTCACCTTGTGGATGTAACCCATCACCCCTTGTGTCCCCCCCACCCCCCTTCCCCTTGGTAACCACCAATCAGTTCTCTCTGTCCGTGTGTTCACTTATATTCCATATATGAGTGAGTTCATGCAGTGTCTGTCCTTCTCTCTCTGGCTTATTTCACTTAACATAATACCCTCTAGGTCCTTCCATGTTGTTGCAAATGGGACAATTGTGTCTTTTCTTATGGCTGAGTAGTATTCCATTGTATGTATATACCACATCTTCTTTAACCAATCTTCAGTTGAGGGACACTTGGGTTGCTTCCACTTCTTGGCTATAGTGAATAATGCTGCAATGAACATAGGGGTGCATACGCCTCTTGTGATGGTTGATTTCACGTCCATTGGGTAGACGCCCAAGAGTGGGATTGCTGGATCATACGGTATTTCTATTTTTAATTTTTTGAGGATTCTCCATACTGTTTTCCATAGAGGCTGCACCAGTTTGCATTCCCACCAGCAGTGAATGAGGGTCCCCGTTTCTCCACAACCTCTCCAGCATTTGTTGTTATTTGTCTTGGTGATTATAGCCATTCTAACCGGTGTAAGGTGATATCTCAGTGTAGTTTTGATTTGCATTTCCCTGATGATTAGTGATGTTGAACATCTTTTCATGTGTCTATTGGCCATCTGTATCTCTTCCTTGGAAAAATGTCTGTTCATATCCTCTGCCCATTTTTTGATCGGGTTGTTTGTTTTTTTGTTGCTCAGTTGTATGAGATCTTTGTATATTACTGAGATTAATCCCTTGTCAGACAAACGATTTGCAAATATTTTCTCCCAGCTGGTGGGTTGTTTATTCATTTTGATCCTGGTTTCATTTGCCTTGTAGAAGCTCTTTAGTCTGATGAGGTCCCACTTGTTTATTTTTTCTTTTGTTTCCCTTGTCTGGGTAGACATGGAATCTGAAAGGATCCCTTTATGTCCAATCGCAATTAGTGTACTGCCTATATTTTCTTCCAGGAGTTTTATAGTTTCAGGTCTCACTTTCAGGTCTTTGATCCATTTTGAATTGATGTTTGTATATGGCGATAGGAGATGGTCTACTTTCATTCTTTTGCATGTTGCTATCCAATTTTCCCAGCACCATTTATTGAAGAGACTTCCCTCTCTCCATTGTATGTTCTTTGCTCCTTTGTCGAAGATTAGCTGTCCATAGGTGTGTGGTTTTATTTCTGGGGTTTCAATTCTGTTCCATTGATCTGTGTGTCTATTCTTGTACCAGTACCATGCTGTTTTGATTACTGTAGCTTTATAGTATATTTTGAAATCAGGGATTGTGATGCCTCCAGCTTTGTTCTTTTTTTTCAGGATTGCTTTAGCTATTCGGGCTCTTTTGTTGCCCCATACGAATTTCAGTAGTTTTTGTTCTATTACCGTGAAGAATGACATTGGGATTCTGATTGGGATTGCATTGAATCTGTAGATTGCTTTAGGTAGAATGGACATTTTAACTATATTTATTCTTCCAATCCATGTGCATGGAATATTTTTCCATTTCTTTATGTCCTCCTCGATTTCTTTCAATAGTGTGTTATAGTTTTCATTGTATAGGTCTTTTACCTCCTTGGTTAAATTTATTCCCAGATATTTTATTCTCTTTGTTGCAATTGTAAATGGGATTGTCTTTTTGAGTTCTCTTTCTGTTTTTTCATCGTTAGTGTATAGAAATGCAATTGATTTTTGTAAGTTGATTTTATACCCTGCCACTTTACTGTAGTTGTTGATTGTTTCTAGTAGCTTTCCGAAGGAATTTTTGGGGTTTTCTATGTATAGGATCATGTCGTCTGCAAATAGTGAGAGTTTCACTTCTTCATTGCCTATTTGGAGTCCTTTTATTCCTTTTTCTTGCCTAATTGCTCTGGCCAGAACTTCCAGTACTATGTTGAATAAGAGCGGTGAGAGTGGGCACCCTTGTCTTGTTCCTGTCCTCAAAGGAATGGCTTTCAGTTTTTCCCCGTTGAGTAGGATGTTTGCTGTAGGTTTGTCATATATGGCCCTTATTATGTTGAGGTACTTTCCTTCTATACCCATTTTGTTGAGAGTTTTTATCATAAATGGATGCTGGATCTTGTCGAATGCCTTCTCTGCATCGATTGAGATGATCATGTGGTTTTTATTCTTCATTTTGTTAATGTGGTGTATCACGTTGATTGATTTGCGGATGTTGAACCATCCCTGTGTCCCTGGTATAAATCCCACTTGATCGTGGTGTATGATCTTTTTGATGTATTGCTGTATTCGGTTTGCCAATATTTTGTTGAGGATTTTTGCGTCTATGTTCATCAGCGATATTGGCCTGTAGTTTTCCTTCTTTGTATTGTCCTTGTCTGGCTTTGGTATCAGGATGATGTCGGCCTCATAGAATGTGTTGGGAGGTATTCCATCTTCCTCTATTTTTTGGAATAGTTTGAGAAGGATAGGTGCTAAATCTTCTTTGAACGTTTGATAAAATTCTCCAGGGAAGCCATCTGGTCCTGGGCTTTTATTTTTTGGGAGGTTTTTGATGACTGTTTCAATCTCTTTACTTGTGATTGGTCTGTTCAGATTCTCTATTTCTTCTTGATTTAGTTTTGGGAGGTTGTACGCGTCCAAGAATTTGTCCATTTCCTCTAGGTTGTCCAATTTGTTGGCATAAAGTTTTTCATAGTATTCCCTAATAATCCCTTGTATTTCTGTGGTGTCTGTTGTAATTTCTCCTCTTTCATTTCTAATTTTATTTATTTGAGTCTTCTCCCTTTTTTTCTTAGTGAGTCTGGCTAAGGGTTTGTCAATTTTATTTATCTTCTTAAAGAACCAGCTCTTTGTTTCATTGATCCTTTCTACTGTTTTTTTGGTTTCAATTTCATTGATTTCTGCTCTGATTTTTATTATTTCCCTCCTTCTGCTGATTCGGGGCTTTGTCTGTTCTTCTTTTTCTAACTCTGTTAGGTGCAATTTAAGGTTATTTATTTGGGATTTTTCTTGTTTGTTAAGGTGAGCTTGTATTGCTATGAATTTCCCTCTCAGGACTGCTTTTGCTGCATCCCATATGAGTTGGTATGGTGTATTTTCCTTTTCATTTGTCTCCAGATAGCTTTTGATTTCTCCTTTAATTTCATCAACGACCCATTGGTTGTTCAGTAGCATGTTGTTTAGTCTCCACATCTTTGTCCCTTTCCTAGTTTTTTCCTTGCAGTTGATTTCTAGTTTCACAGCATTATGATCAGAAAAGATGCTTGTAATGATTTCAATCTTCTTAAATTTATAGAGGTTTGCCTTGTTTCCTAATATATGGTCTATCCTTGAGAATGTTCCATGAGCACTTGAGAAGAATGTGTACTCTGCTTTTTTTGGGTGGAGTGCTCTGTATATATCTATTAAATCCATTGCGTCTAGTTTTTCATTTAAGTCCAGTATTTCCTTATTGACTTTTTGTCTGGATGATCTATCTATTGATGTAAGGGGGGTATTAAGATCCCCTACTATTATTGTGTTATTGTTAATATCTCCTTTAAGGTTTTTTAGCAGTTGTTTTATGTACTTTGGTGCTCCTGTGTTGGGTGCATAGATATTTATAAGTGTTATGTCTTCTTGGTGAAGTATCCCTTTTATCATTATATATTGCCCTTCTTTGTCTCTCATTACCTTTTTTATCTTGAAGTCTACTTTGTCTGATATAAGTATGGCTACTCCTGCTTTCTTTTGTTTGCCATTAGCTTGGAGTATTGTTTTCCATCCTTTTATTTTGAGTCTGTGTTTGTCTTTAGAGCTGAGATGTGTTTCCTGGAGGCAGCAGATTGTTGGATCTTGGTTTTTAATCCATCCTGCCACTCTGTGTCTTTTGATTGGAGAATTCAATCCATCTACGTTTAGAGTGATTATTGATATGTGAGGGTTTAATGTTGCTATTTTATTGTTCATCTTCTGGTTCTTTTGCATTTCCTTCGTTTCTTGTCCCTTGTGTTTCGGACTGCAAATTCAATTTGGTATTTCTGCATGCTCATTCTCTTGGTTTTCTCTTTATTTGTCATGTGTGGTTCTCTTCTGGTTGTTTGTTTAGTGGTTACCGTGCGGTTTATATAAGCGATCTCCTGGATAAGAAAGTACATTTTCAGATGCCTCCTTTTTCCTGAGGCTGGGTCAGTTCAGTCCCTTACCTCTTCCCCTCCTTATTTGTTATCTCTTTATTCCAGATTGTGTCATGAATGTGTGTTTCCAGTGATGAGCTTGAATTAATTTTTGATGTTTTCCAACTGTATTTTGTTCTGGTTTAGTCTCCTTGCTTTTCTCCTTGCTGAAATCTTTGTATCCCCTTTCTCATTTGTTTTTTTTCAGGCCTAAGGGCCTTCTTGAGCATTTCTTGTAGTGGGGGTCTTGTGGTGATGAACTCTCTTAGCTTTTGTTTATCAGGAAGAGTTATTATTTCTCCATCATATTTGAAGGATATTTTTGCTGGATAAAGTATTCTCGGCTGAAGGTTTTTGTCTTTCATGATTTTGAATATATCATTCCAGTCTCTCCTAGCCTGTAGAGTTTCTGTCGAGAAATCAGCTGAGAGCCTGATGGGGTTTCCTTTGTATGTTATTTTGTTTTTCTGTTTAGCTGCCTTCAATATTATTTCCTTGTCACGGGTATTCTTCAAGTTTGCTACTATGTGGCGAGATGATTTTTTATTCCTGTTTATATATTTAGGTGATCTATTGATTTCATTCACTGTTATTTCCCTTTCGTTCCCTAGGTTGGGGAAGTTCTCAGCTATTATTTCTTTGAACAAACTCTCTGCTCCTTTTTCTCTTTCTTCTCCTTCTGGAATACCTATTATCCTTATGTTGCTTTTCCTCATTGAGTCTGATATTTCTCGAAGAATTTCTTCATTTCTTTTTAGTCTTAGCTCTCTCTCCTCCTCTACCAGGAGCATTTCTGCATGGCTATCCTCAATAGTGCTAATTCGTTCCTCCATATTGTCAGTTCTGCTCTTTAAAGACTCCATTTTTTCCACTATCTCGTTGATTTTGTTTTTCATCTCCAATAATTCTGATTGGTTTTTCTTTAGGGTTTCAATCTCTTTTGTGACATAATCCCTGAATTCGTTGATTTGTTTCTGTGTGTTCTCTTGTATTTCGTTGAGCTTGTTTATGATAGCTATTTTGAATTCTCTCTCATTCAGGTTATCAAATTCTGTGCCTTCAGGGTTGGTTTCTGGGTGTTTGTCATTTTCCTTTTGGTCTGTAGCCCTGACATATTTTCGCAAGGATCCGACGGGGACGGCTTTATTTTTACCCGTCATGATTAAAGTTAGTCCTGCAGTTTCCCCCTGCTGCCGCTAGATGGAGATTGCGAGCGGTTTGCTCTGAAGCGGCTGCAGCCTCTGGAGGGATTATGCTGAAACGCCGGGTGTGTGGGGGGAGGGGTCCTCTCTTTCTCCTGCTTGACCCGGGGGTTGCCTTTCTGGCTCTCTTAGGGTGTTTGCTACACCCCCTAAACAATCCGTCGTCGCTTCCCCGTGGGGATCTCGCGACAGTCTGTGAGAGCACCTGGATGGCGCTAGTTTTCCCCGCTGTGGGCCGCCCCTCCCCCCTCTGTCCGCGAACCGCGCTGTTTTTGCCGATCGATTGGGGAGGGGGAGTACAACCTCCTACCTCTCC
This sequence comes from Tapirus indicus, assembly GCA_031878705.1. Classification (NCBI taxonomy): domain Eukaryota; kingdom Metazoa; phylum Chordata; class Mammalia; order Perissodactyla; family Tapiridae; genus Tapirus; species Tapirus indicus. Next base: position 10,213,619 of record CM062930.1, on the reverse strand, counting down.
TCCCGTTCTCCTGGGCTTCCCGCGCCTCCACCGTCCGATGTATGGCAGCAGGGGTTTCTCAGAAGTCCTTCGTAGTGTTTGATTGAGCTCTGTTGGAATGTGAATGATGTTTTCGTTGTGTCGTAGGGGGCAGAGATTCAAAGAGGGAATCTCACTCCGCCATGATGCTGACGTCCCACCTGCATATTCTAGGTTATTTTTTTTATTTTTGAAAATAGTTGACCAATTATTCCATCACCACCATTTAAATTTATTAAATTTAGAATATAAGGTCTGATTTTGAGCCATCATTTCTGTGGCATGATGTAAATGTCTACTCTTGCAGAAAATCTATTCCATTTAAGTATTTTCCCTGTAAAACATGCATAAATAGTTGGAAGGAAAAGTCCATTTGCCAACTCCCATTATTACAGCTCTTTCCTATACTTTCTTAACTATATTATAATTATTTCTGCAAATTAATTTCTAAACCATTTTATACTGTCTAAAAGAGTAACAAATTAAGATTTTCAGTGGCATTCCATTACACATTTAAGTTACTTTGCAAGTAAGTGATATCTTTGTAATATTTAGTCATTCCGTCCAGGAAGATGGCACAGCTCTCTTTTCATTGATGTCTAATTTGATAGTTGGCATCAAGTTTATGTGTTTTCTTTTCTATAGGTTTCACACATTTCATGTGGAAGTCATTGTTAGGAATTTTAAATATTTGGATAACCAATGGGTTTGTTATTTTCCCCATCATATATCCGGATTTGTTACTGCTTTACATAGGAAAGAGATCTGGTTTTGTAAGTTTATCATGTATATAGCTTCATTAATGAACTCTTTCTGAACTCTAGAAGTATTTAGTTCTTTCTAAATCCATACATATTGCTCTTATTTTGCCATGTTTAATGTGATGTATAGAAGAATATATTTTTTTCTCTTGAGTAGTTCTAACATTGATATACTTCAGTGAAAAACTATTTCTGAAACCAAAGACTTACCTGAGGTTTGCCTGCACCCAAGGGAATGTGGAACGATTAACAGAAAATACATTTACCATCTTCTTGTCCATCATCAGTGTAACCATTGTCACTGGAGAGGGAGTTATGGCAAAATTTTCCACAGAAGAAATTTCCTGGGAGATTTCAATCCCATATATATATAAAGATTATCAGAGGTAAACACTTTGGCAAAAAAGTTTTCAACTTATTTTATGTCAGCTTTTTTAGGGTAGGCATTGAGACCTATTTTGTTCTTTTCTGTGTCCCCAGCACTTAGAACAGGACTGGCAAATGGTAGCACTCAACAAATATCTGTTGATTGCTGTTGAATAAAAATTTGGAGAAATGCATTTATCTACAGGAGAAAAACAATCTGATACTGACAAATCTATAGGCTTTGGAGTGAGTCTTATCCAAAACTTCCTGGCAAAATTCTTGCTATTTCTATAACTATTCCTTCTAAACATATACCAGCAGACACTGTTGGTTGGCTGGCCAATTAGTTCTCTCTCCTCTTGGCCATGTGCTCAGGGCAAAGGCCAGTTGGCAGCCCCAATTAACAGCCATGTGAATTCCATTTCTGTTTCAGTAGTTGCTTTAGACATAGGCATGTGACATATTTCGAGCCAATGAGACTTACAAGGAAGACTGCTGGAAGCTTCTGAGAAAGATTCTTTTTTTCACTCCTAAAAGTCAAAGTCAGAGACATGCTTTACTCCCTGAGGATATTCTGGGTGAGTTATATGAGTTTCTGAGACTTGGACTTGATGTAGCCATCTGGTGACCATAAAGGGACAAGTCTGAGACTGAGGTCAACAGCCTGAAGGTGATAGAGCAAAAAGAGAACAAGAACCTGGCCATTTGATGTCATTGGTGAGCTGCTGAAATAAACCCAAAATTTTGTGAACTAATGTTTATATCACCTGTTACTAGGCTTCCAATTATGGGCAGTTGAAAGCATCCCATGAACCAACTGATACAAGTGAAATTTAGAAGTGCACATAAATTTAAATGAAATAAATAGCCCCAGCCTACTGAATTAACAGTAACGACATTTTTAGTCTTACGTGCTTTAGAGTCTTTTAAAGGAAATAAAGAACTTTATATGCTTTTAAAGAGAAGGAGTCTGTGGATATTTGGAGGAAGAACATTCCAGATGGAGAGGACATAGAGTACAAAGGGCCTGAAGTGAGAGTACACCTGGCAATTCTGAGGAAGAGCAAAGAGCTCAATGTAACTGGACAAGGTGAGCCTAGAGTTAAGTGGGTGGGGTACAGGCCATGCAAGGGCTCGTGGGCCCTTTTAAAGCTTTGGTTTTTATATTTCCCCAAGAAATGAAAAGGATTCCAGCAAAGGAGTGCGATAATCTAAGTATGTTTTAGGGATTGTTATGGCTAAGTTGTTAAGAACTGACATGAGGGCAGAAGCACGGAGACCTGATGGACTTCTTCACTCCAGGCGAGAGAAGATATTGACTTGGATCAAAGGGATAGCAGTAGAGATGGTGACATGTGCTCAGATTCTGAATCTTTTTTGCAGGATCTGTCAGGATTCACTGATGAATAGAATGTGGCCTGTGAGAAAAATAGAGGAGTTAAGAATAACTCTGAGGTTTGGGGCCTGAGTCTCTGGAAGAATGGATTTACTATTTATTGGATGAAGAGGACTGTAGGAAGGGCAGGTTTAGATGTGGGGTGAGGGAATAATAAGAGCTTGGTGTTGGACAGATAAAATTATATATGCCTATTAGCTATCCAAGAGAACACTCGGAGAAGGCATTTGTGTATTTTATTTATACATATATGATTATTTCTAGGAACAGAGAGAGGCTAGAGTTATAAATCTGGGAGTCTTCGGTATACAGATGGTATTTAAAGCAAGACACTGGATGAATTCACCTAGGAGGTCTCTTTTCTAAAGGTAAACATAAAAGACAAGTGGACCAAGACTGAGCCTATTGCACACAACCATTTAGAGGCCAGGGAGATGAGAATGCAGACGTTATGTGTAGACAACTCCTTTACAAAGTTCTACTATAAACTGAAGGAGAGAAATGGCGTCACTGGGAGACAATTATTATTTTTGTTAAGATGGGAGACATAACAGTCTGTTTTATACTGACCTAGTGGATAGAGAAAACTTGTGATGCAGGAAGATGAGAAATAAATATAGCATGTCCCTGAGTAGAAGTGTGGGTTTGGATCCAGTGCACAAAGGGGGGCTGGCCTGACATAGAAGCACAGATGATTCATCCATTCATTCATTTTAACAGGAAAGAAGGTAGAGTGTGAGGTCCTAAATGTGGGGAAGTGAGTAGTTTGGTGGCATGAGCTTGTGGAAATTATCCTCTAATTGATTTCATTTTTATTTCAATGAAATAGGAAGAAACTCATCAAGTGAGGGTGAGGATTGAGGAAGGACATGTTAGAGGTTTAAGAAAAAATAAGTTGGGGAATCGTCAACTAGGAGCATGCAGAGTGGCTGGACTAGGGAAATAGAGCATGATTACTGGCAATCTTAAGAGCCCACTTGAAATTATCGATTATGAATTTAATATGAGACACGTATAGTTTTTTCTAGCCCTGTTCAGTTACATGAGTGAAGGTGATGACAATGCAATCTGTTTTTCACAGGGTTGTGGTTTAGCCTGACGAGTAATACAATATCTTCAAGCCCAGTACTATAGTAGCAAGGCTTCTTGTGAGAGTTCATTAATTTCACATCACATTATTTCTGCAGGTATTACAATATATGCACCTGTTTGAGCTAAAAATAAAAAAATATATAATTTAAAAAGGTAAAGTCAGATTAATGCTACTTTCTGAAGTCAATGAATCTTGTGCTAATACAGATTTCTTAGAACTCAACAGCCCATCTGCTCATGGAAGATATTTACAGAGAGAGAAGGGAAATGAGAAAATATATCACCAAGGGAAAACCACGATGAAGCATTTGGAGCAACATCAAGTAAGTAAAAGGATTCTTTAAGAAATATGCATTGTGGTTTATCTCCAAAACTATTCAACCTCACTAACCCCAATGGTAACCTGCAAAGTTGGTTTTGCAACATTTTCAGTTGGAATCTATCAAAACACGACTATTTCTTAAAGAGCACAAGTAGCTGAGGGAAATTTCTGAAATATATTCACCTGATACATTATTCTACATTAATATTTTCCGATGGATAAATTGGGCCTATTCTTGTTTCCATACTGTTATTTATGATATTTATAAACATATATCATCTTATTTAAATTTTAAGATCCTTAAAGAGAGTAACCTAACTTTATAAGCCTTTGCATCCGTATTTTGCCTGTCTGTACTATTTTACCAAGTAGGGTCCTCGGTCGGTATTTGTTTAATGAATTAATTAAATACCAATTAGTTCACAAATTTAATTGTTCAAGATTTAAATGCTTTGTTTGAATAATTTTCCCTTTGGTGCAATAGGTATTTTTAGTGAGGCAGTCAAATATTTTTATATTAGGCACTGAAAATTTTCCATTCTCTGACCAGAAATCAGTCTCAAAACACAGGCTTGGTAATGTCTAATTACCAAACCACCAGGGAACTGAAGCTTCCTACTTTAGTGTGAAAATAAAATAGAGGATGATGTTGAATAAGTATGTCCTCATTAATCTTCAAAACATTCTCAAGGTGTAAGACTGGAGAAAGCCTTCAGAGACCATGGGATTCAGTATCTACACCTAGGCAGGATGATAACTAAATTATATCAGAAATATTGTTGGCCTTCTTATATAAGAATCTTTAGTGGAAAAAATTAATAAAAATGTTTAGTCTATAAATTTCACTACATTATGTAACCAAATAAAAACTATGGACATGATCTGGTTCTCGTGTTTATGTAACATCAATCCATTGGTGTAATGGATCTTTGTAACTAAAATTGTGGACTCAAGCAATGGTTTTCTTGTTATCAAAAACCTTCCAGTGATCCAAAAGTATATTCATTTTTCCAAATAGTCACCAGAAATCTTCCTTTTTGATTTAAGTCTATTTCCTGCCCTTGTCATTATAAGTGGATATAAAATGGTTGCTCACCATGAATTCTGCCATGTATTTTGTGTATCCCTATATATTATTATTATTATGTGTATATGAATTTTTTTAATTTACAAAGGCATTCGCTGAGCCTAGACTAATCTACTTTTTCTCCAGATTAAGAAATTCATTTCCTCTTGATCAATCATGCAATACTGAGCCAGAATTATTAGATCACTGGAAGTGACCATCTTTACTGGTCATAAACAATTGGATAACAACAATTGTTTATAATTCTTTAAACAACATATCCCATAAACTAACATATCCCAAATAACATTAGGTGCTACACGTCATACACAGAAAATATATGATATGCTATGTTAGTCTGAATTTCCCAGAAGCAGATGCTGGGATGAATATTTGTGTGCAATTAATTTTAATACAAGTGCTCCCAGGGAGATCAACATGGAAGAGGTAGAAGCAAGACAGGGAGAGGAAGAAGATAAGCAATTGTACAATTTTAGGCATAAACTCACAGAGAGTAGGATTTAACATAATCATGTAGGGGACTGCTGTATTATAACTTATACCTCAGAGATATCTAAACCAAGGCAAATTTGCTGGGCTTTCACCCAACAGTCTTTGGTTAATGGCTTCAGGAGGGTAAGTGGGAGGGGGAAGGTGATATGGGGAGGGAATAAAAATAAACATCCAGGCACTTCTTACTCTGCACTTGTTGACAAAGTGGTCTGAGGGCAGTGCCCTGAGGAAGATCTATAAATGCTTGTCTTGTCTTTAAAAGTATGCCAAAGGGGCACCACCTACACCAACAGAATTTGTGAATCTGAGGGGATCTGGGCAGGGCACCAATGACATCTTCCATCTACGGTAGATAACCTCGAGATGCTGAGAAAATACAATCAACACATATTATGCAGTTGTAGTACAACGCAAGAATTAGTTAAATAGCCATCTCTATAAGTCCAATAAGTTGAGACTGTCAAGATTATCCACATGGGCTGAAGAGGACTGAACAGACTTGTGGAAGGCCTTGTACTAAAGTAAATTTTTAAAATGTGGAAGACTTAACTGCATAGAAAAGAAGAGACGGTGTTTCAAGTGGCCGACAAAGTACAATTTTGCAGATTGGGAAGCAAATGTTGAGAAGGAATTAGGGACACAGAGGGTTTTTTGACAAGTAACACCTCAGAAAGGGAAAGGGAGGAAGCAAGATTGGGGAGGGAGAGCCACTAGTCTATCAGGCTGACCTGACATTGCTCTGTGCCAGCCCCCTGGGCAGTTCCTGTGCAGTGATTGTCCCTTAGAGGATGCCACGTTGGGCAGAAATGGCTGGACTCTCATACCACTGCCTTATCCAGTCAGTGATGGCCATCCTGAGAAGAGCATGACGTTGGCTAAAAAGCTGAGGTAGTCTCTGAAGGGTCCAACAGTTGGTGGCTTTCAGCCAACCACACTCCTCCTGACTAGTTAACTAGTCCTTTCTTGAAGGGGATTCTAAGCAATGTATCTCCATTTCTGCACTCATGACTAAATACAAGATGTCAGAAATTATGGAGGCACATGACACATTCTTGATGGTAGGAATGGAATAGGAACAACCTCTGTAATCATGAGAAATATTCCTTGGGCCTGTCCTCTTTGTGGGTATTTTTTCTTGTATCTCAAACCTGGTATCATTCTTGATGCCACTTAATGGATGCACACTAAATACTTTTTTTTTTTTTTTGGTGAGGAAGACTAGCCCTGAGCTAACATCCATTGCCAAGCCTCCTCTTTTTTTTTAGCTGAGGAAGACTGGCCCTGGGCTAACATCCATGCCCATCTTCCTCTGCTTTATATGGGACACCGCCACAGCATGGCTTGACAAGCGGTGCGTCTGTGCACGCCTGGGATCCAAACCTGCGAACCCTGGGCTGCCGAAGCAGAGCGTGCAGACTTAACCGCTACGTCACCGGGCCAGCACCTAAATGCTTTTTTTAATGAATAGCTGAATGGCTGCAGGCAGGTAAATGTTGCTAAAGGAAAGAAAGATATGGGAATGATACAATGTTCAAGCGGAGTCAAAGAACACTGAGTTACCTGCCAGCCATTGGCAGTGAAGGAGAAAGAAGTAACTGAAACGGAAAACAGAGGAGTACAAGACAGATTTTACCTTCTTTGTCATTTGACCTAAGACCAGTTTTGTTCCAAAAGAAGCAACTAACTTCATGCACAAATGCCTTACCTATAATTTGCTTACATTACTATCTTGGTTTATTTGCCTATCTTTTGTGAGCAACGTATTTCCACCTGATGAAGTTGTTGTAATGATGAAGTTAGATAAAATATCACATCTTGCTCATTCTCAGAGGCAAATACTTTGTACACATTTTTAACAAATCTGAAATCAGATCAATAGCAATTGATGGAATCTTGCAATCTCTGTTGGCCAAGGCAGTCATGATGATACACAAACACCCAAAGCTCTAATCTTGAAACTTGCAAAAGTGGTGCCAGTCTCTTGGAATAAAATCCCAGGGACAGTAGCAGAGCAATCTTGGAATCAAGTGGATGTAGTGACCAGGTATGGATCATGGTGATTCAGATGAGTTTAGCAAAACTCTAGAAGTTGGAACCAAACATGCTGATAACTCAGCACCAAAGGGGTTTGACTTCTTTTATGTATTATTTTAAGTAAAACTGCATCATCAACACTTAATGACACAGAGGATGATGTGGCATGAAAAACACAGTCATACAATTCCAAGTTGAATAGTGAATAGTTAGATCCTTCAAAGAAGTCTTCGGAATATCTCAACCAATTTGTTTCACTTGTATTTTCCTTTTGATTTGCAGAATAGAGAGATATGATAAAAATAAATGTAAATAAGCCTAAAAGATCTCTTTAAATAAGTACAAAAGAAAACATCTAACTGATAAGAACACATGTCACAGTTGAGTTGGCCACATTTTTCTTTCTCAGTGCTACATAAAATGATGCTGAATCTTACAATGGATAGTGTTTTATATTTGATGAAATATGTCACAGAAAGTGACTGACACATCCTAGTTTCTCAATGAAAGTGAATGGACTTGATTTTTCAATTATTTATCACTTCAGTCTAGAGGAACTTAGGTATTTAAGTCATTGCAATAATACTTTAGAAGAACAAACCCAATGAAAAATAAAAACTATTCATTTAACTAATATCTTTTTATATATTTTACAGTTTTATCATTAACTGAAAGAAGTAGATGCTGTTTCTCTTTCTAGCCACAGTTATATCCAATCAACTGTAAACAGTCCTAGGAAGAAAGTTTCTTAAGAACATGAAAATTACAAAACAACTCGATTTTCCCATTGAGTTAAACACCCTTTCAACACACCAGGACAATACCAAAGATATTTAGGTTTTCAAGAATTGTTGAATGTGAAGCTTCATTTGACTTTCTAATTCCAAAGCAGCTGATTTAGGGACAGAATTAACTAAAACAATAAGTTGTTTGACCATTTCAATCAGAGCTTGAAAGGCAAATATAATTTATGGTGTCGCCATGGTCAAGAAGAAAGCAGAACGTGAAAGAAGTGGTAATCTACTGAGTTACAGACAGGATAATGAGCTGCTGTCCCTTTAAATACTGGCTTTGTCATTCTAGTTCTTACTCAGCTACTCAATTATTCTTCTTTTCAGTTATTGGCCTGAGTTACCCCCTTCTCCTTTTTCCTAAAGCAATTTAATTCGTATCCCACTTATAGTAATTTATCTAGATTGATTACCAGGCTTATATCAAATGAAATTTCTGTAAGACTGAAAATAAAAATTCTTGCTGACAATTTTCATCACAATAAGAAAATGTTTACAAGTTGCCTAGTCAAACAAATTACACCAAAGTCCATATGATGTTTTTCATACCTATAATTTCAGTTTATAAGTTTCATATTATTGTGGGAACATGTTCAGCTCTGGTGTGGACTTCTACACTGCTGTTGTGACTCCCGTGGTGCTTCTCCATGTCTCAGACAGCACACGCGGGCTCCTGATGCAGGTGGTAGCACGCAATCCACCAAGCATCTCTCTTCACCTAGATAGTCTCTCGTTGGTCTGCGTATGTTTTTCTGATTTATGTAGAATGGATCCTACTCATGTAGGAATAATAGTGAAAGTAATGGAAAGAGTAGTGTGAATAAAAGTTTTAAAATAGGGTAGTATAGAGCCAGACCTGATGGCCTAGCATTAAAATTTGGTGCATTCCTCTTTGGCTGGCTGGGTTCAGTTCCAGAGGGGAACCACACCACCTTCAGTAGCCATGTTGTGGCAGTGGCTCACATAGAAGAACTAGAAGGACTCATGACTAGGATACAACCTTGTACTGGGGCTTTGGGGAGGAAAAAAAAAAGAGAGAGAGGAAGATAGGCAACAGATGTTAGCTCAGAGTGAATCTTTCCCAGCAAAAAAGAAAAACAGGGTAGTGTACGGTATGTACCACACAAAACCTTGAGTAGTGCTGTGATGAGGAGGAAACTGAGTGGCTAACGCTACTGAGCAACTTCATAGACCAGCTGTGTAGTGGGAAAGGCCCTGGCACAGAGTTCAAATAAAAATACGCATGAATGAAATATATTTTTAACTTCTGGAAACTACACTTTATAAACGAACTCAATAGAAATGCCTGTTACCAGAAGACTAAATACTAGTTTCCATAATTTCCATCTCTCACATATGCGTATACATAAGCAAATATATATATTCCTATTCCCCCTTTATTACTGGAAGACTTTGGACAAATATACAAAGAAAATATGATCACAGAAATTTAGAATTGGAGAGAACCACGATTCCCTTCAACCATGCCATTTTGGCAACTGAAATCCAGCAGGTTAAGGAAACCGGCCAAGATCAGGCAGCTATTGGATAACAGCGCCAGAATCAGAAACCCTTCTCTGAACAAACAATTCAGTGTTCTCTCCACTCGCCTGCTCCTGATTATGTCCTCCTAGTTGTTATTAACTGATTAACAGCTGAGCATGACTTTAAGAATTAAGGGCCTATTAGCTGGGATAAAATAATATTGAAGTGATAAATCTCTTTTCCTCTGAAGTCAATGAAAACTTCTAGACTTCTGTTTTTCTAAAATTTCCCTTCAGCATCAACTAGAACTGCAAAAACACTCAGAAGACCGAAAGATTTTCTCTTATCCCAGAGGCTCCTAATATTTCCAGGTGTTTTTACTACGTGGGAGGAAAAAAAAAATGCCTTCTGGTTCTGCACTAACGTCTGGAAAAGATGTTAACTAAACACCTTTTTATTCCACAGCTTTGGCCCGGCTGAAAAGTTCTTTTTCTTGGAAATTTAAACTTACTTTTATTGCTGCCTGGGAATATTTAGACTTCCTGAAAGCTTTGGTGTACCTTTTACTATTTGAAAACCTGGAAGCCTCCTTTTAGCTGAAAACATTATCCAAGTGGGTTTTGAGTGAAATTGAGATTCTTCTTTTTTTTTTACTTCAAACTTGACTCTAAGTGATTGAACAATTAGTGTGCAAACATATATGGAGAGTTCAGTGAGAGCTGTTGATTATCTGACCCTCGATGAGCTTTCTTGATTTTCAGGACAAATATAATTTTCCTGCTGATTTTTATATTTTAGTTGCCTAAATTCATCTCATAAAAGTGTGTTAATTCTTTCCTTCCAAACCTAAAATACTCTCCTTTAGTTCAAATTGTTGAATTTAATCAAGGTGTATCAAACTTTTAAAAGTCATTCATTCATTCAATCTGCAAATATTTCTTGAGATTCTCCTCTGTGCCAAGTATTGGAGTTACAGCAAAGAGCAAGAGAGCAAAGGTCCCTGCTATCATGGAATCTGCATTTAAATGGGTAGTGGTAGGTTATGTACAGTAGGTAAATAAATGGAAAACATTATGTGAGACTCTTTCAAGAGCTGCCAAGAAAATAAAACAGAATAAAGGGTACTTGTTCAGAGGAGCAGCTTTAGACAGAGGAAAGGAATAATAAACAAATAAATACTTCTAAAAATATCTTCTTATTTATCCTCACATCTCACATATCCTGTTGCCTTCAGTTTTTGAGTCTTTCCTGCCTAGTTGACAGGAAGCACTATGATGGAGCTGTCCAGCTCTACAATTTCCATATGGGAGGAGCGTAAGGATGTCAACACTGTTGCAAGCCGGGATTAAGGAATTATCTGGGATCTGAGCAATCAGCTGTAAGGGAGGCTGTTCCTGATGCATAGGGCAATTCCCAGTGAGGGGTACAGCTGTGAGTCATTAGCAGCTGATACTGCCATCAGCTTGGGGGTGGGTACATGGGCCCTAGAGAGAGGATCTGGGTGGAGCAGTTAGAGTGGATACAGTTAGAGTCCAAACATAAAGTGTTTTCTATGAAATTATAGACTATTTGAGCTTCATGTTATAAACAATGGAGACCTATTAAAATATTTTTCCATAGGGAATGGATGTGATGAAATTTGTGTTAGGGAGATCTCCTAGAGAGCAGGGTAAGGGTAGACACATAAGGATGAGACTGGATGCAGGGAGGCCAGGTGGGAGATTATGGCAACAGTGTATGCAATAAAAGTAAAAGTAACGATGTCGGAGTGGGAGGCTAGATTACTGAAAGATGGATTCAACATGATTCAGGAATTTACTGGATAATCCAGGTGAATTGTAGAGAGGAACCAAAGATAACTCTCAGAATTATAGCCATAGGAATTAGGTCAAAAAATGATATAGTTAATAAGAATTGGGAATATAGGAAGAGAATCTGGTCTTATTTGGATTCATGTGGTATCTACATGACGTCACAAGGATACTAAAGTTTACAAATGTCATCTGCCAACTCATCTAGAATCCACTATATCACCTGCATCCCTTGTTGACTCATAGATCTATTATTCATGTTGTGCATCATTTCCAATTAATTTATTCACGCCAGAAATATATATTTAGTATATAATATGTATCAGGCACTCTTTTAGGCACTGGCAAAAGAGATGTGAAAGCCCAAATTTCACCTGATAAACTATGATTGGTAAGGCAACTGATGGGCTCTTTCATAATATTCTTGTGTACAAAATGAAGACAGGCCGATTCAACAGACTGGTAGGTGGTTGGATTGCCTATTTAATATGTGCTGGCTAAGGGACTACTATTATCTTGAAGAAAGATCTCATCTAAGCCTGGTCCTCAGCCTAAATTTTTCAACTACCTTATCAATTATTTGGATAAAGATACAGAAAGTGTGCTTATCCTATTTACTTTTGAAAGGGTAAGAGAACTATAAAATGTGTATCCATAATGATTTTGACTGTGGGGATAAAAGAGCTGAGCCTGGATAAAATAACAAAGATAAATATCAACTTCTATTTGGGGAAAAATACACTTGTAAAAGCATACGATTGGAGTAATGAGACAGTCAAAAAGTTAATGTGATCTTCAGTTTATTAGTAGAAATACAGCATATGAAATGAGAATGCTGAAAGAATCGATCTGTTTCCCCCTGGGGGAGGTCATTGAGAGGACATGACCGCCAGTTGACTGGTGAGCTGGACCCGGGCAATAGGAGGCTCCTCACGCCCTCCCCTGTCCTTGGAATGTACGCTCTACTTACCATTCCCACAGTGGGAACAGTTTTCAAGAATGCAGCCTTGGAGAGCAATGTGTTGTTGAGACCATGTGGACTGTATTCATGACTGAACCCCACTGAGACCTCTATATAAATGTTTAAGATTCTGGAGGGCAGGTGCAGAGATCTACTCATCTTGTGGCCACTCAAGACAAGCCTTGTATGTAAATTCCCTTGCTTATTACACCTGCCACCCACCAATCTGGAGTGGTCTGCATCTTCTTTCCTTGCCCCCTGTGCATGGGGGCTGGTTTGTGAAACAACAGTTCCCCACACATTACATCCACCTACTTTACAGCCTCAGTGGTGCATGTCACACTTTACAGAAGCATCCACACCAGACAAAGCAAAAACACTCAGGAAATCAGGGTATTGAAGACTTGAAATTGTAATACACAAGAAAGAGGTGATGGAAATGAGAATGTTTATCTTGAGAAGTGTGGAATTATTTAGGGAGTATGTGTAGAGGTGGTGGGATTGGGGAAAACACGTATTATATCTTAAGATATTTTAGGCAAGGCTCACGGCCAGGATATTATTTTAAATGACCTCTTGGAATAAATCTGAAACCAAGGAGTGAAAAGTTAAGAGCTGCTCTGGGAAGTGTTCCCCTTAATTTTTGTTTTCTTACCAAGTCTACCTAATCATTTGGCAGGTGTGTTGTACATTGTCAACAAGTTTAATTTTGGACTAGATGACCTTTAAAAAATCCCTTGAACCCTGAGATTCTGTGATTTTGTGACCTGAGGATTCAAGGACTACATTCAGGAACTAAAATGTTTTCAATCCCTTTGAGTTTGGTTCCAGATGCTGGGGGTCTTCCTGGGTACCCTCCACTTCTCATCCAATCCACTGCCTTTTCCCCGGAACTGTCACAGGATCTTCAGGGTCAGTGAGAAACTCATGGCCTTCCACACAGCAATTGGGCCCTACCTCCACCCTCATTAGAAATATGTGTCCTTGAGGTTTCTGCAAGCTGGGAGAAGGGAGACAGCAGGTATTTCCAAGGCATTTAATACTTTGGCAGGAAAAAAAATCAAAGTTTGCTAAAAAGAGAAATTTTAAATATTACTTTTATTTTGACAGAGTTTTTGTGAATCCAAGACTTTCTACTGAGTCACCAAGTCAGCCACAATATAACTATTTCAACTTTCTGGGAATACTATTTCTGAGTCACAGTAATATAATGATCTGAACATTTAAATGCTCTCAGGCACCTGGTACCTACTATCTTCACAGCTGCCTGCTCTTGATGGTAATACTCCCCATTGCACATTACACTGCACAAAAATACGACGGGTTAAAAAATTGTTTTATTTATGAAAGAATTGTTCAGACTTCAGGTCCCTATTTCACAACAATTCTTTTTTCCCTCAGAAACTTTGCAAAAAGTAAGTAATACATGACTCATTTATTAAAAGTCCCATGTTTTCATTGCAAATTCCTAGCCAGCCTTTGGAATTGCTGCTTCCCTTCGACTATTCCCATATTCTCTGAGTCACCAAGGTTTTTAGATGTTGGCAGGAGAGCCCGTTCCTACGTCCTCATAGAGTTACACGTGGCTAGGAGGGAATGTAATGCCAGAAGTTGAACTAGGAGTGAATGTAAGTACTGCCCTTAGATCCAGGCATCCATGGCCCCAGCCTGGGCCCTGTGTTTTGCAAGGCTTCTCAAATTATGATGTGCAGATAGGTGTCTCAGGATATTGTTAAAATGCACCCTGTGATTCAGTGGGTCTGGGGTTGGAACCTGAGAACTTGCATTTCTAACAAGTTCCCAGGTGCTGCTGGTTCACAGACCACACTTTGAGAATGACTGGTTTAGTGATTCTCTCTGTCTCTCTTCTAGACACCCCCCCACACACACACACCCACCCCATCCCACCTAAGTAGTTCATGTGATCCAGCGAACCTGCCAACTAGAGCCCATGCCGCTCCTTCTAAACCACACTCTGGGTACCCAGGGCTCCAGAATTCCCTGCCCAGACCATTCTCTGGCCTTTGCACTCCTCTCCTCAGTTTGTTCTCCTGATGGCAGATCTGCCACCAGTTGCACATGCCTGGGCCTAAGGATTGACAAAGGGCCAGCCATTTGGAGGAGGCTTAGCTGTGTGGGCTACAGTGGGCCCCAGGTAGAGCCCTTTCTGGTACAGATAGAGACTGGGGAAGTGAGAGAAAAGGGGCGGGCTCTGTTCAGAGGACCTTTGCTTGCCTCCTTGCCCCAGCAGGCAAATGTTGGGGGTGATCTTATATCTGTTCATGTAAATGACAGGGAGAAATCCCATCCTGTTATAGCTTATCCCTGATTTTAAGGCCACAGAACCACAGCTTGGATGGTTCTTTTTCATGAGGAACCATTGCATCTGAAGTGCTCTTCTTAGAGTGAAGGAAGAATATTTTCTACCTTTCCATATAACCCTTCACAACACTTTTCTCAGATGACTGCACAATGTAGGGGACAGTGTGTGGGCTTTGAGGTCCTGCAGATTTCAGCTGAATGCTCACTTTAACTGCCTATGTGAATTTGGGTGAGTCAGTCACTTTTGAGAAAGAGGTCATTCTTTGCCCTCTGTTTCTTTATTGTTGATGTTGTTGAGGATGATTCACCCTGCCCTAACATCTGTTGCCAACTTTCCTCTTTTTGCTTGAGGAGGATTCTCCCTGAGCTAACATCTGTGCCAATCTTCCTCTGTTTTGTATGTGGGTGGCCACCACAGCATGGCCACTGATGAGTGATGTAGGTCCACACCCAGGAACTGAACCTGGGCCGCTGAAGCAGAGGGCACTGAACTTAACCACTAGGCCATGGGGCCGGACCTGCCCTCTGTTTCTTCAACTTTATAATGGGAATAAGACTTTTTCTTCACTCTCTTACCCCTTCTCCATTTTCACCTGATTTACTTCTAGTCATCCTTCAGCCTTTAGTTCAAATGTCACCATCTTGATTAGATCAGATGCCTCCAGCTGATCTGGAAGTAACTGCACTCCTTTTTCATTGTACTTGCAACTCTTTGTCCTTTGATATTTATGTTTTTATTTTGATTAATGTCTACTGGCTCACTGGGTTCCGACAGCAGGGATCACATCTCCTTAATTCCCTGTCGTGTCCTCTATATCCGGCACAGAGCCTGGTACCTGGCAGATGCTAAACATATGTTTGCTAAATCAGTAAATGAATGTGTGGTTATTGCCACAATTTGAGATAAAATATGCTAAGTGACTGGCACATAGTAGATGCTTTATAGGTGACCCTGACGCTTTTTCAGTGCAATTGACACTGTAATCAGGCGTTTTATTTCCTCCTACTTGATTCATGGGGGAGAATGGGGTGAATTTGGGACAACTACAATTTGAACTGTCCAAGTCAAGAAAAAATGTGGTGTGATAAACTACTGGCCTGAATAGCTAGAAGCATGACACATTTTTTAAAGGCTTAAGAAATCAAAGAGCCATAGTTTAAAACAAAGGATAAAAAGGCAAGAAAATGTTGTATATGTCAATTTTGCTTGCCCCTCACAACTCATACCCCAGAGTCAAATAGTGCATCTTCTTAAAAAGCATGTGGTGAAAATAACTGCCCACTCCAGTGTTCACACTGACATCATCAGCCTCCCCCAGCTCCTTTACATCTTGAGGATTATTTTTATCTGTCCCTTTAATATCAGCCAGCCCAAATATTCTCTTATCAAATATTTCTGGGGCCTGTACTTGAAGAAAGAAATGATTTTCTCAAATCTGTGAAGAGGACTTTTTTTTTTTTTATGTCAAAATAAACCATCTGCTTGGACAACTGTTTCTAATTACTTCCCTGCCTAGACTCTCCACTTGAGGGGTTTGGTACCAGCACCCCGCCCAGACCGGTGCCGCTGCCCAGCTCCTCGGAGGCAGCTCATCAACGCGCTCGCAGCTCCGGGGTAGAGCCCCGGACACGCACGCCTGGGCGTCCGTGGGTCCGTCTGCCCGGCCATCTGCTGGTGGCCCCTCTCCCTCCCGCAGCCGCCCCCGGGAGCCCCACCTTGCAGAAGCACGGCTCGCCTCCAGGCCCGGGAGCTCAGCATGCCTCCCGCAGGCTTCAGGAACTTCTTGCTGCTGGCGTCCTCCCTCCTCTTCACGGGGCTCTCGGCTGCTCCTCAGAGCTTCTCGCCCTCTCTGAGGTAAGTTCGGCTTGTTCTTCTGTGACACAGACCTGCCCTGCTTTGCGTGGCAGGCAGGGCTCGAGTGTGCAGGCAGGGCGGCTGCCGTGAGCCAAGAGCAGTTAGGAAGTTGGACACGGGATAAACTGTTTCCAACCTGTTCCTATTCCTTTCCTTATATCTACACTGCGTGTTGCTTCGCTCTTGTCTGTTTGCTCTTCCTTCAGAAAAATACAATCAACGAATAAAGACATAATTTCTTCCTATTCCAAAACCTATCAGGAGGAACATCCGCCCTGAGTTAAAGGCAACCCTATGTGTACCTGTAGGTTCTCGTAGCCTACAAGGCAGAATTATTTCATGGGGCCTGTATCACTTTTTATGTTACAGTTTGAAAGAGACTTTGAGGCACATTGCAATAGCTAAACTTTTAAAAAGTATAGTTCATAAGCACTGCTTAATGCAACTTCAAAAAGCATTGTGACCTATGCTATCATAACATGTCACATATTCATCTCTTCTTTTCTGTAAAATAACTGCCACTAGCCGTGAGATAGCAATGGGACTTTTTAGAGAACTGAAAAGTCAGCCAAGTGTCATACTTTGGGTTAATTTGTATTTAATCTAAATGGGCACGTAAGCTTCGGAGGCAAATGGCCAAGAGACAGGGCTGGATCACCCCTGTCCATCTGGAAGAAGGTCCTATTCCTAAGTGGGCAGGTCGCCGTTTAGACATTTTGGGTCATGGGCATTTTTCAGGTGATGACCCATGGGTGGCACCTGCTTGGCTCTTGGAGAAATGTGGGGTCTCAGGCTTCCTATCCACGGGGTTGTACGTCTCCGTCTGGGTGGACGTTGGGAGGAAACGTGGGCTCAGAGCAGAAAGTGGTGTCTGTGCTTGACCACGGCCCTGCTGTGATTTGTCACCCATGCAGAGTCGGTCCTGGTGCCGCTTGCAGACTGTCCAGGGCCGAGTCGGAGCGCCGGTGCCGGGCGCCCGGGCAGCCCCCAGGGGGCGCTCTGTGCCACGGCCGGGGCCGGTGCGACTGCGGGGTCTGCATCTGTCACGTGAGCGAGCCCGGCGTGTACTTCGGGCCGCTGTGTGAGTGCCACGAGTGGGTGTGCGAGACCTACGACGGGAGCACCTGTGCAGGTAAGGGGCGGGGCTGCTCCTCTGCGGCACACACCGCCCGCAGGAGCCGGGGAAGCTCCCTTCTGGGTTTCTGCGCTTCGCAGGGGACAGAGGGGTGGGGACGGGGTGGCCCTCTTCAGATAGCCCTCAAGGAAGTTACTGCCATCCCCGAAGGTCTTCCTTTTGCTAGTCAATTCTGGAATTATGTTTGCTAATACTTTCCTCCGCCCTAGGATCCAAACTCAAATGGAAATAATATTTGTAGATTCATTCACTTAATTATTAATCTCACTTGCCTCGATTTTAGTTCCTTATTACAGACTAAATCTCCCAACTTCCTCACAAATGGAGTTATTTTGCTGGGCTTTCCTACTCCCATCACAAATGTTAATCATAATATTTGCAGAATATGAGCCTGTATTTTATTTTGACCAGGGAGACAAATGGGAATGTTATTTTTCTAAATTCTAGGGGGCAGGTTGTGTGTTTGAACTCTGATTTGCCCTCTCATACTTAGGGTATAGTTCACAGATAGAAGTGCATATCTGAAACTCTAACAAGGAAAAAATAAGCAGGCCCCATTTTTACCCAGAAGTGATTGTTTTTGTACTGTTTTCGCTGCTTGAAATTTTTAGCTGCAGTGAAACTTGGTATTTTGCAAGGGTGGAGGAAAATAAATTCATTTCCCTTGCACATTTTTAAGGAGTGATTTGGGTTCTGATATTGGAAAGGGTCAGGATATTTCTTCAAGGAGAACACCTCTAACCTCTATCGCTTTCACATGAACATGTCATTTTCTTAAGGCCATGAACCTCAACTGGGTCATCGTGAATGACACGGGCGCTCTGTTAGTAAAAGGACAACACAATGCATTCCAGTCAGGGTTTGGCAAATTTGCAGGGAAAAAAAAAAAAAATCACAACTTACTTTATCCACAATGTAGCTAAGAATGAGTCCAACACTAACAGAAAGAGATCAAGAATGAGTTTACCGCAAAATGCTTTTTTCTTGGCACCTGATCCCAGAAGTGCATAGTGAGAATACTTAATATGCAGTCTGTTTGGCAGTGGAAAAAATAGTCATCAAAGTCGTTCACAGGGGCACAGGTGCTTCTATGTGGTTGGTTTGCCCTGGGAAGGCTGAGGTTCAACGCTTTAAAAATATCGAATGCCACAACTTGTTATTTTAACTTCGTCAGTCCCACAAGCTGTGGTTTTATTAAGGGCAGCCCTTGGAATGAAAGCTGAGTATTGTCGAATATTTCATTCCAAATTCAACTGTTACCTGGCTTCTCTGGCTTTTATTGCCTCTGGCAATACCTTTTCAATATCTTGAGTTCTGAACACATTTTCCAGGGCATTTTGTATTGTTCTTTCATTGGAAAGGTAAGACGTGAGACGCGGCCTTCAGCTGGTGAAACTAGTTCTGGTGCCATCAGATAAAGCCCCCTACTGAAGAGCCTTAGCTGGTTCCCTTCTGCAAAGCCATGCAGAGGGAATGCTGTGGTGTAGAGTGCTCTTGTTTTTCTCCCCTGGAAAGTGATGTGCTGTTTACTCATAACATCTTAGTCCCTGCATTCCTTCCTCCCTGATACAAAAATGCAGCCCTGAGTCAGGCATGGTTCTGTTTGCTTACGCATGCATTCCTGGAGAAGGCGAAATGCTTCTCTTTATTTCAAGGCTGAATGAAGTCACTGTGTTCATTTTCCATTCTCATCTTTCTGATTGATGCCCCTGAGGCCTATGCCTCTGCCCTACAGGGCTTGGGTCAGAATCTGCCCCTGCGAATGCTCTGACTATGTTGGCCTGGCCAGCAAGGAGATCCTTAATACACAGCACCTCAGCCAGCTTGCCCACTTGTTCTATGCTTCAAATTTAGCTTCTCAATTCCATCTTTGAGAAATAGTTCCAATACTGTAGCTGGTAAAATAGAAACATAGCAGGTTGTCTTTTACTTTTTTTGCTGAGGGAGATTCACCCTGAGCTAACATCGGTTGCCAATCTTCCTCTTTTTTTTTTTGGCTTGAGGAAGATTAGCCCTGAGCTAACATCTGTGCCAGTCTTCCTCTGTTTTGTATGTGGGTCACCACCACAGCACAGCTGACCAGTGGTGTAGGTCTGTGCCAGGGATTCTAACCCCAAAACCCGGGCCACCCAAGTAGAATGCACCGAACTTAACCACAGGGCCGGCCCCTCTTTTATATTTTTATGTGCACCTGAGGCTTCATGTCTATGATAAGCTCCTGTAGGTGCTTCTGAGTAGCTTTTAGAGTAGCTTTCAGAGACCTCCCCCACCCCTGTGAAGAAAACAAAATCCTGCTCTGGTAGGGTATCCTAGAGTGGTTAAGACTATGGGCTCTGGAGGAAGATTTCCGGGATTCAAATCCCAGTCCACTCACAGCTAGAACTTGGGCAGTTAGTTAATCTTCCTGAGCCTTGATTTCTTCATCTGTAAAATGGGAATAATGACAGTACCTACCTTACAGGATTGTTGTGAAGTTTAACATATGTGAAACGCTTTGAATAGGGTTTGGCACAAAGTAAATGCTGAATACATATTAATACGTGTATATGTACAATATTATTATAGCGATGCACAAAGGTGAGCTAGGATGGATGGATGGATAGAAAGATAGATAGATAGCTAGATAGCCTGGCTTTGTATTTGTTAGGCTTTTGATGCGGTGAAAGCAATTTAGTTTTCTTAGTGTAGTCTGGGCCTGCTATTGATCCAAAGCTCAAAAGGTCAAGTAAGGATAGCTATTTTGGCCTAGTCTCAGAGCAGCTGCATTAGATACACTATGCCCTTTTAAAATTAAGTCCATTGGGATTCTTACACTGTGAATCATGAGAAACATACTTATTTTAGTTTGAGCTGGTTGAAAGTGCTTACATTTATACTGTCACAAGTGGTCTATTTCTTCCAGTGTCCACTTTTTCATGGCACATGAATCTTCCTTGGACTTCTGTAGCATAAAGGCCTGGCCCAGCGATTGTTCCTGTGGGTGTGATGTTCTAATAAAGAGTAAACTAATTTTGGTGAGATATATATTTGAGAACAGTAAAACGTTTGGTTACATAAAAACAGACTTTCAGTTGGTATTTCCAAGGCATCCCTGGATAATACCTCTAAATAGCTATGATTGCACTTAAATGAAAGGTTGATTTATTTAAAATCTTTAATAATCATTTTTGAAGTATGTCAC
This sequence comes from Tapirus indicus, assembly GCA_031878705.1. Classification (NCBI taxonomy): domain Eukaryota; kingdom Metazoa; phylum Chordata; class Mammalia; order Perissodactyla; family Tapiridae; genus Tapirus; species Tapirus indicus. The sequence goes on along the minus strand of CM062930.1, from coordinate 10,192,510 downwards.
TTAAAAATTTTCAGTTTTAATAACTGGGAAGAACTAATTCAAGTTCGCAAATCTTTATGAAGTGCTGTATATTTGCTAGGCTCTCTGCTGTTGAAGGGGAAATAAAGATATCATATAAATATAAGGGGATATAAAGGGAGGTATAAAGATCTCATACAGAAGGACTATATGAGAGCTTCCCATTGAGTAGGGAGGTTAAGAGAAATACCAAGTATCTATAATGCAATGCAGAATATAATTTCTACAAATTTCTATGAGGCATCCATTAAGGTAGGGATTAAATATTATGGTTAAAAGTTCTTGAGAAAGAGATAGCATCTGATATAAATCTTTAAGTCTAGGGAGGTTTTTAATCCAAAAAGAGGACTTCTGAAAGAAGAAAAATCCAAGCAAAGGTTTAGAGGCAGAAGAGCATATGTGTGTGTTTGGGGAAGTGAAGAATTCTAGGGTTGGCTTGGCTGGATCTCAGACCTGTGGGGAAAGTAGTAGGGGATATATTGAGAGTTACACTAGAGCATATTGTGGAGAGCTTTGAACCTGAATGTGAAGTTTGTGTTCAATTAAACAGCGTATAGGAGCTGTGATGGGGTTTGAACATGGGAGTGATGGTTAGTGCTCTGACTCATGGGAAGTAATATGGTGCCCGAGGGCACAGCAGTTTGGGGTAGACACTTGATGGGGAGGAACTCAATTTAGATGCTATTTAAATTATAGTCCAAAGGATAAGGAATAAGGATAGAATTATGATGAATTTTAAAGACTGTTGAAGGGTAGAATTAATATGCGTTAGTACCCAAGGACGAGTAGGATAAGTCAGTGACTGGGAATGTGATAGAACTGATGGAATAAAGAAGTCAGGAGAAAGAACCAGGTAACTCCTAATCAATGACTAAAAGTCCTTATTAAAGAAAAAACACTTATTTTTATCTGGAATTGCTGTAAAATGAATTATCGCTAGCAGAATAAGTCTGAACTTTATTGGGGCTAGATGGGAATCTTGTCTGATCTGTCAACTTGGGTTAACTTATCTGTATCGCTAACCTTGAGCTAGTCATTTGATTTCTCTGAAACGTAGTTTCTTTTTCTGGAATAAGATCTTCACGGATATAAAGAGCCCTACATTGTGCATGGTATTATTCAGAATAATTTATGTATAAGTATATTTAATATTAATATGTTTAATATCCATATAATCTATGAAGTTATACATTTATTCAGACTATATAAACATTTTTATAAACATTGATTTATATATAAACACAAAATATAAAAATAGTTAAAATATTTTTATTATTAATATTGTTTTCTTCTTTTGTGGAATCACTGCTTGGCTTTTCCTTTCTTAGTCATTTTCTATTTTCCATCTACTCTTCCTTCCTTCAAACCTTATCCTATTCTGCTTGCCCACTCCTTTACCTCTGTCCAGCCCCCCTTGGTATTTACCATCCTCTGCTTCTTTTTTATATCCCCTCTCTGCCCTTGTGTGGGACACCCAGTACATAAGAGTGTTACCTGCTCTTTACCGTCCTCTCCAGTAAACGAATGTGTTGAGCAGACAGACTCTGGTCTCCACGCTGCCTCCTTGCACGTGTTTTCATCGTGATCTTCACATCTCTTGTAGTTTTGGAGAACAGGTTCAGGAGTCCCCCACCACCAGCTCACCCACTTCATGCAAGCCTCTTTTTTGAGCTCTCCTCTCTTAGATTCATCCATTTTGGATAAATGCATCTTGTCTTACCGCAAGTGACACATAAAAGTTAAAAGTTTTCATCCTTAAAGAAAGTGCCTGACCTGCATACCACTTACTCTCAACTGTACTGCTTTATTTGGACAGTACTCTGTAGCTCTACAGTAGAGACTGAAATGCCTTGGCCTTGGACCAGGTTATCCCTGACCTTGATAATTATGAAAAGCGTATTTATAACATTATAGTATTTAGATCAAATAGTATCAATGTAACAAGTTCAACAGTTATTTTTTTTAGTAAAGTTTCCCCAGAAAGAGAAGGAAACTGTGGGAACAAATTTATTTGTGTTAGAAGTTTTAAATTTGCAAAACATAAACCTCCCCCATAGGGTTCTCAAAAGTCTTGAATATATTTTGAGACGTGATGCTAAAACTGACATCCCATGTCTCTTGGTGTCATAACCCCCCAAAAAGCTGCTCGGTTCTCTGGGCCTCAGACACAGATTGTTAAATCTGACCTCGTGACTCATGATGCTCAGGACTTGGAGGTGGCTGATCAATGCCATAGGAGCAGAGATACCCCATATGGTTCTTTGTCTGAAGAATTCCCTGTCTGAGGAGTTATGAAGTAAGACAAGACATTTTCCTAAGTTCTGTATCTTGCCCTTGTATTAATTTTCTATTGCTGCTGCAACAAATTACCACAAAATACATAAATACATTTACCACAAAAATGTATTTTCTAGTTTTGTAGGTCAGAAGTCTGACATAGATCTCCCATGGCTAAGATGTTGGCAAGCTCTGTTCCTTTCCTGAGACTTTCGGAGAGAATCCATTTCCTGGTGATTTGATGTTGAGAGAATTTAGTTTTATGTGGTTGTAGGACCAAGAGGTCCCCAGCTCCTTGCTGGCTGTCAGCTGGAGGTCTCCCTTATCTCCTAGAGACCTCTCTTGGGTCCTTGCATGTACACCCCTACATCTCAGAACCAGCAGAGTTCTTATGGTGTCAGAGTCTTCTCATGTTGCCATCTCTCTGAGCTTCCTCCATTGTTGTACCTGCCTCTCACCACAGCCTGGAAAAGTGCTCCACTTTTAAGGACTCATATGATTATTGGATTGGATCCAACCGGATAATCCAGTATAATCTTCTCATCTCAAGATCCATAATCCTAATCAGATCAGCAAAGTCTCTTTGCTATGTAAGGTAACATATTTACAGGTTCTGGGAACAAGGATGTGGACATCTTTGGGGGCCTTTATTCTTCTTACCCTAGCCATCTTTCTATAAACTGCTAGAAGAGTGTCATGATGTATGAATGGTGAGGGAGAGAGGTTCCAACTCCATTAATACCTGGCTGTTCTCACACTCTATCCAGGATGTGCAAGTACTGAGTCTTTTCCTTCTTTCAGAGCTTATCTACATGATTTAATTTACCTGGTCCCAGTCTTTCCCACACCATTGATAAGGAATACCAGGTTTCTGGTTCAGATCATGAAGAGAAACTTACAGCCCAGCAGTTGTCTTGGTTCAGTGCCTGACATTATCTCTTGCCAACTGTGGAGCTATGGGCACGTTACTCAAATACTCACAACTTTGTTTCCTTATCTGTAAAATGGGGGTGATAATAGCATCAAATGGGGATATTACAAATACCAAACACATATGAGTGATTAATGAGTCATTGAAGGTATTTTGCTTACTTATGTCAGATGCTCCTCTTCTACCCTAGCTTGATACTTGGTCCTAAGATATTTACTACTAAAAAAGCGATTTTCCTTCCACCTTCTATCTTTCTCTGGGTCTAAACCTATGTTGCACATTTCCTCCTTTGACTGTCAGTGAGTATTTGGAACTATCTCACCTCAGACAACATAGCTGCTCCATAGTGTCAAGGCTGGGTGAGTTTTCAGACCTGGCCAGCTTGAGGAGGAGACTGAGCAACTCGCTGTGTTGTGCTCCAACTCACTGGACGTCTAAGTTTCTGACCTTCATTTCTGCCTTTCTCTCAGGAGCTTGACTTTTGTGTTCCTGTCCCTGCAATCTTCACCCTGGTTTACACCATCAAAATTGATTTTATGGAAGGTTCCAGAGCCCTACCCTCGATACTGTGTGATTAGTCCTTGAAACTGGAATTTTTAGTTTTTCTCCTTACTGGAAACTCCAAGATTTCTGCAGATTTGTGGGATGTACACTCAGTGTGTTTTTGCTTCTGACTCTTACTTCCACTGAGATATCTGTATTTCCAGGCTGTTCCTCTGCCTCCTCCAAAGCATTGATCTCAAGTGAGTTGATCCTAGAACCCACTCCTTCAACTTACAAAAATGGAAAAAGCAACATGATACAAAATAAAATCAAAATAACTCACTTTCACAGAGTTTTTGAGGATTTAGTATACACTACTAAATGTTCTGGAGACATTAGGAGTGGAATTGTTTAATCAAAGGAATGTAAACAACTTAAGATTGAATAGTAATAATTCTGGTTCTTAAAACTGCCAGCTACTCTGTTGTGTGCTTCAGTCATCCCCTCTGTCTCCTCTTCAAACTCTTCTTTCTTGTCACTATTCCTCGTTTTTATTTCATTTCCCGATTCTGCTCATTTGTGGCAAGGAGTTTAGCTATTATTTCTATCATCTTGTCTCTTGCTCATCCATGGTCTTTGAGCTCTTGGCTTCTATCCCAAGTGCTGATGTTCTCAGATATTAAGGATATATATATAATAATGTATATGTATATTGTTTCACATCTTGCTTTATAACATGTATGTATCATAAATTACAAGGCCTGAGGAGGTTCTTTTTATATATATATTCTGATTGCTTATATACATATATTTACATATGTATATACATGGATGAATACATATTTGTCACCTTAATTTTATACACGTATATATATGTGAATACAAATGTGTTAAAAAATATATATGTATGTGTTTATATCATATATATATGAATATATAAATATGTGCACAAACATATTTATGTGTATGTGTGTGTATGCATCAAAATGTTATATGCAGAGACACACATACAGACCTCATCTTTCTGATAGACTGCTATCTGTAGAGGGAGTCCATTCCACTTTTATTTATTTATTTTTATTTTATTTATTTATTTTTTCTGTGAGGAAGACCAGCCCTGAGCTAACATCCATTGCCAATCCTCCTCTTTTTTGCTGAGGAAGACTGGCCCTGGGCTAACATCTGTGCCCATCTTCCTCTACTTTATATGGGACACTGCCACAGCATGGCATGACGAGCAGAGCATCCGTCTGCGCCTGGGATCCGAACCTGCAAACCCTGGGGCGCAGAAGCGGAGCATGAACTTAACTGCTATGCTACCGGGCCAGCCCCCCATTCCACTTTTAAATACTATAATTTAAGTATTTAACAAGTATTATAATGCTAATACTTGTGACATAAAGGCACCTTGAGATTGTTATCACATGTGGAACCCGGCTACAAATCAATATCCTATCGGTGAATACTTCTGTGACTGTCTCTTCAATAAATGCGATGAAGACAGTGAGAAATTATTTAGGTGACTCCCATTTTGACTGTCATTTTCACTGTTCAGTCAATTAAATGTTATTAGGCTGCTGAAGTCACATTTGAATTACAATTAATATTTGGTAAAGGAATCATCTTATTGTAATACTAAAACTTTGCTGAAAGAAAAGAAAAATGGCTTCTTTTCCTATTTTTTTATGATTAATAGTACTACTTTTGTCACTAACATATTTTTATGCAGCATACATTTTATGGAGAATTTGGAAAGTATTCCAAGTCCCCTGTTGCATGCTAAATCCTTGAGTTTAGGGTTGGATGCAAAAATCACTCAGGATTTTCTGATAGCTAGCTTCTGGAAGACAGTCTTAGACATATAAAACAAATGATACATTTTCCATATCCTCAAGGCAATAATATCTTCCTGTATTGTTTTTCATGTGACAATAAATTCTACTATTACAGAAATTTTATTCTTTGCTGAATTCATCTGAAGTTTATCATCATACCTCAGCAGGTAGAAAAAAGGAAATAAAATAATGAGATAAATCAACTTTATATCTGTCTGGATTTGAGATCCTCTAACTTAAGAAGTAGTCTGCATTCATAGGAAGATAACTGGATTAGGAGACAGAAGAAATAGGCCCTATTATACACTTTTACACTTATCTACTATGTGATCTTGGCAAATAACAAAAATATCCACCTAAGCCTACAGTTACTCATTTATATTCTGCATAATTATTCTTCTGACATTTTCAAAAGGAAAGTATGAGGTTCAGGAACTTAGAGGGTAATTGGCACATTGTAGGGCTTGGTAAATGTTTATTGAGTGTATAAATGAGATTCAACTCTCCTAAACTTTTATTATGTGTCCAGGAGTATGTCTATGGCACAAATGCTTTTGTAAAGGTGTCTACACAGGTTAATATTCGTGGATGGTGGTAATAGTGAGAGGGTAAGGGAAAGAAGACACTCATAATTGTAAGAGTAGAAGTTTTGATGCTCCGGGTAAATAGTTAACAAACAAACCAACAAGATGAAAATATAAGTGGAAAGGCTAAGAAAACCTGGAGGAGATGGCATTTTTCCTAGTCATCCAATGAAACCACAGCCAACTTTGATGCTTCCTTTTCATTTAATCTTATATCTCACCAATCTTGCTAATGTTTTATTTAATTTTAGTTAAATCCAGTTCTGCTGTCAGTGCCCTAACCCAACTTTCATTTCCTCTAATTTGGAACAATAGTTAGGTTCTTTATCACTTTTTGGACTCCAGAATGTCTCCCTTCCTATCTGTTTTGTAAACTACCACTTAGTAAATTCCCACAAATGACATTTTTTCAAGTATTAATGCTTTTGCAAACTCCCTTCAAAGATTGTTCTGACCATTTATTCTGACCACATATTCCATGCCCCTTTCATTCACTTTGCTAACATATATTGAGCATATATACTGTGAGTATCAAATCTAAACTTTGGCTTCAAATCTATTTGGATTTTAAGACTTCTTAGAATCTGGTTCCCCTTTTAATGGCATGCCCATTTCTCACCCTATGTGCTCCTTCCTCTCTGGTCAGATTTTAACCTCACTGTCACTTAATATGCTCTATACCACACAAATTATCACTCTGTTTCATGTATTTCTTATGTTCAGAAGTACACTAGACACTCTGAATACTGGCACAATATCATATAGTTTTATGGAAATTTTAAAGGTATTTACCACAATGCTGAGTAAATAGTACAGTTACCTTTACTGGAACTCTTTACTTCTTCATGTGGATTTGAATTACTATTAGGGTCCTTTTATGTCAGCCTAAAGGACTCTCTTTAGTATTTCTTATAGGTCAGGTCTAATAGCAAAAAGGTCTCTCAATTTTTGTTTTTCTGAGAATGTCTTAATTTGTCCTTCATATTTGAAGGGTAGTTTTACTGGATATAGAATTCTTGATTGAAAGGTTTTTTTTTTCTTTCAATACTTTGAACATGTTATCCCACTACCTTCTGTTCTCCAAGGTTTCTGCTGAGAAATTACTTGTTAATCTTATTGAGGATCCCTGGTATGTGATGAGTTTCTTCTCTCTTGCTGCTTCGTGATTCTCTCTTTGTCTTTAGCTTTTGAAAGTTTGATTTTGATGTGTCTAGGAATGGATCGTTTTGCCTTTATCCTACTTGGAGTGTGTTGAGCTTCTTATATTTATAGACTCATGTCTTTTACCAAATTTGGGAACTTTCTGGCCATTATTTCTTCAAATATTCTTTCAGCCCCTTTATCTCTCCTCTCCTTCTGGGACTCCCATTATGCATATGTCTGTGTGTTTGATGGTATCCCACAACTCTTGGATGCTCTGTTCATTTTTCTTCATTCTTTTTTTTTTTCTATTCCCCAGATTGAATAATTGCAAATGACTATCTTCCCTGACTCCTTCTCCTGCCTGCTCAAACCTGCTCTTTTGCTTCTCTAATGAATTTTTCATTTCAGTTATTATACTTTTCAACTGCAGAATTTCTATTCAGTTTTTTTTGAAAAAAAATTTTTTATCTCTTTATTGATTATTTGGTGAGACATTGTTATACTTTCCTTTAGTTCTTTTGCCACGGGTTCTTTTGGTTGTTTGGATATATTTAAAATAACTGACTAAAGTCTTTGTCTAGTAGTAGTGTCTGGTTGTCTTCTGGGACATACTTTTTGGTTCTTTGCATGCCTTTTAATTTTTTGTTAAAACTGGGCATTTTAAATAATATAGTATGAGAAGTCTGGAAATCAGATTCTACTCCTCCCTAGGGTTTTTTATTGCTGCTACTTGTTGCACTTGTTGTTTGTTTAGTGACTTTTCTGGACTGACTTTGTAAAGCACATTCATTGTTATGCGTGGTCATTGAAATCTTTGCTCAGTTAGTGTAGGAAATTAGCTAATGATTGGACACAGATATCCTTAAATGTCTGGAACCAATAAGTCTCTCAATCTTTGCCTAGTGGCTCTGTGTGCATGTTGCAATGTTGCAGCAAGCCTTCAGCACTCAGCTGGGATGTTTCAACTCCTTCTCAATGTTCACTTCTTGGTCTCATAGAGCCTCAATGTCAGCTGTGGGTGATGGCTTAGGACTTTCTCAGTTTTTTCCTGAGCATGCACTTAGCACTATGTGTTTGCATGGCCTTCTAGCTTCCCAGGTATGTTGGAGCTTTTCAAAGCCTTTATGGACATCTCATTTTCCAGCTTCTCTTTTAAGTTTATTGGTTAGTCTACTGTTTTCTCTAAGTGTTATCCTCTGCCTCAGGGAGCTGTGACGTTAAACTCTTGCCTGTAATTGTTTTCTACATATGCCTCTCAGAGAAAAGGCTTTTCTCACCGGTGAGTTCCAAGTCAGGTAAAATACAGATAGCCTTGCAAGTGGGGTCTTTCAGGGAATAAGCAGACTGATAAAATAATGATAGTCTTTGGGAATGAGACTTTGAAAGAATTTCATTCCTGTTCTGCTTCTTCCAGTGGCTGCCAGGATGCTAGATTGCACTCCAAATATGAGCTGTTAATTTTCAAGGTTTTTATGGACATTTGGTTAATTTCCAGGGTCTGAAAAAGTTGACTCGGAAAAAAATTCTGAGAATTTTGCCAGTTTTCTTATTGCTTTTATAAAGGAGAGACTTTTCAGAAGTCCTAATTCTGCAATTTTTGCTGACTTCTGTTTAGTTTTTACTTTGGGAATCTTACTCTCCATGATAAAGACATGATTTTTCAACACTTTCCACCTTCTTAGAGCTAAGTGTGCACATGTGATGAAATTCTAGCCACAGACATATAAGCAGAGACGTTGTGGCAGGACTAAAACAGAGCTGACTTGCAGGGAGGTATTTGTTTTGCGCATACACCTTTCTTCCTGCCTAGTATGCACCTGGAGTTCCAGCCGCTCTTTTGAATCAAGAGATGAATATGGTCGCTCCCTATGAGGGTAGCTTAGCCACAAGACAGGAATCTGGCTTTTTGGAGACACTGTGGAGCTGCCACTCCAGTCCTGGACTGCCTGCCTCTGGACTGCTTTTACTCATAAAAATAATAAACTTTTATCTTGTTTAAGCCCCTGTCATTTGGGGGTTTTCTGTCATTGGTTTTATTCAAAAAGTTCAATTCTACTAAAATAGGGCAAGGGTAGAATATGTATGCTGGTTGAGAGCTTGAGCTCATGAGACCAATAGGGCTGGATTCCACCCAGTTTACCTGCTATGTGGACTTCAGCAGTTTTGGTAAACTCTCTCAGTTTGCTCATCTCTAAAATGGGGTCTAATTAACACTCTGGGGAGAGTTATTGCAAAGTTTAAGTGATGAAGTATACATGAAGGACCTAATAGAATAACTGACAAATAATTATCACTCTAAATGGTAGCCATCATTACTGTTAATGAGCTATTATTACTAATAAATGAGTGTATTCTCCATGGCTGGAAGACATTTTTGGTTCTTGACTATTAGGTGAATATTAGCTGGATTGTTATTTTAGGGGCCACTCAGCCCTGTGAGATGCTCACACTAGGAGATATGCACCAACTACCTCAGCCCACAGAGGTAACACCACTTTCACACTCCCATTTCACATCCACTTGGGGCCTCCACTCAGTGAATGGAATGACAGAATCTCTATGCTGTTTAAATTATTATTTCACTTCTCTTTATTGTCAAATATATACCTTAAGTGCCTAAGCTCGTGTGATTAAATTCAAGTAAGTTAAATATGTGCATGCTGTGACTGCCCATTAGTCTTATTGTTAATCATTGCCTCTGGAGTTAAACAATATTAAATTTAGGGTGTATACTGCCATATTTTCCCATGGTTATATATAAACATGTGCATGTGCACACACACTGAAGTCTCTCTCCGTCTCTCTTGCTTTTTTCTTTAGGGAGATATCATGGCCCTCATTCTAGTTTAATAATATACGTGACTAAGAATTTTAATAGGTATATGATGTTCTATAGTATGGATGTATTACTTTATTAAAATATTTGTCTATTACTGGACATTCTGGCTGTTCCCAGTTTTTGTTATTTTTGTGTGTTTTGTTTTTTGACATAGGAGGACTTTAAACAGTATTTTCAAACTCTACTTTAAAATTGTACACACATATGCACACAGCTGTCTAGCCCTGTGGCTCTTGCACATGCATGTAGACATTTCTACTAGAGTGAGTTGGGTTCCAAGGCACGTGTGAGAGAGTCGCCAGCCAACAGGAGTGTTAATAAAAGTGTCTTTGTACAATGCTGATCTTGGCAAAGGGAAATTTTGAATCAGGTGGAACTGGGAGATCTGAAGCCTTGGTCCTTTGGGAAATTTAGATTCCAAGTCTGGTCTGGGATTCAAGGTCAAGAGTCACATCTGACAAGGGAAGAAGTATAGTACTGCTGGGACTGACAGTACTAGGGGGATTTTCCAGGGCATTTTTAGGCCCCCGCAGGGGAAAATTCTCAAGCTATTTTCCATTAACTCTTAAATTGATAAAGATAGAGAGCTGCAAGAAGGTTGCAAATCTCATTTCCTTTGAAAAAGAGTGCTTTGTCTTTTCAAGGATCACATTTCCTGGCAAATAAGAAACTATATTTTGTAATAGAAGTCATTCTTCTATCTACTCTAAATCATCTTACTTAAGGCTGGGTAAAAGAATGACGGCTTTATAAAGGGGAAAGAAAAATAAGACCTTTGTGAGGGTGCTCACTGTCTTCACCTTCTGTCACTCTACTTCTAATTTCGGCGGTCAGACAAGTTCCTGTGCCAAGAGCTCTGTCATCCTAATTGTTCATCATCACTAGTTCAAACATCAAATTATTCCAAGTGAGTAGTTACCCACTCTAGTTTCCTGTTTTATTATTTTACCTGGATGCTTCCTAGAGAAAGACAGGCTAAAAAAAATTTTTTTAAAGTGGTCAATGAATTTTGGTAATGCTTAGAAACTTCTCTTATGACAAGGCCTTAACTGTCAATTTGTGATTTAGTCAATTGGGGAGAGTAAGGAGCCAAAATCAGAAACCCAAAACACGGTAAATGTATTTCTTAATTGGTCATTACTGCTCTTTCAAAGCTATCATTTTCTACTGTGCAAAATAGTTAGACAAAACTAGTTATTTTTTCTAAACAAAATGACTTGGCAGTTTAAGCCTTTTCCTCTCCAAAATACAAAAGACAAGTTACAGACTTTTTTTCCTTTGCTTTCATGGTCAACACTGTTAGTTATATAAGCTCCAAGAGCAGTCTTGACATGAAAATAACTCATTTGTTTTAAGAAAGAAAATACTGGATTTGTTAGCTGTGTACTGGATAGACTTCTCTCAATTGCCTGCTTGGATAGATTTAAGCCTTAAAATTAATGTTGCATTAGTAATACAAAAGAATAATGGGACAATATCTATTTATATTTGAGTGTGCTTTGCTGGAAAATATTTTTGTACCTGTGAACTTATTCAATTCTCATATAACTTTTAAGAGGTTGTCAAAATTATTATTCTCCAACTATCATACTAAGTAACTGTGAGAATAAATCTGTCCCTCAAATCAATAGACAGCTTCTCTTCAAGCATATTAATGTTGTCCTGAAACCACATATTTAGGGAAAATATTTTCATGAATTTGGAGTCCTGAAATGAGAACGTAATTTTCAAGGACCTCATTTTTGCATTGAAAAATATATCTTCTGTTGATTTTTTTCTTGGAAAAGCAGATTTTGTCTGTCATTTTGATCTTATGTCAGAGATAGTGCATCTGAAAGCTCAAACACTGGGCAGAAGAACGCCTTATTCATTTAGCATCAAAAGAAGTCCAGGTAACAGAAATCACTGAGACTAAATTACTTGTCATACCAACAAAGAGCATTTCTCTCAGCTGTAATTGAAATTCTTATAGTGATTGCATTCAGCACAACTATTATCCAAATAAGAAGGATTCTCTGGAATCAGCAATGGGAGAAATTCTTCCACACCTTTGATTTTCCTTGTTTATAAAAGTGAAAGAAAAGGTAGATAGGAGAGTTGAATATATATGTTACTTTCATGGACATTAACTAGTGTTATTTTGTGTATTACATATTTTGGCTATTATGAATGTCACATTAGGGAGTATCTTCTGCTCGTACAGAATTAAAATATTCATAATATGAAATCCAGAAATTCAAATACATGCAATTTTTAATTGAGAACAAAGAGAATGTGAATTAACAGAAATCCACAGGGAGGGGAAAAATGTCTATAGAAAACCGAACAGTTTTTAAAAAATTACTTTATTGAGGTCATATTGGCTTATAACATTGTGTAAGTTTCAAGTGTACATTATTATATATCAGTTACTGTATCTACTGTGTCGTGTTCACCATCAATAGTCTAGTTTTATTCGCCCTGCCCCCTTCCCCTCTGGTAACCACCAATCTGTTCTCCTTACCCATATGTTTGTTTATCTTCCACTTATGAGTGAAATCATATGGTGAAACCTGAATAGTTTTGATTGGATCATTATGAGGATTTGCTTTATGCCAGGGAGATGGGTATGTCAACCTTTGGGTCATGATAAAAGGCTGCTGGGGACATCCTACATTTGTCACTCATCAATCTGCCGAGGATTCCTGAAGTCCTACTCCTTCTATATTTCAAATATCCCTGCTGATATGCCAGATATAGAATTTTAAGACTCATGTGTGGCATTGCACTGATCTGTCATTAATATAGTCTTCACTGAATTTAATAATCTTTCCTTTGGGAAAGGTACGTGAGCAGGTTTGGAAAGGATGGAAATGCAGAAGGAGACCGCTCTGGAAAATCCTTGGGAATTGGAATGAAAAAGCAAAACAAGCTATATGTTCTCCACTATTGTTACTTACTGTGTGACATTGTGCAAGTCACTTAACTTCTCTGAGCCTCAGTTAAATTAAATTCAACAAGAGTTTATTAAAAATCTCCAAAAAGATGAGAGGAGGACAGGTAGCCAAGCTCTGCCCCTTCCTGTGCTCTGCAAGGTGGCATGACAGGGGGGAGCTGAGGAGCTGAGGAGTTGATAGCAATTTATCTCAGCCGCAGGATTTAACATAGATATTCGAAGATTGTGGCTCCTCAGTGAAATTAGTTGATTGCTGTGGCTATAAATATCTGATATTTAAATTTAATTTGGAGGTAAACATGCTTCACTTTTAAGTGTAACCATATTAATTAATTATCTAGTAAATTATATTCGCATCTTGAAGATTTTTATGAAGGAGCAAGAAAATTGCAAAGAAAAGAGCAAAAATATCTAGAAGCTAAGGTACAATAAAGGAATTCATATCAATCTCATAAAAATGAATTCCCTAAATATAGACTTAGTGCCTTATGAGTCAAAGGGGAAGTGTTCCTTTCCACTGTACTTAAATGTACCCAATCTGTCCTTTAATGGCATCTTCCAACTGATCTTTGGATAAATGCATCCCCAAATGCCATAAAACACAGTGGTTCAAAGAAAATCAAACTTTTGATACATGTCACAAGACAGGATCAATAGTTGTCTGTTTTCATATGCACATTTGGTAATCCATTTATCTACTTTTTGTTAAATTACTCTCTTTAATTTTCACACTTTTTCTACCTTAGGAGAATATTTTGTATAGCATAATGTGTTTGGTTCCTTGAATAAGCTATTTTTGGAATTTCTTTTATCTTCTGAGAACTTCAAAAAAGCATTGGAATCAGCCAACATATTTGGTATTATTCAGATTTTTAAACAATAGAATTCATTTACTTAAGAAGAAAGGAGAACATAAACAGTTTTAAATTGTATGAGCTGTCAATACAACCATTGGTTGGCCAGTCAACTGTTGTAAACTAATTGATAACACTGTTGTGTAGTTCATTAATTTGATGCAGAATATCTTTCCTGTTTCTAATGAGGAACTGTAGATCGTTTAGGGACTAATTTTCCATAAAGTTTTGAAATTCAAAATATTTACAGTATTACTGGAAGTCCATATAACTATTTTTGACAAAAATACATGTGTAATTATTGGAAAGGTTATCTGTATAAATTAGTCGCTGTCTTTAAGAGTTGAAACTCTGAAAACAGGCTTTCTCATGTATAAGGAGCCAAGGATTTATGTATAGATATAAAATGAGATGTACATATTTGTGTTATATGAGGGTAATTATTATCTCATCTGTTTGTTCAATCACCAGCTATTTATTAAGCAACGACTATAGATAAGACCCTGCATTAGTAGCTGTAGGGGTTATAAAGATTAAGAGATATGATTACTTTCCCTGAGAAACGTAGCGGTCAGTTTAAAGTAGAGTATAATGCAGTATTAAAGACTTACAAAGTGCCTTGCACATGAAGAGTTTGAGCTGTTTTGGAGATGAGTGAGATGTTACCTAGTGAGTATGGTAGGATGGGCATTCCAGCTAGAGGGAGAAAATAAGCAACATTTGAAGGTAGAATACCACGGATGCTAGTCTTGCTTGTTTAGGTCAATGGGTTCTTTCAGAGGGGCTATCAGAGAGAAACCTGCAGAGATAAGTGGCAGCAGCTCATAGGGAGCCTTTCAATGCCAAAAAAGTGAGTGTGAACAGCCCTTGGTAGACAATGGTGAGTAGAGAATTGGCTTTTCCAGATAGAAATTTCAGGGACATTGATCTTAGGATAAGTGGAAAGAGAAAAGTCTTTAAATGGAGAGAACAATGAGAAAGCCATTTAAATAGCCAACAGTGAAAACTAATAATACTCTGAATTATGTTGCTGATCATAGAAGGAAAAGGGGAAGAACGATGCTAGGTACATTGTTATGTGATGGAAATGACAGGAATAGGAGATGGGACTGAGCAGGTGGGGGCAAGACTTATTTAGTAAATGTAAACTGTTCTGTCATATTGGTTTTCAAATATTCCAAGTCCTGCAACCTCCCGCCCCACCTCCACTCGAGGTGCCTGGGCCTTTTCCTGATTTGAAATTAGAGGGTTAAACTGCTGCATAACTAGAGAACTCCTGCCCTGCTTTGGTGCTAAGCACTGGTACTTTTTCCTCATTCCTGGTTAAATACTTCGAATTATCTCTCATCTGGGAGAGTAGAAGCTGATATGTTGGGGCCATAAACAGGAAATTGAGAAGGCAGTATGTTTGAGGGCAAAAGGGTGAGCAATTGTTCACAAAACAGCCATCTGAAGGTGTTGAGTGGTGACCAAAGAATACATCAATTCCCAAAGATCACCAGTTTGTCACATAATGAGTGTGAATTAGGAACCAAGAAGACTTTAAAAAGTCATGACTCCTGAGCTCAACTTATTTTCTCTAAAATATCACATCCAGGTAAGTTTCTAGTTATTTAAATATGTATTTTTATTTGTGGGTGTCTAGGACACTTTGATTCTAGATATAGGTAATCATTTCATTAGGGTTGCAAAAGGTGAATGGGAAATGAAATTATAGATTGTATGTTAAATAAACACTAGTTGCAACTCTTAAGTATAGTGTTATGTTTACTATATCCAAAGTATAATATGATCTGTCTTGTTAATTGTATTCATTATGTAAAAATAGCTTCAATTTAAGTTCATCAAAAATAAAATTATGCATGAAAATATCAGAAACTTTCTATTATATGGAAAAGAAATCTAAGTATTAAATAATTTTTGTGTGTACTTCCAATATCTGATTATAAGATGCTATGAAATTTAATTGTAGTATAGTAGGAAGTAGACAAAACCCTAAATATACTATGAAATCTGTTATTCTGTATAATAATTTCCTCATGACTTTCCTTCATATGCTTTTTAATATATCAACACTAAAAAAGATGGAGTAATTCAGGCTTATTTGGGGGGCAGGTGTCTTTCAGATACTCATAGGTATATCAAGTAGGACAATTTTGGGGTCCAAGTAATAGAAAGTCCAACCCAAACGTGATTGAGGAAAAAATTACAATTTACTGTCCCACCTAAATGAAATATTTAGGGCAGTTGTTCCCAAAGTGTGGTCCTTGAGCCAGCATCAACTGGAGACTTGTTCAAAATGCAAATTCTGAGGCCCCACCCCAGATTTACTGAATCAGAATCTGACTGTGGGGCTCGGCCATCTGCTTTAACAAGCACTGCAGGTTGTTCTGATGCATAGCAAAATTTGAGAAACAGTGGTCTAGGACTAAATCTATCTTTGGTAGCAATTCAATTTAGGGCTTAAAGGCTACCACCAGGATCTAAATGTGGGCTCTGCTACCCCTAGGATAGCCCCATTTCCAGCTTCACATGGTGGCCAATGACAGCTTTAGATGCCTGTCATCACAAAACCCTGTGTAGTGGATATTGAGGTGATTTTACCACCAACTGAGTCTTTAATACCAGGTAGAAATCTGGATGTACACAAAGGAATGAAGAGAACTAGGAATGGTAACCACATGGGTCAATATACATGATATATTTTTCTTTTATTCAAATCTCTTTAAAAGAGCGAGTCAGAGGGAGAAGAATGTGACTACAAAGAAGACAAAAAAAAGGGATGAGATATTGGAGAAAAGCAGGAGATTAGGTTACTGGGATAATAAAGACTATTTGAGAAATAGGGGAAAATGGTAAATAGTGCAGATCTGCAACATGGGTTTCATATTTTAAAAGTCCAGACTCGTTACAGCTTTAAAACTTCATCAGCTATTTAAATGTCATGTTTAATATTGTAAAATAATGATAATTTTAGTCATTCATGCTAATTGCTATTCTCTATGGTTATATTATTATTCATTTATTCAGTCAAAGCATTTGTAGCATTATAAGGGACACAAGCACACATCCAGTAGTCCACATTTTACTTAGGTTAGTCTTATACACAAAAAATGATTTTACTGTAGATTTCAAGTGTCAGCTTTTATTTCAATGCTTTCTAAATTGCATCAACCAAATGGGAAAGAAAACTAAAAATAAGTAAAGAACTACCTAAATACATTCTTAAGGTCAATATTTTATAATAAATTTTCTTTATAATAGTTCTTTATAAACCTTGAGTTTGTTTTATTGCTTCTAGGTACTCCCAGTGGTTTTGATAACCTAATTTTTACTTTATCTTTATTAGGTAAAAATGCCCAGGTTTCGCATATTACCTGAATGAGCACATTGAATTTCACAAGAGAAATGTGTCGTTATGGCTGCAAGGCAGGTGTTGTGATCCTGTCAAATTGCTCAAGCTAATTTTGAGCCACGGTCAGGTCAGTTGCTGGGAGACGTTTGAGGAGCACAGGAAATTATATGGAGCTTGTTGATAAGAGCTTGTCCTTGTACTGTGACCTGAAATAATACCAAACCTGCCACATTACCAACCCTCTTTTTAAAATAGAAAGCTCTTATTGGAGGTTTATACCAACATCACAAAAAAGAGAAAATAAGGATGATTTTAAAATGTGGTTGTTAATTGTTGAAAAGTTGGCAGTGAAAATATAGATAAAATTGGCAATTATAATTCTATTTGCAAAAAAACCACTTCTTTTAAAATAAATATATTTGATGAATACCCTAATTACTTCAGTTGTGTTTTCCAAGCTTGGGTGATCATAAGAATTAGTTGTGGTGTTTTTCTGTCATCAGTTTCCTAAGCCCCTCTTAAGGAGAAGTGCATTTCATAGATGTGTCTATTTAACCAGTGTCCCAGGTAATTGTTATGCTTAGACATATTGGCAAAACACTGGCCTAAAATAAGGAATTTGTATATTTTAAAAAAAATGAATGTGGGGAGCTCATAGAAATATATCCAATCTTAGCTTACAAATTTTATATCCGGTAAGGATATAAAATTCATTCAGGTCAGAAAGAAGGGTTAATTTCCCTAACTCAAGTGGTGCCTGGGAAGACAGATGAAGGGTTAACTATGTTTATGTTCAGTGTGCAACTGGCAGAGAAGTAGGGGCTGCTTATAGCCGTGCAGAAAGGTTGAGACCAAGCAGGTGGTGATAATAGAAATCCTGGGGTTCTGAGGAGATCAAGTGGATCTTGGCTGTGGTGGGAGAGGGGATACAGAGGAGGAAATTGACTGGGTCCCCCAGTGAATGGAGATATTGATATTTCCCAAAGGATGCTTGGATGACACAAGCCACGCCTTTCAAACCAAGGAGACAGCCCTTGTATTAATATGCATGGGACGGTACAATTCCAAATGAGGCTGGAGTCAAATGAGCCATTGCTTTTTGTATTAGAAGACGTGGTATTTTAGAGCAATCTGCTCCTTCTTTATTGTCATTTTAAAGGGAGTATAGTTTTTAGCTTGACATATACATTCAATTGACTATATCCTGACTTGTAAGAGTGAATGGCATTTCAGAGTTTATTCCTTTACTTTTAAGTAGGTTAAGGACATATGTCTGCTTCATTTTCCAATATCTTTTATAAAATTGGGATGCCTTCAGGAGTTGACTCAGGAGGAGATTCCAGGTTACAGGCTTTGTAACCAGGAAGACTTAAGCTGACTCCTAACTCTACCTTGTGAGAACTGTGTCAGAATGTAAAAGCTACTGAACCTGCCCACAAGTTTCCTTGTCTATAAACTGAAGAATAGGACATTTTAATAGAAAGTGCTATTTACTGAGCATATACCGTGTGCCCAGGCATTGTGCTAGGTATCCTATATATTATTCATGGAATTTCCATGACAGCCTTTTCAGATAAGCATTATTATGTTCTGACAACAGCAATAACGATGTATTTTCCTTATAGGACTCTTGTGAGTAATCGATGAGATTAGAGACATTAAACAAACAAACAAAAATCATGTTCCAAAGTAGGGGTCAAATTCTGCTTATTTTGAGACATAAACTGTATACAGCTTTGAAAAAACAGGTTTTTGTCTTTTTTTCCCAACTCCTACTCCTTAAATTTTTATGGAACGCTTCCTCATCTGTTAACACATGGCATATATATTATGGAGGTGCTCAATATATTTTAGTTTCCCTTCCATGCTTTGGCATGTGACTTGGAAAGACGAGATAGTATAATTGAATATATATGGGCTTCAGAATTAGAAAAATATTGGATAGATAGAATCTTGTCTGTCTTGAATTGGCTGTGCAACACTGAACAGGTTATTTCACCTCTTTCAAGTCTATTTCTCAGTGGAAGAATGGGAATCATCTCATAGTGTCCTTATGAAGACTAAATGAAATAATGTAAGGTGACCTATCACAGGAATTGACAAAAACTGGATAATATTTTAAATGAAATGTCACACTTGAATGACAATGTGCAGAATAATTCTTTGTAAATGCAAGTCTACATCATTGCATCTGTAGCAGAAACATTCATTTTCTGAAAAGTGTGAATGTAAATAATGTTAGAACAGCATGCTTTTGAGTAGCATTTGGTAAGATCCATCCTGAATGAAGGGAGCTAGTGAACTTTGTTTTATTTTGTTTCACACTAGAGGAAAAGCCAGAATGTACTGCTAGGGATGAGATTGCTGACATTGAAGGACACTGAATACTGATGCACAATGATAAAATAGCATTCGGTTTGTCTGACTCATTGGTGAAAAAATAGAAATCACTGAGAGGGGACTAAAAGTCTTGGTGTGAGGATTGCTAGATTTTAGAACAAGTGGAAAACAAAATGTTTTCATTTTAGACTTTGTCTCAAGAGCTAACTTGCAGTGATGGGAGCGTTCAGTAAGGGTAAACATTTTTCATTCGATTTAGTTAGCACTTTGTTATGGACTGAAAGCTTGTGTCCTCCCGAAATTCATATGTTGAAACCTTGACCCTCAATAGGATGGTATTAGCAAGTGGGACCTTTGGGGGTGATTAGGTGTAGATGAGGTCATGAGGGTGGATCCATATAATAGGATTAGTGCCCTTATATGAGAAAGAAGAGACATTAGAGCTCTCTCTTTCTCTGCCGTGCGAGGGGACAGCAAGAAGGCAGCTGTTTGCAAGCCAGGAAGAGAGCCCTCCCCAAGAACCAGATCTGCCAGCACCAGATCTTTCCAGACACCAGAACTATGAGAAATAAATGTCTGTTGTCTAAGCCACCCAGTCTATGGTATTTTATTATAGTGGCCCTGACTAAGACACTCTTCATGCACAGAGTCATCTTAAGCAAAAAGGAGCAGTCTAACCCTGAAGCTAGTGAAGCCAAGACTGATGAAAATAGTGCTATAAACAAAGGTGTGAGTAATCTGCTCTTCATGTGCAGCATGAGAAGCCGTTGATTCTGCCTGGGATTATCATGAGAGAGGTGCCCTTTGAGCTGGGTCTTGAAGAAGGAGAGGAATTTGTACCTTGGAGTGTGATAGCTTCAGAGAGGTAAGAAATTGTCAAGAAGTACAGAGAAGGGACTAAACTACAAATAAATGTATTGAAAAAGTATGACAAGCCTAACAAATGTAGGCCAAGTCAAATGCAAAAGCTCTGATTATCTTCTTGCTTCAGATTTAGTCTGACAGGTTTGCACAGAAAGGGAGGAGAGTTTCTTGGTCATTGGAGAAATCATCACTGAATCACATGTTTTTCTGTTGATGAGTTGGGAATCCATTAGTGTTCTCAGCATCAGTGTTGCCCAAAAGCCAAAGACATTTATTGATATTTGGTAAGGACCTCTAAAATTTCTTCTTCATACTGGCTCCATTGTTAATAAGTGGTATATTAGCATATTGCACATGTTAAGATCTTTCGCGATTTCTTAATCATTTGGCTGAAAAGTCTACAGCAATGATTTTTTTTTTTTTAAGATTCTAATGACTTTTCTGCTCTTTAATTTGTAAGCGCTTTTATATCTCCAACTTATAACTATGTAAATGACTGTGAGTGAAATGTGTTTGAATTTTGTTGTTAACGAATGTCTGGTTCCCTGTCTCTGATTAAAGATTGCAGTGGCATTTTCCTCTTCCAGGTCAGCAGATGGTGGAGTTCGTCAGGGTCAAACTCTAGCATCTTTCTCCTCTGACTGTCTCCTTAGATGGTTTTACCTTCCCTGTCACTGGTCACTGCAACAACTTACTTTGTAAAGCTGATAACTTCCAAATTAACTCACTTTTTTTCCTTTTCATCATGAGAAAGTTTGTATAAGCAGGTATAAGCTTAAAGTTTTATGCAAATTGTTACATTTGAAGGGATCTTAAGATTAGATAAATTGTGGTAGAGGGCTCATGTCTTGTCACTCATTCTAACAACTTTTCCTCCATCATATGTTGCTACTTTCTTTGATCATTTAAAATATTTCACTTGGTTTTAAACTGATTTATAAGATGACAAATTCTGAGTCACCTGGATGAACTGTTTTCTTACAGGAGAATCTGGAATGCATACAGCGCCTTCTTTTTGAAGTTCAACTACTTCAAATATATGACTGTATTTGTGGTCATGCTCAACAGTTATTCATTTAGGAGGTGATTTTTCTATTTTTGGAGAAAAGGGGTATGGAGTTGCTTTTAGAGTCCAAAAATCCATTTGGCTCAATCAGGCTGACACACTTTATTGCAGTTTTTCAGGCCTTTTTGTGATTTACGGTGGATACTAATTTCCTGCTAAGGTTCCTAGGCAACGTCTATGGAGTCAGAAAGGAGGCCAGGGCTGGCAGTGTTATATGGAACAACACTCTGAGAGGAGTGGTCAGAATTCACTCTGTGGATCTACCTGTGGATACCCTTCTCTGGTCCCCCTCTTCTTTGCCTTTCTTTTCCCACATTCCTCAGAGCTTGAAAGGATGAGATTTTATTTTACTTCCCCTTCCTGTGCTCCTGGGAAATCCATTATGTAAAACACTAGGATTAAATTGACCATCCACAACTGTTGGTAGATTAAACGGTAGCCACCAAAGGAATGTAGAAAATTCTTTCTTCACAGAGCCTGGCTCCCAAGGATGTTGTCTTGCCATACAATCCTCTTTTGAATTTCGGAAGCAGAATATTAATTCTCTCTTTCTCTTTGCATTGCTTCTCTAATAATCCTGAAATTCCTCACTCCCTTTCACCCTCCCAGTTCAAATGGAGAAGCCTCAGGCTGCCTAAGGATAAATGCATTTATGAAGAAAACAATAATCCATCTACACAGGCATTTTCTGGGAGTAAATCCCAAGGTTTCTGGGAGTAAATCCTTTGCTAAGCACATAGTAGATGCTCCATGAAGTTTGTTGCTTAAATAAGTAAATAAATAGGTGAATGGGTGGGAGGGGAAATGGAAATGGCAGATTTTGTGGTGTGAGCAGATTTTGAATGGTTTTTAGAATTTTCAAAATTTGGCTCATAGGAGTGGTATTTAGAGCTAAGAAAAACTCTAGTAGTTCATAAATAAAGGGCTATTTGTGTTCTTCAACTTCCTTACCTAGTGAAAATGGAGCTCCTGCCTTTATATTTTACCTTCTATCCCAATGACCTGATGAAGAATGATGACCCTAATGAAGGCTGGGGAAACTTTAAGAAGATACCGGTTTCACTTACTTTTTGAAAAGAAAGAACAGTAAGCTATTTCCCATTAAATTGTTTTAATATGCCTTATATGATGTATTCTTTATTATGATTCTTGATATTGCAGCAGATGGTATTTTGAGAGTCTTTGACTAACACTGATATTTTGCACTCACTTCGGTGGTCTGGAGCGGTTCTGATCTGTGAGGGGGGAATGACATCAGCAGGCAGCTCC
Source organism: Tapirus indicus (assembly GCA_031878705.1). Classification (NCBI taxonomy): domain Eukaryota; kingdom Metazoa; phylum Chordata; class Mammalia; order Perissodactyla; family Tapiridae; genus Tapirus; species Tapirus indicus. The sequence goes on along the minus strand of CM062930.1, from coordinate 10,169,717 downwards.
TCTTCGTCCAAGACACGCTTCAACTGCACAAGAACTCTCCTCCTGAGTGATATGTGAGTTGGGCCTTCATCACCTGTTCATCCTGCCAATATATTTTCCACATCTGTCCTCCCAGTTGTCCAAAGATTTATTCTACACGTCTGATGGCAAAATGTCCTTGGCACCTGGGGACTGAAGCCCGTAGAACATCGATCTCATCTTCTTTTTTTGACACAAGTCCATTAGCTTCATCTGTCTTGAGGACAATCCCGGCTACAAGCCTATCTGATTTTTCTTCTTTGGGGACCTTTCAGAATTTCAAGGTTGTAGAGAAATTGGCTTTGTGCAAAGCATGTTGCCATCTGTTGCTAGTTTCTAATCTCAGATCCATTTAAGGGATTTGCCAGGCTAGATTTATATAGACGTTTTAACTAATTATGTTTCTTTGTAACCTAACCCAAGAGCACAGATTTAGGTTTGTCTTTTCAGTATCATTTACCTAAATATCCCACCAGTCAATCATTTTGGGGGAATATAGTATTTACCTGCCATCTATTGTGATAAGACATAATATACAGCATGTGTCTATTTGGTAGTCATAAATAATAAGGCATATGAATAGAGAGTCAAAAAGCAAGCAAGGGATTTAGAGATTCCTGTTTTGTTTTGTTTTAAATGAGAAAATTGAAACCCAGAGAGCTTTTGTGGCTTCCTAGTAAAGTCTTTAAATTAGCTTATGTTTCAGATGAAATTTGCCTTCAAGTTCTTTATCAACTATAGCACTGAAGTTTTAGTGACCATTCATTTATTCCTCAGATTGGATTCCTTGATTAATAAGTGATTTTTTAAAAAAGTTATGAATATTATTTTCTAGTAAAAATTTGAAAGAGGCTAAAAACTATAACACTCTGGTCAGAATATATAACTACACAACTCTCTCATACACACACACACACGCGCACATATCTGTGTTTAAATGTACACATACCTCTATACAAATAAATAAAATATTTACATATTCTGCCTTATGTTATGTTTTATGTTATGTTATACATGTTTCATATATACTTTCCCACATATACTGTTCTAACCTTGCAGCCAATAAGCTCTCTTCTAGAAATTTATCCTAAGTTGATAACCCAGAGGAAGGAAAATGCTATATACATAAAGAGGCTTAATGTATTGATCCCTATAGTAGCAAAAAGTTGTGGGAAAATTGCTTATTCAATTGCATAAAATGTTATAGCACATTAACTTAATGTGATAATTTACAGTCATTAAAATAAGTATGAAGATTTCATATGACATACAATATAAAACCAAGTTTAAAAAAACAAGACATCTATTGTGTGTCCACTCTACTTTCAACTATGGGAAAAGTATGTATGCATACAGACAAAGGTGAAAAGTTCTGTGAAATACCAACAGGATGGGGTTGGTAAAATTATAAGTGATTTTTTTCTACTTTTAAATTGTCCTATAATTTAATATTGGTTCATAATACTACGTGATTACAATAGTATGATCCATAATATTAGGAAATAGGGACACGTTAGTTGAAGAGGGATGACACTGACATGATGCAAGTGCAGTTCTTCTCCAGGTTCCATGACTGACCCTCCTAGCTGGTCAGGGAGGGTTTTGATTCCTCAGTTGGGCCTTCTGGTCCATAAATGGATCAAGACAGGCTGGAAGGTGCCAAATATTTTCAATTCTTAACTATGTATGCCAAATAAATTAATTTTTTTGGAAAGATTGTTGACTTTAAAGGGGCTCCAATATGTATAAGTAGCAGGGGTGATGACTGGGATAAAACCCCCTGTGCCCATTACTTAGAAATGTGTGGTACTGAAGTGATGGGAAGTTTGGGAACTGAGCTAGCCATTGGCAGAACCATGGAAAAGCCCACATTTGTTTCCAGCCCCCACAGAGATAATGCCCTATCTCTATCTCAGCAGACATAAACATGGTTATCTCTTTCCCAGGCGCAATTGTCTTTTCCCATCCTAGAGTCCTCTTGTCAAAACATACCTGGTCTCACCCCATCCTCTCAACGACCCTCAGGACATAATCTGTGTGTGGGTATTGCTCCTTAACAGTGGCGTTGCTATTTGCATAGGAATTTTTGGGGGTACACGCTTTTTTTGCACAAGGAGGGAAGATGTTTTTCCAAGCAAATGACTTTGGTACTTCTCAAATCATACTGTATGAGAGGCCTACGTCACATAGGGTGGGATCAGATTGGGGAGGTGGAAGAGTGTTAAAAGGGTCTTTACTTGGAGCTACCAGGGAGATGTGTGGGATTTCATGGTATCTGTCTGGAACGTGATTAGCAATAAGCTTTCCCATTTGGGTAGGTAAACTTAACGTAGTTTACATAACCAGCATAGCTTCCCTTTATCTTCAGACAATGGTTCTAGATAAAATGAATTCATTAAGATAAAAGTTAATATATCTTTCAGTGTGTGTTTCATAATAGAGTGGAACATTTTCAAAAGCTTTATTTGTCTTATGTTGGTTTTCTTAATACTCTTTAATTTTCCCAGCAGCCTGTTTCCTCAACTTTTCTACATGCAGATACGCCTGCCCCAATTCTGTATTTCCCAGTCTGTCTTACTCCAGAGTTACTGTTTCTCACGGAACATTTCTACTTGAATGATTAGCTAACATCTGAAAATGAATATATTCAAGTCAGGGTTCAAAACCCATTTCTGTTGCAAAACAACAGATAGTGCTCAATATAAAATTTCACACTCTCATCAAATCCAGTTTAGTCCAAAGCTAGATAAGCTCCCAGGCAGGCCAGTGGCCAGCGGGGACCCAGCCCTGGGCTTGGAGTCAGGAGACCTGGGCTGGGGTTCTGTCTGCCAGAGCACAGTTCTGTGATCCAGTAAATCATTTAATTTCTCACATTTCAAACTCCCCATCTGTGAAAGGAGTGGCTTGACCTACATGGTCTCAAAAGCCTCTTCAAGCTTAAAAATTCTGGTTCTATGATTTGAATATTTAACAATACAGATAATTGTGCTTGTGCTGCATGATAATTAGGCATGAAAATAAATGGCTCACAATGAATGACTGCAATTAGTTATAACCTACAGAGAACAAATCTATTTTTAAGTCTTTCTTCTTCTCATTTTATTGGTTTTTCCAATGTCAGTAATCAGGATCAATGGCCTCTGATTTTCCCTTGAAACCTTGCATCCTTTTGTCATTACTGTTCTCAACTGCCATTTCTCCATTGTTTTCTTATCATTATAGTCCTCCTGATCACATATGAATGCATATGTTAAATACTATTAGGCTGAATATTATTTCCCGCACTACTGAATTCTCCCTCTTCTGATTCTGTGGTGGAGTGGTCCTCTCCCATGTCCTTCATTTTCATCCAGTGAAGATACTTTGGTGGTAGCTTCCTGCCCTATCCTGAACAAAGATGTCCTTAAACCCTCAGAGATGAACATGGAGGAATTAAGAAAGAAGGATCTATGAAACAGGAGCCCGTGGACGTTCTGAGAGGTGGGAGAATGGAGCATCTGGATCACAATGGCCAGGGAGCATGGCAGACAGCAACACACACAGTGAGAAAGGCTCTGGAGCCTGCCTTCCCACGTGGGAGTTCTGATGTCAGAAGGAGAAGGGAGGGAGATATGGCCTTACAGGATGGGAGAAGCTAGAATTGAGGCCATTGAAAGTAGTCTTCTGGCTCTGTAAGTAAATGTACCTGACAAGCATCATATTCATTATTATAACTCACATTAATTGACCACTACAAATGTGCAAGGCACTATGGTAAGTACTGTAAAAGTACTTATTATTTTACTCCTCACATTATTTCTTTTAGGTAAATGCTTTTTCAGTCCCTAAATCATAGGCCAAGATCTAAAGCCTAGAGAATTTGGGAAACTTGGGTTCAGTAACAAGGGTAGCAGGTGACAGAACTGGCTTTAGGAAGTGTATGTTTTAGGCACAAGCAGAAGACATTTTCTTTCCCTTCTGCTTACCTCGCAATACCTGCCCCTGTTCCCAAAAATGTATAATGGCCATATTGATTTTTCCTATTGAGTTGGGTCGGGACACTTAAACCAAGTAGGCACTGAGACTGAAAATTCTGCCACTGGGCAAAGCTTCAAAAAGTGAACCTGGAGGGGCTGGCCCAGTGGCGTAGTGGTTAAGTTCGTGCTCCACTTCAGTGGCCCAGGGTTCACAGGTTTGGATCCTGGGCGCAGACCTACGCACCACTCATCAAGCCATGCTGTGGTGGCATCCCACATAAAATAGAGGAAGATGGGCACAGATGTTAGCTCAGGGCCAATCTTCCTCAGCAAAAGGAGAAGGATTGACAGTGGATGTTAGCTCAGGGCTAATCTTCCTCACACACACAAAAATAGTGAAGCTGGAAATGAGAGAAAAACTTTGATTTTGCTTGGTATACTTTAATTTAAATTGGCCACATGGAAGTCCCAAGCAAAGGTGCTCTGTGTCCTGACTGGCCTGGTACTTGTCTTCTGTGCTGGAAGCACGTCGTGACCCCCCTCGACCATGTAGCTTTCCTTAAGGGCAGTCCCTTTGAATGATGACTGAGTAGTCTCTAGAGAAATTACCTGGAAATTGATTCTGAAGCTAAGGAGTCCTTGAGAGAAATAGCATTCGTCTCTTTTTTCTAAGTAATTCAGCTGAGACATATTTTCCTTTCAGGCAGGTACAAAATTCCCTGCTCTCGGGTTCAAAGATGAGTGTTCCTTCTGTAGTGTTTAATACTTTGACAGTTTCAGGAGAGGTGGGGGAGATTTTGATGCCAACCTCTGATCAGAATGTTTTTCCAATAGCAGCATCTGGTTCTGTAGTAGGATTTCAGTCAGTAAGGTTTTCCGTTTAGTCATATGATTTGGTGCTCCCAGTATTCATGTCCTAATTAAATATATCTGACCCACCACTTAAAAGTTTTGTTGCACTTTTTTTCTTTTGATTTAGTACCAAAAAAAATGTTCTCTACCTGAGACCTCATATGACTTCCATTGGGAACTGTCTCCACTTTCAACTTACATTTCCTTTGAAATTCCACTGACTGGCCTTAGTTTTCACATGCACTGAGGAGAAGTCTCTTGTATGAAGCCTGGTCATTGTATTTCCTTTGCAGATGTGAGCACACTTTTTTAAACTGGCTGAATAAGATGCATTAGCCAAGACTGTTAAAATAATCTGTGATGGATATATCTTAGGGTGGAAATATGAGGCACATTTTTCTATATAGAGATAGATACTCCATTCATTGTTTTGTATATCATTTAATACCTATGAAATACCTTTATAAATTGATTTGCTTCCCCAGGACACTTGGGAAGGGCTGCTGTTTGTTTGTGCCAGCTTATGTCTAGAGAGCTAGCAAAGTATTCAGTGAGATTCATTTGGGATTCAAGTAATTTGGGTTCATCAAGTCTTTAGAATTTTACAAAAATAAAAGAATTAGTTAAAAAGAGGTGAAACATCATTCAGTTTAAAAAATATACAGGTAACCTAAATAATTTATCCAGCTGTATACTTGTACACATGGGTGTGATATATCAGCTTATTAAACTGCCAGTCCTACCTCCTTGAGCCTAATAACATGGATGGCCCCAGGTGGGGGCTTCACCTTAGTTCACGAATGTCCTCTTCCAGCACAGTCTTGCTTTGCGTTATCTGTGTCTTCAACTTTGTGCGGGTCATTCCCTGTCTACCTGCAAAAAAAGAACTTTAGACTCCTTCTGCATTTACCCTGCTTCCTTTTCTCATGGTCTACGCCCTCCTCCCATCTTTAAAGAACAGCCGTTGCTGGATATTGTGCCTTTGGTTCTGACTTTTCTTTCTTCACACTATCAACCCTTACCTCATGTCTTGGTATTTATAATACACAGAGGCATCTGATGCAACATTTATTGTATCAACAGCATAGATGGCTGCAATAGTGATTGCTTTACAGTGCAAGGTCATACAGTTTCTTATGGTTCTATCTGGGGAAAGAGAGAAGACTGTTTGCTAACACTGAAATATTCTTTTCTTTATATTCTTTATGTTCATATTTTCCCTTTGACTTTCACTATAAAATGCCCTGACTCAATTTTGGAACTGGATCAAAGAGAACAAGAAAAGTCGTCTAGAATTGCCACTTCTGGCTTGGACAATATATTCCTCATGTTATCCCTATCCCCTTAATGTGAGTCCTATTAGAACAGATTTTGGCAATTGATTTTTCTACTTGTAATCAGATGCCCCCATAGGGATAATGAATACATGGCCCTGAAAAAGGAAAAAATTTTCTATGTGTTTGAAATTTTTCATAACAGTAATTGGGGAAAAGAGAAAGAAGAAATGGGAGGTGTGGGGACCTATGTCTCCTAATTTGCTTCTCAGATGGACCCTGGGCCTGGAACACATCCCTGCCTTCTGCTGTTTGAGCTTCCTGCCACTAGCTCTTAGACCTCTGTCACCTCAGTTTGGCTTTCCTGATGGCCACTGACTGCCATGGCCTCCCTGTCACTGCTCCCTTCTTCAGCTGCCATCTCCTACTGCCTCTGTGGGCTTTGGGTTTATCCTGCGGCACCAGTTCTGCTCACCAAAAGTGGCCCACTAGGCACTCTCATTCTCTGTGGTCTCTCAGAATAAAATCATAAGGGTAAAGACAGAAAATTCAAAATAGCCTTTATTTGATTGGTCCTGGTTAGGATAATTTTTGATCATTGCCTGCAAGCTTCGACTAACTAGCATAAAGTCCAATATTAATTTATCATGAAATATCTCTTTATAAATTATTTTTTTGAAGAGTTATGAACGGAGTCCATTTCCACTGGATTCCTCTTTAGAACAGTGAGTTTAATGTGGTGAAATTCCTGCTGACCAATGTTGGAAATGAAAGTTTCATTTATAAAGATGTAATTAAAGCATCGCCAAGTTAAAAATGTCATGTCGCTCTGTCAGTGAGGTTCATTAAGCTATATTATTATGTTTGTATGAGTCCTTTCTTCCAAGGAGCTTAATGTTCTCCCTGAATATTAACAACTGCCACAAAATTCTTGTGAGGTTATTCTTCTTCCAAATTGCATAAAATTTAAAAATCATTTATTAATTAATCCTTCTGAATTGCTCCAAAGTAGGGAGAACTCAAGCAGATTTGCCCATTGGAAAAGGGGAGGTCTCCTTTTCCAATGTTGGGTTGGTTATTGCGTTTCCCCTACATGTATCTTTCATGTGAATCAGTCATAGATACAGAATAGGCATCCTGGTGGGGAATGGCATTTTAGAGCCGTCAAACAGCTTTTTCCAAACAAATAATAATCAAAACTACTTGGGCACATGTGTAAGTCCTCTGGGAGCCCTGTGTCTAGCAGAGGGATTCAAATTGACTCCAATATCCAGTCCAGAAGTGCCTTACACTTTTTTAGGACAAAAGCAAATAAAGCTTGGAATCCCACCCCAGTTCATTACCCACTCACAATTGAAGCCACTCACAATTTATATAAGCTAATTGCTCTTCCTGTTTCTTCTTGACAGTAAATAAAATAATGAAAAGTTATTTTTAAACAGCAAAGTGGTATATATCTCAGTGGTTGTTATTATGATTATTACCAGCGTCTCCTGTTCTGTTTCATAGCGGAGATGGAGTTTGGTTTGACTTGAGTTCACCTCTTGGCTCCTGCTGTTTGGCTTCATGTCTTCAGTCTGTCCTGCCTGACTTGTATAGTAAGTTCCAGAATCTGTTCTAGGAATCATTCAAGTAGCCTGGATCTGATTACTCTTCTGGAGGAAAAGAAGGTGAAACAGGTTGATGGCAGGAAGTCCCTCCACAATTCCTTGTCTTTTTGTGGCAGCTCAATCTTCTGAAAACTCCTGAATCACATTCTTCTACTGAACACTCATAGCAATGATTGACCATGGTATGGTGAGCCGTCAAGTTGTCTGCCATCTACTGCTACTGCTGCCAATGGTACTTGGCCAGCTCATCTTCTGGTTCTCAGGGTCCTGATGGGATGTGACACTGTGGCATGCAGTACACTGTCACTCTTCTAGGGATTTAGTTTCTAGGCAAAACCAAGGAAGAGCTTTCCTATTGAGAGCCCAGCTGTCTGACCCTGACATCATCACTTGAAATACATTGACTACAGTAGACCAAATTGAAATCTTGTGAAAAGACAAACAATTCTTACGTATTACCCAGCAAGGAAACCACAGTATTCCAGAGAATCATAATACCCCACAATAGCCCTTAAAGTCACTCACCACTTATGATTTCTGGTTGAAAGATCTGTAATTGCTGTATGACCTTACACTCTACCCTCTAGTGGGGTCAATTTCTTCCATAAAATATGTTGTACTTTTCATTGTTGAACTCCCATGAGGTCAAGATTTCTCCGAGGTCTGTCCCATGGATAAGCTTTTGGACCAGTGATGAACAAACTATGGCTTGCAGGGGCATATGCTGCCTAACCAGCTTCCAGACATGGTTCATGATCTAACTTTTGGAAATCCCTTATCATAAAGGTGAGGAAACTGAGGACCAGAGGATCAAATGTAAGCCAGTTACATACTGCTTACTTTGAATATATATCCGTCTCTCTCCCCAAGGGTTCCAGTGATCTGCCTGACCAGAAAGGGCTGCTTGGATCAGCCGCATTAGTGGAAGCAAAAGGATGCAAGCAAAAACAAAGTGAGAGTGTGCACTGGCCCCCAAGGAGACACCCTAATTTAAGGATTGGCTGGATATCATAGGCATAAGTACACACTTAAAAAAAACCCCACAAAACTTGTGCTCTTTGACAGATGTCCTTATGTAAGATAAACATTTTTTGTGTGTGTGTGTGAGGAAGATTGGCCCTGAGCTAACATCTGTGCCAATCCTCCTCTATTTTGTATGTGGGACCCCACCATAGCATGGCTTGATGAGCGGTGTTTAGGTATGCACCTGGGATCTGAACCCATGAACCCCAGGCCACCAAAGCAGAGTGGGTTAACCCAACCACTATGCCACTGGACCAGCCCCTGTAAGATAAACATTTTAAGCTCTTAACAGTATTTTTACCCTCCGATTAAAAAATTGTTCTATTAAATAGAACACAGATTAAGAAAACCACACAAAACCACGTGTGGCATAATGAGTTATTAGAAGGTTGAACTCTTAGGTGGAGAAATTGAAATCTGCAGCCATACCAGAAGCCATGTGTCCCATCCCAAATTTGACCTCCCTCTCTCACTTCAAAAGTAATCATTGTCTTGGTGCTCATTCCTTCATTCATTTATTTACTATTCGACAAGCATTTATATCTGGCATACATCAGCCTTTTCTTTTCTATCTGATATTTAGAATGGCATTTTAGGTAACGAAGACATAGTTCTAAATAAATTTGATTCACCTGGCCTAAAAACTCATTCTCAAAAACTGCTATTTATGTGGCTGCTATGATTACTTGGGCATAGATAGGTTGGTTCATATCTTTATTAAATACCTTTTTACTGATAACTTTCAATATTCAGTGCCTGTGTTGGCAATTATGAGAAAGAGCTATGAATAAATTGCAATATTTGTTTCTGCAGTACTTATCCTATAAGGGCAGCAGACATAATGCAAAGGAAATGTTACTAGTAAAAATGTCAGAGTTTCTTTTTGCCCTAAATTCTCATATGCCCGGTTACAGCATTTGAGCTAGAAGGGAAAAGAAAAATGATTTGATATGTTTCCTTTCTCCACTAGTCATTCCCTGGGAGAGAAGAAAGAATGAGACAAAATGAATTGGATTGTACCTCAGTCTTTTTCCATTATACCTCTCCGTCTACAGATTATATCCTCTAACAATTTCCTTCCTCTAATTTAAATGCAGTGCTCCTGCGAATTTATTTCATGTGTACCCAATAAAACAGCATTAATCTGACAGCGGTTTGTTCAAAGTGGCACAAAATTTGAAGCAAGTGCTATTTTCATCCTGCCAGATGTCATATTTGGTAAAAGAAATATGGGATAATCAATTTTAGTCTCCAGGGTCTTACTATACTGTGAAATTTATGGAAGTAAAAATCAGGATTCAGGCAGAAGGATCCAGAACAGGGGTGGAGGCTGTCATTTGCATGACCATTTCAGACATTGATATAGTATAGGGGTTCACTAGGTGTCTACTCCCCAGAAGGGGCTGCTGGACCTGTGAAGAAATGGTGACGTGAATTTGAGCTGATCGTCAAGCCTCAGGGAATGGGAAATACTATTCTGAAATAATGAAGGAAAACACACCATATGCCTACTATGGGGGCTGGGACCAAGGAAAGACCTCCAGGTGAGTCAGGAACTCACCATTTAACTGGATGGATGCAACATGTTTGTTCATGATTAGTAGAGAACATGCCTTTGAAGTGATACTGATGGGCAGCTCTGAAATGACCTCCAACATGGCCCCTCAAATTTCTCAAGAAAAAGGAACTACTGGAAACTAAGAGAGCTGGTTTCTTTTGCGGGGGCTTTAATTCCTGGTGGGAAAAATCGTTAGCCTCAACAGCTAAAACTATGGGGAGGTGATAAATGACAATACCGAGACTGACCTCTTTTGCTATCAAAAGTGACAGAATAGGGTCTTTGGGCATCAGAGCAACCAATAACTAAACAGCAGCACATGATATACTGTGGTGGATGGTCATTGGGAAGAGGAAGAGTATTCAAGTCTGGGTATCCATAAATCCTGAAGCTATATATACATCTACCCTTGATGGTCATCTTAGGCTAATGTGGCCTGGTAAAGCAAGGATTATGTGAAAAACTCAGATTGTAGCTAAAGTATGGGCATATCTTTAAATCTGTAAAATATAAAGCCAATTTTTTAAAAAAACCCATGATTTAAAAAAAAGACATTTTTGCTGAATGTTGGAATAATTATTAAAAATATTTTGCTTTATAAAGATATATTCCCAGGGGAGCCGTCACAAGCAATATGGTTATGATAGGTTCATTTAAAAAAAAATGAAAAGGTATTTTTGTTATAAAACTGCTCATCCTTTTAGTACTTGGCATAAACTACTGGAGACACAAAGTGGATGGAAAGGAATCATTCTCCCATAGAGTCACAGTCCAGTGAGGGATTTGAACATGACACTCTGACTTCCAAGCCCAATATCTTAACTACTATTTAATATTACATCTCAGATTTGTTTTGAAGATTAAGATAATAATAGTACATTGTAACATTAGACACGAGTAAAATACCATTAACTAATGAAGCAAATGTTCTGTGCATTTCCTTAAATATCTGTGTCAAAGTATTCACCAAGAACATCAAAATGCTATTATCCTTACATCAGCCGTGTTTACAAGCAACATTTTCACAAATTCATTTTAGATATACAAATCTAAACACATCTTGTATATACATTTTACATGAGAGGAGAGTATTGATAAAATAAATACTGAAATCAGAAATGTTGCATGAGCATTCCACCTTAGCCAGAAGCCTTTTGTACCTATTTTGCAGGAAGATAATTTTTAAGAAGCCAAAATAGTACATGGCAAATGATGGCTGGCTGGCTGACTCATTGCTTTAACTTGCTTTGGTGGCTGCTGCTTCTATCTTTTCTGTGTTTAAGGGCAAAATATACCCGGCAAATTTCTCTAATGTGCATTGCACTATACTTGGAGAAAATGACATCTTCACATAATGTCAAAGAAAAAACAGCATCACACAGCCTTTTTGTACAATTAGGGATAATTCTATGTAAGTGGAAAAGGTGAGGGCAAAATAGAATGTTCAGCGGGTCATCACTCTATAAAGTGTTTAATACTGAGACATTTTGTATGTCCATGCTGTGTTTTAAGCTGTTGAGGGTTTCAAGCTTGCCTACTTATTTATTATAAGCATTTAAAGCCGAGACCTTCACAAAAGGCCACAATTAGCAGTGAGTGCATTCACACAAAGAAAATGTATTTGAATGAGATGTCTCTACTGTTAGATGGATTGTCAGTAGAATTGTCTAAAAGGATATTTGCGCTTCTCTGCAAGTCATTTGGCTTTGACAATCAAGAACATGAAGACTCCTGTAGTAAGAGTGTGCACATAAACAGCATTTTTACCAATTTCATGAACACTTTTTGAGTGCCTATTGTGTACCAGATGTGTATGTCTTTGAAGAGCTCATAGTCTAGCAGAAGATATAAGTAAGTGAATAGATATTTAGAGTACGATGTGATGAAATATTTGAGAGAAAGGTGTTCTATATGCCCTGGGGACTCTAAATAGGTTGCGGCTAACTCTGCCTAGGGGATTTAGGGGAAAAGAATGACTAAAATAATGGTTTTCAAAAAAATAATATTTATTAATGTTCATTATTTTATTCAATCTTTATAGAATGTTTTAGTATATTTCAGGCACAGTATTTAATGCTGGGAATACACTGTTGACAAAACATAACAGTGTCAATAACTGCAAAAGGTCTGAGACTTTTACCCTCCTTGCAAGCTAACGAGCTAGCCTGGCAGTTTCATGGGTGCTGACAGAAGACATGAGATTCCAGGGTCAGAAACAAAGGACTTTATTACTCGTGGCACAGCAGGCAGCATAAGCTTCATGTTCATATCAGTTCCTTTTTCTCCCCAAGTCCTGAGGGGAATTGCAGTGTGGGTCCAGGTGGATGCTGTGCACACAAGCATGAATTCATGTTTTCTGCTTCCTGAGTAAATTTTACTAATTTATACTTAAAATTACTTGTTGCATTAAAATTTTCAAATTGTATTTCCATTTAATTATTATATAGCTATTTGTTGTTAGTGAAAAATGTTTTACTCTGTATTTACTTTTTATTTCCAACAATAATTTTATTTCATATGACAGCCTTTTCTTCATAAATATTTGAGTTTTATCTTTTCTTTGGTTAGATTTCAAATCATGTATTATTAAATTTATGAATTAATTTTATGGATTTTAATCAATTTACCTTTCATGTTTATATTTCTCCCTCTGCTTTTAATAAAAGGCTTTGTGTTATTCTTTTTACTACTTTTAAAAATTAGGGCTTAATTTATTTCCATTTTTTTGTTTTAAATCCATTATTGTTTAACACTGTAGATATCATTGTGTACTGATTTATTAGCATATATTCTAGTCCACAAGGGATGCATGAAATATCTGACAGACATTTACGTACCTGAACAGAGAAGTTTCGACCTCTGAGTGCTTAGGATGGCATCTCTCTCCTGCCCTTTGCCCTGATGAGTAGGCTTTTGTGATCAGGGAAATGACCTGCTTCTTTGCCCAGAAAGGTAATTCTCAGGAAAAGATGATAAACAAGGATACAATCAGTTAAAAAAATGTATAAAATATTTTTATTCTTGTATTTTATGTAAAATTCAAAACGAATAGATCATTATTATAAAATGGAATACAGTAGTATATAAAGAAAAAAAGTGAGAGTTCCCCCAGTGTCCCCAGCCTTACAGTGGTAAACGATATTCTTAATTCTGTTACCTCCCATGACCATCTGTGATGCTTACAAAAGGTCTGATCTCAGGGCTTTCTCTTGGCCTGAAGAACCATCAGGAGCTGATTACCATTCTTTTCCTGCTTGCTGATACTCAGAAGCAACCATACCACTGCTTAACCCAACCACTGAACACATGGACAAGGGCAGTTTTGGGTGGCAGTTTTCCAGTTCTTCAGAAACTATTAAACTGATGGCAGAAAAGAAATTGGACTTGCTGGGACTAAATCTGTAGATTTGAAAATTGTTTCAGCAGCAGAACACCAGCATCTGAGATCCCTTTTTTGGCTGCATGTCAGCCCCAGGATGACAGTGCAGTAGTGACATGAGAGAGATCTATTAGCAAGAGGCTTAGCTACTTCTGAAGAGTTGGGTTTTCCTGTCAAGTGAATATTCTTTTGATGATGGGCCTACTGCAATATGCTCAACATGGAACTAACCTAAGGACATTTGAGGATATTGCAGATGTCCTAAAATGTGATAATGCACTGCTGAGCTAAACAAGACATCCCTGATGTGTTGAATTTTACTCCTTGGTTTGATTCAGGACAAAATACCAGGAGGCATAACTTTCTACTTTTAGATAGCATCTGTGACATTGAAGATAGAAGAAATGTTAAACTTATTTGATTGCTAAAGACAAAACTAAAATATGTCAACTACAATGCCATGTTTTCTTCATTTTGTTTACTTGGTGATAAATTTCTAGAGTCGTATGTGTCAGAATAGCAATGGGATTTTCATGGTAGGCATTTTTTCCGTAGCAACTGTGAAAGACTGCGTGCAGCAGGATATTGGGGTACTTAGAAGATGTGCCAAGTATTCAAGGTGAACTAGCAGGTGCATAAATGGGCAGGCAGCGCAGGGTCAGATAGGCAGTTCCTGATGTGTCGCTTCTCTGCCTCCACGCCTCTACCCACTCTGCCTACAGGCTCCACACAACATTTCCAATCCAGGAGGGGTTCCTGAGAGGAAACACAAGAGACTCTCTATCTGAGATAAATTTTGCTTCAGGTTCAAGGTCTCCTTTTCTTTGGCCTGTGATTTGCATTTGATTTCTGATTTCCTTTGACTTGTGCAACATGTAGGATTCTTGTCACCTGAGATCTCTCTTGACTCTGAACTGATTACCCAGGGTGACATGAAAAAATGATAGACTTCCAATTTCTAGGGATTGTGGATTTTAAAAAGAGTGGTTTGTTTGTTCAGCAGAGACTATGGGTTTGAAGGTGTAATTGGGAGAACTAAGTTTTTCTGTCCAAGGAAAGGGAATATACAGACACTGGGGAAGATCTGGGTGAGGAGGGGGCTGCCTGTTGTTGGGGAAGAGGAATTCAAGGAAGCCTGGTTGCTAAAGGATATATTTAAAGAGTATACCCTCTCCATGCCCCAGTATCTTCCCACATAATATACAGAGTAAACCCTTTTCCTCCTAACCTCATGAAATCTTTAGGCAGACATTGGTTTCTCATCAATCTGTTGTGAAGTCGAAGCTATTTGTTTATTTTCTGCTTTTCCCACCAGAAGTTCCATGAGGAAAGAAGGATGGCCTGTTCTATTCTCTGCTTTGACCCTAACATCAAGGACAGTGCTTGGCACAGAGTGGACACCCAGAAAATACTTGTTGAAAGAATAAATGACTCATTTATTTAGAAATAAATTATTTTGTTTTTATGATTGTATTGAACAGATAAACTATTTTTCCTTATTTATCATCCCACTTCAAATAATATCTATTTCTGGTACATATGCTTTTAAAATTTTTCCTTATGATAAAAAATATAAAACTCTTTCAACATTTTTAAAATACAGAAAAATATGAGGCAGGGAAAGCACAGTTTCATCTGCCTTAGGAAACCATTAGTTCTTCTACATACTTCTGTCTAGTCATCTTTGTGTATGTTTCTGTATAGCTGATGTTTAACTACAGCATCATTCCTACAGTGGACTCTAGCCAGGGTTTTAAGGAAACGTGGATCTAGCAGGCTTGCGGAACCACTAAACTTTTGGAAATAACTTCCTGTTGATCCTATTCTCTTTCCAAATCTGCTTTCTAAAACTTAGGTCATGTGTGAGGCATCACTTGCAAGGGAGTCTGGGAAATGTAGTTTTTAAACACACCAAACTCTTTCCTGTGTATTGGTCCTTGTACTTTTATTCCATTTGTCTAGAATGCTCTTCCTGCTGCTGTTCATGAAAATGATCCACTGACATATTTCAAGTCTCAGTTCAAAAGTCACCTCCACAGAGAGAACTCACCTGCCCAGTGACTCACACGTGGCCTCTTTCAGTTTCTCTATGTCGCTGCCCAGCTCATTTTCTTTGTAGCATCTCTGACAATCTGTGACTATTCATTTTTGTCTCTTGGCTCTTTCCTCCACTAGAACGTAAGCTCCATGAGGGCAGGAACTTTGTCTCATTCACTGAGGTAGCCACAGCACCTAGCACTTTACTAGAGCTTTATGTATTTTATACATGTTTGTTATGGGATGGATTCACCCAAAGTTGTACTTTTGATTTCCTTCCAATTTATCACCATAACAACTGCAGTGATGAGCATCTTTATACAAAAATCTGTGTCTATATTTCTGATAATCTCCTTGGATCGATTAATAGAAGAGGAACTATTAGATGGTCAGGTCTGGAATGTCTTACATTTGCCAAACTGCATTATGAGAGTACCGTTTCAGCTCATTTTCTGCCAGCAATGTGTGAGAGCTTCCACCTATCACATCACCACTGGAACTGAGTATTTTCATGTTTAAATCTTTGCTAATCTTTTCCCATTGAAGTTTAGAGGGTTTTTTTTTCTCTTATAAATAGCTATCAAGTTTTAGTATATTATGGATATTCATTTATATTTTTTGAAATAAAATTTACGTTGCTGTGTTCTATGCTGACATTTTAAATGTCTATGTAGTCAAACCAACTAATTCTTCCATTTGTGATTTCTTTCATTAAGAAAGTCTTCATCCAGAGAGCAGATGAATTTTTATTTTTAATTATTTGATGTTTTCAATATTTTGACTCTTTGAGATACTTCCTTTATCAAATTTAATTTTACAAACTATATTTTAAGAATTTTTAAATGATCTTCTTTATCAAATTTGAAACTGGCTCTAATTAGTAGGTATTAGATAACATTGGCTCAGAAACCAAACATACATCACAGACAAAAAAGAAAGACCGTAAAACTAAAGTGTTGATATCTTGTATATTTGTCTATTCTTGTACCACTATTAAGCAAGTCTGAAAATCATATTCAAACACTCATCCCTCATTTTAGCTGTATTCACAAACATGAATTAATATTATGTCCATGTTCTAAATGGAACAATGCCATCAAACCTGGTTTGCTTAGCACAATGTTGTGATTGTTTCAATATTAATTATTATTGGAGAGTGTTATTATTATTGGATAAGGTTTGTACATGGATCTAAATGTAAGTTTGAAACTGATCACATCGGATGGATGGGGGGAAATTTGATCTTAGCAATGTGTCCTTGGTGTCGGACTCTAGAGTGAATGGAAATAATTTGTACTCCTCTTATTCCTTTAAAGTGCTAAGATATCAGCTGAAGCCCTTAGACTAATTTCTTTGAAAAGCACTCTTCTCAAATTTCCTGTTGCTAACTTCAGGTCAAAATTAAAATCACTAATGTTTTATAACTGTGATTAGTTACTATAATAATGAATTTAACAATGTGCCTGCTTCATAGATTATGCAGTGACCTTGAAAGAACAAAGAATACTAGAAAAATTAAATCTGCCTTATGCTGATTTCTTCGTTTTCCTCATTTTTGAATGTCATTCTCTTTTACTCTGTTTTGAAAAAACTCCAGGAATAGAATGGGAGATGATTTTGATTTTCAGAAACTATGGGCTTGCATATTTAGGCATTATAAATGAGAACTCCAAAAGGAAGTTCAGAATTGAGTGTAAAGGAAGAGTAATTGAGTGTAAAGTAGTGTGGCAGACACACCTTAAGGGAACCCCCAATGAGTCATACCCTGTATAATCCACTGCCCTTGAGTGGAATCTGGGAGTTGCCTTTAAGCAGTAGAATATTGCAAAAGTGATGGGGTGTCACTCCAGCGATTGTTAACTTATATGGCAAAGGTGAAAGATTTTGCTGAGTATTTAGTTCCTAGTCTGTTGTCTTTGAGCTAGTCAAAAGGGAGATTATACTAAGTGGAATTGACCTAATCAAGTGAGTCCTTTAAGGGAAGGTCCAGGCCTTCCCTGAAGTTAGAGATTCAAAGCAGCAGAGCTCTCTCCCTCCTTCGCTTGTTTTGAAGAAGTAAACTGTCAGTAAATCCTACAGCCACAAGGAAATGAATTTCACTGGCAACCTGAGGGAGCTTGCAGGTGGACCCTTCCCCATTTGAGCCAACAGATGAGAACACAGCCAGACATACACCTTCATGTCAGCCTTCTGAAACTGTAATCACAGAACCCAGCTAAACTATGTCCAGACTTCTCATCTACAGAAACTGTGAGATAACAAATGGGTGTTGTTTTAAGCCTCTCACATTGTGGTGATCTGTTATGCTGTAATAGAAAACTAAAACACAGAGTCTCCTTGATGGCATCAGCTAAGGGAGGGAGAATTCTTTCTCTCAGACACACCAAAATATGCAGTTCCTCTCTCAGTTTGCAGACTAATTCGACTGTTGCTGTTCTAATTTGGAATTATGTCTATGCCAGAAGAACTGGTCTGCTACTCTTTCTACTTTCTTTGTAGAATCTTTTTATTAAGGGATGTTGATAAAAATACCAAAGGGAGTATTCTTGAAATAATGCTCCCTCTGACTAATGGTAGCACTTATTCTTGTGAGTTTTGGGTTTTCCTGTAATTCTACCACTCTTCTAATTTTGTCTATTCTCATTTAAGTCCTTTTCCTTCCAAGCTCAAGTGGGCACCACTTTTCCACTCGCCGTTGTGTTTGATCGCCTGATCTCCTCTTCCCCATGTTATTGCTACCTTGTCTTTGCTGTGGGATTCTGATTTCCTCCTCACTTCTACCTGGTCAGAGTGCTTATTTCAGTGGCATTCCTCTTTCCATTCCCATTATGGGTCCACTCTTGCCCCTGTCTCTCTGCATCTTTCCCATGCCCCTTGGCATCCAAGAAATTTGTCTCCTTTCTTCCTTAAGATTTACCTCCAAGTAAGAATTTACATTTCCTGCTTGACAAGTTTCAAATTTAGAAATGTGGAGCTCAGGCTTGTTTCCTTGTGAGATTCATATTTCCTGTTTATTTTCCTGTGAAAGAAGTGAACAAATGGATATACAACTTTGAGTGAGCATAAAGTTTTTCATCATTGTTGGATGCAGATCACATATAAATATCTCACCTGACCTCTAGAATTGTGGGACCATTACTCAAAGGTTGTGAGTGACCATGAAGACTATTCCCAGCACGTGTACGACCCTTTGAGAGCCAGAAGCATTGCAGGGAAAGTTGGTTATTCTTTGATCAGAGGGCACCTGCTATAGACTGAATGTTTGTGTTACCCCAAATTAACATGTTGAAATCCTAACCCCCAATGTGATAGTATTTGGAGTATGGGCCTTTGAGTGGTGCTTAGACCACAGCAAAAAGACAGCCATCTCTGAACCAGGAAGTGGGCCCTTACCAGATACCAAATATGTGGCATTTTGATCTTGGACTTTTCAACCTCCAGAACTGTAAGAAATAAATTTTTATTGTTTATAAGCCACTTAGTCTGTGGTATTCTGTTACTGCAGCCTAAACTGATGAAGACAGACTCTTTTGTACTGTGAATGCTCTGCAGTACACAGCTTCTCATCTATGATTACCTTCCCTTACATGGATCTGTGTGCCAAGGTTTCCACCAGTTTCTGCATCTGTGCCTCATTCTCTGAAGCTGCGATTCAGAATATATTATAAGGATTGCTGGGGTGTTTCCTGTACCAGGACATAGCAGTGGCTTGGTGTCCTGCCCATTTGTGTAGCAGGAAATACTTTTATTTGTGCTGGTGAATACGTTTTGTCTGGGACTTCTTCACCAAAAATCATGCATTCTTTCACTTAACAAACGTGTAGTGAGTAATTATGATATTCCAGGGAGTGCGCAGAGGGCTGTGGAGGTATAAAGATGAAAATGAGTTGCCTTTCCCCTCTCAGATGTAACAAATGTGGAATATACTGGGAAGGTGACACTGATGTTTGGTGGGTACACATCTGCTGTGGCACAAGGTCGGTACACAGTAAGATTTACTAAATCAGAATTTCTGGATATGGAACTTGGGGATCCAAAAAGCCTCCCATGTGTTTCTTGTGCACACTGAAGTTTAAGAACATTATTATCTGGTGCCAAAATAATGTTGCTGCTGCTGAAGATGATAAGATAAAATACCAGAAATTCTCCCAATTTCTTATTATATCTTTAAGAGAATATTATAATTTTAAAAGAGAAGTCATATACTCCTTAAAATTATTTTCATTAATCAAAATTAGCTTTTGGGTTAGGGTTAGAATTCCTGTGCCTTTATAATTCTCTTGTAAGTCTAAAGCTTTTAATATGGTCTTTCATAATCATATTTCAGATGAATGGAGAACCATTGACCCTGTGAAATTAAGTTCTGAATCTGACCTACAAGTAATGAATTCTTAATAGGATGTGTTATTCACATCTGCAGTAATTATTTTGGACTAATAATATTCTAGATTAAAATGATCTTATAAAATATCTCACATGCAATACTTCCTGATCTCAAAGCACAACTTAATAATGACTAATCTGTAGTAACTTTTACTTTTCTGTGATAACTAGGAATGAGGTGCCGCCCTGAGTGTGTGTGGATGTACATATATAGCATTCGTTTGTCTCATGTTTGAATTTAATCTCTTGAAATTAATACCCTAAATTGTAATACTTTCTGCATTATTAATTATTGCTTTGTATTGTGAGATTTTAAAACTTTCTAATGTTTAATGCATGTTCTGTGTTTTCATGTGATGATATATAAATGAGGACACGTTCTAAAAGTAGAAGCAAAATAGGCTATATCTAAATATTCCATCCCCACATTGCCATCTTTTTGCATTATATGAAGAAGTGTGTTGATTGATTTATAAAAACTTTATAATTAAGTATACGTTTATTGCTGAATTGAAGATAAAGGGAAATGAGAAAGTAGTCAAAATGTTGTCAGCATCTCTTAAAAACTTGGTAAGTTTCATCATTGAAATTACCATGACTTAATATCCTCCAGTGAATAAATGTCTCCCTTGGAAAAAACTAATCACTTTTAAAGCACATTAACTCTTCTAGTTCACCAAGGTGCTATTTAATGAGTCACATCTAATTATTTTTTTGTAGTTAGGAATCATTTTTAGGAGTTAATTTCCCAAAGTCTCTCATTTCTTCTATTGATGTCATTTGTGTAGTGAGAGATACATATTTATAAGTGATGATAAATATAAAAACAAATCAATTCTATATATTAATAATTATATCTGTTAATATTATGAAATTTCGGGGCCACCCGGTGGCGCAGCGGTTTAGTCCGCGCTTGGCAGCCCGGGGTTCGCAGGTTTGGATCCCAGGCGCCCGCCGACGAACTGCCTGTCAGCCATGCCATGGCGGCGTCCCATATAAAGTGGAGGAAGATGAGCACGGATGTTAGCTCAGGGCCAGTCTTCCTCAGCAAAAAGGGGAGGATTGGCAACAAATGTTAGCTCAGGACTGGTCTTCCCCACAAAAAAAAAAAAAAAATTATGAAATTTCAATGTTTACCCCCAGCTGTTCAAAATCATCTCCATGTAATATCTGAATTGCAATTCCTTTGATACCCCTTTCATATGAAAGTTTAACTGGGGTCTAAAATAACCACTGAAAATATTGCCTTAAAAACTTGAAGACATGTGAATGTGGGGTGTGCACACCCTCAGGTATGTGAACTTGGGTGACTTCAGTTTCTTCTATCCACCCTTGCTCCTGATGCCCCCAGGCTAGGGCACCTGGGCTGTACTAATGAGCACGCTAATATTGGCCACCAGAGGGCTCCCATATTCCTTCCATCTAAATATAAAAATACAAAGTGCAACTAACATAAAGTTCGCCATCAAATAAAAAGTATTGTAGGTATTTACGATATAGTTATCTATAGGAGGAAAATGTTCCAAACCCACTATGTTCTTATACAGAATGCTTTGAATGAACAAACTTGAGAAACTGAACACTTTCATTAAAAAAGTGATTAAATTGTGTGGTTGATTTTGTTTTTGTTTCTGGAGACCATGGTGCATACTTTCTTAATACTCAGTGATTCCCATTTAAAAAATGTTGACATTAGTTCATTTGGGTGTAAATCCATTATATATTTATGAATGATATAAAATATAGCTGATTCTAGTCATTGGAGTACAGTTTTTTTTCCACAAGCTAGTTTATAGATTATCCTGAAATAAAAGTCTGGGTGTTTTTGGTAGCACAGCCTTTAATATAACACAAAATGTTATGAAACAAAATGGTGGGATTTCTTTGGGTGGGTGTTGGTGGTAAGAGGAATAATGTCATAAGCTCTGAATATTTCCACTGGAGAGCAAGGAAAGAATTGATTTGTTTGTGGGTCTTTCCATGGGTTCTTTTTGAGTTGTGTTAGCTGAAAACCAGTCCCAGGACCTGAGCTTGCCAGAGTAACTCTAAGGGTTTCTAGAAGCAGCACAGGCATTTGCCATTTTTCTCTTTTTTTAAATTTAAGGTCATTTGTTTGGCTTTAACAACCCAGGTGATGTCCATTGAGCTTATGTATGCAGGCACATTTCTGCCATGGGGCAGAGGGTGGGGTCAGCAGTTAATGGAAGTGTTATAATTCATAGCAGAACAAACTTTGAAAACAGCATCTTTGGGAACTCCTTGAATCTAGGTGAAACACTTCAGATGAGTCATCAGATTGATCTTTGTGATGTTTTTAAACCACAATTCATTTATCATCAGTAACTGAAAATGCTATTTAACCATTCTACCTTTTTCAATTACTTTTTTTCTAGAATACATTACTTATTATTTCTGCACTTAAATGTGCATCAAAGAGAATAACAACATGGAGGGCCTGATTAACTCAATTATACACCCACACTGAGGTACTGTCTTTTTGACTGTAAGACTGAAATATTGTGTTACAGAAGAAAATAAAACAATCTGTTCCCCCTTTTATCCATTATGTTCTTCTAGTCTAAGAATTATTTTGCTTTTTCTTCAGAGAAAGGGAATAAAAATATAGAGCTAATTTTGGTTTATCTTTTATTTATTGAAATAGTTTTAAAGCAGTGTTTTGAATTCTGTTTTAATCTGTGTTTTTGAAATGATATTTCTCAATGTGGGCTTTCTCTGGATCCTCCACTATCCCAACTGTTGCTTTCTCTCTATAAAACAATGGTGATTACAAAACACTCTAATCCCTAGCCTGAGATCACAGCCATGTCTACATGACACATGGATATGAAATTATCAGAATGTAAAATCTGTTTTGGAAGTTCAAGTAGAGTTGATTATAGTTATAGCCACATAGTAATAAATCTAGTCCAGCTCATTCCCATAATTCACCAGGTTTAGGTTTGACTCCATTTCTGCTCAAGGAAACCTACAATATTGCAACTGATAATTAACTGCATTTTAAGACTATCACTAATCTCTAGTTCAAAATATGCACAAGTGAAAGAAATGATTTAAAAAAACCAATTTTGATAGTGAGTGGATGTCACCACAGCCCACAACCTAATTATATTTTATGTTCCTCATGGAAGTCTTTGAATTAAAAATCAAAGAAAATTTTCTGAGTTAGATTTTGTTCAGGAACGTCTTGGCAATTTAATTGTCATACTATTTCTAAGTTTCTGTTATCTAGGAATAAAAATATCTGGAAATATTTTAATTAATATGTCCTGATAGTTTCGTGTAAAGTGATTGGTTCCTAATCTCCTGAATAATTACTTCATTTCTGAAATTCAGTATGTTTACATACTGCTCCATTGCATTTACTATTTAGGAAGAAAGTTTGTTCCTATCTAGACTATGTAAAATCAAATTGGCATAAAATGAATTTTGGCTCAAAAGCTTCTCCTGACATTTGTTTGCAAAGGTTTCTATGGCCAATAATTCTGCAGCCGAGGTGACATTAAGCTTCGTTGGTCACCAGGGAGAAATGTGGCTTTTCTCTTCACTTATTCTGGGTGTGAGAAGAAAGGAACTACTTGAGGATATGCCAACGTTGATTTGCCTCTTTCTGCCCCTAGCAATACTTGATATTTACATTTCAGGCAACAGACCAAAAACCTGAATTCCCAGCACAGGGAGATAGTGATCAGGGAGAAAACCTGCATTGCCTCACTCTTAAAACCTACATAAGTACCTGTTCCCAAAACCACTAATGGTACCCAGAGGCCTTCCTTTCTCAAGCTCTTGATGTGTATCATTCTTTTCTCAGGATTTGGGGATCTTTAAAATATATAAATATAAACATTATCTTAGAATACTGATGATTGATCTTGGCTGTACATGACAATCACCTGGAAGTGCTTTTTAATTCCTAATGCTCAGGCTGCATCACAGACCAGCCAAATCAGAATGTCTGTGGTTGGAACCAGGCATCAATTTTTTTTAAGCCCCCAGGTGACTACAATATGGAGACAAGTTTGAGAATCACTGTCTTATAAACCAGCATCCCCAAATGATATCGTAATCATACATCCTGACATATGTAGTGGATGAGGATTTTAGTCTACAGGTCCAGATGTTCCAGAAATACAGGTTATTTTCTTATAACCTAATTTAATTTTGATTATGAATTGCACACTCCAACTTCTATAATTCAACTAGTGTGATGGAGTTAATCTTGGCCAATTTAGGATTCTTTTTTTTCCCTAGAATTGCATGTGAATTCCAAGGGGCTCACATGGTGCTAAAGTGTTTGGGCGTGGGACTGGAGAGGGCTTAGTTCTAGGTGGCTACTTACCCGCAGTAGCTTTGCTGAAATGCACACCAGCGCGTCTGTCCCACAATGGGTCAATGGTCCACTGGGTCCCGGCAGCACTGCGCTTCCACTCTGTTCCATCCCACTAGAAAGGCCCTTTCCTTTTCCTATGCCACGTCATGGTGTGAGGCACTGAGGTGAGCTGGCTTGAGTCTGCCTTGAAGCATCATCAACATTTTCTCTCTTCCCCATCTTCCCCTTATTTGGGAAAATGGCTACGTGTTTGCTGTTTCTAAAAGACTTAGTGTGACGTTGAATGAAAATGTTAAGAAAGGAACCAATATTAAACTGGAACTTCTTGTCAGCAAAACCAGTGTCTCCTCTTCTTCTTTAGGCAAAAACTGTAGTCTCCCTTTTAGTTTATAAGGGACTGTAAAATTATGCCTTTTGTCTTAAAGCAACTTTTTTAGCATGGGATTGATTAAAAATTATCATTAAAAAGTACATTAATATAAATATTCAACTCCAAATTGTTTTGCAGGATAAATCTAATTTGTCCCTGTCTTCCTCAGGTACTTTTGTCATCTGTCTAAACAGTATGAATCACCTTTAAAATTGTATCAGCTGGTGCCACCTCCAGAGGAAGAGGGCTGACTTGTCCTAATCCTATTATTACCACCTCTCTTGTCATTCAGAACCTCTCCTAATTATTGATTTGGACTAATTACTTCATTTTAGTGAGCATTTGAAGCTGATTTAAGGGGAGAGGAAGAACAGTTTATTGATTAGTACCATTACTGAGTGCTTTTCTCAGTTTGTCTAATAGAGGGAACCTCCAGGTTTTCTATAACCTTGGCCTTAAGAAAATATGATTCTCACTTACAAAGTTCAAGTCAAATACTCATGGCATTTATGTTACTATTATTATAACAACAATATCCCTTAATTGTGTGCTTATTACGTGTTGGACACCATGTTCACACCTTGTAAACATTGTCTTGTTTAATTTGATAATCTCCATTTTGCAGATGAGGAAACTGCTCCATCACTTGTCCACATTCACTCAGCTAGTTATTTGCAGTCAGGACTTGCTTCACACTCTTAACTGTTATACTTAGACATACAAATTGAAGGCAGTTCTTAATGTTTGAAATTGATTATTGTAAACACAGACACACACACGATAAAATACTCCTTTTCCTAGCAGGTACTAAACTTAATGGTATGCACTAAAAATAAATAAGTTAAATTCATAATGGAATATCAAGAGAGGCTTGGAAATATCTTGGGAATAAACCTCTTGAAGGTAATGTGATAGATGCTACCCAGGCCTCTACAGAAAGTGTCTTGATACCCACATCTGATACAGGGTACTTTGCTGAGGGGACTGTGGTCTAACCCAGAGCTGTCTGATAGAGCTATATGCAGTGATGGAAACCTTTAATTGTACTGTCCAACACGTTAGACTGTGGAGCTTCCGCCCTCACTCCCTCCCTTGCTTTCTTCTTTCTTTTGAATAAAGGGAATAAATACAAACTTTGGAGTCAGATAAACAAAAGTTTAATTCCTAGTAATCATCTGAGTAAATAACTGAGGGTTTCCTTCCTAAATGCAAACAGTAAATATAACACCTACTTATATGGTTATTTTTAGGATTAATGGGATGATCCATGTAAAGCATCTAATAGTGTTGCTGCCATAAATCATCTGTTGATGATGATTTAATTATGATGATGGTTGTACTGATGCCAATGATGTGTCCATTCAGCAAATGAGATGAAAGTGTCATCAGTGTCTCATGTGCTAAATCGTGTATTTCCTTGTTAATATAGTAATATCTCGCATGCTCTTAACGCAATGTGTGTAAACGGTGGTTTATAGTATGGAGCAATTTATCATCCAGGTTGAAATATTAGGCTTATTTTACTAATGATAACATCAAAGATCTCATAGAACTTTCACTCAACTTCTCATCTTCTGTTTCCATCTACTTTTCCTTCTGCTCTATCATATTGCCTCTTAAAAAATAATAAGCAAGACTCTAAGACAATTAAAAATATGAACGTTTGTGGGACTTCATTAAAACTTTTCAATATGAATGAAAACAATAATCTATTAGAATCAGTGGTTTAGTATGATCAAAATTCCAGATGAAATGATTTTTCAGTAATGTCTTCTCTTTTTTAACAGACCATTAGCAATGCTTTTTAGAGAGCGGCATTTATTTTGTTTAATCTTGCAATTGGAAAGTTTCAGCCCAAGCTCTTGAGATGAGTGTTGTAGTTGCAAATGGTAGCGGGAATCCAGTGTTCTTAAGGAATGAAAATTAGAGAAGTGATCTTTTGGCCAGGAAACATGCCAAGTCATGTGTCAACTTCCATCTTCCCCCATTGTCATAGCTCCATGGAGGAGATGGCATCTAATCATGTTTTTAAAGGATAATCATTGTTCTGTTCAGGGTGTCCTGCTGACTCCGTGGGGATGCTGGCAGGATGTGAGAGACGCCACAAGGCTGACTCACTGAAACCAAGGGATTTAGCAAATGGCAGGAAAGGAGAGCAAGTTTAAGCTGAGAATGCAGGTGATGTGCTGAGATGCCAAAGCAAGAAGAGTGAAACCAGAGGGTTGCTGGGTACATCACAGATCCATGGTGCTGGGGAAGGGGATGTGGAATGTTAGAGGCCAAGATGTGCTTCCAGTCAAACACATTGGTGTCAAGGGCTTGAGAAGGCAGTGGAAATGAGTAACAAGCGGGATGATGAAGTGTGAGCTCACTTCTTTTAGATTGCTGTATCTGACTGCTGTCTTAAATCAAAATGCCACTTGAGAGACAGGATTTTGGCAGAAATAATATAAGAAAGGGTTACCAAATGAGGTGATGATCGAAAGTACTGGAATGGAAAAATATTTGCAAACTTTGCCTGGACTCAAAAGAACAGAACTTTGCCCATGTAGGAGCCCTGTTTGATGACCTATCACTTGAGGTAATATTGGAAAGTTATCCCTCGTTCATTAGTTCATTCATTCTTTCACTTATTCATTCATTTCCAGGCACTGTTCTAGATGCAAGAGATATAGCAGCAAATAACAACTGATGAAAATCTCTACTCACATAGAGTTTTCATTGTAATATGGGAAAAGAAGCAAAAAATAAGTATTTTAGATGATGATAAATACTACAGAAAAATTAGATGGGGAAAGGGAATAGGAATAGTTGGGCTGAGGAGGCTGTGATTTTAAGTAGGGTGGCCAGGAAAGGCCTGCAAATGCAAAAGGCTGTGCCTTTGTATTCAAGGAAGAGAATGGAGACCAGTGTGGCTGGCATGGAGGGAGTGAGGGGGAGAGGAGTGGGAGATGAAGTCAGGGGGCAGTGGGTGGGGCAGAGCATGTGGTGGAGTCTCATGGACCCACACCAGAAGACATGGACAGAGGATGATCACTCCACAACTCACGGAGGCCTTTACTCCCCTAGGAATGCAGAAGAGCTTCCCTGTCCCTTTCCCTGATATGTTATCCATCCACAATGAGCTCAAGTAAATCATAATCAAAACATTGTGCTGATAACATCTGCCTCTCTAAACTAGTTATTTTTCATCCAGAAAACTACACTAAAAAAAAAATACTCCTACTATTCCATCCAATTTACCTCCCTTGTCCCATCCTTGGAGGTTATGATTTTTATTACTCCTAACACATAACACAGAGGAGTTTGAGTTCAGCTCTGAGGTGCCATTAAATCTCTCTCAAAAGTGAGAAGAGAGAAAGCTTCATCAGAACCATGATTTGGGAAGAATTACATGGACAACTGCTTTGTGGCAGGCAGAAAGATTAAGAGCAGGGAAACCAGTCAACCAGCTTTTTGAGTACTCTAAGAAAAATGTGATGAGGCTCCTAAGTGGGACACTGATGGAGGTTTATTCAGTCAGAAAATATTTATTGAGTATCTACTATGTGCTAGTGTCTACTATGTCCCATCTACATAGTTCTAGGTGCCAGGAACAAGCCAGGTCTCCTCGAACTCATATTTACATTTAATGAAAATAACAAAGAGTCAGATTTGAGGATCTTTAAACCCAGACACAATAAGACGTTTTTTTGTTAGGGGCAGACAAGTGGCAAAGAACAAGAGCAAAATGTAGCAATGGCGTAAATTCTTAGAGTTAATGTCTTCAAAGCAAAAGAGAGCGGTTGGTCGCATAGCTGCAGGCAAAATCATGCTAGTGGACAGACATCTCAATACACATTCATTTCTCATCCAAACATTTCACTTCAGATCATGCAGGGATTTTTTTTTCCTTTTGTGTAAATTCAAAACAGAAACTAAGTGGAAATAACGCTGTTTCGTGAAAATTCACTCGTTAGCTCTGTTTCCAGAGCATATCTATTTTGTGAAAGAAAAGTGATTGCCCATCCTAGCTTCTTTGTCCTTGAAATAAATACCAGGTTCTAGACCCAAGATTCCTTAGGAAATAGATTTTATTGCTGGAAGTGTTTCAGTAATCCATGAATGACCCTAAATTACCTATTCCTAAGAAGAGAAGACCAGGCTGGATGGCAAACAGAGTAGCCTTTCCATTCTTCCCATGACTTTCTCTTCTTGGCAGACGATCTCAGTCCTCTTTGTGAGAGCCCAACTCTCTCCTTTTCTGGCCAACGAAGTTGGCTTAGAAGATGGCCTGGAGCCCACAGCTTACCACCCACTGTATTGGAAGCTGAAAGTGTTTTTGCTATGAATGTCAATTTAATGAGATTTTACTATCTAGATAGCATATTTTGACAAAAATACTGTGTACCTTTATTGACAGTGAACCTTCTGCTCTGGATTAATGCTAATCCAAGACTGCTTGTTTTTCATGTTAGAAAACCTTAAACTTGATATTAACGCAGGTGACTTCCAAAATGTCAAAAACTAAACACTTTCCTTATTCACTAGAGGAGTATGTGCTGTTCATGTTCAGGGTAGCTTATTTTTATTCTCTTGACAACACTTCGAACTTAAAATGGAAGCACATCAGATAGTTTTTAGAATGTCTGTGACTCTAAAAAAGAAGATAAAACCATATTCTCATGTGTTACTCCATCATAGTAATCGTCAATTTGGCCCAGAACCAGTGTTCATCACTTCCTGTGATTCAGGACAAGATTGTGGGAGGGACAGCCATTCCACGCTTCCTTGAGCAGTTGCTGCGTGGACCGTGATGACTTTCCCAAAAGCTTTACTCATTGCTCCTCAGACCAAGTCTGTTGTAGTAGAAGTGAAACGTGATGCCTGAGAATTATGGATTGTGGCCAAATGAGTTGTCACTCCCTGGTCAAATGTGGGCGAAAAAGAGAAGGTGACAGAACCGTTTTTACTGCAGTTAAGTGTGATTATTCTATGCCTTCCTAATGATATTAAAGGGAAAAAAAACCCCACCCTATTTTCATTTTTCCACCACCTCTCCTCTATGCTGTGAGTTAAATAACATTCTGCAGAAGTTATGCAGCAGGGAACAATTACTCGCTTGCTGGAAAATCACCCAATTAGAAGCATAGCCTGTCTTTCAAAAACACAGTGAATGCCATTGATGATATGCTTCAGATTATATATAATCCTCTCACATTGCCCATATCATGATTTACTTTATAGAGGAAATAATTTTATTGGTGAGAGATATTGTAGAACTCAATGTTTTCTCCCTCATTCTTTTTGCAATTATTCTTAAATTAAAATTTAAAATATGACATTAGAGCTTGATATCTAAAGTAGGGAATGTTACAAAAAAATGAATCTATTTCATGTTTTGGAAGGATATGGATGGTCATTAGACCAACTTATTTACTTACATAGCTATCATCACTGATGTGATTTTACATGCGTTTGTGTAATTACTTGATTAATATCTGTCTCCTCAACTAAAGTATAAGGTGCATGAAGACAGGAATCACAAATGTGTGGGCTCACCACTTCTTTCAGAGTACCTAACACAGAGCTTGGCCCAGCGTCGGCACTCCGCTTGAATGTTTGTTGAGTTAAAGAATGAATGAGTGAACTACCTACCTATAACTAGAGTTTTGCACAATTTCTTTTCAAAGTGATTGTCTAAACTTTTTTGAACAACTCTAGTGACAGAGAAAACCTTTCTTCACAAGGGTGCCCCATGCATTATAAACATTTTTGGCAATTAGAAAGTTTTTTTCTTTTATTCAGCTGAAATATGTTGATGTATAGACTTTACTATTCAAAAACAGAATATGATATTGTGTAGGGTAGAAGGTCTGATAGTGCTAATGTCAAAAAAATGACGAAGGAAAGTCAAGTCACATGTTGCAAAGCACTCTTGAGGTTTCTTTTTCTTTTTTTATTTCTTTCCTTTTTAAAAAAGTATTGGAATGAACTGGAATTCCAGTTCATTCTAGGAACATATTTTATAGGAACATTCTGTTGATTTTCAGAAATTTTGGAGGTATATGGGATAAACTTTAAATGATGGCTGAGTTCATTAAATTCAACTGAAATATCTAAACCATATATTTAGCTTTAATTGTTGATTTTTTACAATCTTATACTAGTTGGTTCAAATCAAGAGTTTTCAGTATTACTTCATGTAATTAAAAAGTGACAAAAAAGTCACTGAATAGGAAACATGAATAGTTGCTTGTATGATAAGATTTCAGGGCTCTGATATTTCTGCTACTCTACTGCCGGACTGAAATTCCTTCTTGCAGCTTAAAGTTTGGCTTAAGCTTTTCATAATTATTACTATTTATTCACTTATTCAGTGAATATTATGTATTTATCCAGGTCCTCCTATTTTTTTCGGGTTAGAGATTGTGCTGTTTTAAAGCAATACTCTGGAAGGAAGAAAAATTAGCCATTAACAATATCATGTGAGGTCAAGCTCATTGAGTGGGTTTTCACAGAATTGGAAAGGTGACATATGTACTGAAAAACAGACATTGCTGGTGTCTGGAACGTTCCACGCCTTTTTGTTACATAGTTTTGTTGAGAATCTACCTTATCTGTTAAGTAATTTAGATGCTGTTAATGATTTGGACTTGAAGGTTTCTTATGTTTTAATTTGCTCTCAAAAATTCAAGACAAATAAGATGTACATTTTAAAATAAGGTAAACATCTCTATTTAAAGAACTAATCTTTTCAAATTATTCCCTAGAAGTCAGGTGTTTATTTGAAGAGATGTTAATTTTTAAAAAAATGATTTGAGTACGATTAAGTGCATTTTTAAAAACAAAAAGTAAATAAGTACAAAAAGTCACTTGTAGTAATTCTCTACTTATCTAAGAAGCTAATTTCTATTTTAAGAACATACAGAGAGTAAATATTCAGTACATTATCTGACAAGGGATGTGTTTTATTCATCACAAATTAAAAATCAAGTTCACAATTAAATGATTAAATATATTTTAGCAGATTTCAAATATATGTTAATATACATTTTTGGAATTCAATATCAGTATATTTAGATGCTAATTGCATATTAATTTTGCTTTCTCTCTTTGTTGTAAGCTCCATAGATTGTAAACAGCATCCCTATTGCAGATTTTCTAAATAGTGTTTCTCCTGGTAAAGTCCTCTTCACTCCCTGGCACTTAAGATTAGAAAGAAGAAAAGAAAGCAGTTGAACATATGAAATTCTTCTCTGAAAATGAAATTATAAAATGAGAATGTACAGATGCAAAACAATTTTAAACTGTTACCTTGCAAAATGTTTTGTTTTCCATAACACTATTTTCATAAAGTGAAAAGATTGATCGAAGTAATGAATCTAAATAATAGCATTTCACTATCATAAGGATGATTATAGTTATCAGTGGAAGCCTAGAAGCATTAGGTCCTACCGCCTAACATCAGGTCCAATTTTTATTGCATGTTTATTTAAATGCATATCATTAACCTAACCTAGGATTATTTGGAATAGAAAATAAAAAACTCCTGTTGGAAGCAGTATTAACAATACATAATTGATGTGAACACCACCGTATTCTCAATGGCTGGGCGTTAATATCAACGTTCAGCTGAGTTTAAGCCATAGCTGAATACCATCATCATAGAACAAACTTCTAGAATTATAAGAATAAATCTGAAA
This sequence comes from Tapirus indicus, assembly GCA_031878705.1. Classification (NCBI taxonomy): domain Eukaryota; kingdom Metazoa; phylum Chordata; class Mammalia; order Perissodactyla; family Tapiridae; genus Tapirus; species Tapirus indicus. Next base: position 10,137,224 of record CM062930.1, on the reverse strand, counting down.
ATTGGCTAAAATTTTAATTATATTAAATTTATTATTAAAAGGTTTAGTGGGCAAATTTCAAAAGATGTTCTGGTCAAATTAGTTTAGTTTGAACTTTTAGCTTCTTTCAAAACATCTTCAAATCCATATGAAAATCATGAGTGGAGAAATTTTTCTCAACTTCCGTTGACTTGCTGAAATCTAGGCTGACTCAGATTTTGCATTTGGCCCTCCATTTATTCTCTTATCTTAAGTATGGATATCTGAGGAAGTTGGTGGTCCTATATTTAAAAGGACTCTTCCTGGCAGGTAATCAGAAGACCAGGCTATAATTATTTCCTCTAAGAGCAAAACTAACTGACCTTCCTTCTCCAAAGTCAGGCTTACTACTAGAACAAGGTTGCATTTTTTTTTAAACTTCCAGAAGCACTAAGTTTCCAGAGGAGGAAATACATAAAACAACATCCATTTTCTCTAGCATAAGCAATGTAGGTAAGATTATATAACACAATTTCTTAACAGACATTACTGTATTCTAAAATAACTAACCATGGAGACATGTGCATTCCTGAAAGTTATATTGGAAAGTGGCAAAATTGAGAGTGATTTTTGAAGCTGAGAAGTATGGTAGAAAAGACAAGATTATGAATATTGGGTTTGAATCAGATTTTATGATTTGAGACAATCCAGTTGGTCTCCCTGAGCCTAAACATTGGCTTTCTCGTTCTCAACTCACAAAGCTGTGGTAAATAATTCATTGTGCTAATGAATGTGAAGGACCTAACACAGGGCCTGACATATATTGGGTGCTCGGTAAACGTTAGTTTTCTCTTTTCTTACCCTTGTTTTTACCTTATCTGCCTTATAAAAATTTCAAGGTAAGTTGATATAAGCCCTCTATTATTTTCCAATGGTCATCTCACTAGCAAATATTGCCTTAAACACAGAGGATGATTTCCAGTCAAATTAACTTATTTTAATCTCATGTTAATAATAGTTCCCTGGAAAAGATCTAGGACAAATGATATTTGTGCATATTCAAGAAACCAATGGCACTTAAATATTTAATTTAAACCAATGGCATTTAATAAACTTTTCATAAACTAACTTTTCTTTGCTTGTATCCTTATTGAGGTGGATGTTTCCGGAGGTTGATGAACATAATCTACATTTTCAATAAATTATTTCCTAAACCTATACTGGCATCCAATGTTCTCTCCTTGATTGCAATCATACGTATTACTACTATTACAGAGGTGATGATGTTAAAGTGGTTCCTCCTGTCATATTCCATGATCAGTCTCTTGAGATATGTGATATTCATAATACTCTAATCAAATTGGCTATTACAGCCCTGACTACAGACATTATATCAGCTCTGACTGCCTGCAAGGATATCTTGGCAGTGAGAGACTTGCTCTCCAGGCTATTCTCTCTCTTTATTTGAGAAGAACACCAAGAACTAAAACAAATTTTGGCCAAGTAACTTAGGCAATATTTAAAATAGAATACATACACTGTATCTTGTACTAGAAATATATTAGATTAAAATAATTTTATACAAAATGTATTCTTTAGAGAGACATAACATTTCAAAGAAAAGCTTTGAGTTCAACCGTTAGGACTGACAATATGTGGCCATTTTGGAATGCTGTTGCCCAAGCCATTTTGCTTAACTTTGGCAAAAGTTAAGTTGAAATGAAACTATAAATTTTGGCAACTGGGCAATTTATGTCACTTAACATACAGCACTATGATAATCTCATTGAATTTCCTAGATTCAAGGCTGATTCAGTAATCCTAGTTAAAACTATTAATTTTAAAACATAATATTTTTCATATAAAGCAGAAATGTTTCTCTCCTTTCCTAGAGAATTAAAGTTGTCATATGGATCACAACCTATTAAATTACTGTAATCAACTGCCAGGCCTTTTACCTTAGAATGGACTCTAAATATAGTGTGTATCTTCATTTGAAAAGGAAATAAGGGATTCTATAAGACTGTTTGCATGAGGAGCCATTGAGATTTAGTCATAAGTATCTATAGTTGGTTAGTTGCAGCTTAATCAAAAAAGATTTATGCAATACTTTTATGAGGGTTTATTAATCCTATGTCAAACTTTGGTTACAGAGAAATTATATTTGGATCAAGCTTTAAAATCTCATATGAATTAAAGCGTATTGTTCACGTCTATGCAAACCATACACCATAATTTTACCAGTATTAGAATGAATAAGAGTCACTTGAAGGACGATTATAATTGCAAGTATGTAAAACAGGTTTTTGACCTAGACTCCAGTGCTTTAATTTATATTGATATAACTGAGGAAAGTTATAGTGAAAAACTATGGTTTGTAGGGAGAAAAAGTGGAATCATAATCTCCTTTTACTATTTACCAGTGGTGTACCCGTGAAGAGTAATTTTATGCTGCCTTCATCATTTATATATTTATCAAACATTTTGGGGGGCAATTACTATGTGCCAGGAAATTGGATAGGAACCAAGGATATAAAATTGAGATGACACAGGCCCAGTCCTAAAGAAGGTGACAGTTTAGTGGCAGGGAGAGAGCCATGTAAAGAGATAATTATGGGTTAGTGAGGTAATAGATATGTACATGGTATAATGGGAGCCTGGAAAATGTTCCTCTCCCAGTTGAGGGTCGGGGAGCATTTCAAGCAGAAGGGAAAGCATAAATAATGAAACTCAAGACTAAGCACTAGGGGCCGGCCTGGTGGTGTAGTGGTTAAGTTTGCGCACTCGGCTTTGGTGGCGGCAGGGGTTCGGGGTTCACAGGTTCAGATCCCGAGCGCGGACTTATGCACCGCTTATCAAGCCATGCTGTGTCAGGCGCCCCACATATAAAGGGGAGGAAGATGGGCACGGATGTTAGCCCAGGGCCAATCTTCCTCAGCAAAACGAGGAGGATTGGCAACAGATGTTAGCTCGGAGCTAGTATTCCTGACCAAAAAAAAAAAAAAAAAGCAGCAGCACTGACTTATAGTAGTTGGTGGAAATGAACGTCACTTACAGCCATTTCAGAGAACGTCATGGCCGTTAACTATTAAACATGTATATTCATATAACATTTAACTCATCAAATTTACCTTTAGAGAAATTTTTTAAGAATAATTCAATTTATTTAAACTAAAAAAATGTAAAAAACAGTTCACCCATTTCTCTGTATATTTTCAAATATGCAAGAACTGAGAGAATATATGATTGTGGCATTTCTTGGAGAAACTACCAGAGAAAACATTTCTCTGAAGAAAGTACCAGATAAGAATCTTTAATAAACACCTTTCCTAGGCACTGTGGATATATTATTGAACAAGACAAAACTATCTTGGTTTTCATTGAGCCAACATTCTAGTTATGTAATGGTATAGAGAAAAATAAATCAGAGAGGAGAAATTCTAGAGTATGTTCAACAATGTTTATAGCCAGGGTGATATTCGGCTGGTATGTGATGATTAAATTATTACAGTTGTTAGTATTGAAATACGTCTCTAACAGTTGGTAAAATATGTGGCCCCAGGTTTCCTAAGATCCTCCATCCTTTCTGTCCATTGCAGGCCTTCCCCTGGGACCATGGGTCTGTCTACGGCCCAACAACTCAAGGGTGATGGCGGAGGCTGGCAGGGAGCCTCTAGGCTGGCCTTATTCACGTGGGTTATTCCTAGTTGTTAAATATTTCAAATACGTCTCCTGTTTATAGTCACATTATTGGTATTGACAACAACTGGAAACAAACACAAAGTCCAATGGCAGATGAAAACATAATTTTTAAAAAGAATCATGCAATGAGATATATTAAGTGAAAATGAATGAAATACAGCTATATGTGACAAGATAGATGAATCTTACAACCGTAATATTAAGTAAAAGTCTATGTTATAAAATTATATATAACGTTGAGTGACAGTTATATAGTATGATTCTTTTATAAAAGTTAGAAAAGATGTGAAGTTAAACCATTGTTTATGTGTGTATACAAATGCAAAAAAATTGTAAAGAAAAACAAAGAAATAAAATTCAGGCTGCTTGGTGCAACTGCAGTGGGGTACAAGGGGTTCAGTACTCATTGTGGTCTTATTTCTCATTATCTGGGTGGTGGATACAAAGCTTTCATTTAGTTATTAGGTGTTAAACCACATGTAAGTTTTATATGTCCCCTTTTGTGTTTATGAGAGTGTATAACAAAGCAATTTACATAGCAAAAATGGAACCAACAGAAACAAATGACAAAGAGCATTTTAAGTGTCCAAAGTCAAGTAAGAAAAACAACAGAATAGACCCAAAAAATTAAAGGAAAAGTTAATAAAATAGAAAACAAAAATAATAGAATGAAGTCAAATACCAAGTCTTTTAAAACTAGACAATCCTCCTGCAGACTTAATCAAGGAAGAAGAAAAAAATACAAACAAGCAAACTAATAACAAAACAAACAAAATGAAAAGCAACAAACCAAAAAAAGAGAAATGTAACGTTAGGAACAAAACTGCACACATTAACTACAGAATCAGCATTGTTTTAAAAATACAATGAGCGTTGTTTTTCCAGCAAGATCAAAAATTTTATCAGTCTCCAGAAATATGCGGTTTATCAACCTGACTCAAAAGCAATAGAAAGTTATTTACTATCAGGATGAGATGAGGCTGTTCACAATCGTGGCTCTCTTCAACATTTTACTGAAGGTGCAAGCAAGTGATGTAAGAAAAAAAGGGTATAAGAATTTGAAAGAAAGATAATTCTCAAATAATCGTATACGATCAGTAGTTCTCTGTAATTTTAAAAATAAAGTAATAATCAAACTAGATAAAATAAAACAAGACCCTATTGACTATAAATTAAAAAAAAAATCTCTCTTGAAACTCTTGCAAAAAAGGAAGATAATTCAAAACTGCCAGCTACCAAAACTATAAAAATAATGAAAATACTGAATATCAGAATTTTATATGTGTAAAATATCTATTTATGTATTTTTAATTTAGTGATTTATTTACTTTTCTCAGAATCTTTTGCTTTTTTTTCCTTTTTCCTGGTTTATTTTGTGAACATCTACTTTCCTTTTTTCGCATTTATTGTGGTAGCTAGTGGCTTTGCCTTTTTATTGGCTATTAGATTTATTAGGCTTACTTGATTGTGTGGCTATTTTCTAATTTATTAATTTCTGTTTTCATCTTTAATGGAGTCTTCCTTACTCTCTCCTAAGAATTGTTATTTTATGACTTTATGTCTTGAGTTAAAAGTTTAATTTCTTTATGTCCTTTCTTGTTTGGTATAAAGATGTTCAAGGAGATAAGTTTTCCCCTTAACAGTTTCTTAGGTATACAGTCACGCACTGAGTAACAACATTTTGGTCAGCTATGGACCACATGTACAACGGTGGTCCCATAAGATTAGTACCATAGAGCCTAGGTGTGTAGTAGGCTGTACCATCTAGGTTTGTGTAAGTATACCCTATGATGTTTGCATGAAGATGAAATGGGTTAATGATGCATTTCTTAGAACATATCCCTGTTAAGCAACACATGGCTGTCTACAAAAGAATCTGATAATAAAATAATCTGATTATTTTAAATAAAATAGTCTCTGTGCATATAAACTTTAAAACCTAGATAAAATAGATAATTTTCTAACATTTTCTAAAATGAACACAAGAAGAAATAAAACTAAATAAGCCTACCAACCATAGTTGCAATTTGAAGTTTTTAGAAGCACCATCACCCCAAATGCTTAAAAAAAAACCCAGCAGCATGTTTAAGGCTATTGTACCATTTGCAGTAGCGTCTGTACAAGAAAGGCAAGATTGGTTTAATCTTAGTATCTTTTGATACAATTTGCGATATTGATAGGCCAATCTAGAAAAGACTCATGATCATTTTTAGAGTGGCTGAAAAGTCATTTGATAAAATTTAACAGTTATTTCTGACTTAAAAAGATGAGTTAATAAAATAAAATACATTAATATTTTCTGAATATGAAAAGAGGTGTCCCCAAAAGTAGTGTTAAGTTTAGTGCATTTAAGTGAAGAACAAGGAACATGGATCTATTCTTGGTACCATTTTTAACATTGTTTTATATATAGAAACCAAAATAACTAAACACAAGAAAAAATAGTTATTTTAAATCATTTAACTGCCATTAACTTGATTCAGATCTTAAATACCTAAAACAAAACAAACAAAACAAAATAACCATGTGAAAAAAGTGACTCATAAGTAGTAAGAGAATATAGTGGTCAATTAATTGAAATTGGCAGTCTCTATTTTTACATTATACTTTAATGTATATCTGTGAATTTATCCTAAATTAATCTTTACACTTATTGTAAGTAACTCCTATCTCCCAAAAGTTCCAAGAAGATTTATTTTTGGAATTAAATAAACTGGGTTGAAAAATAGATACTGAAAACAAAGAATACAAAAGAGAGACCAGACCTACTGAATATTTTTATGTATTTGTATTACACTTGAGCATTTAAAACAGTCTGACAGTCACACATAAATTAACAGAGATATCAATATAAAATTATACAGGGTTAAGACAAAGATATATATCCAGGAATGTAGTATTTGATAAAGGTGGCATTTTAAATCGATGGGAGAGGAATAAACCATTTATTAATGGTGTTGGAAAACTTATGGCTACATGGAAAATAAATATGGACACTTACTTTACTTATACCAAAAGAATTCCAGGTTTGTGCATAAAAACAAACTTGCAAGAAGAAAGCATGAATGAATTTGATCATATGATTTAGGAGTATTAGAAACTATACATGTCATAAAATATTTGCAATATAATGGTAGACAAAAGACTAAATTCTTTAACATATAAAACCTAATGCTCATAAAAATCATGAAAATGTCTAAGAACCCAATAGAAAAATGGGCAAAACATATAAGCAGAAAATTCTAAGAAAATGAGACAAAAATGATTTTATTTATAAAACACAAATGATTTATAAACCAATGAAAAGATGTTGAATCTCATCCACAGTTGACACATGTCAACAAAAATATCTAGTATAATTTGTAATGCTCAGATCGACAGAGGTTATTTGATTATATTCTGTTATGTGTTGGCAAGTGTATCCTTACACATTGTTGGTGGGAGTGTATTTAGCATAATTTTGGTAACAAATCTGTCTATATCTGTTAAAATTTTAATGATATGCATAGCCTTTCATCCATAAACTCCACTTATAATAATTTAACCCACAGATTTATTCACACTTCTGCACAAAGATGCATGTGTAAGGAAGAACACTTATGATAACATTGTAGTGGTAAATGATCAAAACTAGTTAAGTGCACATCAAAAAGGGTGGCTAAATGATTGTGGCTATATACAATGGGACATCATGCATCTGTTAGAAAGTGTAAAGTAGATCTCTATGGGCTAAGATATTGATATGAAGAGGTGTCGGGAGATAATTCTCCATGGGTGTCTTCTGTTTCTCTAATTTTTGTCAACACAAGCATTGATTGCTTTCATTCCAGAATATCAGAGAACAGCCTTGGAAGGTAGACCTGGTGTCTCCCTTTGAAGCAAAGGGAAGTTTGTTTATAGCCTAGTGTAATAAAATAACGTCTCCTTCTGGGGCACGTTCAGGCATGCTTACTGCTCATTATTAAAGAGTCAGGATCCCTATCCTGGGGGTTCCTCTCCTGTAACACAACCCACTGCATATGAAAGCATCACCTGGCCCTCACTATGTTGTTCTGTGGGACCTGGGGCTTAGATAACTGACTCAAACTGATATTTCAGCTACTGCTATTGAAGTGAGTAATAAAGTCTTTTTAACTCTGACCCAAGAGTCTCATGTCTTCTGCCAGAACCCATGAAACTGTGGCAGGCTAATTTGTTAGTTTTAAAGAGGGGAAAATCTAATCTTAGCCCCACTTCATGGTTCTTGACAAAAGTTCCCCAAGACATATTTTAGGTGGAAAAATGATAAAGGCTCAGAACAATGTAAATAGTATATCACTAATTTTAGGAAAACTGGTAAGTGTGTGTATGTGGCAGATTCAGCTTTACATTATTTATTTTGAAACTTGGATAGTTGGATAGGAAAGGAAATATTATTTTTAGTTCCTTTTTTATTTTCTCTGATGTTCCTCTTGAGCTTTCTTCCTGTTTTCAACTCCTCACTGAATGCCTGAGGAAAAAAATAAAACATAACTTAGTTCCAGCGTGCTTCGAGCCTAGTAGGATTCAGTAATGTAAAAATTATCTTAGGTTTAATTAACTCTCTTCAGAATAAATGCTACAGCTTTTTTATTCCTCTTGTTTGCCTTGTCTTTTCTAAGATGCATTGGGGAAGATGGATTTCACTGCACTATGTCTTTAGGCATGATGGAGGAGGATGAGGAGGCAGAGAAGGACAAGGAGGTGGGTGGGAGAAAGAGGGGAAGATGTCACAGGACAGAGAAGCAGTCTATAAGGTGAGGACTTAAATGTCAATTGAATTAAGGAATAAAAAGATATTAATCATCTTAGGTAGAAAAATGTCAGTAGGATGGTGGCATTGAAATCTGATTGTAGAGTAAAGGTGAGACTGGGAGTGAAAACGACCCTTTGGAGATTTGAGTAAGAAAGGGAGAATTGACTTGGAACAGAGACTAGAAACAGGGACATGCATTTAATCGAGGGAGTGTTGATTAGATTTTGTAAAGAACAGGAGGCACTTGTTCAGTTTTGTGGTATGAGGTGCTAATAATGAAGCTGAGTTCGAAATAGAGGAGAGAGAGAAAGTAGGGCCTCAAAGAACCAGAAGGCAAAGTCAAGGCTCTTTGAAAGGAGTGGACCTTGACATAGCCTCTGGGGCTGGAGAGAAGGAGGCAGAGTGGATGAGGTTAAGGTAAGAGGAAGGAAGGACAGGAAGTTAGGGGATTTTTCTCTTGCTCCTGAGTTTGGGGATACCTGAGCTGAGTGGGCAGCTTGAGAACTTGTTTAAAAATTTGGAGAAATTCCTTTAAGACATAAACCAAGAATTTTCTCTTCTGAAAGTGAGGATGGTAATACTTGTTTTCTATTTTTTTCATGCCATTTTGATAATCAAATAAGATGATATGAATTAAAGTGATTTGTAGTTTAGAAGTTTAATATATATTTATGTTTTTTATGCATTATATTATAACTTGGTAAAGCTATTTTCCAAAGTAAATATTTGTATACCAATGCAAAAAGGAAGACAAGATACATTATCTGGAATGATTAAAAATGGGATACTTAAAAAATTTAACAATAGGTGAAGCTTATCTGTCATGAATTGTAGTAACTATAGACTTTCAGAATGGGGAATGAGATAGCTCCGGAGTGAAGAACAGGGAGGACATCCTGGACAGGGGATGGTAAGTTCTGAACTGATCATATTTTCACGTGAAGGTACTCCTTCTCTTTGGAGCAATGGCCACCACTGTTGCCATGCCCTTTTCTCTCTCTCCAAATGCCTTGACTTTAAATGGTTTCAAAACAACTGAGTGCACTGGATGTTACAGCAACCTCTGTTTATCTTTTTGATCACCTACGTGCACATGTCAGTACAGGTTGCCTCTTCTCTACCAATAGACGTGATATCTGTAAGAGCTCTACTTGTCGAATGAGCTGTGTCTAGTTTTTACTCCTCCAGAAATGAGGCAGAGGCTCCAGGACAGAGTGACAGAATATTATATCCTAAAAAGAAACATTGCTGCCCCATGGCTTTATTCCCAGTTTAATTTTTCTGTCTACTGATCAAGATATTTAAATTTTAAAAAAGAGAATCAGAAGTAACTCATTTTAAAATATTTTTAATTGTCCATGAATTGCTTTTAAAATTTTATAAACTACTTCATGTGTTACAAAGAAGTTTTAAAAAATCAATGGTAATGAGCTCACATTAGTCTCCATGCCAACTAGTGATATATATTTTCCTGGTGACTGGTCTTTATATTGTAGAAAATGTCATGACTTAAAGTCCTTGTACCTACTTGCAAGAGAATGATTTCATTTTTTTTATGATCAAGTCAACCAAACTGTCAACGACTTTTATTAACTACCCACTTCATACCAGCTTAGAGCAGAGGTACCTCAGGGAGTCACTGAGTTAATAGAAAAGAAAAATCTTTGCAATTAGAGGATTTACAATGAAGTTAACTGAACATATAAATGTTTGTTAATTTTTGAACTAAGTGAGAAGGAAATAAAAGAATAAATTGTTGCCATCTGCCTCTTTTTAGTTGGGTGAGGAGAAAATAACTTTCCAAGAACTGCTTGATCATAACATTTGAAGATCATGAGGTGATCATAGATAATCTTTGATTTAGCCGCTATACAGACTTGTTTAAGGAGCAATAAAAGAGTTCTTTATAAGAAGTAGACTTTACAGAAAGTCTTTTTAAAAGTTCAGACTTTTATAAAGTCTAGTTCTTGGGCATATTTTGGAAGCTTGTATGGAAGAGCCTTCACACAGTCCACTGGAATTTAATAATGCAATGGAGCTAACAGGAGAGCTGGGGGGTTCTTTTCAGATGAAGAAAGTGGTTTTATTTTATAGAACACAGGGGTTGGGGAATGGAGGAATCTGAAGTAGAATGAAGAGTAAAATAAGCCGTAGAGAGTCATTTGGCCTGTTTTTAAATGATTGCCTAAGAAATATCTTTCATTATATAGGGGATTTCTATTGAATCTTTTTCCTGTTGACTTTAGACACAAGTTAACAGAGAAATATATACTTTTGTTCAGAGATTTTTGCCTTCTAGTGTAATCTTTAGGATGGCCCTGGGTATAGTAGGTACAACATTTAGATTTAGTTATTTCTTCCAAGATGCAGGTAAATTTCAACAATTATTTAGGGAGTCATCTCTTAAGCATGTGGATTGTTGTTGAATATGTCAGTGGGTGGCAGTTACTTTTTCAAACTGTACACTCAGAAATATAAAATGATATACCTTCATTTGTCTGTAATTCTTTTAAACCATACCTTGAGCTCCTGTATTAGTTTATTAGGGCTGTCATATCAAACTACCACAAACTGGATGGTTTAAACTATAGACATTTTTTGTCTCACGGTTCTGGGGGCTAGAAGACCAAGATCAAGGTGTCAGCAGGGTTGGTTCCTTCTGAGGGTTATAAGGGAGAATCTGTTTCGTGACTCTATCCCAGGCTTCTGATGATTTACTGGCAATCGTTGGTGTTCCGTGGCTTGTAGAGGCATCACCCAAATCCCTGCCTTCATCCTCACGTGGCATTCTCTGTGTCCAGATTTTCTCTTTTTATAAGCACACTAGTCATATTAGATTGAGGGCCTATCCTACTCCAGTATGACCTCATCTTAACTAATTATATCTTATTTCCAAATAAGCTCACATTTTGAGGTACTAGGATTAGGGCTTTAACATATGAATTTTGAGGAGACACAATTCAACCAACCCATAACAGCTCCCATTACGCCAATGATAAAAATCTTATTTAATTTGATTCTGGGTATACTAGTCAATTTGAGGTTTTCCCTGGAGTGCAGATGATAAGGGCAGCGGAGACATAGGGTCTTTGGGAGTAAACTCCTCACAGCTTACAGGACATTGCTGCTGTCTCCTTATTCCTGCATATCTCTGCTTGTCTAGTTGCTGTCTTCTCTCCCGCTGTCATTTACTATGACATCTATATTTCCCATTTGGTCTGTGGTTGACAGTCAGTCCTCGTAGTTCTACTCGTTTTAACCACAAGTCCCCTTCAGGTAGCAACCTTCCCTCTCCAAAAACTTGTGATTGCCCTCCTGCACTACCTGGGTCTGCAGGACTCTTGGTGGGCTGTTTTAGGTACTTGCAGCCTTCACAGCCATTTCTGTTTTATTGAAACTGTTTCAAGATGGTCCAGAGAAAATTTGCAAAGCTTCTCTAGGAATGTGCATTTGGATCTCCAACCCTATCTTTCTGTGTCCTATACTCCACCCCCACTGGAGGGGCAGGGGACAGGGCTCTGTCCTGGACACCCACACAGTTCATAGCTCTTCTCTGCATTTTGCATACTGGCTCAGCATATATTCTCCTGAATAATAGTGTCCTCTCATTCAGATTATCAAATACATTCTACCCAGCTCTTCATAGACCCTCAGATTGTAAAAGATTAATACTCTGTCTCCTTCATGCAGTGTTTTATGAATATATAAATCAGGGTTGTGACATCTGAATACCACTGAAGTCCCAAAAGAACACTCTTGAACATCATTGCTTATAGGAGTATTGCTTCTAACAGATGTGTTTTTTCTTTTTTAAAATTTTTTGAGTAAAATATTATCATAAAGTATAAAAGATAACAAAAAATCAATATTGTGTCTCTACCACCTAGCTTAAGAAATAGAATCTTCCTTACAACTTTGCAAATCTGTTGGTTAAATCAGTTGTCTTAAAACTCTTAATCACACCTCAAAAAAATTTAATTTACCCATTTATATGTGTATTCACTTATAATTTATGTAGACATATTTCATATCAATATGTTATACACATAAAATATACAAAATAAACATCTTTAAATATAAAACAAAAATAAATATTAATATTAATTCTAGTTTTTCCTTCTTGTATCCCAAATATTTTCTTATGCACTCCTTGAATGATGAGCATCACATTTTGGAAACCACCAGCTTGTGTCAGGACCTTTGCTCTGAAGCTGAAAAACAAAGATCAACCTTTTTTTGTTGCTTTTTGTGCTTTTGTTGCTTTTCCAAAGGTATCCAATTCCAAAGTCTAATATGAATGTGGGAGAATTTTAGGAAGCTTAAAAAAAATACACATACACACACGCATAATTAAATATGTATGTATTTAATAGTATATATACTTGTTAGCACGTTGGTTAGAACTTTAAAATCTTTATTATTTAGGCGCAATTAGTCATTGTATTAGTTAGTAGGTTTGCCTATTAGTTTTGTGAAATATGGACCTCCTCCAGGAAAATTTCATTTCTCTGTAACCCAGAAGCTCTCTTAGTTTTGGATCAGGCATTTTTCTGTGCAATATGACAGAGGGAGAAACATGAGTCAGAATTTGCACTTAGTGTCTGTTTTTCATTCTGTAAAAGGACCTCTTCGCTTAAGTTTAGGATTGTGATTATCATGACAGTTGTGTTAGGGCAACCTGCTCTCCAAATACTTTCAGTAATAGCTAAGATCTTATTGATAGGAAACATTTTAAGTGCTTTATGGGCACGAACTCATTCCCCACCCATAACAACCCTGTGAGACAAGTGTTATTATTATGCATAGTTTACAGAGGAAGAAACGGAAATAATGAGAGGTGTTATGGGTTGAGTTGTGTCCTTGCAAAAGATATGTTGAAATCCTAACCCCCAGTACCTCAGAATGTGACCTTATTTGGAAATAGGGTCATTGCAGGTGTAATTAGTTAAGATGAGGTCATTCTGGAGTAGAGTTAGGACCAAAGTCCAACATGACGGTTGTCCATATAATTAGAGGAGAAGAAACACAGAGATGCAGACACATGAGGGGAGAAGGCAGAGATTGGAGACATCCAGCTGCAGGCTAAGACTCCAGTCATTGTCAGCACTCACTGGAAGGAAATGGGGAGGAAGGATTCTACTCATAGTCTCACGGGAGTGTGGCCTTGATGACACCTTCATTTAGGACTTCTAGCCTCCAGAATTGTGAGACAACAAATTCCTGCTGCTTGGAGTCACCCAGTTTGTGGTGCTTTGTTATGGCCATTCTAGGAAACTAATAAAAGAGGTTAACTATTGCCCAAGGTTAGCCAGCTAGCACGTTGTGGAAGCAGGACTTGAACCGAGGCAATCTGTCACTGGAGCCCGCACTCTGAGGCCCTGCGTTATAGTGCCTCATGGAGGAGACAGAGTTTCACCATGTTGACTCACAATGTCTTAATGATTGTGAGGAATGAGGGCATATACAGAGCTTGCTCTATGGATAACCAGTAGAACTTGGGATGAAGAAAGTTAACCAGGTGAAGAATATTATGAGTACGTATCAAACATACACATATAAGAAGTTCTGGAATAAAAATCTCAACTTTGGGAGGAATGCTAAATACCATCTCACCATCAGTGCTTTCACTTTTGGTAACCACATTAAAAGACAAGGTTTAGAATCTTGCTATGTCTCATATATGCACATTCTTGCACACATACATGAACACATATATATATTAACAAACACACACACGTACATATACATATATCTCCATTGACCAGATTTCTTGGCACACATGTTTCTTTATAATCAGGAAGGAGGTAATGATGAGCATGGAGCTTCTTTTTTTTTTTCTTCAGTAAAATTGAGGAGATTTCACTAGTCTCAGATCTCTTGTTCTGATTACAACATTACGAGATTCTTAGATTCCGGTTTAAGTTCATTTCCATTGACTAAGAAATATTATTGGTGAATGTTAAGTTTCTAAGACTTGAGTGGCTTCTGTCATTTGGTATATTTTATACTAAGCGACACTTTGAATAAAACACCCCAACAGAGGACAAAAAGCCAAGGCAGAAGCTAAAGGGAGTGAAGGCCCTTTTTATTTTTTTATTGCAGAAGAAGGTGAAGGAATCTCTGTAAAGATTTCTGATGAGTAGAATCTTAGAGCTGGAAGTTGAGGAAAGGAGAACTCAGAACTTCCATCATCTAATCCAGTGGTCATTCCTCGCTCTCTTTCCCTTCTCAAGACACCTGAGAAATATAGCACAGGCTCTTATTATCATGGATTTTTGGGTGGGGAAGGGAGCACCAGCTTCTTGGAAAATGTAGATGAAACGGGGAGGGGAGAAGACAATTCTAATAATTCCCTGCATCCCTCAAGAAATACTGAGTTCATGTACATTGTTAACTTACCAGCCAAAAAAAAGATGACACAAGAACAGTTCAAAGAGTAACTACCCTGTGGAGGCTGTGGCAGGATCTGTTCTAACAACTAGGTTTCCTGAATCCAAGCTGGTGCTTGTGTCTGTGTGTGCTTGTGCTGTACAATTCTTTCCTGAACTTGATATAGATTATATATGTGACTTTATGAAATTTACTACCTAACACTCAGCCAAAATATTGTGTCTTACTTTGCTATAATTTATATTTCATCAATCCCAGGTTACTGGAATTCTAAATTGAAATCTCCCAATTTTAGCAGTACTCAACCCAAACCCACTTTAAAAATAAATGTATCAGGATAATCTAAAGTGTTTTAACGGGTGCTTTGAATAACAAATAGGATTTTGTTTCATGATTGTTTTCAGTAGCAAACAAGATTTGGTAAAAATTGATTTTCACCACCACCACTCTGATTTAATATGTTGAGTGCCCCATTTGAAGAGACTACTTTGGCTTGTTATGAAAAAAAGAAAATAACTGAGGCTATCATCTGGAATTTTCAGATGAGAGGAACCTTAGGGTCATTCAGTCCAATCTCTTAATTTTGCAGATGAGCACACTGAGGTCTAGAAAAATTAGGTGACTAGATTCCGGAATTCTTTTACCAGCCAGCTTTAGCATTATGTAATTTTAAATAGTAAAGTCTGATGATTTTACCGTTGGGGTTCTTTCACCAAGGATGATGAATGATCCAATTCTGGGCACGTGAGTTCCAAAAGAAATGGCAAAAACTAAACCAGTGCCGTCAAGCCACCAACCCATAGCTTTTACTGGCACCGTCTTTCCTAGAGCAAAAGGATCCTCTCATGTCCACTGCATTGCAACTAAACAGATAATGTTGGCTGTAATGGGAAAAACATAGCTTTTCAGTTTACAAACTGTGACCTTGAGCAAGCTAATTACACTTTAGTCCTCTTATTTGTTAAACAGGAAAACAAAATCTATCTCACTCGCTCCTTATGGAAATTAAACAGACTAGCCTGTATAAAGTACCTATCATGTTACCTGGAAGCCAGCAATTAGTCTTTTCCCTTTTGTCTCTTCTTTTCTGTTTTCCTGATCAAGGTCACACAGCAGATTAGTGTCCAAGCAGGACTAGAGCCCAGACCTTTTTATTTCTAGGGCAAAGCTGCTTCTACACAGAATTCTTCCATCGTTCATGTTGTAATGTTCTCAGGAAAGGGACGCAGAAATATCTAAGATGTCATTTTTTGTTAGCCTGGGACTGGCGCCCCTGTCTTGAAAATGGTCAAGTTTCGATTGCAAACCATAAAGTAATTGTAATATTAAATAAGGGATACTATCACAATCTTTTCTTAGAATTCTAGATGTGGCATTTAGTTCTTTTGTTTCTTTTACCTAGAGAAGGCTGGGGAATCTACAGTGACCCAAAAAGAATGGGAGAAAAATTGAGTGTGTCTCTTATTAAGTGTGCATGTTTGAATCCACTGGAAAATAGGACACAATGCAGATCTTGGGAATTTGCATATTTTACCAAAGTAAATAGATTTGTAGGGCCAACGAAGTGCTCAAATTAAGATATCTATTTCAAGGTTACCATGAAGCTCTAATCAATAACCTAGCTTCTTTGACACCCAGAGAGAAGAATTTTTTAATATCCATCCTCCTATATATGATAAAGTTGTTTTCAGTAGTAACCATGGAATAATAATTAATAATCAGGATTTTCCCTCAATTGTATTGAGATATAACTGACATACAGCACTATGTATATTTAAGGTGTAGAACATAATGACTTGAGTTACATATATTGTGAAATGATTACCATAAGTTTAGTTAACATCCATCATCTCACATAGACACACACAAAAAAAGAAAAAAATGAGTTTTTTCCTTGTGATGAGAACTTTTAGAATTAACTCTCTTAACAACTTTCAAATATACCATATAGCGTATATATGTGTATATTATAGTCTTCATGTTGTACATTATATGCCTAGTACTTATTTATCTTATAACTAGAATCTTTTGACTACCTTCATCCAATTTCCTCTTCCCCCACCGCCCCCATCTCTGGTAACCACAAGTCTGATCTCTTTTTCTATGAGTTTGGGTTTTGTTTGTTTTTTTCTTAGATTCCACATATAAGTGAGATCGTACAGTATTTGTCTTTCTCTGTTTGACTTATTTTACTTAGCATAATGCTCTTAAGGGGCTATCCATGTTGTTGCAAAAGGCAAGATTTCCTTCTTTCTCATGGCTGAATAATATTCCATTGTATTTATGTACCACATCTTCTTTATCCATTCATCCTATATTTATACCTACCTACATCTCCATCCATATATGATCAACCTATCCATCTATTTTTTTGACCTTTTTAAGACTTAAAAAGGATTTGAAGTCAAAGATGTATAGCTAATCCAATAGGTTCATTAGTTTTGGCAGTTTATTTCCATCCAAAATATCAGTAGACTTGAAGAGAGAGTTAAGTGCTGTCTCCTTCATCTTTATTATTTTCTTGTTTATATTTGGCAAAGAAAAGCACAATTATTTTTCACTGGTATATGCAAGTGGCTAATTGATTTTTAAAAGTTCTTCAATACTGGTAAAGTATTTCCATTTGGAAACAATTTGTTTTAATTTAAAAATAAAAAGCGTCAACTTCTCCTCATTTGTGCACTACTGGATTTTAATGAGTCATCACCACTGACTGGCATAGATTAGTGCCTTTGCATTACTCAGGTGAAAGGGATCATGAAGTAATGGTGGAGCTGCTGCTGCATTGTTTAAGAATCACAAAACCCATTTTATTCTGTCTTTCTTGGAATGCCTTTCCTTTGTCAGTAGAGGTCAAGGCATTAGCTCACCTGGGAAGCACTGGAGGAAGTCAGCCGGGCTTCTACATTCTTCACTGAAAAGGAGACTTAACTACTGGATTTTGCCCTCCATGTGGCTTGTCTTCCCTTTCCAGTGATTGGCTACACCACTGGCAACAGTGCGAGCAATAGGAATAGCCTTTTACTTTCTCATCCTCATTACTTTGCCGGGGAGTTGTTTTTTCATTTCTCTGACATTCCTTTTTTGTGTGTTTGTTTTCTCTTGACTCCTTAGGAACTTATTTGAAGGGCAACAGATTTATTCTCAAGCATGTTGGATTGTTCATTTAAGATCATGTTTTGTAGTTGTGGAAACTGAGTTATCTGGAGAAGAACCAGAACTGGAACAGTTTAGACAGCCAGGAATGGTGAATGCTTTGCTGGTTAGGACTCCATGTCTCCCTGGGCAAGGGCCACCCTTTGACTTGGGCAATAGGAGCCTTCTTCTGGGCCTTGTGATTTAGGGGTTCTGCTCTGGTCCTCCTTGGACAACCATTCCCTAGGCCAGGGTGGGGTGGGATGTCTGAGAGGCCAAGGGGATGTGGCCGCCTGGAGCCCTGGAGCCGGCCACCTCTGGTCTCCTAGACCGAGATGTCTGGGACCCAGGACTTTCCAGCCCTAAGTTTTCCAACTCTCTTCCAGAGCCTGCTGTGACTTTCCCCCCAGTCCACGGCAGTGCATAAGTCTTTAGGCTAGATTGGTGATCAAGGAGCAACTATTATGGGAGGAGCAGGGAGGGGAGGGACTGGGAGAGCTGTGGAAGGAAATGTGGACCTAGGCTGTCTGTATGTAGGAATTCTCAGGCCCTCCCAGTGTAGGATAGAAATGGGGAGTGGGCGACGCTTGCTGCCAGCCCTAGCCACTTCGTTTTTGTGTCTAAGAGAAAAAAGGACCCATCTTTTACATGAGTTTGAGTTAGGAAAGAGAGTAGTCTGGATCTGCAACTGTTGTGTATTGAAATGTGTCCCCCCAAAAGATATGTAAAGTCTTAACACCTGGTACCTGTGAATGTGACCCTTGGAAATAGGATCTTTGAAGATATGATTAGGTTAAGATGAGGTCATACTGGAGTAAAATGGGCTCTAATCCAATTACTGGTGCACTTATAAGGAGAAAGATGTGAAGGCACAGACACTCATGTGGAAAAGTCCACATGAAGACAGAAACAGAGATTGGAGTTAAGCTGTCACAAGCCAAGGAACACCAAAATTGTAGGCAACCACTGTGGCTAGGAGAGAGGCATGAAAGAATTTCTCCTCAGATCCT
This sequence comes from Tapirus indicus, assembly GCA_031878705.1. Classification (NCBI taxonomy): domain Eukaryota; kingdom Metazoa; phylum Chordata; class Mammalia; order Perissodactyla; family Tapiridae; genus Tapirus; species Tapirus indicus. Next base: position 10,118,255 of record CM062930.1, on the reverse strand, counting down.
CTAGAAAGAACCAATCTGCCAACACCTTGATTTTGAGTTTCTGGGCTCCAGAACTGTGAGAGAGAGTAAATTTCTGCTGTTTAAACCAGTCGGTTTGTATGGCAGTCCCATGAAACTAATACACAACGAATAAATTATTTTGAAAAATGGAATTGTTTTAATCCATTTTATTGACACTGTAATGGAGATTACCCTGCCAAAATCATATAGCAACCTAAGTCCCTGAGATCTGCCAAAGCTCTTAGTAACTTTGTATAAAGAGTAAAAATAGTCTGAAGTCTTATTTTCTTTCTAAAAAATTATATATTTATCTCCAAATAAGATTGTACGGGCTATTATTTGATAATTCTTGACAGTAAAAAAAATTGATTTCTATTCATTTTCCTAAATGGAGGAAAGTAAATCAAGGAGGTCTTTACTGGGCGTAAAGTTTAGAAATAATATAAAAATAGATCCGACTACCAACGCCTCTAATCATATGCTAAAGGAAAAGCTGACAACGCATTACCTGACACGTTGGTCTAAGTGGCTTAGGATGTTAGTATAGATTATGAGGAAAAGGGGCCCCCTAGTCAAAAAAATTGTATATTCTGAGCTAAATAAAGTTAAATAGCTTTTTCATGACAGTACATCTGAGGAGCTTCAGTGTGCTGATATATATAATGACACTCTAAAAAAGAACATAGTGGGACTTTTTCTGATGTTTATTTTACCATAGAGCCTTTTATGGCAGGAGTTTCTGAAACTGGGCCTCCGTGGACTAACTTTGAGGTGCAAGCATGTGGCTGCTATTGATGTTTCATTGGGTCATTTGGGGATGGATGGATGTCTCCATATCATCTGTACATTTTTCCCCTATTTAAAAAATCTCCCTCCCTTTTAAAAGTATATAACCTTTTACCCACAAGTCATTACCCGTCTCTGTTATATGTACCTTAGGTTAGAGTCTGAGATGTCCCATCCAATATAAAAGAAGTATTGAGTATGCTTGTATGCTAGATTCAGCAAATCATTACTAACCATACTCTTTTTCTTCTAAATAATTTTTCTTTGCTGTTGATATGAAACTTTTTTGGGGAGGGTGAACCAAGAGATCACTTATGCTTGTAAATGATACCAAGTTGGCTAAGACTGACAATATCATGTAGGGCCAGACAGGAATGCAAAATGATACAGTTTGACAGAGTAATGTGCACTAGATAAAATGAATTGCAATTAGGTTGCATGTAAGGTTTTGTTTGTAAAATAGAATAATTAATTTGAAAAATGCAACAGGAATAGAAACATTTCCATGGACTGGGCCACATGCAGAAGAGTTTTAAAGTCACAGCCAATCACAGATGCAGGCTCTACTGAACATGCCCAGTGGGACACTTCTGAGCCATTCATTCTGACTAACCATCTGGACCTCATCATGTGGATTTTGGCTGCCATGTTGAATGCCTGTTGGCCCAAGATCAATGATTCCATTCCATTGTGGTCTATGAATTTTGGGCATTAAGATATAGTATCATTATCTTCATATAGTATTATCTCCCAGCAACCCATTCAAATTCTGCTAACCTTTCAAGGCCCAGTTAAAGGTTAAGAATGTCTAGGAAGTCTTCTCTCCCCTCCTATTTCTATAGCTCATAGACTATATTACTCAACACAAGGTTTGACAAACACTTTTGGCTGAAGATAACACCATCTTCTTTGTCTATCAGTCTTGACTTTGAAATTTGTAAGTTCCTTGAGGACAAGTGCCAAGGACTGTATGTGTTTTGCACTTCAGTCCAACTATTATGTAGTCAATAAAAACATTATTAAGCAGGACATAATAACATTTATTAAGCAGGACTTAATAAAATTAATGATCACAACAATAAAAACAGCAAAATGTTGATGTGAGAGCCCGAAAGGTTGAGAAATTTCCATGGAAGCAGAAGAATATGACTTATTCTTTCGATTCTTGAACCAAATTTCCTCATTTAGAAACAAAATACATACTTATTTTTCATGTCAATCTTATCCCAAGGTGGTATTTAATATATCCATAAAATTTTATTGCATGTTAAGGGGCTGACCTGTTGGCATAGCAGTTAAGTTTGCATGCTCCGCTTCGGTGGCCCGGGGTTTGCAGGTTCGGATCCTGGGCACGGACAGACACACTGCTTGTCAAGCCATGCTGTGGCAGTATCCCATATAAAGTAGAGGAAGATGGGCATGGATGTTAGCCCAGGGCCAATCTTCCTCAGCAAAAATGAGGAGGATTGGCAACGGATGTTAGCTCAAGGCTAGTCTTCCTCACACACACACACACAAAATTTATTACATGTTAAATTCAAATCAACATAAGGCCAATGTTTAGTTTAGTGGAGTTTTATGTAAGACTCCTTACTCAGAGTTTGTAGTTTTATGTGTTATAAAATGCAGTAATATAGAAATCATTTTTATTGGGCTTTTGTCTCTTAAATGTGGAGGTGCTAGGTGAATTTCTTTTTTAGTGCTAAATTTTCTGACCATGTGGTTTATTAGACTTCTGGTCTATTATCTATCCTAATGTCTCTATGATTAGTTTAATGATTTTAGAATGACTTATCAAAGTTGATTGTTGAAATAAAATTGACATACTCTATTATACTGTATGTAATAGCACTACCTCTCAGCCACTGTCATATACATGTGTTCGAATTTATTATAGCTCAGTCCTGAACCAACATAACCCTTAAGATGCTTAGTTACAATGATTTCCTTTGGAAAACAATTTGAGTCTAACTGGATGTCGTTAAATTCTCAGGTCATGGTAAGTGTAACTGTGGCAAGTGTGAATGTGATGAAGGATGGTCTGGGGACGCTTGCCAGTACCCAGCTCACTGTGACCTGACCAAGAAAACAAGTAACCAAATGTGCAAGAATTCTCAAGATGTCATCTGCTCTAATGCAGGTAAGAATTCTATCCTATAAAAATTCTAAAGTGAAATAATCAAATGTTGTTTTTAAGGGAAATATGTAGGCGTCGAGAAATGTTGAAGCTCTGAGTTAGACTGCTTTTGAGTATATTTTTTAGAAATGAAGTTCAGATAAATCAATAGGAAAAAATGTCATCTTGCTGAGACTGGCAAGTTTGACACTTTCCAGCTGTTCCAATGCCTCCTTCAAGCAAGATGTTTACTGGAAACCACACCCTGACAACATTTTATGTAAATTGTGAGCCATGATTTTGAATGCTGGATTAAATCTTTTTAAAAGGATTTATATAAACTGACAATTATTTTCTGTTACAGATCAAGAGTGCTTTCAATTTATACCTTAGTATCAAATAGAACCAAACCTTTTTAATTTGATAGAAGTTTCAGATGCACTGAATATGAAACTCATTGAAGAATATAGTGACAGCAATATTTTTTGTTAGACCAAAATATTTTTGTATCTCAAAGTCATTTAAAAATTTTTCTTAGAAATTTACAGAGAAGCTGTTAAAATTAATTGCCAAAACCATATAAAACAAAACAACTGTGATTTTGGTTTCAATGGTGTGTAGCCAGTGTTACTATAATTAAGTACTCTTTTAATGTTTGGGCACGTGGAACTTCAAAGTCAGCTTTTCTCAACTCTGGTTTAACTTGAGACTGCTGCTGTCCTGTACTAAAAGCTCTGATTCAATTGCTTTAGGGTGTGGTCTGGACTACAGTGGGTTTCTGAAGCTCTCCAGGTAATTCTTATGTAGATTCGGGGGTTGAGCCATTGCTCTGCAAGCTAAAGGTGAGGATTTGACCACATGAATGAACGTCTTCCCTCCAGAAGCTCACTTTGTTGGTAGAGTCCTTCTGCAATCACCTAGGACACTTCCACAGTCTTTGACTGCGACAAATTACTCTGTGTAGATTAAGTGCAATTGGGTGTTTTGTTAGTAGTGATCAGCATCCATATCCAATGCAAAGCTTGAGTGGACCAGTCAGGGACTGTGACAGTAGTCTCAACAGTCAGATCATTTTCTGTTGTTCACAGATGTTCTCCTTGCTTCTCTCTAGCACTTCAGTCTTTTCTTTCCTCTCAGTAGGATTTCTCTACTTCCAGTTCATAACACCCACCCCTCCAAACACACACACACCCCACATAGCCTCTTCCAATTTGACAAATTCATGCTTTTCAAACTTCTTTCAGTAATAAGACTTGAATTCTGTTTTTTTTCTTTATTCTCTTTTTTTGGATTTATTTATTTATTTTTCAAATCAAATCCAGGTTATTATTAATTTTTTAAAAATACATTGTAACCAAATAGAGTATAGTCTAAGAATCCAAAGATGTTTCAACATTAAGGAATCTAAACATGTGATTCTCTGCATTAACATATCTTAAAGGAGAAAATTTACAGAATTATTTCAATAAATGTTAAAACATATTTGATAAGATATAAAACACATTTCTAAGATATCTGTATCTCTTTTTTTAAACATTGATACCATACTTTTATGCTATCTACCATCCATATTCCAGTTTCATCAATTGACCCAACAATGTCTTTTATAGCATTTCCCCCTGCTATATAGGATCCGGACTAGGAGCAGTGTTCTGTTTAGTTGTCATCTCTCTTTAGCCTTCTTTAAGCTGCACCATTTCCATAGGTGATGGCATTATAGCACTGAAAATTTTGAAGAAAATTGTCCTCAACTTTTTTTTAAAATAGAATGTTACTTATTTTGGGTTTGTCTGATGTGTCCTCATGATTAGATTCATGTTATACATTCTTAGCTGAAATACTAGATGGATGATTTTGTGTTCTCAGGATGTATCATCTGGAAGCACATGATATTCACATGTTCTCACTGCTGAGGTTAACTTTGATCACTTGGTCAGAGTGTTGGTCTAATGTCTCGGCTCTGTAATTACTGATTTTACCCTTGTAACAAATGAGCGTTTGTGGGGGAAATCTTTTGAAACCATACAATATCCCATCGTCATCCAAATTACCCCAAATTTACCATCCATTGATGATTCTCACCTGATCCAGTGTTTACAGTGATGATTGAAAAATGATGATTTCCAAATGCCAACATTCCCTCCATATTTACCAGTTGACGCTCAACATTCTACCACAATGAGAGTCATCTCACATCTATCAATTATTTAATATTTATTATCTGTTGATTTATTATCAGTCTAGGATCAGAATTCCTATTGTTTCAATGGTTTGTTGTTCATTACTGTCCTTAATTATTCTGGTGCTCAGATAATCTCAGATTAGGCTGGTGGAGCCCCTTCAAGCGAGTTTCTGTATCCTTGTGACATGCTTCCATTGTTTTGATTTGGTTTTAGCAATTCTTTACTTTCTGGTATAACAAAATATTCTGGAGTTGTATTGCACCTGCCGTGCCACAGTTTTGGAATCAACCATTTCTCTAAAGGGCCCTGATTCCTTTTAGTGAAGAATGGTATTAGAATAAAAATTGTGAGCACTAGGGATGCTTATTTTTACTAGGGTATATTTACTTCTTGGCCCTTTCTGCAAATAGGCTCGTAAATACATGCATGTAAATATATATACACACAAATGCACATACATACGTGCACACATATATGCATAAACATACGTATACATATTTTAAAAATTATGAATTCACACCAACGCATCCAACTCCAATACATCCCCACAAGGTTATTTGTTGTTTTTTCCCTTCTATATTTGCATGTCTCATCTTCCAGAGTGAGAAATCTGGCTCCCAACGTCATCAACATGTTCACTCATTTACTTAATTCTATACTACACCTAAAATTGTTTTTAGAATTGCTTCATACATACCACTACACAAAACAAATCTGCTGGAAAAGTTTCAGAATTTATTTGCAATCCATCCCCTCCCCGACATTTGCTCCACCCCAGTCATGCCCAAGATTGGGGTATGTGTTCAAATGTTATTTGGATTTCTTTGTTCTTTTCCCCCATGTAGTATAGTTAAGGTACTTGTTTGAAATACAATTGAGCTTGTTTATTTCAGATTGCTTTCAGTTTTAGATTTTTTTTTCTCCTTCCCGTCCTCATTGATTTCATTTTATTTTATAATATGTAGAACATTAACATGCTTCCCAAAGTCAAAACTTTGCAAAAAAGCATACACAGTGAATCATCATTCTCTTCTTTATACCTTTCATCATGCCTCCCCTCATACCTTACAGGTAACCAACTTTACTGCTTCCTGCTTTATCTGCGTATGTTTTTGTTTTTGAAAAGATAAATAGATATATGAATGTTATTATTTCTCAGTTTTTCAATTTTTTCCTTTAATATATATTCTTTTGCCACTCAACATTATCTCCTGGAATACACTGTATCAGTTCTTAGAAATCTTCCTCATTCTTTTTTTCAGATGTGTAGTATTCAATTCTACAGAAGTGACATAATTTGTTCAATCAATCTCCTATGCTTGGGCATTTAGACAGTTTCCAATATCTTGAAATTACAAATATTAATGCATAGAATGAACTGGTGCATAGGTATTTTCATATTTTTGGAGGTGTATCTTCAGGGTAAATTACTGGAAGTGAGATTGCTGAGCCAAAAGGTAAATTCATACTCAGTGTTTACATTTAATCTTTTCTTTCTTTCTTACTCTTATTCTCAATATCTAAGCCTTTTGAGGTTACTTTGGCAACTCCCATCCCATGTCTTTCTTTTAATACCTACATCCACCAGCCTAGTTCAGGACCCCACTCCCTCAAAATTGCACTAGTCTGTGAGTTCTCTCTACTAATCTTTCCCCATCATATGTCAATGTGGTTTGCTGGAGGCAGATTGGAGCAGAAGATAAACAGGAGATAAATGAAGTGAGGCATAAGATGAAGGGCAGGACAAGATGGAGCTGGGGACTAAAGGAGTTCCAGAAGCTGACTCTGTAGGGGCCCTGAAAGGCAAGGCACAGTCTGCAGAGTGAAGCGAGGCTCCAGTGCCATTGCACAGGGGTATAGGCTGGTGTTCAAGACAGGGGAGTCATCCTAGAGAGAGACAGCTATATTAAGCAGAATGAAAAGTCAGAGCTAAAATAATCTAGCATAAGGCAGAAGACCAATCCTAGAGACTGAGTTAACTGGCAACCAAGAGAGAGATGCATGACATAGCATGAACACAGGAGTCTGGCACTTTTGCCTGGGCTTCCATATGCCGTATCTTGGAGCTTCAGTTGTGAATTCTACTTGATGGGTGAGACAGGAAGTCTCTGAGCTGTTGTAAACTTCCCACATCAGCCAGGAATGGTTCAGATGTGTGGATGGGAATGAGCCTGCTTGTGGGGGACGTCAGTGAGAAGTTGTAGAATTCAGAGGCAGAGGCTGTTCCTGCCCATCTTACCTAAAAACAGCTACTGCATCCATAGCCCTAGGTTACATCTTGCTCCCAAACCGTGAAAGGCTCCTGATATCTCAACAGATAAAATCTGAAATCCTTGAGCAATATTCTTGATCCTCTGCTGTCTGCCTTCAACCTACCCTTTTCTCCAGACTCCAGCCAGACTCTTCACTGTTGCTTAGTTCTCCATCCTTATTCCTTATTCCAGGCTCTTGCCTCAATGCCACAAATCTTTTCTCCATCTCCATTTATTGAAATTCTATCCATACATCAAGAGCCAACTCAAGAACTTACCCCTTTACTGTGCATTTCCTCCTTCATAGAGCCAGATTGAGGTTTATAGTTTTTGTAAAGCATTTGTCACAAATCTGCTGCAAATGACTGCATCATCTGGTTTCGTGTATATATATATATATTATCGATCATCTAGCTCTTTCTTCCTGGTCTGTGATTTACTAAGTTTTAATTTTATCCATCTTATTATCTCCTGTAGCACCTAGTGCTTTGCCAATAATATAATAGGCAACAAGCAATTTGAATGAATGTATATATGGATGGTTGAAAGACAGTATGAATAAACGTGAAAATGGAAAAGAAGGGTGATAATTAGAGAAAAAATTGAGATGAGGTAATATCATGAATTACAGTATTAGATTTGAAATGAACTTTTATAAATTAAAATGGTTTTCAAGAAAAAACACAAGAAAATGAAGTCTAATAAAAGTAAAATTTATACAAGTACTCTCAAGGAGAAAAATAACAAACTCAAATTCTGCAAAATCACCATTTATATGTGACGTGAGAGAAAAAATTCTTACAGATAATAGCTGATTGCAAGTGACCTGGGTAACAGAATCATGCAGAGAGTATGAAAACAGGACATTGTGGGGTCCAGAAATATGAAGTGAGTCTGGAGAAAATATTTGGGAATGTGACTAATAAACTTGATATCTTAGTGGGAGTGAACAAAGAACCCAGAGTTTTCTGAAAGCCTACTGTGTGCTAGACACACTAGTGTTTTTAGAAGGATGCCTGGGTGATATGTTTATTACTTGGTCCTGACAGCAGCTCTGTGAAGTAGATATTATTTACAGATAAGGAATTTGAGAGTTAGAGACGAAAGTAATGACCTCAAAAATGTATGCCTAGTGGGGATTAAAACCTGGATTTGGCTACAAGTCTGCCTTAGTCCTAAATCCATGCTCTTTCCGGTACGCCACATACAGAATTGTCAATATCCAGTAGCTCAAGTCAAATATTGATATTATCTTTGGTTTCTCCCTATCCTCCACCTCTCATACCCAGTTACCAAGTTGTCTATTCTTTCTCCTGAAAATATCTCCCAGTGTATTTGCTTCTTTCTAACCTTACTGCCATCACCCTGGTCAGCGTCTGTCTTCTTTCCTGCAGACAAATGTAATAACATTTCCTCATATCCACTTTTACCTCATTTCAGTTCATTTTCCATATGGCAGAGTAATCTGGTAGAAATGCATAACTGATCACATGACTCCCTTGCTGAAAATACTTCTTTGCCTTCTGGTTATTCTTGGTTAGAAATCTTTCACATGAGCTATAAGATTTCCATAAAATGCATCTTTAGTTACTCTATTCATTTCATGCCACTTTCCACATTATTTTCTATACTGCAGCCATGTTTGATTTTTTTGTCTTCTTTCCTCTTTCACCGTAGACTCTGCTGTTGTCTCCTGCTGGAAGTGGGCCTCTTCAATATCTCATTTCTCTGAGCTATTTTTTTTTACTTGGCTCTCAGTTCTCAGTTTATGAGCTATCTTCCCAGGGACCCTATCTTTGACCACCAGGTCTCAGTTAAATCCCCTTGCTATGCACTTCTGCAACACTTTGAACTTCTCTATTTATTTTATCACACTGGTTTTTACTCAAATAAAACTCTGAGAGGAGGAAGATTATGGCTGACTTGATCTCCTGTTGCATTTCCAGAGTCTAGGATGGTAGCTGGGGAATGGTAAAGTCTCAAGTAATATATGTTGATTGCCGTGATGATCAATTAAAAATTGAAAAATAAGTATTAAAAAAGGAAGTTCCTTAACTAGACAATCTATCTCTCAATATCATTTTAATGCCGTTTTACTATCAGTGAAATCATTCTGGAGGGTTGTAGTCAAATCGTCAAACTTGGCTGCATATGTGGCCTGAGGTAGACCAGATGACTCCAGTGCCTCTGTATCACTCTGAGCTGCCCTGAGGTTTGGTGAGGTTCCAGGACTCTATGCCTAAGAAAAGTCACTCTGGTCCCATTTTCATAAGGACATGTGTATCAGTTTAACACATGGAAGTGAAATTATGAGGATCATCTAAGTTTTTCATTTATGCATTTGATAATGAATTCCACAAATATTTATTATATAACTAGTATGCTCAAATATTGTGCAAAGCATTGAGTAAATATTGGTGAAGATGATAAGCAAGATTACTTCCTGCCCAAAGCTTAGAATTCTCTGCTTTAGTTCACTTCAGACTCAGGTGTAATCAGAAGATATTCATTCATGCATTGATTGGATGGACATGTATAAGGTAGCTCTTCAGTTGGGAGGTGAAATTTATGTTCATGAAACAATTAGAGGTCAATCATAATATCTGCATGCTATAAAATATAATTGCTGTTCTACAATAATCTCAAGAAAGAATGTCATTATCTATCTCATCATCCCCACAGTAATACATAATTGGAATATTAAATTGATTTGAATTATCTATATCCTTGAAAGAGATAGGTTAAAAATGCATTAATTGTAATTTATATGCACTTAACAAATAATTTTTACTTTGTTTTAATGGTTTAGGTACATGTCACTGTGGCAGATGTAAGTGTGATAATTCAGATGGAAACGGACTCGTTTATGGTAAATTTTGTGAGTGTGATGACAGAGAATGCATAGATGATGAAACAGAAGAAATATGTGGAGGTATGTATATTAACTTTGCAGAGATTAATAAAAGTACTTGATTTTTCAAATGTTTCGTTGTACTTTTATCTCTCTATAAACTTCTGCACTAAGTTTATTAATTTAATCTGAACCTATGTTCATTTGGAAAACACTTTGTATTAGGAGTTAGACTAAGGCATTCACAGTAGACTAGTACTTTTAAATGCAAAATCAGATTGTTCCCAGAGGAAAGCCAGATCATTATGGCAACAGGCCAACTGCACAGTTCTAAAGGGGTCCTAGCTGGACTGCATCATCTCTGCTCCACATTAAGCACTTTTATTCTGTCTCTTTTCTCCCAATCTCTCAATTGCATGTTTTAAATTCATTCTCTTTCCCTTTCTGAACCACAAGCCTTTAAATAGTCTCGTGTCCCACTGGGGACATTGAAAGACAATAGGATTATTAGACTAGAATTTATCTCCCCCCCCCACACACACTTAGATGACATTTTTCATGATCTTTTCTATGCACCACCATCACTCAATCTATTTTTCTGTTTTTCCAGTCATTGCATGCTTACCGGTAGCAACCACTACAATAAATACTTTACATTCATTATTTTAAGTCTCACAACATCACTCTAGGGTAAGAATAATTTTTATACAAACAGATGGATGTGGAAACCAGGGCTTGGATAAATTAGGTCATTCCACCAGTTGTGATAGAATTTAGTCTTGTGTCTGTCTGATGCCAAAGACTGTGCCTTTGACTCCTCACCGTAGAGAGTTGCATCATGAGTGCCCTGAAATTTGGAGCTCCATGAGAAGAGCCCCTCCTCACCACCTATAGTGTTCTCCTCTTCTGCTTACCTATCTGCAAGCCTGTTCCAAGTTTCAGTTTGCAACTGTGGCTGGCACAGGAGAGGAAAGCAGAGAGAAGTGAGAATCCCTTCATTTTAGGTAAACTCTTCTGTGCTGTTATTAAATATTTTAGCCTGGATACATCTGGCCTCATCTCTCTGTTGAAAAGTAATTGCTTATTTCATTTATCTCTGACAAGATTCCAGTCTGTGGAATCCTATCCTGCATGCTGAATGGGTGATTTCACAAGAATATTTTCCCTGGAAGGATCAGGGGTAAATGGGGCCAGGAGGAACCAGAGGGCCATAGAGAAAGTGTCACTAACATAGGACAGGCTGTTCCTTTGTTTACAAAATCAAGTTGTAGCTTTAATTCCTGTTGTCATTCAAATATTCTAATTTTAGGTCTGCTTGGTTCTTCCTCTCTGGTTTCCTTGCTGTACAACCCAACAGGATAAAACAAACACAAAACCTTCATTTTTCAAGCCAGTGACCTAAGCTAGATGCTGCTCAGACAATTCTGCTAAAGGGCTCAGTTCAAAATAATTAGAACAATTAGATAAATCCACCGACAAATATCGTGTATTTGTCCTCTTGATGTTTCATTTCCAATTATTACAGATCAAAAAAAAGGAAGGGAACCTGCCCGGGGCCAGGTCTGATGCACACCACCCAAGCAAAGTCTATTTGCATGGTAAATATAAACATTTGACCTGAAACAACACAACCGGAAATGTTTAACTCTCAACCTTTCCCCTTATTTTTTCCATTTGTCTGAGGCTTAAGCAATTTCATGGTCTGTGGTCTCTGACCACAGACATGGGCACTCCAGTAAACATCCTCTAGGGGTGACATTGACTAGGATTCTAGATCTTTCCTCATGTCACTCACGTGAAACCAATCTGTTGAGAGGTGATTCTACAACCCATCAGTGAAGCAATTCAAAAGGAGATTTTCTTGCTCCATCAGTTTATACAAAGCAATGAATGATGTTTATTGCCTGGAATGTGTACTGTCCTGAAGCTTATATTTTATCTCAATTATCCAGATGTGTCTTATTATAATATTTTCATTTGAGTTATGAGGATATCTTTTTAATTTTCCATATCTGCATATAGGTATAGCTTTACATGATTTTTCTTTCCTTATTCACCTCTATCTCGATGATTTTTTAGTAAAACTCTAATTCAATACTGAATTTTATAAATATACAAAGAATTTGGGTGTAAAGAATGTATTTATGATCATTTGTTAATATCATGGTAATCCTTACATATGTACCACCTTACATAAATTTCCCTGAAATTACAGAAGAAATAAATTCTAGTTTAAGAAGTTAATCAAGTCTTAAAATAACTGACTCCTAGGAAAAGTTTTTAGTACATGGTTGTCTTGCTTTCCTTCAGTGTAATCCTCAAGTTCCTGAGGCTTCTGATGTAGCACAGGAATGTGATATTTTTGTGTGTATGTACACGTAGAGATATTTTTAAGTTTATAAATAAAATGTATAGCTTTTATATTTTATTATTCATGAAATCATCTGATAATCTTTACATTTGCTTAAGTGAACAAATTAAAGTTAAAATTTGTTGTAGAAATGATCATTGTCCATTAGGTTAAGAAGAGGTTTTCTATGGATACCCCAATTACAGTTCATTTAAACAGAAAATATGGCATCATATGCTTGGGTCCCTGTCTCTTTCTATTATCTCTCTCTATAGCTCTCTTTCTCTTCATCTCTGTCTCTCTGATGCATGTCTGCTTGAAGGAAGTCTTGTTTGATAGACAAGAATAGCCTAGGCTAGACCAGAATATCCTATTGTATTCCCCCTTATTATGTGACTTTCACAGGCCCTATTGCCACTCTAACTGTTGGCCAGAAATGCTAGTGTTTAGAAAGAAAAACAGCCTCACAATCAGTTTCCCATGGGCCCTCTGGAATTATGCCTGTAGGAGAAGAGAGCAGGAGGAACAAAGACTTTAGCCATAGATTTTGATATATATTCTGCTATAAATTCCCATAAGTTAGAAAGAATAGACTAAAAAGCAAAATCCACTGTGACCCTGGTTTTCATCACGTTTCCAAGAACAAGAACAGATATTCATGGTTGGGTGGCATAACTATGAAAAGGGAAGACATAAGAAGTGATTTTGAGGTAAATAGAATTGCCATCTTTTGAAAATTTGTAGGATTGCTAGATATGGATGCAGGAAGTGAAGATGTGACAATTCAGTACAGTTGCTTATATGTACCCTTACCTATCATTTGTATTCCCTTGACAAACAGGATGGGAATTTCATTGTGAGACCAAGGGTCCATGATATTCTGTTGGTCTAGATAAATATTAAACATTGATTTAGCTGAAAACCTCTTTTCCGAGTGGTGGAACACAACAGTTTGTGGGACACAGTTGAATGAAAAGATGAAATATTCCCTCTAGTTTAAGAAATGGTTCAGTCATTAATAATGTGTATCCAAGTAAATATGCACCCTTGGTTTCTCAATAGTTGATTTCAAATGAAATATTTTAGTGACTAATTCAAGAAATGTCCTTAGAGTGAATGCTTACATACATTTGAATTTGATGCATATCTTTGAGATTGGAAAGTAACAGACTTTCACAGTCTTTCATGTCACTTTTTAAAAAAATTCTTTCATTTCTTTACATTTTGATCAGCTTCCTGGCCAGTATAAGTTAGAGGACACTTTGGCTTGCTTTGTGTGTATAATTATGTAGGTATAGACACAACTATGATGTTTTGGGGGCAAACTATGTAATTTGATTATTTTAAGCAAGGACTGTGGAGCAGACATATAATTTCAAAAGGCAAAAATGATCACAAAGTGGTAGAAAGTTAATTTTCCTTTTAAAAGTTGCTTTTTTCCTCACTGTATAAAATTCATTTTGGGTAAAGGCCATGGAAAGTGTTACTGTGGAAACTGTTACTGCGAGGCTGGTTGGCATGGAGATAAATGTGAATTCCAGTGTGATATCACCCCCTGGGAGAGCAAGCGAAGATGCACATCTCCAGATGGCAAAATCTGCAGTAACAGAGGTGTGTCATTCATACACTTTACTATGTAATTGGGAGGAAAACAAAGCTCTTAATTGTTAACACTCCTTTTCTCTATTTCCTTCAGTGTGGGAGGAAGTCATCCTTTATAGTGTTTGATTTTGATGTAAATCAACATTTACTATACCCACAATCTTCTCTTTCTTATTTTTCATTGAGTAGAAAGCAGAAAGATAAGAAAGTTGCTGTCATTCTTTCAGCCTCACTGAACAAATAGTTAACATAGGGACTGTAATTTCTTTGGTGGCCATTCAGAAATAGCACAGTGCAGCTAAAAGGCAATTCTTATAGATACTTCTGTTAAATGTCTCTTGACTAACAGAACTATCTACAGCATGAGCATCTAATTATCTAGAGCATTCAAAAAGCTCTCCTGTCTTAATTATGGGTAAATTGAAGGCTAGTTGCAACATGGAATTGGTATGGAGTCATTTAACTTTTATATGCAATAGTAAAAATGTGATATTGAACACAATAGATATAGAAACTATGTATTAAGTAGGCATATAAAATTTAGACTAACCTTAGACATGAATTTTAATAATATGTTAGTATTGCTAAAATATAAAGTGAGTTAACTAATTGTTGGTATCAAATCAGTTTTAAACACTTTGTAAAAAATCCTTCAAAATAATTATTTTTCCCTTTGTCAATTGGACTGGTAGATAAAAGAGAGCCATGGTGGACTATTCTTTTGCCTACTTGATGATATAAAAGTGGCCATGTTTCCTTCTATAAAATTAAGAATCTAGAAAGCTAGAAAAAGTTTTTTTTTTCATTTCTATAAATGAATGATGCATTTTAATAGATAATGCTTACATGGAAAGCCTTAACGCAAACCAATTTTATCCTTTTAAAAATTGACAAAGAAGAGTAAAATGTGCCACATTTCTGTGCATAGAGAAAGGAAAGCAAAAGGCCTGAACTTAGAACAAAAATCATAAAGAAAATTCCCCTCTTTTATTTATGCAGAATAGATCTGACTATATATCATACTAATTCACGTTGTTTTCCTTTATTATGTAAGGGCATGTTTCTGCTTAAGTCCTTTTATTCAGTAGGGTCCCTCGTCACCGTTGTGACGTCAGTGTACGAAGCTTGAACTGTGTTACTGTGGAAAATAACCATTTAGGTGTTGAAAGAGAGAGGAGAAAGGTGGAACTGATTGGGCTGTGGATCAGGGATGGGTTCTGCAGCAGGGATACATGGGCTTGGAGACACAGACATCCTTCAGAAACACACTCCTTGTACCTCTCCACCGTCTCACCTCCTGCCTCCCCGCTTCCTCGTGCTCGGAGTTTTCTTATTTGAGATCTGGCAGAGGCAGACTGGAAAGTAGCCTAAAAGAGCCTGGTAGCCAGTGAGCTTCAGGGGTACGTGATGGCAAGTCATGGGCGGGCACTGCAATGAGTCCTTTTTTCTCAGAAGGCACCGCTCCAGTCTCTAGAGCTCTTTCCTTATCATCATTACTTCCTGGGTAGGAGATAGACACTAATGCCCACACACGCCTACCTTGTTGTCCTTGTTTGCCCATCTTCAGGGGCCACAACATTGATGTTGTAGACACAGCTAATCAGTGATGTCCCTTATTGCCCATGTGGTTTAGTTACAGTTTCGCATTGGACTCACTTTAACACATACCCATCCCCCGCATCCTTCATAGTGTTATGAAAACAATGCGTATTCATTTTAAAAAATAACAGTAAAGTAGAAAATGATCCATAATCTCAACATCCAGATATAATCTCCTTTTACATTTTGGTACATGACCTTTCAGCCTGTTTTTATTTATTTATTTTAAAAAATTCATCATCTGTGTGCCTCCCTGATATGTATTTTCTTTTTATTTAATATAAAAATTGAATCATACTATACATACTAACTTGTAATTTGCTTTTTTCCATTTAATCCTATATTTTGGATATCTTTGCATGTTCACAGAGCAAAAACCTAATTATTACTTTTAATGGCTGCTTGGTAGTCCAAGCTACACATGGACCATTACTGCACTAATTCCCCCTTGATCAATATTTAGATCACTCACTAGTCATTTTTCAATAACATAAATACCACCATAGTTAATATACTTGACCATGTACTTTTGTGTCCTTTTCCTCTCCTTTGAATATAGTAATTGAAGTGGACTATTTGCTAAATAGTAACACACATTTAAAAAGTACGTATTGTGAAATTGCTACCCAGAAATTTGTACATTTTGTACTCCAGACCCTCACCAACTCTTGATCCTAGCAATCTTTCTCACCTCTGCCAATCTGACATCCAAAATAATTCTAACTATTGTTTTACAGGACCCCCACCCCCACCTCTTAGTAATAGTAGGTTGAGTGGTAAATAATTTTTATGCTTATCTATCATCATTACTTCTCTACGAAATTTTTGATTCATGTTCTTTGTCTATTTTTTTAGGCATATTTTTCCTGTGGGTATTGATTCCTAAGAATTCTTTATGTTTGTGAAGTTAGCTTTTTGTCTTTTACATTCGTACGACTGTTTGTTCCAACTTTTTTAGTGTTTTGCTTCCAACCCAAATTTTAGATTTTTGTGTTGTTAAATCTATTTCTTTTTTCCCTTTTAGTAATTTGCTTTGGGGGTTTTGAATAAAAAAGATTTATTTTTACTTAGCGGTTTTATTTTATATCCTTAAATCTTTGATCTACCTGGAATTTACTTTGATGTAAGAAGTAAGATGGGATTTAACTTTATTTCCCCACCCCCAAATGATTAGCTGGTTGCCCTAGAGATTATTATGGATAAACTACACAAAGTAAATATGATCTATTACTGGGCACTTCCCCTATGCAAATCTCCAAATGGCCAAGGTTATATCTCCCGCCTGATCTCCAACATCCTTTATAATCTGAGCTCATCTGATCTAGCAAACCTTACTTCTTAGTCTTCCTTAACATGCACCTTCTGCTCCAGTGATTGAGGACTCCCCATGCCCATCCCACCCTTCTTTGCTTATTCTTGCTTTCTTGACTTTCCTTGAGTTGTTCCACCTCCAACGACTCCTAAGGATCCTAGAACATTTCCCCTTCTCTCTGCATATCCTGACCATCTACCCTAGTCACTTCAGCCCTTCCCCAAACTCTTAACAGTGTTTATATCCTAGTTTACAAAATGTTAGTACTCATACTTTTTTGTTGTTGTTGTTTTTTGTTTTTTTTTCTTTTGTGGGGAAGACCAGCCCTGAGCTAACATCTGTTGCCAATCCTCCCCTTTTTGCTGAGGAAGACTGGCCCTGGGCTAACATCCATGCCCATCTTCCTCCACTTTATATGGGACGCCGCCACGGCATGGCTAACAGGCAGTGCGTCCGCGGGCGCCTGGGATCCGAACTCACGAACCCCGGGCTGCCAAGCGCAGAGTAAACCGCTGCGCCACCAGGCGGCCCCTGTTAGTGCTCATACTTTTATTGTTTGCTAACTTTTCTTTCATTAGCTTTTTTTTTGTCAAATGGATTGTAAGCTTCTTGAGGGCAAGAATTATATCTTATGTTAATTTTTCTGTATTATCTTTGAGACAAAACTACACAGTGCTAATGACACATCCTGCAATCCCACATAATTATAGACATGGGTAATAACTTTTGTTTATCATAGAATCTCTACCAACTTCAGATGATTTTCTTTGTAGAATATTTTTTCTGAATATGTATATTTTCCAAATATGAAGTAATCAACAGGAGAAAAAGCAATATGTAAGATGCTTTTTTTCATGATTCTTGTTCACTAGACCCATATAAAATTATTTTTCCCATCTAGGGATTTGTGTTTGTGGTGAATGTTCTTGCCATGATGTTGACCCGACTGGAGACTGGGGAGATATTCATGGGGACACTTGTGAGTGTGACGAAAGGGATTGTAGAGCTGTCTATGACAGATATTCTGATGACTTCTGTTCAGGTGAGTGCTTTCCTAATTTCTATTTTTAAATGAAAAATATTCATTTCCCTATTTTCAAGATTCATTTTGGTTCTTACAGAAGCTGTGAAAGAACTGAATGTGCATTCTAAAGCATTTGATGTGCACAGTACTCCTATTAGTAACTTGGAAGACCTTTAGAGCATTCAAACATTGGGCAAAGACTAGAGATATAAATACACCCACATTCTTAAAATTAGTCTAATTCCTCACCAGGGAGAACCATTACCACCAGATATCTATTGCTCAACTGTAAGAATACAAACCAGCAGACCTGATGACAATGAATAGTATAGGTACCATTATGACAGCTATATTAATCTGTTACAAAACTTACGATAATACAATTCTCATAGATATTTTGATGCATTAATTCTTTGGTATAATTTATATACTAGCATTGTTCTGCAATTTGGTCTAGAATTGAATATCAGTTAGTGGATTCAAAAATTTTATTCCATAAATATTTATGGAAGAGATACTATTTGTTGGGGTCTGGACTATGCCTGGGCTACTGGTTCCAGCAGTGAAGAAGACAAACATGATCCTTGACTTTATGGAGCTTGAAGTCTAAATACAAAGGAAGAAATACTTCCTGCCAGAATTTCTAATAATTCAAAGTAAGAAAAAAAAGCAATCAGATTTATCTGAAGAAGCGTCATTTAGTGAAAATGGAGTTATGGATTTTGGATCCAGTTATATTTGACAATCTAGAAGGCAGAGACATATGCATATACATCTCTTTGTGCTTGCCTGCCTGATTGGTGTAGAGAGATAGGAAACTCCACTGGTCTCCTGAAAGTTTGCCAGCAAAGGGAAATAAAAGAGCTGCCCTATTTTATTATGATTCTGCGACAGCAAAGAACTCTGGCCTGGCTTAGGGGAGCCTCCTGCTAAAACTTCCCATGCAGAAGAGTTTCCCTCTTTTGATTACCTGGTTCTTGGGAGAATTTCCTAAACATTCGGTGAACACTGTTGTCCTGAGGGGACACCCTTTTCAGATTTTTCATTATTCATTCTATGTGAGTGCTCTTTGTCATCACCATTATCAGCACAATGGTCATAAAACAGCTAACAACTATTGAGTGGCTTCTATATAGCAGACACTGTGCTAAGCACTTCCCAGACTGTTGCATTTATTCTTCATAAAAATCTATGAAGTAGAAAATATATTTATTCTCCTTGTACAATTGGGGAAACTGAGGCTTGGGGAATTTCCATAATTTGCTGAAGGCCCTGAAGCTAGGAGATACAATAAAAATGTTAATGAGGTCTATGAATCTGAAGAAATTTAAAAGTTCTTTCTTTTTTTTGTGTGAGGAAGACCAGCCCTGAGCTAACATCCGTTGCTAATCCTCCTCTTTTTGCTGAGGAAGACTGGCCCTGGGCTAACATCCGTGCCCATCTTCCTGTACTTTATATGGGACGCCGCCACGGCGTGGCTGACAAGCAGTGCGTCGGCAGGCGCCCGGGATCCGAACCCGCGAACCCCGGGCTGCTAAGCGCGGACTAAACCGCTGTGCCACAGGGCGGCCCCTAAAAGTTCTTTCTTTACTGAACAAATCTTTGTTTAAACTTCAATTTAATATAACAAACATTTATTGAGAGCCAACTATGCTAGAGGCACTGTGTGGAATATTATGATATAAAAATATGAAACTGCGTAAGCTCTGCCCTCAAGAAATTTACTGTTTAGCAAAGAAAACTGCCACATAGAAATATAATTTTAATATATTATGGTATGGGAGATTTGTATACTGTATTCATGCATTTATTTACTTACAGTGAGGACAGAGTAGTGAACACAACAGATCAAATCCCTCTCCTCATGGAGTCTACATTTCAGTAGGGCTGGAGAGACAATGAACATGGTAAATAAAATGTGTAGTAGGTCAGTGCTATATACTTTTCATGGGCGTAGTGCTATAGATTAAAATGAAGAGAGAAGGGGGTTGAGAATGTTGGGGCATGGGCTTGTTGGACATTTTAATGAGGGCAATGAGGCTGTTCCCAGAGGTGGTGATGTATGGCTCATGCATTGCAGGATGCTTTTGGATCACTATGCTCATACAGTTCTTCCCTAAAGGGTAGGCTTTCAGGTCAAGAGAGATGAGGAGGGCATCCCCAGCAGAGGGAGTAGAGGCATACGATCTGTGCAGGAGACTAGAATCAGTTTGGTTATCACCAGAATGTACAAGGAACAAAGGGCAAAGCTAGTGAGAAGCAAGAACTGGAGGACTTTTTACTTTGCTGCAGAACTAGACTCTATTCTACAGGCAATGGGGAGCTAGTGATGGTTTTAGGCAGTGGAGTACAGTAGTCACCAGGTTTCTAGTCTGGTTGTCTGGGTAAATGTTGGTGCCATTTACTGAAATGGGGAATATAGAAGGAAGTTGTCAATTTGTTTCTAGACACATGGAGCATAAATAACCAAAGGCAAGCCAAAGTTGATTTTTTTTCAGCTTGTTGAAGATGTGAGTCTGAAGGGTAAGGGCTGAACATGAGAATTTAGAGTTGTAAGCACAGAGTTGATAGTAAAAACTATACTGGGGCTCAAGAAATACCATTTAAGAATGTCCTTTTAAGATTGTGAGATAAAACATGAATTCATACAATTTAAAATAGGAAAATAAAGGAGGTAATCAGGCTATATATAAAAATTATGTTTGTGACTGTGTGATATGATGCTTTTTTATTTTTAACATAGGGTACACCCTTCCTTGTTAAACCTATGATTCTGATTTTGGAGTGGGATTGAAAAATTCAAAGTAACTACTTTATAACAATAATTCAGGGTCATGTGAGCTGGTCTATCTCACTGTGAGGGAGTGGGGCCATGGGGTGAAGATGGGCATTGACACTTTGATCCTTCTATAAGCTCACAATTCCTGTTGCATGTTATTTAGGCTTAGAGTTACTACTATAGGTTGGGTAGGTGAATGCCATTAAGGAGGTCTCCATGGAATCTGAAATTTTCCACTTCTATTCCCTCCCTTCTTCCTTCTGAACTATTTTCTTCTCCCTCATATTTTCCATTCTTCCCTATCCTATGAGATTTCAGATAAAGTTAAGCAATTGGGCATTTATGGTTACATGATCGGTGGGGTTTATCATGGGAGGAGAGTGGGAGAGATGATTGACCCTTCCCATGTGGTCTCCATGCTGTGGGTGTAGACAGGTTGGGGTGGGAAGAAGTGATGGGGTAATAGGCTGTTGTTTGAGCAATAAGACATCAGTCTGTACTTGTGATTTTATTATTTTTTTGTTAAAGTGAACTGAGTGTGGCCGGCTCTCCATAGCCTGCCTCCCACACTTAAAATGAGGAATGTGGGAAAGAAGAAACTCACATTAACAGAGATTCTACTCTGTTAGACACTTACCAAGCTTGTTCCCACATCTCATTCCATTTTATGTTCACACTGACTCAGAGAGGGAGACGTTATCTACATTTTAACAAAGAGAAAACAGGTTCAAAGAAATTAAGTAACTTGATAAAGTTCACACTGCCATTAAGTGTCATCTGAAAACACATGTAGCCTAAGTACTCATGTAATTTAATCTCCAAGTGATGCAAGTAAAATTCTTCAGTTTTACTTTATTTTGGCAAGGAAGAACTGTCCTCTGGATGCCCCAAATCCTTATATAACTAAGCTTCTCTGAATATCATTATGATCTGGGGCATGCATCAACCTCTGAAGTATTTCAATCCTATAAATTCTGCTTAGTGAATTATTAATCTCCACAGTTTTCCTAGTTGCCAGTCTAAGTTGCACCATAGGAAGGGTGCCACGCAGTTGGTTATTGAGTATGTTAATATCTTAGTGTTATAAGACAGAAGTAACCCAACACGTTGATATTCTCTAGTGCTTTTTGCAAGGCTGGAGTGTAATAAGGCTCAGATGAAATCCAGTTGTATTTTTAGCCCCTGTTCTTGCCATTCTGAGGGTGTTGGTCTTATTTAAGTCCAAGGGAAATCTCTCAATGGATTAGTTTAAGTTGGCTTTTTAAATTGACATCCTCATTTTATTCATTCCCTCTCTATCCATTCATCTATTCAGTAATGCATTTAAATATAAATATTTTGTGCCTACTACATCATGAGTACAAATATTTAAAAACATGATCCCTGTTTGCAGATAAATCTGTTTTATTTATTTCTTCTTTCGTTCATATTTGTGGTTCATTATCCACATGGGGTGTGTGTGTGTGTAGGAATTCATCCATATGCAAACATGACATACACACACGGATACATGAACACACACACTTCAAAGATGATACTATTGACAAAATTTGAGTATGACTAAAATGACCAGGGCATGACCAGCCATCCTGAAATGTACCAACTGCTCTGTTTACCTCAGTTCTATGAGCCGCTCCACTGAATTTACTTCCTGATTCTAAAATAACTCCTTTATTCCTGATGGCTATTTACCACACTGGGCTGTTTCCCTAAATCCCATAATTGGATAAATATGTGGCAGTGTGACCTTAAACTCTATCTTTCAGCTTGTCCTGCCTACCGAAGTGATGAAAATATAAAACTCTGGCTTAGAGTAGATTAGAGTTTCATTAGTTTGGAAAATGGAATCATTGGTAGACCATATTATGTGGGGAAATTTGTCACTGTGATTGCCAAAGCATTCGGGAAAGAAACTGAAGGAAATGGTTAAGTATATTCAGTTTTCATTGCCTTGAAAGGGAAATCAATATATTGAATGGATTTTTTTTTAATGACGGCTACTAGTGAGATCTAACTTATTCCTCCAAACTTTGATAATCTTTATACTACTGTGTAAGAAACTACTTCTTAACATCAGATTCCAATTCATCAGCATTTTTGATCATTTTAAAAGAAAAAAATATCCTCTATAGCAGAAGAGTGTTTGGAATGAGTGCAACTACATTTGTCCTGGACTGATATTTCTGAGTTTAGATAGCTTAACTCAGAAGAGCACAATGATTCCAAAGAATGAAATAGTTTGGTGTCCACACCCTCTCCTACAGTGGCCTGAGAGCCTTGAGAGCTCCTACGTGCCCAGCATGGCCACGACGCCACTTGATGTCTGCTCTTGCTGCCAGCTCCCTGCCCGTGTGGCGCAGATCTGGCTGTGGTCTCATTTACATGCCAACATGAACCACCATGTTCATCTTCCATTGTTGTGGGGGTGTGTGTGTGCTTAATGCAAGCTCATAGGTCTTTTGAAAGCAATTCCCTAATGTGCATTCTCCTCACATTTGATATCAGGGATAAACAACAACGTTCTGTATCTTTCATCTCTATTTTGTTGGTCCTGTGCCTACAGAGTTTAAAGGAATACTTGTTAGAAGCAAAGAAATTAACTCCTGCAGGCTATATATATATATACACACACACACAGACTTGACAAACTAGCATGGAAGCATTAAGTTTCAGATCAGTGTGGTAAAATTCACTTCTAGTTCTCTCATTTTAAAGATAAAGTGAGAAGAGGCCCAGAGGGGTAAACTAGTGACACATTTAGATAGAGAACACAGGTCTCCTAATTTCTTCTTTTATACCTTTTTCACTATTTGTTTATAAAGACCCTGATAGAGTATGTTATGCCAGTCTAAAGGATTTTCATGCTAAGTAGATCTTATTGTTTTTAAACCCTTCTTTATATATCAAAACCAAGCATTTTCATCCTCTTCATTTTATCACTATAAAGTGATTCCTTCTCTCTCTCTTTGGCATAACTTTTGTACTGGAATTGACAAACTACTAACTCCAGAGGAGAAATTGCAATTTCATTTTATGATTTCCTGTCTTCTCTGAAGGGCTCAATACCTGCTTCAGAATCTGGTATCAATTACCTTGCATTTCTTACTGATTTCCTAACTTGACTGATTAAATATCATAAAGGATTTTATTGAAAAGATACAATTTCATTTAAAGTGGAATCCGTTACATCCTGAAATGTATTTTGACAACATGTGACTATGAGTTATTGAAAAGTGTAGGATATAACTTTTCATTACCATGAAAGCAAATGTTGTTTTTGTTTGAACTTAATTAATCTCTAATAAGTTAGATTAGGTAGTACCAATGCCGATACTATTTTTCATCATATTAGACTAGAATAATTTAAACCTTTTCTCTATTACTCTTACATTTGCTTCTTCAATGATGTTCATTCACATGTTCAATTTAGGTGTTCCTACCTTCCCCAACAGTGAAACCTTCCAAAAACATCCCATAGGCCAATATTTCATCATTTAAACTGTTGCCATGTCTTCACTGACTCTCAGGAATTTCCTTCATTATGGATGGTTTTCTTAGGTCATTCATATTTTAATGACTCTTCTTTCCTCAGCTTGAACTTGTTCCATTGATGTTGACTTCTGATGGAAGAGTGTAGAAGACTCCTAAGTGGATGATTTGAGGAAGAGAGATGGTCACCCTGAACTAGATAATATTTTCCCACTTTGATACTTTTCTATTTAGAGGCAAAGCCTTTCATCCCACAGTCAATCACAGCAGTGACACTATCTCATCAATTCATTCCAATGTGTAAGCAATCGACTGTAGCTGGGTTATTGAGAGGGCTTATGATTAGATGAAGGCTGAGGCTGAGGCAGAAGCACAGTAAGTTAGGGATCATCACACACGTAGCAAAAGGGAGGACACGTTGTACATGTTCTTCCCAACTTTGCTTGGAGCTGGCAATGACTAGAGGTGAAGCATAAACTTATAGGAGCCATCCTTGGGAAAGTTAATGATGCTGCATTAAACACACAGGAAATAAAGGTGTAGGACCTTATAGGCTGCGTTTCCACTAGTGATTGTAGAAGAGCACAGAAATAGAAAAGGGATAGAAAAGTGAAGCTGCAGTAATAGAAAAAAATGAGAGGGAAAAAGCATAGAGATGAAAAAATCTCTGTGAGGACAATAGAAAGTAGAAAACAGAAAATAAACATGGGGGCATAAAGGGGAAAGACTCAGAGATTTCCTCTTCTTCTAGGTCTAGAGTAGGGCATTTTTAAAAAAGATTTGTTAATGCGTCCACAATTAATCTGACTTCTTTTGATATTAATTGGACCAGATTTTTACTCTAAAAATCTCTTATTAATAACTTCTGACCATCTTCATGAGTTTGTTTTACTCCACTACAGATGTGTTTTTACTGTCGACATGTGAATGAACCTCAGACAGGAAATACTGACTGCTCTTAAACCCGTATTCCAACTGTAGAACATGATGACATTCTCCTCTGAGTCACTGATGGGTCTCCCTCTGGTCAGGCTGCTGCTTCATTCCACATGCCTGGGGATCGGGACCCTGGATGTGTGTCATTGCCTGTGACTCCAGGCAACCACAGCAGCAGGTGGCACCCTCCTAGATAGTTAGGGATTTCCTGGCATCCTTGCCTACTGGATGATTTGTTCTAACTTTCACAGCTATTTTAAACTTTCCAGAGTAAAGCTTTTTTCCTCTGTCAGTCTAACTCTGTTTTTCAGTTTTATTGTTAAAGTGTCAACTAGTCTTTCACAAATGGCATCATGTTCTGTACTTTGTCCAGTATCCTCGTGGCAGATATAACTGTCCTTGAAATAACACCTCTTGCCTCCAAGAATTTCAAAGCCACTGGTGCCTATAAAACAGCAGAACTGATGATACTCTAAACGTTAAAAACTGTTTCAAAATTGTTATTTATCTATGCATTTGCAGTTTAGCTCTGTTTGCAAATTTTGCTCTAAATTACATGAGGATTGAGAAGAAGGGTACTTCTTAAGGGTACTTAAGGAACTTCTTAAGCTGGGATAAATGGCAAAAAGCCACAGAACTTAACAACCTCAGAAATATAATTGCTAATAAGTTAAACTATTATAATAAAAATTCTCATACTGGAAGGTTTAAATGATATATTCACATGTCATACATATTTATTAGCAATTACAATTTTCTTTTCCTTTAAAATGATGAGCTCTAAGGCAGAGTAGTAATGATGGCAGCAATTTGTTGTTTAGACTCTTTTATGTAGTAGGTGCTCAATAGTGTATGCTGAATTGAATTTAGAGTTAAATGAAAGATTTGGATTCAATGATCCTAATATCTCACCCCACTTTGACCTGTGATTTTGTGATTGGTTCCATGAAGAACCAGGTTAATAGATGGTGAAAAGCTTCCTGATATGTGGATTGTCCGATTCTTCAAACTCAAAAGACAGACATCTGCCCTCAAACCTCATGGAATATTGATAAAACTGGCCGGTCTTCACTGAAGGCCAGTTTCCATATTGTATGATATATATTAACATCAGATGCCAAAGATAAAAAAGCATGGATTTTCACCCATTAGCATTGTATTTGATTTACTTAAAGAAAGTGTAATTCCACATCCTTTAAAATTCTTCATGCATTTTTGCAGCAATTATAGAAATCTGCTTTATTCTGTATTTGTAATTATGAGTATCTGAATGTTTATTAGGAGTTAGGAAAAGCTCACCTATCTTTTTCTACTTAGTTACATATGTGAGCTCAGATGAATAAAAATAACAATGGCTCACTTTCAGGTAGCATTTTAAGATCTATCATGTACTTCCTGATAAATGTAGATAGAGAATACTCTGCAGATAGCAGGATCAGGATTTGAACCCACTTACTAAATTGATATCGTAGACTGTTTTTGCTATACCAAACCACCACTCATCACAGTTCTTTATAGGCTCTGTGTCCATGTGTAAAGAAATTTCTTATCTTTCCTGCCCTCTTTTGTGTGTGCTAACTTTTTCTTCAAGGACTGTGAACTCCACACAGTTACTGGTTTTAGGCTAAGGGTCTCTAGGCTGAGCATGAAGGTATAGAAAAAGGTAATGAAAATAAAGTGTGGGGGACTCCGGAAGATAAGACCCTGTTTCAACAACAAATTGTTTTACATTTCCTATGGCTCTCTTCCACATAATTAATTGCCAAATCCATCAAATACTCCTTTTAGGCCCCAACAGGCCAATACAATCACATGCACCTGGATTTTGAGAGATTCAAGTTCACAGTCCTATAAACTTGCTTATCTTTCCTGGATTTGTTGGGCTTTTTTGCCCCTCATGACTAATTAATATAAATCAGGTATTTAAGAACTTGAGAAAAATACACTTTTTGCCTTACTGTTTCATATTGTGTTATTAAGATCCTGACTCATTTGTGACATTCACTGTTGAAATGAAAACTAGTTATGACTTCGTTATATATTTTTTCATATATTTTTTATCATCCTCATTGTGAAGGTCACGGGCAGTGTAATTGTGGAAGATGCGACTGCAAAGTAGGCTGGTATGGGAAGAAGTGTGAGCACCCACGTTCCTGCCCGCTGTCAGCTGAGGAGAGCATCAAGAAGTGCCAAGGAAGCTCCGATCTGCCTTGCTCTGGAAGGGGTAAGTGAGGGCTGTCAGGCCGTGTCACTGCCTCCTAATCCTATGAGTCAAATGAATTCAACTCACAAGTATCTTATTTAAAAGACAGCTGAGATCCCTGAAGGAAGGAAGTTTAGTCTTTTTAGAACTAATAGTACATCTGGTTTCCATGAGTGAAAGTATAACATGGAGAAACATAATCCCTCTCTCTTTCTCCCTCTCCCTCTCACACATACACACACTCGTGCACTCACACGCTCACATGCTCTCAGCCCCCTTTAGCTTTGAGGTCTGTTCAACTTCAGTTCAGTTCAATGCTACATTAAAAAGAGAAAACAGTTTGGGTATTGGCTCAAAGCCTTCTGAATGAGACCAATTGTCTACTGACGTTTCTGAAACTCAGTAACATTGTATTGAGGAGACTGCTGACTTCGAAAAAGCGTTGTGTAAGCAGATAGCTCTGAAGAAGCTTGCACTGTTTTGCAAGGCTTGTAGCCTCGGGTGAGTTCTTGGTACCAGATCCGTACAAATTGGAGGAGAAGGAAGAATTCGTCTCGAGGAAAGCTGGTTCTGTTCTTTTTGATTTATCAAAATAAGAAATACAGCTTCACCTCTTATGTGAAAATGGCAAAGTTAATATGAAATATGCTTTTGGAGGAACTGGTAATTGAAGTTATTACAGATTTTGCTCATGAAAGAGTGAAAGGAGAAAGACTCGTTTTCTCTGAATGTTCGATCAGATAATTAATTTTATATTGCAATTTTCTTTTTGAAAAATTAACTTTTTATTGAGATTTAATTCAAATACTATAAAATTTACTCTTTTAAAGTGTATAGCTTAGTGCTTTTTAGTGTATTCAGTGAATTACCTGGCCATCACCACTCTCTCATTCCAGAACATTTTCATCACCGCGAAAAAAAACCCATGCACACCTTACCAGTCACACCCCATTCTCCTGTCCCCTCAACCTCTAGAAACCATCAGTCTACTTCCTGTCCCTATGGATTTGCCTAATCTGGATATTTCATATAAATGGAATTATAAAATATGTGGTCTTTTGTTTCTGGCTTTTTTCACTTAGCATCATGTTTTCAAGGTTTATCCATGTTGCGGCATGTACTTCATTCCTTTTTATGGCTGGAAAATATTCATTTGTATGGATATACCACATTTATTTATTTGCTAATGGACACTTGAGTTGTTTTTACTTTTGGCCGTCATGAATAACGTCTTACGAACATTCATGTATAAGTTTTTGTGTGGCTATGTGTTTTAATTTCTCTTGGGTGTATACCTATAAGTGAAATTGCTGGGTCATGTGGTATGTCTATGTTTAACTTTTTGAGGTATTGTGAAACTGTCTTTAAAGTGGCTACATTTCACCTTCCCACCAGCCATGTATGAAGGTTCCAGTTTCCTCACATCCTTGCCATTATTTGTTATCATTATCTTTTTGAATACCCATAGTTTTCTTTATGTGGAAAACTCCCAAAGTCTCCAAGATTATTTGCACCATAGGTCTTTTCCCATACTCTGATATTTATCCCTAATGATTATAAGTAAGAGAATGGGATATGGATAGAAGGAGTTTTTTTACTCTGGAAGCATTTCTGACTTGCCCCATCTTTCACCAATAACCCCAGAGAGGAATCACTGTTCTACCTGCATTAATAAAATATTGTCATTATAGTGCTCGAGTAAGCCTATCATGCATTTAAAGTAACAAAGATGAAAAATTAGTATCCCTTAGACAACTGTTATTCATTCATTCATTCATGTAGTGTTAAAAATACCAGATTATATAATGGAAAAATTTAAAAAGCATATAAAATATTTCTGAAACATAGAAAATCACTCAAGTATATATATTTACCAGTGGTTTTTAATTTGTCTCTAAATTTTTAAATTTAGTTCTAGTGCAAGAAAATTATTGTAGACTTTATATATCAATCTTTAATAAACTCCAACAGGTACATATTTGTCTCATCTTTCTAGAGATTCACTAATGTGTTTAGCTACCATTTTTAAGCAATAGAGTATATTTAAAGTTTATTTTATTAAAAAGGTGTTGAATATGTGTATAGAATGATAATATTTTTTATTTTTTATAATTCATTTAAGCCTTTTGAAGTACTTTACAGATAAATAATAAGCTTCTCTAGTTTCCTCGCAGGGAAATGGAGGTGTTGATGAGTGAAGTGATTTCCCAGGGAACCATAACAAAATATAAGGATTTTGAGAATGAAGACCAAGGATTTTGTGAGAGCTAGTCCAGTGCTCGAAACAATGACCAGAGACCCTTTCTTTCTCGTAGTGCTACGTCTGCAAACTCGTTGGCACTGGGTATTTTAAAGCAAATGGCCAATATGAAATTTTAAAGGATTAGTTTTGCAATTTATGAATGACAGCTGCAGCTGTGGTTACAGGAGTGGGGAAAGCAATTACAAGGCCCATTGGTTCTCAAGCCTGAGAGCCACATCAGCTCACCAGCTGGGGCCAAAAAAATCTTCTCCTGGTAGAATGTACTGAGGTTCCTCAGTGTAGTCCACCATGGGGCCAGGTGAAGGCATTTTTTCCACCAGAAATTAAGTTTAGATTACCTGCTTCTGCTGGTGGTGACTGAGTGTGATCATTGTGTCTTGAATGTAGGGGAGTAATTTAGACGATCTCTTAAATTCCCTATTAATCCTCTGATTCCTTGATTTCTATTCTTATTGTCTATAAATATCTTTTCATTTAATTAGCTGACTCTCATATAGTCAATATGGATATACAGTTATTCATCCTGATTTCTGCTCCCATGAGTTGGGGTTGGGGGATAACTTTCTCTGTTCTCATACCAATAGTCTGCTCAAAAATTTAAAATGGCTTATGATAGGCCACACAGTTTTAAACTCCTCTTGACTTAAAAATACATTTTTGTTAATATTGAAGTTCTCCTCCTGAGTATGTCTGGCTTTGGCCAAAAAATGTGAGTAAAAGTGCTGTGTCCCTTTGGAGCAGAAGCTGAAGAGCCAGTCAGAGATTTGCCATCTCTCTTTCCCCCAGCATGGGAATGTGCAGTGTTGGAAATGATCCATTAGCCTGGGTCTCTGAGTGTGAATGATCTGCTGATCCCCCAAAGACTCTAACATGAGTGAGGAATAAACCTTTGTTGTTTTAAACAGCTGAGATAGTAGAACTCTTGACTCAGACTCTCTTCCACATACAATTTAGGGAACACAGTTAAACCAAAGCAAACAAACCAGAAAACACAACACAAATTACGCAAACCCAAAGGGATAAGGAAAAAAAAACAGTTGAGGTTTATAATTATACGTATATCTTATCAGTATCAACATCTAAATCAAAATAAACATAAACATGCATATATTTTACAAATGATGTATTTATGCTATCCTGTCAACAGCATTTGTGTGCACTATTCAACAGGTAAGACGCCAAGGACATTGAATCTATTATCTTTTTAATATCCCCACGCACAATGAGGTAGGAAGAAGTATAATTATTATGCTTTTAACAGAAAAAGAAATTGGAAATTTGGACGGTTTGTCATCTTACATAGTAAGTGCCAGAGATGCAAGTTTTAATACAAGCTTTTAATATAGGCCCTGTGACTCCAGAGCTGTCATTTTAGATAATTTACTGGTTCTTTTAACATGCCAATTTGATGAACAATATGTAATGAATATATTTCCTTGTTCCAAATATTCTTATGCAAAATCATTGATATGGCTGCATAGTATTCCATAATATGGTTACGCAATCCTCTTTTATTAACATCTAAATTGTCTATTTTATTCAAATTTTAAATATCATAATTTACATTCTTGTTGCGGAAAATTTGCAGAAATCCTTAGTATTAATTCTTAGTTGTGGAATGCATAAATCTAAATGAATAAAAATATATTAAAACTTTTCAATAAAAAAATTCATATCTCCAGAGAAATTGTACTACTATATCTCCTACAGTAGCATAACAGGGGTTCTTTTCACCCACCAACAGTGAGAATTTAAATTCAGTAATCAGTCAGCTTTTCTCAGTATATTTTGCTCTTAGCATTATAAACTTTTACCATTCATCAAACTCTTTTCATTGACTTCTATAATCATCAAAACAAATGATCTATCTGCAGGCATTATTATTCAGAGGCTTGTGTTTGCAGCATTTGCCTTCTTTGATGATCAGTTGTCCTTGTGTCTAAGTCATCTTTTTGTTTGATACTGCAGTCCCACGTGCTTCTGTTATTGTCCTCTGTACCCTTTGGTTTTCTTTTGTCAGATTTGTTCTAAGAGGTGTTGCATATGTTTTAGTCCTTAAACACACCTAATCATACACCCCTACAAGGGAAGGTGTGAAGTGCAGGAAGAATGATAAATTGAGGCTAATTATTTAATATTGTAGCTTCTAGAAAGTAGAAACCATGTCCTCATTTTTATCAATTAGTATGTTTTAATTAATGAATTAAGCAAGTTGGTTCAATTCCCTTACCTAGGAACATACTTTCAAAGAATAATAGCATGCCAAATTCTCACCATCTGGAGATTTCTCAATTTAAGTCATAATTTCTCTCTCTCTGTTACTGTAAAAGCACATCTTTAAATTTTCTTGCTTTTATTTATCAAACAATTTTCCATGATGCATGTATTTCTTTAACCTATGTGTTTTTTACCCTATGAGATTTTTTGACAAATGAATCATTATTTTTCTTATTCATGTATACAGAGGTGAAGATGTTATTGTTTGGAACAGAGAAAAACTTAAGAAAAAGGAAAGTCCTCCAAATATTTCTTTTGTTTTTTAGGGGGAGGATCTTTTTATTTTTTTAGCTAAAAATTTTTTTTACAGCTTTATTGAGATATAATTGGTATACAAAAAAACTGCGTATATTTAATGTATACAATTTGATGAGTTTCGACATATGCATAACAACCACGATGCCTTCACCCCAATCAAGGTAATGAACATATCTATTACCTCCAAAAATGTCCTTGTGTCCCTTTGCTTTTGTGTGTGTGTGTGTGTGTGTGTGTGTGTGTGTGTTAAGAATGTTTAACATGAGAGGTATATAAAATAGTCAAACTTACAGAAGCAGCAAATAGAATAGTGATTGCTAGGGGATGGGGGAGGGTGAAATGGGGAGTTGTTATTCAGTGGGTATAAAGATACAGTTATACAAGATGAATAAGTTCTAAAGGTCTGCTGTACAACATGGTACCTATAGTTAACAATATGGTGTTATGGACTTGAAATTTTAACAGGGTAGACCTCCAGAGATTTTAAATTAAGCACCACACCACCTATTGTGATTTTGACTATATCTAAAATTCCCAGTGGCCTAATTAAATATCTTATTGTAAGTTAACTCCAGTGGGAAATGCACAGAGTTTTCAAGTGACAAAGGAACCCAGTGTGCTCTTCCAGCAGTTTTTTGAGACAACAAATG
Source organism: Tapirus indicus (assembly GCA_031878705.1). Taxonomy (NCBI): domain Eukaryota; kingdom Metazoa; phylum Chordata; class Mammalia; order Perissodactyla; family Tapiridae; genus Tapirus; species Tapirus indicus. The sequence continues at coordinate 10,085,325 of CM062930.1, read as the reverse complement.
GGATTCAGATTTACTGTATTCTGAGTGTCCAGATTGATTGATTCACTACATCTGCCAGTGCTCAAGGACTCTGGAATAGTCATGCACTAAATTATGGCATTTCAAACAGTTGTTAAGGACCACAGCTAAAGAAGATGAAGAAATGACCCTGTAAAGTTAACTTCTTTACTCCTCCTTATTTAGAAGGAATGGTCCTACTTTTAGTGATGACCAAATGGAGAAAATATCCGTTATTTAGAAAATCACGCCAGAAACAAAAGTCTGTACTTTGTCATATGATAGACATTAAATGATGAGAAGTCAGTCTGTGGATCCCTAGGGAGTCTTCCATGGATCTCAGAGCACACTTTGAACTTAACAATGCTCTCTATTATAGCTTTTATATGTTCTATTATCATGGAACAACCAGAATAGTACTATGGTATCTAGGAAGAGAAAAACCTGTTTATTATTTGCTTTCTTTGCCTCAGAAAAACTTATTAGAATATCTTGAACTGTATAGGCCTCCTGTATTTCACAAAATTTCAGAAATGTAAATATTATTATGACTTTATTGAAGATGGTGCAGAGACAAAAAGACTGAGGTCCAGAGAGAAATAAATATGGTGCCTCCAGCATCCTTTCTCCATGTCCTCATCATGTGCTGAGACCTCTGGCTGCTGGGACATTTTCTATCTTCTTGAGGAGGCCAAAGGTGCAGGGCCCAGAACTGGTGGTTTATTAGAAGGTCCTGGTTAAATCTAGTATTAAATCTCTCATTCATATGAAGAAGCAGCATTTACTAAACTAAAGGCATGATTTGCGTATATTGAAGGGAATTGCTAAAAAGAACTCAAAGAGCCAAGTTAAATAGAAAAGAAGGTCTCCTATAAAGTGATTACTCAGGGACTCCCCTTTCCACTGGGTAAATAATTACCTATGTTCCTTATTTCTCCTTCTTTATTTTATCCTGCCTCTCTTCTTGTCATTTTTATATTCAACAGAACAGAGAGGAGATGAAGAAATTCAGAAGGTGAATTTAATAATTTTGTATATCTTTTTAAAAGATGGTAGAAGATATTTCAGTGGAAAATAATAAACAGAGTATTTTTTGAATTATCTGAGGTTTTCCTAATCCATAGTCCAGAAAACTGTATCACTCCCAAGACGGAGTATTTTTTTGTGTGTTCCAGTCAATGATTTTGCTTAAATGTTTTATATATGGCAACAGAACATTTTTTGTCAAGGATAGGAATCGATCCAAATAAATAGACAATGTTTATTACATTTTGCATAATTTGTATGTGGTAGATTGAAAACCAGTGAAATTCTTTGGCTAAGAAAACTTCCTAGTAAAGGCTGCAACAAATATTGTCAAAATCTATTTGAAATGAAAATAGAAAATTGGACAGGAATTCAATCCCAATTTCTTTAAGTGAGCTTAAAATGAAATGTGTGACAACTATGACAATTTTGTTACTACAATTATGTGTTTATTTCTGTTAAAACATTAAGCACAGAGGGAAGGTTGTAGTGTGGGAATCTGGAGCTATATCCTTGATTTTATTCAACACAACAAGCACACCAAATACTTTTATGGGTAAACAATCTGGTCTGGCTATCAGCCATAATCTTCATGGAACCATACACTCTACAGACTTTCTTTTTAATAGAAAATCAATGAGAGAGAATGTCATCATTTTATCTAGGCTTTAGGGTCATATAGCTGGTCAGAATCCTAGGATTCCCTTCTTGGATCCATAAGATGTTATTAAAATTGATAGGGCTGGTCATTGGGCTGTTATTTGCATAACGAATATATTCAATATATAATCATACTACAGCATATAGCCAACTTATGCATCATATTTTCATTAGTGATGTCATTTATCAAACTTAATCAGTCTAATATTGATTGACCACCCTATCATGAATCTCTATGCTAAGCCAGGGGTTAAGAAACTAGGACCAGGAGGTCCATATTCTGTTTTTGTAAATGAGCAAAAAGCTTTTGTTGGAACACAGCCATGCTCATTTGTTTACATATGACTGCTTTCTTGCCATAGTGGCAGAGTTGAATAGTTGCCACAGAGAGTGTGTGGCACATAGAGCCTAAAATATTTTCTATCTAGCCTTTTGCAGAAAAAGTTTGCTGACCTCTATGCTGAGTATTTGTGATAAATGTGACAAATGTGGTGGGAGAAGGGGTTGAGTGTCTCGAGAGTCAGAGGAGGGAGATGTTATTTTCTAAATAAATTTGGGTGCAAGTAGGTCTCCATGAAGTGAGTGAAGCTAGAATTGAGTCTGCAGGGATGAGTAGTATTAGACGGATAATGATTTAGAAAAAAAGTGCATTCCAGATGGAGGGAACGGTGTGGAGAGAAATGTTGAGTTAACGGGGGGATAACTTTTGCAGGGAACAGGAAACAAATTCACTTGTGATGCTATATGAAGAATAAGAAAGTGGCAAGAGACAGCCTGGGGGCAAATGGCATCTTTCCCACCTCCTCACTACCCACCTCCCCATGTTGTGATAGGTTTGAGTCAGAAAAACCAACTTCTTTGCAGAGCTCTTGTTCTCATAATTGTCTCGAGAGGTTAATTGTTAGTAAGAAGGACACACATTATAAGTACAGGTTGTAAATACTCTAGAATGATTTCACAGAAACGCTGGGTTTACCTTGCTTAATGCCCACTCCATTGTGAAAGTTACCAAGATCCAAATCTTTCCATGAACATGGCAAATACATTAGCATCTTCTCTTGTGCCTTTCTTCCTCCTTCCTGCACCTCAAATCAGTTTTCCTTATCTACTGACAGAATATGAGAAGACATGCACAAATCTAAGGTGGCTGTTTTATTAAAAGTCATTCAGATTAGCAAGTAGTAAAACAGTTTAGCCGTCACGTTATCTGTGCTGGGTACGTATACACATGCCTACGTGTTTTAAACAGCAAAGGGACATCTTGCCACAATGAGGCAGGACAGCCGGTTACTGGTATGGTGGTGAGAGACCTAGACTTGTTCAGGGTTCTGCCCCTTGCTAGATGTGTGAGCCAGGAAGTCACAGGCTAAAATGGCAGCAAAACTCTAATGGTGACTTTGAACTTAGCTTCTTCAGGCTCCTTCCCCTCTCCTTCCCGTCTCACTGCAGTAAGTGAACTTGACTCTATTCTGACTCATTTGGACCCCTAGATTCTTATATTTCCTCTCACGGTTCCATTTCTTTCATTTCCAACTCACCTTCATAGCAGACTTTGTGTCTGATTTTGCATAGCTAACTAGACAGACGGAAAGCTGACTACTCCCCGTGAGAATCAGGTGACTAGCCAAGCTGTTCTTCTAGACTCTGCTTTCTACCAAGTGACTGTTTTGGGTACAGAGTAATAGATTCTTCAGTTATGGCATCCTTTCATTTGGAATATAACTGTTAAGATAGATGAGAGTTTGGTTCTCCATAAATATTTATATCTCATGTGATGCCTTTTATTTGGATAAAGGAGGAAAGACAGGATTCTTTGGCTTCGTATTTAAGTTTCTAAATAATTTTGGCCTCTTTGCTGCTCAAAATACCCATGCCATGTGGATGCTTGTAAATAGTACCAAATGGTCTGGCATAGTACAGTCGTGAGTAGTTTAAGGTTTGAATGGTCCCAAGGATTAAACAGCAAATATTCGAGGTCATATGTAAAAGTCCTTCACAGGGGTTAAATCCTTTGCCAGGTTTTCTTTCTCTGGATTTCTTCCTAAGACCTTGTATTATACAATAGTTAACCGAAGGAGCTTAAAATAAATGTAAAAAAAATTCAAGCAGATATAGAGAATATGGTGCCCAGAAAGGTCTCTCACACTGCTTCATTTGATTAATTTGCTGGAAGTCTGGGTATGGTTAATGTTACTGTTGAGTTACAGTCGCAATGGTGAGACAGAATCACAGAACTTACACTCCTGAGTCTAGCTTATTGTAGTTATAAAAGAGGTGGTAGCAAAACCCAAGTGATGTAATTCATGTTCCATTCTAGATGTACCCTTCTGGAAGACTCTACTACATAGAGAAATCCAGAAGGACTATTGGTAAATGGGATCTTGGTTGTATTAGGAAACCTGAAGTCTTATGGCTGCACAAGTGTGTGATGGGGCTGGTACGTGCTGACATTGTTCAATCCTCTTCCCAAATGTTACTCCCATCCTTCACTGGTGTGATCCCTGGGAAAACTATCTACAGGCATTCGTTTCCTGTTTGGGTAGAGAAGCTCCCATACGCTGCCGGGATTGTGCTTCCTCTCAGCGTCTATAGCCTTATCCAGTCAGCTGGCTTCCAATTGCGAGGGCGTGTGCTTCTGCGGGGGCAAGAATTAAAGAGATGACCACAGGCCTATGACATCCTCATGGGGCAGACCTTCTCACATCATTTATTGTTTGTGTGCCCTTGGAAAGTTTTTTTTTTAGCTTTATGGACCCTCAGTTTTAATATCTGTAAAAACAGTAGTATTATAACTGCTCTGTTTCCTTTAAAATGTTGTTGTGAGGAACAATTAAGATAATACATATGAAATTTCTTTGTTAACTTTAAAACTAACACGCAGTTGTGAGGGGTTACAAGGCTTTAAGTGGATGGCATAGCAGATGAAGTCAAGGACATGGAATTTAATAGAGAAACAAGATCAATATTCATTCATTCATTCAACATACATTTATTGGGACCTTACCGTGTACCTAGAACCAGTCCAGGTGCTGAGGGTAGAATAATAAATTAAGCAGCCAATGTCAGTGCTCTCACAGAGTTTCTAGTGTGTTTGGTCAGAGAAGTTAAATAAGAAAACAAATAGTTTCAGTTAATGCTAGGAGAAGGAAATCAAGATAATAGGATAGAGTGGCCAAAGTGGAGTTTAGGGGCTGCTCCAGGTGAGGAGTCAGGGACCCTCTCTGAGGAGGTCCTGTTTGGCCAGATCTGAATGTTGACAGTGGCTAAATGAGAACTGAGGGAAGATGGCCAGAAAACAGGAAAAAAATGGTTTATATGAAATTTTAGACTCAAGTGATGAAGATTTCCTGGAAGAGATCAAAGTCAGGTGGGCTTTGTCTTTAAAGAATCTGTAGAGGAGACTTAGAGTTTGTTGAAGAAGCATTTTGAAAATTCCAGTGAGAATAGATTAGTGGTTACCAGAGGGGAAGGGGGTGGGGGGTGGGTGAAAGGGGTAAAGGGCCACATATATATGGTGACGGATAAAAATTAGATTATAGGTGGTGAGCACAAAGCAGTCTATACAGAAACTGATAAATAATAATGTACACCTGAAATTTCACAATGTAATAAACCATTGTGACCTCAATGAAATGATTAAAAAAATAATAAAATAAAAATAATAAAACTTCCAGTGCTGAGCTCCCGCCTGATTTAATTTGTCTGTAATATGGTCTGGGCATCAGGGATTTTAAAACCTCCCTGGTGATTCTGCTATGCAGTTACATTAAGAACCACTGCTCTGCAGAGTTGTATAATGGGCTAGTCCTGCGGCAGAAGGTTGGACATTTTCGTGTTTGCCCTATTTCCCACAGAGCAAACAGGGCTTCAGGGAGTGCTAAAGAGTTGCAGAAAAATTCCTGTTGTGTGGGGTATTTTCCTGATGCTCTGTTGAATAAGTGGGAAAGTAATGAGGTGGCATGGGGGGTTGGGGGTATGATCTTGGAGAAAGGGGGAAAGTAATTTCCAAAACAGGAAATCACATCAGAAGCATAGAAATATGAAAGATTATGGTATGTTTGTTCAGGGAATTGCTCCATCCCAGTTTTTGTATATCTGAAGTGGGGGTGAAAATCTGTTTATTCAAAATAGATCTCCAGTGTAATTATGAAGCATTTGGGTATGAATGCTGGAGGTATGTCTTTTACAAAAATGTCCTTTCACGGTCCTCAATTACTCAGAATGCTTGGACCTGCTTTTACCCTTCATAGATTGCTTTTTGAGAACTAATCTGTAGTGTGTTTCCTCAACTAGAATAATTTGTACTGTATTGTATTGTAATTTTAATATTTTTATGAAGAGAGGGTCCATAGCTTCTTTTACCAGATTCTAAACAGGCTTCATAATATTAACAGAAGGTGGCAGTGATTTAGAAATCACTGCATAAAACCCAAACAAACGCTTTTAGAGAGATGTCACAGCAGATTATTAAGGAACGTATTTGAGCTGGATGTGCCTTAACTATATACTGTATGGTTTAAAAATTAAATTAGTAAATTTCCCAAATAGTAATCAATCATAGAAATACTTTTGATATCCAGTTGTATATGTAACTTATGATTTGGTCTCCTTTTTTAAAAAATAATGTGTTCACAGGATTCAAATTTGGAATGAAAAGATGGACCAAACCCCAAATCATTTTACTCTAAGTCATGAGAATTTGTCACTGAAGTTTCATATTAGGATAATTAGAGACAGAGGCAAAATTTCAAGCAAAGAAAACATTCCATTTCTGTTTTTCTCTCAGAAAAGAATGACATTTCTTCTATAATGCTTTAGGTTGTAGTCTCTACCTGTAAGAGATGTCCATTCGGATTAATAAATGTTGAAGTACTGGATGTTCATAAGAGTGAAACCTGGCATTCTAGAAATAACAGGAATATAGGAACAAGAACAGAAGGAAATTTAATTTGTATGCTAATCAAGTTTTATTTGGAATTGCTTTAAGAAGATCCATATCATTATATAAAAATAAAGTCTTTTATTAACAAATATAAAAAAAATTAATAAAGAATAGAGTTGGCATTTTGCAGTTGCTGCATGGCTCCAAACTAAGATTTAACCAGTCTATACACTATTTCCAATCAACATTCAACCGTACTATTATTGTTTTAACTCTGACCAGTAAAGTCCATATGAATCTTGGAAATGTGTGGTATAGAAATTATCAAAGAAAATTTCCAGCAGTTTGACAGAGCACATAACCTGGGGAAGCAATAGAGTAGATAGATGAACAGGTCATGAAGCTGCAGTAACTGTTGGTTATTAACATTGAATGATCTGGGGCCTACCTCCTGGACTGGTAACTGTTTGTTCATCATAAAGCCATTCATGTATTCCTTTACTTATTAAATGCCATTAACTACATTGGCAATATAAAATGACAAAGAGGATCTTCCTAATATTTACTTTAATGGAATTAAACCTCTCTGATGTTGCTAATAGCTTTTGGTTGAATCGAAGGGCTTTATTTCTATGCTATGAACTGGCTACACTGAGGGAAATGATGTTTAATAAGAGTATTTGCTATTATTTGTTTAATGTAGGCAATAATATGGAAAGTGTTCAAGAGACCATGGTTGATGCTTACTGTAGATCAAAGATTCTCAGTAACAAAAAAAGGTGTAACATTACCTAGCAGATCACACTTAAGGACAATCTCCATTTTTGGACATATTAAGAGTTGTTTGTTTTTTACGTCCTGGTTCTGAAGTCTAGCTTCCTTGACTACGTTTTTAATTCCTTTGTCATAAATTACTGTGCTGAAGATATAACAAAATTGGCATCTATTAAGAGTCTTTTGGATGCAAATGGAAGAATTCCAATTCAACCAGAAACAAAGTGAGTTATATGCTCATATAACCAAGAAGGACAAGGGTAAAGATGACCTTTAGGATGAATGGAAAAGGGACTCAGGCAACCTCACATCAATCTCTCTCACTTTTTCTCTCTCTCTATCACACACATACACACATGCGTGATTACACATATCCACACTCAACTGCCTGCAGCAGACACATTTCTGTTTCTGTCAGAAGTTTGGTCTTAATCTTGCCTACTGCAGATGGATTTTTTTCCATGCAGGAGGGACATAGATTTTAGCATCACCTAAGGTTATATTTCTACTGTGCCTGACCACGGAAGATGAGAGACTCTTCCCTGACAGTTCAAGGGAGAAAAGAAAGTCTCAGGAAAAACCTCTGACTGGCCTAGCTTGGAACCATGATCAATTTTGAACCAATCCTAAACAGAGGAATGATGAAGTATTAAACTTGGCCCACCTGGGAGGCAACACTGGGGTGGTGAGATGTAAGATTTTAAGACTTCAAAGAGCTCTTATGAGCAGACAAAACAATTTTTACAGCTACCACTGCATTTCAGGTTGGTATTGATCTTGAGAATCTTTGATTCCCTGTAGAGTCTTCTTGGTGCAGCAAGGATGATATATAGCATATTTTCAGATTCTTAACCAAAGGACAGTACCACAAGACAAGGCAATTCATTAATGATTGTGGTAGGCAGAATAAAGGCCTCCAAAGACATTTGTGTCTTGATCCCTGGAACCTGTGAATATTTTACATTACATGACAAAGGGGAAAAAAGTTGTGTGTGACATTAATATTGTTAATCAGGGATTATGTTGGAATATTTGAGTGGGCCAAATATAATCACAAGGGTCCTTGCAAGTGGAAAAGGAGACAGAAGAGGAGTCAGAATCAGAGTGATTCGGCATGAGAAGGACATAACCTTTTGTTGCTGACTTTGAAGGTGGAGGAATGGAAGCAAGAGACAAGGAATGTGGTTGGCTTCTAGAAACTTGAAAAGGCAAGGGAATATTTGCCCCTAGAGCCTCCAGAAGGGATACAGTCCTGCTGACATCTGTATTTTAGCCTAGTGAAATCCATTTAGACCTCTGCTCTTCAGAACTATAAGGTAATAAACTTGTGTTGCTTTTAGCCACGGAGTTTGTGGTAATTTGTTACAGCAGCAATAGGAAACTAATACAGTGATCTGTGGAAATATGCTTTGGCATGGTAGCTAGAATATACACCAGAATCTTTTCCTGAGTGGATTATGTATTCCTGTGAATTATTTTAGACTTTTTACAGAGTCTGAAAAAGAATAAGGTTAAAAAGTTTCTTTCTTTTACTTCTGGTACTTCATCTACTAGCATAAATATAAAAAGATTAGCTGAGGTATAATTTCCTTGTTGACAATTTCCTCTTGCATTATTTTAAAATAATGGAAACTAGTTTTTAAATACAAATTTATATCCTACTTTTTGCACTTTTGTGGGATCTTATAATTATTCCATATTGTAATATAGTTTGGATACATTTTTTTTAATGGCTATGTACTGTATGAAGGTATTTTGACCAAGCATCATATGCATCTTTATTCCATCATTTAATCCATTATTCTACTTAAATGGCCCATAAACACAATTACAAGATTTTAATATCATGGTCTGAATTTTCTTCCCGTTTCTACATTGTAATTCTGGGTGTATATCATTATCTAGAGTAAATAAGTAGATTCAAGTTTTGCAGGGCCTACATTTTAGGACTCTTTTTCAATAAAATGAACTCAGAATTACAAGTACAGAATTAGTTGAGGTGAATATTTGTTTAGGATAAAAAAAGAAATCAATATACACTTTTTAAAAGCAGACAAATACCACAAACATCACAAAATCCAGAATACGACACAATTATAATTTTGTGCATCTGTTGTAAATGGCTCCCTGTACTTCAAAACTTGTTTCTTCTCAACTTCCCAAATGCGGGTGGGCTTTAGAGAATGCATTCAATATTATGACTTGATCTCTGGCTATACATTGTCATGACCCAATACTTACTTGAAGAGTGTTCCGAGAAACCGTTCCAGTACCCTGAGAAGCCATGGAAGTGATTATATCCAACTAATCCCAAAGTAAATGCATCCTTGACTCAACTTCCCTCTGGCTGAATTCCCAAAGTACCTGGAGCCACCCCAGTGATAAAGGGAAGTGTGGCTGAGTGGAAGCTGGAGTAGAAAGAAACGGTAGTCTTAATCAATTCAGTTAAAATTTCTTATTTTTGGAAATTTTCAAAAGTATATATCATCTCTTGCCATGGTCCTCCCCCGTGCTGTGGAAGGGACCTCCACAAGTAAAGAAATCTGAGGATTAATTGCCATTAGCTCCATGGTCAATGTGCCTCTGACTCTCTGATGGTTGACACTGAAGAACTAACTGCAGTAGGGGCTGCTCCCAAAGTAGAGAACAGTGTTTCTGCATCCTGTCATTGACTTTCTATGCTCTCCTCTCCAAAAGAATAATAAACAAATCATTTGCAAAGGTGGGACACTTGCTGTGGCTTTAGCCCTTCTTTATATCACTATAAAAGGTGAAATCCATCTGTAATGGCTTATGATGCTCCCCCGAGGGACTGTTGACACCTTTGTGGCCTGGCAGCTGTCTGTTTCATGATGTTAATATCAAAAAATTCTTCTGAACTATTAACAGGAAAGTATCTGTTTAGATAGATAGTTTTATATATGTGGATGCCTCCAGCCCAGGCATCCTTCCACTCCCTGGGCATGTATGGAATTAGAAATGTTTGTCATGTTATCAGCTTCCAAATACATTAAAAAAAAACAACAACAACAAAACACCTGGAGTGTATAGCCTGGGGCCTCAATGTTTCCATTTTTGTTTATTTGTCATACAGAATGTCACTTCTCACTTGAACCCTTTGCAGACATCAAGCTCTTCCAGCAAAATACAATCATGACCTTGAGTTTTTGTTTCACAGCCCATAAAAAGCAGCTTTTGGTGATAGAAATTCAGAGTTAGAGCCCTCCTGATTTTTTTCCACTTAAAAAGAGATAAGGAAGCTGATCCACCCCAGACTGATGCTAAGCCTAAAATGAGCTTTACGTACTCCTTGAAAAGTGTTCCCACCCTCCAGAGTCTTTTTTTTTTTTTTTTTTTGTGGGGAAGACCAGCCCTGAGCTAACATCCGTTGCCGATCCTCCCCTTTTTGCTGAGGAAGACTGGCCCTGGGCTAACATCCATGCTCATCTTCCTCCACTTTATATGGGACGCCGCCACGGCATGGCCGACAGGCAGTTCGTCGGCGGGCGCCCGGGATCCGAACTCGCGAACCCTGGGCTGCCAAGCGCGGACTAAACTGCTGCGCCACCGGGCAGCCCCCAGAGTCTTTATTCCACCTTTAAAAATGCTCTTGTCCATCTGTTCAGAAGACTTTGGAGACAGGAGATTTCCAGAGTCTTAACGCATTGATATGAAGGTAATACAAAGAGAAAGCTTTTTCAAAACTTTTTTATTCTCTATAACTTCTCTTGGGGAAAGGGCAGACCTTTATCTTAGTCAAAAGGAAATAAGACTGTTGGCAATGACAAATTAAGGTTTGAGGGGATAATTGAAATAAGGAAGTGGAACAGTTTGGCGGATTATCCCCAATGCCTGGATCAGACAGGGAAATAAACCGGAGGCGGCACAGACTTAAGTGAAGATGTGCACCATCAGGTCAAGGGCCTGGGCTGGTTGGGAGCTGAGAGATAGAATAGGACAGAAAGAAAAGAGAGGAAATGTTTTAATAGATTGAAGACAGTGGTATATAAATAAGCAGGACTCTTGCAGCAGAAGTTATGTTTCCTATTTCTTTTGTTTCCTTTGCCTGCATAGTGCCTAGGAGTGTACTAGAGACTTAAGTGTTGATTGAATTAACCTTTCCCTGTATGTGAAAATCTATATGATTAAACTTTTGTTCTTTTGCAGTGCTTCTGATATTAGATGGGAGATTTAATGAGTAATATTAGTTAATATTTCATCAGTACTTACTATGTGCTAGCCACTGTGTTACATGCTTGATGTAACTCAGTACTCCAATAGCCTCATAAGATGGTATCCTGATTATCCCTACACAGCTAATATTAACAGTGTCTGTCTCTGTCTCTCTGTCTATATATTCTGTTGTTTCTATTTCCATTAATACTATTCTAGTCCAGGTTCTTTTGTGTGTCCTTCTCTCTGCCTAGGATATCCACTGACACCTCATATGCTGGGGTAAATCACACCTCATGTAGAGATGTAATCACAGCCTTCTCCATGCTACAACTGAACCTGTGTAAACTTTTATTTTTGCATATATGCTACTTTGCTATACTTGTTTATGTTGGTCTTCCTTATTATTGGCTCCATGCATAGTGGTGTTTTTCTTTGTATTTTTAGAATCTAGCATTGACCAAGTAAAGAGTAAAGAGCAATGATTGACTGTGGAATAAATGACTAAGTGAATGCATAGATGGATCCAGTGTTTCCTCTTTTATATAAGTGATCACGTACAAGTAATTCAAGAACTGATTCTGAGCATGGATTCCTAAGTAGTTAGGGACTCATGAGAGGAAAATCTTTATTTTAGTTAATACAGATCCTCCTTCCCATGGGTTTAGTTCTGTATTCTTTAGCAGTGATCTAGAAGGGAAAAAGAAAACTGAATCTGGAATGAGGTACATGTGTGTGTGTGTGTTTTCCTGTAATTGTGACTTAATTCCAAAGTCAATTAGTGATAATATGGGAATTTTCCATTATTTATACTTCTGTTCTCTAATTGAGCGTAAATTATATTTACATTTTGCAGACAGATGTACAAAATTTTAATTCATTAATAATATATAATTTCTACAAGTCACTGACGCTTGTTAATACTATTAAGATGGATTTTATTCTCCACTTAAATTATGTTTTAATCTTTACTATTAAAAATTATTCACAAATTTGAAGAAAACTTTAAAAATTAATACAATAATGCAATCTCTTGTTTATTAACTTAGCTTGATCTTGTGATAGAGTGATCTAATGTTGAGTATATGCTGAACAACCTGTAAGAATTTTTAGAGGTTACCTCTTAATTATTCTGGGATGATGACTATCTACTGTTTTCTCTAAAAGTCAAAAATAGTTTATTAAATGAATCAAGTCTCATATTTTTTAATACTGAAATTGTTTTATTTCTACCCAAATACCTAATGTATATATTTATTTTATTTCTCATTCTACATAGAGAAACATTATGTCATTATTTTTATAAAACGCATATAAATACATTTAGTTACTCCTTCATGTATGGTTCCGTATAGATTCCTGACAAGATGATTCTATAAAATTATAAAACCCAGGTCTCCTGTTGACTTTCTCCTGGGGACAGGTAATGAGTTCACCTGTGAGTCATTGCAGTTCCAAAGATGTAAAGAAATTATTGCAATCCCACTTAACCTTCACATAGCATGGATTTAAGGGGAGATGCAAGATTTAAAAACAGACAATTAGCATAGAACTTTCTCCTTCCCGTGCAGTGAGATCATCCGGGCAGTCTAGTGAATAGTCTGATCCTAGAACATTTTAAAGGAATGAAATGTTATTTTTTCTGAGTACAGACTCTAGTTTTCTGAGCCTGTTTTAACTCTTATTTTAAAATACCCCATTGCATAAAACAACTAAAGGAACAGATTTCATAAATATTCCATTACACTCATTAAACACGCCCCTCTGCAGTCTACTTAAAATAGCAATATGTACAGTCCCCTGTATTCATTCAGAGCAATGATTTGTACGGGGTCACCCAGAGCCCCCAGGATTCCTGGAGAAATCCTAGAGAGGTGACTTTGGAGAGTGAGAAAAATCTGGGCCTGTTGAGCTTTGCCCACCCCTACTTTTTGCTTCTTCCAGGTAAATTTCATGTATATATGTTTTATTAGCAAGGATCTATTGATGGTTTCACTTAGAATAAAATGTTTCTGCTGCTTTCTTCTTGTTGTTGCTCAAATGTGAAAACCTTTGCTTTAGTGAAAGCAAACACCATTTCTTCCTGAATCCCATCTCCACTCTAGGCAAACATTTATATTCTATGCTCCAATAACTGCAATACTTTTAATTTTCCCTGCTCTGAGCCTTTAAGTGTTCACCTGAAAGCGTTTAAAAATAGTGTGTCACTCCACAAGGAAAAGAAGTCAGTGTCTGTGGAAGCGGGGTGGGGAGGGCCTAGGATTACAGATTTACCTGCAGTTGGTCCTGGACTGAGACCAAAAGAAAAGCCAAAGTAGAGTAAAATCAAAGGGAGAAGAGTGAGCATTCATGCTTTCTCTTTGTTCAGCGCTGACACGTGGCTCGCAGCTGCTCTGCATTTTATTCCCGTCAAATCAGTGACTTGACTGAGAATCCGGCAGGAGAGCCCAGCATCAAGGATTTCCTCTCCTTTCAAATCCTGGTCTCTGCAACCAGCTGGAGCCACCCACAGATTCCCTTTGTTGATAAATGGTTCAAGAAAGTAAGGGAAAGCTTCCCCATCAGTAGGCTGCAAATGAACTGAACTGCAGCCCAGTTCACGATGTGGCTAACATTTACCCTCATTTTTGTAGGGGGTGGAAAAGATATTTTTTATAGTAATAAGGTGCAATCTGTTAATCCTGCCATATAGCAAATTAAAAAAGCTTCTGCCGGTACAGCAGTCCACGGAGAGAAGAAGCAGGTAATTATTCAGAGATAATGCTTCTGGAACAGAATGTTGTCACCACATAATGGTCCCCTGCTGATAGATAAATGCAGAGGCAAAGACAGTGTACTTATTTGTTAAAGCAAGAGACATTTTTGCAGTGACACAATTGCAGCCCTTGTGATTACCTTTCCTGTTTTACCAAATGAAAGGTTGTAGATTTAATCATCTTGCCTGATGGAGGGCTGGTGTCACAAAGTGACAGAAGTGAGCCTGGTGACAATAGCCTGCTGTGTGCGGATTGACTACTAAAACACTCTTGGCACCGACTTTAGCCATTGAAGAGCTACTTAGTTATAAATGGGTGGACTCTTGATTATACGTGTTCTCAAATTGTAAATTAGTTATATTCCTGCCGGTTAAGACTTAACATGTCTTTACTTTGTCGATGAAAAGTCGGCTGGCCAGTAACATATGAGTTGACAGATTTAATTTGATTTCAGGGGGTAACATGTTTCAACTGGAGGTTGAGGGTTACATGCAGTGGCTGCATAGTTATAAAACTACACTGTCCTGAAAGAGCTCATCTGGCCCAACTCTTATATTTATACTCAATAATAGTAATAGCTAACTTTTACTGAGCATTTACAATATGTCAGACACTGTCCTAAGGACTTCACGTAATTTTTCATTAATCCTGTAACATTAAAAAACATATGCAGTAGATATTTTCATTTTACCCAGGAAAAGATTAGAACTCAGGGAAATGGCTTGTGCAAAATCTAATAGCTAAAAAATGGCGGAACTTTGGCTCAGTTGGGTTGAATGCCAATACCAGTCCTCTGAACCATTGTACCTTTGCTGTTCAGAGTGTGGTTCTTGGAGTAGCAGTACCAGCATCGCATCATCTGGGAGCTCATTAGAAATGTAGAATCTCAGACCCCATCCCAGACCTACTTAATCAGAATCTACATTCTAACACCATTCCCGGATGATTGGTATTCACCATAAGATTTAATGTCTGCGCTGTTATAGATTTGCCAACATAGTTTGCTTCTGTTTACAAGAGTGAGGGTTATAAGTGCCTGGGTGGGTGATGATGACTTCTCTGGGGGCGTGTGAAAAGTCATCGCAGGCATCGTGACTAGAGGTTGAGACTTGTCTCTTAGCATGGTGGGGAACACAATGCTTCTAGATTCAATGACAAGGGGCGAAAGAGGGCCCTGGGAAGTGTCTCTGTGAAATCCTAAAAGAAAATGATGATAATGAATTCAAAAAGAAATTTTGAAGTACCCAAATATATTTTCTAAATCATTTCCTCTCATGGCACTACATGAAATCTTTTGATTCTTGATCATTCTACTTCATATCCTAGCACTATACTGGACCCCACTGGAAACACATTTGTAAGATCATTATGAGGGCCCTATGTTTAGGTCTGATGAAGCCAAATTACTCACTACGGGGTTCTGGCCCCTTCGAGGCTAAATGGTAAACTTTTACAGGAAATTGAAATCTGTAACTTAAATACATTTGTAATGTACTTAGCCTTTAGATTTCTGAAATACTTTCTCAATATGCAACAAAGTAAGGTTGAAATTTAAGCATTTGATAAATTCATGTTAAAAAAGGAAGTTACTTTTTTTATTTGAAAAGATTACATTAATTATTGGAGAGGCCAGGAAATATACTTTAAATGGTTTTCCATCACTGAGTAGTATTTCAATTCAGTATTTTGAACAGACCCTAGAAGAAACATAATCGTACATGGTTTTAAATATCGAAGCTAAAAGTAGTAAGTGCAAAGCCTGAAAAATAAGCCTAATTATTTTTTATCATATTTCGTAATTTTACTTTTGTTGTTAACTTTGATTATTTGAACACTTAGTAGAAATGAAACTGATACATCAGGCTCTATGATGCTTGTCAGCTTTAATATCACCATCCTAATAACATAAATTTGACTTGCAGTGTTCGATGAAATAACCACAAATTGAATCTTTGGAAACAGGTGGAAGTGGATGGATATGAATTTGTTTTCTGAAGAAAATTGTCTAGAAAGGGACAGTGATGGTCCAGAAAAGGTGCTGTAGCATCCCTAAATGGCCAGCATAACCTATCTCCTAGATTTGAGCCATTCAGTGATAAAGCATACCAATGATTGGCAATACTTGAATAGCAGGTCCAGGAGCAGGAATGCTATATAAAATGTCCACATTAAAAATAGCAAATATTTGTCAATTTTATGATTTGCAACAGAAGAAAATTTAGTCTAAGTCTTCTGCATAGACAGCGTCTACAAATTCTTCAGAAACATTTTTGCTATTTTAAAATATACATCACTATGACCCATAAATTTTTACAGCCATTCCCATAATCCTTGATTTATTAAGTATTTTGAAAATGACACTACAATTTCATGGCACAAAAAAAGAATAACAGCTTTGTGGGCATTTCAATTTTTAGACATTGTAATTGTAAGTGAATAGCAATTTTCTACAAGATAAACAGCTTACCTTAAAGGCTAGTTTGTCACAAACTGGAGTTAGTACTTGAGTGATGGTCCTTTTGAAGCATCAGACACGTCTCTCTCACCCAGCTTTAAAAAGGACCATCTACTGCAGGACACCTGGCGGTTTCTACTGCCTTAAACTGCATTGATTTTTGCTTTGCTTGTGACAGTCTTTTGCAAGTACAATAACTTTTTTGTGTTTCACTGCTTTGTAAAGATATTTTAAATACAAATGAAGGATTGGAATTTAGATTAAAATTCATCTGCATACCTTCTTAGTAAGGTTAATAATTCAACTGAGGAGAAAATCTAATCAGTAGATATTTTCCATTGATGTTAATTTGCCTAGTCTCAGGCAATAAAAGTACATCATTTTTTTTAAAGAAATCACTTTAAGATTCATCCTCATTTCAGAAACCTTAAAATATGAAAAAAAAATTTTAGAATCAAGGGATTGGCTAGTTAAATGGTTTCCAATTATGATCTTCGTTTTTCAGTAGAGAGCCAACAGGAATCTTGAAAACCGCCCTGGAGTAGGAGACAAGGTCTGGGCTGAGGTCCTGCTCCAGCCACTGCCAGGCTGTGTGCCTTTGCAGAGGTCACTCAACCTTTCTGAGTCTCCTTTATCTTGTCTGCAAATAGGATAAAACTCTTAAATGAGAATTAAATTGTGGAGTTTTCTCTGTTGTTTCACTAATGGCTGTGACAGCTTTTATGTTTTACTTTCCTTTTCACTGCTTCTCAAAGTGTAGTCTGAGCTGTAGGTTTTCTCTTTCACTCACATTTGGTTTTGGTCATTTCTTTCTAGTTTTATGCTATTATGACCACAAAATGTAGGTTATAGAAACCATGTTTTGGAATATTTCAATGATTTTTATATGATGTAGTATACGATGTATATAATCAATTTTAGTAAATGTACTATGGATAGTTTAAAGAAAGTTGACATATTTAATAAATTAGCTGTATTGATTATTTTGTTCAGATCCTACATAATCCTGTTTAGATTCAATCTCTCCAAGATGGAAAAAAGAGTAATAAATTTTCCCATAACAATAATCAATTTCTCATTTTGTTTCTAGCAGTTTTTATGTCATATTTATTGATAACATATGATATGGACAAAAAAATTCATGACTTCACATATTCGTTGACATTGAAATTATGAAAGAACTAAATCATATGACCATCTTGTTTAGTTTAGTTGTTTTGTGTTAAATTCTGTTGGGTCTGAAATTTATGATATCATCTGTTTTTTCTATATGCTTGATAAATTTTTGCGAATCCTTTTACTTTTATTCTTCTTCATTCTTTTGACTCAGATTTGTCTCTGGTGAGCATCATACACTTGGATTTATGATTTTGTTTATTTTTTATCTAATCTGTGAATCTTTTCTGCAAGAGACTGGGGATTAAAGTATTTGAGTTTATTATCGTAACTGATATAGTTGATATGATTCCTCCAAACTTGTTTTACCCTTTCTTCATGGCATTTTTCATTTTCTGTGTTTTGTTTCAATTCCTATATGAAACACATTTCACATGTTTTAATCTTCAATGCTTTGCCAATAAATATATCTGTTTTTATTTCTCCTAATGGTTACCTTATATTGTTTTTAAAAACGTTGTCAGCATTAATTTTTGCAATTATCAAGGTCTCAAATTAAATGGTATCATTTGTCCTTCATCTATTTAAAATGAAAGGTTTAGTCTCTTTTTATTTTCTTCTCATCTTTACTCACTGGAAATTATTAACGCAACTTTGAATTTTAGAACTAGATAAATAAAATTGAATTATGACTATTTCATAGTGCTTCTATTTCAAGCACTATTTTTGACGTTTCATTGAGCTGTGTAACCTGATTTATAATGGTCATTAAATCTAACTATTATAGGTAATGATTACAGTGCTTATAACCAGTCTCATTGTCCACTTCTCCTGTATTTTTGAGTCCTTTTATTCACATTCCTCTGTTATGCATTTTGAAGTAAATTTTTAAAAATTTTATTTGGGCAATTTATTCTGCAAAACCTTGAATATCTATTTTTTTCTGTCGCCCTCAAACCAGAACTTTGATTTACCTTTAGAAATCAATATCTTGAATGATAATATTTTATCTCTTAATGCCCCATTTTCTTCTGATGTTTTAATTACAGTAAAATCTGGTCCTTTGTAGGGATGTACATTTATTTCCCACATGTATATTTCAATTCTGTCATCATGTGAATCTCTTTTAATTGATCTTCCCCTGGAGCATGGGAACTTGTTTTTACCTTCACACTGAGATTGATTTTAGGTACAAAATGTATTCTTCAATGATCTCTTCAGTGTCACTTCTGGTTCTGGTGTGCTTGAGTCTTCCTAGGAAGACCCGTGATTCTTACATTGGATGGTTCTACATTTAGCATCATCTTCCAGTAGTTCTTGTCTTCCTCTGCATCTTTGGAAATGTGTCAAGTTTGTATTCCACATCACTGATTAGGTCACCCCCCTCATAAGTGCTGCTCTCTATTGTTTTCATATGTAACATTAAATTTACAAAGGTGCTTTACTTTCTTTGTTCTTCTCCCTTCCCACTCTGCTCCCTTTTAATCTTAGTTGGCTCTCCTGTATTGTTTTTTTTTTTTTCAGATTGAAACTATATCTTTTTATTGCAATCATTAAAGACCAAAAAAATCTTCTTTTACTGCTAAAACAGTTTTTAGAAGCATGTGTTTCCTGGAATTTGATTTGTTGCTTTGCTTGCTCTGTAGATACTCTTTCCCTCCCTGTGTTGATTATCTGTCCTCTTCCTAGAAATACACAATGCCCATTAGTTTGTTAAAGGCCCTGATACATTCCACTGTAGGAAAACCCTTTAACTCTGTCCAATCCAATATCTCCTAAAACTAATTGATCCTAGAACTTTTCTCCCCATGAAACACCTCACAGAACTAGTGTTTCATGAAATTATAGTGGACCACAAATGGCTAAATACATGTCATTTTATAATCTGTAAATATTATGTAAAATCCTTTGACTGCTCAAATTATCCACTAGTACTCACTTTCAATTTAAAGCCAATTTATGATGATTTTATATTTAGTTATGGTTTCTTTACAAATGAAAAGAAATAGTGATACAGAGTTACCCAGTGTTTTTTCTTTTTATGTAAAAATAATATGTAGATGTTAAGTAAATATCTTATAATTCTTTAAATGAGGAGGAAAATCATTTAATGAGGTTTTCATAGACACATTTTTGACACCCATACAGAGAAAAAACAGAAGAAAATTGCAAACATTTATCACACATATTATACTATCATAGATCATGTTGAAATATTGCAAGAGTGCTAAAAGATGTCAAAGTAGCTAATTACAGGATGTAAACTCATGTTTTTGCTTAAATTTACCAATTGAAGAATTCTCTGTGTGAGGAGGGAGCATAGCAAAGTGTCAGTAACTAATTTTTTGTGTATCAAAAAAATTACACCCCATTATTTTATAGATACATAGAATATGAAAAGATGTTTACACAAAAGTATATAAAAAACAAAAGTGAAGAGGGTCTTCACAGGTACAGATAGTCACCAAGGCAAGCCAACGAAGAAAGGAAACCTTTTCAACAAATGGTGCTAAAACAATGGAATAAATATATAAAAAAGAATGACTGGACCCCTACTACAAATCATACATAGCCAAATGTAAAAGCCAAAACAACAAAATTTCTAGAATAAAACATGAGACAATATTTTTGTGACCCTGGGTTAGGCTGAGATTTTTATAGGGGACACAATAAGCATGAACCAAAAAATAAATATTGATAAATTGAACTGCCTCATAATAAAAAAATAAAGCCTAGTTATCAAAAGATGCTATTAATAAAATGAAAAAGAAAGTCACTCATAGGATAAAATATTCTCAATACATATATCTGACAATAACTTGTTCATAAAATATGTAAACAATCTTTATTACTCAGTAATAAAAAGATAAACAACAAGTCTTTTTCCAATTTCATAGGAAAAAGACTTAATCAGATTTTGTAAAAGAAGACATATGCTTGGCATAAACATCCTGAAGCACTCCATGTCATTATCAGGGAAATATAAATGAAAACCTCAGTGAGTTGCCCTTGCACAATCATTAGAATGGATAAAATTAAAGAGACTACAAACACCAGTTGTTGGTGAGGATGTGAAGCCCAGAACTCTCAACCACTGCTGTTGAGAATATAAAATAGAATGCCTACTTGGGAAAAAGTATACTCTATTCTATGACCCAGCAATGCCACTTAGGCATTAACTCAAGAGAAATGTCTGCTCAAAATACTTATGTGTAAGTAAATAGTGGTAATTCATAAAATGGATTATTACTCAACAATAAAAGAATACACAATATAGTCATGCGTCGTTTAATGAGAGGGATACCTTCTGAGAAATGAATTGTTAGGCAATTTTGTCATTGTGTGAACTGCAGAGTGTGTACTTACATAAACCTAGATGGTTTAAGCCTACTACACACCTAGGCTATGTGGTACTGATCTTATGGGACCACTGTTGTACGTGCAGTCCATCATTGACTGAAACATTCTTATGAAGTGCATGGCTGTATACCCAACAATATGGATTCTGTGGATGATATACACAATAATATGGATCTATTTATATAGCTTTTATTTATCTCTACTCACCAAAAATATAATTTTGGGAGAAAGATACATTTTCTTTACCTGAATTTTTCTTAAGCAGGACTATCGGGTTTTCAAGTTTAGAAGTGAGAATGCTGCTCTTCTAAAACAATGATTCAGAAGGGAACTTCTGAGTCACAGACTAAGTTGAGCCTTCAGTTTAATTTCACCTGGTCATATTGTTTTAATCTGATCATTGCTGTTAATGACAAAGCAGTGGTTCTCAAACCTTGATGTACATCAGAATCACCTGGAGTTTCAGATTCAGCAGGTCTGGGGTGGAGCCTGAGAATTTTCATTTCTAACAAGTTCCCAGGTGATACTGATACTGCTGGTCCAGGAACAGAGGGGTACTGCCAGATAATGGGTTTCTGAGTAACAGATGAATAGCTGAGAAGAATAGTTAGCTTTCAAATTTGTATTTCAAAGAGTATATGAATATCAGAGTATGGTGGGAGCACCTGCTGAGTCCTGCCCTTCAAGGTACATCACTGATCTGACTACTGTTTGAGTTCTTATAAGCCACTTAAGGCACATTCATAATGGATGTTTCTCCTGTTGGTCAAAATTTACTGTTTTCATATCTATTTGACCTGAGAAGAAGCAATGATGAAATGTTATTAAGATACGTCATTGATTTATTGAAGGGGGCAGGATGGTGCAGTAGATTTTATTACTGTGACCAATTCTTCCCTCCATGCACACTGCCATGTGACTTACATTGCTGTATGGGGTGGGGGCTTGGGAAAGGATGTTTTCCCACCTGACAACAAGCTTAGTCGTGTGACTAAGTCTTCACCAACAAAAAGTGAGTGGAACGTACTGTTCTGAGTAGAAGCTTTGAGAGCCCTCCTGTATTTTCTCAACTGTTTATTTTTGCCGCCTACCATAAGAATAGCATGTCACAGATAGTGGCTGCTCCTTTAGCCAGAATGAGAAAATCACATGCAGAAGAGTTGCAGCCAACATGTAACCTGAGCAAGAAATAAATATTTGTTATTGTATGTCAGTGAGATTTTGGGGGCTATGATTGTAGCAAAATCTAGATTAAATTGTCAAGTTCTCCATACCTCCTACGTGGGGCCAGATATTGGGCTAGGCTGATTATGTGTATTATATTAGTTTTAGTTACCACAATAATCCTGCTAGTTAGATATTCTTCCTCAAATTATAGGGAAGAAAATAAGGTTTACAGAGAGTTGATCACACTAATTCTAGTAAGAGATTTCTTTCAATTATACCATGATGTGTTAATGCATAAAATGGTGAGATATAAGTAGATAAGATTATGTGTGAAGATAGTAAAGTTTATTAAGAGATATTATTAGTTTAACCTTTCTAATACCAGTGTCTTAATTGACGGGCAGAGTTAATGCAACTACAGAAAATAGCAGAACCTCTTCCTCCACCAGCATTGGTTTTTCCATTCAGAATCGATTCAATATATTTTTAACCACTCAAAGCAAAAACCTCTAGTTAAAAATATTTACTCTTCAAAAGTCTGAGTACAATTTAATTGGGTTTTTTGGAGTAGATGGGCTAAGATTTTGATGTTTGAAAATGGAAGATAGACTCCAATAAGGTGAATGAATGGGGAGACAACATTAACCTACATAAGAAGCGTTTAGTTGAGTAAATAAACATGGTAACTTGATAGATCATTGAAAGATTGATTGTTAGTGAGGCAGTAAATGAAGAATTCAAAGGAGATATGGTAAAGGCCCTGGAATCCAAGGTTTGTGCTTAGGAGGCCTGTGTTAATGAAGAGTCTAAACTTAAGGAAATGCAAGGTAAGGGACTTTCCCATTAAGGTGGGAAAGGTTGCAATAAAGAGGTTTTATGAGGAAAGATTAGGGAATTGACTGGGCTTGTCGCCTGGGACTAGCTTTCTCAAATGTTTTCATTTGTTAATTCTTTACACAACTGTTTACATTGCATCTGATCTCTGCCAGGTATGCTAGGTGTGGGTTGTATGCAGTGAACAGGAACTAAACTTGCTGTCACAGATCTCTTACATTCCAGTGGAGGAAACAAACAAACAGAAGGAATAATCTTTTGGAAATCACAAATGCAGTGAAGAGAATGATAAAGGAAGAGAGGATTGAGTGTGACTATTTGGGGGAAGGGGTGGTATTTGCAGGAGGAAGAGGGGCAGATGGGGTAAGCAGAAAAGGGCAGTGATGAGGACCCGATGTTTGAGCTGAGACCTGAATGAACTGAGAAAGCCAGCTAGGGAAAGGTTTGCAGGGTCCTGGGGTGGTACCAGCAAGGGGAAGTGCCTTGAAACATCAAATAGGTGCTCATGTTCCATAATATCACCAAGGGCAGTGTTTCCTATATTTAAAAGGGTATATAGATATTGATATCTCTATAGATATATATCCTTTTGCATATAAGCATATGTATGTGTCTATTTCCATTGTTGGACTCCTTTTAAATAATTAGTTTAATAGGCAAGTATGCTCAATTTCCTTTCTAATTTCTTCTTTCTTTTTCTTTTTTTAGCTTCATGGGCATAACTGTAACAGCACTCTTGAGAACATGTTAAATTGTATATTATATAGTAAAAAAGAAAATGAGAATGTACAATTATCTGGGAAGTTTCATATCATTCATACAAACTTTTTGAAGAATAATTTCAGTTGCCTAAATTATCTGTGCTGCCTCTGCAAATGAGTTACTTAAGCTTTTGTGGCACAAAATATTCTATGGAGCAAAACATTTAGTCATTAGGCTATTCCTCTTCAAAAAAAAGAATTTCAAACCAAAGAAAATAAAACACATGTTAAATATCTGAATAAATAAACTGAATAAAAGAGCCAAAAATAACATCTATTTCAATAGAATGGGTAAGAGTATCATCCCTTTGAAATAAACTCCAATTTAGGCATAAGCAAATTGTTCATGTTAGTCACAACAATATTATTCCATGTCATATGGTTACATGCTGTAAAAAAAATGTCTCAAAACTTGTTAAGCGAGTGTGATTGTGTTATTTACTCAAAGGGTTAGAAATACATAAAACGTGGCCCCATTTCAATCAGTGCTGTTGTATAAATACCTTACTGGTGCCCATGGTGGGGACAGAAGACACATCCCTTAATTTGCAGGCATTCAGGTAGAGAAAATTAAATGCACAGCTTTTTGTGTATTTGAATTAACTGCAATAACTAATGTAAACCTGAATTATATAGAAGATAGTGATTACATATGAATAAAGATGGGCATATCAAGCTTTTCCAAATACTCTGAACAGTCCCTGGGTTAATTTTCCACACTTGTATGAGGATATGAACTGAAGAGAATCCAAACTATAAAATGGTTCATCATTTACACTCATCATAGCTCACTTTTGGCATAATTTGACCAGTATCTAAAGAAAACAGAGAAAACAGTTATTATTTATCTAACCATCAACACCAAAAGACAAGCCATTTGTGTTTTAAATAACATATTTTCCAATGAACTATTAGAAAATATAGAGCATATAGAACTCGAAGAATTTACAATTTACTCAGTGACCAGAAAATGTTTTTTCCAATGGATAAGAGACCACATTCTGATACTTTTCCTTACATTTTATTCTTTTATGTAATATGTTAAAAAATTTCAAAATATGTTCCTTTCAGTTAGTCCCTAATGGTAGCCAGGAGTTTCCCAATGGCAATTCAGAAGAACCTTTAAATCTAGAAATATAATTTTGGGCATAAGAAACCTTTTGCAGATACTTTTCTTTTCAGGGGGAAAGGCTACTTTCTATTTAGCCGGTGGCAAGTCCACATGCTCTTCTAATTGTCAAACATACATCTGTTTAGGGGGAAAGTTATCTTAATTTTTTATCATTTAGTCTTATGATTCGTGTCAAAGCTGAATGAATCAGAAACTTGCATGAACTGTTGTTTAACGAAGGGTTAGCAGGAGGAACTAGCACTCCATCAATATAGATTCTTCATATTTGATTAGAAGCCTATTCAAACATTTACAGATTATAGACTAATAAATATATTACTTATATTTCCTCAGTATTTTTTATAAAAGAAAACTATTTAAAAATTAATTGGACTTTTTCATTGACTTTCTTGAGAGACACTGAGTTCTACTCCTAGGTTAGCAGAATATTTTTAAGTGCACTGAACCACTTAAAAATAGCTTCAGCTTGTGTTTTGCAGAGGTGGGAAAGAGAAGCTATAGCAGATAATTATTCCTCACTTCCACTGAGTAATAAACTGGTCATGATGATTTTCAGTATTTCAGTGTGTCCCAGCATTTGTGAATTTTCTAGTCTTGATCTTGCTATGTCTTGTACTGGAAATATCATGTCATGGTATTTGTTTGGATGCCAAAGACTCAGTCTACTGCTTTGATAAATTTTGTCCTAGCTCATTACATTAAATATGTTTTATGAAGGAATTTAATTAGAGTAATTTTATGTATGGTATAATTATATAATCACATCCACTTAATTCTGAAATTAACTTCACTGAGGCTGAGGTTTGAATCTACTAAGTCTAGACAATTCCATAGATATTAATTAGAAAATTTTCTTTTCATAGTCATAAAGAGTTTTATGTATTGATCACCAAAAATAACAAAAAGAGAAGATGCATCAGAAGTTGTTTAGAGCAGGATTTGATAAACCTGAATTTTCAGTACACCATTACATTTTCAGTGACTTATAGGTGATGATATTTTCAAATAAAATAATTTAAAAACACTTCGATTCAATGTGTGTTGTATACATATATACAGACGTGTTTATATGTAAGCATGTGTGTGTGTGCATACATTGGCTTGGAAATCAAATCAATGATGGGGAAAGCAAAGTCAAAATGATTGGAACAATACTTTTAACACCATCAATGATTGTTATATTGGCTGCATCATGAAGACAAAAATACTCCCATTACTATATACCAGGTCCCTCTTTTACCCTTGGGTTACATGGAAATCCTGGGGCTGGCTATGGAGAAATACATTTCCTAGGAATTGGTAGGACACTTTCCTATTGTCCAACACTACTAGCACCGAAATTAACCTGACATCGTTTAGCAGCTCATGACAGAGTTGAGTTGATTTTGTGTGGTAAGGCTTAGTTCCATAACAGAAACAAATCCTCACTTAATTCTATTGCCCCATTTAATTATTATTGAATGTAAACTCTTGTTAAAATAAAATAAATAAAGCCCTTTTAAAAAGGAATATCCCTAGTACACTACAAAATATGTTACCACGTGTTAATGTAAGATTAGAAGAAAAGAAGCATCTGTAATGGAAAATATATCAAAAAAAGTTTTTACATGTCACTATACATAATTTCAGGGTGTTCTGAAAGGTTCTGATGAAAGTGTACAGCTCATCTTTGGAAGGTCAACTCTCTCTCTGAAGAAAGTCAGTGGCATTATTTTATAGACAATTTGCTAGGAGTGAAATGTAATTTAATGCTATATAAAAGCAAAAACATTATATTTGTAATTGCTACATAGTCTGTATGTTACTAGTTGCTGCTGCCCTTAAGGGGTGGCATTTGAAGTACAAAGGGAAGAGAGTACTGTGTCATGTCTTGGCGTGATTTGAGGACAAAATGAACTAGCACACTACTTGGCATGTATTTGGCTTTCAATATCTGTTTATTTTCTTATTCAAAAAAAAAGAACACATTGTTTGGAATAATTATTAGGAAACACAAAATGAGCTAGAAATGAAAATCTTTCTCAGTAATTTCTTTTGGAGTAAAAGAATAATTTTGTCTTTCGATAATGAACAGTCATAGTGTTGTATGTTTTACTAACTGTTTGCATTTACTAATAATTTTTGAAACATTAAAAAAAACTAACTGACTAGGAAAAAAGAGAAGGGAAGGAAACTGAGTGCTATATGCAAGTAGATGATCTGACTTACAGCGTATGGTTTTCTCTCTGAGGGCGCAGGTCCCCTCTCCCATCTGAGAACCCACGGCCAGGAGCCCATATCTAAACAACTCTCCTTCCTGAAGTCACGACCTAAAATAGCTGTTTACATTTGGAAGATAGTATTCTAAGTATTCTGTTTTTAATACCTTATCTAGAAATGAGAAAAAAAGCATTATTTTAAAAATTTCAGACATCTCAGAGATTTTCTATACTGTATTTTCAACTCATGGCCAATGTTCCCCTAAGACAGAATTTTCTTTTGTTCTGAGATTCATGGGACAATATTGCTTGAACAAGTGATATTGGGAGGTACTGATGAGTGTCCCACAAAAAGCAAAAATACACATATTTCATTGTCACGGGGAGTTAGGTGAGTCACCTTAAATTATTTCATATGAAATATGATCAAGTCAATTATTTAAATTACAGCCTACAGGGGCCGCCCGGTGGCGCAGCGGTTTAGTCCGCGCTTGGCAGCCCGGGGTTCGCAGGTTCGGATCCCGGTTGCCCGCCGATGCACTGCCTGTCAGCCACGCTGTGGCGGCGTCCCATATAAAATAGAGGAAAGACGGGCACAGATGTTAGCCCAGTGCCAGTCTTCCTCAGCAAAAAAAAAAAAAGAGGAGGATTGGCAACGGATGTTAGCTCAGGGCTGGTCTTCCTCACAAAAAAAAAATAATAATAAAAAAAATAATAAATTACAGCCTACAGATATTCCTGAAACGGTTATCCTTTCAAATACATTTTAAAAGAAATTAAATATTTACTTTTAATATTTATTCTAAAATAAAATATTTTACTACATTGAATAGATGCAAGATTTCAACTTGGACTTTTAGATAAACGGAGGGCTTTTCTCCCTGACTTTTTATATTTAGTTTTATTTAAGTATTCCTTTATTCTTCTTCATTTTATGTACAATCTTTGTGCATTTCTAATTACAAGACATCGTTGTATCGAATTTTTTCAGCCTTTCACAGTATTTTGTTTTTGTTTTTGAAATATTTTGTGGTTGCCTTCTCTCTAAAATGCATTAATGCAATTTCATTTAAACTTCAGATCATCCAATTATGGGAAAAGCACTATGTAGACAACACATGAAGGAGTGAGTCATTCACCCATTTCCCGTCTTCTGTTTCCTTTCCTGATTGAAGGGTTCAATAAATTGCTTCAGCTCATAGTGACTATGAAAGTTAAACACTATTTTTATCCATTCAGCTGGGTTTTAAATACAGCATGTGGACCCATCATTCTGTCATGGGCAGAAGCTCTGGAAATTCTTGACAGCTTATAATCTTCCCTGCTCATATTCACAAGTGAAAATGGTTATATTTAAAAGCAGGAACTTTACACACTAATTTTTGAATCAACTTTCAGAAAGGCAACAACCCCATGAAAATCAGTGCACTCTATTGCTTTTGAGAAAGTTCTTATCTCAGAGAACAAAACATTCGGGATTTAAAGATTAAACATATTACTTGTTTGTCATAATTTAAAGAATAAAATATATGAAATCTAATTGTTTGTAATAACACTCTTGATTTACTTATATGTAAATTTTCTCAGATTAAAGTTGAGTCAAAACATTTGGGAGTCTATCTGGTAGAAAACATTGTTTCCACATTACCAAAGGATACGAAATCCTGGCCCACTCAGTCTGATCTAAATTGCACCAAGCCCTCTCACTGTTTATCCCTTAGCCTGGTATGTATTTTTAAAGCATTTTTCACTACCTGAAATCATATATGTTTTTTTGTTTACTGCTAGAAGTCTATTTCACCCATTAGAATAGAAATTACGGAAGAGTACACACTTTTCTTATTTACCTCTGTGGTCTTAGCCCCTAGACTAGTACAGGGCATGTTAAGAAGTATGGTGTCCCAATAAATAGCTGATAACTGACTGACTGACTGACAATGAAAAAATCCATTGCTTAGTTTCTTTAGTATGAGTTTTGCTGCTAAGTACTTTTTGCTACCAAGTACTTTTCACACATGGCATCTACGAGCAAAGGTTTTGAAATCGTCACTGTAAGACTTCACTATGGATCCTTTTGTCAGTCAGTATATTTTCTTATGCCTGTTTTCTGCAAATAAGTATTCCTTAGTTGTTTCATATATATATGTGAATCTTTCCTCTCAACTAGAATGTAAACATGCCGAAGGCAGGAACCTGCAGTATCTTCGTCTTATGAGTTTTGTGATGTCTGACATAGATTAGGAACTCAATGACTAGTAAACATCTGGGTACATGGTGGGTGTCAAATGATAGTTGTATAAATGCATTAGTTCAATACTAAACTGTCCGTGCACAAATAAGGTGCCCACCCTGTGTCTCTCTATATACATATACACACACATATACACGTATATATGCATATACATACATATGTGAATAAAAAAAATATACCCCGTCTCATGGGGTTTGAATGTGATGGGCCTCTCATGTCTCCGGGTCTGGCCAAGGGTTCCTGGGAGCTGCACTCCTCCTTGTGTGTGGCTAGGGGTGGACAGTATGGGCGGCCCTTGGGCTTTATTTGTTCACCTTGGGATTTTGTGTTCAGCACTTCTGGTTTTGCAGTGTGAAGTGCTGCAACTTCTTAATAAATGCCAAGCTCTTTCTCCTCTTCCTGGGGTTGTAACCCAGTGATCCTCCAGACTGGCCCATACAATATAAGCGTCATTTCAAAATTAGGATCAACATCTAGATTTCTGGAAACTCTTGAAAAAGCAGAAGACTTGGCTCCATTGGCCCAGATCCCTGGCTGGCCACGTTATCTAGGCCAAGGACAGCTGTATGGAAGGTCACATGCCTTCCCCTTTGGCGTAATTCTCCTTCTTGCTCCCTCACCTGAACCTTAGTGGCAGCTGCCAGTTGTGTTCATAGTTGTTTAGTACACTCAAGAGGAGAAGAGGAGATTCACTCTGCACCTTTGCTCACTTAATTTACAGGCTTTGTCGCTGTAGACATGTGAGTTTGTACTTTGCCCACCAGAGTGCAAAACGGTGGTGTTTTATTTGCAAACAAGAGGAATAGGTTAGGTTTAATTCTATTCCTTTCATTGCATTTGGAGGCTGACTGATGTTCATGGAGAGGAGAATAAGGAGATTAAATGTTAGCGGTAGTGTCTGATGTTTACTACAGATCATGGTCATAGCAAACGATTGTGATATACTATAATAGATACTGATGTAGCTTCAGGGGTGTTAAGTAGGATAGCCTCAGATTTCTAACTACTCTGCACCCACATGAGGTTACATCAGGAAAAATAAAATTCACCACATTGAAATAAACATTTAAAACAAAATCTGCCAGATAAAGACTCAAAGTCATTGCTGAGAAATTGCTGAGAAATCAAAGTCATATTTGTATGTAAATTGGTAGTAGTGGGTAAAACACAGCCTTATAGTTGATAAAAGGCTGAGTTACTATTATATCCTCTGGATATCTCCCTCATTATAACACCAGTTTATTCTGTATGTTTTCATCCATTCCTGAATTAACCATGCCTCTGATTTTCTGTTTAATAAAAATCCAGTAACTCTTTTTCAGATGAGTAATAAGTATTTAATCATTTATGTAAATAAGCAATTGACAAATAAAAGAACAAAACAGATGATGTGAAGTACTTGATGAAAATATTAGTCTGTATAGGTAAGAAGGATTTCTAAGACATGTGATACATTAAGCACTGGATTCTGGGAGAGATTATTTAGTCAGTTGCAGAAGGAAGGAAGGATACTAGATAGAACAAGAACTATCAAAACAGAGAGGCAGCAGAGGAAAACAGAAACGAAGTACTTAAATGAGTGCACAGAGAATTGCGTCAGTCAGGAATAACTTTTGGCTCTGATGAACAGACAACCCTCCTCCCAATCGAATAGTAGCTTAAACAAATTTTGGGAAGGTCTCATTTTAAAGAAGTCTGAAGGCAGGCAGTTCTGGATAGTTTGACCATTCTATAATGTGACCAGGGGCCCAGGCTTGCTTTGGTTCTGTGGTTTTTAGGGTGAGATCACCCTTGCCCTCATGCTCTCAGGATAACTGCTGGAACGCCAGACATCTTGCTCATGTCTCAGGAAGGATGAAGGTGAAATGCCAAGGGCAAAAAAAAGTTGCTTGACAGCTTAACTTCTTTAAAGGAGCTTTCTCTGGGGCCTCTGCAGTGGCTTCTGCTTACATCTCATTCCTTTATATCTCATTGGCTTATATCTCTTTAGAAAGGATGCTAGCCATGCGTAGTTGCAAGTCAGCCTTGGAATAGAGCTTTTTATTTAGGCACTTTGCAAACCTGAATAAAATAGAAGTTTTGTCAGTAAGAAATTAGGGATCATTATATTGTACAGACCACTAGCATCAGGTCACATTTCTCTCATTCAGGAAAATTAAGTGTAAGTATAAATTAAGTATAATACTTTGATGTATATTTTGTAGGCTTTTTGCAAGAACCTTATCTGGTTTGAGCCTGGCAGCAGCCATGTGAGTAAGTCAGAGAATCTGGACATAGGCCCTTAGAGATGAAGATGAATAGCTCCTTAATGGGTGATAGCATGGCCACCTCAAGATTCAGACTCTGGGATTGCCTCATGCGGGAGGAACACATGGTCTTTTCTGGCACATGTACAAGGACTTTGAATGTACAAGGAAGTGAATCCTTCATTTCTCATCTTTTATTTGCTAAAATGATTTCTTTCTATTTTTTGAAAATTAAGTGGGAGGATAGCCTAGTATTTTGTTTTTTGATGTGAGAGTTTTCTCTTTTCCTCCAACTGAACTTGGCTTCCACCTGACTCCAGAAGCAGTCTCTAATTTTGCTGCAGGAGCAATATAATGCTGTTCTCCACCTAATGAAAGTAGCTAACAATGATTAATGCCAGTGAGTGTGTGCCCAGTGGGAGGAACAGAACTGCTGGGTATTGTCCTCAACTATCCATTAGACTGATGTGTTTCCATTGGCTTTCACGCTCCCTTTCCCTACATCCACAACGCTGTGAACTTTGAACACCATAGTGAGGATAACATGCCTTTTGTTGTGGGGCACCAATTTAGTGTGTATCCCACCACTCCACTGAGTTTCTCAATTACTATTATGGTAATTGGTATAATTACTTTCTCTAGTTGGAGTTCAGTACAAAAAAATAATGTTAGCATTCTTAATATAAAAAAAGCCTAAAAATTCAAATTATACAAAAAGGATGTCCGAAGGACTTAAACAACTTACCCAAAGAAAAAAAGATTAATAAAAATGTATATATAAAAGTGAACTAAAGAACCTTAAAAAAAAATCTACACCCCCTGACCCCATAGTTTTATTTCAAAGAATTTACCTAAGAAAATACCCCAAAATGCAAAGATTTGTATATATAAAAATGTTTGCAATTTTATTCCAATAGTGAAAAAAGCAAAACATCCTGTGCTCATTATATAAGTAAAATAAGCAAGATTCAAAATATATCCTTAAATTTTATAATATTATGTATTGTATATAATCTGTTTAAAAGAAAGAATAGAAACAAATAGGCTAAAAAATGTACAACTGGTAAACTCTGAATGGTGTACTTTTAAATTATTATTTTCTTATTTTCCATTTATTTTATTTTCCTCTTTTGGCTTGAGGAAGACTGTCCCTGAGATAACATCTGTGCCAATCTTCCTCTGTTTTGTATGTCGGACACTGCCACAGCATAGCTTAATGAGTGGAGTGCAGGTCCACACCCAGGATCTGAACCTGCAAACTCCAGGCCGCCGAAGTGGAGTGCCCAACTTAACCACTATGCCACCAGGCCAGCCCCCAAATATAAGATTTTGAGTGGCAAAAATTCACTGCAAACACATTTTAAAAATTAATAAGTGATCCTATTTCTCACTATGATGAAATATTTTTGGTAAAACAATGCTATGGCCAAAAACAATGAGAAAAGCTGGATAAATACCCAAAAAAATCTATTTGAAGGAATTGGAATGCTGTTGAGGCAGCTAGAGCTTGAGAAGTCAAGCTCTCACAGACAAGAGAGGCTAATTTAGGTGTGAACCTGGTATTCTTGTGCAATGCTTTCCCCTTAGACCATTTGGTGATTTTTACCTTGTGCAGGGGAAGAGGATGAGAAGCCAGCAGAGGGCTTGGATGTAAGAGATGACATCAGAACTTCTGGAATCATAAAAGGATAGAGACAAAATATAGAAGGTTGAAGCTGTCAAGGCTGCCGGGACTTGAGGGGTCATGATCTTGACAAAAAGGGAGGTGCAGAAAAGTGAGCCAAATGTTCCGCCCTAGTTTTCTCTTCAAGGTGTTTGCCAAATCATAAGCAGTGAAAGATTAGAGACTAAGAAGCCAAGAAGAAAATGACTAAAAGAGGATTCGAATTTCAGGGAGTCATGTGGTGCTTGGGAGACAAACATTGAATTTCAGAACCCACTAAGGAGCATGGATCCCATAGTCTCACAGAAGCCTGGAGAAGTGTTGGTGAATCAGAGACAGATCAAACCCAGCAAAAACTGCAACCTAATTGGAATCAACTCAGTCCCTGATTGGAATTGGGATAGCTACCTCTAATTTTGATGCCTGCTAGATAATAATATAAATTATCTCAGGAGAAATATTACACCATTCAGAGCCTTTCCAAAGTCCTGCATTCAGTAAAAATATGTCCAAACAAACAAAACAAACAATAACTAACTAAGACCATTTGGAAATACAGACAGTAGAAACAGATCCACAGGTGATACTGGAATATCAGGTATATGTGATCTATGCTTAAGAAAAGAGGTGACAAGATGCAGAATTTCAACATATATTTAGAATCAATGTAAGAATACAATAACTAATATTGAAAACTCAAATGGTGAATTTAACAGAAGATTGGGCATAACAGGAGACAGGATTAATCAGAAATAATGAAAAGCATATTTAATGGTGAAATGTTCAAAGCTTTTTCCCTGTGAATGGGAACAAAACAAGGATGCCTGATAGCATCACTTCTATTTATCGTTGTTTTGTGGAACCTAGTCAGTACATGAAGGCAAGAAAATTATAAAAAGACGTAAGGAACGGAAAAGAAGAAATAAAACTGCCATTATTTACCAATGACGTGATGATATATATATATGTATATATATCTAAAAACATTTCAGGCAAACTATTAAAATTATTAAATCAATTTGGAAAGTTCCTAGTAAACAGGAATATAAGAAAAAAAATCAGTTGTATAACTTTATCCCAACAACAATACTATATACAAAAGACTATATTCTGTATGATTCCATTTACATAAATTTCAAAAACTGATCTATGTAATAGAAGCTAGATTAGTGGTTATGTTTGAGGGCTGATGGGGCGGGGCAGAAGAGGAACTTCTGGAGGTGTAGGTAATGTTATGTTTCTTCCTTTGGGTGTTACATGGGTCTGTTCACTTTATAAAAATTCATTCACTCACATACTCATGACTTGTGCAATTTTTCTGTATGTATATTTTAAATGACTTTAAAATGGATATACTACAAATGTGAGGCACCCACCTAAAATTTTAAAGATCAAAAAGAGCCATAATTAAAATTATGATTAATGCATTTTTCTTCTTAATAAAGAGGAGTATACATATGAATCAAGAAACGCATAATTTTAGTTTTAGAATCTTGTTGGCTTTTGAACATCTGCTCACTTTTGTTATTCACAGGTTTTTAATTTTTATTGAAATTCAAATTTGAAAACACATCTGTTTCTCTGATTCATATTTTTATGGTGAACTCTGAAATGAGACAATTGTTGTGAACCGAGAAATCATTCAAAACACAGGGGATGTGTCTTCATATTATTTATGGGAAAGAAGTACACTATAAAGTCCTGAAATCAGCAAGTTGTATTGGTGGCTTGTTTACATGAGAATCTATATTAAATATTTACTTTTCTACTTATGTATTTCTGCCTTTCTCAATTAGAGTGTAAGATCAATGTAAGTAGGGTCCCTAAATAAATGATTAAAACAATAAAAGTGTGAAAAGCTGGGTTATCTTTTGAATTAGAAATAGATTATTAGGAATATTTTAAGGTATTGGCCCTGTGGATGATAATATTTCTTGTGGGAATTTTATACTTGTTGAGCTAGCTACTTTCCAGTCACATGAAGAAGTGTCCGATCCTCTATACACCTCTGCTGTAACCTTAGCACAGATCATCATCTCTCAGTGTATTGCTCTAGGAGCCTCTCACCTGGTTTCTCTATTACTCATCGTGTGCACTTTGATTTATGTATTCACCATGCTGCTGTCAAGGTAATCTTGCCAAAATCAAAATGTGATTTCCTAATTGTCCAGCTTAAAGTAGTATGTGAAGCCCTTAGGAAAAGTCCAGACCTCTTTCCTCTCCCGCACCCACTTAGGCTAACTTTAGAACTCACTGCAGGTGTCACCTTTTCCAAGAAGCTGCCCAGATCTCTGTGTTGCTCACCTACTGTTATCACGTTCTTATCATATTGTGCTGCAACATGTAGGCTTCTCTGTCTGCAATAAAGTGTGAGATGCCTGAGGAGGAGTGAGAGCGAGAATGAGAGCAAGAGAAGGTTGGCTGTTTTCCTAAGAACATGCGGCTGTCTTAGGTTCACAATGCTGTTGGGTTTCAATTCCGATCAGATCCTCAAATGCCCAAAAGATTTTTAATTAAGGTAAATGTCATTGATGCCCCACACCATGGTTTTTATTTTTCAGGTGTATTCTGATGCATTAGAAGAGGTGCCTTCTTTCCTTTAAGAAGAAGCATTAGGTTAGTTTGCTTTTAAAATGAACAAATTGGTTTATATATGTGATTGTAAGGAGATGATATAAAGTTTTTATTTGCTATACCTGATAGTAGATACTTGGATGTTTATATTAGGCTTTTCCCCCAGTACCTCCTCTTGCATTGAGAGTAATTTTTCTATCATGACCCTTATTTCATTTTGAAAAGCAAGAAATATACTTTATGCTAACTGATAATATTAATTATTTATCTTTGGCATTTATCTAAAGTAAAGACTAAGTATGACCTAGTGATTTAAAATATATGTTTTTGAGTAAGCCAGATATTGGATCAAATCCTGGCTCCACTGTTTACTGACTGTGTGACTTTGAGTAAATTACCTAAATCCTGTAAGTCCATGGACCTCATCTGCAAAATGGGGACAAAAACAGGACCTTCTTCATAGGGTCATGGTAGAGAAGAAATCAAACTATGGACAGGGAGTAGTTAGTACAATACCAGGAAACTGGTCAAATGGTCATAGTCACACAACTGCCTAAGGGTAGGACCATTTTCTTGTAGACATTTGATCTCAGGACATTTTCAGCAATTCCAGCCCCAGAATGCATGTGGAAAATCCAAATTTGTTATCTAAAGACAATGACAGTCTCAGGGCCATCCCCATGGTGTAGTAAAGTTTGGCAAGCTCAGCTTTGGCAGCCTGGGTTTGTGGGTTCAGATCCCAGGTACAGACCTACACCACTTGTCAGCCATGCTGTGGCGGTGACCCACATACAAAATAGAGGAAGATTGGAACAGATGTTAGCTCAGAGCGAATCTTCCTCAGCGCAAAAAAGAAAGAAAAGAAAAGACAATGACAGTCTCAGTGGACGTCTACTCCCTTACAAGTGTTTTGTTACAAGTGGTTGAACATATCAGCTTCTAGATGGGAAAAAGCAGGAGAAGGTTCAGGAAGTGTTCCCTCAGAAGCACATGGAATGCATGAGAAGGAAATGGATACACTAAAATTATCTCAATATAGTGATCATAATAGAATACAAAACTTGAGTTGTTAAATAACTAAAGCCAATATCATGACGGAAAAACCTGTCACTAGTATAAAGATGACAAAGGTTGACCACATAAGAGAGGCCTATGAATTTATCTGGTGGATGTCAGGATGTCATTGACTTTATAAGATTCATTTTTTTTAGAGTAATAAAGAACAACATTGGAATTCTGGGATCAACAAAGGTGTTGCAGAATAAATAGAAATAGTAAATGCAGCATCTAAAACATTACCAAAATGAATCAACAAAAGTCAGTTAATAAACATATGTTAACACATATTGTGGATGACAGATTGGTGTTCAAAATAGACAGAATCTTTGACTTTAAGAAGCATACATTTTAATTGGGGAAGGAGAGGGCTCCAGAAACATGTAAATAGATATCAAGACACATGATATTGGTAAGTGCTATGAATCATGAACTATGGCAATATGATAGGCAATGAATATGGGTGGGAGAGAAAGCTTCTCTGAGATGACATATAAGTTGTGAAGTAGATGAATAGAGGGAGGCAAAAAGCAAAAATCTGGGGGGAAAGCATTACAAGAAGTAATATCAAGTATAAAAACCTCTGGTTTGCAGGTTAAGGTACAAAAAGATCACTGTGTTGAGGTCATAGCAACTGAGGCTGAGGAATGGAGAGAGAGAAGGTCAGGGCCTGTTCGAAGATGGATCATGGAGAGCCCTAGGCCCAAGTTTGGATTTTATTCTGAATTTACGAAGGCCGTAGGAAGAATTTAAGAAGGGGAGTGATGCAATGTGTCTTTTCCTTGAAAGATCCCTCTAGCTGCTATGTGGCGGATGGCCTCTAGGCATCCAAAAGCAGAGACAGGGAAACCAGCCAAGACACAACAGTTCAGGTAGAAGATGATGGTGGCTTAGACTGGGAGCAGTGAAAATGGTAGAATTATTCACATCTGGGATCTATTTTTCTCTAAAAGTTCGGATTTGCAATACAAGTGAGAGAAGAATCAAGGATTTTTTTGTCTGAGCTACTAGGTATAGTCATGTTGTTTGCAGAGAAAGGGAAGGCTTTGAGGAGCAGATTAGATGGTAATGTGGGCAAATAAATGCTTCTCTTTTGGTCGTGTTCAGTTGCTTAGGATGTAAAGTGGGAAGTGGGATACAGAAGTCAGAGGGGAAGTCTGAGTGAGGTGTGTAGGTGTCATGGTCTTCAGAATGCAGATGAATATGAAGCCCTGGGACTGGATAGATCACCCAGGTTGAGCATGTACAAAGCTGTGGGCAAAATGTGGGGCAGAGCATCGTTTACAGGTCTGGGAGGAGAGCCCAGAAGAGACCAAGAAGAAATGGCCAGAGGAGTCTTTGGGAACAGTCAGATTTCAGTTAGAGCAAGAAGATCGAGGCAATGTTCTGAGAAGAGTTTGTGCTTATAGATGAACTTGGTGATGACAGGATGAGTTCCATTGACACTAGGAAGGAAAGCAGGGGAGATGGAGGCATGGGGCAGGAGGAATGATGTATTTGCTTTCAATGGCGTATGATCAGTGAGGCTCAGATTTCTGAAGATGACTGAGATAAAAGTGATGTAAGGAATGATGAACTTGCTTAAAAGCAAAGGGCACCATGGGGGCGGGGATCTGGGCAAAGAGGAGGAAACAGTTCATTAAAGCACCCAGCCGTTGAAATCTCAGTGCACTGCTAGACTGAGGCTACATTGATAGCATAGAATCAGTGTTTGGTTTATCTTATCTCTCTATTTTCTTATGTGGGAGGAGTGGACATATTGCAAATAGCACTTGCTAGACATGCATATTTAAATGTAGTGGAAAGCGAGGTGGTAGACAAGATAAATTTAGTCAAATTAGTGTACTAATAACTTATCCTCAGAAGATGCAAATCCCTCTTGTAGTTCTTCTAGTCCTACAAATGTAATTAGAGCATTGATAATGCAGGGAAACCGCAGAACTGGAATTGAGAGCAATCTGGTGTATAAGGAAAGAAGCATTGATGATTTTAAGCTCTTTTCTCCTCTGCTTCTTAATTAATATTTCTCTCTCTGTAAACCCAATTTTCACTTCCCCTTTCTATGAAGCTAGTCACTAGATCTCATCTCTTTACCTACATTTAAAACATCCACTATTACCTCTAAAATTCATTTGCTTTTCCATTGTTAAATCGGATGGTCACTACCTCCCCCTGATATGCCACGTTGTGGTACACGAGCTGACCGGTTTGGTGGCAGTTTTTGTTACAGCAGTCATGCCTTTTCCCATCAACTGCTACAAGTGATGATTGGCAATGCCCTTAAGATAAGCAGTTGGAAGCCTTACTATCCAGAGAATGTGATGGATATTCAGTGAGGAATTTAAGGGTCACCAACTTAACATCCTACTTTTCAAAATGCACTCATATTCTAATTTGTTTGTCA
Organism: Tapirus indicus; assembly: GCA_031878705.1. Classification (NCBI taxonomy): domain Eukaryota; kingdom Metazoa; phylum Chordata; class Mammalia; order Perissodactyla; family Tapiridae; genus Tapirus; species Tapirus indicus. The sequence continues at coordinate 10,045,840 of CM062930.1, read as the reverse complement.
TTGTTGGTAATGTTTTCCTTTCCTTTGTGGTTAACCTACTTTCATCCTTATTGAACATGTTCCTAGAGAGTCGTTTAATATTTTTATTGCAACTCCAAGTCTACCTAGTCTATGTTCACGTCCTCTTTATTTAGTTCTTTTTCTTTTTGTCGATAAAGTACATCTTAGATATTTATTCAGGCTCCTTTGTAGCTCAAATAGTGTCGATTAAGTTGATTAGACTATGTTCCCAGTATTGCCTCTAAGGGAAAACTAGCCAAAATGCAGAAAGGAAAGTGGCATGACTTGGTCTTAAACATGAAGCTGATATAGTGTGCATTGCATTTTAAATTTGAATATGGGTATAATTAGCACTTTTTTTGTATTAAACCGGTGAGCTTTTAAAATTAGGCTTAGCCCAGTATATTTTCAGTTTTTAATTTAAGTTGCCTAAAAATTCATCATCTTGTTTCTTAATAAAATTATTGTTAACATTTCATTTAATTCATTGTTTTAAGCCTTTATCAAGAATGCTCCCTGTCCGCTGATCTGATGATATACCGACCCTGAGTAAACAGTCTAATCTAAGACATACACCAAGTCTACAAGGTCTAACACATCCACCAACGGTGTAATTCTGCCTTTGTCCTCACCTGCCCATCAACATAAAATAAAAAAATTTTAAAAGTATCTTATGATACATTCTTTTCCCCATTCTGCATGTAACTGTGGGTCCCTTTCTTTCATTTCGGTTTGCTTTATTATATATGGCTCTCCTTACACATTAGCTAAACCTGCTCAAGCTGTAGTAGTGGTTTTCTTTACAGTTACAAAATATTTTGAGGTCAGCTTTCTTTGGTGGAAATTGGAATTCATACTGGAGGGTAACTTTCTCTTCCTTAGGGTCATCAATCTTCACAGACTCATCTGTTTGATTTGGATTTTAGACACTCTCCCTCTGTGTTCTGTACAATACCTAGAATGCTGTCCACATGGCTGAATATTAATGATTGTCCTGACAGATAATAAAGCAGAGAACAAATGGTTCTCTATTAAACAATCTACATTAGAACAATCCTGAATGGAGGGAGCCAAGTAAAGAGTTCTCCTGACCCTTCAGCTCTTCTTATGCCTTGGGTAGCACACAAGACAAAGAAGCTCATTTGTGAGAGTTCACGGGCAATTTTAAGAGTAGTGAGAAAGATGACTTTTTTCTCCTAGAGGTGGCCTACTTACTGATTTAAGTGACTAAATCGGCATTCTCTCTCCACTGGGACTGAATGGCCAATTAGTCAAGCTTCAAGTAAATTAATCTACCCTAGACATTCTTTCAGCAGGAGGAATTCAAATGTGTGCAGCAGAGGTTTTGGCTTGTACTAGATATATCTGTGCTCCTTTAAAAAAATCATACCATACTTTGGGATTAAATCCAACCAGTTTAGGTCATGAAAAGGGCTGCTGGAAGAATGATCTTTATTAAAATGAATTCTTTTCAAAGTGCTCCTAACTAAAATATTGATGTTATCATTTTAGATAAAATTATATTGCATTGTTTACTCACATATGAAAATAGGTGCAGATAAAATAATAGAATGAAATTCATTGCAACATTAACAGTAATTATCCCTGGACCTGAGTTTAACAGAGAATTTCCTGCCTTATCTGTATGCATTTTCCTTTTATTTACATTGATCTTGTATTGATTTATGATTATTTGTGTCTTGCTTTGATAATATATTTTAAATCAGTTAAATCATAGTTTAAAAAGTAAAAGGCACTCAGTATTTTAGAGCATGTATATGTGTATGTACATATATATAATATTAAAAAATCTTGATTTGAAATTAGGGAAGTGACTTTTTAATAGGAGATAATGGGAGTATACATTAAAAAATATAGTGAATGGGAGTTTTGGATAATGGTATAAAAGTGCTAATGACTTGCATAAGCACTGAATGCAAGATGCAAATGAGCAGCCTAGATTTAAAAATTATAAAACAGACTTTGACACCATGGAGCACATTTTAGATCAATCAATATCTGTTAGACTAGTGCACTGACATATTTAAAATGTCTATTTTAAACATCATAGTGATACCTAATCAAGCCTCAAGTGGTGACTGAGTAGAGGGTCGAAGGAGTAGCAGGCAGTGCTTCTTAGAGAAGGTGAAAATGATCAGTCTTAAAGGATGAAGTGTAGACTTTGGTGAGATAATTTTCCTGTGAGCATGTATATGTGCATATATATGTGTGCACACGAGCCCAGATGCCAGTGTTTGGACCTCTTGGGAAGGGGAGGGGTAACCAAGGGATAAATGCACCTCAGCCTCAGGTGAGCTCAGTTGCTAATTGGATTAGGGCCATCTGTCCTCATTTATCTTAGGGTTTCTCAGGATCAGCACTACTAACATTTTGGGCTGGATAATTCTTTGTTGTGGGGGCTGTCCTATGCTTTGTGGGATGTTTAGCAGCATCCATGGCCTCTACCTGCTAGATGCCAGTAGCACCTCCAACCCATTGTTGAACTGGAAAATGTCTCCAGGGGCCAGCCCAGTGGCGTCGCAGTTAAGTTTGCATGTTTCACTTCGGCAGTCTGAGGTTCACCAGTTCAGATCTTGGGCATGGACCTACTCGCTGCTCATCAAGCCATGCTGATGTGGTAGCTCCACATAGAGAAGCTACAACTCTACAACTATGATACACAACTATGTACTGGGGCTTTGGGGAGAAAAAAGAAAAAAGGAGGAAGATTGGCAACAGATGTTAGCACAGGGTCAATCTTCCTACAAATAAAAAAAAAAAAGGTCTCCAGTATTGCCAAATGTCCCCTGGGGGCAAAATTTCCCCAGGATGAGACACACTGCTCTATCTGCTTATAAGAGGTGAACTATTTCGGGGGAAAAGACTATCATCTAGGGGCTCTGTAATCTTTTCATTTACAATTTCTGACATTCAATCAAAGAAATAAGAAACAGGAGCAAGGAAACAACAGACTATAGAAACAGATGCATAAATGACCTGGTTATTGAGACTGTCAGGTACAGGTATTAGAATAACTATAACAAATACATTCAGCAAAAAAGATGGCAAGATGGGTAATTAGACAATATCCAGTCTATAGCACCGAGCTTGAAAAATATTGCTTTTGCTGACTTTCACTCATGGTGCTTTGTTTCCTTGTGTGTGCATATGTTGGTCTTCAGCTGTGAACTTATACATGGTTTATCCTAAACTCTGGAAAATCTTGAAGCCTAAATTCAGGACTCTTTCTTTCATGGAGGATTTGTGTTGGTTTCTCACAGGGTATTACTGATCTTGTCTCTCTTTAGCCCTCTTTCCAGGGTCCCCAGTTTACTCGAGCAGTCTCAAGTTCAACTTCTTTACTTTCTTTGCTTGAAGTGCTGATATTGGCTTTTACCCTCAGGACCCCTTTCATGTGAGCTTGTGGTAATTGCTCTGGTTCCAGCTCATAGTTTTTGTTTTTGGGTTTCTAGGAGAACTACGTTACTTCCCATAAGCCCAGGAATGGAACAAACACTTTATTTTAGGTACAATATGTTATTTGCTCCTCATATTGCTAGAAGCTAAAGCCTGTATGTCGTGTACTTCATTGTAATATATCTTTTGTAATGCTATTTCAAAAAGTGAAAATTAATAAAAACTCACATTAAAATCATATCTCCCCACCAAAAAATAAATAAAATTGAAAATTAAGAGGACGATAAAGAAGAAACTTAGATTTAGAAGAGAATACGTTTAGAATGTTTATTAACTATACTTCCCAGAAAGCAGTTGTCATTTTGTAGCAGAAAAGAAAGAACATGCAAATTAAAATTCCCAGTGGAATTAATGCAATGTCTCATTACATAACACATCATGGCCAAGCCATTAATCATTTGGACTCTGAGGCAATCAGATGTATTTAAGCCAAAGATGACTCAAGACAGAAGTAATCAGGGTTCCTCCGACACTGCTTTTGGTGTGATGTAGAGCTTATCGTTGTTTAAAACATCTAATCGTTTAGCCTTTCTTTGTTCTCCTTTATTACCTCATTTCGTTTCCTGAATAGCTTTTGCAGTAGTGATGTTAACTATTATTGCTAGGACTGGTTGACTAGTCTGTTTCTTTTGATAACCATCAGGTGAAAGCAAAAGTCATTTCATTGCAGAGCTGATATTGCAATTTCCTGTTACTTCAAAGAAGACGTGGCTTTTCAAACAATGGCATGAATGTTTTTGACAATTGGCAATTACGTGTGATTTTTGTTTTGTTTTGTTTTTATTATCGCATATTTACGTCTTTGATTTTATTGAAGATTTGAATGAGAGAGAGACACATAAGCACAGTTTAACTGATAATATGAAAGCACCCAAACTAAGCTCAGGTTCTATTTCAAACAAACGACTATTTATCCTACATTTTCTATAGTCAGGGAGATGTGAGGCTCGTGTGAAGAACCTGAATTTCAAATGCCTTTATTTTCTGACAGTTTTTCCATTGCCAATGTAGACAGATAGTCACATGTATTTGAGTGTTCTTTCTCTTTCGACATCCTCCTTTCTTCCTCTTTCCCTTAATTGAAAGCATATTTCCCTCTCTTCCTCCATCTCTACACTACTCCTTTGATAGTCTTATCAAAATGGAACGTCTCCTCTTACCTGGTAGAGTCCAAGGAGCAGAAAGCACCCTCCTTTATTTTGTCACCATTCAGTTTTTCCGGGTGCCTAAGTTTATCCAGGGAAGACTCTACAGTCCCTCCTCTAAGTATTTAATTATCTTGACATAGTGAAAAAGATGGTCAAGGAATCTTTCTTGTATGTTTTTCCACAGTCTCTGAACTGTTTCCCTGACTTTTAACTACTCTCTTTTGCCTTTACAGGCAATGTTCATTGTATTCAACTGTATTTCTCTACTTGACTACTTTTACTTCCTAGCCAATGGTAGGAAGTGTTTATCTTAGTTTCTCAAGAAAATAAATTGATTTGAAGGGAACCACAAGCAGTTCGTTTTCTATTTGAGTTGGAAGGCAACAATCTTAATATTTAAATATAAGTTGAATAAATTAGTATGATTTTTGTATGTGCATTGCGTAGTAATAGTCTCTGAGAAAAATTGCAAGTCATACCATGGTAGCTGCCATTGGAATCTAACAAATTATACAACTTGACCAGAGATATTTGGAACATTTAACTAGAAAATAGAACTTGCAGCTACAATTGGCGCAAGTTTATAAATCTAATTCTATGATTACATCTGAGACACTTTGGAGATCATTTAGTTCTATAGCTTTGCATTTAAAACAGGAAACTGAATCCGTGAAAAGCAAAAGTGACTAGCCCAAGCCAGGTAGGACCATTCATTGAAAAATCACTCTTTTCCCACTACACTGTAAGGTCACCTCTGTCATAAACCAAGTGGCCTTATATGTGTGGGTCTTCTCCAGTGTTTTTATTGTTTCACTTTTCTATTTGTCTAATTTTTACCAGCAATACACTCTTAACTATGGTAACTTTATAGTATGTCTTAAAATCCAGTATTATAATTTCTCCACCCAATTTTCTTCTACAACAATGCTTTGGCTATTTTTATCCCTTTGCATTTACATACTGTTAATGTACCTGAAGACCTAGGGATGCATTAAGTCTATAAATCAATTGTTTGGAAATTAGCAGTGTTAAGGTTCTAATTTATAAGCATGGTATCCCCTTCCTTCTACTTTTATATTCTTTAACTTTACTTAATAATTTATCGTTTTCTATTTAGAGGTCTTGACATCTTTCATGAGTATTCCCATTTTATGTTTTTATGTTATTAAAATTATATTATTAAAAATTTTTATATCCTAAATATTTCTTCCTGCTATATAAAAATACAACTAAATTTTTAAGTATTAACCACTTTTGTCTTATGAATTTGTTAAATTTACTTCTTATTTTTAATAGTTTATGTGTAGGTGTTTTTTGGATTGTCTACCGACATAGTCATGCCATATGTGAATAATGGCAATGTTATTTCTCCCTTCTTTACACTTTTTATTTATTTTTCTTGCCTTAGAGCACCAGATTAGATGTCTCTATAATGTTGGTTAGAAATTGAGATAGTGGACATTCTTGTCTTGCTCCCAATCTTGGGGAAAATGTTTTTAATATTTTACTTCTATATGTGATGTTTGCTATAGATTTATTTTAGATCACCTTCGTCAAAATAAGAAAGTTACCTTCTATTCCTTTACTTTTTTCCTCATGAAGGAGTTTTGAATATTATCAGATATGTAGTGTGCATCTATTGAGATAATAATATGTTTTTTCTGTTAATATGATGAAATATTTTGATTGATTTTTAAATGTTAAACCAACCCTTTAATCCTAGGCTAAACCCATTTGGATCTGATTCTGTTTGCAAATTGCTGAATTCAAAGTTCGTGAGAGAGATTGTTTGTAACGTCCTTTTCCTGTAATGTCTTCATGTGATTTTGTTGTCAAGGTTATTCTAGCATCATGAAATTTAAATTCTAGACTTAGTTTGACCTTTACAGGGCATTATTTTAATTCTACAGACTTTTTTCATTTGGATTTTAGGGCATATTTGCTTTTTGTTTTTCATTTCTTTCTTTATTTAGTGTTTATGTTTTGGATCATATTCTTTTTGTGTGAAGAACTTTTTTGTTTAATATTTCTTCTGAGAAGGCTCTTCTGCTCACAACTTCTATTAGTTTTTGTTTGTCTGGAAATGTTCTCGTTCAAATCAAATCTCATTCCAATCAAATTGGAAGGATATTTTTATTAGGCATACAATTCCAATTTTCCAGTTTCTTTCAGAATTTTAAAGATGTCATTCCATTGCCATCTGGCTTACGTGTGTATTTTGGTAATTCAATTGTCAATCTTCTTGTTTTTTCCTTTGAAAGTAATGCACCTTTTTATCTCCAACTACTTTTAAGATTTTCTCTTTGTCTTTCAGCAATTGACTGTGCTGTGTCTCAGCTATGTTGTGTGATTTTCTTTTTCTTTTGTCTCTTTAAGCTTCATGAAGCCTCTTGAATCTGTAGCTTAAATTCTTTTGGCACTTGTATTAGTTTGCTAGGGCTGCCAAAACAAAGTACTAATGAGTGGGTGGCTTAAACAACAGAAATTTATTTCCTCACAGTCTTGGAGGCTAAAAGTCCAAGGTCAAAGTGTCAGCAAGGTTGATTTCTTTTGAGGGCCTCTCTCCTTGGCTTGTAGATGGCTGTCTTCTCTCTGTGTCTTCACATAGTCTTCCCTCTGTGTGTCTCTGTGTTCTAGTCTTCTCTTCTTATAAAATCACCAGAATTAGGGCCCACTTTAATGGCCTCATTTAATCTTAATTACCTCTTTAAAGATCCCATCTCCAAATATAGTCACATTCTGAAGTACTGGGGATTAGGATTTCAACATATGAATTTTGGGGGATACAATTCAGCCCATGACAGCACTACTAGAAGTGTCTTGTTTATTATCTCTTAAAATATTACTTTGCCTCATGGTATCTTTTTTTCTGGGAACCCAATTAGGTGCATGAGATATTATTTCATGTCCAATGTTTCTCTTATGCTCTGTTTTTCTCATTCTTTTTATTTTCTATGCTTCAGTGTAGATATTTTCTACTGACCTATCTTCCAGTTTACTAATCCTCTCTTCTCCTGTGAATCTACCTATTCATCTATCTACCCTTGAATCTCTTTATTCAGGTTTTAATTTCAGTTACTATATTTTTAAATTCAGAATTTCCATTTGCTTTTTTTTACAGATACTTCTCTGGTGAAGTTCTCCATATAGTAATATAGTTTATTGACTATATTAATCACAGTTGTTTTAAAGTCCATTACTGACAATTGCAGTCTGGTCACCTCTGTCATTTTTGGATCTCGTTCTATTGTCCATCTTTTCTCTTTCATTTTGGTCATTCTGTCCCGTCTCTTGATGTACCTGTTATTGTTTTTATTAAGTATAAATATTGTTTAATAAAATTCATAGAATTTTGTGAATGATGTTGTCTTCTTTGAAGAGATAATTTACTTTTTTCTGGCAGACATATGTGGAAAGGCAGATAACCTAAATCCAGTCAGAGATGGAAATGATTTCTAAAGTGAAAACCTGGGTTGTTTATGCGATGTTTATCAGTGCCCTCCTTCTCAAAACTCTGAGTTCCAGTTCATTGAGATGAAAAAGCCAAAAGTTCTGTTTAGTTTATTCATCTTGAGATGTCACTTTCTGCTTGACATTTCAACCTCTTGCCCTAAAAAGTTTCAGACATGACAAATGCATGAAAGAGATTATTTGCATAAAAGCTAGAACTCACTTCCCTAGTTCTGTTTTCTCTAGGATCTTGGCCGCTTAAATCCAGGCTGCCTTAGGAACGTTTGACTGAATCTTATATGTTGAATTTTTGCTAGTCAAAAGTTATTTCTGAGGCTAGAGACAAAACAGAGATAGGACTTTCAGATGCAAAAGGAGTTTGTTGAAAAATAATGTCAGCATAATATACCTTTTAAAGAAATAGCATTACTTAATGTAGAAACCATGAGTTATCTGAAACATATTGTTGGCAGAGTAAAAAAGAAAGAAAGTGGAAGTTAATATTGAGAGAGAAACATTTAGCTATGAAAAGATGGCATACTACTTCCATATTAGCTATGAAAGATGGCATACTACTTCCAATTATATAAAAAATATAAAAAATTATAATATATGTGAGTCTTCTTGTGGAAGCCTTTTACTTTTTCAGTTATATACTTAATTTTTAAAAAATGTTTACATATTGTGCCACAAACAAATATCTCAGTGGTACTTGGGAAATCCAAATAGTAATACTTAAAAAATAGATTTTTATTTCTATCTCTTGAAAAGATAGATTTTTATATCAGTCTCTTTAAAAGTACTTATTAAGTAGGTATTCCCAATTTTGAAAAATTTTAAATAGGGAGGTTTAGTTATTTCCTAAGATTTTAGAGCATTTAAGTGGTAGATATTAAATTCTGTCTTAGGTCTTTCTGAGTCCAGAGCAGAAACTCTTAATCCTTACCAAAGACTGCCTTCTTGGCTTCGGTTTCTTCAGTGATGGGAGCTTACTTCCTGCCATGGCAGTGTATTCCATTATGGACTACTCTGATGGGTAAAATATTACTTATTACAGTATGTTAAACTCTATTTCCTTGTACCTCTTACCTATTAATTCTGGTTGTGCTAACTATGCTGTAAAATGGCAAAGTTAAAGCAAGTTTATTGTATCTTTAAATTTCAAGTTTATTGAATTTCTGGTATCTTTGGCTACACAATTCCCAAGCTTTGCATATGTTTGACACTACTTTATGGAAAAAATTGGCTTGAATCCTAAATGTGATGTTATAGAATATTTTCCAAAACTGAACTTAAAATGGGTGGGTAGGTGTATACATAATTATTGATAAAACTTTATTTTTAAAAAACCATTTAGTTGCATAAATAAATTGTGTCTAGAGTTTTACTTACATATTTTTAAATTTTAAAACATTTTTATTTTGAAATTATTTCAAACTTAGAAGATTTAAGAATAGTACAAAGAGCATTTTTACATGAACCATTTGAGGATAAGTTGCTCTCATGCAGTGCCATCACCCTCAAATTTAAATGTACTTATAGGGGCTGGCCCAGTGGTGTAGTGCTTAAGTTCGCATGTTCCGCTTCAGCGGCCAGGGGTTTGCCGGTTCAGCTCCTGGGCACGGACCTACTCATCCCTCATCAAGCCATGCTAAGATGGCATCCCACATAGAAGAACTAGAAGGACCTTACAACTAGAATATACAACTTTGTACTGGATCTTTGAGAAGAAAAAGAAAAAGAGGAAGATTGACAACAGTTAGCTCAGGGCCAATCTTCCTCAAAAAGAAGATATAAAGAAATGGAAATTGGAAATATTCTTTAAAAAAGTACATATACATTCTCATGTATGTGTACATACATATTTATGCAATGTTCTTTCTAATGTTTTATGATATGGGGAAATCAATACTGGTAGATTCAGAAACAAAGAATAAAAATAAAATAAAAAATAAGTTAGAAAATGTTTCTTTATGGTATATTTTTTTAATTTTAAAAGATTAGCTTGCTGATGAAAAATGTATTATTTATTGTCATATGGATTTCATTCTTCAATTTGTAAAATAAATTTGCTAATTATCCTTGGTGTAGAATGAAAGTCCACACTTGTTTCAAATCAATTTAATTAGAATTTCTGAAATGTGTATTAAAGAAGTGATATATTCACTCACACTTTTGAATTTTTTAAAGTGACAAAAACCAAGAATTTAAAAATGACTGGGCCTGATTCCAACCTACTCCTTTGTTGCTCAAATAAACTCATCTTCAAGAAACACCTTCTATAGAAACATTTCTCTGATTATATCAACCACAGCATTCTCTTTCACTGGTAAATAGCATTTGTTGCCTGTGTCTATGCTTTGGCATTTATCCCATAGAGTCTTTCACGGTGCATTACAGTTGGATGTTTATTTACGACCTAGAATGCAATCATTAAAGTCAATACCAAAGATGGGCCTGGATGTGATAGGATTTATGTTTGCAGAATATCAGAACCTTGTTTCTGAAGCAAGGTACTGTCCACTGTCCAGTCAGTGGGTTTACCAGCTAGGGAGAAGGAGATTCTTATTTTAATTGATATTGGCTGCTGCATGGTGGGCCACATTGATTAATTACTTAAGCTCCACATTTCCTACCTCATTCACTGACTTTTTAACTTTGAACCTGTTCGCTTAGTTTCTGAGTTATGTTGGTAAATAAGTGTGATATTGCTACCAGTAATTTATAGAATTTTTGCTAGAAAAAAATGAATCTTGAGTAATTTTAGTTGTTATTGTAGAAACTATGTTAAGGTTGACATGATGAGATAATCTAATTTAGAGGTCTAATAGACCTCCTCTGTGATGTTTAGCTTGATACCTTGGAAAACCTTTAGAGAAAAGTGAGGCCTCGTACTCCCATTTCCCATTTTCAACTTTAGACACTCTAGGGCAGACAACAGAAAATTATATTAGTATAACATTTGCTTAAATGCCTTATTTCTGCACATAGTCCATGACTGATTACTTTAATCCTTGTGTACTAAGAAAGCACAAACAGAAGGATTGACATTTATCCATGCTTTAAAAAGTCATGAACAACTCTTCCTTGGCTAGCAATTGATCTGTGATGTCAATGTGGCTTGAATTTTAAGAGGTCTCACTGCCCATTTTGAAATGGAAGGTGAATGGTGCCTCTTCATTTCCAAATGTTTGATGAAAGATTACTTTATTCTCACAAAAAATATTTGTAGTTAGATGAAATGGTACAGAATATTATAGTTCTCAAGTGTTTAATTCCTTCTCATAGAAATTTCAAGGGAACTTAGGATGCATTTGGCAGGAGCTTTCTCTAGTGCAATCAGGTTGCTATGGTAAACCTATTATTTTAGGCAAAGGAGGATTGTGTTAGTAAAGTGCTAATCTCTTTTCTGTTTTATGTGAGCCTCTAATTACTCTCCAACTATTGAGCATGTACTGCAAGTGTGGTTTTTACCATTTTAAAAACTGAAAAAAATAAGGTCATGGAGAGTGTGCCTGCTGTTACCATGCTGGCAGGTGCATTTGATGACACAGTCCTCTTCCTAAATAATCTCATTTTGGATCAGGAAATACACTTTTTTTTCATAGAGTGATAGAATGAGAAATGAAAGGAACAGATTTTATGTGAGTAATTGAAATGTACGCCTCCCAACGTGTGTTTTATTATAAAAATATGAATAATGATATCTACTATTTACTGAGCACTTACTATGGGCCAGGCCCTGTACTATGTACTATATATGTGTTAGAACATTTAGCCTTTACAATAATCCTATGTTATCCGTTTTATTAGTAGTAGTATTCCCATTATGCAACCACGATAAATGAGGTTTAACTTATTCTTTCAAGGAATCATATTTAATGGTGGATGTGCAAAGATTAAAATCCAGATTTATTTAAAGTCATAGTCCTTGCTTTTCATTGTATCTGTGCCATAAAATTTATTTTCTTTCCTCTTTGCCTGGTTGATATTTAACAAACACTCCTTTGTGTTTCCTTTGCCAGGAACCTTCTCTAACGCTACAAGGTGTGTGTGCTCATGTATTTTACCTTTACTCCCTCTACTAGTCCATGTCTTTAAACATCCTTCTTAATTTTGTATCTTTAGTATCTAGCACAATACTTAACTCATAGTTGATATTCACGGTGTGTTTGTTGAATGATTGAGGGAGTGATCAAATTAATGCAGACATTCGAGGTTGATGAGCCTGGTTCAATCTATTCTTGAGCAAGAACACGTGTGTTCTCTATGTGATGTATTTTGAGGAGGCTAAAATCATCATCCAGTTAAATACCTCAAATGTGAGAGCAGAGGGTAGAAATGATTTGTGTGTGTGTGTGTGTGTCGTGTTTTCAGTTACAGCTCCTGGAGATGATTTCAGTCTTTAACAGTCACAGCTCAGGTCCACACATCACCATGTGGTGTCTGAAAATTCCAGATTTTCACTCCTTCACAAATGCACAGCCATATTACTGGTGGTAATGGAGAAGAGAAGGTTTAGTTGGTCATAACACCTGGTGAAGTATGCGTTTACCCAGTTAGCTAACCAGAGGACTCTCTCCTGATTGTTAATCCACGACGTTAGGGGTAGTGTTGCCTTGTTTATCTTCCTGTCTCCCCAGCTAGCATGGAATAACTACTCACTGCTGATTTCAAGGCTGTGCCCTGTGGAAATGAGGCCTTAAAATGAGAAGTTTGAAGAGAGTGAGGGAAGGAGAAGGCAAGGTCTAAAGCTTGAGAGACTTGTCATGGTTAAGACTGTGCGAAAAGAGGAATCCAAGAAAAGAAATACCTGGAAGAAAGAGTGAGTGAGTGTGTGTGTGTGTGTGAGTGATATTGTGTAGAGTGGCTGGGGGCAAGGGAGGGAGTAGAGGATCAACAGGAGGAATAGGAAGGAAAGGAGGAGGAGGAGGAGGAGAAAGAGATATATAGCCTGAAAAACAAAGATTGTCGTCTTCACAATTTCACACAGTTGGCCTTATACCAACGTCAGAAAATTAGCTTCTCCTAGAGATTAACATCTTTTCTTCAGGCAATGCTTCCCGGTGTCTCTCCATTTTCATTGGAAAACAGTCACCTAAGCATTCTTAACTATTGAAAAGGGCAAACAATAGCTATAGAAATGACTGAAGAATAAGAGATGACCTTTCCATCCCCTCACTTGCTCTGTGACCTTGAGAGATGACCTTTGGGTCCCCTGTTCACTATGTGATCTTGAGCAAGTCACATATTATCTCACTCTCAGAGCTTTCTTTTCCTCATGTGTAAATTCTGGGGCTAGTTGCACTTGATCGACCTTCATGATTTTTCCATCTCTAACAATCTCCAATTTTGTGAAATAATTAAATGATTATTTCTACTATAGCTGCACTCTAGCAGTTAATAAGGATGAAAACTAGTGAAACTGCTAAATGAAGTTTTGATCTTTCAATTTCTAAAACTGTAAATGAGACAATCTACCTTTTATAAAGATTTCAAACTACTGTTTTATTTCATCTTATAATTTAGTGGTACAGAGTTATGCTATATGTAGAATGAAAGTCCTACTTTCTCTTGTTTTAGTATTAAAATAGTGGTGTTTTGTTTGCATATATCTTGCAGTATCTTGTGGGTGAAATTTAAAAAACCATATATGAGAGTTTCTTCCAGGCTATGTCAGGTAAATTGTTAGTAACTTAAAAGATTTCAGAAATTTCAAGTATTTTAATGAACAAGGTGATTTCCCAACAAAGTATAATTATTTTAAATTTGCAGTTTATTTCCATGGGATTTACTAAGAGATATAAATAATTTACTGTCAATAATGATCAACATGTATTATTTCTATTGTAAGTGATTCATTTTTTGTCCTTGGTCTATTTTTTCTTGGGGGTGTACATTATTGGTTATTTATACATGAGCTCATATATATAGTAATTTTTACTTATCTGTCTTATTTGTGCAAAGATTTTGTCTATTTATTGTTTATATTTCAGTCTTGCTTATGTTATTAGTTGCTTTAAGTAAATTGAATATTGAACATTTTGTGGTTGAATTTATCAGTGTTTTCCTTTCCCTTTCTGGTTTGTTGTCATGTTTAGAATGGTCTTTCCCACCTGAGGGTTATGAAAACTCCCACTTATATTCCTGTCTAGTATTTTATGTTTTAAACTTTTATATTTAAATGTTCAAGCCATTTGAAATTTATTTAGTTGTAATGAGTTAAGTAAAGAGACTGATTATTTTTGCAACATGGCTCAGCGGTTATACCAGCCTTGTTTCTGGAATCATCCATTATGCCCAGAAAAGTATATAGCATATTAATTTATAGCATTGTGAATCACTATAAAGTAATCACACCCCAAACCATGACAGCTGTAGAAATAGAGTAATGCCAGAATCCTAAGAGCTCCCCCTCACCTCTCCCCAGTTACCGCATATACCCTCCCCTGAAAAGATGACCGTTATTCTCACTTTCATGGTAATCACCTCTATGCCTTTCTTTAAAGTTTTCTGACTAAATTTATATTCCCAAACACTATGATGTTTAGACTTGCCTGTTTTGAAATTATACCATCAAACAATATGCGTTATTTTGTGGCTGACTTCTTGCAGTCTATATTATGTTTTGAAGATTCAAGCATGATGTGACAAGTAGTGGTGCTTCCTTCATTTTAACTGTTGTGCAGTGTTTTAAGAATATAACTGACATTTATCTATCCTATTATTAATGAATATTTGGGACATTTCTCCTTTGAGACTATAGGAATAGTGTTGCTATGATTGTTCTGGAACATCTCCTGGTACAAATGTGTATACTTTTCTTCAGGGAATATAGCCAAGAATTGAGTTACTGGTTCATAGATCATGCATATCCATTTTACTAGATAATGCTAAACAGTCTCCCAGAATATTCTACCAATTTATACTTCCACTAGCTGTAAAAAATGTGCACTGTATTTCCAAATCATTGACAAATCTTGCTATGGTCAGTTCTTAAATGTCAACCTGATTGGTTTGGGATAGAATCTCATTGTGACTTTAGTTTGCATTTCCCATATGATTAAGAGGGCAGCATCTTTTCACATGTCTGCTGACCATATGAATTTCCCATTAAAACATATATTTAAAAATTTTGATGTTTCAGTTTCATAATAAATTTTTAATTATGAAAAGAATCAGTAATGTTGCTCAAAACAATTACGTGTTTAATATTTGGAAATATCCTTCTTCAACATTTTAATTTGGCATTAATACTTAGTGAAAAGAAATAAGCTAAACAGAATAGCAGAAATTACAGACTTATGTATCTTTTGTTTAGCATTATACTCCCATATCTAATCAAATTCTTCAAATAAAATTTTGATTCTTAATCAATATTTGTTGAATTTTACATCAGAACTATTTTGGAGTAAGTGCATCAGGGTTTTAAATTTTAATCTAGTACTTGTAGAAAACGTACGCCAAGGCAAACATATATACATCTTTGAAAGATGTTTAGCTATCTTAATTATTGTGAGAAAATTTATATCTAAATTAAATGAGATATATTTTATTTTTTAAAATGATTAGTTGTGCATAGAACTGTAAACCCTGTCTTTTGTCAGTGTCTTGATTTAGAGTTTTTCTGTATTTTATAGAAGTTAAGTGTCAAATTTGAAATGTGTGAGTAAAATCTATTTTAATCAGAATTTCTAGATATCTGCCTTAGTTGATTATTCCTCTTTGCTAGTGTATAATAAGCCTTAAAATATAATTCATAGGGATTTCAGTCCCGTATAAAATGATGTCATTGGACTGACTTTAGTATGTGCTTAAAGATTATCTGCTTTACTAAAATTTAATAGAAGTGGGCAGACTCAATGCAGAGTAAATTTCAGATGAGTTTGATTGGATAATATTTATGATCTTGACTGAATTAATTTCTCAGACAGTTACTTCTATCCTTTCCATCTGTTCCTGAATTGTCTTTTTAAGAATTACTTGGTTTATTTGTATTTCTTCGAGTATATCTTTCTTTAGATTTTCCTCTCAATTTGTTATATAAAATAACACTTATTAGTGCTAGACATGCAAACTTCCATTACCCTTCATTCTTACTTATGAGAATTTTAATTTGATATTCATTTGAGAAGCCACAGTTATATCTCCATAACATTAAAACTGTCATTGAAATAATAATATCATTTAGTAAATAAAGGAAAGAGATTGGACTCAATTTCTTATTTAAAAAAAAGTCAATTAATCTATATGTCAGTGTTTCCTACTACATCAACAGAGAACTTTGCTGGCTGCTCACAGGATACACATCTCACCATCAGCCTGGACGGTAAAGAGTTTACTAGTTATTGCAACGTTCAGGCATGTGCTTGTCTAGTATGAAGTTTGCATTCAGTGATCTACTAGTGATGTGAACAAAGTACTATGGAATCAGAGAGAGGGAACAGTTCTGCCAGGTGACCAGACAGGGATGACAAGGAAGATTTCATAGAGGAGATTAGATTTGAGCTGGCTGTTGATCACTGGGTAGGATTTTATAGAGAAGGTGGTAGAGCTCACAATAGAGAGAAGAAATGGAGAATATATGCAAAGTCTGTAAGCTTGAGTGCACTGTGAAGATTGGATATATGCTTGGAAAGGTGAGTGGGACCAAGTGTGGAGAACTCTGGTGAGGAATTTGATCTCTGCCTTGAAGGTCACGTGGGATCATCACATGAAAGAGGATTATGATATTATAAGTATTTAGGTAATTAGGTATTATAGAAAAAACATTATAGTTATGTTTAAAGAAAGTGGATTTTATGAAGTTTCAAATTGAAAGGAGAATAATAGTTAATTAAAAGAAGGAAGGAATCAAATATGTCATCAGGTTTTTTTAAGATTTGGTGACAGATTAGATGATGGTGACCTCTTAGATAAAAGGACCCAGAAAGAGGAGTAGGTTTGTGAATAAAGATGATGAATTTGTTACGGGACATATTTCATTGCTGTAACTGTGAGAAACCAAAATGAGATAAAAGGACCCAGGAAGAGAAGTAGGTTCGTGAATAGAGATGATGAATTTGTTATGTGACATATTTCATTGATGTAACTGTGAGAAACCAAAATGAGATAAAGGGACCCAGGAAGAGGAGTAGGTTTGTGAATAAAGATGATGAATTTGCTGTGGGACATATTTCATTGATATAACTGCGGGAAACACAAATGAAGGTATTCAGTCGGTTGGAAATGCATATGTATTCTGGGAGAGACATCTTATTCTAAACTGAAGTTCTACCATTAAAGCTCATGCATTGTGTGACGATTACTAAACTGTTTACATGTGATTATTGTTTAGTGCCGCCATTCAATAAATATTGATTCAAACATGAGGACACATGAGAAGTGCAGTTAATACTGCTGGTATTTGTGAAGGTGTATGAGTAGGAGGGTGTAAGTATCATGGATTTAGTGAAATTTATTTTGGATCTTGAAGGATCACTGGAAATTTACCTTGCAAGTATATGTCCTGGTAGTGACTGGACCGAAGTTGTGAACTGAGATAGCAAAATCATGCACTTTAAAAATGTGGACTGCATGGAGAATTTACTCTTCTTGACATTTCTGTCTGCAATAAATTAGCCTTTCTTGATGTATGATTTTTTGCCTTTCCATCAGAAGCTACTACATCCTATAATCTGTATTAGGATTGCATCCATAAAGTTACTCTGGCTAATAGTTGCCTTAATATGTCATTTAAAAACTCCAGGGGCCGGCCTGGTGGCGCAGCGGTTTAGTTCACGCTTGGCAGCCCGGGGTTTGCCGGTTCGGATCCCGGGCGCCTGCCGACGCACTGGTTGTCAGCCATGCCGTGGCGGCGTCCCATATAAAGTAGAGGAAGATGGGCACGGATGTTAGCCCAGGGCCAGTCTTCCTCAGCAAAAAGAGGAGGATTAGCAACGGATGTTAGCTCAGGGCTGGTCTTCCTCACAAAAAAAAAAGAACAACTCCAACAAATACACGGCCAAAAAAAATAAGAATTGCAACATGGCTAATTATTCTCTGATTTCTGAAAGAGACATGAATTACAATTTATCAGGGAAAAAAATGTACCTAGGACCAAATATTAACACTTTACTACCCAACTTTATAGAAGAAATTTAAGACAGAGACTATCCACAATGAAAACAATGAAATGTAGATAGTCGAACACATATGCCAGTATTTAGTTCATCCTTTCCAAAGAGGCACAGAAATCAATAATGCATATTCAGGAAACTTCCTGCATGCCTTAAAATGGTAATAAAATTGTCACCATAAATACATATGCCCTCAAACTTAACAATCGATGTTGTCTTTGTAACTGGGACTGTATCACCTCTCAGGAATAACGTGGTTGGTGTTTCCCATGTCTGTCTACGAAGGGCTAGTTAACCGTATCCGGCCATACTGCTGATGGTCCTATAGTTTGTCCCTATCTCTCCGCAGTCTAGATTATTGTTGTCATTCACACGTCCACCCATGATGAGGGCTAACATGTTTATGGACACGAGAAGGTAACTCGGGCTCAGAAAATCTGGGATCTAGCACTAACATTGTTAATGGATTAAGGCTATTTCATTGGCCTTAGGAAAATCATTTAGCCTCAGCATGCTTGAGTTTCCTCATCTATGAAATAAAATGTGGGAAGTCTTGGATCCTCCTGACATGTTACAAAAAATAAATATGTGCTGGCAGAGATCCAGGATCTACTAGTTAGAGTTCTTGGTTGCAAACAACAGAAACCAACTTCATTAAATGGTATGAAAAGGATTTTATTAGAAGGGCTCAGGCTCAGGGTGCCAGCTTGGACAACCAGCTCATGCAGCACCCCAGGGAAGCAAGCCCCTGCCAAGAACCAGACCCGGCGGCCATCGCTTCTGAACTCCAGCCACTGTGGGCCAAGCTCCACCACTCCTGGACACTCACTGCTATGCTGTTGCACTTGTCACTCTGCCCCAGACCCTGTGCTTTTGTTTTCACCCTCAAAAAATCAAAGCCCAGGCCAAGATTGTCCTGTGTCCCTGTTCTGTCTGTCACGGCATAGGAAAAGGAAATATCACTGGGGGAGGAGAGAGGCTCTGCCTCCTGCTGAACTTGGGACCGCCTCCAAGTAGAGAGAGAGACTTGTTGAAGGGTACCCAGAACAACACTATCTATCACCATATCTTTCACCAGATTCTCAAAGGGATTGTGACCCCACCACTTTTGCCAGAAAAGATTATGAGTCACTGCATTCGATTATCTTTAATTACAGCTCTGAAATTATATGATTCTAAATACTAATTTTCTTTCTTCCATCATCTACCAACTCAGAATTTCTTGAACAAGATACAAATGCAACAACAGAATGACTAACAACATTGCAGGGTCAGCCCTGAAACATCTTATGATCATTTCAGTGGGTGTGTAATTATAATGCTTGGGCTAATGACAGAGAGTAACAGATGTCTCCGAGTAGTCACCCAGCTGAATTTCTGGCAAACCAGTACCAATTTCTCAGACAAAAGGAAGTTACTTTCTCATACAACCTCCTGATGCTGCATTATGAATATATTAAGATGCTCTGTGGCTTAATGGTTAGATGCACAAACTGTAGGAGAGATTTCATGAGAATGGCTATAAATTTGGAATCTATTCCTTACAGCTGGTTCACCATGGAGAGTAACTTGGTCTCAATATGTCTCTGTTTCCTGGTTGGTAAAATGATAGTAATAATGCTCATCAATGTGTGGTGTGATGAAAACAAAATGATGGAATCTGGGGAATTATAGTGTTTGATGCATAGTTACAGCTCAAGAAATAATGATGGAAGTCATCATAATGATAATGCTTAAGGAATTCCCAAACTATGAACCAAACTCATTCCAAAAAATGTTTATACTTTTAAATTTTAAGTCAAGAACAATAAAGATATTTAGATCATGTGCTTTGACACATGTTCCATGTTACAATGAATTCTAGGAACTATAAAATTGATGCCAAACAATCACTGAAATATCACATTGAAATGTACCTATGAACATTTTTTTCTTATGTGGCAGATAGACCCCAAATAAAAATATTTTGAAATGACCACATTATGCTAAATTATGTCAAAATGTGTAAAATTGATTCAGTTATGTTAAATGGTATCATCAAACTAAGGTGCAGATGAAATACCCAGAGAGTTCAATAGCTGAATTATTCTTCAAAGATGAAGGAAACAGAAAGTGGAAAGTAGTTATGGGAATGCCTTCTGAACCAGCAATTGTCATCTTAGCTCCCGACCTCCTTGGCATTTGGGCTTGATCTTCAGCTTACCTTAGGGAGGTAAGAAGAGATATTTGCTGAACTATTATCAGGCACAGCCTAGAGCTGGCTGGGAGGTCTGGCTTGAACAGTGTGCTCGTTCCCTTTGAAAGCCCAGCCGAGTCTGTGATCCCCTAACAAGTGTGCTCTCTCCTGGTATTTTTCAGGTAAATGTGAATGTGGCAAATGCACCTGTTACCCCCCGGGCGATCGCAGGGTGTATGGCAGGACGTGTGAATGTGACAACCGCCGCTGTGAAGATCTGGACGGGGTAGTCTGCGGAGGTGGGCCATTCTCAGAACATTCGTTTCCCTGTGTGCAACTTGCTTCACCTGCCTGTCTTGTTCTACTTATCCATTAAAAAAATTCTGTTAAAGAGAAGATAAACAAAGAGCAATGTACGATTAGACCTAAAAGCAATATACAGTTAGGTTTGTAATGACCTTTCTTTTCTTGAACTCTTGATTTAGGAGTATGTGAAAGTACGCAGCTCACTATTGATGAAAGATTGTTGAGACTAAACTAAGTCCTATGAAGACAGTGAAAGGCTTTGCTGCAACTGGACAGTTTAAAATGATTTTTATTACCTTACTAATAAAAACTGATAGGGGAAGTAAGTATCACCTACAGACTTGCAAAAAAAAGCACAAAGATTACACTCTCAGTTTAGTTATGAAATCTCAAGAGATATACACTCCATTTCCTAATGACTCTGAGACCCAAACAAGAACCTACTGAAAGTAATAAACTGCGCAAAGAAAGAATGAGGCAGATAGAGGGTCATCAGCAAAAATCTGAGCTTCATCCAGGGGAGAAAATGGGGGTCAACATTATCCTCGTATTTCAGTCTTGCAAAACTTCGTATTGTAGAGATGATGAGTGCTGATTACAGCTTCTTCCAGGTTTCCTGTATAATTGAGGTGACCTGGACGTGGAATCATACTAAAAGAATATAACTGTGTATCTCCAAGATAATTATCATAATGCAATTGGGCACTGTTGTTCGGAAAAAAACAAAAATGCATGTACAAATTATGGACGGCAGAGACACTGTCTATCTCTACTATCTATCTAACATCCATGTATGTCTCTCTATGTATCCCCTCTCTAAACAACTATACAACACTTGCAATTTAACCAAAAACACTTTCTTCTTTCCTTTCTCTGTGAGCCGAGGGAAAAGGCCCTTTTAAATAACTGTCGTGTCGGGTGGTATATCTCACGCACCTCAGTCCTCATGGCAGCCACACTATGAGATTGTTCCTGCTTTCTTCATTTCACAAGTGGAAAAGTGAGTGAGGTTTGAGGCATTAATGCCCCATAACCGAAAAATGGCAGACCCAGGATTTGAGCTCTGACGTTCACTTCACAGATCTCTCTCTCTACCACAGTTTTACCCAGAGTGACCTTGAAGTAGTTAGACTTTGTGTCAATATTCTTTTTAGTTTAGATTCTCCCCTCACTGGTGTTAGTTACCAGGAATATCTAAGCAGATTGTAGTCTTCTTTGTTGTTGGTGTTAAGTATTGTATATATAATAACTCATTTAATTCTCACAACAATATATATAAAGCCTTCCTGGCACCTAGAAAGTACCATATGCATGTCTTATGCACGTCTTTGCTCTTATTATCATTGTCATTTTCTCTTTGACATGCAGTCTACCTCACATGGGTCTCCTTGCCCATCTGCTTTGGCGACTCGGTTGAAACCGTTGATATTGTAGAAATCTGTTACGTCTATGCACCCATTAAATTATATACCCCGTCCCCTTAGTGAATCTCTCTTTGTCTCCAATTTTGGAGAGGAAATAAAAAATGAAAACAAATCTATATATCTCCCTGTTAGATGAGATCAAATGTTTACTACATAGGTGAGAAATCATCTCACAAAGTGATAATTTTTTAGACCAATTCTTGACTCTACATGTCTACACTGTGTAGACATTTTGTCCATCTACCCAGAGTTGTCTGTGCCACAGGGAGAACTGATTTCCATTAGCCCAAACTAGTAAATGACCATTGTATAAACCAGAACACCAGTTACTTAATATGCAATGAGACATAATTGCCCAGAGACTAGAGCTCTTTATAGAGAAAGCCTGTGGAAAGTAAGATTCTGAGATAAGGATTTGGATGCAAGTAATTTATTGGAAAGTTGAAGGAGATACTGGTAGGAGAGTAGAAAAGTGTGGCAGGAGAGGCAAGGCAGACAATTAAGATTATATTATCAATCCAGTTATCGCTATGGCCAACTGGAGCTTCATCCCGTTCAGAGGATGAAACTCTGGGAGCCCAAGTAAAACACACAATTCTCATATAGCCGTCAGTCATTGGTTGAGGGCTGCTTTTAGGAGGCATTAACTCCCCTGCCACATCCAGCGTGACTCACAGGGACATGATCAGAGCAGGCTTCTGTGGTTGGAGAAAACCTTGGGGCAGAGAACCTCAGGTGGTGCCAGGTTGAAGTCACCAAAACAGTAAGGATGATGTTGGTGGGGCATGACTGCAGCCGCCAAAATATACCTGCCAAAGGACAGCAGCTCTCATGTCAGACGGTCTGATTATCTTCTCTGAATAGTGCAGCAGACACACCAGCACATTCTTATTCTTTAACACTATGTAGATATTGCTGAGCATCCAATCCAACCTTCCTTTATACAGGATGTAACACAATAGATTAGATGACACCTGTAGACATGCTAATTAACCTTATCCTTCTTGGTTACATAGCCTTGGGTACAGTCTGCGAAATCCTTACTCACACATTTACAGATTAATTCTTAGGTGGTTGATCTTACAGAGGACGATCAGAGGACGAATGTGTTTTCGAGTTTGGGGAGAACTTTGCTGCTACTCCTGTGAGCTCAAGGAAGAGCACAGCCCCGCCAGCAGCAGAGAAATAAGAGCCAGATACCCATAGCGTCTTTGATCACTAGGGTTGGATGAATTCTCTCAGTGCTTTTTCTTAAGTTTTAGCAAGCAGCTCTAAGAAATCACCTATGCATTTTATTTCGTATTAAAAACATTTTATTGACCAAAAGATCTCTGAATACTTTTTAGGTATGTGAAGGAAACACATCTTGGAAATTTTCCTTGAAAATGTTTTCTGTTGTTATTCTTGTTTCACTTTGATATTTGAATAATGTCCTTGAGAGATTTGAGGTTAGGATAGCACCAGTACTTTAAAAGATTTTCTGTAGGTAACAACAATTTGTTTTACTTACCCTTTCCTGTTTCACCTGAGCTACTTAAGCTAACCAGCCCAGGTGACAGTGCAGGGCCTCAAAATCTGCCACAGATTCTTCACTAGTGCCTATGCACACAACTTTATGCATTCCAGTGAGTATGTTTTTTGCTTCCTTGTCATTCGCTTGTGAATCCTTACTCCTGATTGTCAGGCCTATTGCTTGGAGGGGGATAATTCCAGGAGGAAGAGGGAGAGATGTCCCCATCATTGGCCTGCTCACGTCTATCCTGAGTAACATAGAGCTGCAAAAGCTACATATAATTTACAATCTACACAGACACTCTGCTTAGTATTCCTCAACAAGGCACAGTCTTATCTTGTTATTCTTGGTAGTTATGGCCTATAAAGTCGCCATGTGAGCCAGCCGTGATGGCATAGTGGTTAAAGTTTGGCATGCTCTGCTTTGACGGCCCAGGTTCTGTTCCCAGGTGCAGAGCCACACATTTGTCTGTCAGTAGCCATGCTGTAGTCGTGACTCACACAGAAGAAATAGAAGGGCTTACAACTAGAATATGCAACTATGTACTGGGGCTTTGGAGAGGAAAGAAAAATAAAGTTGCCATGGACACTGAATAAGCGAGTACTGAACCATTACTCCTGAGGGAGACACAGGGCTAGGTTCCTGCCTTTGGACACAGCATTTTCATCAACCAATCAATACATAACCTTGTTTTATGTGTGTTTCTGTTGAAAGACACCTTGTGTGATATATAGTTGATTCATTAACATTGAACTCATGGCCAACAGCCCTATAACTCGTGCCTGAACAAAGGTTATGTAACATACGTATTTTCTCCGTAAGGCACAGCATAGCCTTTTCACTCCTGGGAATACTAGATAGCACTTCAGCACAACACTTAGGGCCCATCTTAAACATTGAAATCACCAGCAAAAAGCACAAAAATGTGAAAAGCATGAACTAAATATACTGCCAAAGGACACTTGTTTACAGTGTAGGAGCTGAAACAAGAAGGCAGAGCATGACCTTATTTGACCTTAACTGGGAATGTGAACTTCAGGCAACTCAATTTTTTCACCATCCTGCCTGTGTTCTCAATGACCTAGAAAGCTTTGCAAATATTGATTTGGGGAATGCAAATATATTTTAGTGAGTAGGCAAGTTTTCAAATACGGAATCTGTGAATAATGAGGATCAACTGTAATTCATGTTCTCACCGGTCACCTCCCATTTTAGCTTTGCACTTGGCTTCAAATTGTGATTTTTTTAAGACAGCTAATAAGGGTACTGTGATTTTATTCCTCTATTTTCTGAGCGTTACTTTATGGAAGGAATTATTTGAGGCTTGGCTCTTATAGTCTTGAATTTTATTTATGTCTCAGCTGTTCTCTAGAAAGAAAACACAAGAGACATGCCACTAATTAATATGTTTGAACCTATAGTAATTTTAGTGCTAAAGTATAGAACATACTAAACCCATTGATAAGGAGATCAAAAAGTTCCCATGCCTTTCATGAACACTTATGTCAATGTACTTTAATATTTAGAAATATAGGGCCGGCCCGGTGGCGCAGCGGTTTAGTCCGCGCTTGGCAGCCCGGGGTTCGCGAGTTCGGATCCCGGGCGCCCGCCGACGCACTGCTTGTCAGCCACGCTGTGGCGGCGTCCCATATAAAGTAGAGGAAGATGGGCACGGATGTTAGCCCAGGGCCAGTCTTCCTCAGCAAAAAGAGGAAGATTAGCAACAGATGTTAGCTCAGGGCTGGTCTTCCTCACCCAAAAAAAAAAATAAAATAAATTAAAAAAAAAATAAAATAAAGTTACTATAAAAAAAAAATTTAGAAATATAAGTGGCAATATAGTACAGTAGTTACAACTACAGACATGAAGTTTTCTTGGTTCCAACCCTGGCTTTCCCACTTACTAACAATATTACCTGTGGGAACTTGCATAACCCCCATTTCTCATCTATAAATGATGATCATAATATACCTCTCTTGTAGGGTTATTGTGAGATTAAATGAGTTAATGCATATAGAGTACTTAGGACTGTACCCTGCAGATAAGTGTCATATACATATATGTTAGATATTATTATCATTAGTATTATTTCATATAGAGAGACTGACAAATATAACTATCTCAGGCAGAATTTTATGCCGTGGATTACTGAAAACTCTATAGGATATATAACAAAGCTCCATGTTTGCTTATTAATTCCTTTTGTAACAATAATTTATTCAGAACTGTGACTGTCTGGTTTCAGTTTTGGACAGTATGGATGATTTCTTTTGTCAGTTATTTTTGCATAAAACAGTCTTTCTCCTCACACTTGACACTGAGCTACCAAATGAAAGTGGCCCCCATGCATCTCAGAAGTAATTTTAGTGGCCCTTACTCAGCAGTGCACCTTCTGTGGGGAAGGTTCATGTGGATTCACCCAAGCATAGTGGAGCAAAATTAAGAAGACACTGGCCATTAGGGCTCCTCAAGCCACAATATGCATTACTAAAGTTTCTGTGTTTCTCAGTGTGTCTGAAAATATCCATTATCATAAGAAAATCTCTCTTCTTATTTAATAATAGTTTATCATTATATAGCACTTAATGATAATTAAATTAGCAAATACTCATTGCATACTTATTCCATGTAAAGCCCTGCACTGCTCCTCAAACACACACATGCCCCTAAATATTTTTGATCTTCTTGGCACCGTTACCTCTGGCTGGTGTGCTTGCATTCCTCTTGGTTCAGTCTTAATCCCATGGAAATTGTTCTATCTCCAGCCATTCCGTGTAACTGACTCTCCCTGAGGTTAGTAATTCCTAGTTGCCCAAATCCTGGTTTTCAGTTCTCATTCTACATGACCACTTTTTAGCACAGAGTTGTAGTTACTCTGCTCTGAAACCCCCACAAAATGGTCCCCACTGGGCCTCAGCAATGCCTTTCCCTGTGTCTTCTCTAACTTCTCTCATAACCACTTAATTTCTTTTCCTCTCTCATCTCGCAAAACTTACCAATAAATCTTAGTATTTCCCTGAAATTGCTTTTCTTGGGATGTCTTTTCTGCTTGCTATTTGTTGTCCTATAATAATCTCAGCCTCTTTCACTTTCATCTTTAGGTCAATGATGATTTCTTAGCATCAATCATTCCCCCTGGCTCCAGACTATTCTTTTCAAATTCTAATTATTTCAATATGGAAATTCCTTCAAATTCTGCAAGGCTGAAACTTAAATACAGTCATGCACTGCATAATGACGTTTTACTCAATGACAGACCACATGTGTGACGGTGGTCCCATAAGATTAGTACCATATAGCCTAGGTGTGTGGTAAGCTATACTATCTAGGTTTGTGTAAGTACACTCTGTGATGTTCATGCAATGATAAAATAGCCTAACGATGCACATCTCAGAATGTATCCCCATCAGTAAGCAACACATGGCTGTAATCATTTATTTCTTCATTAATTCAACAAATATTTATTGAGCTCCCACTACTTGCCAACACTGGAGATTCAGTGGTGAATCTATTGGAGTTTATGATTAAGCTTGAAGGGTAGATGTTGACAAAGGAATGACAATGAGGTGAATAGTCTGAAAGGAGAAGGACTAGTTCAATGAAACATACATAACAGGGGACTTGAACATAGACCGGAGGCTAAGGAAGGCTTCTCTAATGCCTTCATATGTGGGTAACATCTATATGAAACAATATGTGCTTTACAGGTGTTAACCAGTTAAGCATCCCAACAACCATAGTTGGTAGTAATAGGATGCATAGAACTTAGCCACTGAGGAGAGGTGGATGTGACACAGCAGTCACTGAGAACAGTGTGTGCTGAGGTGTATGGGAGAAAGGGAGAGTAATATATTCAAGGAAAGTTTGAGAACCAGAGAGAAACCCTGTATGATTGGAGATTAGAAAGCAAAGGGGAGAAGGGTATGACATGTTTTGTAAACCATGTTAATGATTTGGGGCTTTATCAAAGGATGATAGAAAGCCATAGAAGGGGTTTAAACAAGGCAATAACATGATCACTCTGTTTAGAAAGTGCCCCTGGCTGCCGAGTGACATATGGATTGCTGGGAGGAGGAGGTGTTTGTGAGGTTGGTGGGTGAATACGGATGTTAGGAGATGACTCCTCGTGAGAGATGAAGGTGGTTTAGCTAGGTGGAGGACAGGGGAGATGGAGAAACCAGGAGGTGTTGGAAAAAATAATGGAAACAATGTGGACAACAGGCTGACAAAATCCTTTACCTTGCTGCAAGAGACTCTGTGCTCAGTTAAATTCCTAGCTCTGGTTCCCTGGAAACAGATGAAGATGGCATATTGCCAATGTTACCAGGCAGCATTACTCATGCTAATAGTGACCTATGATTGATAAATTTCAACTAGATTGGGAAGGATTATGAATGAACTATAAATGTCTGATGGGACTGCATGCTTTTGGCTTCCATGAGTGCTGCAACTCTGCCAACAGTCATGTCCCTCGTGGGGTTTCTGGAAGCTACACTTAAGAATCATTAGGAGAGATTTTGTCTCCTCTGGGGCATAAGGTTCTTCTAAGCCAGAGAAGCCTCAACATCTGCGCAATATGGATCTCATTTCTGTGCATCTGGGCTGCATTATCTGAAGAGAAGGTAATCCCCAGACTGCTACATTGAGCTGTCATCCTCATGAACTGTGCTGCAAGGACTCCGGTGGAGAGGAAAGCCTGATGCTGTCCTGCTGCCAGGATGTGGTTCTTGTCCCATATCCTTCTAAGGAGACTAGTGTTAAGCATCAATCTCAAGGCTTAGATGAACCTAAGAAGAGATGAGAAGAGAAGAGATGAACCCTCCCCTGGTAGTACAAGCAAATTTATAGAACTTCATGATTCCAAGATGTGAAAGAGAGACAGGGTAGAATCAAGGATGAATCCCAGTTCTGGTTTGAGCAGTTAGATGGAGGTGAAGGAGACTATGCTTTTGTTGCTCCAATTGTCTCCATTTATTGAAAATATGATTTATTCATGGAGTGCAATACAGAAGGAGAAACTGGGATGTATTATGATTTTTTTCCTTTTACCTGACATTCTATTCCTTCTTTTCACTTCTCCTTTGAATAACTCCTCATCATGTTCTCATTTTTCCATCATTCTTCCAAATCATCTTCTTTAGGAAGCTTTTCTGAAATTATTTTATACTTAATGCTGCATAACCTTCATTTAAACACCATAACATTTTATTATGATTGTTCTTGTGTCTCTCTTCTTCAAGTATGTACAATTCTCATGGATACATACAATCAAACTCTCTCTCTCAAATTATTGTATCCTCAAACTTAGGATAAAGATTGATGCTCGAGAAGTTTTTTGGATAAGTTATAAATTAAAGGAGTCACAAATCAGAGGAAGGGGGAGAGAGAGAAAGAATGCGACAGGGAAAGACAGTGAGTGATACTGATTCCAGTTTGGGATCAGAAAATTCTTCAAGTTGGAGTTAACATTTGACTTGGGCCTTGAATAGCTAATATTTGGATGTGTGGAAATTGGATGTGAAGAATGTTTTAGTCCTGGGAAGGCTGAGCAGAGGCACAGAAGTGAAAAATATTTGATATGTTGAAGGAATATATTTATTTCATTTTCTTACATTGAGATCTTTCTCAGCTGCTCTTGAATCCATCCTTGGGAAGGATTTTTTTTCAAACTATTTACTTATTTAACATTTATAATATACATGATTTTACCTCCATTTATTTTACTTCGCTCTTCTTTAGATGTCAGGACATTATAGAGTACTTTGAAAATAATGTTTTCCTTTTCAACATTTAAAAAACTAAAAAATATAAATCATCCATAAATCCATCATCCAAAAATAGTATTTGATGAAATTTTGTTGTAATATTTCTTTCTAGGTTTTTTTTTGACTCTAGAAATGAACTGCTAGATTGATGAATCTTCTTTGGGTATTTTGATTTTTTTTCTAGAGAAAGTCCACCTTCTATGGTATGCTCAGTTGCTTTAGAGTGTGTGTGTACATGCACTCTGCTACATATTTTCATATAAGATTTAAGTGAGTAGAAGTAGCCATTTTCTTTCGAGCTAAGTGAGGCAGTGCCATGCAGCAAGATGAATGCAAACCTCATGTTCAGACAGACCAGGATTTGGATTCTGGCTCTATTTCCTACTAGTTGTAGTAACATGGACAGGTTATTTGGTCTCTCTGCCTTGGTTTACTCATGTGTACAATAAGGATAGTAATGCCCACCTATTGGCTTTATGGTGAGAACAAGACATAAAGAATGAAGTGTGCCTGGTACTTGTGCCAAGTGGGCATCCAATGAGTGCCCTATGTATGTAATGGAGAGTAAAAGATTGAAGTGTCCATCTCCATAACAGGACACACAATACATCTGTCTTAGATATCTCAAATGACTAGCTACAGAGTGTTTTGAAAGGAAGTTGGATTATACACATCAGCAGTTCTGTGCCTCAGGGAAGGAACAGCTAGTTTGTTCAAAGCATTTAGTCTCCCTACTATGTGGCAGCTGATGGTGAATGAGTCCTACTATATGGGTGTGTGAAATGCACTAACATCCCTCTGGTGTGGCTACAGAGGAGAACAAAATTGAAAGTCACTAATTTGGGTAATTTTCTCAGTTCACTACCAGACACTGAGCCATAGTGTTCTTTCACCTGGAGGGATGAACTAGAACCCTGCGTGTCCACTGTGTAGCCAGAGAGCAAAATGCAGGTCCCTGACTCCAAAGCAGGGACTGCCTGAGCATTTTAGCAAACAGGAAATAAGTAAAACCAAAAACATCCATAAACTCACCTAATCAGCAGGCGCATGAGAACTAATAGCCAATGCTGTTTACCCACCTTCCTAACAATAACACTAAAGGTGATTAAACCAATCCTGGTAGGCTGGGATTAATTAGCAATTGTACCTGAAGGTGAATGTAAGTAATTACATAATTTTAAGCAGTTCAGTTTTGATTACACCAAAATTACAATCTGAAAATGAGAGTCATGAAAATAACTGGCAAAAAGAAAATCAGTACGAAGTGAGACCATTCTTCATTTAATTAACTTATTGGTGAGTCATGTTCAGTGATCATAGACCACATGTGGACCCTCTGAAAACATCTTTATTAACAATAAAAATTTTATGTGACCTTTAAATGCATGGATTTTTTTAATCAGATAAGTCACTACTGAAAAACATGCTTTGTCCAGAGTGATAGTTCCTAAGATGCATTCATTTTTTAGTGGTATATGCTTTTAAGATTTCATGAAGAAAATATAGCTACATGTAGTCTCATGTGTGTTTAATTGTTTTAGCCTAATATCAGCTTAACCAGAGACCTCGCTCCTGTACTCCATACACCCCAGATGAGAATAAGAAATGAACTGCTAACTGCTTTTCTTCTTTCCTCTATATGCCTAGAACAGATGCCCATGAGTCCAATTTAAGAAAGAAGTAGGGATAATGAAGAGCCACCTCTTAATTCCACAATCAGTTCACATTTCTTCAGGGAGTTGGTTCGTTCTTAGCTGCCACTTAAAGGGGATCATGCAGCCTGAGAGCATGAGTGTGGTGTCCCCTGGGCCCTGCCGGATTTCTCATGTTGAGGAAGGCCTCAGAACACTCACTCAGCTGAGCCTTTCATAGCCAGACAATATAGTCAGTGGTGGGATTGTCTTCAAGTTAATCTTAAAGTCACAACCTCTCTCCTGAGTTTGTAAGTGTACCAGTTAGGACTGTGTCCAGCTATAGGTAATTGACACGAATAATAAGTGTGCAGGTGTCACTCCAGGGGTGGATGGTGAGGTGACACCTGAGAGTCATCAGTGTCCCACATCCCTTCTATCTTCACTTTCACTCTGTCCTTCCAGTATGACTTTTATCATCCTGCTCATAGAAAACCTCTGGTAGTGTCCATCTTCCAGGAAAGAAGAAAGGGAAGGAAAAGGGCAAAGGGCACATGCTGGCTGAGTCTGTCCCATTTCCTTTGGAAGACAGTTGCTTTCCTGGAACTCACCGAGGAGGTTTTCTCTTATATCTCATTTATTAGGGCTGACCTAGGGCCACCTCTAGGTCAAAAGGAGCCTGGGTAATCAAACATTTTCCATATGGATGTATTGTCACGTCCCCGAAAAAAAAAGATGGTTGACCTAATATTAGCGAGGGGAGAAGAATATCAAGCAGGCGGTATGCAGTGTCTGATGCAATTAGATCCATTCATGGCTCAGTTTCCTAATTGAGAACCAGCACTACAGTATTTTAAAGAAATGTGTCTCAGAGCTGATGAATTTCATTGCAAAGGGTCATTGTCTAGAGCAGCACTGTCCAAAAGAACTTTCAGAAATGATGGGAATGTTCTATATCTGCATTATTCAATGCAGTAGCCACTTGAGATGTGACTAGTGCAACTCAGAAACTGAATTTTAAATTTTACAACTTCAGTAAATTTAAAAAGTCATGTGTGGCTAGTGACTACTAAATTGGACAACACAGGTCCAGAGCATTCTTAGTAAACATTTTTATGTGGAGGAAGGGAAGAGAAGAGGAAGAACAATCACTGATGGGGGTACCATATGCAGGAAGGTAAATATCTGGGAGATGATCAATGACACTGGAAATGAAAATGGAATGAAGTACTCACCAGTGCGAAGACTTGGGAAGTCATGTGAAGGCAGATTTAGTGTACTGCAAATGGTTCATTAGGCTGGGTCTCTCTACAGGTTCATTCTAGAATGATCTATTGTATGCTTATTATACTGAGATGACTTCTCACTGTGGATTCTACCACTGAGCAGAGAGATTGTTCTCACTGAATGGTATATATAGATGATTTACCAACAGTTCTGCCACCCCTGGGTGTTCCACTCATAGACACAGTAGGGCTGGTCCAGCAAAAGCTGACTGAAACTATTCTTATGGTCTTATTTTTTTTTTTAACTCCAATTTTCAGGAACATTCCACTTGGCCTTCATTATGGAGGCCTCTCCTTTGTCATCTTATAAGACAACATAGTCATCTTATTTTCCTTCTTCCTTACATCAAGTGGATATTCCTAATTGTCTGGGTCCTCCTCCTGTACTCTAGCCCTAAATATTGGATTTTTCCAAGACTTATGTCTCCCTAGGTAGGCTCATTAAGTTCAAAAGCCTCACATGCTATCTACTTTTAGGAACTCCAGTATGTATATGCCTAGTCCTAACCTCTCTTCTGAACACTAGGTTTGTGTCTACTGCTTACCTGACCTCTCTACTTGGTTGCCTTAAGAGTATCTCAAGCACATGAGGTTCAAAACAGACCTGATTTTCTATTCTCAACCTCTCCCTCCTACAGCTTCCATATCTAATAAATAACATCATTATTCACAATATTTCTCTAGCCAGAAACTAGTTCTTTCATTCTCTCACTGGCCACATCTAATCCAACAGCAAGTCCCATAGGCACCACCACCAAAGTAGATCTCCATCCATTTCTCTGCATTTGCACTGCCACCAACCTACTTTAAGCCTCAATCATCTTTCACTTTGAAAACTGGAATGCTCTCTCACTTTCCCCATACTTACTTCCTCCAACACACCTTAACCTCTCCTACCCAGTTGCCAAAATGAATTTGCAAATTGTAAATTAAACCACAGCACTCTTTGGCTTAACACCCTTCTATGATTTGCCATTCCTCTTAGAACTCCTTACCAATGATTTAAACTCTTACCAAGAATATTCAGTTTGCTATGTTCTCTTTCCTGAATATTTCTCCAACTTTATTATTTATTCCACTTTTTCTTACTCGTTATTCTTCAAACACATTGGCCTTTTTTCACTGTTTGTAACATGCCACACTCTTCCTTATTCTAAGACCTCTTCATTAGCTTTCCTAGAACATTGGCTATCTGGCTCCTTCTCATCCCCTGGTGTCACAGAGGCCTTCCCTGACTACTCCAGTTAATAGCATTCTCCCTGTTGAATATACCAGCACCCTCTTTAATTCTTCCAAAGCTCAAATGCTTTTAGTTGCTTGCTGTTACTTGTTTTCTCCTCTACTAGACTGTAAGCATCATGAGGGTAGGGCTAGGATGATGTCTGACACACAAGAAATAATTATTGAATGGATGACTAAATTATTAGAGTTTGTAAAGAAGATATTATTGAAAGCTTAAAAAAAATTTTAAGTAAAGGGAAGTCATGTAAATGGCAAAGCAAAACATTTAAATACCAATGCATTTTTGACCATTATCTGGATAGATGCCAATTTAGCTTTGTGGAAGGATATGATAAATAAGCTAATAAATGAAAAAACATCTCCTATTTCCTTTCATATAAATTTGATTTTAAATTCCTTGCTGTGAGGAGCCATTGAGTTATTCTCAATAATATTCTAAGTTGAAGGCAGAATGCCTTTCTCTGCAATACAGATTAAATGATTCCAATTATGTCAAAATGATAGTAATTCTTACTAACCTAGGGTCAGTAAGAAACAAGAACATTTGAAAAGTTCATAGCTCTATGGGACTGGTACTTGAAGTTCTCTTTCTCTTCCTTACTTTCTTTGTACCCCAGATTATCTGCCTCCAAAGGCGGACAACTGTTTTTGAACTTCTTAAGTAGACTTCACTTTAACTGAACTTTTGTTTTATTGAAGAAGTCAAGATATAATCAATTTTAATAAGTATTCATTGATTGTGTAGCTCTTAGGGGGCACCCATTCTCTAACTTCACTCCACTCTACAGAATATAGAAATAGTCATCCAAGAACTGTCCATTGCCCTTGAATGACAGTCCATTAACCAGGACCTGTAAACATGTCCTGGATTCAGTTTATGATTCTCAGTTGGAATTTGTGAAGAAAAAAAAGATGTGAAGGAGGTTTTGTTAAAAAACAACCTCAATCTATGAGTGTTTTTAGAACATCCACCATGTCTAAAGCAGTGTGCTTGGCACTCTGAAGACTATAGTAATGAATCGGAAGTGATTCCTCCTCTCAAGGAATTCATAGACAAGTAATGGGTTTATTTAATACATAATTACATATCACGAGGTGGAGGAAAAAAGTTCCATAATAAAGGTGAAAAATAAGGTAGTATAGAAATTCAGAGGAGACGATGACGTTCACTTGGGGATATTAGAAAAATCTTCACAGAGGTGTAGTCACTTTTCCCTGAGCTTTGAAAATTAAGCAGGAACTGGATGTGTAGAGTAGGGGAGGGCATTCCTGTCTCAGCAAAGGCATGAGGTCAGAAAACCATGGGAAATGTATAGAGAACAATGAGTAGGTCCATTGGTCAGATGAACAAGTATGTGAAAGGTGAGAAGAGGAAAGAGGGAGTTGGTTGGAAAGTAGCTTGGGAACCTAAACATAAGAAAGGCTGAAGTAGGTGAACTCACCCCTTAAGCATTAGGGAGTCACACAGTACTAGATCTCAAGGTTGTGATGTGAGTAGAGTTGTGCTATGGGAAGCTGTGAGCAAGAATGTTGGTTAAAGACATGGTAGAAGATTTCTCAAAGATTTATAATGGTGATGTGAGTGGAACTTTTGGAGGTAGTTTCAACAGGATCGGGCAACTTTTTAGATGACAAAGTAAGGGAGATACAAATGTGATTCAAAACATCTTGAACTGGTTGACTGGAAGGATAGTTGTGTTATTAAAAGAAATGGACAACACAGAAGAGTAGCTTTGGGAAAGAAAATTAACTATGTGGGTCTAGAAGTATCAATCTTGGATACTTGTAGAACACAAAGTCTGGAATCACAAGACTGGAACTTAGGAGAGGTTTAGTGGCTGGAGATACAGTCTGTGATCATTGTGGTTACCTTTCATTTGATGAATTTTTCAAAGGAGAGATTATATAGAGAGAAAAGAAGATGATTAAGGATAGACAATCAGTGTCAGAAAAAAAGCAGAAGAATATACAGACAAAGAAGGAATATTGCAGAGATAAGGAGAGGCCAATGTCATGAATACCAATATAGGGGAGACTTTTTAAGGAGAAAGTGCTCATGAATGTCAAATATGTACCTTCAAACTATGCAGCAGTTAAAAAAGATAGGAATTAAGAAAAGGCCTCTAGATGTCTCAAATTGATAGTCATTGTTTATTTTCCAAAATGAAATATAGAGGCAATGTGACACAATGGAAAAAGAGTGGACATTGAAATCAGAGGAAGTGGAGTCAAGTTCTGATCATGTATGGTTGAGTTATGTGATTTGAGGCAAAATTATTTAATCTCTCTTCTCCTCAGTTTCTAGACTGTAAAATGGGAATAATACCTGATTCAAAG
Organism: Tapirus indicus; assembly: GCA_031878705.1. Classification (NCBI taxonomy): domain Eukaryota; kingdom Metazoa; phylum Chordata; class Mammalia; order Perissodactyla; family Tapiridae; genus Tapirus; species Tapirus indicus. The sequence continues at coordinate 10,009,967 of CM062930.1, read as the reverse complement.
GACATAGTGATATTAAGTTGAATAAATCACCATATGGATAAGAAGAGGATGTTGGAAATAGGTCTGTTAATTCAGGTCTCTTTTGAGTTTGCCTCTCATTTGCTTTCCTTAACTTCCAGATGATCGTGTGTTATGGAAAAATATCACCTGGGTTCATGGGTGGTTAGGTTAAATTAATCATAACAATGAACTGCAAACAAATATTGGCCCCTAATCCCTCCTTGTGCAGAGCTGAGTGTAGGAGGAGGCAGATGAAACAGGTTTACTTGTGAGGGCCTGCCAGAGCAAATGGTCAAGACAGAATGGTGTCAACAGATCCAGAGGGGCTGATCAGTCTGAATGATGATTTTATGTGTCCCTGGAAGTAGGACAGGGACCGCAGTATCCATCATGCTTGATTTTGTATCTCCTGGTGCCTAGCAAAATGCTCTGTTCGTCATAGATACTCAGTAAAATTATGCCAAACAAATAGCCATTTTGATGGTTTGTTTGGAGAGGTCTGGCTGTAAGATAATGCACATAGAGGAAAAGGAATAAAGCATGGAGTGGAATTAAATTAAAATGGAAGATGATGCAATCTAATGGGGTGTTGGTGGCAAGCAACTAGTCAGGTGTGTATGCTGGTGTATTACTGTCACAAATACAATGTTGTATGTGTACCAAAAGATAAACACGTCAAAACCCAGGAGCCAATGATAGAAACAAAAGGAAAAAAGGTACAAGAGGTAAATCCAAGCCTCATGCTGTTTTTAACTTCTATACAATAATAGAGAGACACGATTACTTACACTTATATCTGTTCTTATTAGTAAGTAGAGAGGTACAGAGAAACAGTGATATAATACTGGTGCCATTCGTATGGAAGTTAACCTTTTGTTTTTATTAGTAAACAGTAGGAGAGCAATCAATTTAATGGTGCAAGCAATGGTAACACGTAACTAGCCTTGCAGATTGGTCTGGGTGTCATGGTGTGCACAATGAAGAAAAGCACTAAGACTCCATATGGATAAAAATGCAAACGAGGAAGTATTTTGTATCAAGAAAGGATGGTAAAATTCCATGTTAAATTGTTTCAAGGTTTCTTTCTCTCAAGTCCATCTCCTATGCTACATTTGAATGTATCATGTTAGGCCAGAACTCTGTTGTGAAGTTCTTTTAAACAATTACATGCCAAATTGACTATGCATAAAAGGAAAGTGTGTTTGCTTGAGAGGAGATGAGATCCTATGGTTTACATATTTCTTTCTTAAAAACTGTGAGTCAGCTGGATATTTACCCATCTCCTCCTCTCACCTCTCCCTGTGATTGCTCCGCAGGCCACGGCACTTGTTCCTGTGGTCGCTGCGTTTGTGAGAGAGGGTGGTTCGGAAAGCTCTGCCAACATCCGCGGAAGTGCAACATGACGGAGGAACAAAGCAAGAGTTTGTGTGAATCAGCAGACGGCATATTGTGCTCTGGAAAGGGTGAGTATCTCTGCCGGAGCTTGGACTGGATCCCTGTTCTGACACATGGTTTGTACAGCGGCATGTACAACCATCTTTCCCAGACTGCACTTTGCGTGAATGAAAATCACTGTGTCCTCTGCTTGTACCAGACTTTAAGCTTGAAAGTTAACCACCTGAAGTTTAGATTCTAAGAGAATGAAATGAGTGCAGTAGGTTTCATGCAGAAAGATCCTTCAGCCACATGCTGAATGAAATAGAATGAATAATTGTATAAAGAAGAAAAGACAAGATACACTGGGCAGTGAATGGACAAAAAGAAAAAAAAAGGTAAAAGAATAATGAGCCCACCTGTGAAATGGCACAGCCCAGAACTGCAGAAAAGTGATCATACGCATCTGCGCTGCCAACAAATGTTGACTTTTGGAATTTCAGAAGCTAAACTATGTAGATGTGTGTGTGGAGGAGGGGAGGGTTGGGGATGAGAGAAAGACACAAAAGGAAACTATTTCGCTTCATAGAAAAGGAAAGAAAAAGTGTATGGGTTTCAAAATTCTGGTGTAATTTGTTTTGGCCTGAAAATCACCAATTTTCCGATCAAACGTGTAACCTAATAATAATTTTTGTTTTAAGCCTGCAAAGTGGTTATTGAATAGGAGCCACCAACCCATTCAAACATTTACCACAGAAACCAATTCAAGAAGAAAAGCAACTCTGTCCAGTGGTCCCCCGCCCCCCCAGAAAAAAAGCAGAACAGATATTTTTTCTGGGTAGAGAAAGAGTACTAATAGATTAAATTTTGGTTACCCTAATGTTGATGTTTCTGTATAAATTCTTGAAGGGGCTTTAAAATCCAGCTCTCCTAGTACATATGGGCCCATCTAGAAGGCTATCAAGTTCTCTTTGCTAGTGCCTAGGAAAACACTTAGGAAGACTCTGAAACCTCAGGGGATTTTCACTAATTGTTTGGGAGCTACCCTTCGTGGGCATGGAGGGCATGCCTTCGTAGATGGCATGGAGCTTCCCAACTCTCTTCTTCAGCTCAGCACCTCTTTGCAGAACAGACAACCCGCCTTTTCAGATAAGGCGCAGCTTTAGGTGAAGCTGCATTTACCCTCAGATACCTACCTTGGGTCAGGATTAGAACGGAACTACCTCTCTGAAGAAGACACAGTGAAGCAAAGAAGAGTGATGGAGGAAGTCTTAGAAGCAGGATGTGCCATGGCAATGTGCCCTAAACAGTGGCTGTTGCTGTACCTATTACTCAAGGCCAGTGCTACAGGTTGAAAGAGGCTTCTTGGCATAACTACAAAGATAAAGTCGGATGGATGCCATGACCACATATGATGCCAGGACAAAGGCTGAAAATTGAAACAAACGTGCTCATTTCAATAGACAACCATCTCCTCAGTTTCCAGTAATCCTGTGTTTGAGACTTGTGTTTACAGTGCTCTGGCAAGGAGGCCATGCCTTTAACCTAAGGCAATTACAGTGACCAGGTGGCACTCAACTGAGTTTAAAGCGATCACTTTGTTCCCTGTTTGTTCTTCTATTAAATTCGTTCTAATTCCAAGTCCCAAACAAATCTTGCACCACTTCAGTTCTCAGGGGCCCTCAGCTCCTGGAAGCACTTGCTTTAGGTTCAAGCTCTGTTGGGAGAACCAAAAAGGAGGAAAGAGAGGTTAAAAGAAAGAGACAAAGGGAAGGAGTTGCTGAGAAAAAGGTTAATGCAGAAAATAAGAAAGAGGGTAGGAATAGAATTAACCTGAGAAAGGGTAGAAAAGAAATGTTAACAGATCAGAAGGGAGTGTCCTGTGTATAAAAAAGCACTGAGAATAATGAACTTGTCTGAATTAGATTTTTTTTTTTCTGAGCATAGCTCCAAACACAGAGCCCTAAAGTTTAGATTTTTTTTTTTTGTTGGTTTTCATAATGGCATTATCGTTCAAATAAGGATATTAACTTTTCATAGAAACTCTGCAGAATGAGGGCATCCACTGATATTAAAACATTAGTGTGCTTGTTTCATATTTGTTTATTTAAAAAAATCAGCCATTTTGGGAGTGTGTGTATGTGTTTACTAGACACACTATCAAATCATTAACATTGTCCACAAGCAAGTCTTTGCTGATTCATGTCCAATTGCACCTTCAGGAAGAAAATACAAAGCGATGGCCACCAGTGTAGTGAAGAGCAGTCTATCCTTTGCTAACCTGAATTTCATGCAAAAGGAGGAGTCATTTCTTTTCAAGAAATATACGTTCTTATTGAAGTCATGAATCTGAGGAGAGATTATCAGTTTTCAGCATCATAAATGTAGAAAATGCCAAAAAAATGAGTTGACTAAATATTGACCCAAAGGCATTTCCTCAAAACAAAACAAAAAGGGAAAACCTCTCTTATTAATGCCTTTTCATATTGTTTGCTTTAGGGGGTGGAAATATATCCAGAGATCAATGAAGGGTTGAAAGCATATATTCTAAATTATTTGTTTTTCCTTCAACAGGTAGTTTTAGAGTCTTTAATCTCAAAAGGGGCTGTAGAAGCTGCCTCGAGGCTGCATGTCTTGAGGCTGGTGTTAGTGATGATGGTGGGCTTCCCTGTTGGCAGCAGCTGGCTGTGGGTTCCTTTCTTTCCTCCTACTCTGGAGACATCAGTGCTGGAATATAGAGGAAGAAAGGGGCTAAAACCGAGATGATGGGACTGTACTCCTTTGTAGGCACAGAGAATAGTGGGGATGCAGCTGCTATTCCTGTTCCCATGGAGGATACCAACCCACCCCCCACTCCAGGAACAACAGGAAAAGTAACTCATGAAATTGACTATGGGTCTTCAACATGGTAGCAGAAAAGAGAAACCTTGTCCAGGTTAATTAACTGGGGCAGGGTATTTCTTGGTAGATCTCATGGACTTGTCAGAATTCCATAGATCTTTTCTCAAATTTGTAAATGAAAACCCCTCACCCTGATTATCACAAAGGAAACCAGTGTCTTTGTCTTTCTCTGATTCTGGGCCAGGTGTGAGCAGTGGGCCTGACATCACCACAGCACGCCCCTTAGCTGCCCGTACCTGGCTAAGTGTTGCCATCAGAAAGATGAGTCTGAAACGCGCTTTCCATGAGCTGTGAATAAAGCTGTCACCTCAGGAGACGATGAAGAAATAGCGTTTTATTTCTTTACAAATTTATAGCCAAGACAATAAATCACTCCATAGAAAAATTTAAAACAAGATACATTGTTGTGACCTTCATAACAGATGGAGTCGTTAGTACAATAGTGAGAACTGCCTGCTGGGATGTCGGGTTGCAGCATTTTGTCAGGCTTGATGAATGAAAAAGAAAGTCCAACTTTATGGAAGGGACAGCTAACAAAGGTGCCTCACCCGTAGGCTCAAATTGTTTCCGTGAATGACCAGAGAGATGAGCTTGGAGCTAGGTCTCCCCTAAGTTTAGCTACCTTTGCAGAGTACATGATATAATTCATAGGCTGTTTGTTTGGGGATTTATTTATTTGGATCCAAGAGTACAAAATAACCTTTTCATCTTGATAACCTCAACCTAGATTCAGGTCATCACCTCTAATATTCTTAAAGATGCTGCTGTGTGACAATGGCTGTAATTGCATGTCATTAAATGTCTCCTTAAACTCTCAGAATGATACTGTTGAGTCCCACATCATCCAAGTAAGTCCACGGTACACCCACCCACCCACCTATCCCTCACCTCCACCCCACCCTGGCCCCGTTCTCCATCCTGGAAAAGAGAAAGGGTAAAAGTTATGCTTCAAAAATCAGCCTTATCCCAGTGTTCTAGTTGCCTCACTCAATGTGACTGTCTAGTCAGATCTGCAGGAACACATAACTCACTTTTTGAAACTACAGTCACGCGTTGCTTAACAATGGGGATATGTGCTGAGAGATGCATCGTTAGGTAATTTCGTTGTTGTGTGAACATCATAGAGTGCACTTACACAAACCTAGATGGTATAGCCTACTACACACCTAGGCAATATGGTACTAATCTTATGGGACCACCATCGTATGTATGGTCTGTCACTGACTGAAACATTGTCATGTGGCGCAGGACTGTACATGAATGTTTTTCCTGTGGGAGGCATTATGGATAGGTAGGTAGATAGAAGAGTAGATTGAATCAGATTGAAATCTTAGGTTAACTGTTGTTTATTTCTGTGAGGCTCTGGGCAATTCCCTATCCTCTCTGTACTTATTTCTCATCTTCGAAGGCAGAATTGTATTTCTTTTCCCTTCTTAAGTCCTAAAGATACCCTGAAGACAAATGAGAAAATGGCTGATCCCCAGGAATGCAAGCCAGTAAGAAGCACAGAAGGGAGATTGGAACATTCTTAAGGGTCCTTATACTGAGAAAGAGAATAACTGGATTAGTGATGGTGTGGTCATGAGTTTACCACCCTAGAGCTCCTACCAATATGGGCCAACTGCTTCCTGTGGCTGGACCAGGTCTCATGGGTGTAAGTGGGTCCCAGCCAGCTGAGCTGAACACGGTCACCCTTGTGACCTATGTGGCCTATGTCTGTCTGACAGAATCCTCTCTAACATTTTCCCTTTCCAGAGATGGGCAATTTGACCCCCAGTTATTGATGAAAATAGCCAGAGCCCTCTACAACAAAGGTGCTATGAGAGGTCCTGACAGCTATCACACTGTGGTGTTATTACATGCTACGCTATTCCTAGTTTCAGAAGCAGTAGAAGAATTTGCTACCTCTAAGATACTCTGAGAATTGAAACAGGAAAGAGCAACACAGCTGGGAAAAACGCTGACTGAGAAAAGCTCATTTTTCATAGCACATACAAAAATCAACCCCATTTTTCATTCTAAGCATGTCAATGACTAGTAGACTTTTGCAACTGGAATTTACTTGTCAAATAGTCCATCAATGTATACCATATTAGCTTTAGCTGAGCCTACCAGTTTTAGGAAAATACTTTGCTATGGCCTGAAGCTAAGCATTCCAGAAGCAACAACAGTGATTAGACTAGTTCCAGGGCCAGGGGATAAGTTTAAAGATGAAATTTGAGATCTTTCCATGAGTTGTGGCCAAAAAAAAAGATATCCTAGGTGTAATACATGCATATCATGGACATATAAAGTCATTTACTTCTGCTTCTGTTGTAGAAACAATTTTACAATGTAAGTGAGATACTATTTTAGAAACAACTAAAAACAGTCATGTTCTTCAAATAATTCATATTCCTCCACTCATGGAAATAAAACACTAAATATGGTGCCTTCTGAGGAAATTTTAGTGAAAAGTCAATGAAATGCCCCAAGTTTTCTTTGTTCGCAGGTATAACGCTATCCAATTGCTAAATGAGCAGTTGAACATTGAACATTCCCATGCCTAGAAATTCGAAAGAAAAGCTTTAAAATTAGGTTAAATAAATTTCTAAAATAAAGAAACACTGTACCTGGATGAGACCAAGAGGGAGCCACCATCCCTCACAGACTGGCCTGGGAGGCCCAACTCTTGGGTCCTAAGTAACCACCACGCCATCAGTGACCACCAACCACCATCACTCACCAGAACTGAATGTCGTCTCGAGTTTGCTTGAGAGCAGGCAAATCCACATAGACCCTCAGGAAAACAAGCCCAAACTACGTGAAATCGGGCTGTGGGTAAGCAAGAAGCTAATAAATATAAATAGGGTTCTTAGCTATAGCTAATTCTGACTACGCCCTTACCTTGAGAGGTGTGACAAGGAATGTCGCAAGTTTGATTTGGCTGTTGGGGACTCTTGCAGCTAAAATGCATATGCCAGTTTTCATGATATGAAATACCACAAAGTGCTTAGTGCTTGGGACAAATCCTTCCATGTTATCTGTGATAAATAAATAATTCCTTTCTCTAACCATTTTTATCACCCAGGTTGTTCACTCATTTTTCAATCACTATGTTTCATAGAGGCACTAAGGATCGATTCCTGCCCCCCCAATATATTTTGAACTTACCAAGTCTGAAATTTGTTAAATATATCAAAATACATTCTCTTAAGTTGAGAGCCATCTTTGGGAAAAGGAAATTGCATTTGGAAAGAAAAACCAATCCAAGGAAATAGAAGGAAGGGGAAGTCCTTTTTATGTACGTTTCTTTTTTAATTTTAAAGTTATCTTTACTGCTGTTGTAGAAGTAATTTTGCCATGTGAGGGTTTTTTAGCCTGTCATGTAAAGACATTTAGACCAAGAGAACTCTCTTCCCTTTGTGACACTATTTAATTAATATGTTTTCTTTTCTTTTAAATATATCATTACTAAAATTATTTCTCTGCAAACCAAAATATTTTTAATAATCAAAGAGGAAGTTTTTAATTAGGTAGAAAGTAAAAAGAGAAGTGGGTGAGGTAATGAGAGAGGTGGTTGGACATAGAGCCTCATAAAAGATGACCATTTTGGGGGATTAGAGCCGCCCTTGGTTATGGCAGGAAATCCTGAGGATGAGTCAAAAATACATAAGTGATTGTGTGTGTATTTTTAGCACTTTAATGAGCCACCCAATATGCAGGTGTGTCCCTACTTCAAGAAAATCATGTAAGCAAAAATCCTAAATTATAAGCACAAAAATTTCATAGTTATTTTAATTATAAAAGGCATCCTTATTTAATGAAACTTACTATTCAGTTCCTTTAAAGAGTAGACACTTTAAGAGCATGATTCAATTCAGAAAAAAGAGGAAAAAATCTATTTTGAACACCTTTTTAGAAGGCCATCTCTAAGAATCAGCCACATTCTACTCTCATTGACATTTCAACCAGACTGGGCCATGGAACATTTGCTCAAGGCTAATTGCAACAGTCTGGATCCATAATGAAGCCTTTCCTGGATAACCTTTATGAATTACAGTAAGTACAGCTCCCCTCTGAGCAACTGGCTATTCAATAAACTTTTACCTTTGGAAGATAGGTTATTAGAAGCCTATTGTCAGGTCAGTGTGTTGATGTATTCTATTCTAGACGGAAAGCTTTAGTTATGCGGTGATAGGAAGTAATACCCTTTGTGATTTCAGGTTCTTGTCACTGTGGAAAATGCATTTGTTCTGCTGAAGAATGGTATATTTCGGGAGAATTCTGCGAGTGTGATGACAGGGACTGCGACAAACATGATGGTCTCATTTGCACAGGTGCAGTATTGACCTACTCTAGTTGTTCTATGCCACAGTTTGCAATAAAGACAAATGACACCCACCACATACCACTGTAGATGGCCAGGCGGGAGAGCTTCCATGTAATCAAGGGCCAACTATTAATATGAAATAACTACGTAAGGGGAGGTGGGCAGCTGGGAATAAGCACCAACATTATGTTCAGGCTAGAAGATACAGAAGAATGAGGCCAAATTACATGATTGTTGGGAAACTTCCACAAAGTGACCAACACCAACCCCCCCGCAACTTACAAACACACAGTTAATGTTTGAAAAGAGAAAAGAATTCTCTTGACAATCATTTTCCTTCGAAGATCAATAGTAATCACTAGTTCAAAGATGGTTGATGTGTTGGTTGTTTTCAGGGATGGGGTATGTGTGGGTTGGGGAGATGGGGGTATGAAAAAGACTTAGCAGTGTAATACGTACTGCTGTCCTAAGTTATTGAGTCCTAATAATTGGTTACAAAATACATTTGCTTAAACAAGTTACAGGGGAAATAGAGACATATGTATTTGTTCTCCTTGTTTCTAGCCAAAGGTGAAAAATGAATATTTGTGTATCATTAAGCTAGACATTCACTTTCTGTCCATCCCTACTACATAAGACTCCTCTTCTAGCTGATTACTTAGCCTACATCTTACCATGTCAAGGAGCTTTATATTTCTTAGCATTTATTCATGTCAGACATAACTTACGCTCTATAGGAAAACAAAATTAGGACACAGAAGCCCAGCTGGAGTGATACAAGATGGTCACTATTAGATTGATTCTACATAGATGGTGGCACCAAATAGATGCCATTAATTTCATATAGCTGCTTAATAAGATAATAATAAGGTGGCTGCACAAGAAGAAAATCTACAGAGGATGAATGAAATGGTTTTGACTATGAACAGTTGTGGTTTGTAATAACATATTTTAACTTGGTGCATTTTGATGATGATGATTCCCCTGTGTATTTTATTGCAGGGAATGGAATATGCAGCTGTGGAAACTGTGAATGCTGGGATGGATGGAATGGAAATGCATGTGAAATATGGCTTGGCACAGAATATCCTTAACAATTACATGGGAGAGGACTGGATTCTTATTTTTCTAGGCCGTTAGAACATATAAATACAAAGGAAACCATGTATAATCACCACTAGGACAGGTCAAACAGACTATTGTATGTTTTTCTATTTCTGCCTGAATGAATTCTGGGCACCCATTAAAAATGAGTTAAGCAAACTGATGTAAATAATGCCAGAAAGAATTTCTCTTCCATGATTTATATCAGTGGTTCTCAACGAGGGCGACCTTGCCACCCAGAAAACATTTGGCAATGTCTACAGACAATTTTGATTGTCACACTGGGTGGAGTGGAAGGGCCTGCTACAGCATCTGGTAGGTAGAGGCCAGGGATGCTGCTAAACATCCTACAGTGCACAGGACAGCCCCCCCGACACATAATTAACTGACTCCAAATGTCAATGGTGCCGGAGTTGAGAAACGCTGTTACATTATTGTTAGAAATGCACATTCCCTACACAAGAAAGACCATATTAGAATCTAAGAAAAAGACACATCCTCGCATAAATCCATCTATCATATTTTGCCAGGATTCCATATCACCCAGGATTTCCATATGGTGACAATGAAGACAAACACACAAACATAATATCATAGGGGCCAGAGGCCAGATGATCAGTGCTTTTGAAAAAAGACTGGTCATTTTTAGCTATTAAGTCATTCGTCTAGTCTCGCTTTAAACTCACAAAAGAAGATTCTCTTAAGATGAAGGAGGAAACTAGGAAAAATGTACAATTTAACATTTTTAATAAATAGTGACATAAGTTGTTTACATTCTGTGTCAACATATATTTATATTGATGACCTACCGATGATTAACAAAAAAAATGAATTGTTGTTCAGGGGTATCCATTTTCTGTTACTAGAACAATTTTTGTACTGGGCAGAGGTTACAGGTACAAGGAATCTGATTTTTCACCAAGTTACTCCATGGTAAGTTGCCTTTTAAAAAGACAATATCTAGTTAGATATATAATGGGCCTGAAATATGCATTCGTTTCCCTTAAAATATTGTCTTATTTCTAAGGATACATTACTTACTGGACAAGTAGGGTCATGCAAAAAAGTCAAGAAGAGATACTGTGATAAAATGGCACCAGTCTCAAAAGCTCAGAGGATAAAAAAAATCTAGAAATGGCTTAAATAGAAATTACAAATATTCACTCAGTGATAGGAACAAAATGTTTATTTTCTTAATGGTGAAATTTTGCTCTGTATGAAATTCACATTGAATTATGAAAATGTACAATAATTCAGACTTCCCTTACAGATTTACAGTTAAATCTACTTACACACGTTAGTATAGGCAACCATTAATTATTTAGAGCTAAAAAAGACCCACTTTTGTTCTAAATGTGAATTGTATTTTGTAAAATCCTAGAATAATGTAACAAAATCATTTCCATATTGTTTAAGATGAAAATTTTTACTTGGAAATTTTACTTAATGATGTAAATATTCTAGAGTTATGGCTTGGACTTTATAAGTCAAATCACCAAAAATAAGGAAAATACGTATCTGCTGAGTTACTTACAAATTTAATATTGAAAATTTTTAAGAGAAAATTTAACTGATGCTGATTTTTATCGTACTAATAGTGTTCTCATTCTTTAGTAGATTTATAAAATTGTTATCTCTATCCTGAGATTAAGGAATGCAACCATTTTAGTTGTATCTCTATTATTGAGTATGTCAATTCATATATCCATTTTGTAAAATGAGGGAAATATAAGCAGTTAAGAAATAATATAGATTATAGTCTTTCCTCTTCTCTACCTAAGCATTTTAAGCCTCAAACAAACCTATTATAATTGTTCAGTAGCAGTTTTGATGACTTATTTGATGATACACAAACATGGGAATTCATCACACTATGTTGCCATCGTAATACAGATGACATTCAGGTCCCTCTATTGCAGAGCTCTGCTTTCTATAAAAGACCAGATAGTAAGTATTTTAGACTTTATGGGCCACATATATCTCTGTTGCATATTCTTGTTCGTTTGTTTGCTTGTGTTTAATACTTTAAAACTTTTATGGAAAAAAACTCATTCTGAGCTCCTGGGCCATATAAAAACAGATGGCGAGCTGGATTTGGCTCACAGCTGAGCAGTAGTTTGTGAACCTCTGTTCTGGAACTGCCCTTAATTCACTATGTCCCATCGCATAACCTTAGGTGTGTCTTATTTTTCTTGTAATTCTCTATATTTGTTATCCCTTTTCATTAACAACAACAACTACAACAAAAGTGCTTCTCTCTTTATATTTTCCTATAAGAAACATCCTAAGCATTTATGTTTTTTAAGAAAAAGGTTAGGTATGGAGAAATTATTATACTATAAAGTTCGAAATGTGATCTGTCAAAAATTTTTGACAAAGCTGAAAATATATTTTCTTCTATTTCCTGTGTTCATTTAACTACAAATTATTGAACCAAAATTGAGTTATAGCATAAATCACATGGTATTAAACTCTAATGAATATTTTTCTTTTAAAACAGAAATATTTTCTTTTTATTTCTGTCTGCTGTAATATTTCCTGTGTGTGTGTGTGTGTGTGTGTGTGTGTGTGTGTGTGTGTGTGATTTTTGACTCTAGCAATGCAAACATCAATAGATCTATTAAGAAGTGATTTAATTTACGTGTTTAAGTTGGAAAAAATAAAATAAACATAGTTACACGTAAAGACATAAATTCTACCCTTCTTTAATGTGATTTTGCACTTTGACTTTTGAGTCCATTACTAAGGTAGAAGCTCCCTCTTCAAAAAATGCAGGGCAAGAACAAACTTCTAATAGGCGGAGGGAAAATGCACAAATCTCATTGGCTTGTTCAATTTTGTTGGAAGTTACAGTGGGATTAATGTCAGTTGCAAAGGATGCAACAAGTTTACAGGTGGTGTTGGCACTAACCTCGCTTGCTTGGCAAGCCATCACTGAGGAATTTTTCCACAAGGGCTTTTCAACAGAATTCGACTAAGTTCCCAAGACCTAGGAGGAGAATCATTATACCCCATTTTCTCCCTGGACTCCTTGAGTTACTCTAGATTCCTTCAGCCCGTTGAAAAGAATGGCCCCTCCACCTCAAATGCAAACACAATCTCTGCCAGCAAACATTGGGATTAGACCAAATGATACAGAAAACCAAGAAAAAACAACAAGGAAACCTAACTCAGCCTTTGTTTGCAGACTCACTGTCAAAACTTTGAAACCATACCCAGTATTAAAGAGAATCAACAGGTCCTGTGTGCCCCCTGATAAGCTAAGAAACCTAAGCTATGAAATGTGTTTTAGTCAAGTAACACAAGTCACATCTGGATTTTGATATGCCTGCATTTAGCTCGATTGCTTTTCCTGGATATAGGCTTGTTCTGAAATAAAATTCAAAATAATTTTCAACTATTTTCACTTCCTTCTAAAATGGATGTCTTAGTCAATCTGGTCTCTTCATATGTTAATTCTCCCTCTAATACTAGGGAAAATACATGTTTAATTTAAAGAAGAAGATTTTTTTTGTTGTTGTTTTGTTTTGTTTTTTAAAAGAGAACCAAATCTGATCTTGGTCATTCTAAAAATGTCACTGTTTTAGCACTTTAGGCATTAATTAAGCAACTGGCCAGATGTGATAAAGAAACTCTGCTTACTCTCCAAGAGGCAAACAATTAGAAGGACTGCAGTGGGAGTCTTGTGGGCCCATTGTGTGCCTCCTGAAGCCAACCCCTACTCCAAAACACTCAGGGCAAGCAGACAGAGCAAGAATCTCTAAATTCCCCAGGATTTGTAATGAAGTGATTTGCAGTACCATTTTACTCTTTACATAGGGTGGACCATTGGCATCTCTTCCAAAACTTTTCCAAGGAAAGTTGTAGCAAAACATTTTAGAAAGCAAACTTATAAGAAAATAAAAATGGTGTAACTTGAAATATCAAAACTATGAACATTCCCGAGCACTGTTGAGGGATGTGTGAAGCAATCAGCTACCATAACAAATCAGTAGAAATAACCCTCCCACACCAGATATGCATGCAAAAGGAATGTGATATTAGAGAGACTCAATACAATCGACATAGGTACATGGAGGTACAAAACACACGATCTGTAAATACAAATGAATTCCATCAGATTTACTATACAGAACATCAATAATGACAGATTGCACTTACTTAATAACAGCAAACTTAATTTTTGAGGGGAAAAAATGGTGGAGTCTTATCTTGGAAAAATAGCAAGAGAGGTATTATCAAAGAGCTAAAATTTTCTTTGGCATGGTAAAGGGAGAAATTGAGTTTACCAACTTATTTACATGACATTTCTCTATATTTGTGGGTGATGCAATGCCATTTCATTACATAAAGTTGTTTGATGTTTTCTAATATGCCTTCATATAAATATTTTATTCAATATGTTGTTTTGTGAATACAACAACTGATATTAAACACAGAAACTGTACAATGCAGACATACTCTTGTATGTAAATTGAGTAATATATCCCAACAATTCTTGAAACACTGGTCCTGCTACGTGCAGTTCATCAGTGCTGTCCTCGTCCCATGCAACAGGTGAGACCAGACACGAAGGAAATGATCAACTAATTTACAAGTGACAAGGACCCCTCTGCAATATGTCTAAACTTATATTAGAAGAAAGTATTTTGACATTCATTCATAGGGATAAATGCCCTTATAGACAACTCATATAAAAAACAAAACAGAAGTGCACATTTACATAAATCTCAGTCATTTACAAAAATAAATCTTGCCAATTTTAACCAATAAACAGGTTTGTAGGGGAAAAAGAAACCAGCAAGTAGGTAGGACTGATTACCAAAAACAAACAGGTGGGTTGTTTGGTGTGTGTGTGTGTGTGTGGTGGGATAAGCAGTGTCTATAAGCCCATCTAATTGGAACTTCAAGTTAAATTATTCATAGTTTGCCACATATTTTGGAATATATGTCTTTCTTAAATAATTGGTTGATGAAATTCATCTAATGTTTTTTAACTTATCCTGTTAAAAACAATAGGCGCTAAAATGGTGTAACAAGAAATTAAGAGTGGTCAAAGAAATCATTTTGTTGTATTTGTACTTTAGCATTATCAACAATAAATCTACTCAAACATTATGCTAACGTTTTATTTATTAAAATGGCGTCTGATATGAAAATGAAATAAGCATAAACAGTTAAATTTATACTAACTCTTTAATCAGCTAAGCAGGCCAAAATTTTTAAATGCTGGGCAAGGGCTGTCATGTAGACTGAGAAAAGCAGTGACAAAATAATTTCCCAGTAAATACAGTGCAGGTGGGGGAAGATGGCAATGGGTCATCCTTCCATATAGAAATAAGAACAAGAGGCCAGTACATTGATCCCACATATAGTTTTCTATAAATGAGGTTCAGTTTGGTCTCAATTAACTCTTCTGAGGATAAAACATTGAATTTTATTTAGAACATAGAGTTAACAAATGTATTTCCAAACAGTTCAGTATTAAATATTTTGAAACTCTTTATATCCAATGTTGAACATTTTGCATGGTTTGTCCACTGCCTAGTCAACTATTCGTGGCCCTTCTTAGTAGTTGTCTTCCCTAAGCTCAGAGTTATTCAAAAAGAAATTAAGAAAGCAAAATAAAACAAAAGCAAATCAATTGAATGGACCAAAAATCTGATGTTTGAACGTGTTGGTTTGCTTTTAATTTTATCTAGAATAATTCAACAGACTGCATTCTGAGATCATGGCAAGGCACCTCTACCCCAGCCATTGGGCAACCTGGGCCCCAAGAAGCTGAGTTAGAGGTATGGACTGGTGAAATACACAGTACCTGACTCAGCATGCTGAGCTAAAAAAAAATATTTTTTCCTAATATGTCCAGTTTAAAAACTTGTCATTAAACACCAAAAATATTAAAGTCTAATTTATAACTAACGTTTGCATTGCTGCTGCAGAAAAGAACACAACAGGCGCCTTTGCCCATGCTCTGCTGAGTATGAGTGGAACGCAGCCAAAACCGGGGATGGCATTAAGTTCGGTTCATTAAAAACAGGAAGGATTATATCTGAAATGGATTTAGGTAGCGCAATTCTTGTAGGTGTAATTTTTGATTTTTCCTTTTTTTTTTTCTGTTTTCCAAATAATGAGGATTAGTAGCTGAAAAATGAACCTTAATCAGGCCTACAAGGCCTACAGAGTTCTTTGGACCCACTTTCTCAAAAACCAGTGGGTCTTGCTCGCTGGGCAAGGCAAATGTTACCATTACCAGTAAGCTTGTGATATGTATAAAACACACACACACACAAAGAAACTATAGGGGGATGTCAAACACATATCGAAGAGAGCTTCCCATGGACTGTGTTTGACCCATTTGTCACCCTGGCCACCACAGGAGCACAGGTCTGCTACTGGATAGCGCGTATATGTGTGTTTAATCGATAATGTGAGCCGGAGACAACACTCTTAATCTTTATAGATGCAATTTGTAATAATAGGTTTAAAGGCTTCCTGATTCCCTGATAGCTCTCCGAACTAAGCCAACCGCAACATCTACGATTTAGAGGAACACAATCCCTGCAAAATGTCACAGACAGTGGAGCGAGCAGCCCTGTAAAAACGGGAAGAAGAGAAATCCATAATAGCACAGGTTTACAGCATCTAACTAGAAATTACTCAATAGTATTTGTGTGCTACAAAATTGAACTTAAACACATGGATTTCGCTGAAACAGGACTCAAAAAGGATTATGGGTAGCTGTCAGCAGGCAAAGTATCGAGTGTACTTGTGAAGTATGTCATTCACATGAAGTGTCACGGTCACAGAAAAGATATTAAAAAGGCATTCCATATCTGGTAGGGCATTCCATGGTCTGAGTTTAGCTGGTTATCCAGGTGTCTTCTTGTTGTGGGGGGTGCAACAGGTTGAGATTTATCCACTTGCAACCAAGAAGTTTGAGACAGCAAAGAGCAAGCATCTGCTTACTTCCAGCTGCTCCTCAGCCACGGAGCGGGAATGTCTGGCAAGGATAAATCACTCAGCTGTGCTCGGGACGAGTAAGTCACAACACCTGTGAGCATCTGGCTATGTCGTCTTACTTTTGTTGACTGGTTTGCCTCCATTCATTATTGCAGACGCACTTGTGCTTTTACTCGGCGTCACCCCGGCCTTCGGGACCGTTTCTCCAACATCATGCAAAGATGGTTCTCGGTACATGGCAACTAGTGACAGGAAGGAGGGCATGAAGAAAGGAGGAAAAGGAAACAATACCAGTTCAGGTTCAAGAATGGCCCGTCCACACGCACACGGACCTCAGCAGTTTGCCCAGTCCTGTGTTCCCTGAAGTCAAGCAACCAGATTGAGAGGGAATTCCTGTTTTAAGGCAGTAAAGTCCAGCCCCCAAATGGAAGACATTACTTCCTTCTCATTCTCTGGTTTATGAAACTAAAATATGTACATGGGTGTGCATGGATTTTTGTCTAGGAGAGAAGGTTTAAATGGGAGCTATGGCCTCTTTGTGGGCTATACATGCACACAAAGTATAGAAGAATGGAGAGAATTTAACCTCATTCTCTTTGTACAGCAAGGACAACCCAGACCTCCTTCCACTGCACACTAATGTCAACACTTGAACCACTCATTCCCATTCATCTTTTCAAGTCTAGGTATTTACACCCTAGATCATTGCGTTATTTTTCTCTCAAGTGGTTCAAAAGCAACACAGTCACACTAATGTCAACTTCAAAGCTACACAAAACAATAACAAAGACCTCGCTTTCCTTAAGCCAAGGCCTTCAGAGATCTTTATATTTTTTTTTTCTTCAATCGTAGAAAGAGACCCTTAAGTAACGGAAGGCAACCATGTGACATTTTATAATTTTTGTGCCTCATTTTTGGATATATTATCAAAAATCTGTAATCTGATGTCCTATAAGGCAGAAGCATAGAATGGCAAGAAAGCCAGTGGGACTGACGTCTCAGGAAGCTCTGAGGAATTGCCTGAATGGTATCTGGTGACAGAATTAATCACAATAGTTCATGTGGCTTTTTAGAAAATGATTCTAGGGAATCTTGGAAAAGAACATTTGAGTGTGATTGATCCTTGGGGAAAACTAGCTGAGTTAAAGTCATATGCCATCAGAAATACAACTGAATTAGAGCTGCCTAACCTGCTTTTTACGTTTTCGAAAGTTGATAATATGCTATGAAGAGAACTTCTATTTATTGGGATGGACTACCACAAGCATTCTCCATGTTCAAGGTGGCAGAATCTTACCTTTGCATCAACCGGTCATGGGATTTTTCAGCAGCACACATAGTTGAAAGTGCATGTGTACCTCAGACCTATTGAAACGTCTTGGCAAGGTAGTAAAAGGGATTCATCCATTTCCCTGAAGCACTTTCTAATCTCTCACTTCCACTACTAATTCAATAGGGCAACAATAGCATCAGAGCATTAACCTTGATTGTTTATGTACCAAGTTGTGTAAGAGATATGAATGCCCCAGAGCATCAATAAGTAAGTATCTAATTTGCCCTAACATTTCCAATGATATAATTTATATCCTGTATGGGTTTTGAAAGTTTGAAAATAATTTTCCTCTATCAATTACACTATGTGACAACCTCTGTCATTATAATACACCTTTAATTGTTTTTCGATTTAGACTAATGTTTTCTAGATTTTAGACTTTGTTTTTAGATACTGTCTGCTAATTATTTGAAAACATGATAAAAATACTGTTTCTCTCTTCCTCATACATACATATACATACCACAAACACATACACACACCAGTTCCGTTTATGATTGAAACATCAAATGACATTACTACACCACACCTTTAGAGTCTCAGACAGTTCCTGCTGGATGTACAAAATAGCTGGTTTCCAGATTTTGCCTCCAGATTTTAAGAGACATAAAAGCCCTTTGAGTTTTTATTACATTGGTGCAGCTAGAGGTAAGGTTATAGAAATTTAGTCAGTTCTTAACTGTTCATATTCAAAACAAAAATTAATGAAAAGCGACAAAGCACAGTGACAAATAAACCAACATTTTTGTGGAGCTGCTATGGACTTAGTTTTTTAATTTTTCAATGGCTTTTGAATACGGGTGAGTTTGATTGTCTCAAAATTCATTTAAAACAATAAAGCCAAATCATAGATTTTGGAAGGACAGAGAAATCCTCTAATTTCTTCTTTCTACTCTAATTTTCCTCATGATCCACCATCTAATGAGAATAAACCACTCATATTTCAGACTCTGGCATAATTTTTCCTTTCCCAGAGAGTCCCTGGTAGATACTTGTTTGGGTTTCAATGATTTGTTCTAGAGGTAAATTTAATTAAGGGTGATAGTAAGACAACATCATTGAAATTATAAAGATGGTATTAACCAACAAGAGTGGTTTTCCAAACTGAGGCAAACTGAAAGCTGAATGATACATTTACAGATAATTAAGAATTAACTTTCAACATCTCTAATTCTCTTATTCCTATATAGAGAATACGGGTTATAAAACCAATATGCACGTTCTCTAGATGGTTAAGGCTTTCCTGTAGGAAAAATAGACAAAAAGAAAATTGAACTGTCTAAGCTAGCTTAAAGTGTTTATCTAGTTATTGTAGATCTGATTTTCTGCAATGGGTAAATAAAAGTATTTGAATAAAAAATACTTTTGAAAAAGCTCAATTATTTTTTGTAGTTCACAAACAAATGTTACATAGATAAACATAAGTGACACTTCTATCAGAATCCTTAATGAGAAAGGTGCAGATGTTTCTGATTAATTAACAAAACTTTGTAGCCTGATCTCTGGGAATCTAATCAAAGTAAATGTGAAGGCTTCATTGTTTCCAGATGACTGCAGGTAAATCATTTTAGTAAAAGAAGGTAGTGCCACAACTGAATTTACTAAACAATTATGCAGTTTGGAAGGGAGATATATAACATCAACAGGTTCTTTAAGGGCCAAGTTATTAACTTTTCCTTTTCTATAATTGTAATAATTCACAAGTATATGATTTATTTCACTGAGATAACACCAAAATGGCTAAATATTTTTATTTAATATCAAAACTTAGTTTTTCTAATAATACCTATTGTCACAGATTTGTAACATCATTACAGATTTAAATTTTTTAAATTAATTAATTGAAATTATCTGGGGCTAGAGAGGTTGGGGCAGTGAAGATCTGAGACATTAGAAGTGATCAGAGAGGAAGTTTTCCTGCATATTTTAAATTAATGGAATGTATACATATGTGTATATATTATGTGTATATATATATACATTCCACTAATTTGTATATATGTGTATAGTATAACATGTATATATGTAAAAAATGAATAATTTGTATATATTTTGTATATATATATACACATAATATACACACTCATAAACAGATACATACATTTATATGTAACCTGTATAAAGGGCACAAATCTTAAATGCACAACTTAAATAGACACCTGTGCAACCACCACCCTGATCAACATTTCTAGCATTCCATGAGGATCCCTTGTGGCCATGGTAGTTACCAATGTGAAAAATAAGTGCGTAATAACACCTGATAAAGATGATGCAGCCATAACACTCACCTTCCAATGGCTTGGGTAGAAAATGAGCTGCTGGTTTGGTTTTCTTTACTCTGTTTCCTTTCATAACTTGCCCTTCCTTATTCAATCCCAAAAACCAGGCTCTACCAGATTCCTGTTGTCTGTACAGCATAGATGAGTAGATTACGTAATAGTTTTCAAAAACAGATTCTTTAAACTTGCATTCAGGGGTAAAAAGTTCCTGTTGAGAGAAAAGGAGAAGAAAGTTAGAGGAAGCAATGGGCGCTTCGTTGTGCTTTCTCGTCATTCCTCCAGAAGCTCATCCTCCATGGTGAATGAGTCAGCCTTTTGACAGGGATGAGCAGCCATCCCTCTTTCTGCACACACTAATCGTCCTTACACTTTTTTCAATATACGATGACTACAAAGAAGCTGCTACTATTGGGAATATATATAGACAACAGTATGGATGTCCTTTAAAAAGAAAACAGAAGACATGAGCAAACTCAAAATAGTTTCACTTAGCATACAATTCAACTAGAGCATAACCAGAAAGGGCACAATAAAGTAGAATCATATATTCACAATAAACTAAACAAACATAAAATATATATTTCAAGTATTTCTAATCTATTTTCAATACTTCTAAAGGAATCATATGATATCTTATCAGTTGCAGTTGTTAACTGAATCACTGATATTATAGGTTGATACATTTTACCTACACAGAGACAAACTGAGACCTCAGACTAAAACTATGACAATCAGCTGGCACACAAACTAGTCACTGGAACTGAGGCCAGGTATCTTGTAATCTGGTCATAGTGACAGGAGCTGAAAATAACGACCTGATTCTATGGGTTGGAGCCCACTGGAACTCCTGAAGAGAAAGTCTGCCCTGACTGAAATCCACACAGCATTTTTGGAAAGAGTACAATGAGTTAAACGCCATGTGCTCGATGCCATGATTGACATTGATTGATGAGCAGCCCAAAGCTTACTACTTTATGATTCTATTTAATAACACAAATATTCATAGATGGCTTTTACATACTTCTAACATTTCTTATTTTGGAAGGAATAATAATGAATATAATATCATGTATATTAGTAAAAATTTTTCAGGGTGCAACCTACATAGGAATTTCTGATGGCCCTCTATTAAAAACAATTTAAAAATTCAACCTTCCTAGAAGGTTGTTATAGACCATGGAAGAAGGTTATAGACCATGGAAGCCACTTAACTAGTTTTTGTGGCTGTTTCAAATAAGCTCAATACTGTGTTATTCTATACATATATGAAATACAGATGCAAAACAGAGCTTTATTGTCACTGAACTTTTTAAAAATATCACTATGCTTGAAAAATCTACACAAGGCTTTCATTTCATCTTAATAGATTTTTGTGACTGCAGAAAATGATTTTTGTTTTTCTTTTAAAAAATTATTTTCTATGCACATTCTGAAAAACACATCCTTTAGGGCCCAAAGGATAAAACTTTGAAGAGTTAAAGTTATGCTCACCATAATAAGGAATGTGATATTATTGCCTGTAGAAATGCTCTTTCAATATTTCCCATGAGAGTGTGAATTATCAAATGGTGTCTTTGCAGGATACAATTTATTCAGAGTGCCCCATAACTTTAACTAATGGTTTAGCTAATAGTTTTCCAAGGGGAACAGGTTTTGTTAATGGCAGATGCTTTTCATGACAAAGATGACAGATCCAGTGATTAATTTGATGAGATTAAAATAGCCCAAAGACAGGCTTAGCCCCCTCCCAAGGGAATGTATCTAGACCTTCACTTCTTTGAAATGATGCTCCCTCAGGTTTGAATAAGATCTCATCCAGCTAAATGTTCTGGCCTTCCACTAATTTCTATTCCGCCAAATATCTTCCTATTAATTCTCTCACTAATAAATAACAGTCTCCAGACCATGCCGCAAAGAAAAGACTGATAAAAGGGTGCATGTCCATACATTTGTGGTGAGGAAAATAACATGGAATGCTGTAAATCTGCCTTATCCTCCAAAGACTAATAAACATAACATATTGGTTGAAAGTGTAACCTCCAGGACAAACAGATCAGACGTTGGTGTGTCACTTGTCTTTTCATTGAGACAGGTCAAGGCATCCAAACATATTGTTTACTCATTAAAACCTGTCTCAAAACCAGCTGGGAGTGGGGTTGGTAAGAGCTGACCCAGTAGGTCACTCAGGGGTCAGAGTAGCTGGCACCTGCTTTCTGGGACATCAGGCCTCTGACCAGAGCCTGGTTCACCTTACTGAGAGGCTCACTGATGACTGATCTTTAGAGACACCGGGGCCTCCAGCTTGGAAATGCAGGGCCGGAGGTAGTCAACCCTCATTCTCATCTGACCCTCACCGCCATAACGCAGAACACATGGCGGATGCTGCTTGCAATACCATCAGCAAATGAGAACTGCATTGTCTCTACCCTAAATGGACTAATTTGAATATGAAAGGGAATGAAGATCCTTGATATACAGAAATCTTTTATTCTCAGAGTATACCTTAGTATATGTCTGACATTAAGTCTTTTTAGATAAGATATTTTTGCATCTTAGGACTCTAAGACAGTCAATTCCACAGCCTTTCTCCGTGAGCTGTGCCTGTGACTTCAGAGATAGGTGATTCTTTCTGTCTTCCACAAGGAGAGCCACTGCCTTCAGTTGCTTGTGATGGTGGAGATCAGTCAGTACATTTTCAGGCTTCTTAATTCTTGGTGAAATAATCAACGCGAGTGCACGTGCGCACACACACACACACACACACACACACACTCACATACACACACACTACGTTCAAAGGTACTATTGTTTTGGGGGTCTCCCGGTGGCGCAGCGGTTTAGTCCGCGCTTGGCAGCCCGGGGTTCGCGAGTTCGGATCCCGGGCGCCTGCCAACGCACTGCCTGTCAGCCATGCCGTGGCGGCGTCCCATATAAAGTGGAGGAAGATGGGCACGATGTTAGCCCAGGGCCGGTCCTCCTCGGCAAAAAGGGGAGGATTGGCGACGGATGTTAGCTCAGGGCTGGTCTTCCCCACAAAAAAAAAAAAAAAAAAAAAAAGGTACTATTGTTTTATACATTTTGCTAGACTTTTCAAGAATTTAATCTGCTCATCAAATATTGGAGTCCAAAATAATCCCAGCATTCCCAGGAGAACTGATAGGACTAGTGAAAGCTGAGATTAGTTACTATTTATTTGGTGTCATACACTTTCAATATGCAAACGGCAGGCAGTAGAGTAGAGTGACTACGAACACCATCTGTGGAACCAGACTTTCTGGCCTCACTCCTCACTAGCTGTTGGGGAAATTACTAATCTCGGGGCTTCAGTTTCCTCATCTCTAAAATGGGTACAAAAATCTTAGGATAAAATAGCACGGTTGGGAGGGTTGAGTGAATTAATGCATATTACATATTTAGAAGAGGACCTTGCATACGGTAAGCACTCTAGATTTATTCTTTTAAAAATCCCCATTATTTATAGTCGAAAATAACCCTGTGTCAGTTATTTCAATTCTATCAATATTTCAGCAAACCAAAATTTAGCTAACTGATTAGACAGTGAGCACAATTTAATACGAAATATTGGGCTCAGCATCATATATACCAAAATGAACATATACAAAATGAATAAGTTTCTGCACTGGAAGAATTTTGTTAAAATTCTCGTGTGTAAAAAGTGACAGAACAATGTAATATTTGCTGTGTTAGACTTACCTTCAAAATACTAGAGAGATTATAGGTGGAATAAATGATATTGTGAAGGATGAGGGGTGGGAAACGCCATGGTACTTTTGGAGAACTATGATTAGTCCATTACTGAGACTTTCTAGGAGCAGAAGTGGATAGGGAAGGTAGGTTGGAGAAATGTGATAAAGGGTCTTGGACACTGAAAAACAGGTTAGACTGTAAGCAAGAGGTAGACATGTAGGTTTCTTGAATAAGCAAGGAAACATTGCTATAGCCTGATTAATATTTTATAAATACAAATTTGTTGTCTGCCTGTAGGATGGTTTTGAGAAGTTAGTGTGCATATCACTTGGATTTGAAAATTGTAGAACATGTGCATACGTGTGTTCAGTTTAGTAATTAGTATTAATATAATAATCAAAGATGCACAAAATGAGGGGAGAAATACCACCAGAATTATGACATGTTACTAAATTGAGTTCTAAACTCAGTAATCAAGACAAAAAGAGAAAGGCTATATGTTGTAAAAATTATTGAAGAAACAAAATTTTTTCTTTTTCTTGGCACAGACTTCTAAAAGGCATTTCCTTGCAAGGAAAAAGCGACATTGACCAACATAAACAAAAATGCTCTTGATAGTAATTGCACAATTAATACAGTCATAGTTTTGTGTTTGAGTCCTACAAGATGCTTTAGGGAGATGGCTGGAGTGAAAGGTCCCATAGGTGGGAGCTGAAATAATTGTAATCGGTGAGATCCCCAGGATCATGTGCACAGCAGGAGCCAAGAACTCAAATGCCTATACTGACCAGGCAGATACAGGAGCGAAGCAGGCTGGAGTCATCACGGCCCCATTATGAGGATAAATGCCCCCTACACGAGTTGGGGGATGAAGAGGCAGAGAGAATGGTAGAAATGATGGTAAAAGAAGCAGCTGTTCCTCACATGGTTCTTATGTGAAAATAAAAACTTGAGATCTTGAGTAGATCTGGTTTTTCAAAGGAAGTAAGAAATCTACGTTTCTAGGTAAAATCTCCTCTTAATGGTGGTGACTATTTCTTAGTTCTTGTTCTTGTTTTTCCATACAGCGTGGACGAGGGGGCTGAGATGGGGCATGCGAGCCTCCAATCTGAGACCTCCAGTGCAGAGTGGCAAGAGAAGGATTACAGGAAGAAGGAACCCCAGATGGCCTATCAACGCAGCCCTAACCTAACGTATGGATTTTACATATCTGAGTAATGTGATGATTGTGCCAGTGGAACACTACAACTGCAGTGATGATATGAGAGTGCTTATTGAAATTTAAGCTTAAATACAAACTCTTTGAAACTGCCAGAATGAAACAGATAAGGAGTTTGATGTCTTTTTCTCATCTTGCCTACCTATATTTAGAACCACCACCACCACCACAACAAAATCAACAACAGTTGAGCTCCAGCAGAAGCTTAAATATTAATTTGTATTATTGCCAAACGAAATCATCAAATCATAGAATAGAAAAACACAACAATAAAATAAAAATTTCATGTCTCCTTTTATGTTGTGGTTGTTTTTAAACTGAAAGCACCATCTGTGGTATACTTATTATGTTAACAGGAGCAGCAGAATTCATCTTCTGAGGGAAATGTCTTTGTTTAGGAAAATACCCTGATGGGCCATTCCCACATACAAAGCTAAGCTTCTGGGTTCAGGATGAAAGGAGAAGGTGGAGGGAAAGGAGGGCCCATGTTCCCTAATTTATAACCAATAAATTAGCCATAAACCCAGATAATTCAGCATAACCAAAACCTAAGACCTAAAAGTGACCTTGAGAATATAACACAATGGTCAGCAAACTATGGCCCATGGGCCAAATACAGATGCCACCTGTTTTTGTAAATTCATTCTACAGAGTTCAGAGGCGAGTTGTTGAGACAGAGATTGTATGGCCTCCAAAGCCTAAAATGTTTACTGTATGGTCCTTTGCCAAAAAATTCTGCCAACCCTCATCTAAGGTAAATTTTGAGGACTTTCCAACTTAGGTAATTGGGGGAGGAGTTGTTAATGTAATTTTGAATTCCTAAGGAGCTAACTATTCCCAAGTTAAACTTGGGTGGCCCTTATTTTCATGTACACAAATGTATAGAATTTGAATCAGAATTTTCATCAGAGTTTCATGCCTGGAAAAGCCTTTATGGTGTGTTGGGAGACAGGGCTTCCAGTAAGAAGTAGCTAGCCTACAAATTCCATTTAGTTACTGCATCACCTTTGGTGTTATCTGTGAGTAAATGAAAGTTATGTTTGGTTAATACCTACAAGTTTGCCTACCAACAGCACCACCACCACCACCACTGTTTCAAAGGGAAAATGTAAAAACGGGCATTCCAGATAAATTTATAGCATTTATTAGAATACAAGGAAATTCCAAGACAGATTAAAAACAGAGGATACAGAAATGATATTAGACATATAGTAGCAAATAGTACATAATATTTATGTACTATTTTATATTTATGTACACAATAAATAATAGTTATTATTCTATTAACCCTTCTATTTCAGAGTCATTGAAAAACTCAGTCCCCTCCCATCAACAGCCTAAAAATAACCCTGACCCTGAACTTCTTATGAACATTTCACCCCAGACTTAAACTGAGAAGAGGAGGGAGCTTCAGATTCCAAGTTCTTACTTGGAAAATAATAACAAATCACAAAGGTTTCTTGCAAATATCAGATAAGATTCTAGAGGTGTGAAATGATTAGCAAACTATAAATTGAGTTGTAAACTATAGCTATATTTAGAAACTATAAATCAAATTGAAAAGAGCAACTCAAATGTTAATTGTTAGCATGAACAGGATAGTAGTTATTTAATTACTCTTAACAGGTTCCAACTTAATTAGACATACCTTTAGGTGGGCATCCCAATGGTTCATTTAAACTGTATTCGCAGTTTTTTCTTCTCTGTTCTACTTTTCGGAGATGTAGCCTATTGGAGTTTATACTGGGGTCGGCAGAGCTTTATCCCACTCTCCTTCATCTTCTACAGTTTTAAA
Organism: Tapirus indicus; assembly: GCA_031878705.1. NCBI lineage: Eukaryota > Metazoa > Chordata > Mammalia > Perissodactyla > Tapiridae > Tapirus > Tapirus indicus. Next base: position 9,982,979 of record CM062930.1, on the reverse strand, counting down.
ATCAATTATATCCTTTAATGATACTGTTCTGACACTACTCAATGCTTTAGAAAGTATGCAGAGAACTCTTAAGATTCATATAAAAGGAAGAATATTCTGACCTTTTAGAAGATTTTACGGTCATGAATCTTGAAACAGAAAAGAATTTATAGTTAACACTCAAAAGCAGAAAATTTAGTTGGCTATGCATTTTATTTATCTGAAATTCTACATGATCAAATACTTATTGAGCTGTGATGAATGCCTACAGGGAGAAAGAAACAGTAAATTGTTTGTGTTTGTACTTCAAACTAAAGTATAATTATTTATGTGTTTAAGAGACAGCTTTTATTTGATTACATGACCCAGTAATTTTAAGTATATTCCCACCAACAAATCAGTCTCTACTTATATTTATAGGACCAGGAGCTGTTACTTCAGTAGTTTCCAGGGAAACAAAATGTTAAATGAAGACATATATATATATTTTTTTGCCAGGAAAGATACTATTTGACATTTAGAGATGTTTCATATGTATAAATAAATAAATATATACAGTAGTCCCTCCTTATTCTCAATTTCCCTTTCTGTGGTTTCAGTTACCCACAGTCAACTTCAGTCTGAAAATATTAAATGGAAAATTCTAGAAATAAACAATTCGTAAGTTTATAAATTGCCCGCTGTTCTGAGTAGCATGTTGAAATCTTGGACAGGTCCTGCTAAATCCTGCCCGGGTAGTGAATCATCCCTTTGTCCAGCGTATCCCCACTGCATACTTACCAGCCCATTAGTCATTGAGTAGTCCTCTTGGTTATTAGAATGACTGTCAGCGTATCACAGTGCTTGTGTTCAAGTGACCCTTTTTCTACTTCCTAATGGCCCAAAAGAGCACCAGTGGTGATGCTGGCAATTCGGATATGCCAAAAAGAAGCTATAAAGTGCTTTCTTTAAGTGAAAAGGTGGAAGGTTTTAATAAGGGAAAAAAAAATTGTATGCTGAGGTTACTAAGATCTATGGTAATTTTTATTACAGTATATAGTTATAATTGTTCTATTTTATTATTAGTTGCTGTTACTAATCTCTTATTATGCCTAATTTATAAATTAAACTTTATCATAGGTATGTATGTACAGGAAAAAACATAGCATATATAGGGTTCAGTACTATCTGTGGTTTCAGGCGTCCACTGGGGGTCTTGGTACGTATCCCCAGTGAACACATACACACATATATATATTTTTAGATGTGTTAATTATTTTATTTATTAAATATTTTAAAATGTACTATATTTAATATATTATCCTATGATTTATTGACATGCTTTTTAAAAATTGTGGCAAGAACATTATTTATTATAATGGGCAATTAAATAATTAATTTAATTATTTTATTTATTTAATATATGTATTTTAATATATTTTATATATATTATATATATACGTATATATATAATATTTATATATACATAATTTATTCAGGGACCAACAGCAACTTCATCATCTGGGAACTTGTTAGAGATGCAAAATCCCAGACCCCACTGCACACCTACTGAATCAGATTTTGCATTTTAACAAAATCCTAGGTGATTTGTATGCACATTAGAGCTTGGGAAGCATTGGCATATGTTCCTATTACCATACAGAATAACTTAAATGATCACAAAATCTTAGGAAATATCAATTAAATTGGTATTATTCATAAACTTGCTACCATTTCTTTACATTTGTATAACATTTATTAAAGCAAGAAAGCAGAAACAAATAAAAAATATGAAGTACTTACAGCATATCTTTAAGTAAGAAATTGTAAGATTATAAATAAAATTATGCGCCAACTGATTCTGTAATGTTAAATCTGTTTTCTCTAGACTATAGACCTGTATAAATTCCTAAAATAATCATACTTGTAACAGGAAAAGATGGTATCAGTGCTATAAATATTAGCCAAAAAAAATCACAAAATAAATACGCTTAAGAAAGTATTGATACAACCATACACCATCCTCACACATTTGTCCGTGCTCAGCAGTGAATTCCTCAGCAGCAGCAGCATGTTAATAACTACGGCTAACACTTAACTTGTGCATACTTTTGTATCAGGCACCGTTCTACGCATTTACATAATCAACTAATTTCATCCTCACTATAATCCTATGAGATTGGTACTATTATATCGCATTTTAGAGATAAAGAAACTAAGCACAGAAGGGTTAACTAACTTGCCCAAATCCATTTATTCTCATCAAGATAAATATATTTAACTATTCCTACTCATTTATCTTATTATTCAAATGAAAATATTTACTTTTTTAGATATGTGACTAATTGCAAAAATGGCCCCAATTCTTCACTCTCCTCTGGATCAATGCTCTTTAGCATGTAATTTGACGTGTCCTCCCACTAAGAGCTAAGGTGAAGAAAGTTGGGGCTTGACAACACTTATGCAATTGGGTTTGCCCTCTGTCTGCCTCCTCCCCAGCCCTGAGAGAGTGCCTGGACTCGCCGGCCGGAGGAGAGACACACGTGGAGCACAGTCAAGTTGCCCAACCTGAACTAGCCTATTTCCAGACATGTGATCAAGTCCAGCTAAGATCTACAGAGCCCCCTAGCCAAGCTCCATCTGACTCTAGATGCAAAAGCAATATAGGCATCATTATCATTAAGGCAGTTGATAACTGATACGGATAATTACTAATTCAACTGAATTACTCATTCAATTAAAACACAGAAAATATGTACCATATACTGCTGCTCTTTATCTACAGCTAACTACATATGAAAACAAATATGAATACTATATTGATCCATTAAAGAAACATTGAACAAAACAGAAATTAGGTTGGCTGCCATCTGTTGTCAATCATACCCCTGGAAAAACATAAGTCACACCCTGTCATAAATTCCCCAAGGAAGGGTTGGAATGGGATAAGGGTGTCCTGGTGGGGAAAAATTGAGCTCTCATCAAATGTGTTCTGGTATTTTGTCACACATCAGCTTCCCAACTGTATACTTCTCCAACATATGCAGAGTCATAAGTTAGCTGTATAGAACTCTGCCGAAAAGGGAAATATAAAATTGATAGTGCTCTATGTGAATGTATGTAATAAAATCCGGAAAAAGTGCTGCCATGAGTTTTTAATATTTTTCTGGACAATCAGAGTGAATAGAGTCACATATAATAGATGCACACAGTGATATACAAGGAGTTTCTTGGTCTGACAAATACTTGAAGGCCTCACCAAAGTAGAAATTAGTGATGTCTCAAGGATGGATTGTTGGCATTGTTTCATCCTCCATTTTAAGGATTTTTCAGATTAGGTTAGTGATTTGAGTTTTTGTTATTGCACAAATATCACATTAAGACAAATTTATATATCCACTAACCATGATAATATCAATGAACATTTGAACAGTTTAGAAATGGGGTTATCTCATTCAAAAGGTAAAAAATGAAATATAGTCTCCATCACAACACTGCCTAAAATATGGCCCATGGACCTGTGGCCATCTCAAATTATTTATTTCCTGTCTTCAACTAAACAAGCACAGAAACTGAGTGAAAACGTCTATAAACTTCTATCAAAATTAAGGGTATTTTGTGTGTGTGTGTGAGAGGAAGATTAGCCTTGAGCTGACATTCGTTGGCAATTCTCCTCTTTTTGTTGAGGAAGATTGGCCCTGGGCTAACATCCGTGCCGATCTTCCTCCACTTTATATGTGGGATGCCTGCCACACCATGGCTTGATAAGCACTGCCTACGTCTGCACCTGGGATACGAACCTCCGAACCCCAGGCTGCCGAAGCGGAGTGCGTGAACTTAATGAACTTAACTGCTACGCCACCGGGCTGGCCTCAAGGGTATTTTTTTAATAGCTGTTGAATACAAAAATAAAAATTCTGGGCTTTTAATTTGTATTTTTAAAAAATATTTTCTAGTAATTTTATTTTATTATATTTTATGAAAGTATCTCTCTGCAAAAGATTAGAAATTAAAAAAAAATACTGTCCTTCACCACAAATAATCTAGGAAACATTGCTCTATTATATATAGATTGGATGTGAGTATAAGTCTAATTAAAGGAGAACTAAAGTGAGAATTAGCAATAATTAACATTTATTTATCAATGTAAGCTAGTCACAATGCTAAGTGCTTTATATGAATTATCTCATTTTATTCCTTTTAACAAACCACGATGCTAAGTTGATAAGTATCTTAATGAGAGTTTCTACAGCTAGTAAGTGGCAGAGCAGGTTTTTGATCTCAGGCTGTCTAAGTGTATGGACTGGGCTCTAAATCACTAGTTATTCCACTGGTTAACCCAATATAGCTCTAAAACAGCATCAAGGAGAGGACTGTGGCTTGACAACAGCTTGGGCAACCTAAAGGGAAGTTAAAATAGTTCCAGAACAAAATTTCTCCTTCAATGAATGGCCCTCAAAGGGTCATTGGAAAGGATTGGAAATATTATTAAATCCATTGGATGAATTATTTAAAAAATTATCAGTCAGCAATAATTTTATTTTTTAACTTTATTTCATTACTGTCCCTAATGTCTCCTGGGTGTTGAGTTTGAAACAGGACCTGACCTGGTGTGATGGTCTATGGTCTAGTTCTGGCAGATATTACATATACCAGAAATAGAAGATGGAAATACAGGGAGATGCCATTTAAGAAATGAGTGCATAATTAAGGAATTCCAAGGCATTTGGGAAAATAAAATAACAAAAATCTGTGTTCCTAGAGTCAGGGTACCAATGGTGGCAGTGATGTGGGAGTGGGGGTGGGAAGGGGTGCAACGAAGACGCTGTATTCCTGAATGGAACCAATGCTGTGGAAAACATTCAGGTCTTTGATATCCAACTAGACAAAGATATTATACTTATGCTAGCAAATACTTTCAATTCACTGCACCTAAATTTTTTGTTAGCCAAAGGAATAGCAGAATTTGCTATGCAAAAAATAATAATTTTGGGGGCCAGTCCCCGTGGCCTAAGGGTTAAGTTCAGTGCATTCTGCTTTGGCAGCCCAAGTTTGGTTCCCAAGAGCAGACCTACACCACTTGTCTGTCAGTGGCCATACTGTGGCAGCAACCCATGTACAAAATAGAGGAAGATTGGCAACAGATTTAGCTCAGGGCGAATCTTTCTCAGTAAAAGAAAATAAAATTAATTTTTTAAGTTAATCTCATGAGAATTGATCAATTCAGTATCTTGCCATGTGCTATCAAAACCTAGTCTGGTTTCTTCATCTTTCTTTGTCAATGTTTTCTTTCATCTCCTTGTACTTCTCAGCCCATGCTATCTTGAGTAACTGAATATAAAGTGACAAATATTTAGCTGTGACTTTTACTCTGCCAGATTCTATGAATGAACATGTACTTGTTTTCATCCACTTAACTCTTTGAACTGTATTTTCACATTATTCTTACAACTCTACATGCTTCTCTTTTTAGGCCTATTTCTACATGCATCTCCAAGTTTTTTCGACTTCTTTCTTTAAACCCTTAAATTAGACCTTTGCATTAAACTTTTTTTGTATTAAGTATCTGTGTTGTAGATGTCTCCTAATAAAGCATGCCCAGTATAAACCACTTACTTGTATAAACAAAAACCAAACCAAACCAAACCAATATATCAAAAAGTACCTGCCTGCTTATCCAACCTCTAAAATGCAAGCTTCCAGAGAAGAATGAAGAAACTTATGCAGGTTCTACAATACTCCTAAAATACCATATTCATTGAATAATATTAATTTGTATTGAGCTTTATGATTTTCAAAGATCAGTCACATATATTTTGTTTGACTCAATAATGCTGTTAAAAATGCTTTAAGAAGAAAAAGTGCATGGTCCCATGCCATAGATAATGATTTTCAGTCTCAGAGGGCACAGGTCTTAATAAGCAATGAATTAAGATGCTTTTCTTTCTATCTGTGTGATATTTTACCTACGTCATGCTGCTACTTAGCAAATATTTATTAATAATAACAATGTTGAAAATATGGACCAAATGAAAGGGGTTTAATATTTCCCCAGAATGTCAACTAAATCATCTTACTGGAATAAGAGAGAAGTCGGTATCTGATATGACTCACCACCACTGAATGTGTGAAATACAGAGGAAGCCCATGGAGTGCTCAAATGAAAACCTGAGGATTATTTTTTCTTGGTTTTGCTTTATTAGCTCGAAACACACTGGCCGTGATTTCCCAGATTCTGGTAACAACTTGTCTAATAATTCCAAAGGTTGACACAAAAGGGCAAACATCGACCACTGAAGAGAAAGGCCAAGAAAGTCAGAAAGGAGGCAAGAGCAATACCTTCTGGGGAAGAAGAGCGACCGAGGGGAGGAAAATGCCGACCTTCTGGCTCAGTAACTCAACCTAGATGAAGTGAAGCCACTAAAGTTCACTGCTGCTATGGATTTAATTCTCGCTAAATTAGCACTGAGTTATTTTCTTGTTACATCATGAAATTTTACAGGAACTAATGAATTATATTGTCTTACTTTCCAGCTTGTTGATTGAATGTGTGACACCATAAAATGAGAAGAATTAAATTATTTAAAACCAGTAAAACAAAAAGACTACCATTACAAATACCAAACTTTCTGTCCCAGATACTAGATAATAAATTTGAAAATTTGTGAACACATGGAAACAAGTTTCCATTATTCTATACTGAATGATGTCTAAAATTTATGCATTCATTTATCCAGTAAATATTTAGCAAGCTTCTAGTATTTGCCACCGTCTTTGATCTTGAGATACAACGATGAGCGAAAATTGATATAGTCGGTGTAGTAGAGGAAACAGATATTTATACTAATGATCATATCATTACAAAATAAGATAAGTCCTTATAAGAAAAGGAATTTCTTTGAGAAATATGTGAGAACATATAACAAATAAATCTGACCTAGCCTGGGTTGATAAGGAAAAACATTAAACTCTGACCTGAGATCTGAAACATCAGTATGAGTTGATGAGGCTTAGAGCAGGGTAAAGGATATTCCTGGAAAGGGCAATATCATGTGCAAAGGTCCCCGGGCAGGAGGAAAACAGTGAAACTGCAATGCAGAGTGTGAAGGAGACAGCAGTAGGAGTGGAGATCTGGGTGCTAGGCATATGCCAAACCAGGTGGTCGTGTTAAAGGTTTTAGTCTTTCCCTAAAAACAATGGGAAACGATTAAAGTGTTTATGCAGGAGCATGTCACAATCAGGCAGGCATTTGGAAAGAGTACTCTGGTTTAAGTGTGAAGAAGGGAATAGAAGAGAGCGAGTTTGGATACAAGAACGCTGGTTTATCTACTCCAGTACCAGAAAAGGGCATTGGCAGTGGAGACAGAGAGAAAGGGCAGTTGGAGATATACTTCGGAGGTCAAATAGTCAGCACTACGTGATTTTACAGGGCAGCAAAAGGAGGAGTGTTGAACACGATGTGTAGGTTTCTTGCTTGTAGGACTGGATGACATTTGGTATATGTTCATGGCTATTTCTGAAAGGTCAAATATTGCAGTTTGGTATTCTTGGGCAAAATAAAGCTTACGTGTGTAACATAAGTTTACATGGTACTTTCTGTTCTTTTATAGAATATTATCTCAACTCTCTAAAGGGCAATTTTCCACAATGTTACATTTTAAATTTCTTCCTTAAGTAATCTGTTTTGTGTGTGTGTGTGTGTGTGTGTGTGTGTGTGTGAGAGAGAGAGTGTGTTTTCCAACTCCAGAGTATTTTTTAAAACTTTCTGTATTCCTAGGACAAAGACAAATTACAGCTGAGGAAGTATTATTAGTTGCAGAACAAACGAAGTCAGAAGAGAAAACACTGGAATTTGGGACGAACAGTTCCTTAAATTTCTTATCGTTTTATTTATTTATTTTAAAGTCCCAGCCAGTAAACAAATGGTTTCCAGATCATCACTAAAACCTAAGAGGATGACAGCCATTATAGACTTCCGAGTTGAGGGCACAAAAATTTGCAGAAGGTTTATCTTACGAGTTTACTACAGTAGGAAGTTATTCCATTACCAGTCAGTGAATCAGTTAAATACATAAGAATGATCCCTAAAATTGCCAAAAGAAGTAAAATTTGTGACATTTTCAGAATAATATGAAACATGATTATTCTTACTCATGTCGGGGCAAGGTTGAGAGACAGACTCCGAGACACTTGCTTCCTTAATGACGGTTATTTTATCCATCACTCATGAATTTATCAACCCTCTTAAAAATGATTTTCATTTTCACTTGTGTTACAGTAAAACAACAGGAATTCCATCAGTGCATCCCTCCTGCCTTCATTAATCTATACACTCTGATCCTGCACTTGCCACATTTATCTTTCCAGATTGAATTGTGTAAACGTCCAGGTCTGGTTTCATGGATTCTTCCATTCACTCGATCAGTCCAATTTGCTCTTGCAACTAAAAAGGCCAACCAAAACATAGGCCCTCTGAGGAGGAAAATTGAAAATAAATTAGCAAGCATCAGCACACCTTGTTACAAAGCCTCCATGGGCCCGCCACTCGGGGACTGTGTGCTTCCTGAATCACTACACTTTTAAGGACAATATTACCATGCACAGAAGGCGCTAAATCAATTGAGCAGCCCGAAAGTGGTTGGAATTAGGAGATCAATAAATATGAATGCAGTTGCATTAAAGTCATCAAGAGAGAAAATTACCGATGAAAAACGAGTGATCATTGAGTGCAGCCCACCCTAAGTGTAGTGCAGGGTTAAGGTTGAGGATTTGGAAACTAAATAGACCAGGGTTTGCTTCCTGCTCTAGTGTCTTACTAATCATGATCTTGGAAAAGTCACTCAACCTCAAAATAAAATACTACTTCTAAAGAATTATTGGACTGGACGAGAATGAGCACAGTTTTTGGTGCCAAGTGTGAACTCCATAAATGTTAGCTATTGTTCTTATGAAAAGACTAAGGATAAAAAGAATTGTAATAATATCTAACAGAATTCATATAAAGTGAATTTGGATCTGTTTATCAATCATGGAATTCTACATGGGAACAAAGGCTAGGAGGGAAATTAGTGAAAACAATGAGCAGGAGTGACAGGGGACCAGGGGAGTGGGAGTCACCAGCTGGAACTGCCAGGAGGGAGATTAGTATCATCAAGTAAGAATTGTTAGATAGTCTTGAAATTGGTGAGTGCTGAGAGGGAGACGGTTCAGTGGGGGACACCATAAACATTATAAGAAATCATTTGTAAAGAGCACTTTGCAAATGGTATCTGAGGAAGCTACTGAGAAGTTGGCCAGATTTGATCTCTGTACATGACTTTCCCCTTAGAAAATGACAGTGGACAGAAAAGTTGGCAGAAGGGAATATAAATGACCTTTGAGGAACAAACTGCAGTCTGTGAGTGGGTACCACGGTCCCATTAATGAGGCAAAGACCACGTTTGTATTTAAATTTCTTGTAACTTTGATGATATTATAACTTTAATTTCATGTCCCCATCCCATAATAACTCTAACCTAAGCCAGCCATTTTGTATGAGAGATAGAAAGGATATTCTATGCTTTGCCAGTACGGCAATAGGACACTAACAGACAGGACATTCATATGGTGGCACTGACGTACAACGTGGGTCAGCCCAGCAGTGTCGTCATTGTGTATGTGAGATGAACATGTTGAATATGAAACAACTTTGAGCAGCATATGGAGAATTAAACTGACAGGGGACACCGAGGGGCCTATTTTAGGTTCTATTTTTCCAGTGCTATCCAATTTGTTTATTTATTTGACAAATATTCGAGTGCCTAGTCTGTGAAACTCACATACTAGTTCCTGGGGGTGGAAAAATAGGTAAGCTATAGTCCCTGTCCTCTAAGAGTTTCAGTTTTATTTTAGTAGAGGGAATCAATATTACATTAGCAATCACCATACGGAGTTTCCCATGCTACGCTGAAGACCTTAAAAAGTCTGGAGGAAGGAGTAGCTTTTTCTACCTAGGGGAAGGGGAGAAACTTTTTAAATGTGGTGCTTTTTTGCTAGGTCTTGAAAAGTAAATAGGAGATTGTCAGGTGAAGGAGAAAGAGAAAGACATTGCATTTGGAAAGAAAAGAGCTGCATTCTGGAAATAGTAAGAAGCTCTCTGAGTAGGAGTCCTGGACAAGTGTGGTGGAAGCTTGGGTGTGTGTGGTCAACTGAAGATGGAATACAGAAGACCATATTGGCCACACTGTGGAATTGTGGCTTTCTAATAAGATGAGCCCCAGGGATTTTAAGTAAAAGGATGATGCGCTGAGATTGTGTTTTAAAAAGATAACTGATCATATGATCCAGCAGTCATGCTCCTTGGTGTTTACCTAAATGAGTTGAAAATTTACCTCCTCACAAATATTTGCATATAAATGTTTACAGTGACTTTATTCACAATTGCCAAAAATTGGGAGAAATCAAGGTGGCCTTCAATAGGTGAATGTATAAACAAACAGTGGTACATCCATACAATGGAATATTATTCAGTGATAAAAAGAAATATTCAAGCCATAGGGCACCTTAAATGCATATTACTAAGTGAAAGAGGCCAATCTGGAAAGGCTACATACTGTATGATTCCAACTATACGACATTCTTAAAAAGGCAGAATTACAGTAACAGTGGCTGCAGGGGCTGTAGGGGGAGGGATGAGTAGGTGGAGCACAGGCGATTTTTAGGGCAGTGGAACAATCTCATGATACTGTAGTAGTGGATACGTCATTACACACTTGTCAAAACCCGTAGAATGTACAACACCAAGAGTAAACTCTAATGTAAACTATGGAATTTAGTCAATAATAGCGTATCAATATTGGCTCATCAGTGGTAACATTTGTACCACACTAATGTAAGATGTTAATAATAAACGTTTGGAGGGATTGGGGGGTGGTAAGGAGGTATATGGGAACTCTGTCTACTTTCTGCTCAAATTTCTGTAACCCTAAAACTGCTAAAAAAGAATAAAGCCTATTAATTTAAAATTTTAAAGACTATATATGACTGACTCAAGGTGGAGGAGGATTTTAGTCCTAAAGGAGAGATGTTGCAGGCTCTGCATAGGTTCCCCCATTAATAGCTTAATAAATTCCATGGTAGGAATTCTCAGCTATTATGCGTTAAGGAAGATACACATATTAACAGTTCTCAAGAACAATATTTGAATTGTTGGTGAAGCAAAAATGGAACCTCTAGATCAGAGATGAGCAAACCACAGCCTGCAGGCCAAACCTGGCCTGCCAACTGTTTATGTAAACAAAGTTTAATTGGAACACAGCCAAGTCCATTAATTTACATATTGCCAGCGGCTGCTTTTTAGCTACAACAGCAGTTGATGTAGCAATTGAGACCAAATGACCTACAAGCCCAAATCATTCACCTGGCCCTTTTCAGAAGTTTGCACTAGCCTCTTATTGGGGCTGGCTGAGTATAGCTTTCATGGGATTCCCTCACTTTAGAATAAATCATACAGAGATACAGAACCTCCTGGAAAAAAAAGAAACAACTCCATCTGTGGACAGATCTCTCTGAGAATGTGTGAGATTTGGTGATATGATTCCAGAGAAGTTTTTCCAGTTTGATCGACAGAGGTAAAACTCAGTATTCATGTTGATTCATTAAATAGCCCAGTTATAAAACAGACTAAGCACCATTCTATGCTATAGATTTTATTTCTATTTTAATTATTGCATGGATACAATTTACCTCCTATCTGTAAATTTATAGAGGCATATTTCTAGTGAAATCTGTAATCAAAGAAGAATCAACAAAGAAAAATAGAAATCTGAAGCATTTGTTTTTACTTAACGAGAAATAACATTCAAAAAACAGATTTCTATCACATTTATCTTCTCAATAGTCTTAGGCGCTGTTGATCAGAGAAGTAAAAATGAGTTAGAATTTGAGGTAAATATTTTTTTTAACTATTTGATACGTTTGAATTGTTGCATTAGGTATAAAAGGAGAATAATTTACGTGTATAAAATACCAAACAAGTCTTATTATTTTGAGTGATGATATAAAAAATGATCACATATGAATAACTAAAAGTACTTGATAAAGTCAGTCTCTGTATAATCATTTCAGAATGCTTTCAGCTACAAGGAATGGGCTATCTAAGTTGTAGAGGCTCAAATAGTAGAATTTGAACTTCTCTCTCATGTAAAATGTCTCTAGAGGTTAGTGCTTCTGGCATTGGATCTGCTCCTCTGATTCCCTCAAGGACTCAAGCTCTCTACCTTTCCTTTCTGTCACCCTAAGTGTGTTGGCGATTTTCTCTCACAAAATAGTTGTAGCTCCAACCATGACATTTTCACAGAACAGCATCCCAATTAAGACGGAAGAGGGTAGATAGAAAAAAAGGGCTGTGTCTCTTTTTTGAGGGAGGAGGCATTTTTTCAGAAGCTAATAGAGCTTATTATTTATTTTATTGGTCAGAATAGGGGTACATACCCACACTGAGACTAGTTGCTGGTTAAGTGGAATGGGGCTGCTATCATGGGTATAAAGTTTAAGCCTTAAACCAAGCATTATTAATTTCCTGGATTAGAACATATAGCCAACTCAAATAAAAGTGGGATTTTGTTAGTGAGAAAGAAGAAGTTACCTTGGAACTGATGTATTATTAAAGTAAACTAAACTTTATCTTTCTCTTACAATATTTTAAATATATGAGCGATCACATTTAGTGGCACAATTTCATTATATCTAACCCAATTTTAAACATGATATGCAAATGCAACTCAATGATACCATATATTATGCATGTGCAAATACACATGCACACACACACACCATATATTATATATTTGCACGTACACAATATATGGTGTTATATATAATTTGAACTGGGATTAAAAGGGGCCTTAATTCCATTTTATTTCTCCTTCTCAGCTTAAAATCTTAAAGCATTTTATTTCTAAATACTGCTTTTGTTCCCTTCAATTCTGTGGTTTGCGAATTTTTATTGTTGTTTAAAGTTTAATTAAAAAAAATTCTTACTAGTGGTTTAAAGGGTGCTAATTCCTAAGATATTCTGTACAATTTGACAGTACAAATCACTCTGGGTACTATACTTAGTTCTATTCACATAAAAGATATAAACAGGAAGAATTCTATTATGCAGCTAAAATCAGAATCACTTATACACTTTCACAAAACTTATAACAAGTGGCATTCACTGAAAGAAATGAAACATATTTTTATGGTTGAAAGTTATTATCATGCACTTACAATTTGTTATGGATTGAATGTTTGTGAACTCCCCAAATTCCTATGTTGAAATATAATCCCCAGTGTGATGGTATTTGGAGGTAGGGCCTTTGGGAGGTAATTAAGTCATGAGGGTGGAGCCTTCATGGATGGGATTAGTGCCCTTATAAGAAGAGGATAGAAAGCTAGCTCACTCTCCTTCTGCCCTGTGAAGATACAAGGAGAAGGCAGCAGTCCACAACCCAGAGAGGGTTCTCATCAGAACTCGACCATGCTGGCACCCTGATCTTGGACTTCCAGCCCCCAGAGCTGTGAGAAATAAATTTCTGTTGTTTATAAGCCACCTGGTCTAGGGTATTTTGTTACAGCAGCCAGAACTAAGACACTATTTAAGAAATCTCTCTAATTATGTGGATCCTGGTGGTAAATGCTATCTCAAATATTACATAAATCAATGGAAGTTGGTTAAGTGGCATTCATTTAACAATGGAAATACTTATTTACTCTTCTTTACAAACAGCTCCTGGGTACATGCTTTCAAAATAAACAATTTAATTAGTGCATTGGTATTAAATGGATTTTCTTTTTTTCCAATACTTATTGAAAGATGATGCCATTATATAATACACAGAAGTCATCAGGATAGTAGGTATTAATAAACTAAGAAGTGAGAGCCCTAGAACAAAAATTAAGAAAGGTCACTTAGATCATCCAGGTTAGAGGTTGGCCAACTTTTTTCTGAAAAGGGCCAAGTAGTAAATATTTTAGGCTCTGTGGACCATATGGTTTCCACTGGAAATACTCAACTCTGTTGTCATAGACATACTTAAATGAATAGGTGTGGCTATATTCCAATACACTTTTATTTGTGGACACTGAAATTTGAATTTTATATAATTTTATGTATCACAAAATATTATTCTTTTGATTTTTACAATGATTTAAAAATTTAGAAACTATTTTTAGCTCTTAGGCTGTACAAAAACAGAGAAGGTGCCATAGTTTGCTGACTGCTCATCCAGGTATTTCATGTCAGGAGAACCTAATTTGTCATTTATTTGGGTTTAGGTTGCATGTAGGAGTCCACACCTATCTATAATTTTCTAATGTGGGGAGAAGCCTGCTGACCCCCTCTTCACTTCTGTCACCCCCCCACTACCTGGAGAGTGTTCAGGAAACAGAGACCCATGTTGACATCAGTCTGTGCAAACACTGTCAGTGCATACACCCCGCCCTAATTTTTGCAGGTGATGACTAGACATTCCAAAGCTAAGTCCATGAACTATATTTGGATTGTTTTCTGATATTTGATTTTGTTTTCTACATTCCCCCCCCCCCACTCCCATTAATCAAGAGTTGATCTCAAATGAGTGCGGCAAAGGAAAAATGTGAGTCCTGTCTCTGGACACAATTTAGGAAATGTGAAAGGCAGTCGACAGGATGCTATGTAGATATAGACGTTTAACATCACTGTGAGCAAAAATAATAATAAAAAAATTGAAAATATTTCAAGTGAAGGATGGACTTCAGGCCAAATCAGATGTCTGTTACTTAAAAAACATTCAGTGAGGTTTCCCCTATACCATTCAACTGGGGCGTGAGGGTTAGTGGACAATTATTTCACTCCCTGATAGGCTTAGGCAGACACGGGGCGGTAAGGCTTCCACTGCGTTCAGTCCCTCCTCTCACCTGTCTGACCTCACCTCCTGCTACTCTCGCCCTCCTTCACTCCTGCCAGCCACGCTGGTTCCCTGTTTCTTCACACACGTCAGACACTCTCCTACGTGAGGGTCTTTGCTCTAGTTATTTCCTGCCTGGAATGATCTTCCCCGGAGAGCTGGATCGCTCACTCCTTACCTTCTTTCCTTTGCTCAAATTTCACCTCATATTGGCTGGCCCTGACCACTCCACTTAACATTGCAACCCAATTGTCACTTCCCCAGCACATCCCAAACTCTTACCACTCTTTCCTTGTTCTTTTTTCTCTCTCTTTATTTTTTGCTTATTTTCCACTAGAATGTAACCTCCAGGAGGGACAGGATCTTTGTTTTATGCCCTTATCTATCCCACGCATGTAGAAGAGTTCCTGACACATAATAAGAACTCAGTAAACATCCCCCAAAACATCAGGCAGGGAGCGTGGGCGGGAGACCCGTGTTGGGAGAAGTATAGTGTGGTGATCATACACACCGGTGCCTGGAATAGCCCTGTTTCTTTGCTTTTTGCACCAGCTAGGTTGCTTTTACTCTTTAAAATGTCCCAGTCTGAGAATGAATGATCTGATCATCCCAGCTTAGAGATGAGTTACGTGTCTCCTAGGCCATTTCTCTGCTCCCCTGGGCTGTAGTGCCTTGGGACTGGGACCTGGCTCAGGACCTGGGAGGACTGGTCCTTCCAGAGGGTCAGGGTTTCAGTGCACATGGCTGATGACGCAGGGGCAATCTGTACGTGTGTGTGCCTCCTCCTGCCTCAAGGTAGCCAGGTGTCAGGTTAAAAAAGTACTTAGAGGAAAATCTACTTTGTTTCAGAGAGTTATAGCAGAGTTCTGTCCAGAGGATATCTTTCCCTGCTGCCCTCTCTTTTTCAGTGCTTTTAATGTTTTTAAGCCATATAATTAGAGTACACCTTTATTCTAAT
The DNA here is from genome assembly GCA_031878705.1 of Tapirus indicus. NCBI lineage: Eukaryota > Metazoa > Chordata > Mammalia > Perissodactyla > Tapiridae > Tapirus > Tapirus indicus. Next base: position 9,967,154 of record CM062930.1, on the reverse strand, counting down.
GGTAAAAAATACGTTGTCTTTTTTACAAAAATAATCTGACATTGCCTATAATTTCCATTCTGTAAATGGAGAAACTGAAAATCCAAAACACCACTAATAATGATGAAGAGGAAGATGATCGTTCTTAAATCTGGAGAAAAATCAGTAACAAATTCTCCTCATTTGACTATAGACTAGTGTCAAAATGCTAAGCGGAATACACTTCCCAAGAGAAATGGAAGTTAAATGAAATATCTTCCTGCTTAAGTCAAGTAGTTAGGCAGAAATGCCACATCAACACTGTTGGAAGAAAACAGGGAAAAATAAATCTCTAAATTTATACACATAAACCTAAGCAAACAAATACTATAGAAACATTGCTACTTGTAATATAGAAATCACAAAAACGTCTGGAAACATAAAGGATGAAGTCATTTTTGAGTTTTGTTCATAAAGAATGCAGAGGAGACATTCTAGTAATATTTGGACTAGCTAAAGTCATCTGCATTTTCTCAAAAAGATGAATAAGGTAAGAATAAAATGAGACTTGACAATTCTCCCTCCACACGATTTACCCTCAACTCTTGTCTATTCTCTTCTAGCTGGCTTTCTTTATGTCTGTCAATTGCCTCTTAAACTTGACCTTAAAAAGGAGGAATCAAAACAATTGGCTAAAAGTATATAAATGAAGCCTTAAACTTTCAAGGAATTCAGAAAAATTGGGATGATCTAATCTTAAACCGGGAGAGAATTGAAGCCCCTGCCTGATTTGTTGCTCTCCATATACACAGAAACAGTCGAATCTCAGCAGGTGACAGACAACCAGGCGTCTCCGTCATAGTTTACGACTGCGAGGAATGTCTGAGCGGCCTCATCATGAAGTAATTAAATTGCATGTTCCTCTTGCAAACAAGAGTTTAGCCCCATATCATCCTTAGGCTGGGGCAGTTATAACAGTGTATGCTTAAACATATCCACCCATAATTTTCAAGAATGTCTTCTATAGTTTTAAAACGGGAGTTGTTTAATTAATGGAAAAATACCTAATCTTAAACATAGAAGTAAATGTTTGCAGATAAATAATTCATGAACTAGAGAGAATTGTAAAAGTTTCAGAGTAGTTCTTACCAGTTCTACATAAAAACATATGCATTTGTACATAGATACTATTTTAGTATGAAAGCACAGCAGGTTTATTTTTCTGGGAAGAAAGGTTTCAATTCAGGCTGTGATCTGTTCCTTCAAGACTATAATAATGATAAAACCACCCATCCTTCAAAGAAAGACTTACTTCTTTCCAAAGGCAATCTCTCCTCATGAACTTAGATGCAAGTTAAAAACTAATTCAGACTAATTTTTGCCACAGAAAACCTTTCTTCATGAATAGAAATACATTTTATAAAACAGTGTTTTCCTGGTTTATAGAGGTGGCTAAAAATGAAAATCACTTGTATCTGGGAACCCAAGTTTAATTATTGTAGGCTTCTTTTGCATGAAGTTAATTGGTTTTCTTGTGGAAGGACAGCTAACCTGTGTTCTAGAAACATTCTTTACAGTACTCTGAGAAAGAAGCAAATAGTACAACCTACATGTTTTAACAGAATTGGCACTATCCTATGCTAAACCTTCTATTCTGTGAAAAATTATTAAAAATCAAAGTAGAAAAAAATCAAGTTAGTATACAAAGCATCTGGAATACATAAATACTACTTGATTTCATAGTGTTGCAAAATGTTGAGTTAATTTTATATGCTACAAAAAGATACTAAGATGGTTTTTAAAATAACATTGAACTCATGTCTAATTGAGAGATTTCTAGTAGAGTTATTATAACATTTATAAATATATTACTTCTTAAATATAAATTATGAAAGGGAAACCAAATTGAGTGTTCAGTATTAATTTTTTAGGGTTTGATCTAAACTGAGAGCTCTGATCACAGCCCAAACATCCTGATTGTGCCCTTGTTCACTGGTATCGAGAGAATCTGCTTGTCTTATTTGTAAATCACTAATTGGACCTTAACAAAATCCTATAGCCTTTTGTTTTATTTTGTTTTTATAAAACAAAGACAGAGCTCTCGTTCTCATATTTTCAGTTGTGTGTTTTGGGGGGAGTGGGGGAGGGCATTTGAGAAGCAGAATTGAAGTAGATAAACAATTTTAAAGTTCAGACATGCATTTATTAATAAGGAATTTTACCCTCAAATACAAACTGAGATTATGCAACAGTTCAGTTTTAAATGTCCCCACCAGACTACTAGATTATTTAGAAATGGTAGTTATTCAAGTCTGAGTCAGCCTGAAGTGGTGTCTTCGGCCTCTCCCTCATCTTGAATAAACAGCAACTCAGTCTAATCTTGAGATGGCTGCAGAGGATGCCCTTAGTTTATCTTCATCCTGACTCAGATAAAGGTCACCCTCTAGTGGGGCTGACATGTAATTCAATCTCAATCCCCGCTCTTGGAGAAGAAAAGTCACAAAATGATTGATTTGAAAAATCAAATGCAAGTTCAGATTCAGGAATTTTTATCTGGGTGTCAAGGATGAAGAGGTAGAGATTATTGTATTTAGCCCTAAGAAACTGGCCCCCACCTGGGATTAAGAAATTGAAAGTCCCACTAAGCCTATTAATGTCATGTTAAAGTCATCTGTGAATAAGTCTTCAAATGGCTTTAAATGACAGTAGAAAAATAGATAGCCTGGTCCTAATTTTAAAAAGGAGGAATTAAAGAAATCTCATTTCCCTTGTTAAGAACCACAGTTTTACAACATCTGGATCCGTCTGTAACTGTTATATGTAACTTCTAACATAACTGCTTATATTATAGGCAACCTATGGCTTCACTACAAATGAAGCAATGAGAAAATTGGAGCAGCTTTTAAAAACTAAACCTAGACACGATGATATTCTTACTATTGAAAGTATTGAATACTTTCCTCGGGCCAAGTGCTTTTTTGGTGTGTTAACTTAGCTTTATAACAACAATAGAAAATAATATGAAGGATAACTAACAGGTATAAATTATTATTATTTTTATATTACAGACAAGGAAGCCTAGGGCAGCAGTCTAAAACTTTGGCATGCCTCAGAAACACCTAGAAAGCTAGTTGATGTATAAACCTGGGGATGGAGCAGACGAGAATTTGCATTTCTAATAAGCTCCCAGGTGATGCTGATGCTTCTTGCCTGGGGACCCCACTGAAAATCACCTCACCAAGTTAAAATGCATATATGACTTCTGTAGTGGAAATTCCTCCCGTGTAGATATGATGAGTGCAGAGTAGGAGCCTAATATATTTTCGTTTTCTGACCTTGCAAAGCATAAAGACATAGTAACTATAAAGGCATAGTAACCATAAAGACAGTAACTAAATAGTTGAAGGGCTTTGTGCCCAGAAATCTAAAGCTAACACTTTCCCCCATTTCTGGATCTAGCTGCAGAACTTTCTAGCTCTCTATGTGATCGGCAACAAGTCAGGGAAGTTAGTGCAAGGGTGTAATGACCTACAGGAACATAGATATTGGACCCGGAGTATAGATCAGTGGTTCTCAAAATGCAGTGTGCATCTGTGTCTAGGCCCCATGGGTTTTGCTTCAGCAGTTCTGAGTTGGGATGAGGTGTCTGCTTTAATAAGCACCCAGATAATTCTGATGCAGGTAGTATTCCAACATGCTTTGAGAAACTCTGACTTACAGGCTTAACAGATGTCTGGTTGCTTCTGACACGAGGAAAACAATAACAATGACAATAATCACAAAAGGGTCTTTTCTATCAGGGCTGCATTTTCAAGCCAGTCTTGGTTCAAGCTGCCTGAGCATGCCTTCCCAATCCTGGGACTGCTTCAGGAGTCAAGGGCAAAGCAGAGCTGCACGCAGAAGCCTACAGAGCGGTACTGGGCAGGGTTGTTTTGACTACTCCAAACTTGGGGAGAATCTCAAGGTAGGCAAGAGGCAGGGCCCCATCTGCTTCTCTGTCCTCCCACCTCCCTGTCTCCTTCTCCCAGCCCCGGCCACTAGGGTACCACATATGATCTAAAGTGGCCAGTCAGATGCTCCCACATGGGAATCTGAATCTGGAGGGAATAAAGTACATACCCAGAGGACTAGGGAGCCAGAGTGGAGTAGAGATTGCAGTGGTGAATCAACAAGTAATTGTGATCCGGGCGGCTAAGGACCACAATGGCATCAGTGGGCAGTAGGTGGTCAGCAGAAATGGCACCGATGGTACATCATATGCAGACTGCTTCTGGCTGGACTGTGCTTCTCTTGGCACCCATCAAAGCTTGGTTATCCCACGTGAGTGTGGATTCTCTGAGTGCCTGGTACACGGCCAACACATTTCTAGAAATCTTACCCTCTGACCTCTAGGTTGGAGAGGCAGGTTCACATCAGTCAATGAACGACTGTCTCACCTATTTCACTTTACATAGGGCCTTTCTGTTGGCATTACTTTTGGGGAGATAATTTAATCTTTGGGGGCTCAGTTTGCTCAGGTGTAAAATTAAGAGGAAGGACTCAGTGATCTCTCAGGCACTTCCCAGTCCTCAAGATTCTATCCTATTTAGCTTTAGAATAAATGCCTTTGGGTGGGAGCTATTACTGTGGAGCAAAGAGGATCAGATTTATTATCTGGCTCTTTTCTGCAGAAGTAGAAATGGAATTTAGATAAATGAAAGGATCAGTCTGGAAGTTTCAGAGGCTGCTTCCATCTCTTATAAGCTAAACTTAGTGGCAGCTAAATAACCTAATAAACTCCTAAGAGGCAAAAGGATTTCCCAACTAACAGAGAAACCTCACGTCTCTTCATCTAATATCAATCCCTGTGCCTACCCAAAATAGGGGTGATTCCAATGGTTCTTTTTGCACAGACTACAGCACTAGCAACTCTAGAGAAAATCTACTTTTTCAGTCAAGGTAGCATAACAAAGTGTCCTTAGATGAAACTACTTTTGACAGAGATCAATCTGAGTGAAATATGAACCAGTACCTGAGAATGAAAGGCAAGACTCTTCCAATTACATTCTTTAGAACCACTCCAGTTCCTGGAGTTTGGGAAATAAAATATACCTATCTGGGGCTTCCTCTATGTCCACTGCTTCTTATCTATCTTCTACCCTCTATTAGAAAGGCCTTTGTCTAAGACCTCAGGTTGTTTGGTGATTTAATATACATCCTATCAACAGCTATTGTCAAATGTTGCCTAGTCACATAATTTACAGAGTCATAAAGACTGCCACAGAGAGAGTTAAAGTGGCAACAAGATCTATGAGAAGTAAGCATAAAGTGCACTTTTAAAATGGCTTTCCAATGATTCAGGTGCTCAAAGCACCATTCATGCTGTCCCCTCCATCAAAAGCCATCAGTGGCTCCCTGTGACTTAAAATGCAAAATCTAAATTTCTTTTGACATGTGATATGATGAAACTGCCTTAATCCACCATCTCATCCATCCATGTATGCATTCTAATAACTAACAGGTAGTTATTGAGCATCTATTGTGTGCTAATTGCCCAGCGATATTATTTTTCTTTAATTCCTTCTAACCTACCTCACACCCCAGCACATGGCACTTTTTCATTACCATGTTTCCCTCCACCTGAAATGTCCTCTCATTCTTTTTGTCTTCAACAATCACAATTCTTCAAGCCTTAGATCGTGCCACCTACTCCATGAATCCCTCCACGATGTCCCAACTGTAATAATCAATTCTCTGTTTCCTGATGATGGTCTTATAATTGTATCATAGTAATACTGGCCATCTTCTGAGTTGTGTCATGTTTACTACTATCTATGTTTTATCTCTAAATCTGGATTACAAACTCTTGGTTTACAAAAAGAATGTCTAGTATTTGCAAATGGTTACTTGCTAAATTGATTTCATTGCTGGGTATCTTGAAAAATCATTTCCATTGAGGCTAAGGCAAGAATTATACAAACTGTAGCCTTATAACCAATTTTGTAATTTCTCTGTGTCTTAATTCCCTTGATGTAAATTAATGATATTCTAATGGATATAGCCTTATCTTCTGATTTTTCATCTTCTATTAAAATAAAGGTGGTATTGGAATTATAAACCCAATTCCTAAAAATTTATTTCAGAAATGTTATGCCTGCTATTCATGAAGGTAAAGATGACATATTACACTCATTGTTAAAAAGAAACACTAAAAAACAGGGTCACAGAAAACCATGAAACCAAGACCATACTACTTCACTTTTTGTTCAAAACAATTGCACAAACTTTAGAACCTCCCTTAATAAATTCTAATAACAATAAATAGCAAGTGATACTATTATGTTAAATTTCATTTAGTGTTTTAATGATATGATTCCTAGTTTCTGACTATTAAATTTTGAAAGTTACCTGGGAAAAAAATTGAAATCCAGCAAATATTAGTGCTTAATTGTTAATAGTTTTCTGGTTTACCAGAAGAACAACTTACACACCATCACTGGTCTTTGCAGATCTGTGGAAATCAATGGTGGCACTGGAAAGTCAAGATAGCTCTACATTTCAAAATGAGAAAAGATAGAACCTTTAAGTATATGCCAGTTATCTCAATGTATACTCTGAGTAAAAATCTAAAATTGATTATTAAAGGGAATGGTTTGAGAGCAAATGAAAAAAGTCAATATCCCGAAACCTAGAATGTGTACACTAGAAGAAATCATCTCAGACTCTCACAATTTCTTTCAAGAAGATTACCAGGTTGTGGATAACGACGATGAGGCAGGTACAGCATATGAAAGTTCTGACTAGGGAATGTATCAGCTAGAAGTTAACAAGAGCTTACATGGTCATATCTAAATGATCTTGAATCTGTGTCAACCTGAGCAGGGTTGATGGTGGCCTGCCCTAAGCCATCTTTGATCCAATCTTCTTCACCGCTTTTCCTAGTGAATACGAGATATTTAGCAAATTGAAGATACCATGAAGCTAAGAGGTTCAGTACATATATTGAATGACAGAATCTAGATCTAAAAAGATTCCAAGAATTTGGAATGAAAGCTTAGATACAATAAAATGAGATTCAAAGAGGATAAAAGTGAAGTCCTGCCCTTGGGTCCAAGTTTATTCTTCACGAGTACCTGATGGAGCAGCACATCTGAAAAATATCAGAGGTATATAGTTGAGAGTCGGCTCAATGACTCAACAGAGAGATATGCCTGCCAACTCAACAAAATTCAACCTTAGGTTCTACCTGTAACAAGTATTGTTCAGACAGCACCTCTCTGAGCACTCACTAACTAGATGGCCTAATTGGAAAGCAGATTGGCAACTGAAATGTTGGCTGAGCTTGCCCAGCTCAGAAATCTCTTAATAATACCTAAAATTTTTCCTAACTCAACTCATGACTTCTTAGGATATGACAGAGTTCAATGAGAAGAATGAAACATATATTTGTAATTAATGATGTTTGTGTTCTAATGGATAACTTAATCTATATGCAGCTCATCGGTCTTTAGGCATATGGGAAAAGAATAACTCCATTCAATTCTTCACAAATCAGTCCAGTCCACATCTATCCTTTGCCTTCAGTTCTTGGTTCCTCACTCTGAGAAGACAATAGATGATGTGAAATTAACATGAGTACAAGAGAGAAGATAATATTCCCATTTCACATGGTCTCATATGGCCTTAAGAAAAAGGGCCAATGAATAAAACTCATCATGTAACAAATGTTGGACTACTATAAAAATTTTCTGTCAGTTACAACTGTCCAAGATGAACCATGTAGTCATAAAAGTTCATCACTAGAAGGGAGAAAACTATGTGTCATTAATATGTTAGAATATAGAGGTCAAGCATTTGATGGATGGTTGTTGTAGGTGTTATTGGCTGAATGTTTGTCCGCCCCAGATTCATATACTGAAGTCCTAATCCCCAGTGTGATGGTATTTGGAGGTGGAGGCTTTGGGAGGTAATTAGGTTTAGATGAGGTCATGAGGGTGGGGTCCTCCTGAGGGGATTAGTGCCCTGATAAGAGGAGGAAAAGATGTGAGAACTCTGTCTCTCTCCATGCACACACACTGAGGAAAGGCCACATTAGGACACATTGAGAAGGCAGCTGTCTGCAAGTCAGAAGAAAAGCCTCACCAGAAACCAACTGTACTGGCCCCCTGATCTTGGCCTTCCAGCCTCCAGAACTGTGAGAAACACATTTCTGTTGTCTAAGTCACCCAGTCTGTGGTATTTTATTATAACAGCCTCAGCTAACTAAGATTAAGGTGGCTTTTGGGCTCTCTTCTGAAGACTCATCATTTTAATATCGACAGAAGCAAAAACATGCCTATTTTAACAAAATACCACTATAATTTAATTTATTTAATCTTTAAATCTTACTGTTTCAATTGCATTATAATAATCTATCTCCATGAAATACTGTTTTATAAGCTTGATTTTACTTTAACTGCTAGAAAATTTCACTAAATTCCATTTTACTAGGAATTAATAGAAGGTTCCGGATGAGCCCTGATAATTCTCTGACTTTACCTTGAACCAAACCCTCCTTACCTTAGTCCACTCCAGCCACATTGGCCTCCTGAGCCCAAAGACCTCCTTGTACTTCTTCATCCATTCTGAGGACTCCCCACCACAGGACCTTAGGACTTGCTTTTCCCTCTGCCTGACATGCTCTTCCCTGTGTCCATGACACCCATACCCTTCCCTCACTTTCTTCATGTCTCTGCTCGAATATCCCCTTAGTAGAGAGGCTCTCAGAATCACCCTTCATAAAATAGATCCCTCCTCTCACCCCTCACACACCCTATCTTGCTCACATTGCTTTATTTTTCTCTTGCCAATTTCTTTTTTAATTCATTTATTTATTATCTGTCTCCTTCCACTAGACTTTAAGCTTCAAGAAAGCATTGACTTTGATGTATTCACTGGTATCCTGAAGAATCATCTTTAGCATACAGTAAGAATTCAAGGAGCATTTGTTGAATAAATTTAAAAGTATTTAAAAAAATTTAAAGCCAGCATGTTGGTGCTTTGTAGAATTAATTATTGTTTTAAAGGATAAAAAAATAGTGTCACTTCACTCAAACTCGCTATTAAGAATTTAGGCCTTGGATAAAATTCTAACATAGTAATCTTACTTTTCAGACCAAAATATAAATTAGGTACATTCCTTCTCCAATATTATTTATTAACAAAGGTTATGAAGGCAAACGACTTTAAATTAGGGCCATTCATTATATAAAAGTAACAAAACAATGCTGGGTGATTTTCTGTTTAATTTATATTAAAAATAATTTTTGACTCAAATAATACATTTTGTGAGTCTCCAAATAAAGCACAAATCATGTAGGGGAAAACATAAACCAAACTCTCCACTCTAAGTTACATAATGTTTAAAAATGAGGAAAAATAAGATAATAGCATATAGAGAGCCTTTCTAGCTAGTTGAGAAACTCTAAAGAGAAAGTCATACCACAAACTATGTTGCACTTCACGATATTCTACAGGCCCAAGTGACTAGTGCCTGTCACTTGTCTGGCCAGGGGAGAGATCAAAGCTTGGGACCCACCTTACCATGGATCCCCTCTCAAGAGCCTTTTTAATGTTCTGAGCCCTGCAGGATGCCTGATGGCAGACATGCTTATTTAGGTTTCTTGGTCAAGCTCACAGCAATGAAAAACCTCTTTATTCTTCACCGGCTGCAAAGGGGTGAACACTTCTCTGCAAATATTCAGTTCACAGCCCAAAGGCTTGAAATCACAATTAAAGGCTCCCATCTCTGGGGAAATAAGCCAGCTGGAGAGTCACGGAGAGAGAGACTGCCAAGGAGTTAGAATTGGGGAGAAACCTGCTAAATCCAGTCCTTTCGGCTGTGCTGATTTCAGCTGACACTTTGAACACAGTGTGTACTGATGATCTGTGTAGGAAGCAATACCACGTGCTGTATTGTGCCGTAGAAGCAGTAGATATTGTTCTGTAGTTTGTTCCATAGTGAGAACACTTGAAAAAACGTGATGAAGCCAAAACCCAAATATTTGGGGCATTTTGTCCAGTTCCTAATTGCACTCTTAAACATGTTTTGAAAAAGCTTACAGAGACGTGTGCTTACTTGAAAGAGGTTTAAGTTACAGACAGCTGCATTAAATCTTGCCCAGTAACGCAATATTTTGAAATAGCATGCCCTAATACGAAATTGGTGATACTCGCCTTCAGCCACGATAAATTTTTCAGTGAACTCTTCTAACCATGTTGTGGAAAATCCAAACTTTCGGATTGAGTTTGAGATTCTAAACAATAAACTCATTTATTTATTGTACTGAAATCACTTTTGTTAGGAACATTACACTCAAGTAAAGCAAACGCAGGCATCATTGCCCTTTTCACTCCATATGCCATCCACTGAAAGACTAACAAGAAACACAACCTTAGATAAGGCATAGAACACCAATTCTGTCAGCTGCTGTTCATCCCTGTGATTATATAACATGGGTGAAGAAATTTAAAAAAAATGGCAAAACCGAAATAGCTGGCCCATAAGGCATTGTTGTAAATGCTCCCCTATAAAATGGAGAGAACCATAGTGCAGTCAACGTAATTTTAACACCTAAGTTTAACACCTTTCTTTATACTTCAATAGCTATACACTTAAATACCTGTTGGGAACCTGAAATGTGCCAGTTTTCATTGACCTGCATGGTATTAGCAATTGTCACATTTCATTTTCCCAAATCTGTGTCATGTCAAATCCTACCTCCTGCCTTGTCATATTTTTCCTCTGGCCCTGAGGAATATTTTCATGCTAGTCAACGAGTTGTATTTTGGCAGGCGGCTGACACAGCCATAGGGAATATCTTTTAGTGCTGCGCCAAACACACACCCTAACTCCAGCCTCTAGCCTTCCTTCCCATCATGAAAAGGTCAGGGGTTATCTCTCAGACTACCAACTGCCATTTCTCCTTCTCATCACAAGGAAAGCCAAATATAGGGCATTGGGTATGTTGCAAGTTTGCAAAATGCACAGAAATAAGAGCATTTGGCCTAATGAGTTTGGTGTGGTTGGAATTTAATAGAATCGAGAGTGACAAAATGGAAGGCACAGCACATGGACCTGTGATTACAGTTATAGCATTATGTCACCTGTGACAACATAAAAGACCCATAAAATTCCCCAGCCAATTGTCCCCAGCAGTGGCACGGTGGGCAGAAAGGCAGGAAGAGCTTTCTGTATCCGCCACTGATTGGTATAAAAGGGTTGGTTGACTCAGCTGGACCCAATGTAGCACTATTAATACGTAACCTGCCCAACCTATTGGATTTAACAGTATTTTAAGGGCCTAGTTCTTCTTTCCCTAAAAAGGTATAACACTTCGGTGATAGATTTAGACTGGGATGGTGAAAGAGCTTTGCGTGTCAGATGTGGAATCTGATCCCATATCTGTGCATTCCCATTTTCTCTCTAGTTTTAATTTGGGGTAAGGAACTTCACCTCCCAAAGCAGTGGCAGACTGAGGCGGGAGGGCTAATAAGAGGTCTGTCTCTTGGGAAATAGCGCTTCATCACTGACATTGTTTGGAATAGTAATAAAAAGCAGAGAAAATTTTAGTTGGTTTCATTATTATTTCTTAATTCCCTACAGACAATGCAGTCTCCTGTTGCCTGAACCCAGGGACTGCTTCCACTGACCATGCCCCCTCCTCCAGTGGGTCTGACAGCTGTCTCTAATTTGCATAAGACAATTTCAGCACCTGCCCCACTACCTCACAGAATTGTGAAGATCAAATGTGATAATGGTGAGAAAGTGTTTAGTAATTGTCAAGCAAATTGCAGCAGTTAAGCTCTTGATTATCTCCTGGTGTGGAGCAGTGAATGCGACCAAAAATTGAAACTCACTGACGATCTCCTAACCCCATCTTTGCTCCTGGTTTAGAATCGTCCTCTCTCTCACAAGTGAGGAACAATGAAATGAGACTGATTAGCTCGAGAGCCAGCTTCTTCACTCTCCCTGCAGAGTTGCCAGCATGGGCACTATTGGCATTTTGGACCAGATAATTCTTTGCCGTGGGGGCTATCCTCTGTGTCACAGGATGTTGAGGCATCCCTGGCCTCCTGTTAGATGCTATCAGCACCCTCTCCCCGAGTTGTGACAATCAACAGTGTCCTCAAAAGTTGCCTAGTCTCCTGGGGGGCAAAATCACTCCAGATTAGTAACCGATTAATGTCATTATTTAGGAACTAGATGGGCAAAAAGTAGAGGTCATGAAGTAGAGGAATCCAGAAATTTTTCAAAGTATTTAATTATTCTCAAATTTACTTTTTTTAGGCAACTGATTCTACATTTCTAAATTGCTCATACGGAGTTTAGTTTGACCTTGAATGAGAATTAGCATTTTAATATACCACTAAGAGATGTTGATATCACTGGGTTGAATATAATCACTCAGAGACAATTTCTCCCATCTACATTCTCCATGTATCTGCCATAAAGAGATGTTTCATGCACACAGAGTAAAATTGGGATTTTGTGAGCCAACAGCTCTCAGTTCCATTTTGGATTGGTCCATACATTCTACAACCTGTATATGAAAGCAGTACAAAGAATGGCTTAGATGGGTACAACTAACCAGTGGACTACATAATATTACTATGCTTCTGGCATATGTGTTCCTTTTCTTAACTCCATTCTTTTCCCTCCTTGTTCCATATTTCAGTTGTAGGAAATTTGAGTTAATGAAACTTGACTTGACTATTAAGATACTCACACAAAAGAAAAAAAAGAAATAATTTTAAAATCCCCTGTATAAGCCAATTAAGTGCAGAACTGTACTTGGCCAAAGCTGTAAACCTATAAAGCCTCTAAATGGCATGATCCAACAACTGAAATGTTGGTCACTGGAACCACGGCCATAGATTAGGATAATGGTAGTAAAAAGATGTTTTGCTGTCAATTCTCAAATTGTGCTGGACTCCAATGACAGCTTCCATTAAGACCTGCAGGTAAACTGCTTGATGAGGCAGAAGTTTCAGAATTGGTGTGTGTTATATGTTCCACTCTACCCCTGATAGAATCTCTATTTGCCAAGTAAATATTTCACCGCACAGATTCCTAAGTGATGTAACTGAAGATCCCATAGGAGGATTAGCATATAAAACAAATCCCTTTTGTGTGCATATGGAAGGCTTTTATTTCTTGAACAAATCTATGGAGATTATATTTCTAAAAGTCATGAGGCTCAGTAATTTGAAAAACAGTTCTCAGTAGTCATTGATCCTGATCTATGTTTTATAACAGAACCTGTACTAGTTGGCACAACATATTTCAAGTGTAAGATATTCAATACGGGTAAGAAATACCAATATTTAAAAAAAATTCATTGCAGGAGGCCCATGAAGTCAAGGTGTGCGTACATGTCCTGATGGCGTTCATGGAGGCAGACCCCCGCCTTGCTGCTGTGTTCAGGCGAGTGACCACGCATCCTTCTCTCTCTTTTCCTGTCTTCCTTTCTTCCAGTGCTACCTGAGGGCTTGAGTGAGCCAGAAACCATGTTAGGTGTTCACTGAATTAAGTCACTGCACCTGCCTTCTAGGATGTCACAGACTGTGGGAGGAAATAGGTATATAATGGACTTTTGCAACATGTCATTAGGGGCATTATGACAGAATTAAGCAAAAGATGCAAAATACACACAGAAGACATGGTGGGGAAGTTTTGGGGAGAGTGTTGAATGGCACCAGAAGCTGCAGAGAAGTTGAGTGATGTAAGGACTCTAACAGAGCTCAGTAGTGTCTTCCCAAGTTCATATCCACCTGGAACTTTACAGTGTGACTTGATTGGGAAGCAGGGTCTTTGCAGATGAGGTCACCCTGGATTAGGATGGGCCCTAAATCCAATGACTGACTTCCTCATAAAAAGTGGAGAGGCCACATGGAGACCTAGACACACAGAGAGGGGAGAAGGCCATGTGGAGATGGAGGCAGAGATTGGGGGGATGCATCTACGAGCCAAGAAACTTCAAGGATTGCCAGTGACCACCAGAAATTAGGAGAGAGGCAAGGACCAGATTCTTTGTCAGAGACTTCAGTTGGCACCAGTCCTGCCAACACCATGATTTCAGATTTCTGGCCTCCAGAATTGAGAGAGAATATATTCCTGTTGTTTTAAGCCACCCAATTTGTGGTAATTTACAGCAGACTTAGGAAAATAACACAAGGCTAAGATGAACTTTCTCTCTAGTCATCCTGAACAGAAGTATTATCAATAAAAAGGAGGCCTTCCCTGTATTATACACTACAGTCTTTACTTTACTAAGCTAGAAATGCAATTTATCACTCTCCTGGAATTTTTATCTATTTGTCCTCAATTTATATCGACAGGAGATAAAATAATAACTCTCTTCGAGTAGCCTAAAGCATTGCAGGCCATTACTTCTCCCTTTGTTCCAAAATTTTTTCTAGCCACTTCTGTGATGATGAATTAATATAGACTAAAATTAATATTTATAAAGAAGCAACTTGTTCTATTGCACTTTAGAGCCATGGTGTGCCACCATCACTGTGTTTGAGAATCCCCTGGGAGCTGTTTTAAATACTGATGTCAGAATGCTAGCCCCTAGAGACTCTGATTTAATTGGTCTGGTGTGACACTAGGTCATATTATTTTTTTTTAAGTTCCCCAGGGTTTCAGAAATGCAGCCTGGGTTAAAAACTACCAATGTAGAGTAAAGCTTTACTAGAAGCAGATATGTAGAAGCAAAGAATGTTAAATGACTCCCCGAAGGCAGTAAATTAAAAATACAAATAAAATCCAAGAATAAGCTCTAAACTTGTGTTTATGTTTTACTAAATCTCTGTTATAAACTCATGCAATATTTTACTCCAATATGATTTCAACAGAAACTAGGGAAAGTAAAGGATCATGGAATGTGACCTGAATCAGAGAGAGAGCAATATTCCATTGACTGAGGATAGGACAGACCAAAATATGAGGGTCTAGGGAGTGGTCCTCTCAGAGTAGCTGAAATAAGGGGGTGAGAATGTAAAGACAATAATAAAACCATAATCACCATGCTACTCTTTTGGGACAAACCTCTCCAGAATAAGCAACTAAACAGAAGAAAAAAATGGTCACTTTTGTTAGCAAATGTGTTCTTCTAAAAATGATTATATTGCCTTTTTTTACATTTCTAAGTGTGGATTTAAGTTTAATTTTCTCATTACATAAATGAGGTACTTTTGAATACAAAATTGAGAATACATCTTGACAGCCTAAAATATCTTTCCCACTTTCCTCTTTGATGCCCACATTTATATTTTATTGTTTACACAGTTTAGAGGAAAGCACTGTCGTTTCTAAAATGGACATAAAAGGAAACCATAAAAGTCAACAACATACGGACATTTTGGTGTGAATAGGGAGGCTCTAACTGCACATAAGATAAACCAGTTGTTATTTTTAGAACCATACATCCTCAAAAAAAATTTACTTCAAAAAGACTGAATCAAGCATAGAAAACGTGATGAATATCCACATAAAATATTAGGAAGAAAATGTTTTAAAAAGTACATTTATCCTGAGGTTTTTATTCCTATGAATTTTCCTACATTCATGATGGCAGAATAATTTATGAATGGTTGAGTCTGACCAGAACTTTTGTCCAAACCATTTGTTATGAACTAATGTGTGTTGACACATTCAGAATAAGTGATATTAGTAATTTCCTTATCTTTGCTATATATTTGTATCTTTCATCACAGTGCAATGTATATGTAATATCTAAATAACCAAAATATCAATTAAAAAGCTAAAAAAGGTTATGTGGCTTAATGTAATGGTTCGATAGTAAATCTGAAGTTTTAAAAAAATTTTCGTTGATTTGGAGAACATAGAATTTACCACATTTCTAAACAACCCAATCAATAGTATTCGAAGATATATTGCAGTGTGCCAGGAACTTATTTGGAACTGACTGTCAAGGAACTTACTGGGAAAATATACAACAAATAGTAAGAAACAGACACAGATTTAAAACCACATGAAAAGTGGTTTTAAAGTGCATCAAAAGTATTTTCAGACTGCCAATGTTATAAATGTTGGATCACGGGATTTTGAGGTTGCTCAGAAGTGCATAAATATCTTAAAATGTCTATGGTGCAGAGGATGTTTTAGTGCAGATCAGCACGGATCTTCATACTTCCCCACCATGTTGAAAGACTCAAGTCTCTCCAGGCTTAGCATCAGTTGGCAATGTATTTCATTAGCAGTGTATTAGCATTCTATCTCTGCATGCACAACGCACAACGAGGGTCTAAGAAAGCCTCAGCAAATACACTGAGCCTAACAGGACGCATGATGAAAGGTTAATTGAGCATGTTGCAAGGCTTTAATTATTTAATGTGATAAATGGCCTCTTTATTCCCCCAAGTATTGACCTGAGAGAAGAGATTTCTTCTCATTATGGCTAGGCTAAAAATCAACACAAAAGCATTAGTAGATAATTATCATTTATGTGGACCAATTTTACTAAGTAGTAAGGTTATTCATGCCATCAAAATGAAAACTTTGAATATAATATAGAGAACTTCAGTGAAATTATATTTACTCAGAATTTTGGACTTTAGACAAACGTCTGGCTTTTTACTCAATCAGGATTGTTGTAGTATTGACTATTTATTTGGTCCCGATATGTAAAATACAGCCCAATTCTCTGATCTGTGAATTTAAGGAATGGGCTGACAAAACATTTTCATGTAAAACTCTCTAAAGTTTTTCAACTTGAGTTTTGTGGAACTCTAGGGATTCCACATATTTGGTCTTAACTTCTTTTTTTCAAAACACATTTTAATGATTTTCAAAATAAAAATATACATAACTTAAAGGGAACCAACTTGAAAGAAACTCTCGGATTAAGTTCTTGTATCAATTTGCCTTTGTACATACACTGATTAAAAAATAATGCTATTGAACAGATTTTATTTGATGTCTCCTTTGATACATTCTAACAAAATACAGTAAAAAAGAAATAATATATTCAAATACAGCAGCATTCATACTCCCAGGAAAGAAAAGGCATTGTTGGAATTGGGCATGGATTACTGTGTTGACAAGAAACCTGGGGAAGCTCCCTAGGCCAGAGAGATTATGAGAAGACTTCAAAGAACCAAGAAACTGAAGAGTGCCAGAAGAATTTTTTAACTGCACTATCTAGAAGCTAATTCATTGTTAATTGTTAATTAATCCACCGCAGTTTCATACAATTAACACAAAGTCATCTTTGAATGGAGGATTAAATATTTCCAATATTGCTCTACATAGATGTACATCCTGAATAGTCTGTCTTGAAACCATAGTATCAGGACAGAACTTTCCATGTACAAGAGAATCTTCATGACATTTTAGAGTGGGTGCTTTCTTTATTTCCCCCTCTCATTATAGAAAGGCTTTGAGTTCTATAATTACTTCCCATTTATTCCTAGTTGAAAGTGGGTAAAATTTTCTATTATTTAAATTTGAATTCTCTCTAATGGCAAGTTTAAGACAATGACAGGAATAAATTGCAGCACATATTGCAACCAAAATAAGGTTGATGTAAAACAGATACATTATGTGACTTAATGAAGCAATATTAAGAAAAAAGAATCCACCAATTACTCAAGGTCAAAGACATAAATAAACTGTAGTATTAGATTAAAGTTAGAAAATAAGAATTGCTTTGGGCAGATTTTTGAAGGAAGCCTGTGGGGGAACCACTCAAGATAATTTTCCTATGTAGAGGAGAAAAAGGGGACTCACATATGACCCCAAATTACAGACTACATGCTCCTAAATAACTAATTTGGCTTGGTTATTTATAATTGGTCTTTAAAAAAGATAGCAGAAGAGACTATTGGGTACTTTATGAAGTCATTGTCTTAGATTAAGGTTTGACAACTATTATACTTTAACTGGCCATTTTATATGACTTTTGGACCAATATTTGCTGATTTGCTTCCTTCCATTAGTGGAGAGGGAGGTGACACCCATCAGTTCATATCAGTGTATGTTCTACATATCCTTTTGTCCACACCCAGAAGAGAAGGATTTTAAAACTCAGCATAATGCTTTAAAACATATTGGATCATAAAACTCCTAATGCAGGGAAATCCCTCCGAAATTCCTTCACCCAGTTCCTTCATTTCACAGATGAGTAGTCAGATGCTTTGGGAGAGGGTGCTATCTGCCCAAGGTCATTTAGCTAATAGGAAATCTAATTTGCAACTAATGACAAATGTCTGCTCTTTCTTTCACACCAAACACTTGTGGACATTTTTTTGCCGGTGATATAGGTGAACACAACTTCATAAAAGTTGCAGATGAACAGAAACTGAGAGGAAGAACTAATATGTTAGAAATGATCAAACAAGAGTTCAAAAAATGTTGGCAAATTAGAATGATGGGAAGAAAATGGCAAAATAAAATTTGATAGAAAATGACGTCAAATTCTCCTCTAAGTTAACCATACATGTGTGGATCCCACCCAATTGTACAGTTACAGAATGGAGAAGGTAAATCTTAAGAGGGGCTCACACCAAAAAAACTAGTTACCAGTAAGACTAGTTTAACTGGACCTCATTAATACAAGTGAATGTCCACTCCAGTGAAGGCAATGATCCTACTGAATTTGTTTTGGAGGTAGAAGATTTGTGCTAAAGTTCTAACTCTGTCACAATTGTAACTATTATCTAAGTATCATCTGTAATAATTTTTTTAAATGTATGCCATCCCCACTAGGTTATGACAGGTACAGGGGCAGTGCCATTCTTGTTTTATTCCCTCCAATATCCCAGGATTTTGCACTGTGCTTGGCATGTAGTAGACACTCAATAAACACTTGTTGAATCTATTATTAAGGTATGTGACTTATCCTCTCTGAGCCTTGGTTTCCTCATTTGTAAAATTAAGACTCTACAGTTGTTGCTGTGCGTGTAAAATAAGTATATAGATGTGCTTTGAAACTCCAAAGTGCTATAGATAAATAAGCAATTACTGCTATTATTGATAAGTGCTACCAATGATGCTTAAAGTAACAAACAATTTAGAGGCCGCCTGGTGGCGCAGCGGTTTACTCTGCGCTTGGCAGCCCGGGGTTCGCGAGTTCGGATCCCAGGCGCCCGCGGATGCACTGCCTGTTAGCCATGCCGTGGCGGCGTCCCATATAAAGTGGAGGAAGATGGGCACGGATGTTAGCCCAGGGCCAGCCTTCCTCAGCAAAAAGGGGAGGATTGGCAACAGATGTTAGCTCAGGGCTGGTCTTCCCCACAAAAAAAAAAAAAAAAGTAACAAACAATTTAGCCTGGAAAAACTAAGATTAGTGGAATGTTATGGTTGTCTCCAAATATTTGAAGAAGTATTGTATTAAAAAGAAATTGGACTGACTTTTATATGTCGCTCCAGATGGGCAGACCAGGAGCCAATTGGCCCGTCAGATGTGTGTTAATGTAAGGACAATGTGTAATAATTAGAACGTCATATATAATTCTCTCTCTACCACTGGAAATCAGTTGGACTCCAGAATTTCTCAGTGTAGGGGCTCAAAGGGTAGAGCAACATGGTGGTAGAGTGGGGGAGGGGATGAGAGATTCACCTTGAAGCAAGCCCAGTTCATCACATAGAGAGCTCAATGTTTTGCCTAACTTTTACATGTACTTATTGTGGCCAAAGGGGCTGAAGGAAATTATGTCAGTTCTGAAATCCTGCTTACTCCCACCCCCACTCCTATCCCTGGCCACGTTTTCACACCACCATTGGTGGAAATGTTTAAACAGAGGCTAATATGGATGATAAAGTGAATCTTGCATTGGACAAGAGAGTGGACCTTTGAACTTCAAAGTCACACATTCAACCGCAAGTCTCTGGGTATAAGCTGGAGAAATTAAAAATTTTGAAGGTGTTGATGGATAAATGAGCTTGAAAAAGACTGGAAAGAAGGGATACAAACTCTTCTTTTTGCTTCCCTGTAGTAGAGAAAACAGAGTTTAAGCAACAATTTATATTGGCTACACCTCCCATCTTCCTAAAAAAAAATCACTATATAAAATTCTATATAGGAAATAAATATAATTGTGTATTAATATATAAACCCAACAGTTTGTATACACAATGCATATACATGCAAAAACAAACACACATAACACAATTACATAGCACAGTTCTCTAATTCACATATTTTATTTTAGCACTTATGTGAACTTAGCTGTCAAATGCATTAACCTACAGAAAACTCTTAGAGAGTTGATGAACTTTGAATCCACTTAGAATCTGTCTTTTCTGCTAGGAAAAAAAAAACAGTGTATGTTTTTAGAAAAACATTTGGCCCAAAGATGATATAAAGGAAAGCTTTTCCCATTTAAATAGCTGCTATTTTTATAATTGGAACCAAATCAACTTCTCCATAAGGAGAAAACACACTCTTATAAAGAGCTGAGAAATTCTGAGAGGCTGGGGGAGGGAGTGGAGGAGTTTGAGTTGCCAAGTAGTTTTCTCCTACAGTTAAGCAACAGATCTTAGGAAAGACAAGAGATGCACTTAAACTTATTTCCTTGCACCTGTGTAGATTAGAATAGCAAAGAGAAGTCTTAAGGGAGGATGAAGGCACTGCGGAAAAAGTGCAATTATGCCTAAAGGATTTCATGGAAGTCGACAGGTAATGTAAAATGAAATTGGAAAGGCAGGGAGGCTGTCTTCCTCTTGATGCCAGCATGTGCTT
The DNA here is from genome assembly GCA_031878705.1 of Tapirus indicus. Taxonomy (NCBI): domain Eukaryota; kingdom Metazoa; phylum Chordata; class Mammalia; order Perissodactyla; family Tapiridae; genus Tapirus; species Tapirus indicus. Next base: position 9,946,470 of record CM062930.1, on the reverse strand, counting down.
TCATTTGATATTAATAGTCACTGAGCCCAGGGTAAAGCCCATCTTTACCCTTTACAATTATTCATTGCTACCAATTATACATATGAGCTGGGATGCTCAGGCCGCACACGCAGACTTCTCAATAAGAACACTGTATTTCAAAGTAATTATGAAATATATCGCATGGCAATAATTTTCCAAGATGAAGGAAAGTTCATGAAAGCATTCTACCACTCTCTGACATTAAAACCAGCCCAGTCAACAGGGACTACCTTCTGAAATTCCATTTTCTTATTCACATGACACATTTAGCAGTTCCATTAATATAAATGGAAATTACACACAGGTATGTGGAGAAGACGTCTCCGGCCTTCAACACTTCCCATTATTATCAGTGGGAACATCAGAGGACAGTTTTCTTTCTGCACGATTTCTCTCTGAATGAAAACTTGTTATTTAACTGCATTGGTTGGTTAATCAGTCAGAATGTGAAGATATTAAAATTTAGAACAGGGCTCCAGAAAGGTAGTTGTTCTGTGAAACAACAAAATGAAAATTGCTTGGTGTTATTGTGGCCATCTTACCTTGAAGCTGTAATTATTAGGATGCGCTCCTCAAGGGTAGTGTCTAGGGAGCACACAGACAATAATCAGAGTTTATTGTCTCCTGAAGCTTGCCATTCAGAGACTCTGTTTTCAGTTCAGGGTGATACACTAATCCCCTCCCAATTTCTACAGATCAGTGTCAGATCTCAGCTGGCAAAAGACAGCTTTCAAGCTGACCTCTACAAAATGTAGAGGGCCACAGCTTCAGATACAGTCACTGAGAGCTGGGAAGAGCTGCAGGAGATTTCTGCCACTGAACAAAACCCACACTTCAAAGCACATCCTTGTGTCGAGGCCTGACATGTTCTAAAACTACACATCTGGGTACCCCCACACTGGGTAATCCCTGCATATATGGAGCCTCAAAATGTACAACACTCCTCCTATTGGAATATCTGTCATTAGAGGTCAAAGAACAATGGCCAGCAACAAGACAGCAGGTTCCAAGTTCTTCCCCAATACAACTCAATGCCCAGGCCACTGCAAATCTTTCATAACATTCCCATGAGTCCAAACGCTGCCCAGAGGAGGTGCGAGAGCACTCATGGCCATTCCCACCTACAGACTGGCATAGAAAGTCAGCTGAGCTTGGAGAAAAAAAAAGGATGAAGAAAAGTATGTATTTGTTCATGAGTCATTGTCTTCCACAATTACTTTAACACAGCAAGCTGGATAGATGACCCTGATGATCTGCAGCAGGATAAAGCAAACTTCTGTAGTTCTGAGAGGAGAGGACTGACGCAGTGAACTCTGTTCATCTCTTGTGGTGGTATTTGTCTTATCTCTTCATCTAACTTCTAACTTCCGGGAACACAGCACCACTGTTCTGTATCCCTCCTCCAGTGAGATTTCTCTAGATGAGAGTCAGCGGAAACCTGCTTTGCTGCAAAAAGGATTTGTTCTGCACTAATGAATAAAGGAGGAATAGTCATCACGAGTGGTCATTTGTTAAGATGCCAGTCTTTGTTAGGCAGTCTTTGTAACATCATAATTGGCAAAATTCAGAAATTGATGTGAGACCTAGCGTAACCATGTTACACTCCAGGGCTGTCACCAAAGAGCCAGGTTGACATCTGAATTTAACTGACACTGTTTGCTTGCTTTGAGGCTGCTTTTCTATTGTGTCTCTAACTGTGAAAGAGAATGAGTCCCCCGGGGGAAGCCTTTGGGATCGTAGATGCATAAACCTCTGGGATTCAAATCTCTTTCAATTACATTAATGATCTACTATGTGCAGGAGAAAGTTTTGAGTCTAAAATAACATTAATTTAATCTCAAGGTTAGAGAGAGAGATTTTAAACTTCCTCTAAACCCCAAATGCCCTTTAAAACCCCAGAGGGCAAAAATCTACACGCATACTGTAATGAAATTGTGCTTAGACATATGAAGGTAAGCATATCCTTGAGCTACTTGGTGACAGTAGCTGATAAATCAAACGGCTATGATTCTTGCTTCCATAAATCAAGCAAAGGAAAGTCCACACTGCCAAATTATTTACTTAAGAAAAGTGGGTGTAATATATTATTCTACCTAGTAGCAACTGTCCACCTACATTAGCTTAGTGTTCAAATACAGTTAAATTCTGCTGGTCCTTCCTTTGAAATCTCACTCATGTTTTTCTGATCTAATGATGCCCATTGCGATCAGCTAAGCCAACCTATTGTCCACTTCTTGCCAATACCACCCACATCATGTGAAGGTTGCAGCACCACTTACAGCGTGGTTCTCCTGGTGTAAACAGTCCACCTATCAAAGCAAGCCTAAACCTTCATCGACTAGCCAGTGCTCTTTTGCACCATTCCTACAGGCAGCATCTTCCCAGCAGTCAGATTGGCCTCCTTGCTGACTTGTGCATACAATATGCTTATTGACTTGTGTCTTTGCCTCTAACTATGCTGTGTCCCCTACTGTAATGTCCTTCTCTCCTGCTCCCCGGTATCAGATGCTCATCATTCTCAATGCCGAGTTCGCGTTCTACTCCGTCTAGGAAGCCTGGTTTTTTTTGGCCCACACAAACTCTCCCCTTATCTGTAGAGTGTTTATTGACTGTATTATGGTTGTGAGCATTTGTGCACATGTACGAACATACACGTATTTATAGATAGATAGACACAAATTGTAATTTCTTAATGAAAGTGGCTTCTACTTATTTTGTTTCTTCTAAAATATCTGAGACCAATTTGTAAATTCCTCTGTCCTCATAAAATATGCCTGACAGCCATGGACTAGTCATATTTTACTGCTAATTAACAAACATAAATGACTAAAAAAGTCATAGAGGATATCAAAGCATCCTCTTCTCCTCTTCCCCTGACCTCCTAATCCTGAAATACCTCCCTCAGTTATCTCACCCCTTATCCATATGTGATGTCAAAGAATCTTTTGAAAGGGCCAGAGACTGCAGTTGGGACCAAAAGTCAGGCAGACAACAATGTCATTTGGACATATAAACAATAATAAAGCTTCCTTCTTAATTTAGAAATCAGGAAGTGGTTTCATTATCATCATCAAAAGAAAGTAGCAAACCTAACACTCAAAGCCTTAGAGAGGTCAATCTTTCACTGTTTTAATCTCTTTTAAGGACTAATAAAACTTTCAAAGAAATAATAATTGAGAGAAAAATGTGCCTCAACAATATTTTTAGATTAAAAAAATTGTGCTTAAATTAATTCCATTTTGAAATTATTTCTCAAGTGTTTCTCATCAATAAAAAATACTGAACATAAATGGCCTATAAATCAATGCATTTGCATGTATCTAATATGAAGTTATAAATATTTGGGGTTTAAACTGTTGATCTGATTATTCCATGGAAAACACTCTTGTCATTATTTTTATTTTTAATATGCTCATTTAATGTTCAATGTAATCGTCTTCTTTAATGCTCTCCAATGGTAATTTGATTTGACTATTACATCTACAGAAAGAAAAACCAGTGCCTTCTTTTCTAGCAAACCATGTTATGGGGGAGCAATGATAAACTCCACGAGTTATGTGTTTCTCTAATAATATATTTTTGGGGGGCAAATTTAAAGTAGTACCTTTTCATTTTCAAGAAGTATAATGCCCTGGAAAACCTCCCCACTCTGCTCTTCTATGATAAGATGTCAAAGGCATGGACTTTTGGAACTTTGGATCTGAGCTCAGGTCTTGGCGTAGCTACTTATTAATTGAATGGCACTGGGCAATTCACTTAACATGCTTGGGCATGGGTTTTTGTACCTGGAATGGATAGGGTGGTGATGGTTCGATGTCTACTATTTAAAGTTAAGATAAAGCTAAGATAAATGATTATTAGCAAGCTATCCCAGTCATTTGATTGATGGAATTACTATTTCTAGCTAAAGAGAAGTTGTAAAACATCACAAACTGTGTGGAGTTGTAAAGTCACCCTCGGTTCCTTTGTTACCCTCTGTCTTTTGGAAGTCGTTGTTGTCACAGCATCTCAGCAGCCAGAAATATCGCCGCAGATTTTGTGGTTTTCCAGCAGGCACTTGTGAAGCAGCATATGTTCTATTTTTTTTTTCTAAGAAATTCTTGCAACATTTTTTAAAAAATGGATTCATTATGTGAATGCCAAACTACAGCTTAAAAGTCTTTTCTACTTTTCTTAAAGATGAAGTCAAAGTCTCAGTCATTTAACTTGTAATGACGAGTGTCTTTGTCTAAATAATGAAACTGTATATAATGACATATAGTGGGATTTTCTTTATTTGTTTGAAGTAAAGTAGGGGAAAGGTGTGGTGCACTGGAAATTTGTTTTCTCTTTTTTTTTTAATCAAATCTTCCTAAACCCTTTAAAATAGTGCCTTTTCACCTCCCTTCAGGCTTGGAAGGATCTTTGCTGCAGTTCACCAAGAACAGAACTCAGAGTGCAGCCCTGACACACAGGCTACAGGGCAGGGGAGAAATGAGAGGCTTAGGAGAGCACAGTGTGGAGGTTTAGCAAGCAGCTCTTTAACTGAAGTTAGGAACTCTTGCTTTTCCTTAAAGCACATGATGTTACTCCCTTGCGCTAAAATCCCTAATGGTTTCCCATCACCCTTAGAAAAAAATGCAAACTCCTCATTCTAGGTCAGAGGACCGACATGATCCTACCACCACTCACAGTTCTGACATCCGCCCGTTGTCCATGCCACTCTGGCCCCCAGCACCTGTCTTCTTGCTATTCCTCATACTTGCCACTCAGTGCCACCTCACGGACCTCGTGCTTGCTGTGGGATCTGCATGTGTTCTCTCCCAGTCATCTCCCCATGTTTGGCACTCTCTCTCTTTCTCTCATTTCATTTAAATTCTTCTATCCCTTGAGTGTTGCATCTAAAATAGAGCCACTTGCACACAAATCTTATCATTCTTTTATGCTGCTTTATTTTACTTCAAAGAGTTTATCACTGCCTGAAGTATTATATATTTTTTCAGTTTGTTTATTTTCTCTTTCTTCCACTAGTCTGTGAACCTCAAGAAGACTAGACTTTGTCTCTTTCTCTGATGTATCCTCAGCATCTGGAACATGCCTGATCATGATAGAAACTCCAAGACTAAATGAATAAATGACTGAATGAGTATTATATCTAAATAGTGAATAGTGGCCCTTTAATGTCACATTTTCTAAGAAAGTAGGAAAGAGCCAGGAACTAATATTTACTGACTCAGCCAGAGGTGTGGCATAGTCTCTTTATCTGCATTATCACATTTAATTTTATATATATAAAAAAACCATTGTGGAGTATCTTTCATCCCCACTTTATAGCTGAAAACTCAGATTTTAGAATTTAAGGAACTTTCCCAAGGGCATACACATAGCAAGTAACTGCCAGAATTTCAGTCCTAGTCTTTAGATTCCAAATTTGATCATTTTGTCTCTACATGACACAGATGTAAAATAAATTTTAAAGAAGCTTAGAGAGCTTGACAGATGTTATTAATTTTTAGTTAAGTGGTTAATATTACAAGGGAACTCTGATTGAGAAGCTGGGATGAGAGAGAAATAATGCAATGAATGTTTATATAAGCAAAGAACCAAACCAGCAAGTGAATCAATAAAACCTAATTTCTCATTCTCCCTTGCTCTCTTTCTTTCCAATTTCCCTTGAATATAGGTATCCCTTAAGATTCAGCATGTGTTCTTTTCAATCCATAGTCTTTCCTTTAGAGAACTCATTCTTTTTCACCGCTTGACAACCTTAATTGTGCACTTCTATGACTGACCTTCCATTTGAACTCCAGCTCTGCTTCCTAAAATCTGGTGAAACTTCTCACTTTGGATTCTAGCCATCATGTCCCCAAAGTCATTATTTCTCCATGTTCCCAAGTGGCTCCTTGCCCTCAATTTCTCTACCAGTGGAATCATAGTCCAGTCACTAATGATTAGCAACATTTAACTACTTAACCAAAAAATAATTATATCCTATCAATTCTTATTTAAATTACGTCTATGCCTTGCATTCATCTCATCTTTACTATTTTTATGGCTAATATCATATTTCAAATCTATGTGGACTCATCTCGATTATTAAATAGCTTCTTAATTGGTCTGTTTCCTGTGTCTCCCTGTTAGAATTCATCCTGTATATCACTGCAAATTAATATTCCTTAAAGTTTTCTCAAAAAGTCACTGCCTATAGTGCAGTGCACACTGTAGCATGGAATTAGCCATCTACAATGTAGTCCCAATATGCCTTTTTATTCTCACTCCTACTATGCCTTAATATCCTCCAGTTCAGGGAAGTCTTCTAAATAAGTCCTACTATTTTTTGTTGTCAGGACTTTTTCCATACTCTGACCACTTCTTGGAGTGAAATTCCTTCTTCTCTCTACTTATTCAGATCCCTCAAGGCTCAGCTTATGACGCATCATCATGAAGCCTTTTCTCATTGTGTTGTCACATGGCTCAACTCCAGGAGACACCACTAACATATTTGTGCTCCAGGGTGCACATTTCTTTTCACTCTTGGATGTTAGCCTGTCTTCCTTTTAGGCTTTAATCTTATGTAATGCTTAACTGATGTCATTCTGAAGATTCTTGAATCATTTCAATGCTTGAATTGTACCATGTCCTGAATATAATCTTCCCGTTCCCCATCTGTTTGTCCATTCTTCTCTAATCTTTCCCTTCTTCCACTTGTCAATTCCCACCTTGGCTTTTGGGGGGTCAGCATGTACTTATCAAGGACCTGCTGCTTGTTTTGCATTGTTTAAGGCAATGGGTATATAGAGTTGAACAAATCAGACTGTTCTTTGCTTTGGCGTGAAAGAAAGGCACCACTCACATCGTCGTACATTAGTACATGCAATCTGTGGGACCAAGGGCTGGAAAGCTGGAGTACCTGATGCTAGAGGGGCTGCAACAGTGAGTGGTGGGGTCGTGAAAAGTTTGGGCTGGGCCTTAGCAATCTATTTCATGAGTAGCTCTCAGGCTCACCTCTAGCTTTATTCACACTGTTCCCCATGAAGAGGGAATGGCAGACTCTACATCTGCCAAAGTATGTCCATTTTCCCTCATTGCCCCTAGCTGCTCTATTTGAGCAGAATAAGAAGGGCAGTCATTACATCATCTACATAAAAATACACCTCTCCCCAAAACACACATGCCATGTGCATGTGGATGTGACATTGACACAGTTTTAGTTTTAAGTTTTTTGAATTACATATGGATATGTAAACTACTCATAGGCAGGGGCATAGCTTCTCTTTGCTTTGGAAGACACATTTGCATTGAGGGTCAGCAACTCCAGCAGATGAGGACAGCCTCTATTTAAATATTCAAAGTTTCAAAGGCTTAGTTTCCCTCACAGGCTAAAAGAAAGAAAAATCAATCAAAAAATATAGAGTAAAGCAACATATTTCTGAGTGCTGGGCAATCTGATGTATAGGTTTTTGCAGCTTTAAATGTCATTTGAAGCCATTCTTGACGTGAGTTTAGTCACTGGGCACTGCAATTAAACACATCTACCTTTAAACTAAAATGCATTATATATTGCAATCCTATTCCATTATCCAAGTACCTGGCTTGACAGTAACATATGTGTTAAGAGAGCTTCTTCCTTCTTTCAGAAATTGTTTCTGGGTCTTTTCTAGGTGGTAGAAAGAATTGTGTGTAAAAGATTAAGTTAACTTATTGTGCTTTTTTTGGGCTATCAGCATGTTCCTAATGTTCTAATAGTAACACCTTGAGAATCCTACTGCCCAGGCTTGAGGACATAGACCAATCACAACTTTTTACTCAAGTTTCATTATTACCTACTGTAGAACAGTACTGGACATAAAATTGATCAGTGCTCCTAAAGTGCTCCGCCATCTGGCACACTCCCCGAGTCCGCGTCCAGGAGCCTGGCTGATACATCAGCCACTGGATGTCACTCTTACTCTACACCAACCGGACAGGAGGGGCTGCTAACAACTGCCTTCATTGTGCTCATCACTGGTCTGATATCCCAATACAGTGCATTGACTCATGACTCAGACCACTTCTTCTACCCCATTTCACAGAATTATAAAAGTACCGGGATTCAACAACTAACATGAACTGTCTATTCCTGTTTGTTTTACCCATTTATTTGCAAGAACTGAGATTTTACATAGGCAAAGACTTAACTATTTGCGTAAAGAGAGTTCCATTGATTCTCACTATGAAGAGAAAATATTTCTTGCATTAGTTTCTAGGGCTGCCATAACATAGTACCACAGACTGGGTGATGTAAACCATAGAAATTTATTTCCTCACAGTTCTGGAGGCCTGAAGTTTGTAATTAAGGTGTTGGCTGGCTTGGTTTCTTCTGAAGACTCTCTCCTTGGGTTGTGGGTGGCCATCTTCTCCCTGTGTCCTCACATGGTTTTCCCTCCTGTGTTCCTGTGTACTTTTTATAGGAACACCAGTCATATAGGATTAGGATTCACTCCGATGACCTCATTTTAACTTAATTACTTCTTTAAGGACTCTATCTCCAGATACAGTCACATTCTGAGGTAGTGGGGGTTAGGGTATCAACATATGAATTTTGATGGGACATAATCCAGCCCTTAACACTTTTCCCAATTTGTCTGATTCTTGGATTTCCTCCTCTGGTGGCTATTAAACCAAATAGCATTTATATAGGCTGCTAGAAGGCTAATGGTATGCCTTTTAAGAGACTTAAAAAAAATCTACTGTCTCCATGATGGATATATATGCCAGGGAGGTCAACACTGATAGCTCTAGCCATGTTGCTGTTTAATCCTGTCCCATCTGTCAATACACAATCTGTTTTGTCTTCCCAATTACACTGTTATATACTATCTAAAAGCCAGAATCCAAGGCTAATTCTGCTCTTTATCCTCCAAGTGAATATTCAAAACATAGAATAAACAATATGGAAAAACCACTGGACTATAATTCAGACAAGGTGTCATCACCCACGTCACTCATTAATGGTGTATCCTTCAACATATTGCCCAAGAGCATATTGTAAAACTAAGCCAATAGCATTTTCCCTACCTTTCTAATATTACTCTAGGAAAGAAAGTTAGAATTTATATGAATGTCCTTTGAAAGCCATAAAGCACTATCCAACATATTGGATAGCTATTATTATCCATTTTTGTGATTATTATTGCATGAGTGAATGGATGACCCACTGTTTCTTTACCTCAAATTCAGTTAGTTGCCCCCTCCATGTATTCCCGTAACTCCACTTACCCTTATTATAGTGTTCATTATACTATATTTTAATTGTAAAATTACTCATTTGTTCTCCCACTGGATTATAAACCCCTGAAGATAAGATCATGTCTCCAAGAAGCTCTGCTTCCTCAACGCGTAACCCTGTGTGGTTCTCAGAAGAAACCCTCTGTGCTTTCTGATTATTGATTGCATCTCCTCAGAGGACATCAGCCTGATTTTCATTCTGGGTAGCAAACATCCTGTCCTCTTTCCTTCCTCCTCTCTAGACGGCTCATGGCCTCCATCCTTCAGCAGCGGCTGTCTAGGCACACTTCCAATGCTCTTACACTGTCACCCCACAGTGTGTGGGACTGTAATTGGGTTTGGTGTTTGTTTTCACCCCATTGCTCGCTTCTGCCCACTGAGAAGATTAAATCACACAGAAATGCTTGGCTATTTCCAATTACCTCTTTTTTTTTCTTAAATCACCAGGGCAGTTTTGCTGGCATGTGGAGTGCAGGCACACTAGTGTTGGGTGCCTCAAAGATTTGGGAAAACACCCAGCTAATTTGAGGTTGCTGAAAAGTCTGCCTTCTGATTTCCCCATCCAGGCTGCTGCTGTCAGATTAGAGCAATTAACTGGTAATTAGGACTCTGAATGGGAAAATTAATTTGGGGGACTGTAATCACCATCCTCCCTCCAGGAAATCTACACGTGTACGTAAGTACTGAGGAAAATTCTGAAATATCTGCTAGTGCAATAAAAAGCAGCAGTCTTGAGATGGAATGCTTGATTAACTTATTATGAACCCAAAGCATGTCCTTATCAGAGAGCCTAGGCGACTCTTTTAATGTGACTTGGACATTACATGCTTGCCTTCCTTGCTTACTTGAATATGTTCAAGTTCAAAACCAAATACAAGGAGAAGGAGATGTAAACATTTAACTGGATTTTTCACAGTGCATTTTCCATGTAATTCCCTATCTTGTGTTTATAATATCAACCAGAAAGATTTGATAAATTCTAGAAGTATCAACAGCCTCACCTGTCTAGGGTTTTGGATATTTCTTCACCATTTTTTTTCCCTCCAGGATGCTCCCTGATATGAGGGAAATCCTACTCCTTCATTGTTTTTTGGGCCTTTTTGACTATATATGTTCTGACTCTTTATATTCATGATAAGATCTTCCTTTCCTTCTACAGAAGGAACCGTGATTTGGTCTGCCTCTACACACGCCTTCCTTTCAGGGATTTATTCCCTACCACATTTTCAATCACCGTGACTCACAAATATCTCTGATTTCAGACCTTCCTAATTCTCTTTGACTGTGATGTAGTTGCACATGTCCAGGACTTTTTCCATTCTCATGTTTCAGTAGCTAGAATTAAATGTGTCTGGAATGGAGCTCTCTTCCTTAAGAAATCATTTCTCCTAATTTTTATGCTTCCCACCATTCACATTGCTCTTCTGTATCTTCAGGTTTGTAATTCTGGAATCAGTTGGGAATTCTTTCTCCCTGCCTTGCTCCCGACACTTGACAGACATCAAGTACCAAATATTATTTTCTTTCATTTCCCAACATTATCAGTTTTTCAGTTTCACAGGTGCCCTCATGCCCCACTTTCAGATATCCCACTTTTCAGATATCTTGTAAGACTTTGTCTTCATTTCCCACCTCAAATCATAACTCGTGAACCACCTGGAAAACCACGCTGTTTACTCTCTAGCAAATCAGATCCTCTCTTCTTCAAATCTTTCACCAATTTCCTAGCCATCATGAATTTGATTCACATAAGTATTCTAAACTCTTCCCTAGTCATTTGGATCACTTCAAAATTTAAAGCACCAACTATCATTCACTTGAGATTCACGTGTTCTCCAACTTTACAAGTTCTGAGTAAAATTCTAAGGATGGAAAACTAGGCTGAAAACACTAATGTTTGGCATGAACATATGAAAGTCCTTTAGATATTATTAGTTTCCTAAGATGGAACAATAAAGAGTATATTAAGTGAAAACAATGTGACATTTTATTCACATCAAATTAATAATTAAAAAAAACTCTCTATATTAAAAGGGATTTATCATCCTTTGATCACTGGATAATTTTCAGAATTTTCTCTCCTTAATGTTTCAATGAAATGCTTCTCTATTTTTTTTTTTTTTGCTTTATTGCAAATAATATACATTGTGAAAGTCCCCCTTCCCTGCTTTTGGTCTTCAACCAGATGTTAAATGTCATTCTGATTTTAGGACCCTAACGTTTTGCCTCCTGGAGCAATATCCCTCATCTTATAACCATCTCAGCTTATTCCCTGGATGAAAGTCTAATTCTAAAATTTTCCCCTTAATTTTCCTTTAATCCAATTTTTACAGAGCTTTATTATATTTTTTCATTATTTATTTATTTTTTGTGTGTGAGGAAGATAAGCCCTTAGCCAACATCCGCTGCCAATCCCCCTCTTTTTACTGAGGAAGACTGGCCCTGAGCTAATATCTGTGCCCATCTTCCTCTACTTTATGTGGGATGCCCACCACAGCATGGCTTCACAAGCGGTGCATAGGTCCGCACCCAGGATCCAAATCTGTGAAACCTCGGCCCCTGCAGTGGAGTGCACAAACTTAACCACTATGTCTCTGGACTGGCCCTTATTATATTTTTTGAAAGAACCTTCTTCCACTCTCCACTATCCACCCTACCTCTTCTTGTTTTCTATTTGTAATCCAGGAGTTCTCTCCTTTATCTAATTGTATTCATAGGAGTTATTGCAATAAATGTGTAAGAACTCATAGTCTGCTCATAATTTCTAGGGTGTACAGTCAACTACATTTGAGTGAAGTGAACTAGGACTTGGTTAGTGTTGTTGGCTGACTTTATTCATTTTCTTTTAAATATCTATATTCTTTCCAGAATTAAGAATACGTTTACCCCTAACATATGAAATACATAAATTCCATAAGCTAGCTCTATTTCTCAGACTTCAGTGTGCCCTATTGTACCTTTTGGGAAAGTGTTTAACGGATTACTCCTGGGTCCCACCACAGAGATGTTGAGCTTATGCTTGGGAATAAATATTTTAAATAAGGATCCAAAGTGAGTTTGATGCAACTTGACCTTGGATCATATTATGATAAATACTGATAAAGGATAGAAAAGAGCAATTAGTAGTACATCTTTAGAGTATCAGCAGGCTCTCATATTTGTTTTCATTGTACCAACTATAATGTCAAGTTGGTATGGATGTTTGTGCCAAAAAACTCTCTAGTTCTTTGCCTTTAAAAATACATGCTAGTTTTTCTTTTACTCAGTCAATAACCCAAATGACATAGAGGATTGGCAGTGTTGATGGAAAATATTTCCTGTGACTCACACACAGGTTGGCTATTCCTGAGGGTGGCTATGAAGAAGCACTAGGTGTGCAAAGAAATTCTGAGTTCATTTCTGGCCCTTTCTCTTTCTAGCTGGGTGTCTTTGATGAACACAAAACCTCTCAAAACTTGCTTCCCCTATGAGTGTAATGTGGGAATGTCACCACTTACTTCAAAGAGTTGTTATGAGGATTAAATGGAGGATTAAACGAGAATGTGCTACAGGGTGCTATGAAGAGGAGACAAACATTAGGTGGCACTAATACTTTGGGATATGAAGCACTGTGAGATTTAATACAGTAGATGAGATGCTCTGGCCTTAAGGAACTGATGACTTTACTCTCCTCTCATTCCTACACCCCCCTCTTTATTTATTTATTTGTGAGGAAGACCAGCCCTGAGCTAACACCCATTGCCAATCCTCCTCTTTTTGCTGAGGAAGACTGGCCCCGGGCTAACATCTGTGCCCATCTTCCTCTACTTTATATGGGACGCCGCCACGGCATGGCTGACAAGCAGTGCGGCGGCAGGGGCCCGGGATCTGAACCCTCGAACCCGGGCTGCTAAAGTGCGAACTAAACCGCTGTGCACCGGGCCAGCCTCCCCACCCAACCTTTAAATTACAATTTTTGTAAGTTCAGAAACCTCATCTTACTCTTTGGGAACTCTCCAAAATACAGCAGTCTATAGAGAACAGTTGTTCCATAAATGTTTCAAGTGAGTGATTTTACAAATATATCTACTCTTTAGTAAATATCTTCTTTTTGCTAATATTATTTTCAACCCCTTTCTCCAATACCTCCCTACCAGAAAGGGGAGTATTATCAGTGAGCCTATCACAATTTTCTGCAATAGCTCAAAGACAGTAGAATGGCAGATTTCTAGAAACCTAGACTCCAGTCAAGAGCCTTGACCTATCTACCCCTCATCCACCCATTAATGTTAACTTTTAATACTTTCAAGTCCAGTTTCAAGGAAAGTTTATAAAGGTTCACTGAAACCCACAATGTAAAAAGGTGTCCAAAAATTTAGGATTTGTGTCCTTTGAGAAAATAGACGACCGAGTCTAACTCACCCAACTGGAAAGTAAATTCCCTGGATGTCAAATGACAATCTGGATGTAGTTATATATTGGCATTTAAAAATAAAATTAACACAGTATTAACTTTTCCTAAAGAATGAGTGCAATAATTACAGCACCCAACAAAGTTAAATAGAAAATGTTACTTAAACCTTATTTGGCCTTTTCTTATTTGGCCTTTGTGAAAATGAAATGAGAAAATAAACAGTAAATCAAAATGGTTACAGTAAAAAAGATCTGGAAATGACACAGGGAATAATATTAAAACCAGAAATCATCTTACTAACTTCACAGAGTTTAAGAAGAATTCAAATAGAGTAAGTAAAAAGAAAGAAAACAGAATTGGCGAGGGTGATATCAAGATGAACAATTACAGTGAACTATTAGCTGTTTTCCTATTGTCAGATGAAATCCTTAGATCGGAGGTAAAGAGCCCTGTTTCACACCAGACAGCACCATCACTTTGGATCGCTGAAACAACAGGAAATAAAGCAAAGAGGTTTCTGGTACAAAACGACAGCTCTTCATTTTAGTGTCACTCGGGTTGACAATTGATATACAGGACACATGTCACAACTCATCACTGACTATGTTGCAGATATAGGTCTTGGAAGTTTCCAGCAAAAAATGAAAACTCTGAACAACACAGTGAAATCCTATTTCATGAGATGAGCTAAGATCAAGGTCATTTTTGTGAAGGAAAAAAAATCATAGAATATAGCTATTGATTTATGCCCCAGACTGTCATGTCACTGCAAGAGGGCTCTCAAAAATCAGTCTTGTTGTTAGTTATAAATCCAACATCATAAAACAAAGCTTGTGCACAAATATTTTCTTTGCCCCTATACTGTTTTTTTTAAACCAGTTGAACCCATATTTACAAATCAGGAGAACTCACATAAAATTGAGATTTCTAGCTTCTCTTGGAATCAGAAGATTTAGCAACACAAGCCTTGTGTGCCTGACACACAATCAGACGGAGCTGAGTAGAAGCTGCCTCCTCTGTTGCACTTCTTCCTACACCCAGACTGTTTCACCCATTTACCTGCCTGAGCTCGTAGACATTTGAGTTTGAGATCCTTTGCTACACCATAAATAAGGCTGTTTGTGATCCATTGCCTCTACATTTTATTATGAAAATGATCAATTAACTGTACTTATTAGTAAGACTCTAAGTTAGCAGCTCTGTTGACCTCAAGTGATAAGTCTTCTTGCAAAGATGCGTGTACATACATAGAGATAGGTAAATCCCGCGGGAGAACTAGAATGCTCCCTGTGTCACAGACACACACACACACACACACACACACACACACACACACCCCTCCAAGGTCATATCAGCAACTCAAGCAGTTATCTCCTTGGAAATGGGTGTGGTCTGACTGACCACATTCACTCCGTCATTCTTATGACTCCACTTCATTCCTTGCTTCACCTGTTTCTCCTTTATTTGCTCTCCCACCCCTCACTCCTCCCCTTCCCTCTGCATTTCCATTTCCTGCTAACAATTACCCAGGCTCTCTGTCAGCACCTGCGCTCTCTCTGTAAGTCCCCTCATTCCTACCACTTTGCAGTCTGCCCTTTTTCTCTCTCATTGCTGATTCTCCAGGGAGGACATCTGCTTTGGTCAGTAGTCAGGTCTGACTCAGTATAGAATGTTCCCGTTGGGCCAAGTTCTCACAGAGGCTGTTGAAGAGCCTGTACATGGCTGTTAGTAGTGTGGCTACCAATTCCTGGTCCCCATCAGAAGTGACTAAGGTCGACGGCCACGTGACACAAAGCATGGCACTTTATGTACAAGGAACTGCCTGTGGCTCCTTTTTCCTAGTGCCAAATAGCAAGCCTTTTGACACATGTTCAGTTAGTTAATGCCTGGATAGGGTATCTATGTTTTATCAGGAGCTCAAAGCCTGAAATTTCTTTTCTGGTGCACATCTTTGAGCCCCTGGGGCTTAGAGCTGCCTAGCAGAAGGAAACTAAAAAAAAAAAAAAAAAAAAAAAAAAAGCTATATTCAACTGTATATTCTAATGTCTTTTAAAAAACTTTTGGCTTTATTGAGGTATAGTTGACAAAGTTGTAAGATAATTGAAGTGCACATCATGGTGATTTTATACAAATACATTGTGAAAGGATTCTCCACATCTGGTTCATGAACACCTCCGTCACCTCATATATTTATTTATTTATTTTGGTGAGAACATTTAAGTTCCACTTTCTTAGCAAATTTCAATTATACAGTACAGTGTTCTCAACTCTAGTCACCACATTATACATTAGATCCTCAGACTTTATTCATCTTAAAATTGAAAGTTTGTACCTTCTACCAACCTCTCCCTATTCCCCCCATCGCCCATTCCCTGGCAACCACTTTTCTACTCTCTGTTTCAATGAGTTTGAGGTTATTTTAAGATTCCATGTACAAGTGATACCATGCAGTATTTGTCTTTCTCCATCTGACTTATTTCACTGAGCATAGTGCCCTCAAGGTTCATCCATATTGTCACAAATGACAGGATTTCCTTCTTTCTCATGGCTGAATAATATTCCATTGTGTGTATTTAGATATATTCTACATCTTCTTTATCCTTTCATCCACTGGTGGACACTTAGGTTGTTTCCGTATCTTGGCTATTGTTTGTTGTTCCACTCACCAGCAAATAGTGTGAAAGTGTTTGCTGGAAAGTTGAATAACATGCAAACAGATGGTCAAGTTTCTAGTGAAATCTCTACAAAATAAATGGCAAGGTTGGGGGATAGGCTGGACCCTCAACAAAAGCTGACTGAACAAATATTTATCGGTAGATGTTTAATCGAGAGAGAACACATCACATTAGCAGGCAGACCAAGCTTTGATTTCAGCCTTTGCTTTTTAATGTTATGTACCGCTTTGTAAACAAATTGTACTCCATTTAAAAAATTTACTATCTGACCACAGAAAATGACAATTATTAACTTTGCAGATAAACTGAAACGATTGTCATGAATTGCTGTGTGTGTGTGTGTGTGTGTATTCAAACGCAGCAGAAACACAGATGTTTAAAGTCAATATGGAAAGAACATTTTGGAAATGATGAGTCTTCAAAAAACAAAATAATCTTTTCATTGTCTTGAAGTTGTTTCAAAAAGCAGTCCTTTATTCAAAGACAGAAAATTACAAGGAAAGGGTGAATTAAGAAAATTCATAATGATTATTAATGGATGGTAAGATTCTTTAAGATCATGAATGTATCTGCTAAAGGCATTTCCTATCCTTAGATAAGCTCTGGTCTGAAATTTCTTCCCTTTTATCTCCTCTGAGTGCTTTGGAGGGACTTTATTTATTTGTTTGTTTGCTTATTTGGTTGTTAAGGACTTCTGCACTGCCATGCAAGAAAACCCCCTTATTTA
Organism: Tapirus indicus; assembly: GCA_031878705.1. NCBI lineage: Eukaryota > Metazoa > Chordata > Mammalia > Perissodactyla > Tapiridae > Tapirus > Tapirus indicus. The sequence continues at coordinate 9,929,408 of CM062930.1, read as the reverse complement.
AATGGCCAATGTTTTTCTAGGGGAAGAAAACAAACAAATCTTAATCTCAATATATCTTGCACATTTTTCCCTAGAGTAATAATAAAAATAAAACATGTTAAGAGCATGTAGTAGACGATTTAATTCCACACAGATGTTTTGCTGTGATGTAAAACCAACAAATAAGGAGGTAAGAGTCAGTTTTCTAATTAATGATGTGTGCTCTAGAAAAGCTCTGGGAAACTTTCTGGTTTTCTCAGCCTCTATCTGAAAAATATCCTGTGATAAAATAGTTTGACTTTAAAATAACTCAATTGTGTTGATTCATAAACTGCTTACTTTATTGACATTGTAACTCATATGACAATTTGACTAGAAAATAATAGGTAAGAAAAAAATTCTAAACTGAAGTTTGAATAAAACTATTCCACATCTCAGATATCTAACTGATCTTTTCGGGGAGGAAATGGTGGTCAAAATTGAATATGCCTGTAGGCCAATGAACAATCTTGCTATGAATAGGCTAATACAAATTTTAAATCATTCACATCTTGAAAGTTGTCATTTGTTGTGTGGGAATATAGGCTGTGTTTTTCTGTGTCTAAGGGAGGACTGTTCAAATATGTGCCTATATAAATAACTGAAATATGGGGGGTGGAGAGGTGTGTGTGTGCGCGCGTGCGTGAGTGTGTGTGTGTCTTAGACTGATGACGGTGTCAGTGGAGTAAGTACACAGAAAGCATAATCAATGACCTTGGCATGACATTCGTAAAATTTTGAGCTCACTTCAGTTTTGAAGTGTTGTTCCCTAAGACTAGTTACAGTATTCTGCTATTAAACGAGGTATAGTTAATTAGAGCATGAATCACTTGGCAGTGAGTTGTTCTGAGGCAAAGATCGCCTTGTACAGACACGGTAAACACAAAATGACTATTTGCTGCATGTCAGAGACTTCCGTTGAATTTTTAATGCAACGTGAGTGTACAGAATTGGCACACATCTACTCAAATCTCAGTGTTATTTGGCTTTTTCTTTAACTCAAGTCCATGGAAGATTGGAGACATTTTTTTCTCCTGTCTGATCTTTCTCATCTCACATTCAAGCTGTTCCCTCTGATATCCCTTTTGTCTTTCAAATCTGAAGTTTCTTAGGGTATAGGAGCCCAAAGGTTAGAGAAGTCACATCAATGCCTTGGTGTGACATTGATGTGATGTCTCGTAAGCCTGCCTTCTCTCCTTTACAGACTCAGCTCTTGTTCTCTTGATAAGCAAAGGGGGGCTTGACAGCAGTGAAGGCAAATGCAGTGCTCAGGCGATTTGCTACAGCAAAAGATCACTTTTCATAGTTTGGTGCTGGGGAAAAAAGATTCAGAGCAGAGAAACATGGCTTTAGATCAATTTGAATAATATGTAGCACGGACAGAAACACTGTTTGGGGGAAAATTAATAAATATATAGTGTGTATGTATTATTCTGCAATAGTCATTGCTTTTTCTCACCATCCCAATTTCAGAATTCTGATTCTGTTCTACCTGGCAGACCACTTCCCAATCCCCTCCCAAAAGGAACCATTCTTAGGATAACAGGAAGACTACTCGAAGCAAGAAGAAAAGTGAGAGGACAGGGATATAATAAAACATTATAAAATAAGGCCTTTACAAAAATGCTTAAAGAGAAGAATTCAAGGGGAAGAGGACACCTAAGAATGGTCTTCAGAATTGTCAACGGTAATCATTTCACGGAAGTTACGGTGGGAATTATGCAACGACATATATAGAAACACGAATAAGGGTTTTAACAGGCTTAGTATCTAGTGCAGGCAAGTGAATTGCCATTTAGGTAAACTTTAAATAGAATAAATGTCTGTTTTTTCAGGATGTTCTCTGCCTAGCCTTCCACAGAGACATTGAAACAGTGCCATGAAATAATAGGCTTTTATTTTAATGAATTAGTGTTTTACAGTTTGCAGACAGAAAGGGTGTCTTGAATAACAACTGAGTGTCTCAAAAATCAGCATGGGCTGCACATCAGCTGAAAATGTCTTTTACTTTCCTGCGGGACTACTCTCTCCTTTATTATTAAATGGTTTTCAAAATAATTTATAATTCAAAGACTGCTTCATCTCCTCAAAAATGATTCAGAAATACAAAACGTGAAAACTAATGAGAATTTATACCTATTCTTCAAATCTAACTGCTAAATATAATAATCATAATTTACATATGGAATAATGTAAGTATATAGTAAGAACAATAATAACGTATATATTATAATAATTATAAAGTGTATCCAAACCTAAAGAGACTAATCCTACTGTTGTTCACATTTAGTATAAAAATCTGGTCCTCAGCTGTTTCTCAGTTAGGACAGCAACTGATCATAATACTTCTCTTGACTATAATGCAAAAAATGCTTCCATCTGTAAAATAGATATCTCCATCATCAAAGTGAAACCAAATTTATTGACAATCTCTATATTTGTGTGTCTGTGCGCTTCCAACTGGCATATGTTGGTGAAGTAGACGGCAAGATCATCTGATGCAGTGTAGCTCCACAGTAGTGTGTACGAGCTTCCACAGCCTTCTAGAGAGCTTTGGCCACGGAGTTAGCACCTTAGGAGAGCATCTCTTATAGCCATAATCAAAATTCAGAACATCCGAACCTTCAAAAATATTTACTTAATGATAAAATTGCCTGGAATATGGACTGTCAAACTGTTTTAGAAAATCTGACATAATACCCTAGCATCATTCCCTTAAAAGGAATGTCAAAACTGGGTGTCAGTGAGTGTCTGAGTGAGGGACAGCTTCTTAGCCCATTAGGGCCACTGTAACAGAATCCCATAGACTGGGTAGCTTACAAACAATAGATATTTATTTCTCACGGTTCTGGAGACTGGGGAGACCAAGATCAAGTCACCAGCAGACTCAGGGTCTAGTGAGGGGCCGCTTCCTCGTTCACATACTGTTGTCTTCTTGCTGTGTTCTCGCATGGCAGAAGCAACAAGGGAGTTCCTGAAGTCTCTTTTATAAAGGCACTAATCCCATTCGTGAAGGCTCCATCCTCATGACCTAATCACCTCAAGTCCCCACCTGCTAATACGGTCACCTTGGGTGTTAGGATTTAACATATGAATTTTGGGAGGACACAAATATTCTGTCTATAGCAGACAGATAGACAAGCTGGCATTAAAAGAGCACATGTCTGAAAGCTACTTCAAATAACTCTTTTTTGGGGCTCTGTTATCATTGATGCTAAATGCATAATTCTTTTCCTCACATGATTGAGGTCCAAACAAAACACAGAGTGTCAAGTGAACATGAGGTCTTTGTCTACAAGGAAAATTATAAAGAACCATGTAGAGTCCAGACAGCAAGGAGGCCTATGCTGTATTCATAGCACAGAATATACAATAATTCATTAAATATTTATTTCACATTTAATATGTGTTGAACACAGGAGTCAACAAACTTTTTCTCTAAAGAGTCAGATAGTAAACATTTTAGACTCTGCAGGACATTTTAGACTTTGCAGGACATAAAGTCTATTTCACAACCCCTTGACTCTGCTGCTGTAACATGAAAGCAGCCATTGATAATCCATAAACAAATGAGTGTGGCTATTTTCCAATAGAACCTTATTCACAAAAACAGGGAACTTTCTGGATTTGGCCCTAGGGTCGTCCTTGCAGACCCCTGCTGTAACATATCAAAGAAATAGAGAGGGAGATATGATGAGATTTGGATGTTTTTGAAAGATTACTCTGACTGACTTGTTTAGAGGGGTAATTAGAAGAGGTGAGAGCACCTGAGAAAACAGTTAGGGCCTAATTTGCAACAGAGACCCCAGCAAGAGTAGAGGTTGACTTGGACAGGCTACCTTGTTGATGGCAGATGTGGAGAACAGTTGGTGGATTTAAGCGCTATTTAAGTGGTAGAATACATAGAACTTAGTAACCAATTGACTATATGATCTGGTAAATGTGTCCGGGATGGCACCCAGCTTCTGGCATGAAGAATTGGGCAGATGTTGCTGCATTTACTGAGCCAAGAAACACTGGAGGAAGTCAGGTTTGGAGCAGGAGAACATGAATTCAGTCTAACACATATTCCATTTGGGATGCATATGAGGAATTGATGTGGAACTTTTGAGTAGGCAGATGAATTAATATATAAGTATGAAGCTCAGAAGAGAGATCTCAACTATAAATGTAAATATAGAAGCTATTGGTATTTAGATGGAAATTTCAACCGTGGAAGTAGAGTAAGAATAGAAAGAGCCTGGGATCAAGCCCTAAGGAGCCACAATATCTAAAGTTTAGCTAGAAGAAGAGTCAGCAAAAAAAAAAGCCAGAAAGGAGGGAAGAGCATAGAAGGGTGTGATATCATGGAGGTCATTGAAGTGGTTCAGGCAGGGAATGAATGATCTATGTCTAAGGCCATTGAAAAGTCAAATATGATGAGATCTTAGTAACTTGCAGTCTGTAAGGACATTAGTTGTTTGAGTTTGAGCTGGGTAGGTGAGTAAATAATTGAAGCCAGATTAAAGTGGGTGATGGAGTAGACACAAAGTGATGAAATGAAATAGAGGAAGAAATATCTACAACAGTGGTAATTAAGAGGTATGGCAATGCATCCTAGAGGCATTTTGGAAATTTGTTGGTGAGTAGAGGTAGGTGCTGCTGGCATTTCGTATATAGGAGTCATGAATGCTGTGCCCCACATAGGGCGAGATGGGGTCACGTGACAAGAAGGAATCATTCTGCATCCTACACAACTGTTCAATGTCCCACAGGACATTCGTGTAGATGAAAAACCTATTTATAAATATCTGTACTTAAATCACAACTCTATTACACAATCACAGACATATACACACACATATTCACCTCTTTAGGGTGATTTAGTTTTCATTCTCTGGAATAAAACATCATTTAAAGTTTTCCACATGAGCTTCTATGCAGCCTAACATAGCCTGCTAAATTCAGAAAGGGGAAAAGGCAGAGACGATTACAAAGAAAAGAGAAATAGAAGGAATGGTGCAAGAAAAAGAATACAGGAAGAAAAGGACGCTTCATGACCTTATTCTTAATTCACTCCTGACAGCACATCACTTTTAGTGGACAAGCCACTAATGCTGAACATAAAATTATATATCTTTTGTCAGTTCCTGGGGCATAACCACCACTCATTCCATTGTGATTATTGAGGAAAACTAGAATTGCATCAACATTTTAACTTGTTTCTTGAGCAAACTCATAAACTGATAGACGCCGTCACGTTGGTGATCCTGCTGAGCACACTTTCTACTCGAGTAGAGAAAGGTAGTGCTCAAGAGCTTAACATGATCTTTCCTGAAACTGGATGACGATTTCTCACCTTAAATGTTCTGTCTGAAAGCTGAGAGGCATCAAAGCAATATACTCATGTACTACATCCCGTTAAGCAGGCTTCTTTTTTTCTTTTTGATACTACATGTGCATTATTTGCATTGGGCTTTGAACTAAAGCATCCTCTAGTATTTTATAATTTGGAAAAAAATGAAAGAAGAAGAATATGCTATGGGGAGGTACACAAGACTCTTAGGCTAAGGAAAATAATTGCTGAATATACATAATTTTTTAAACTGGAAATGTATGCTTATTTTACATTACTTGCAAACAAAGGAATGGATGGAAAGGAAGTGGTCAAAATCAGAGATTTGAATAGGGGATGGTTGGGAGAGACTGTTACTTGTTGCCAAGTCAGGAGAATATTTCAATTACTTTGAGCTCCCAATTTTGTTTTTAATAACTTGTGCAATAGTATATCGTGGAAGTAAGAAAAATGCTAGATTCCCAAGCCCTCAGCCGGGTTTTGTCTGATCCAGTAATGATATTATCCTGCACAATGCTGGCAGAGTCCAGGAATAATTTGAGTATGGTAATGAATTCTGAATGGACAACATATTGGATAAAGGATGGAGCAGTTAAAAAGCTGCAAATAATGCCTAATGAGCAAGAAATCTGCTTTATATTGTTCTCCTTCACAAGTTTAGCACTGTGCTTTGTATCTAGTAGATACAATATATGTTTATGGAATGAGTGAAATAAATTAGTGAATAAAGGTTTCCAAAAAATAAATAGCAACTCACAGCTCAAATGATTTGCAGTATATTATAAATAATTAAATAAGAGAACACCATTTATTGTAACTTACATGTATCTGGGAATCTAGTGACTATCTTTCCATCTCTCTTTCTCCATCTCTCATCCTTATTTCCTCTTTTGTCCTTATTCTCTTTCTCCTTAATCAGCTTGCCAATTGAATCAGAATGAGCTATGAGTAATGAAAATATGGCTCGATGGCTGTAATCTGACATCACTCCCTTGTTGGAAGGCATGATTCTACAACACACCTACTATTAATTGTAAATACCTACTGGGAGGTTGGTGTCCAAAGGGATAAGAGATTGAGCTAACTTATTACTTCAGAAATTTTTCCAGATAAACATTTTGAGCATATACTGAGGTTGGCAATGTCTGGATACTAAACATAAAAATACAAAATGTATGTTACTTTTTAATACTTTATTATTAATATAGGGAAAACACACTCATAAAATATAGTAATTTAGTGCATGATGTAATTCACAATTTCTTCTTTTCCTATATCACATGAAAACTATATTTTGGGTCTCTACTCATCAACTCATCTTACTCTCTTCCACTCTAATTAGTTACCAGAATATTGACAACTTTTGAGTGCATGCTTTAAAACCCCCTGGAGTTCTTGACTTTCGATAAATTGGGGAATTGATCCAGTGTTACTTCACTTGAGTATATGTCCTATGTTAAAAGCGTGACTGTAGACACCTATATTTTCACAATTCAGGCAAATCTTTTCACCTATTTTACATGTTATACTGTGAAATAATATGTCAAGATGAATTGATAAAAGTGTACATAGTTAGAAAAGTACTTCTTATAGCAAAAAAAAAGCTTAGTTTGGATTCCAGGATTTTACTTTATTTTTTCAGAAAACATGATTAAAAATTTTTAACCATGTGCCTTTTTACTGAAGACCAATCAGCACCACAGCAGTCAATAGCCTCATGTCATATCTGTAGATGTCATCACAACACACTTGGTTGTCCCAGCTGCAGGCTATGAAGGGCTTATCATAAAACCTAAAAATTACAGCAAAACTTACAATAGTGAAACGGAACTTTGTCTACTTTAACTCACAATGATATCAATTATTCTACAAATGAGCAGAGATGGCTGTTACCAATTGAGATGACCCAAACTGGAGAAGCTAAACAGGTAAAGAGACTCACAGAAAAGCAGCAACGTCCTGTAACAATTCCACACTCTGGATCTAGAGTAAAAGATCCATTCAAAGTGCACGACAGACTAAAGGATTTTAATATAACAGAGCATGAAAAGTTTATCCAGAGCTTTCTAGGACTCTTAAGCTTGGCAGTTTCTGAAGACTGTGTAGATTAACTCTTGGCTAACTGGGTCATGGTGTTGATTGACAGCTGTTGATCCAACAAATGGGGCTGTCTATCCAATAAATTCATTTAATCCTCACAACAGCCCCATAAGATGTTTCATGATAATCCATATTCTGTAGAGGAGACTCCCTAAGACCACACAACTAGTTAATCAGATAATGAATTGGCAGAGTTCGTATTTGAATCAAGAGTTTGAACTCTTAACTACTTGAGACTGTAAATTTCTTGAAAACATAATCTACATCTTAATCATTTTTGTATTCCTATGTATTTTGTATTCCATTTATGTATTCCCTTTTTACAAATTAGTGGGCCTTTGGTCATTGTACACAATTGTACTAAGATACGATTTCAAAAATCCCACTTCATTATTACCTCCCAAATGTATGTATTATATATGTATTATAATAGTTACAGCTCCATCCCTCCCAAAATTCATTTCAAGTGGACAACTCCACGATTCACATTACATGCTTTTCGTTGCATTAGATAAAGCATGCTTATGGGAAATCTAACACCGCTGCCCACATGGTTGCTCCCTGGCCCTGTGGTTTAGAAATCTCCTGCTCAGCTAGGCTAGATCACTCTCTCCTTGGTAAGCATCCACATCTCTTCAGCCCTCTCTCATCCTGGCTCTGTTCAGTCTCTGTCTTACCACCTCCTCCTTACCTTCCAAACCTGCTCAGACAATGTGGACATCACTAACCAACTTTCAAAGGGCCTCTTTCTTTAGGCAGGTTCACAATCCATTCCTATAGAGATGGAGTCTTATTTTATACTTTCCAAAATATCCTGTTCTCAAATATTTCTGACCTTCTTGGATTTTCAGAGAAGTCTCTGAATCCTGTCCTTTTTGTCATGAGATGCTGAAGGGCCAAAGTGGAAGATCCTGGGCCATCTTCTAACTGCCTGACCTTGGGCATGACCCAACCTTTGCAAGCTTCATTTTTCATCGTAAAATCAAAGGATTGGCCTAAACATTTAAGCTTATCTTTTAGGTCTAAAGTTTTAAGGTCTCTATCAAGTAATATTGTTAATGTTTGAATTATATGTGAATTATATATAGTGAAAGGTGAACAAGAAAATTCCAGTTACTTAATTTCCTAAATTAAAGGATGATATAAAAAAGGGTCCCAGAGACTGTTAGATCTGGCTCCAAAGGATTTATCACTAACCAGTCATATGACTTCTGCTAAACCACTTCTAAGTTCCCTCATCTACAATAAAAGAGATGAAAAGACACTCTACTTCCCTAGTAGGGTTGTTCTCTGGAAAACGTGTGATAGCATTCTAAATTATTTAACACTGTTACAGGATTGGAAACTCTTTAAATTATTACTCAAATCATCATCAGTTAATTGCTAAATTTTAGATCTTGCAGAGTTTTTAGTGCAGATGTTCTTAATACGGGGACCACAGACTCCCAAGCAGTTAGTGAACGGAATTCAGAGGATTTGCAAACTAAAATGAGAAATAACGCATCTTTATTTTGATTAGCTTGTTACTGAACTTTAGCATTTCTTTCCTTTACGAACATAAGCAGCAAACCACAGTAGCATTATCAATACCTAATATCTTGTTGCTAATAGAAATGATAGATATTACAGGTATTTTCATGTTATATTTAGTTGTTGCAGAGAGCTCAAAATATTTATGCTCATCATTACTTAGATTTGCCACTAGATCTTATTTAATATGTTAATTTGAAAAAGCATATATATCACTATATCATTTTTTATATTTTGAAAACTGCATTTCAATATAATTGCTTTCCTTAGCAATTTTATGGACTTTTATTTTGTGCATTTCAAAATGTTTTTACTTAGAAAGGATCCAAAGGCTTCAATGGACTGCCACAGGGAAGAGGTGCATGGAAAAAACATGTCTAGTTCACAGGTGACGAGAGACACGGTAACATCCTCACAGGAGCACATGTAGGCAGCGGCAGAACCTCCACCTGCACCCCGGTCTCCTGAATGTCAGACCAGCGTCCTTCCTCTCACACCACGTCTTCTCTCTGTCACCATCACCATGCCCTTGGCCTTTGAACCTTAAACACTATTTGGACAATATAAAAAGAATTTCAAATTGACCCGGTATAAACAGAAACAGATGTATTTAAAATTAAAATAAAAGTTTCAGGTATTTGAGTTACATTTCCTCTAATGGAAAAGTGTAGGTAGGTAAGTTGCCCTTTCAGAACTCTCTGTTCTCAGAGACACTTGTTCATAGTACAGTCTTAACAGAGCTTTAGTGGGGAATCAGAGGAACTAAAACAATCATTGGACTTAATTTAAATAGCCACTGAGAGCAGTACAAGGCAGCAACAAATATTGTAAAGGTCAAAGGACCTAGGACTGACATAACTAAAGAGTTTATTCATCAGACAGGTTCTTTGTATATCATAAGCTGTTGGATGAAACTACGAATGTTTCCGCTTATTTATAATGGAAGTCAAGTAACCCTTACAGGCCAAGCAAGTGGACAGACAAACACTTCCTAAAAAATGTCATCGCAGAGGAGAAACACGGGCATCACCTGGGATCTGGTAGAAATGCAGAATCTCAGTTCCCACCCCAGAACCACTGAACCTGAATTGCATTTTAACAGGATCCCCAGGTGGTTCATGAGCACACTAAAGTTTAAGAAATATTATGCAAAGAATACTGGAGCTGAAGGAAAAAAAAGGGAGGATATTTAACTGAAAAAATTTAAAATGGGACTATGTAAAAGCATAGTTTGGGGGACTTAAAAAATGTATCTCCACCATTTTTTAAGAGCTTTATCAAAGCAGAGTATATATACCATAAAATTCACCCTTTAAGGGTACAACTCAATGAGTATTAATATAATTATACAATCATGCAATCACAGCCACGGTTTAGTTTTAGAATACTTCCATCATCCCCGAAAGTTCCCTCATGTCTCTCTGCAGTCAATCCTCTCTTCCACTGCTGCCCCTGGATAACTACTGATATGATTTCGGTGGCTACAATTTTATCTTTTGTAGAAATTTTGTATAAATGGAGTCATATATTATTAGCGTTTTTTTGTCTGACTTCTGTCACCTAGCATAATGTTTTCAAGACCTGCCTATGTGCACCAGCAATAGGTTCGTTTTTATGGTTGAATAGTATTCCCTTGTATGAATATACTACATTTTGTTTATCCATTCACCAGTTGGTGGATATTTGGGTTGTTTCCAATTTTCAGCTTAATAATAATAATGCAGTGAACATGTGCATGTAAGTCTTTGTGTCTCCACAATGGTTTTGATTACTATCAAACAGCAATATAATTTACAAGTAATGTGTAAGTAAAAAAATTTAAATAAATAAAAGATCCAAACATACTTATTAGTCTCCTTGACAGTTATTATTAAGATAACAATTTGTGCCAACAAAGTGGGCCTCTCCTAATGTGGAGAGAGATCCCTGTGCTGTCAAGTAGAGGAAAGAATAGATTTGTTGTATACCTCTTCAAGAGCGTTAGAAGAAGATTGACTTTGCTATGAGATCTGGATACTGACATTTGGGCTGGTGGAAAGGAGGAAAAAGTGAGTCTACATTAACCAAACCTGTTTGTGGGAAAGTGCGGATTGGTGAGGAGACAAAAGGGTGGAGTGAATCATAAGTCCGGGAAACAAATGACAGATTTTTGTGAAAGGCAGGAGAGGAAAGGCACTCAGGAGACATTTGAAGATCAAAGGTAGGTTTACTAAGAGTGCCCAAGTCTTAGGTTTTTAAAGAATGCTCACTGAGTGAACAATATGGCAGCCCCAGAAGACTAATCACAGAGACCCTCCATCAGCTCATTGACACCCACCTGGGATGTCAGCTGCAGCTGCCAGGGAGGTGACTCAAGGTACCTGAAGTTGCCCTTAACTTTATATTTTAAGAAGCACTGGAGACAAGGGAAGAACAGGTTAGAGACACTTTGGTAAAAGCAGATAAATGAAGTCAAGTGAAGGACATCACATTGTTAATCCCCTCCCTTCATTGATTTAAAAGGGATGTGTTTGTCTGCCAGGGAGCTCACCCAAGATGCTAATCAGCTGTAGCTGGAGGAACAGGGTGATGTAGCCGTTGGGGTAACAATCCCTTGTGTGGATTTCTCCTAAGCACTTTTCCAAGAAGAAACTAGGCGTGAGCTGGGATGAAAAGGTTTCGTGTGCCTGAGTGTGCAAAAGTTAAAGATGACATGGGGAAGAAGCTGAGGAGTGGAGTGCTGACAGGTGGGTGGTGGGTTATTAGCAAGAGAAGGGACAAGCTCTCTTAGCCACAGAGAATTTAGACTTACCTGAAATCTAAAGAGAGACTCAAATCTAAAGAGAGATTTGATTTTTGGAACTTCTTGTTCTTTCTCCCCTACCTAATGTGGTAAAAGAGAGATTAAAAATTCACCTAAAAGTGAAATGATATAACTGACTAACAAATGACATAATATCAATTTATTCCCTAAAATATAATAACCTGGGTCACCATTTTGATCTAAGTCATTTATTAAAACAAAATTATGTAAAAAGCCCTACAGCCACAGAGAGCTGAAAAAAATTACAAAGCATAAACAGTACTTTAGTTTGACTGGAAAAAAAATTCAGTTTATCTCAGCATGATTTTTGTATATTTTAATAAAGAAAAATATGTTATTTTTGTGCTTCATTAACCTTCTTATACCCTTATGCGTTAAGTGTCATTCTACTGTATAGATATCTGATTACAAAACTCTATGTTAAAACATAGGGAGATACAACATATAATTTATAATATTTACTTGCATTAGAAAATAAAAGTAATACATATTTATATATAGGAAGTATATTTTAAAATCATCCTTATTCCTACAACACAAAGATAAACACTGTTAACAATGGGGAAATTTCTCTATTGTAATGTTAAGCATAATGGTTACTTTGCTAATCTCAAATTCTTTATCAATTTTGACTAAATGGAAAATGGACAGGTTTTAAAAACTGTAAAATCATTTTATTTTCTTTCAAAAGAAACATGTTTAAGGCCACATCTCACTTGCCTCTTCCTCTCATCTTTAAAGAATTTTGTAAGAGGACAAAGAGCATTCTTATTACATTATACTGAAAACACGAGAAAGTGGCTATTTCCAAAAATGTACATGTATTAATCTATGGTTATAACCTTCTCTCAGGATCACAGAGCCTGGTTTCTCAAGGAGCATCTGGAATATTGGCAATGTTCAGGCTACACTTACTTCATTTAATAATCTAGGTTCTACCCCCTGCCCCGCCCTATTTTTCTGGTTCTTTCCTTCAATAAAAGAATGTGACGTTTTTCTTGCAATTAATTAATTAACAAAAGAAGATTTAAAGTGCCTGAAACGTAAAGAAATAAAGAAAAAACACTAAATAAACCTTAAATACAAAATTTTCTCTAAAACATAAACACTGGTTACTTATTTGGGACCTCTCTACACATGAAGTGCCCTATTATTCAGAAGAGGCAGGCACGGTCGAGCCACGCTCTTTTCCTTCCATCTGTTACATCTCCAAGTACACAACTGCATCATTACTGACGCTCTTATTTGGTTTGGCACCATCTTCTTCGAAGGCACTTAAATTAATCTTTTATTTTTTATTTTAATTTATTTTTTCCCTTTTACAGGCAAGGAATTGGAGAAAGAAGAGGTTAAATTTAGCCTCTGAAGTTCTGGGTAACGGTGCTCTATTGAGTTATGCTGCCTGACTTTCTCTCTATAAACAGAATCAACATCCTGGATGCCATTGGGATCCAGCTGCTGCATGAGCGTGGGTTTATATTAAACAGAAAATGAGTACAATTTGCCTAGCATATGTAACAGTCCGCAAAACATCTTTACTCTTTGGTCTCATAGAGGATTGGCAGCTATGATCTTGGTGATCAAAACAACAAAAGAGAGGGGCCAGCCCGGGGGCGTAGTGGTTAAGTTCGTACACTCTGCTGTGGCAGTCCAGGGTTCACAGGCCCGGATCCGGGATGCAGACCTACACACCGCTCATCAAGCCATGCTATGGCCAAGTCCCACATACAAAATAGAGGTAGATGGGCACAGGTGTTAGCTCAGGGCTAGTCTTCCTTAAGGAAAAATTGAGGAAGATTGGCAATATGTTAGCTCAGGGCCAATCTTCCTCACCAAAAAATAAGAACAAGAACAAAAAACAACAAAAGAGAGAGAAACGGTGATTGTAAAAATATTAGTTACCATGCATAAATGTATAGAAAGTAGATGATCTAAACAAATTCTAGGTTATCCTCATCATTCTTCAGTCACTTGCTCATTCATTCACTCAGTCAAGATGCATTTATCGAGTGCTTATTATACATTAGGAACTATATGCAAGGCTCTTGGCAAGTCAAGGTGACTAAGACACAAAGCATGACTTGAAGATGCTCTTGTTTTCAGTTTCTAACCAAGGTCTCTGTCTTGGGAAAAAATATCCACTGACACGTGAAATCTTCAAAAGCTCAATGAAGCTTGAATCCACTAAGAATATTGTGTGTCAGTAGTGAAAGATTAGTTTTTGCTTATTTTGTTATTTTTTTTTAAACTTCTTTAGATGGAAATATTCTTGGACAAAACCCAAATTTAGCAATTCTGATAAAGAAATCATTCTCAACCAAACTATTCATCTCTCCTTCAGCTTTGGCTTTTCCAAAGGACTTGAGCTTGGATGCCTGCCGAAGCAGGTTACCCCTCTCCTATACAGGACATTTTGGATAATACACTTCATCCTAGCTTCTGTTAATCCTCCAGCTTCCTTATATTGGTGAAAGACCTTTGAAAAAGATATACTACATGTACACTATGGTCAACTCAAGCAAGACTGAAACCAATGGGGAGTGCCTGCCACAACTGTAGCACTAATTTGAAATTCTCTTGGCTTCTTTTGGGTATCACAACTATACTCTCAAGTGTTTGGATGGTTTGGAGAGTTTTATCAATACTTATGAATAGGTATCTTAGGCAAAATTACAATCCACTATAATATTTCCCAATAAATTATATTTCTAAGAATTTCAGAACAGTTTATAAGCTTTCAGAGAGTAATACAACCTAATCAATTTTAAATGAACAAAGGTCTATTTTACCAAAGGAGGTACAGCATGAACCTTTAAAATGTAATGATTCCTATGTAGAGCTAAGCCTACCTGATTTGTTTTTATTAATAGGATTTCCAGTCTACCCGTCTTTCCAAACCTTGGTTTGTCTAGACATTACCCATCTACTACTCCATCTCAAAAATAACTTCTTTACTCATTTCTTCAGCTCCCTTCCCATGAGGCTTACCCCCCAGGTTGTCTTGAGCAGCTATCAATTTTTAAAAAAAAGTGAAAAAAAATCAGCCATTTGTTGAGCATTTACCTTATGCCAAGTGTTTTGTAGCCATTTATTCCTCATAATAAGCCTATAAGGTAGAGAGAATTTATCCCAAATTGAGAGGAGAGGAAACCAAATCTCAGAGAGTTTAAGGAACTCATCCAGTACCACAGAGCTCTTACATTAATAGAAGTGTTAAATTAATTGGTGATAAATTAAATTGTTTAGAGAAAGGCAACAAGTAAAGAGGGGAAAAGATGATAGAAAGAGAAACAGCCAAGATCCTTCCTTTACAGGCTGTTATTTTTCTTATGAAAAAGCAAATAGGCTCAACTGAGAGACCCAGCAGGTGACATGGGTTAGCCCAGAGGGCCATCAAGAGAGCCAGGGGTAGCAGTGGAAAGGCTGTGTCAAAATTGGGTCCAAGGACTTCGGGTGACGAGGACAGAAATCTGTGTTTTAGTAAAGAAATAACTATCTTCCTATCATTATTTTCGACCTATCAATAACTTAAAAGTTAACATATATTGCAGATAAATAGGAAAGGAATAATATGGTATAATTCTGGCACTTAAAATGAGAAAGTGAAATTGAATCTTTGAAGTAATAACTGCATTACCAATCATCCGCTTAATTTTATTGCTGGCCTCCAAAAATGATGTGGGCATCTGCATCTCTTCTGGTACTGTCCTCCATTCATTCCCCAAACCATCCTAAAATGGATTTTTAGAATTTCTGGGAAGATACATGATAGATCAACCACAGGTCTTATAAGAGAGAAAACATGCCTTTACATCTTCTATCTTGGAACTTGAAATCCTCACTTTCGTGGATATTCGTTCCCCCCCACCCCCAGCCACGATGTGACTGACAGCTGTGCAGGGGCATCGGCTGTGTAATAAGAAAAAAGGAAAGTACCTGAGCCTCAACTCTACACTCCTCATTTTTGTCATCTAAGATCCACAAGGTTTTGGCAAATCAGCTTTTTCTAGCTAGTTCTTGGCTGACAGCGGGTGAAAGATTTAAGATGAGAATTAATTACACCAATAAAAAGCTACCAAGGGACGTGCCAATGAAAGATTCTCATTGGCTCCAAAGGATATAAAATGTCAGAGAAACAGCAGCAGCAATATATCAATGAACGGATGTTTCTGATGCTTGACAAGACACATTATATCAATAAAAGACACGTGTTCTGTAATGAGATTGTATAAGAAAAGCAAAAAACAGCTCCACTATTCAGCAGATATACTATTTAAAACAAGAGGATTTCTTTGTATATAGCACCAATTGGTGAATAGACGAGTCCTATATAGTTTCAATATTTTTGCTATCAAAAATGGGGGAAAATTGATTAAAATAAAGCAAGCGTTGATTAATAATAAAGTTACAATTGTGAACTAGGACCAAAATTAATATATCCAAGGGGAAGATGAAGACTTCACGTTCAGTTTGTGCTTCTGAGTTGAACTATTACAGCACAGTCACAGCTGACATTTAAGAAGAAAAGTTAAATTTGAATTTTGAAAAAAAATACTGTGTTTCCCATGCCAAATATAGTCACGTCATTTTGTGTCCTGTAAGTGGAGAAAGTATCAATCAACGGCAATGCAAGGGTGATTGTGAAAAAGAACAATGGAAGTGCTTTTTAGGCCATACTTATACTCCCTTTTTCTGTTCTACTGAGGTATAACTTACATACATTAAAGCATTCAAATATTAAGCTTACATCTACAGCTACATTATATACACACAAACACCTACACACACAGAGATACCAGATCAAGATATAAAGCCTTCTTAGCCCCTCAGTAGACTCACTTGTGGCCCCTCCTCCTCAACAATCTCTCCCCAAAGGGAACCAGCATTCTGACCTCTACCATCAAAGTCTAGATTTGCCTGTTTTGAATTTCATATAAATGGCATCATTTGGCATGCTCCCGTTAGATCTGCCTTCTTCTTTTGCTGCTTATTGTGTCTGTGAGATCCATCCATATTCTAGTAGGTTTAGTTTCTGTACTATGAATATATTGCAATTTGTTTATCATTCTACTGTTAATGGACATTTAGGTTGTTCCAGTTTGGGGCTATTACTAGTAAAGCTGCCATTAACATTTTCATACGTATCATTTTAGTAGAAAAAACCCACTCATTTCTCTTGGTTATATACCCAGGAGTGGAACTGCTATTCTTTAAGACATATGCATGTTTAACATTAGTAGATCTTGTCAAAAAGTTTTCCTAAATGGTTGGACCAATTGGCATCCCAGGACCAATATACGAAAGTGGATTTTTGTTGTTGTTCTACATCGTTGTCAACACCAGGTTTTCTCAATCATTTTAATTTTAGCCATTCGGGTCAGAGCCTGGGGGCATCATTTTGTCATTTCAATTTATGTTCTTCTGACAAGTAATGATGCTGAGAACATTTTTATAAGCTTATTGGCAATTTAGATATCTTCCCTTGTGAAATACTATTCACTTCATTTGCCTATTTTTAAGTAAAAGATGTCATCTTTTAAAAACAGATTTTATACAGCACTAGAAAATATTCTTCTTTACATTTAAATGCATGTGGCTTGGTATTGATGAGAAAACAGTTACAGAGGCACTACAAACATTAACAAATATTCAACTCAATTAATGAAGGATAATAAAATGTTATATCAACTTCCTAGTGTCCCAGTAATTTGGCATTCCAAATTAAATGTTTTTATATTGATATTTTAAACTATATTCTATAATTCTTATTAATAGCCATCTAAGACTTGTTTTCTATAGACTCTAAGTGCTTTTTATACTTTTTATTTTTTGGTGAGGAAGATTAGCTCTGAGGTAACATCTGTTGCTAAACCTCCTCTTTTTGCTGAGGAAGATTGGCCCTGGGCTAACATCTGTGCCCGTCTTCCTCTACTTTATATCAGGCCACAGCACGGCCTGATAAGTAGTGCATAGGTCCGTGCCTGAGATCTGAACCTGCGAACCCCAGGCTGCCAAAGCTGAGCGTGCAAACTTAACCACTATGCTACTGGGCTGCCCCTCTACACTATTTTTTAATCTCCAGAAAAAGTAAATCTTTGCATAAGATATAGATGAAAAATACCTGTGAATGTACGAATTGAAATTTATTATTCCAACTATTTTTGTCTACTTTATAAAGAAAAGTTGGACAATGGAAACAGTATGTTTTAACCTAGGTTTTTTTATAAACCAGATTGTCTATGAGTTTAAGACCATTCATGGTGACCATAACTACGAAATATGAAAAGAAATCATGGCTCACTTAGTTGTAGTAAAACCAAGGTACAATGGTTCACTTTAGTTTCATTGATTGAATCAAGCCCATATAGATCTTTACTACTATAAGAGACTTTCAACTGCTTAGAGACATTAACTTGAATCATTGTAGGTGAATTTAAGCAAATCTGGCTAATTATTAAAAACCATGTGGCACTGTGGTATGCTTACTCTAGGAATGTCAAGATAGACTTCAGTGTCATGTCTGAATTATTATGAGATCTTCTTCTTTATTCTCCCATCCCAAGTTCAACTCATTCAAATAAATCATTTATATATTACAAATAAAACACATTACATATACACACACATGTATCTCATATATGTGTATTATTCTGAATATTTTTAAAAGGATAAAAGCCATGATGAGATGATTTGCAATTGCTTAATGTAGTATTTGCACTACCTTCTACAAGTTAATTTGCAAACCTCAGTGTGTCCAAAAATGCCAATAGTTTTGCTTCTACATGGCTGATTCAAGCACAGGATAGTAAATCATTTCCATAAGACTGACTTGGAAGCTGCTCATTGAGAATTGAATATCCTCAGTGGATCTTCCAATCCGTTTAAAACGAACATACTCATCCCTGGTAAATGTTTCTGTCACTATGTAACATCTATTAACTGTTGAACAATTCCTAGAGCTATTTCAAAAACTGGAAAAATAAAACAGTTCTCATTTTGTTTTGTTATTTTGGCAAGGAGAGGAGAGAAAGCATGCCTTGTAATAGTTGTTTCTGAGTTCACCTGGTAATCAGTGTTATCATGAAATTTCCATATTGAAGACTGAAAGGACATCCAGTATCCGTGGCATTCAGCAGAGTGCACTGAGTTCCACACAGCCACGCGGCCAACACTGGCTTTTAGATTAGATCTGTAATAACCATGCTATCCCAAATGGATGGGTTTAATCCAAGGATTAATTCAATTCCTTACATGCTCTAATTTTATTCCAATTATGCTTGCTGGGTTGAGATAAAAATATCTCTGGCTTTCAAAAAAGAAGGAACACATCTTAAAAAAACCTACTGATTTGCTTTTGTTGCATTTACTTTTATATACACACTCAGGAAAGGGAAGCAAAGAGTGGAGCTCCACTCTAGTTCTCTCATACCTTCCCTGTCTTCTCATTAGAAACTCATTACTAGCGTCACACCAGGCAGTAGAAACTCCTGATGGCAAACGAAGGCAAGGTCATGGAAACTCATCTGTGGTCTCTGCCCTTCAGGGTTTACGATGCTGTGGTCCTGGTGCCTCCAAATTCAAATCTTTGCTATTTATCTCTGGGCTGACACACAGATCTAATTTCAGGTGAGCATTGACACCCAGGAAAAAAAAGCAGAATCAAGGAATAATATTATTCCCATCCCAAAGTCTTCACAGAAAGTGCACATAAAGTAAGTTGAAAAAGGAACTAGCTAGCTCACAGCCAGCCTGGCTATTATACATCCCTGTGAGGGAAGCACCTTTAAAATACAGGTGTCAAGGGGCAGGAAGATATCAACTTTGAATGAATCTGTGCGAGATCAGTTCTATGCAATATCATAAGGTGTTATCACAGGGTTTTCCTATGTTCCATTTACAAAAAAATGCCAACCACAATAAAGGAAAGAATAGAAATTATATAATCACAAACAGTGAAAGCCTGAAAACAAGAGTTTTAATACTGCTTTAAAAAGTAGTGAAGTACACTTCTCTTATACCAATTAAGAGTACATTAGCCAGCCGGCATTGCCAAGCATTCTTCAAAGTAAACACCAGGATCTTTTGGGGTTGGAAGAATTTCAGAAATAACTGCCTTGGCTGAATGACCCCATCACTAACCCACAGTAGACTGTAGATCCTCTAGAGGATAAGATTTCAAAAACTATTAACATTCAGTTAACTTCTATGAGGCAAACTTTTTAGCACATTATCCTATTTAATCCTCATAACAAATATATGAAGTGGGATTTTTATCTCCATTTTGCAGATATTTTAAATGAGGCTCAAAACAGTTAAGTGATATTTCCATGATCTTTAACTTATTAAGTACTATGACTTAGAATCAAACCAGGCCTATAGACTTCAAAACGTTTGTCTCTTTCATCATAGCGCAAGACGCTGGAGGAGGAGAACAGGTGGACCTTATTTTCACCTCCTGCTCCCTGGGGGATCTTAGGCAAGCTACCGAGTCTCCTTGAGCATTAGTTCTCTTCCATGTAAAGGTTATATCAAAAGGACCATTCCTGCCTATTGCATACAGTTGTGGTTCCTTTAAATAAAATAATGGCTGTAGTTGACCCCTGAGAAAGCAAAAATTACCTATATAGAGGTATAGTATCACCTTTTAATTTTTCCTTCACATCATTATCATCATCATTATAATCATTTGGGAAAAGCTCTTGTAAGTGTCTTGGAGTTGGGGAGGCGGCAGCAGTAAGAGAGAAGCTGCTGTGATGAAGGATGGAAGGGGAAGAGGAACAGAGATGTTACATCAGCAGCATCTACTAAGGGTTAATGCCCCAACATTTGCCGGATACCCTGGGAAGTGCAGGTACCTGGTGGGCCCGAATTTGACAGCTGCAGCAAGTGATTCCACCAGGAGACAAAGAGGCCACCATTCAGTTTTCAGTGGTAGATGGGTTAAGGGACAAATTAATGAGGTTAAAAACATTACCTCTAGAAGCAGACTACCTGAGTTTGAGTCCCTCCCCCCCACTTCCCAGCTGTTTGACCCTGGGCCAGTCGCTTATACTCTCTGGGACTCATTTTCCTAATTTATAAAGTTGGAGCAAAACAGTTACCATCTATATTAATCATCTATGAGCACTGTCACATAAACTTGGGGGCTTGAAGCAACACAAATTTGTCTTACAGTTTTGCAGTTTATAAATCTGACAAGGGTCTCTAAAAGCAAGGTGTTGGCAGGATTGTTTTCCTTCTGGAGACTCAAGGGAAGAATCCATCTTCTTGTTTCTTCCAGTTTCTACAGGCTGCCTGCACTCCTTGGCTTGTGGCTCCATCTTCAAACCCAGTAATCGAGATCAAGTCCTTATCACGTCATGTCACACTGCCCTCCTCTTCCACTTTTAAGGATTCTTCTAATTATATTTAGTCCACTTGGATAATCCAGGATAACGTCATCTCACAGTCCTTAATCACATATGCTAGTTTCTTTTGCCATGCAAGGTAACAGTCACAGGTGTGAGGAATTAGAATGTGGACATCTTGGGGGGGGTATTATTCTGCCAACCCTACCATCTCATATGGCTTTGTGAGAATTAAATGAGATAATATATGTCAGGCACTTAGAAGAGAGCTAGACATATAATAAGTGCTATATATGTTAGATACTATTGAATTCTCACCAGAGAGAGTTATAGGATATTCATTTAATTGCATCTTCTATAGGATGCTTCCTGAATATTTCCTGTTGTAGAAAGCCCAGGTTTGTTAAAGGAAAAACCTGGATTCAGGGACACTGCCATGCACATACAGGGAGATTCTGCAGGTCTAAGACAAACCTGGCATCCTAGGTCACCAAAAAGTGGATTTCCCCAGGAGATATAAAATGGCCTTGGTGTCTCAAGAATTTTCTGGATTTAGGAATTCATTTACTCAGTTAATAAGCATTTTTTTATTTACCATATTGAGATCTTTGCCTCAATTCACCTGTTAATGAGCTAGAAAGTTGGAGGATCAATTCCTGGATTAAAATAAGGCCAAGTGTCAATGCATCTGCTGCCAAACTCTAATAGGCAGGCTGGTCTGCACAAGAGTCAAATCTGTGGGATTATGGAGAAATGGTAGCACTCCAGTGCTGCTGAGAAGGCTTGGTAGAAATTAACTGTCCAGTGTTGGGTGTGACAGTGATTGGGCAATACAGTGAGCTGAATAATCGCCATCAAAGATATCAGGTCCTAATCCCTTGAAACTGCAAGTGTCACTTTATAAAGAAAAAAGGAATTTGCAGATGTGATTAATTAAGGATCTTAATGGGGGAGATTATCCTATAACATCTGAGTAAGACCTAAGTTCCATCATATGTCTCCTTATAAGAGAGAGGCAGAGTGAGACACAACACACACAGAAAAGGAGGGGGCAATGTGACCACAGAGGTGAAGATGGAAGTGATGTGGCCACACGTCAAGGAATGCTGGCAACCACCAGAAACCAGAGGAGGCAAGGAATAGATTACCCTCTAGATCCTCTGGAGGGACCACGGCCCTGTGAGTAGTTTGATTTTGGCTCACTGGAACCTCTATCAGACTCCCGGCCTCCAGAACTGTGACAGAATAGGTGTCCGTTATTTTAAGCCACCAAGTTTGTAGTAATTTGTTACAGCAGCCACAGGAAACTAATACAGGCTGTACTGATCAGATGGGGGAATTGAGATGTTTACAGGGAAGGGAAGTCATGAAATGCAGGAATAAGAGGGTTGAGTTAGTCACGTCTGAAGAAATTTTATAGATCAGCTGGACTTTGTGGAGGAAAAAAACAAAACAAGAAGAGAAAGTAGGATGAACTACAGAATGGTTGGCATCTTTTAACCACAAAAATTAAGGGAACTGAAGAACAGAGTGGAAGTAAAAGCAAGCAGATTTAAGGTAGCCGCCGAGACTGAAATCATGCTACCCTCCCCTACTACTGTGCACCCTGAAATGGGACCACTGCTCCATGCTAAGGATGCTATGGAGAGAGAAAGGGCAGGCGCTTTTAAATAAACAGTAAGTAGAGAGGCACAGAGTTCCTAAGGGAAGGTTGTAGGAGTAGTGTGGGATGCGTGTATATCATAAAAAGTAAGATAAAGAAGAAAGATTGGAGTTATTCACAAAAGGATTTGGAATCTACATGCTTATAAAGAACATCTGAATTTTGCTGTTTTTCTGTGATTTTCTCACAAATTCTGGCCAATTTTATGTAAGTAAATGAATTATTACTTTGCCTGATCTCATTGCACTACTGCCAGAAAGGAACCACAGACCAGGAAATCAGTGACTCACTGTCCTGCGAGTAGGGGTCCAGGCTGGTGACCCAGAGCAGAAAGTGTTTTCCAATCCTTGCTACCACTCAGGATGGCTGCTTCAGGCCAGTTTGGGGAAGAAGGAGAATCGTTCCACACAGGACATAAAACCTTTTCTCACACCTTTCTAAATAGGCATGGCATTAAAAGCTTATGTGTTTTTAAATATAAATGCAGACATGATTCTAAGCTATTTTTATACAAAAATACTTCTCAGAATGGAAAGCTTTTGTGTGATAAAAGGCAGATATTTAGCAAGTCCACTGCTCTTGTATATATACTTTTCTTTTTAACTTGTGAGGGAAAAGAAGCAGGATTCCCATTTAAGAAGCACTTCCAACCATATTGATTAAATAGTTACCTCAGGCATAAACTACTCAATGTTTGGGGCCGCAGAGATGAGGACATAGGGTTCTCCTTCTCCAGAAAAAGATATGGTTTATAAGTTTACTTAATTTATAACTACAAAACTGGAAGACAGTCTCTTGCAAGTTGTTCAAAGACATAAGATGCTTGCATTTTTTAGACTATATAGAAATATTGCTATATATATAATATATATTTATATAATAACATATAATAAATAATAACATATTGCATATATATATTTATAGGAAACCATGAACTATTTGCTTTATGTTGGCTAGTCTGCACACAGTTTAAATCTGTAAGGAATTAATCATTTCCTCTGGTTTAATTACAATTCAGCATCTTGCCAATTGCCATTAAAATTCAAAGCCTATTTTGTCTTGTTGCTTAATTGTAGACTTGGGTTAACTAAACTTACGCTGAATGCAGAAGTTAGCAAACTCCCTAAGGTGGTGAATGCACTTTGTTATATCCTGACATAAATCCAAGAAATTTAATGGAATGCTCTACCCAAATAAGATTGTAGTCCTAGTTTATACAGAGTGGTATTCAAAAGAGAACAGCATAGCTACTTTATTTCTCAAACCAGTAATATATTCCCCTAGTGATCAATTACCTCCAAGTGAGAGTGTGACACAGCTTGAAAGATGTAAAACAGTAGAACTTGAACTGAAATGCTAAAGTGTTCTTAGCAAATTTTCATCTGTAGGTAGCACATCTGTATTAGATACACATTCTCTCTGATTTTGCAAAATTCATTCATTCTGTTTAGCAACAGCCTGTTATCATACCATAGCATTGATCTCCGGGTAGTTTCCACATTTGCATCAAAGCAGTGTTATAATCTAAATGTTTGAGAATGTGGGTACCTTGAAGATGTCTCCTTTCACAAAGAAAATGAGACATTCCAAATCAAACAATAAGCAAAGAGATGGCAAATATGCAGTGCTCCATGGCTATAGATAGGCACCACCTGAAAAAAAGATACAGGCTTTTCATTAATTCAGTATTGTTTCATTAAATGAAGTCAAAAGGTTTGTCCAAACACCTACCTATATGTACTAAGGGCAGGTAGTATGTGTTATTATTTTCAATGCTAACATAAGAATACTGAGTATCCTTCATCATAAAGTAGGACTTCAATGAAAGATCTGGGAAAAGAACAGAGTATTTTTAAATCTCCATTCTCAACAGAACAACCACATGGAATGTACTTCTTTCTTTCCATTACAGACAATTCAAGACAATACAGGACTGGAAACATATTGTAGAAGGCTATTAGCCCCAAAAACCTCCTACGTGTCAATGACAATAAGCCACAAATAAATGTATACGAATGAGAGTCCACAATTTTATCAGCACAAGAGTAACATATGAGGAATGTGTTAGGGACCTAAATATACCAGTTAAGGTGTCCTGGTACCATAACTTTCTTGCTAATCTTGACCAAGCCAAAGTAAATCTGTAACATTCCTGTAGATGGTACTCATATTTACAAACCTCACATGGACCAGAGACAAAATATTTGTTGCTGGTTCCAGAGGGAGAATCAAAGTTTAATTACAGTGACATACAGACATTTGGAATCATGAGAAAGAATTTTGTTAATTGTGACAAAGAATTGCACTTGAAATTTATGACAAATCTATATTCAGCTTCTTTTACTTTTTCAAAACAAGAAAGCTTCAGATTTTCTCTTTAGATTGATGCATTGGGATTGGCAATAAACTTTTCTGAAGATAAATGAATAATGTTGCTTCCACTCAACCTTCCTAGTGGTGTGCGTGCGTGCGTGTGTGTGTGTGATTTGTTTTTTCTTTTTCAATATTCTCAATATTTAAACAAACTGCTTCGAAATTAACCCAGCCAGATCAATTTAGATAACAGACTTTTTGACTCCAAGAGAATCACAAAGCGTTGCAAAACCAAATATGACAACATAGAGACAAATTAAAGTTTTCCCAGCTTATAAAAAAGGATAGAATTAGACAAATACTATGAAAGGAGTAAAAGACGTGCACCACATTCTTTCAGCATGTCATAAACCAGCCATACTGGTGATAAACTTTACAATTTCAATTCAAATCTTCCTTTGGGTTGGTATCTCTCCCCTCTCTCTATGCACACATACACCTCTACGTGTATCTACAGGTCATAAGGATAGTGACGTATGCTTATTTTGGTCACTACTGTATCGTCGACACTAAGAACAGTACCTGACACATAGTAATTATGTAAATGTATAAAATACAAATAAACATATATTTGGTGAATTAATGAGGGAACACATTTCTCTGTATAAAGTCATAAATTTGAACATGCAAATTGCACATTGATCTTCAGAAATACGTTTAATTGGTGTTGATCAATAAAAGAGTCAAGAACTTATTTTGACTTAACTTCTTGTAACATAGAAGATACCTCAAAGGTTTTATATTTTCATTTCTTTTTTTTTGATATGCAGTTAATGGAACTGTTTTTTAAAACCATATTCAAAGGAATGTTGCCTGTTTAAGTATCATTTAGGAAGACAATGGATTTATTCTAATCATGCTGCCATTGACAAATATTTTTAAATCTCATTCTCTCTCTCTCATCTTAACGCAGGCAATTCTCAAGATACTCACCCAGTCCTGTCCTCTGCCTGATTTTCTATTTCATATTCTCACTGCTTAAGTGGGGAGGGGTGAGGAGGCTATGCTACTACATTCTAAGAATAAACATTGCCAAAATAAAACATATTCTGGAAATCCTGTGAATATTTATGGTTGTCCAAGTGCAGATTATTCATGATCTTAACTCAGTCTTAATCATCTGCTAAGTTAAAATCTCTATGACAGGTAACCAGTTCCCTCTCTATTCATTCTACATCTATCTATCTATCTATCTATCTATCTATCTATCTATCTATCTATCTATCTATCTATCTATCTATCTATTCTGATTGAATAAATCAGATATATCAAATAGCTTTTATGTGAAATACTGACAGGTTGCATTTATGGGAACTATATGAACTTTTATATGTTTTATAACAAAGAAATCTTATTTTTAAACAGGAAGAACCCATAAAACTCCAACAAATCTTATATTGTTGGTTCATCAGTTTCTTTATGCTAAAATAAAACATCTGAGCTCACATCTTTTATCAAGAAAAAAATCACACTGCATATTAAAAAACATGCAGTGCAAGTCAACACAGACCTCCATGAATACACTATAAACCACCAAAGTAATCGGAGATCTAAGGAATAGTCCTCAGTTGTTGTCAACGGGGACAATAAAATCTTTTTGATTCCAAACATGGATCAGCCTCACATTTCAGAAAGTTTGCAGCAAAAGTTCAGCTATAGCCTACCAATGTTCTTTGTGAGAATAAGTAGTGTTGCTCTTTACCATATTTTAAAGGAAAACCAGATTTTTCCATCAATACATGCTTGAAAATAAAATATGAACAGTAATACCATATAAAACACACACTTAATCCAACTATCCCATTTAACCCATGATCCATTTTTTTCAGTACTATGTGTCTTAATAGGAATTGTTTTAAAGCACTGGGTACTTCTAAAATAGTCTTCTAATAGTTTTCCCAACTCTAAAACTCAGATGACCTAATTTGCAGAAAGGTGGACAAAGAAAGAATAAAAAAATTTCCCCCACTCCCATTGCCAAAACAAACAAACAAAAAGAACTACCAAAAACCAAAAAACAACGAAACATAGAAGGAAATATAAAATTCCTAATTCTGTACCAAGGATTCACACTAAAACATTCTCTTAATTTCTAAATTTCTTTCTTTTCCTGCATTATTTAATTACTCTAAACTATTAAACCCATCAATAACATACTTTAAGTACCTTCTATGTATAAATTGTTTGGGGGTATACATATAATGTGTTGGACGTATCCAAGTGAAAAAAATCACAGATTTTTGAAATGGAAATGGCCTTATACATGAAAGTTCCTCATTTTGCAAACATTTAAACAGCCATATCTAAAATTTGCATAGCAATTTACAAATTACGAGTACTAGCATGTATTACTGCCTGATCCCAATCACAACGCTAAGAAACAGGCATTAAAAACCACCATTTCGCATATGAAGAAAGTTCAGTTGAGAAACCTACCCAAGGCTAGATAGAGAGTAATTGTCAGACTTTAATGTAAACTTTCTGAGATGGAGTCCAAGCTGCTTACCCTGCACCTCAGTAATTGATTGAACACTGCCAAGCTATTTAGTAGCATACGTAAAATTACAAAACACTTCTGCTCTATCATACCACTAGGTGGAGAAGGTAAGCGGCAACAAGAATACCTAGTATATGCTTGAACCTACACATGTTGAATAAACACAGATAGATGGTGGTTAAATAAGAAAAAAAATTGTGCCATAAGTATTTATACCTAAAACATGAATCACGGAAGCAAGGATAAAATTAATAATAGAGTCAAAATTTCTTGGAAGAAAATAGCACATAGTAAAACCAGTGGTTATCAAACTTTAGTGTGCATAAGCATCATCTGAAGTGCTTCTTAAAATGCAAACCACAAGATCCCACACTCATCTGGAGATTCTGATTCAATAGGTTTGGGTAAAATTTAAGTCAATGGTTTCCAAATTTTGTTGTATGTGAGAATTATCTGGGTTGTTTTTAAAAATCCCAATGTCCAGGCTACACTCCAGAGCAATTAGCAAAAAATCAAGAGGTAGTAGCCACACGTCAGTATTTTTTTAAGTAATTTTCTCCTGGATTAACTGAGAATTAGTATTTAAATGTATTTATTTTGAACAAAAATGAGAAAATTTTATATATAATTACACCAATATATTCTGAAATATATTCTAATTGTCCTCAATAGGGACTTCACCCTGACCCTGTTCGTATTACAAAAACAAAAAAGGTGTATCCGTGACCCTGCAACTTTTTGCAGCTCTGGGGAGTTTTGTTCAATGATGTTCTAATTCTCCTAAGGGGAGACCGGGGGCCAGAGGGCTCCCTGGTGATTTCTGGTGGCTACATTGGATGCTCAGCTCCATCCTTGACAAAGATTTTGCTCCAGGCACAGTGATTCATCCTGAAGCCTGAAGCCAAAATGTTCATAGAAATCACTATTCGAAGATTAAAATTTATATTTGAAAGAAAAACGCTGGTAGAACTAATGAGTGCTTATGCAAAGAATTTTGGTCGCCTGGTAAGCACATAACCTTCAACAGAACTCCTCAGAAGTAAAAGGACTTTTTATCCTTCTGCTCTTACAAGGACCTCATGTAAATAGGCAAGAAGTTGTGGTGCTGTGCAAAGTAGACCAAAAATAAACTTCTCACTAAATACACTTTGGCATAACAGGAGCTTAAACTAGCAGATAACTCAGAAAAAAAAACACAGTTATTCAGAAGGAGAAGCAGCAGCTAGTGCAAATGATTTTTACCTGATCAGCACTCCCAGACGAGGAAGTTGATAAGGAAAGAATGCCCAGGCAAAAGTTCCATGGGACATGTATGATCAATGGGGCAGGATCTTACATTTTCCAATTATTCTCAAGGAGTTTTTTTTTTTTTTTACTTGTCTACCCTTAGAGCCATAAGCAGATGAAACCTGGGGTATCTATTAGAATTATCTAGGGAGGTTTCAAAGTGATAACACAAATGCCCATACCCCTTTCCAGACCAATTCTATCAGATTCTCAGGTGATGCAGTGAGGCATTGATATATTTTAAAAGTTGCCCAAGGTGCAGCCATGACTGAAATGCACTGTTTTAGATTAACATGAAAGACATAATACTAATAATGGTGTATATCCATTAATAAATAGAACCTAAAAACTAACACTTCTCTAGTTCTCTGCACTGTGCAGTTTCCAATGAAATCTACGATTTTAATATCGTGTTTCAAAGGCCTTTTACAAACTTTAAATTAAATGCAAAATTAGGCTTTTTTTTGGTTTGTTCTAGCAATAATGGTTCATGAAATTTAATTTGTAGCCCATATACAAAAGTGATCTTGAGAAAAGTCTTGGTTTTTGACTGTAAAAAAAAAAAATTCAGTATATGAAGAGGATATTTAGAAATAAAGAGAAAGATAAAGTTATGACTCTGATAAAAAAGGTAAAATTACAGTAAAATTCAACTATCAGTGCTACCAGCTTAATAAAGGTCACAACAAACTGAAAGACGAGTTCAGGATAACTTGAATATGAAACTTCATCATAGGTTTTGTCTACTGTGTTTTCCCAATTGCTCTCTTTTACTGTTTAAACTGAATTACAGTTCATGGAACAGTAAAGAAAGCTCCAGTTAAATGACACATTTCACTCCAGGTGTACAGACTCAAAATGAAGATAACTCAATGTTTCTTTTAAGCTTGGAAAACCCAGCATCTAGTCCTTCTTCACTCTAGGAATGTTTTTGTCTAAATAAATAAGACGAGAACCTCCTGAACCTACTCTCCTGAACACAGCTGGGGGAAAATAAAATCAGTTCTACTCAGGAAGAACAGCTGATATGTTTTTGTGTCTCCTTAACACTAGTAGTTTAATAAATGTGATTCAGTGCCCAGTGGAGACATTATTGAAGGAAAACCAAGCCTCAGTCTCTTCTCGGCAAATGAGAAATAAATGTCCTGAAATGTAAATACCAGTTCAATTAACTCCAATGTAAAGTGGATGCCTGCTGATATTTCAAATCTGCTTTTATAGAAGAAATATTGACATATCTATTTAAAAATTATTCTAAATTTGTTCTGAATTGTGGAATAATTTGCAGTTCCTCTAGTCTAGTCTTCTATTCAAATCACAAAAATTAATGTGATCATTTTATATATGTCATTTAAAACACACGAAGAAGCAATTCCTACTTTCTTATGTTTTATTTTATTACTTGAAGACAACTTTTCCTTATCTCTCAATTACTTAAAATAGGTATCTGAAGTGTCAATTATTTTATTTCCCTCACAATTCAAAAATATTTATGAATGTCTTTTCAGTGATGTATAAAAATTCTCTTATTCTCTAATATAATGATACACTTTCTAGTAAGGTGACCAGCTCCATTATGTAAATTGATAGTTAAAACATGCACCAAAGGATATTACTGAGATAATACTGAAAGAAATTAAAGATTTAAGTCACAGAATTTGCCACCTGTATTTAAATCTTTCATGCAAAGTAGCAATTGTAGTGTTTTGTGCATGTATAACACCCAAATAGATAAAACACAAGGGTAATTACATACACATAACAGAGCGTTTTTCTCTAAAATGTCTTATACTTTTCTGTTATCATAACCTTAACTATTCACACCTGTCTATATCCAGAAACAATCAAGAATATGTGTTTTCATGCTTTAATATATATTCTAACCATAGTTTAGTAGTTTTAAAGTTTTTATCTCTAGATAAAAGATGGATTGATATCATTAACTGGACAATTATCTGGATTTCCTTATAATAAGGAGTTTACATTTGCAAGTGTGATGCTGCTTACAATTTCAAGTGCGAGGCTCAAGAGGAAAAGTCCTCTTGGGTAAATATAATGGGTTAATTATATTTTCCAGTATGGACACTATGAAATCAGGGAAGTCCAAATAATATGCAGAGACAATGTACCCCATTGGTATTTGGGATACTAATTGGTATCTCTGCCACTGTAATAGTTATGCTTTGATTTAAAAAAAATCTTATGTGGCATATACAATAAGAATTGGCAACAATTAAAAGGACATTCACTTTGCTTATTTTGTTATTTTATAACTTTGCATAATGCTATCCACTCAGAATACACTGTGGGCATGGCATATGGAGATAGTGGTTTACCAGGAAATAGCCCAGTGAGCCACTGACTGAAGAGAATAAGATAATCCCGTATACTCTTATACAGTTTCAAGAAAACAAAGATCTATATGGATTTTTTTTCATAATCTAAACTGCTTTCCAAGTCAAAGAAATTATGATTTAGTCCATTTTAAGTTAGAGTTTAGCTAATAAATTTGTTTTCCAACATAATTTATTATTAAGCATATGTACTATTTACTTTTAAGCATATACAATGCAAAATCCCATCATGTTAAACTCAAGCAAATTGTGCATCTTCCCATGAAGTCATGAAACCTAAGACTAGTAGCAAGACAAGTGTTCAGAGAGAGAAAGCAGTGGCCAGGATCTGTTGAGGCTGGACTGGTAGAGTGGCCCTAGAATTAGTAGCTGGGAAATCAAGAGTGACCCTACAGCCTTTGCAAGGTGGCCAGATTCTCATGACTCATCTTTCTGTAAGACACACAAAATGTCATTTTTGTCAATTCTCTCCTGAATCATGCCTCAGACTTTCTGTTGGGCCAGTGGATGTTTTGATCATCTGAGTGCCCCTGAGTCACAAATGCAAGAATTTCTGCTGCTTCCAGATCTCTTCTGACCCTCTCACCTTTTCTACAGTAGACACCAGAAATGTATCTTTTTGCACATGAAAAGCATAGTCACTATAGTCATTTATGTGAACCACCTGATTACTATGCAGGTGTAGCTAAGTACGCATATAATTAAATATATATCAATTTTTAAGTATTTCAAGTTTTCCTTGATAACATTATAATCTGTTTATGGTAACTCATCTATAGAGTTCATTGTTCTTTTGGTGTAGTTTTAGGCTTATATCTCACCTTTTCTGAGAAACCTTGGATGCAAAAGTGATTGGAAAAAGGCAATTAAACTCCATAGGGTAACAAATTTCTCCTGCCCCTCTTCCAACATTCTGCTTTGCTCTCAGAAAACAGGCATCAGTGGCCATTACAGTGTCCTCCTCTCATCTTTGTATCTCTTCTCTGTTTCTCTACTCTTTTCATCCTAGTATCATATCCGGAGCTTTCCTCCCTTCTTATCAGAACACTAGCAATTGTTTCTATAAGGTTAAGCTTCACTTTTCAGTGTTATTACCTGTGAAATATTAGTGTTTCCAATGGTAAATGGAGCAATAAAGATGATCCTGGACACAGAACCCTACAGGGCAGGTATACTAATAGCTTTAATAAGTCAAATTCAGACCCAGAAGAGAGGATGGGTGAATAAATGTCAGAACATGATCAGGAAGCCAAAGGGTAAATGCTATTGGATGACTATGCAGATGTGTAAAGTGCTCTGTGGAAAGAAAAGGCTCTAAGAGGGTATGACTTCAGCGTGAAGAGTAATAGTGTTCATCTCTACACCACATAAGGAAAGGAAAGAGTGGAGAAGAGGGAGAGGACAGAGGTCAAGGAGGCAGGTCATTACCAGTGTGGCTTGAAGTTCAGTGAGCATCACCAAGCAAGTCTTATCACAGTTAATTCTTTTGACTGGAGTATTATTTATTTCTACCACATCATGCATGCCAATCCTCAAATTAATTACAAAAACAATTTCAAATATAATTATACTTACGGTGACCACATAATGTATTCTCCAAACTCGGACAACTTTAAGAATGAAAGAGGGAGTGATTAATGTTTATACCAGAACAACTTGCGGGTACCAGAAGTGTCCTGGCCAAACTAGAACCAATGGTTATCCTAATTACTATCATCTACATGGAGCCATACACATAACGGAGGCTTTCAACAACAAATATTATGCATCTGTAACATGCTGGGTGTACAATAAGACTGAATCTGGAATTAGGGGTGATCAGCTTCTAAAATTAGCAAGGAAAGCAGAAATTAAATTTGGTTCAAAATTATTCTTAAGCACTTCTGAGGGCTATAACATTTTTGGAGATTAATATATCATTTCAATATATTCAACAGAGCTAGTTTTTCATGATGCTGCAGAGCTGAATCTGGCAGAAGGAAAACAGACCAACATCTCCAATCTCTGCTCACTCTAGGCACATGCTCACAAGCTGCAGCATCTATTGTTAGAATTCTAAGTCCATACATATGGGGGACTTTGCTTTAGTTATGCATAATGTGACACTACTCACAAAGTTGAGTAATATATGCTTAACTTCAGTAGTTCAACTCTAGTTATAGGAGGAGATGGCACTGTAAGCAAATCCTTACGATACAATATAATAAGGAACAAAAGGACTCTGTATCTAGATATAAGGGAGTAGAGAAGAAACAATACTGAATCAGCTTCAGGAGTTTTCCTGATAGAGTGACTGAATGGTGGCTTGAGGAGGGGAAGAGGAAAATATTGAGAAAGAATAAATTTCATGTAAAAAAGAGCTCTCTCAAACTCCAGGACTTACAATAAGAACACAAAAGATAAAAATAAAACAAATAATGTCAGTTATCTAAATCTATAACTTTAAAATTACTATGAGAAAGGACCCTAATATGGGACTTACAAAATTAACCTGTAGTGACCTATTTTAAGGTCTGCCATGGCCAAGATAGGAAAATAATTTAAACCACATGAGTGTAAAGAGACAGAGTGAGTTTCAAAGGTATAAGCCCTTTCAACTGTGAAAATACTTTTGTATGTCCTCTAAGTCTATCTATTACCACAAACATCAGGACACAAGTTAAAGCCATTAAAATAAAACAATTATGGGCATTTACCAAGAATAGGAAGGCCAGATACGTAACAAGATGAGTGTAATCAGTGATTTTGACATCATGTCACCCATACTTAGACTCACTGTCCCAAAACGTTGTGTTCACTGCACTCTCATCCTCACTAAAGGACATCATTCCTTGAAACTGGCTTGAAGACCACATATGAGAAAATATCCTTCCATAGAAACCCTTTTGCTTGGGAGCCCTGGTGAATAAAGGACATACTATATTTAAAGCCCATTTATTATCGTAACCACATGTTTGCAGGCTCTAAGCCTTTTATTCAACACATTCACAGTTCTCTTCTCTTACAGTATGGCTGAGTTATTTTTGCTTTTTATTGCCTGCCCTATGGCAGAACAGAATTGCCCATTTTATAAAATATGATACTCTGTGCTTATACTCATAGGCAGCACAGTTACCCTTCACCTCTGCTATAATCCCCAAACATTAAGCGATAAAATCTAATCATTACATACATTCTCGATGTATATTCTCACTGATTTTTGTTTTAGGGAGAATATAATTTCCCTAAATCATGTGCAGCTATTTGCTTGGGAGATATTTTCATGTATCAGGTGTGTACTTGAACATACCTTAGCAAATCCAAAACAATTATCTCAGAGCACAGAGTCATATGTTGGAAATCTGAAAGATTGTGCTGCAAGTGTCAGAGACCAGCACTCCCACCTCCCCTGGCACTGCAGAAATTTACAGGAATAGATTTAGATCCAGGGAATCTTTCATTCGGGCTGATTCTCTCTAGTATTTGGTAGAATAATGGTAAATCCTTAGGATCTACTTAAAATGAGAACTCCCGGCCTGGAAGGACTTGTCTTATGAGGTACTTATCACCATACATCTGCTGGTAGTTTGTAAATGTCATGTCATGGAAGCAATGCAGAAAACAGAAAATGAAGGGCATTTACAAAGAAAATCCTTATGCAACGATAAATATGATATTTTAGAGTTTAGTGATATTTTTTAAATGTGTGAGACAAGAAAAATTACTATGGCACTTGAAACTAACACAACCTAATTGATGAAAGGAATGTTTCTGAAAAAATTTAATGTTATTCAAAATTTAGATATGTGTTGGATTTTTCAATAATCATCACAACAGCTTTCACAGCCTGTTGCATGGTGGAAGCATTTCTAATCCAACACCTTAAATGTTTTGCTGAACAAATCTTTATGTGCACATAACTTGCAAAACAAAAAATAATAGCTCTGATCTGATATGAAAACTTGGGGAGCCAGTCCTCTAATTATAACAGCTGGATAGGGAGAATTGCTGCTGGCATGGAAAAGAACGGACTTCTAAAGGGGCCATTTGCAAAGATACATGTAAAGGTGAATGATTAACTTGAAAATATCCAGTGGCAGAAACTAATTATGACTTGGAGAATGGTGAAAGTCACAATGTAGAGACAGAGAAATAGAGAAACCACAGTGCAGGCGTGCTGAGAGAGACAGAAAAGAAATCAGAGATGAGAAAGAAAGAGAAGGTGATTATGTAGAAGGGTAACTTGAGAAAGAATTTGATGCTTATAAATAAATGTCTCTCAGCAAAGAAAAAAATGGCATCAGAGCCCTTAATGAGATACAAGTAAGATATTATTAGTGTTTAAAGAAGAGAGAAGATTGCTCCTCCTGGGATGTGGCAGGGGTAGAGCAACAGATCAGGGAAGCCTTCATAGGGTGGGTTGGCAGAAAGCTTTGAATTCCTGGGGAAGGATTCTTGAATCTTTCATAGGGGTAGTGCTGGTAGCAGAGGTCAGTGTATAATTATACTATCATGGAGAGTGAACATATCTGGTCAATGTGCCAACAATCTGGTCAGCATGCAGCTCTGTGTGTATTTCCAACGTCCCTCCATACTGCTCTGTGCAGCTCACTTGAAATCCCATAGACAACAGCTTTACCTAATAGGAGCTGTGTCTAATTTATTTGCAAAGTGAACATAATTCATTAGTCGTATTATCATGATATCTGAGACAGAAATAAAAGTTTAAAAAAGAATACTAAAAATAAACTATACAGACCAAGAAGAACTATATAAAACTATATAATCTGAAGTAATGCCTTATTTCTCCTCTGAATATCATGATTATTTTGCAAATTTATCAGCATCTGGAAAACCACTGATGAAGGATATAAAAGTAGAAATTTGCACAAAGATTAAGTGTAT
This sequence comes from Tapirus indicus, assembly GCA_031878705.1. Taxonomy (NCBI): domain Eukaryota; kingdom Metazoa; phylum Chordata; class Mammalia; order Perissodactyla; family Tapiridae; genus Tapirus; species Tapirus indicus. The sequence continues at coordinate 9,893,217 of CM062930.1, read as the reverse complement.
GACAAGTAACATCATAAAGAGTCTAGGAGGAAGCAAAATGGAAATGGATTGAAATATTTTTATCTGGGTTCCCACCCCCTTTAAACTTGGATGGAATTGAGCTGAACTTAAGTAGGTGTTTTGCCTTTTAATTTTTATCAATATCTTTTACAAAGAACACATTAACATTTTATTCATCCTGGTAATCTGGATTTCCAGAAATTTCTCTGATTGTTACACAGACATTAAATAGGATAAAAATAATTATACATTTTTTCATTATGACAGAACTACAAACGTTAAATGGGAAACACCCTGAAACCAACCCCACAGCTAAATATAGATGAAATACTCTGCTGATGACACACACATATCAGCAACTTGAATTAGAGTATTTTCCTTACAACATCACAATTCCTCTCATGCAAACATGAACAGAAACACGGTTTACCTCTTAACAGATGATCCCTGTGAGGGGGACCCAGAAATGTATCACAAATAAATTATATTTTCAAAATCACCAATGTGGTGAAAATATGTGTACCTTTCCAGGAAAATAAGTTTGTCTTCTCCAAACGAGGTGACAAAATGGCCCTCTTAGGGATATGATATAGAATACATATTATCACAAGTTGAAATAAAATTTTACTGAAATAATCATAAAATGAAGTCATTTCTGTGTTTAAAAATATTAAAAACCACAGAATGCATTAATTTAGTTTTCAAGTCAATAAATTTAAAAAGCAGTAACAAGTTACCCTTAGAATCAGGCATAAACTTTTTAGTTTTATTATACATTTATTTATACTATATTGACATTTTACCTAGTTTCAGGACATAAAAAGATGACATGGAAATATTATTTTATGGGATCGACTTTCATGGGATTGTTTCTAGCTTGTTTCAGTGACAGAGCGAAGGCCATTTGACATTATCAGAAAGATGGTAATAACAATTGTAGGCAAGAGATAAAGAAATCCTGAGGTCTACTGACAAAGTGAACTGAGTTGTAAATTTAAAAAAAAAGAAGGAAAAAAAAAGATTTTGACCCAAAAGCTCCAGATTTTCTTTCCTATGGGCTTGTTGCATTAATAATTGGAATATACATAAAAAGGCTATTTCATTTCTCTTTAAAATTCATTGGACTTTATGACACTGAGAAAACCATTACATTTACACATTTCTTTCAAGTTTCAGACTGGGTGAGCACTATTTTGAAGAACCATGTATTTGAATGCAATCTTTACTCTGAGATTATAAAGAGTATGTATACACAGTCATGGATAAATATAAATGCCCTTTGCAGATATCATCATTTTAGTCTTCCTAAAATTTTGAAGAGGGATCCTGGGATAGATAAACAGAGAGGAGGAATTCCACCCGCTCATTCCCTGCTAACCCAGTGTTTCATCACTGGGATCCCTGTGCAGCAGAAGAAGCGTCAGAGAGAGGAGAATACTGTTGCTGGCACTGTGCCCACCAGGCCAACTGCACAGCTGGGGAAATTCCAACTTGTTCTTGATGTGTATATGATAGGCATGGCGATGTTTGTTGACCTAATATAGTTAATTGCCATCCTTCTGCCAGAACATAAACACAATATCTGAAGATTAAAGAAAACATAATTGAGTGTTTTTATCTATTTTTGGAAAGCATTTCAAATGTCATCATCATGTTATAAAAAGTCATTCAGGATTCTCAAGGTCACCCAGAGGGTCCAAAGGCTTAAATTAGTGCTGGTGGCATTGCCAGCTTTCATTTAGCCTTCTGAGCTGCGTATTTTCTCCTCCCATTACACCTGTCTACCTAGTCCCACTCAGTTGTCCATTTAAAAAACACATTATATAAGGCATTTGCTTCTGAAGAATTAGAAATAACTGGAGTTGTGAATTATAAATCCCATACAATTTCCCTAATGGTGGATTTTATGTTCATAGTACTTCACAATGAATATGCAGAATAATGCCTAAATGATAAGTAAAAGAAAAATACCTACATGTACATATCAGCATACTAACTTCTAAGTGTGTGCCCTTTTCATTGTGTGGCAAAGAGTACGTCTTAGTAGTTTACAATTATAGAATAACTATACACACATACACACACACCACACAGTCCACATAGTAAAATAATTCGATTTTTTTCCCAGTGGTAACATACCCAGGTACTCTGCATTTATCCCTTCAGGTTACTGAATTACCTGTAAGAAACTCACTTTGAAATGGCATTAACAAGAACAGTTCATTAACACAATGAAGACAACTCTGGGGCTGTGCACCCTCTACCTTTGCAGAACTGAGACAGGATGTTTCTTCACCTTTATCTTATTTTTTCTCACCATCACCGCCTCAAATATAAAATCACCTCCAGTAACCAACAGTGCAATTCTACCACTTTTTTCGGAGTAAAAAATTATTTTAAAGCACCAAATGTTTCTAGGTAGAACACTGACATCAATGGGAAATACAATTAGGTATTGAACAGACTGGTTAAGGTAATTTTAACATGCTACTATTGGATCAATTAGTAAGCAGCAATTTGCCAGATACACAGTTTCAACAGACCCCTGGGCAAGTCTCTCATTAAGAAAATGATTGGAATATTAGATAATTGAAATTAAGTACTACAATGTACCAAATTCCATAGTTTTCCCTAGTCACATTAGAAACGTAATGTCTAATGAAGTTACTATTCATAAAAAATTTTAAATTACATAATATTTTGGCCCTGGTAGTTAATGCTTTAATGAGCCTGAGGAATTTCTAATTGGTCCCAAAGACTGACCATCAGGAACAAAATAAAATCAGGATTGGTTTTTGTGGCTCAAACTACACTGAACACCCTGTGCTTTTAAAACAATCACATATTGCTGACATGGTTTCTTTTCCCTTTTTTTTTTTTTTTTTTTGGTTATTGTTATTGCATGAATGATACATAAAAGTTAATAAGAACTTTGTCAGCATTCAAATTCCTGTAAGGTGTTATTTGATTTTTTTAGATAAACACAGGGGAACGATAGCCCAAGGCAGTTCTCTGTCTACCCATTTCAATGTGCAAGCTCTCTCCTGTAATGTAATTTTAAATTAAATAAAGGCTTACTGCTATTTCTCCTGGGTATACGTTCAGCTTTGCTAAGTCTATAAAACAGTCTTTCAAAGTACTCAAACTGCATTAGGAAAATAGCTAACCCATTTATGGCACCTGTGGAACAATTTCTTAATCGTTTCCTCCTTTATTTTAATATGATATTTCACATTAGAGTTTACTTCTCCATGGACATTAAGAGAATGCCTCTTACCTTGTCTCTAGGTAAAAGTTGTCTAGAGAACTTCTGAACAGTTTAAAAGTTGATTTTTCTGTTCTAGAAATATACAATTCTAATTGACACTGGAATAAAAACAATGTAGGAGCTAGGCATACTGGCCATCATTAAATGGTAGGTAGAGTTATCCAAATTGCAAATTCTTGATGCAAAAACAATTTTCTCTTGCATCTACTGATAACATGAATTGATGGTTATGGGATAAAAAAGCAAAATATTAAATGGCAATATTTAAATAACAATGCAATAGATGCCACAACTTCTTCCAATGTTACTTAAATTATTTACTGCCATTTTACCATTTAACACAACAGCAAAAATAATATGAGTAATAATTCTTGATTACAGAGGAGGTACTTGCAAATGAATTTGTATCTTTGCATTTTGAAAATTTAATGTACCTTCTAATAAAAACAATTGTTTCTCATACCACAAAAAATAAGCAACTCTCAAGGTAATATATCCTCATGTCATAAATTTACTCTTTATTACCTACAACCAAGAAAGATATTGATTTCTTCAAAGCTGTGTCTGAAATACAGCCCAGGAAACCAACACTCTTAAACCATAACAGAATATTCTCACCATGGAAAATTGCGACGACAAGGATCTCTTATGCACTGAGTCTAAGGTTTAGATAGTGGAAGCAAAGTTATAAAGAGTTCATAGTTGAGAGACAGATGAGTTAATTGGAGAAGCTTACATTAATGGGGAGTCATTGAGAACCAATTCTTTGTCATTAAGCCCTTGTGAAAGGCATTCACAGCTAATTTATTACATAACATCAGTAAAAGCTTCTCCTCTCATGACATAAACCAATATTGACCATTTGTCAGGTTAGTACCTTTAGGTACTAGTTGTACCAGCTTAAAAGTAAAGTCGAATAATGTCTCCTGTTTGCCCACATAACTATTTCTGCTAAATGGTGGCCTGGATCCAGGATTAATGACCAAATAAAATATTTCTACCTTGTCAGAGATGTAGCAATTCCAAAGTCTCACAAAAATATCTTGTTCCCATTCAGTCTCTGCCTGTATTGAGGCAGCAAATAGCAACCAATTGTGATGCCTTTGCATGAGGCACGCCTATTAACAAGTGACTCATCTCTCTTCATTTCCTATAGTCATCAGATCTTAAAACCAATATCTAACTCCAAATAAAACTCTTAAGAGATCTACTACATCCTTGCTCAGAAGTACATTATGTGCCTTTCTATGAACTTGCATTCCAAACTGAACAAATTACCTTAAAACAAACAGCCAGTATTCAATGAAACCTTAAGTAGCTCAGAGCACAAACATCCTTCCACGATATAGAGAAATCATTCAGGGTTAAAATGCACTGTGCATGAAACTCACATCTATAGAAACTGTAAGTTCCATGAGGCCAGGGGCCATGTCTGTCTTTTTCACCATTATTTCTCTAGGTTCTAGCATGTGTTGCATCAATATTTGTTGACAGGTGATATTGACAGGGCCAATATTTTCAGTCAAATAAATTGTCATCACTCTTTCAATAATACTATCACTCTAAAATCAGTGGAAACAAAGAGCATAAAGAAGAGGAAACAATAAAAATTATCATCAAAGGAACAATTTTGCCAATTGATAGTATATAACATGTGAAGATGAACAGCCAATTTGATTTTTCAGTAAAGGTTGTTAGCTCTTTCTCTGAAAAAAGAAAAATGTAGTTCATATTTTTATGAATTATTTCATAATTTTTCATATTAATTCCCAAGTGACTAAGAAATGGGATGTACATTATTGAGGCTAGATTGGAAAAACTGAGAGAAGCACCCAGTGTCTGTTCAGGGCCCACCATGAACTCACGGTTCTCAGAGTTTGGGTTGGTAGCTCACAGATAACCCCACTTCCACAGGTAGGAAGAAGAAGTAAAATAATTGGACAGGAAGCCCATGAGCTCAACTTGGGTGAATGGTGAGCAGCAATTTCAATCATAAGGCCTACCACATACGCAAATAAATCTTAAAGAAGCAGAATTTTGCCCCAAATTTTAGTAGCTATTAATTGTTACTTTAATATTAAAGCTGATTTGTCATTCACTGTATGGTATATTGGCCTTCTTAGCATTTATGTAGTTTTTTGTAATTTTTTTCATTATGTGAAAAATGAAAACAGAGAGTTTATTCTCAAATATTGTTTATCTATCATTTTGGGACTCAATTTTTTAGGAAGACTTTAAAACTCCCTATATGTAAAAATTCCTTTCACCATCTGCTACCTACCATTTATACTCTACAAGTACAGATTTTTAAAAATTGAAACATTTCAATCAAACCTATATTTTATTACTATTTACAGTAACTTAGCATTTTCACCCTAGAGAAAATCAGGATAAAACTGTAAACTGCCATGATATTTTTTCTTTGACACTAAAAAGAAACATAAAACCAAAGTATATTATGTCATTTTATGAACATATAGAAATAATAAAGTCCTTTCCCTAATTATTAATATTCATGTGCTTGCTTCAAAATGTTCAAGTTAAGTGCTGGCAACATTTACTAGAAATCAGGTTTTATTTTTTTGACCTGAGATTCTCTCTTAAGGTGAAGACAGTACCACTCACCTCATTAATGTAAATATGACCATATTAGAACGCAGACATTGTGTATCCAAGATCTGTCTCTGTGGGTTTTTCATGCTCTTTCATGAAAGGAATGTATAAATAAGTGCTTTTCTACAATTCTAACTTGAGAAACAGACTCATGCATTCTTTGCTGATGCTTAATATTTTTCAGTGGGGAAGAAAGATAAGTGACATGTATAATAAATATTATGAAAAGGAGGGTACTCAAGGAATAAATAACAAAACTTGCTGGTGAAATTTATTCCACCTTAACAACAATCAATCAAGAACTACAGATTGAAGACTTCCTACATATCCATCACTATTGAAGTAGTGATAGAAAATGTGCAAATATAATCAATCCTAGATTCTGAAAAAAGATAGGAGCCTTAAAATTCAGCTGGTAAAGATGCACTCCAAATGATTTCCTCCTATATGTTGGATGTTCAGGGCTTTTTGGTTTTTGTTTTTAAATCAGGAATTTTTCACTTATCTTTGAAGCTCCAGCACAATAGCTGTCAATGGAAAGCATACAATAATGTTTGTTGACTAAATTCGAGATTATACACATCTCTACCAAGTGCTTGACTCTTCAGCCTATTTTTAAGTGTTGAGTAACTATATTAAGTAGAAATGGTCTTCCATGTATTTCTTGCAGATCCTTTTGTTATCAGACATATGTGTTTAATTTTTGTGAAGTAGAGATTATAGGCTTTGGTAGAGTTAAGAAATCTGTATAATGACGGGCCCACATGGGATCAACCCACACTCTATACAGGACTCAGAAAAGAAATTCAAAGGTGGGAGAGGCACCAGGGTCCTGTTGATCATCTAGAAAGAAGTCTCCTGTCTTCCAGAAATGGGACTTGTGTGGGAAGGTCCTGCTTAGAGAAAATAATATTGTCTCAGAGGAAATAGAGGATTAGGAAAAATAAACCATTTACTAAATACAGATACATTTATTTCATTAGTAATTCTTTAAAAATCTGAAGAGTTCACTTCTGAAGCAACCGAGATTTGTCGTCATTGGAAACCTGCTGTGAGAGGAGGCCCTTGTCCTGAATCAGCCCTTCAAGTCAGCAGGTGCCTGGTGGCCCCAGGCTGATCGTCTCAGGCCGATTTCTCCCCTGAGCTTGACGTGGTGGAGACCACCTCTCTTTTTCAGGATTCCAAACCAGCTGCTATTGGCTTGAAATTCAAAGTCTTACTTTGTTTCTATTTTCTCTTATTTCATTTTCTCAAGTCTCAGCAAAATTCTTGTCTTTCTCTATACTATCTTGATGCTCAAAGACACATTTCTTGCCCTGTTCTTTCCATAGACTGAGTGAGCAATCACAGCCAGGACTTTTCTCCATACACTTCTTCAAAGGCCTGATCATTTGGTCAATGGGAAGGGCCAGCACTGCTTATGGCCACCTCATTCTGCTCACTTCAAGGGGCTTGAACAGAATCATGAATTTGTAAACCATGGTAATAACAATAAACAATGGTTTATAAAATATAAGACATAAAATCATGTAATCTCAAAGTCATGGCTCACGAGACAGTGATGGACTTGTGTTTATCAAGGTGTGTTCCTTCAGGCACCTGTGCAAAAAATGCCTGGGAAACATACTTGAAATTCTGATTCTTGAGGATTATCAGACTCACTGAATTGGAATCTTTTAGGTTAATGTTATAGGATCTGGATATTTATAATGCTATCTGAATAATCTTATGTATGTTGAGGATTGTGAACCATTATGAGAATATCTGAAGGCCTGATATTTCCCTCCCATATTATTAGCATCATGTTTATACAGGCACAAGTTATAAATTGAACTCGACTAGTCCTCTGCTCTATTATCCAGCGTCCAACATTCCTCCTATTGATTCTGAATACTTAGGAATCAAGTAAAACATATTAGAAAGCTTTATCAAGGAGACATGTTATTTAATAAAAAGTTGTTTCTAATATCTAACTTCATCCATACTGATGTCATTTCTTCATCTTTGCCTCACATTCAGGAGGAAAAGGAAACCAATCACCATCCATCACAGAACAATTCTTTATCTGTACACCATTCTTAAGACAGCCTTTAGACTTGATTCTTTCAGGATAAATGAACCTCATCATCAACCAATAGTCATTCAGTGGAATTATAACCCACCTGGATACCCTGTGTCCAAAACTGAATGCAGCATCTTCCTCCACCCAAGCCCCCTCCTCCTTCTGGGTTTTGTTTTCTCAGTGAAAAGCATCACAGTTCACCAGGTTCTGAGTTGGTCATACCAGAGTGAGCCATGACTCTGTCACCTCCCCTACCCAGAAAACCATGGAGCTCTTTCCATAACACCTCAAAAAACACTTTCAAATATCTCTCATCCCTTTCCAGTTCCTTAATTCAGGGGTTGCCAACACTAATGTTTCCAGGCCCAGAAACAGTTATCATGTGTGTAGTGACTTCCTATATAAAATCAAGGAGTAGCTGTCATTGTAGACTGTAGACTGTAGAGTGCACGCCCCACCTAAAGGTATTCAGATCACAGACAGCACAAACATGCGTGCGTGTGCCCCCCCACACACACGCTTATCCCATCCAAACAAAACAAATGTTTGTAGCTTGCAAGCCCTGTTTAGTTTGCTCTCTTTATTTTTCTTCTCCTTTTCTTTTATTCTCCTATTTCCCCTCCCTTCTTACCCCTGGCAACCACTGTTCAAGTCTCTGCTTCTATATATTTGACTTGTTTATATTCCACAAGCAAGATCGTGCAGGTTTTTTTACTTAGTATAATGTCTTCCTGGTTCATCCATGTTGCTCCAAATGGCAGGTCCTCTTTCTTTTTTAGGGATGACTAATATTCCATTGGATATATTCAGAATCTCTTACCTGAACTATTGCAATGGTTTTCACACTGCCACTAGTCTCTTTCCACTAATTCTTACTGTGACAGTATAATCCTTTAGAAGTTAAATATTGTTTCCTTGCGTAGAGAATAACATTAACCAAGCACAGCTAGCATTCTGGAGAGGAGATTAAAGGAAGGGGAAATAGGAAAAAGTGGTCACGGGGCTAGAGCAGAAAAGGTACTTTGGTGTTATTGGAAATGGGATTGGGCTTCTGGAGGGAGGATTTTGTTTTCTCCACCCCAGAGTGGGAGGCTGGAGCCTGGAGTCAGGTAGATTCCAGTTACGTAATGGAGCCAGCGGAAGACATGGCTCCCTCTCTCCTCTCCTTGTGATGTGTTTTCTCCATTTCCTTTCCTTTGCTGTCTCCCCCTCCTACCCTCCCTTCTTTCTTTTTCTTTTCTCTCTCCTTTCCCTAATGCTTCCTAACACACCTTGCTACTGCTGATTTGCTTCCTCCTTTTCTTTTCATTTCTCTTTTTCCCTCTTCTTCCTCTTAGGCTCTCAGTATCTTTTCCAACTCAACCTCAATTCCTTCCTTCGTACTCATAAAATGGCACTGGAACTTGGGTAGCCTAAAAGGACACTTATTTATTTTTATTGCCTACTATCAACCTAACAATACAAGAATGAGATGTTTCATGTTTTCCTTTGGTCCAAAATGCTACTTAAAATAGTTATATCTAGTCCACCGTTTGTTTCTCAGTTGCTTTTTTCTTCTGGTCAATGACCCTAAGTAGAAATGATGGCATTCTTGCCTTTGTCCTAACCAATTATATTCTGTGCACTGGTGTTCAGTGTCATGGGAATTACATGCATACTGGAGGGAAATTAACTGAAGTACCGTACTTGCTTCCTTATCACTATAAATTATTTTAGCCAAAATACTAAAAAAGAATAATAGCCATTTTCGACCTGGATGATAAATCCAACTGAGTCATAATGTGGGGGAATCCACAGGAAAACTTAATGAAAAAGGAAACATATTTTAAGCATAGCAAGTAAAGCTTTAAAATAGATGTAAATTTAAAAACTATTATTTAACATTTCATAAAAAGAATAGAAACACTCTGACCAGAAGTATAATCGTGTGAATAAATGTCTATAATTTAAGCATAATGCATAATGCCAATGAAACACAAATATACATATACAAATTATATATATGTGTATATATATTCTCAAAAGGTGTTAGATATTATTTATATAGAAAAACATTGTTTCTACAGAATAACAGAGACATTAATAATCAACTCAAATTTAATATACTTTTTAAGATAAATAAACTGACCCATTCAGAGGGATGAGGAATGAAGGATGAAAAGTGGAAGAATTTCCACTCTGAAAGGAGCACCTCTGTGTAACCAGATGAACTTGGAATGCTGCCTGATTATAGTTTTGCCTCCCTCCTCCCAGGGGTCGCATTAGAGAACAAAATTCTGGTCCCCAGAATGAGCAGTCTTCAGACGCTACTGAGGCCCTTGCTTCACCTACAATGGATATTGATGGCCAGTGATTGTCACTGTAGCTCAGATCATTTGATTAATCCCACGCACCGCCTGGTAACTAAAGAAAAAAACACTGGGAGGCATGGGATACCTCTACCAGCACTGGGATAAATAGTTAGCAGTTTTTTTTTTTTTTTTTGGTGAGGAAGACCACCCCTGAGCTAACATCCGTTGCTAATCCTCCTCTTTTAGCTGAGGAAGACTGGCCCTGGGCTAACATCCGTGCCCACCTTCCTCCACTTTATATGGGACGCCGCCACAGCATGGCTGACAGGCGGTGCGTCGGCGGGCGCCCGGGATCCGAACCGGCGAACCCCGGGCCGCCAAGCGCCAACTAAACCGCTGCGCCACCGGGCCGGCCCAATAGTGAGCAGTTTTTTGAGGATGGATGTCCATAGATGTTATTCAGAGATAGAACGGGTACCAGGGATGGGCAAAGAACTCACACTATATACTCCGTGAGCACAGAAATACAGGTGCGTGATTGTGTATGCTTTTGTGTGAGTAACTCTCAGGAAAGAATAGAAAGAATTGGAGACAAATTAGGTACCACACTGTGAAAAAACAAAGCAGTTCTATTTCTATGCCCCAAACTTGAGCAATGAACACAGGAGCAAATAGGAGGAAGATAAGAGGAAAATAACATTATTCCATCCCATTTTGCTAGAGCTATGGACTCTACAGGGAGGTGCACAATTGATGGTAGAATGTGGCAGGGAGCTCTGCAGCTTTCCTGTCTAGTTGCCCTTGGAAAGATGAGGAAGGACAGCAGCACAAATCAGGACACATAAATAAGAGATGCCTGCTGGCACAGAGGAGGGAAGGTGGAACCATCTTTGTAGAAGAGGCTCGTGAAAATATTTCTGAAAGATGTGACTGTAATATCAGAAAACTATCTCACGCAGAGTAGATAAGATTTTGAGGTCCTTGAAAATTCTTTTGCAAAATAATAGCATCTATCTTTTTTTTTCTTTGATAAAGAACATTTCATCCCCACACACATTCACTGTGTACTGATAGTTGGGTGAGTTGATGCCACATGCGGAGGTGATAGCATCCGGATGTCCCAGGGCTTCTGGGTTGCTGCATTAGTGAAGAAGAGGGCAGAACTGCTTCAAATTCCTGTAAACTTCAACTGAGTGGTAGATGAAGTTAGGGAAACCAAATATTTTATTTTACTCAATTTTTTGGTTTCTGTGCCTGGGTAGTCCATCTACCAACTCTCACCAACTCTACTCTCACCACCAACTCTCACCAACTCTACTCTCACCACCAACTCTCACCAACTCTACTCTCACCACCAACTCTCACCAACTCTACTCTCACCACCTTGGTCTAAAGCTACCATCACCACCCCACCAGCCACTGCAACAATGCTGGCCATGTGGTTGTCGACTGTGGGGCTACCAGCTTTAGAATCACCCACCAGTGGGCGGGTGGGGGAGGTCGGGGGGACCCTTACTAAACTGTAGATTCCTGGGCTTCACACCAGACCAATTGAAGTATCTAGAGGTTGATCCAAGGAATCTGTAATTTTCCTCTCTTTCCAGGTGATTCTTATAAGCTCTAATATTTTCAAAACACAGTAGCAGTGTATTTTCTTGATTTACTTTTAAAATCTACATGAAAAGAGAATGTCTTCCTCTCTACTCATATCACTTGGTTAAGAGACTCAGATGAAATATTAACTTCAGGAAAATGCCAGAACTTACTGCCTCCCCAGACGCTTGCATCTGGGTAATAGAAACACTTATAGTACCATTTGGAAAATAATATTCTCATAAATGTCAGCCTGTGATAAGATGCAATAATGAATCCTTATACACTTTATGTACATTTTTTACCTCATCTTTTATAAAAATCAATCAGACTAAAACTAGAATTTTAAACCCCAAAATTAATTTAAAGCATCCAGGGAAACCCTTTAGTTATATAGACGAGAGGGCTGAGAGCCAAAGAGACCAGGACAGGATAACCCAAGTATTGGCTGTCTGATCCAGGATCCAGGTGTTCTGAAAAAAGCCCAGGCTTTACCACTGCATTGTCAGCCTCTTTTCCTTCCTTCGCTCCCTCTCCCTCTTTCTTTTCTTATATCAGAAACATATTCTGACTTCAACTATTCTTTATCTCTGCCCAAATGATGAATGATATTTTTCTTTCATTCCAAGGTTTTCTTCAATGTTTACATTCTTGTCTTTCTATGGAGCATTCTCTTAGTCTTTCAAAGTCACAGGTTGTTTGGAAGAGAAAAAAAAAAAAAAACTTGACTGTTCCTCACAGCCTACAAATAGTTTATAGTTGGTCAAAATACATTATTTTCCTAGACATCATTTTAAACTAAGTCTCTAATAAAAGCACTTCCATGTCAGTTTCTCTTCTGCGACCTTGCAGCCTACGTTCTACCTTCAAGCAAACTGTTTATATCTGACATTAGATCTCCTGAGATACATCTTCAAGTAACATATTACAATCATTATGACCACAAAAGAAATGACTCTTGTCATATTGAAGAAAAGATTCCACAGGGAACAAGCGCCTTCAGCATTAGAAATGCGATTATTTACATCTCAGTCAAGATACCTTTTTTGGTCCCCCTGAGGTCAAATTATCTGACAAATTGAATATCTTTATTTGGATGGCAAGGGATTATGAGAGTTACTTTCTGAAATACAAATAGAGAAATATACACCTCAGGTCAAATCACTAGTGTGATTTTCATTTAACAGAATTCACTTAGAATGATCCAAGTATTTGATTGTCTACATTCTAAATCTATGGATCTTCAATAAAATTCGTTCCATATTAGACACTAGTTTACACGGAAGTTGAGCTTTTAAAAGTGGGCCTAAGCTTAAGACAGATTCCTTCATTTCTCAGACTTAAATCTTTAATTTTTTTCTTTAAATCTGAGCTTCACTGGAGCTTTCCTTTTAAAAAATTTACTCAACTTAGTTCAAAACTTTTTAGTTGGGTTAACCATGCTTATTGTGGCTTTTAAAATTTAAAGTTCAAATGTTACATGTAATAAATTTTAAGAATATTAAACGCCCAGTATATACTATCAAACTTTTCCTGGATAAACATAATTTTCTATAATTTTTATTTTCTTATTCAAGAATCTCCAAAGGAAACAGATTATGTTTCAAATCACACTCCTTAATAATTGAAATTAAGTTTCTTCCTTAGGTAACAATTCCCTAAAGGTTTTCATTACACCATCACGCATTTATAACTTCTTGTTAAAATAGGTGCCAGACCATATTATGAAAAATGGCTGGGGCATGGAAGCAGTTTAGTGAAACAGTTAAAAATGTAAGCTAATGAGTCAGACTAATAATGCTCAAATCCTGTCTTCTCTGTCTACTACCTGGGTGACTTTGCACAGATTCTTAAACTGTGTGTGCATCAGTATCATCATCACCTTAACAGTATATGCTTAATCGGTTGCTGTGAGGATTAAATAAGCTGACTGTAAAGTGCTTAGAACAGTGCTAGGCAGAGTGTACTATATAAATTTAACTGTTACTATTATTATACAAGTAGAGCTATTATTATATAGTATAATAATCATTATATTGTACTGTGCTATATTATTATTTTAGTAGGCTCTCAGTAACTAATTATGGAATAAGTGACTGAATGTGGAAAACCATTCTTTTTACTGAAATATTTGAAGTTCAAATTTCATTATATTGAAATAAGGAGAGCACTTTAACCACGGAGTGTTAGTAAAGACTGGAAATTGCATTTGATTTTTATCTAAGTCCTCTTCCTACAGGATGGCTGAGGGTTGTAAGGGCCTGGCCTGGGCGGAGGAGACCTCTTAGGGTAGGGCTGGGCGAATAGACTGCCTCTTATCAGATCCTGGGTTCAGTGCAAAAAGTCAAAGATGGCAAGAGGAGAAAATCAAGGTCTGTAAGTCAAAGAATCAGACCACTAAAAGGGAGGCCTAGAAGCCCAGTAAGTGGAGAATCAGGGAGGTGAGAGTAGAAAACAATGGGTCAAAAATAAGCCTGCAGTTGTTACTGGAACAAATCCTGGGGCAGATGCTGTTGCCCACCGATCTGACTTCTGGTCAGGGAGGCCATATTTAATTAGGATGCCAAGACTGGACTGGGCAGGTCGTGCCTTCCTCACTTCTCTTCTTGCTACACTGCTTCAATTGCACCGAACATAGCCAGGACTTGTATTTTAGGCTAAGACACATACTCAAGATGATATACCCTACCTTTAAAAAAAAGGTATACATTTGCGATCTCATTACAAAAAAATAAAAAGTGTCTCCTTCAGTAGCAAAAAGATAAAACAAACATTTAAATTTCCCCTGACATCAACACATAAACCAGAGCACAACAACGTGATAAAATCACTAACAGAAATTGAGAAGCAGAGGCTATGGCAGATACTGTATTTCTAATAATTTTTAGGCATCTCAAACATTACTTGGGGGAAAAAAAAGAAACACAATTAACAGAACAAATGTCAAATCAATAAAATTGACTTATAGCTGAAATAAGGCATCTCCAGAAAACCATCTTCATCTGAATCGGATTTTTCCTAAAGGGGAGATAGGGAATCCTAGCTTGATCTTGCTAGCAATATGCTGAATATTCATCTTGTGCAACAGAATGCAATTTACATAATGTGGGGCCCAGGACTGTGCAGGGACACCCTGCAGGGAACTCAGATGAAGATTCCAAAATAGCAAGAGCCTGCGTTTTTCAGCTTACCACAACGGGAATCCGCAGCTTGCATTTCATTTTCTCTGACAGGATTTCCCAGATTTGCTGAAGAAAATATATCACATTTCATGGGAGGCCCCAGAAAATGTTTCTGCTTAAGTTTCATGTGTGTGTGTGTGATGTGTATATGTTTACATGTAATTTTTTTGATGATGGTATTAAACAACAACAGAGATTTAAAGAATTTATGTGACGATGACATGAAAACCCAAATAAGAGCATTTTTCTCTGAGGTACCACTTTAATCTACCAATTTTTGCTCCAAGCGTAGTGGAAAGAATTACTTTCATCTAAGTCTCTATTGCTTGAACCTGTGACAGAAATGAATTCGAGCTGCATTATAATGTATGGATATAGCACATCTGAATGCAAATTATTTGTAAATAGTAAATATTCCAGAAGAGGTTATATGGTTGGAAAAGTGCTCATCTTCTAATATACACTAACACAAAACAGAGAGATCTGCTTAGATTTAAATATAATACACATGTTGATATTTAAGTATTTTCCCAGTAAAATATTTACACAATTTGAATTCTTATTTTTAAAAGAACTACTCTCTTTTAAATTTTCTCTTTTTTCAGAATTCACATTAATTGTTTCCTTTATAAAAGATTATAAAGAAACTAAGACAAGTACACTTCTAAAGAGAAATAAAATAGAGTATATTAACATCAACTCTTTCAAAATTGCTCAATTTTCTGTGAACTGGGTGGTTTTAAAAAATATAGCAAATGCACAATTTTAAGAGGTAATATTACTCTTCTTCTTAACATACTGATATTATCAAACGTTGATGAAGAATGACTAAACAGCTCCTACAGCACTGTAACAAAGATTAAATAGTAAAGAAAAAATAGCAGAATCAATAGACACAAGACCTTCTCACTTTTGTTTTTGCCTCTATTGTTATTTTGCAAACAGTGAATGAACGGCCAATATCTTTGGCATGTTACTCACTGATGGGTAGAGGTAACCTTCTCCATTCATGGCTATGTACAACCCTGTCTTCACACCCTGGATGGCAACAACGCGCAGTCCCACTGGGATGAGGTTGAACAGTGCTGTAAAGATAAACATGGTCTATCATAAATGGGCAAGAAGAAGCAAAGTGTTGCCGTCACTTCTCTCTCTCTCATTTTTTTTTAAATTTAAGAAACATCATCTTTGTTACAATCTTCTGAGAAGTTCCAATTAATTAACTTTTATTTCTCTTTGTAATTAAGAAATTTTTGCTATGTAATTAAGAAATATTAGCACGTGAGCTTCAATTTGTAGATCTTCTTAGCATTCTGCCTATAGCCCTCTAGAGAACTGGTGGGATAATGAACGGAATCAAGCCTGTAATCATGATTCTAGTGTCTCCATCTCTGACACCATCTGATACCAAAAGAAATCAGCTGTGAAGATTCTCAAAGGGTAGAATTTTAAAAGTCCAAGTTGAAAGTTTATTCTGGTCTTTCACACAGAAGGTGTGCCTCATCATTGCAATGCAGGACAGGCCAGAAGTTAAAAAGGTAATTCCCAAACTAAATTACTCTTGCAGAACAAACATGATATGCCAGCAGAGCCCAGAAATGGTGTGCACCTGCCAATGTGCTAAATTTAGAAAGAACCAATCAAATTGAACGGCATGCAAATTTTAGAGATGATTTTCTTTATTAATATTTCATAAAACTATGAGTGAAAACTAAAATAAAAGAGGGAAAAGTGCTCAATTTTACCCACATAAGAGGTAAAAACTCATTTATGTTTCATATTTTGTTTCTTCCCCTACTGACGAAAAAAAGGATTTTTATATATTTTTTACCTTGTGCAGAAAGCAGTTATGATTGAATTTTTTTAAGTTTTAACATCCCTTTAGTGCATTTTCATGCCAGGGTTCCATGTTGACTGTGTGGTAGATGTTCTAGCATCATTTTTGCTGATAACTGCTCAACGATTTTGGAGAATTTTTTATAGATACATTTATAAGAGAATTATCTGCAGTGAGGTTATCTACTCCCATTCAAGTTCTTAATTCAAGTCTAATGCTAAGCAATAGGACCAGGCACAACAGGCAATGGAAGAACTAAAATGTTGAAGTAAATGTATAAATAAAATATCTTAGGTTTAGGCTCTCAACTGTACTCAAAAATAGGTTTTATAAATTGTGTTCTATTTAATTCCAAGGCACGTGTTTTCTCTGAGTAGGGTGGGGGAAAATTACACCTTATCTTCCAATTATTACATGTTACAGATCCCAAGATCTCCAGGTGTCTGTGCTACAGAAACGATAAAAGGAAACTAGCAGGCCATGGCCAAAGGTAGTTATGCCTACAAGAATACTTAGGGGTATGTATGCTTTCACCATGCAAACTAACATTGGACTGTCTGCCATAGGATTCTAGGGGCTTATGATATCTTTATGGAGGAATGAGGCTTATGTTTGCTTATTTCTATTATTTATACTAAACAGTAGTGTGGAGTTGTTGAATACTATGAAGTACTTGTGTCATTGTAACTCTCAGTATTCCCTCTTTGTGGGAGAAGGCCATTGGCCATTTTCACTCTTGTCTAGAACACTTGAACAGTCCCATCTTCCTTATATTCTGAAAAAATGGATAGTTCCTGATTTATGTGTAAAAGTTTTGGGGGAAAAGCATAATGTATGCCTGTCCATGCAAACTATTCTAACCTAACCTATTCAAACTTAATTATTCTAACCTTTATACACTCCTAACGGTATTTGTAGGTGCCATCTATTTGATATAGGCCAGATGGTATAATTCCAGAAGGTAAGTGCATCATAAACTCACTAAATACCATGGCACGGGGAAAAGAGTAAAATTATAGAAGATAGTCTAAAATGACCATACTGAAAAAAAATACTGTTTTTTTTCCAGGATTTTGGTTGGGACTTGAATTATAAAATACAAGTTATCACCATACAGAGTGAAAATAGAAAGTGAATCCATATGATGACTGTAATGTGGAAGCCCATTCAGAGCTGACCATGATGGGTCCGTGGCACTAATTAAAACCACAGATAGCCACGTTAACTGAGACATCATTATATTTTTTCACTCTTTTTGTATTTTACTTAATTAGAAAGCAAAGTCACAAAGCCCAGGGGAGTAAGAATAATGAAGATGTTCATGTGACTTTGCTTTTTCTGTGGAACATTCTAGTTCTCCATATAATAGTGATTTTTCAATCCTGGCTGCACTTTAAAACTAGCTGTATTCATAAAATAGGATGGCCATGCCCAACCCTAGACCTATTAAATCAGAATTTCTGGGAGTAGGTTTAGGGCATAAGGAATTTTTTTAAAAGATCCTCAAATGACCCTCAGGTCCAGGTCCAGGTGAGAACTACCATCCTATGTGGGGTGGTGGTCATTGCAAGTGATTGGCAATTTTTACACATCAAGTAACCAGGTTGGGAACTTCTAAGGTGAGAGGGATTGGTTTGTGTGAGGTTTTGACTTTGCTATAACTACTAGCATATTGATGTATCTATAGTCCTATGCTGCTTGCAGTATCTATGAAGCCTGGTGATGGGAACAATGCAGTTTCAGAGCACAGGAAAACCCCATGGCATCCCCAAAAGCAAACTGGGAGAAAGAAAACCACTCCCTAACCATAAATCATAGCTTATGGTAATGCTGATGTTTAGTAGATTGGAAGCTCTAAGAATTTTAGAGGAATACACCCCTGTAAATGAGTGTTGTGATGAATTGACCTGAGCGCTGCCTTCCTTTTGTGAAAGATCCTTCCAGGGCACATGGAAGCCAGTGACAAGCAGTCAAGTTGTTACAGTATCCTCTCTATTAGGACCAATTATCCAGCATCAACCATTGTCTTGCCATTTTTCCTCCCAGAGGTTTCTAGATCTCAGGCTGAAACCCTGGGAGGACATTAGTATCAAGTTCTCCAACTGCTGGCCTTTCTCCCTCTTCTCAAGTCATTGAAAAATTTTGACAAAGGCAGCTTAGCAGGGGGGTTCTGACTTTACCTAACTCTAAATAATCTCACATTTAATAGTAGGATATGTGTTGAATTCAAATCATAAAGATTTGAAGGATCAAGCCTTGGTTTTGTCATTTGGTGACTTTTAGGGTGGCATCAGGGTGATTTTCAGGTTATTTCTCCTTATTTTTTCCTAATTATGGATAAATAATCCTTATTTTGTATTCAGAGAATCATCAAAAAACTGGAATGTGTTTGTGAATTATCACATCACACACTTCCTCAAACCAAAAGGTCGGTACTCTAATTATGACGTGTCTGTCAGCATTTCTAATGCTTGCTCCCATTTTTAAAGAATACTTTTCAGTGCTAACAATTTTCTTAAGATTCATAAGACTACTGTAATGAACCAGAGAAAAGAATATATCTTAAAATTCATCCTAAAAAACTGTTTTTAATTAAAAAGGTGATACGACACCAAAGTAGAGTTAATTAGTAATGCCCATTGCTTTTAGAAAGCTGCTATAATCCTGCCAAGTTTTATTAAACTTTATAGTCTTACCACTTTTATAGCTTTTTGAGGGGAGGACCTTTTCTCACCCTGTTTTATTCTGTTCTGTTATGTCTTTGCAAATGTTGAAATGGTTAACAAAACTAACCTACCTGGCTTAAAGTGCACATAAAATGCAATGTAACTTGTAAGAAAAGAAGCTGTGGGCCATATCTTACACAGGACTCTAAGTCCCTCTACTGTGGACACTGATTTGGTTCTGTGCCTGCTTTATTCCCATAACTGCTCCTCGCCAGCATTTAGGAAGATTAAAGAAGATTTTAAGAGTTACCCAGAAATTCTTGTTACTTCTAGTGTGGTTACACAACAGGAGGAAAGACTCCCCATACATTTAGATAATAGAAGGTAGAGAATCTTTTAGTATCTCAGCTTTTCAGTTTAGTGTTTAGTATTATTCAAAAAGCCAGATATAATTATGTGTGTATGCGTATAATGTCTACATCTGCACTTTCACAATTTAGAAAATACTGTGTTGCTTATTCAATTCTGAAGCAACGTGCTTTTAAAAGACAGTGTCTACTTAACACTTCTCAACTTGATTTTTATTCTCATCATTAAAAATAACCAACTTGTTTGGCATGACAAAAATCAAAGAAGAAGGTAGGAAAAAAAATCATAAAATCTTTATTTGAAGGATATTATTTTTCCAAGAAGTCCAACTAACCAGCATTTTCATACAGCTATAGTTTATTTCCTCTCTTGAAAACTTCTGTCATAATGGATGACATCAGCCTCTAGGCTGATAAATCAGAGTGTCATAGCTCTTACAGTGATCAGAGTTATGGAAAACTAGTTCTCATGCTCTACTAGACTCTGGCCAAAGAAAATCAGAGAACACTGAAGACATCAAAGCTTACGAATCTTTAAAGCCCATGACCCCCACACTGTAAGACTTAAAGAAAATGAATGTCTTTTATTAAAGAATGGGTGAGGAGTTAGAGATAGGGAAAAGAAAATGAGCAGATGTATATGTATTAGCTTGACCCAGAAGAAACTGACATCTTCTGTAGGTCAGAGATGGTCAAATGCTGACAATCTTAAAAGGTTCAACCTGGTATCAAAATCCCAACAAGCAAACAATGTTTGACATTGGTCTTATGAATAACGCCTTCTCTTTCTTCCCTGTGTCTGAATTGCTTTACCTTTTCTTTTTCTAAATCAAAAGAAGAAATAAAGCACACATTTTTTTGTGTGTATGTACACAAAAAAATCAATGAACAAATATGATAGGGAAAAGTTTAAAAGTACAAAAGGACAACATAATAGATACAAAGAGAAAAAGATTAGAAATTGAAAAGGAGTAAAATGTAGATAAAGAATAATTTAAAAGTTGAAAGAAAAATTTAAAAATGAAGCAATGTCCAAAGTCTAAAAAATAAGCACAATGACTGGAAAAATATTGACATTTCACATAGCAATAACAAATGCAAAAATAGTCTACTTTATATTATTAGCTACTCTCAGAATCAGTGTTACTAAAAATTTGATTACTGGAATTTAAAACAGGTAGTGCCAGTAATCTGGTTACATGTATTCAAATCCTCCCTTTTCATGGAATGATGTTCTGTATACAAAGGATAAATGACAAATGGATGAAAAGATTCATATCCACTCCTGATCTACTAGTAATATGTGATTAAATATTTCTAATAAAAATCAGTTTTGCTTTTCATTAACTCTTCTGAGCAGTAAAAAGTGTGTCCATTCTAGAACTGATATGCTAAATTACAAGGAGTCAGATGCCCGTATAAACAGGAAAGGGGGAAGGAAAAGTCAGAAAATTGAATAAGGAGGGACACCAGAATGAGAATACAAAGAAAGGTTGTATATAAAGAAATAGTAAAGTGAAGAGAGACATTAATACAGTGCAAAGTGGGAGGCTTTTTAACAAAAAAAAGTTACCACAGACCCAATTCTATAAAGTAGCTAAATATTTTGTACAATGTATTTAAAGGTACACAGGCTTCATGTCCTCTCTATAAAGAAAGATATTATCTTTTCTTGTTGAATGCAAAGAATTTGAAAAATTACATTTCTATTATTTGAAACATTACATTTCTATTATTTGAAACGACTAATCCTTGTAGCTCTTGAATTTCTACAATTATCATTAAGAAGCCACAGGCTTGATAAAATTAATACTTCCAAAGTAAACATGTAATCAACTTTCATCTGAATGCACCAGGGTACTTACTTGACTTTTGTGATGAGAGTAAAAGTAACAATAATGCTGTATATGACAATTGTTTGAAAAAAAGAAAATATGAACATATAATTATCTTAAAATGACAGGTTTCTTTTGTTGCTCTATTCATATTTTCATCCGTGTGGGCCAAGTGGAATTGTAAATGGCATTCAAGTGGGTAACACTTGTAAAAGTGAACCAACATAACCAAATATTTGCAAATTTTACAAAGTCATTTAAGTAGCAGCGTATCTTCTACCAACTGTGTTAACTGGCAGCCTGAGGTTGTCACTTACTAGAATTAGTGCTGTCATCCTTGGTTCCATCGAGAGCTCCATCGGGGTGCATTTGCAAGTAGTAGCCTTGCCTGCAATATAACCTGGTCACTATACCCTTGAGCTGGGGATCTGAAAGGCAAACATAGTTATCATAAGCCTCACAATGTGTCACAATAGAGTTTCTTTTTTATTTTCTATTACTTTTCTTTTTCAGAAGCAAGAGGGCATTTTATAGAAGTAGCACCTTTTATTTTACGTCTCCCAGATTCCTCTGTATTTATCAAACCTGGAGTATAGTAATCATAAAAGGTGAAGAAAATGTAGTCATAAGCTGCATGTGTCAACTGCAGAAAATAGGTCATTTTATGAAACTGATACATGTGAATTAAAATTATTAGTTGAAATGATCAATCAATTAGTTTGATTATTAGTTAAGTCCTAAACTAATTAGTTTAATAGTTTAGACTAATATTATCATTCAAGATGGCAGTACAAGTTTTGCAAACTTCTGGCTCTAAGAAACTTCATTGAAGTCTTTTTAATGGATTTTTCTTTTTACTTAATTTGACAGGTAACCCCAAAATGTGAAAAATCTGTATTTAAAAAAAATTCATGCTAACATTTTGATACACATTTTTAGAAAAAGCCCTGATATGGAGAATGTTTCCTTGATGTCTAAAGGGCCACGCTAACGCATATGGAAGTGTCTGCGGTACTTACGCATGAACCAGAGGAAAACGGAAAAATAGATTTCTGACCTCAGGGTGAGGTGCAATAACAAACCTATGCCATGAGGTCAGCTCTGGGGCCATAATCTGGACAAATTAAAAGAATTAGACAGTCCTACTAATTTATACAACAACAAAGAAGAGTAAAATTATACAATATAGATTTTGATTCTTGGCCAACAGGGCTTGAGGTGGAGGGCAGTGGAAGTTTATTAAAATAAAAAGGGAAATTATATGGTAGCAGACTTCTCATTTGATGATTCATTGAAAAGATAACCACTTTAGTGATCCAGTGCTTCATAAAGAGCCAGTTGTACCCTTGAAAATAAATATTTGCATGCGGTTTTTCAAAGGTCATCCCATCTCATGACTAGATTTGATGTGGGGCATCATAACCCTCTCCATGGCAACTGGCGTCTCTCCACAATCGCTGAATAGGACATGCAAATGTAATCATGCTGTCGAAACAGTGGGATGTTACGGAACGATGAAACCTAGCATCTTGTGATGGATAGAAGAACTGTGGGCTTGCAAATAGGTGAATACAAAAAATACAAATGCAAAAAAAAAAGCTGTTTAAAAACAGAATGTCTTTAGGCTTTTGTTTAGTCTCAAGAAATTAAAAAGAATGCCAATATCTGTTTTTATGTGCATCTAATATAACTAATAATTTGAAAAATGACTCCATGATACGCAGATTTTCTTCAAAGATAGTATGATATTGAAGAAAACCTGGAAAATAATGCATGAACACCACAGCATCACAACATCAGTGTGACTAAACATATTAGAATGTAGATGCTTTTAGAAGACTAGGACTTAAAAAAGAAACATTTAAGTGATTATTAGGATTATGTTATGTATGTTCCTTATTCTGTGGTATATAACTTTAAAAATCATATAATTCTAAGATGTGCATTAAGGAAAATAATAATTACTCTTGTGCCTTAGTCTGCCCATCACCCAGAAGATTTGCCTGGGCTATCAACCCTCTAAGTACCAAGAACTTTTCTTAGTTTTGCTGCATCATTTTATGCTCATCATTGAAAATATGTAGCATGGAAACGAAGAGAACAAAAGTAAAAAGGGGGGTGGACTGATTCTTAATTGCCACGGAAACATAGAATTTTAGAGAGTGATTTTTCTGCAAAACCTTTGTGTTCTGAATCAATTATTTTTAATAATCCTATATTTTAGCTACTATATCTTCTGGATTTGAATTAAGCAGGTAATGCAAGGCAGTCAGAAGACACATAACCCCCACAAGCTCCCTCACACTTATACAAAGAGAGCCTTTCAGTTTTTTTTTTTTTTTCTATTATCAAAAGGACAAGAGATAACAAGTATTGGTGAGGATGTGGGGAAAAGAGAACCCTCGCACACTGTTGGTAGGCATGTAAAATGGTGCAGCCACTGTGGAAAACAGTATGGTGGTTCCTCAAAAAATTAAAAAGTGAACTACCATATGATCCAACAATACTACTTCTGGGTATTTACCCAACGAAAATGTAATCAGGATATTGAAAAGAAATCTGCACTTCCGCGTTCATTGAAGCATTATTCTCAGCAGCCAAGACATGGAAATAATCTGTGTCCACCAACAAGTGAATGGGTAAAGAAAATGCGGTGTATACATATTCAATGGAATATTGTTCAGTCTTTAAAAAGAAGGAAATCCTGCCATTTGGGACAACATGGGTGAACCTGCAGGATATTATGCTAAGACAGCCCTTCTTGACTACATCTCCTTTCTGATAAGGAAGTATAAGTAAAGCATGAAATTGTGTTTTTGAGCTCTCATTTAATTTCAAGGAAACAAAACCAAATTGATTTCTATTTATCAGTTTCACATTATTTGGTATTTTCTTTTTAGAAGCCATAATAACAGTTGTGTTGTGTTCTTCTCGGGGGCCAGGCACTGTTCTAAGAACATTACAGGACTAGCTCATTGAATCCTAACCACAATTACTTAATAGGAAGCCCATTTTGAAGATGAGGAAGTGGAGACACAGAGCAATGAAGTCATTTGACAAAGAGCACATACTAATAAGTGAAAAGCTGGGGTTTAAACATGATCCTGCCCACTTACCTACTAACCTATGTGGCCTCTATGAATTGAACAGTTGAGCTAAACCGTCTTAAAAACCTAAAATAAAATGCAAACCAATCTGTTTTTTTAAAAACAGTTTCAAACATTAACCACAGCTGTGTCTAAATCCAAATACTTGGAGCTGAATCTTGATACAAAACAATAACATGAAGTGAGAAAGGATCCAAGTTCTCAAAAACCTCTTCTAAGATCCACCCCACTTTGCCATTGGCCGCCTTTCCAACAAATCTCTATCCATCAAACCCTCACCAAAATTGCAAATGTAATACTGTAAATTTAAATTTCCTCCAGTATCATTTTTACTTCAATTCTCCCATCTCCACCAACTCCAGCCGAAAGTCCTCTCTACCCCTGACCTGACTTCTCGTGTTCACAGCACCAGTCCCCTAAGATCAACACAATGCTCACTTTTTTTATCCCACCTAATGAGTTGCCCAGTTCCTACCGATGCTGTCTTCACAATTGCCCTCGCTCTTTTCCCTTTTTCTATTTTCACTGCCAGCAGCAGTTCAGCCCTTCCTGGACTCCCCTAGGTGGTCTTCCCACCTGCAGTGTGCCTGCTTCAATCCTTCAGATCAGGAAATATGCAGCCACTCTTTGCCATCTACTGACTTACCCACACAACCTGCAGCAGCAGGGGAGCCCCATCTTATCTGCCTGGCTTTGTTTTCTACTGCTCCCGCGCCATCCTCTGCGTGTAGCCCAGCCTGGGTCACATGGACTGCCTACAAATATTCCACAATCTCCCACATTTATCCTGTTCCCTTAACCTTACCTGTCTCAAGTACGCACACCTGCATAAAGCTTCCCCCTTGCACAACCAGGCACACACCCCACCCACATGCATGCATCTTTGCTTAGTTAACTCCTTTTCCTCCCTCCCAAGCTTGGCTCCTTCAGTACTTCCTCTGGGGCACTTTCCTGACGTCTCAGATAAGGGTAGACTCCTCCTTTGAATGCTTTTATGGCAGTATTCTTCATAGATGTAACTTACTTTTTAAACATTAAAATTGTTTCATTTTGAAATGTTTTTAATACATTAAAAGATACAGAAAACAATACAACATACATCCATGTACCCAGCACTGAAGTTAAACAGAGGTTAATATTTTGCTTTGCAATTCATGGTTTTAATTCCACATTTATTTGTGTAGTTATATGATTGGTGTCTGTCTCCAAACTGGACTGTAAGTTTCATGAAGAAAACTGAAACGTATGAGATTGCTCACCATTACATCTCCAGGGTCCAGATGAATAGGAGGTGTGAAATATGTATTCCCTGAATGAATACTACATTAGGGTGTAATATTACACTAGGGTGTAATTTATCTAGTAATTTCATATATTGCTAGTAAGAGTGAAAATTGGAACAACAACATGAAAACCAAGATGGCAATCACAGTAAAGCCTTAGAAATGTCCACAACTTTTGACCAGGACTTTAGACTTTCCAGACTTCTAACTTAAAAATAAATCCTCAGTGTTATAAAGTTTTGTGTAATAACATACATGAATAATATGAATATGAACATGACTATCTTAAAAATACTATCCATGGAGGAAAATACACCAAAATGTTAAATATAACTGTATTTTGATGGTTACTGGAATATTTATTTTTCAACATTTTATTACTTGCAAAATTTCCTATAAAGATGGCATGCTAATTTTATAATGAAAATGCAGAGATTTTAATAAAATCTATTAATGCCTTTTTAAAAGTGTGTGTAAAAATAATATTTCATACAGACTTGTGAATAATATTGTATACTTATATGCAGACAACCTAAACGCATATTTGTATTGCAGATTAACTGGTTGCCCCAAATTTCAAGGATTCCACATATTAGTTTCTCTTTGTGCATAGTTACACGTCCATAAAACCTTCATTATGATCCTCACTTATAAAACTAGCCATTGTGCAATGTAGTCATTTATAGCTTAAGGTCACTTTTTCAAATAATTTTTAAGAAAAGACAATAAAACTTTTCCCCAAAGGCCAGAAATATGTAACCAAATAATCATAGCAAAAACAAAACAAAGCAATTTTACTGAGAAAACAACCACATCAGTTATGTGCAGTCAGGCAACGGATCTAAGTTTCTGGATCTACTGTGTATAGGAGGACATGACCCTTCATTTTCTCACTCTATAGCAAGCCTCATCTTCGGTCTCATGTGTGCTGGACAGCTCACTTACACATTATTTCATGCCTCCATGAGAGAAAAGTTGACAAAAAAGGGACCAAGAAAATATCACATGACTGCCAGAATGGACAGGACCCAGACCGGGCAGCTTAATAAAAGCACATACCTCTGAAAATACAGCATCCAAAAGGACACTCTCCCCAAAAAGGATTGAAAGGCAATGTATTGCAGTGCATGAAGACCCAGTATTAGAACTTCCTGTTTGTTTACTATCTCCAAAAATGAGAAAGGAATTAAGCTTTGCTAATATTTAACATGAATTGACATTGGAATCTTCAGGGTCTCATGTCACATTGGGTCCTTGAAGTACCTGAGGAAGGTTTGGGACATCCTATAATTCTGAGTAGTTAACACAGTGGCCCTGGCTCTCAGTCATTGTTCCCAATGAGTGCTTCACAAAATGTTGAAATTTATGTCGTCCTGGTTAAGTAGACTTACAAATTATGTTATCTAATTTAACTAAAGTTAGGATGATTTAGGGAAAAACTCCGACAGAGATAGTATGGCTTAAAGGTGATACTAAAAGAAAAGAAAAAAAAAAAAACAAGCAAAAGCTAACACCACAAAAATAGCAAAGGTGATATATCATCTACATGGATTATGTGGTTAAAACCAGCACACAAATAAGTAACAAAAGCAGTGACAATCTATTCAGATCTAACATGAAGTCAGCCAAAAGAGGTTGACATGTTAAGAAGACAATCTTAAATACATCTACTATGATAAAACTGGAACATCGCCCTAAACAAATAGTATGACTTGAGATATAAAACAGTGAAAATATTACATGTGTGAAACAAACGTATATTGAGGTTACGTCTCACTTTTTGCATTGAACTGATGGGATAAGAAAATTGGGTGACATTCTTCTAGTGAATGTTGAATAGAAGCCCTACAAGAACAAGATTTTGTTTTTGATACTAATGTATCCCAAACTCCTACAACTTGAACTCTCAATTAATAATTGAAGGATGAATAAATATCTGAAATCTCACACCTATATTTCAGCTAGCTATGTGA
Source organism: Tapirus indicus (assembly GCA_031878705.1). Lineage (NCBI taxonomy): Eukaryota > Metazoa > Chordata > Mammalia > Perissodactyla > Tapiridae > Tapirus > Tapirus indicus. Next base: position 9,865,139 of record CM062930.1, on the reverse strand, counting down.
AAAATGCGAAATATTGTCAACTCATAAAATTTCTAAAGTTCTTTATTCTCTTCTAACATACTTATGCATTCAGAATATTTACTTGCTTAAGAAAATATGAAAGCTTTGTCTTAATTATGCTTTCTTTCTGTTTTATCTTTTATTTTATATTTGCTGTGCCTGCACATTTTACTAAAAATGGTCTGAGAATATTCCTTGTGTGAAACTCTGTACTAACTATGCTCTCTGATATTAATTAAAATAGAAATAATGAAAGCTAATGTGCATATATATCAAGAAAAAAAAAGATGCTTCATAATATATTAGCCTCAACACTCAGAACTGAAAGAAATGCAAATCAGTTCAGAATGCCTTCAGACACAGGGAAAAAAACACCCAACATTTTTAATTAAAACAATCACTCTCTCAGAAGTGGGTTCATTTAAATCAATCACTGTCACAAACTGTTTTCACACAATGTGCACACTGAAAAAGAGAAATCAGAATAACCCTTAGAAGGATGCATACATTTAAAATCATTGTTTAAATTGAAAAATGTACAATATGGCATGTATTTTTAGATAGCAAATATATAAATATATATACATCACACATACTATGTTTATTTATATATAAATCTCGGTATTAATTGGTTATCAGTGTAGGTTCTCAAATGTCACCCTTCTATTAGCTATGGAAACATCACATTTTTTTACACTGAAAAAAGCAACTTTTGGAAGATACTTTTTGTGACAGATCTAATTAGATTTTGGCACTCCTAGAAGCAGAAAATAGTATTGTGAATAATTTACTGAAAGTCATAAATTATCATATAATCCAACATAAAAATAAACCATGTCCAGAAACTCTTCCAAAGGACTGAGGAAAAAAGAGTGGGGTGGGGGGCACTAAGGAAAATGATAAATAAAACCAAAGGCATGTGAAAATCTGCTACATCTTTCTGTTAATTCTTTAGGATGGCATTCACTTTCCTCCCAAAACTGACCCCATGCTACCTCAAGAGCCCCACCCCTCTCAGAACCTTGTTTCAGCCATTTCAGAGTGGTTGCTCAACCCATCACCTCAATCCAATGCATTATTATATCTGCTAATTTTTTTTAATTTTAAGGGTTTTTTTCAGTTGAGGTAACATTGGTTTATAACATAATATAAATCTCAGGTGTACATTGTTGTATTTAGACTTCTGTGTGGACTACATTGTGTTCACCATCAAAATCTAGTTTCTATTCATCACCATTCAAATGTCTATGTCTGTGAAAATTTAACTGCTGATTCTACAGCCTAGAATAGCCTCTCTACCTCTGCCTACCAGAATCTTATGCCAGTAGGCACTAGGGATAGAATCTTACATTTAAAAAACCAGTTCTTGTCCTCAAAGAGTTTGCAGTCTGAGGGGAGAATCTATAATATGGCTTTATGTCAATTAGTCTTGTGTTAAATTATTGGGTTTACACATCTTCCTGCCCTGCAGACACATTATAAATCCCTTGATAATTCAAAATCATATATAATTCAAAATAGCCTATCGCTACACTTTGCACAGAGCAGCAACTCAACAAACATTTATTGAACTGAATTCATTTTCTATTTGTTTTTAAAAGAATCTGTATATAAGCCCTAAATGGCATTCAAGGCAAAATACATTTTTTTAATCTTATTTAAGAACTGGAGGGGCAAGCATGCTGAGAATAAAGATAAACGTGGGTTTTGAAATGGAAATACCAATAATTTTTAAACTTTTTTACCAAAACTATTTTGGCGAAAAAATTCCCTCTAGGTAAAATATATTAAGACAGCAAGAGTGGGTAAAGTCTCCTCTTGAGGAAAATATTTGAGAAGCTCATCAAAGAGAAAGCAGGCTGTGAAGATCCTGCTTACTATTTGATCCTAAGCTCCAAGGAATAGACAGACCAGGAAGTGGTATCTTGGGATTCTTAGTGGAGGGTTGAACTCTTACTAGCTTTTTGAATATCCAGTGTCTACAGACTCCAGAAGGAAGCAAATCTTTGGAGCTCAGTTAGAAAAACACCCCTTTCCAATACTATTTTCCAGTGAGGTTCTCTAATTGTAACATTCTAACACATTAGAGACACATTAGAGCTCCTGTGCCCCCAACATGATTCAGAGTTTGGACAATAAGATGGCCAAAATGTTGGATCCACTGTTCCACTGTATCTATTCAGCACTTATGAACACGAATCATTACATAATAAAACACGGTGTGCTTTGGTCAACTAATTTATTCCTTTTAAATTATGATTGTATATTAAAAAATTCAATTATAAATGTTAATTATATAAATTAAAAAGATGATAATATACAAAATTCTTTTGCATATTTAAGAAAGAAAAATGTGTCCTTCAGTAACGACATTTGGGACCCAAGTCAGTCATTATTATTACATCTAAAGCTTTCCTGATGATACAGTGTGCCAGGCATTCCTATTTGTGAATGACTTCACTTGTTCCCTACCAGAATACATATGTGCACATGCAAAGAAGCGGTGTGCTCTGTCTCGCTCAGTGTGCTGACGTGTCACCTTGTGTGGTATCTGCAGCACTTACAGACACGAGCATATTACTCATGTTCAGAGTCCTGGTTAATATGTCAACGACACCATATACCAAAAGAAACAATATTACTTTGAGGACATTTTATACCTACTTCTTTATATTAGCATAAGTATTAGAAACAACTATACTGCCAGCTGACTGCCATAATATTTCCTAGATTGCTAAGCAAAAAGCTAAGCATTTTATTTAAATTTTCAAACACTATTGTCATAGATGAAATCTGAGATATTTCAGTTTAATTATTATCTAAACACTATTTATTTTTCTAACTCTAGATATACATTTTGGTATATGTGTTCCTAATACTGTTTTCAGATAAGTATCACAAAGAGTGTTCAAAATCTTAGCAATATGTTTGCAATAAGCACATGTTACTAAGTATTTCTGGTTAAATTGCCAGAATATTTCATGCTTATTCAGCCATTCTCTAAATGTTTAATGATAACTTTCTTTCTATTTCCTCATTACAGGATTTTTTAAATTAAGAAAACCACTGTGGCAATAACTGCTACAGATCTCCTTTGCAATGACTGATTTTAAAAGGACACTGTACCATCTTGAAATACCTACAAGTTCTGTGTTAACTTGTGATACCTTGTCACAATAAAGGTACACAGACACACATCGAATAGCAAACAGTGGGGAAAAAAAGTTTTTACTTTGCTATATAAGTGACCAAAATCATATCCTTTAATTTTAATAGACAATCCTTTTTTACTTCATGCTGAAAGCCATTTTATACTTATTATAATACAAAATATAATTGCATATTTAAATAATAATCATGCCTCTCACTATATTCTTCATAAAGTTTGAGGCTAATCAAACGTAACCAAATGGCTTGAGGAACAAAGGCTCAAGAGTATTATCAACATTTGCTAATATTTTGTAATCAAATAATACCTTAATGAACAAATTTCAATGCTGGAACTAAGACTGAAAAAGAATGTGAATGTTACATGAGCCATATGCCATAATCTGAGAGAGTTTAATAATTATGCAGACTTTCTTTAACAGCCTAAGTGACTTCTACTTCTGACCAATGGGACCAGAAGTGCCCTCTTACATGAAACAATAAAAAATTGACAAATTGAATTTTGCAAGATACTGGACATCAGAAAATGAAGGACAGCTGTCTCTGAGAGATGGGAAAGAAATGAGGTGAGCCCTACTATTGCCTGAGTTTAAAGCCTTGAGAGATTCCAGGGCACAGTGAAAAGACGGGCACCCAGTATATTCTCCAAGTTGAGGAGATGGAGCTGAGAGTCCAGGGAGACCAAGGTAGACTGTATACAGAGTATTGGAGAAAAGAGAACTGTAGAGAGGGTTTCCTAGAGTATCAGCTATGTACTGATCAGCAATTGTATATGAGGAAACCACTTCAGGCAGAGGAAAACCATCTGAGAGGATTAGAGGCAACACTGGTGCAAACACACGGAGGACTGGAAACAGTGCCTACTCCCACTAATCAGACTGGAAAAACTCATAATTCATGGGGCATTGAGCAGAATACAAATAAGGGTCTTGCCTGGAGAAAATTAGCCTTAGTCTGAGCACTGCTTCAGTTTAACCTAACAAATTCTGAAAGCAAGAAGTAAAAAGAGTATACTGTTTCCAAGTAAGTTAATTGCATCCCAGAATAAGCTCAAGGATATTTATAGGAATACAAAAATATCAAGCACCCAAGAAAGTAAAATTCAAAACACTTGGAGTCCAATATAAAATTACCAAGCATGCAAAGAAATGGGGAGATGCAACCCATAACAAGGGGAAGAATCAACAAATCAAAATTGACCTAGAACTTACCCAGACATTAGAATATTAGACAAGGACAGGCAAATAGTATTATAACTATATTCCATACTCTCAAAAAGTTAAGTACAGACACAGAAGATTTAAAGAAGGCCCAAAATGAACTTCTACAGACGAAAACCACAGTTTATGAAATGAAAAAAATACATTGGATGGGACTAATGGCAGATTAGGAATTGCAGAAATGCAAGTAGTGAATTTGAAGACATAGCAATAGAAATGGTTCCAAATGAAATCCACAGAGAAGAAGAGAATTTTTGAAAAGTTAACAGAGCCTCAATGTACTGTGGGATAATTTCAAGCTACTGGATATTATGTTTAACTGGAGTCTCCAGAAGAGACTATCAAAAGGGCAAGAAAAGAAAAATATTTCAAGAAATAATGGCTGGAAAATTTCCAAATTGGTGAAAACTATAAAACCAAAGATGCAAACAGCTTAACAAACTCCAAAGACAGGAAACATGAAGAAAACTCTACCATGACACGTCATATTGAAAGTACACAAAACCAGTGATAAACAATCTTTTTTTCTCCCAGAACGGGGAAAAACACATTACATACAGAGGAACATAGATAAGAAAGACAGCAGATATCTTACTTGTAACAATTCAAGTAAGAAGACACTGAAGCAACATCTTCAGTGTACTGAAAGAAAAAACAATATCCTAAAATTATAAAAGAGTGAATATATCTAAAACAAAGGTAAAATAAATATGTTTTTAGTCATAGAAGTAGAAAGTACACAGAAGTAGAAAGAGTGTATCATCACTACAAGAAATGTTGAAGGAAGTCCTCCAGGGACAAAGAAAATGATACCAGATAGAAATATGGATCTAAAACCAAGGAACAAAGAGCAATGGAGATGATAAATACACAGGCCAATACATATACATTTTTCTTGTTATCTGTATCTCCTCAAAAGATAATTCACTGTTTAAATAAAAATAATAACAATGTAATTTGGGGTTTATAACTTATGTATAAGTAAAATGTATGACAACAATTGTACAAATATCAGGAGGGGAGAAATGGAAATATACTATACGTACTCAAATATATGCCATATCTCCTATTGGAAAGGCCCCAGACTTGGTTTACTACTATGCTGACATCATCTTGAAATTCTTAATAATTTTTCAATAATGGGCCCTGCATTTTCATTTTGCCCTGGCCCCTGGAATTATATACCCTGTGCTGTTCTTAGATATGACATCAAAAGAATGATCTATTGAAGAAAATATTGATAAATTAAACTTCATAAAAATTCTAAACTTCTCTTCAAAAGAAACTGTTAAGAGACTATAATGACAAGTCGCAGACTGGGTGAAAATATTTGCATATTTTATATCTGATTAGAGGCTTGTATCCACTAATACATAAAGACTGAAAACTCAATAATAAGAAAACAAAGATTGCAATAAAACAAATGGGCAAAACTATAGTGCACTTTTATCAGGCAATATTTATGGATGAAAAAGAATTTCATAAAAAGATGTTCAATATCATCAGTCATTGGGGAAACAAAAACTAAAAACATAATGGAATACAGTTACACATATTAGAAGATTAAAATTAAAAAGAATATCATACCAATTGTCATCAAGGACGTGGATAAACTGGAATTCACAAATACTAACAGTAGGAATAGAAAATGCTCCAAGAACTTTGGAAAACTGTTTGCAGGTTCTTAAAATGTTAGACATAAACCTGCCAACATAATCCAGCCATTCCACTCCTAGATATTTAGCCAATAGAAAGAAAAGCACATGTCCATACAAAACCATGTATGTGAATGTCCACAGCAGCTTTATTTGTAATAGCCAAAGAATGGAAACAACCCAAATATCCATTCAACACATGAATGGATAAACAAACTGTGGCATACTCATACAATGGATTACTATTCAGCAAGAAAAAGGGAATGAACTATTGATGGATGCAACAAAATGGAGGAATTCCAAAATAATTACACTGAATAAAAGTCATATCTACTATATGATTCCATTTATATGATATTCTACAAAATTTAAACAAATATGTAATGACAAAAACAAGCTATGTGACTGGAGATTGGTGACAGAACAGGGAGGGTCAGAAGGTTGGGAGTACAAAGAGGCATGAGGAAACTTTTCGGGTGATGAGCATAGCCATAATCTTGAGTATGATGATTTCTCACGTCAATGCTAATAAAATTGCACACTTTAAATATGTACAGATTGTTTTATGACAATTATACCTTAATTGTCATAAAATATTATGACATATGCTATTAAAAAATAAAAATAAAAGGATAGAAAACAAATGATGCTAAGAATAATCAATATTAATAAATACAAAATAGATTTCAGGGGAAAGATTCTTACAATGGATAAAGAGGAATCATTTCATAATGATAAAGGAGTCAATTCATTAAGAATACATAAGGATCTTGGATATTTATGCATCTACTGACAGAGCTTCAAATATATGAAGCAAAAACCAATAGGATTTCAAGGAGAAGTAGAAAAATCTACAATTATAGTCGGAAACTTCAACTCTATTCTCAAAAAAATTATATAACAAATATTCAGAAAATCAACAAGGATATAGAAAAAAGGACTAAGGCTCAGAACATTGTATGTTAAATTTAACATACTCAGTGAAATCACTACAGAGTATGATTTACTTCTCCTTTCAGAAACTAGAAACGGGATTCCCTAAATGTAAGGAATCTGTAAAACACCTACTATTTGACTCCATCATAGAATTTTCACAGCTAGTCAAACCTATAGCAGACCGTATTAATTTGCTCTCCAGCTGTTACTACATTATCTGAAATTTAGGATTAGCATGAAAAAAAGTATGATGTTAAAGAACCAAGGGCATCTGTTGAAATTAAAAGTCATTATTGTTTAATAAAATTCTGGATCAAAAGCCTTTCAGTGAAAGTTATATTGCAGTCAGGATACATCTTGTTGCATTAACTATGTAAACAAGAATTACAGTAAATATGTAGTTTTATTAGCTTTCTTAAGAGAAACTGTAGAGCATTAAACTGGGAACTTAGCATAAAAAACAGTGTTTTCAATTTTTTAGGACACATTCATTTTAGGCTCAGGAAGCATTTCCCTAACTGTATTATGCCAAGAAAATAATCAGGACAGTGGGCAAATTTAAGATATTAACTGCATGTGACAAAGACTGATCAATACATTCTCCAGAGGGGAGGCTCATACATTTGAGAAAGAGTGTTTCAGAGCAGGCTTAAAACCCATTTGCCCGTTCACATCTAGAACTACACAGAGCCCTCCTCCCAATGGATTGTATGAATAGTTGGAAGTGGTACTGATAAGTTCTTTAAGGCTACTTCCACTTAAGAAAGGTGCAGATATCTGAGGTCTGCTCCCTTCTAAGTTTCTGTTTCAAACATTTGTCTTCCAGCTGCTTCTAGAAGGAGATGAGAATCATAAAATCTTTTGTTAAACCAACGCCACTCCCTCTAGAACCTCCAGAGCAGCAGGGGAAGGAGAAGGCAATCAGAGATACCTGTTCATCACAGTCAGCATGCACACATTGAATTAGAGAGGAAAAACATTTAAACCAGAGGTTATGAAAAGAAAAGAAAAGAGAAAAAACTCCTGGAAATCAATGTGGAATTTCCATAAGGGATGATGTAGAATTTGGTTTTGAATTTGGGGTTCAGTTGTGACCAGGTGTATATATGTTGAAAACCTAAACCTTCTGCACATTTTATCACCAAGAAGTGGTGCCTCTCCACCATTTTTATTTATTAAGGCTTAATGGAAATGGAAGTTCACAATAATTTCCTCCAAGACTCCTCAACAGCACATCAATCACTAAAATTCGACAATAAACCTACAGGAATAGGTCAATTCACATTGGAAAATAAGAGGAGAGATCCTTCTCATGTTCTGTTTAAGTGTATTTTCAAAAACCAAGGTATTTAACTTGCTCTTTCAGTGGGACTTTCCTCACCACCTTCTGTCTCAGGCTCTTTACTAGGAGCTGAGAGGACTTTATAGAGAAAGCAGCTTGCTGTCCATTATTCCCAGCATCAGTAGGACAATGTGTGGTGTGTGTCCTGAAATAAGGAGGCTGCACAAACAGAAAGGCTCAACACTAATGACAACAATAGTAAGAATCACAGCTTTCACCTGCTGAGCACATACTATGGGCCAGAAACACTCTAAGTGCTTTATCTATATTGACTCATTTAACCCTATTGTAACTTTTTGAGGTAGGTGGTATTATTATCCTCATTTTACAAATGAGGAAATTGAGGCACAAAGTGGCATGTAGCTAGCCCAAGATAACACAAGAAGGAAATGATGGTGCTGGTAGTGAAGCCCCTGGAGTCTGGCCTCCCAGCCTGGCCATGTACCACTCAGCCCAGTGTACTCGGGGTGAGGACCCCGTGTACTCAGAGCTCGCAGAGGTTGCAATGATTTGGGGAAGAACACAAAGAGGGGACACTGACAGATTAGAGGACAGCGATTGATATGGTGGAACCTAGCAAAATTGTATTAGGGAATGTTTAATCTGAAGAAGGTGAAACTTAGTTATTTTCCAGTACAGACCTTTCTCGATTCATGTCGAGGTTACATCCCGATAAACCAATTTTTGAAAATATTGTCTAAGTGGAAAATACATTTAATACACCTAACCCAATGAACATCATAGCTTAGCCTAGCCTACCTTAAACGTGCCCAGAACACTTACATGAGCCTACAGTTGGGCAAAATCATCTAACATAAAGCCTATTTTATAATAAAGTGTTAAATATCTCCTGTAATTTATTGAATACTGTACTGAAAGTGAAAAACAGAACGGTTATACAGGTACAGAATGGTTGTAAGGGCATCGGCTGTTTACCCTCGTGACTGCGGGGCTGACTGGGAGTTGTGGCTTCCTGCCGCTGCCCAGGATCACGAGAGAGGATCGTACCACATATCACTAGCCCGGGATGAGAGCAAAATTCAAAATTCCAGGTACAGTTTCTGCTGAATGTGTATTGCTTTTGCACCATCGTAAAGTTGAAAAATCATAAGTTGAACCATCCTAAGTAGGGGAACGTCTGTATTTGTGGGGTTGTCGTGAAAGCAGGGAGTGGAATTATTTAGTCTTGCTTTGGAAGACAGAAATAGGACAAATAAGCAGTGATGCCAAGATTGACCATAAATAAGGGTGGTAATTGTTATCTCTTTGGTCACTACTATATTCTAGGTGCCTAGAAGAGTACCTGTCATATAATAGGTACTCAATAAATAAATGATTAATATATGAATAAATGAATTAATGAGAATGGAGAAATTTCCAACACTCTTAGCCTTCCGGTGAAAGAACCAACTCTCTCGTGAAGTAATGGGGCCCCCGGCACTGAAGTGAGGGAATTGGAATTGGAATCTATTAAGGGAATTGGAGAGAGAATTGCTTCTTTGCATGCTCTAATTTCAGGCTTGCTTTGAAAAAATCATTTTCTGAAAATACAAGACAAATATGAGAAAAAGCCGACTTTATAAAAAAAGTGGAAGTCTATTATTACCTGAAAAGGACAGGTTTAGGACCACTGCCCCTCCCCTCACACACACAGTGAAGAATGGCAAGCATGCCCCTTTCCTCTCCCTATGGGTTGGGCCGTGAACGATGAGGAAGTGAGGAAGAGTGAGCACTCCTCAGGGAGCAGGGAGAAGAAAAGGAAGCTATTTCCTACCACCTTGTTAAAGGAAACAGACAGAGCTCACTTAATAGAACAAAGTTTTAGAAAACGGAAATCTATAGCCATTGAAAGATTGAGACTGTTTTGATGCCTCATGAAGCAAACTGTGGGAGGTGGAGTAGACAAGCCCAGCATATTTTAACAGGAGTTCGATCTACTCAAGCCTGGGAGAAAAACTGCAGTAGATTATGTATTCAATTTTCATTTTTTTGTATTTCAGTTTTCCTTAAATTTTTCTTTATTTCACAAATACCGTTAACGTAGTCATAGCGTGCTAATTTAACAAGCAATCCACTGTTTGTCATGTTTTCAGGGTGCAGAGTGGGCGGGAGAAAGAGAAGTGGGGAGTTGATGGAGAATCAGATCCTCCTTCCATCCTCCCCCACCTCTTTGGAATGTACACTTAATCCCTAAATCTTGATTTCCTTTGCTTAAATTGGAATTGTGGTCTGTGGCTTTGGCATCAGATCCATACTTTTAATTTCTAAAAATAGAAAAAGAATGCTGGGAAAGGCACTACTCAGAGAGCATATTTTGGCACACGCCTTTAGAAACAGCACAGACAACCACTTATTCCTTACCCCCCTGGGTTCTACACTCCTGTGTCCACCCTCCTGCTCTGCTCAGTTCATGAAGTTCCTCTTTACCCAAAAGCCTTTCTGACCTGTAACTGAGCTGGTACAGGCTCCTGAAAAAAGTCACAGTGCCCGGGAGAAGAACCAGAGAGGCCAAGGTAGCCTGGAGCCACAAAGGAGGACAAGATCTGGAAGGTTTGCAGTCACACCTCAGTGAGCCTGGTTTCAAATGACAAAGAATAGCATGAGCAAAATGAAAAGCAAAACTTTAAAACGCTGCACTAAGAAACACCACTTAACGCCATGCATGCCCATGCTTGCTCTTTTCTTTTATTTTCTAATACAATTTTGCAGGGAATAGAAATTCCAACACTTTTACCAATTTTAAAATCCCAGTTCTGTCCTTCAGCATGTGTCTAAAACAAATTAGAAACTCTTCATTTAATTCCAACTCTGTACAAAAGGCAGTGTTAAGACCCAAATCTACTAGGAAGTTTAAGGAGTTTTCTTCCTTAAGGAATTTACAGCTTTATGTGGACTTCAAGTTGGATTAGATAGAAAACAGATCAACAGTAACAAGAGACAAATATTCATTTCTAGAATGCCACTGGTCCAAGAAGATTGTCACCCTTTATAACTAACTGAAAAATCTGTGGTATAGACGTAAATACCAAGAGCTGGGCATTCTAATCCAGGTGGCTAATGGAAGGCTTTGGAGAGAGAGAGAGAGATGCGAGCCATCAGAGATGGCCAGGATGTGGATGATGGAATGAGTCAGGGTTTTCTAGGTAAGGGGAATGTCCTCATGGGGGAAGTAGTTCCTGAAGACGTTTTGACTGACAGGATGGATTCAGAGGGTTTAGAGAGAATGGTAGATAAGGCTGATGGCAGTCTGCAGGCAGCTCTGGACTTATATGAAACTCAAGCTAAGCAGCTGGCACATTAAACAGTGGAGAGATAGTAAGCATGTTTTTTCTTAATTGAGAAGTGATCTGATGTTGTGACATTTTAGAGAACACTATCAGCTGCAAACAATTACTTTACACAAAATGAGCGCTCACTGAAATAAAAAATTTAACCTGAAAACTGCACTTGATTGTGCTTCTAGATTTCCAAATCCAAAATTCTAAGCTTTTCTGTAGAGAATGTCGGCTCTCTGTGTGTGTGTGTGTGTGTGTGTATGTGTGTGTGTGTGTGCGTGCGCGTGCGTGTGGTGAAATTTAAAGACTCATCGTGGTCTAGTATTGGAAAACTTTTTTAAAGGCTGACTTTAGGTGATTCAAGATCATTTCTACTGATATTTCCACAGAGAATTAATTTAAATAATATTTTTAAAAAGCTTACTCTGTTTCATGAAGGCAGGAGACGTAACAAGATCATTAATAGAAAAGAAACAAAGTTTTAAATTTCTATCAACACTTTTCTGAAATGTGCTCAGGCCGCTAAACAAATTAGTATCTTCCTGATCAACTCAAAGGCAGATGACTTTAAAAGGTTATGTCTTCTTTTCGCGATTACCATCTGATAAAAAACAGCAACAACAACAAAAGCTTCTTAAAAGATACATTTCTACTTATGAACAATAGAGTGAAAGCCTCAAAAAGAGTATCGATTAAAAAATTAAGTTTAACTATCATGATTACTGATTTGGAGACAAAACTGGTAAAGATGGACTGTGTAGATACAGAGGAGAAGAATCTGAACTGTAATTTCCACCTCCCTGGATAGCTGTCATCTTTTTTCACACAGCAACATACTTGAAGAAACGAATTTGAAGTAAATTTTGTGTCTCAACATCAGTACTGTAATGTATTTTCCAGATCTTAAAGTTTAAAGGCACTATAGAATTACTCTATGCCCCTCAATTTAATCATGGGATGCAGAAATAAAGAGAAAAGACACAACTGAACATGTTTACAAAATCGCACTTGAAGAAATCCATCCATTTCCATGTTGGGGAACAAATTGCAAACCCATCAAAAGCAAAATGTCAAGTTGATGTTTCATCAGATAAAACAAAGGGGAGTAGAGCTTTGCTTTATGCTTATTTGACCTAGAAACTTTAATGCACATTATCTATTTCAATCTGTAGCCCAAGCCATGTAATACACAAAGAAAACTTGCATCTGAGAACATACACAACTTGCCTGCTATTGCCAAGTTAGTGAGAGATGGAGTTGATTCTAAATCTGACATGTTTGGGGCTCTGAAAGTGCATTTGCTTTGTGGTGCTGCTTTGCCTACACATACACATATTTATCATACGTATCTTTATTCAAACCATTTTCCCTGCCTCTCACCTGTCAAAACACTGCCCTACATCAAGGCCTCCCTAGATACCCTCCCTGCTACTCCCCCCCCTTATGAAATGGTTCCCTACCCTCCCTGTGGGGAAACAGTTGTTGTTTCCTTGATTTGGATATTTTACTCAACTGTCTTTGTTGAGTTTTAAAACTCAATTTATTTAGACAAGACAAAACAAACAAAAACGTAGTTCTTCTATAGTGAAAAATGTCATAGTTAACTTCTGATATAACTCTTGACTTATGCCAAGGCCTGATCACAAGGTAAGAAGTGCTGCTGTGCGGATTTCAGAGCCTGTCTCTGGAGGAGGTTTGGGGCATTCCTGTACGATGGCTTGATTCTATCCTGGTCAGCTCACATCTGTGGAATACCAATAAGTTCCATTTGCACCAAGCATTTCCTGGCTCACCTGAGAAAACACTGGTATTGTGAAATAGACTAATGCCGACTTCTCAGGACTCCTTTATGAAACCTGTATGTCTGTTTTGCTCTGCCATGTGCCAGGGAGAGCCATTTGGTGACTGCTGTTCATTTAAGTCCCTCCATTAAAATTAGATCTGTAGTTCATAAGGTCATTCCAGAAAGGCAAAGCTTTAAATAAAATTGGAGCTAAAAAAAGAACCCTCAAATCTCAGAAAGGACGGCATAAAATAGGCTATAACACTAGGGTTGTGACAACAATGCTCCATTCCCACACAGCATACATGCTGGAACAAAATGTTTCTCAGTCAGAGAACAGAGTTCACGCTGCTGTACATTCATGGAAGCAGACCAGGTCAACGGGACTCCGTAGCTGAGCACTCTCCTGGTGATGCCATGCACAGCAACAAGTCCAGGCCAAGAGGTCCATGTGCTTCCCCCAGCCCTCTGCTCAGACATCTGCAGGACTGACTCTAGATCGGATGGGATTTGGGGCAGAGGGAAAAAGCCTGGATGGGGGCAAAGGTGGAGCCAGTTACTCTCTCTCCAGATTGGTGAGTTGCATAAGTACCTAGCCTTTCTGAGCTGTGTTCTCATGTGTAAGAAGACAAGGGGAATAAGGTCTACCCATCAAGGTAGGACCATTAATGAGATCAGGTGTATACTGGTTCGAGAACTGTAGCTGGCACTTAGGAGAGGCTAAGCAGATGTTAAATTTTCCTCCTCTTCTGCCATTTATTTTCACTGCTCCTTTTACAGGAATTTAAGTTAGAATCCCTAACCTTCAAATCGTTGGTGAAATTAGAAACAATAATACAGCAAATGGATGGTTCATGTGGGGAGACTCTCTACCCTCTGTCTGTACCTCTTCCTCTACAAGAGCCCCTCCAGTCACCCCATCCAGATGCCTGGACCCTCGCAATGCCCTTGCCCATCCCTCTGCCCAGTTGTGTGGAAAATAACCTGATTCTAGATGCTTCCCCTCAAGATGGGTCCTCTTGTCTCCCAGCATTCAGATAGGAGCATCCCAGGAGAACATTTCAGAGCTGCCTCCTTCCAAAAAGCACCCTCGTGCCTAGAAATACCGGAATACGTCCTTCTCTCTCCTCACCTCTCTGAGCTTCCCACACAGAGGTAACGTCCTCACGCTCTGCTCTGTATCTTCCCATGTGTAATAGTAGTGGTGGTGGTGATTGGAATAGTAATAATATTAACAATGAGAGCCATCTTTTAGTCATTACTCAGTATGTGTTAAGAACAATACTAAGAATTTTATAAACATTACATGACATAATCCTTAGAAAACCATGCAAATCAAGTATTACTACCCTAATTTTATCTATTTAAATACATATGTATAATTTGAGACTTAATCAAATAAGGAATTTGACAATGTTCACACAGTTGGTTGTAAATCTAAGCTTTCATTCCTGTTTTCAAAGCTGCTGGAGGCAGCAGTAAATAATTATAGAGTTTTCATTTATTCCTCCAGTCACAGAAAAATCTTCTAATTGATGCTTCTGATGGGTTATATTAGAAATAGGGAAGAAGACAAGGGAGGAGAGCTTTATGTGTAAGTGCAGAGAGCAAGAGTGTGTATGTCAGAGGTAAAGAGATTTAGACATAGACAAAGAAAAGGAAAGTTATCCAATTCGATAAAACTTACAGAATAATTATTAATAGTATCAATGGTTAAAGTTTAAGATACCTAGATTTTGCAAAGCAGGGAAAGAAAATAATAAGGAAATGGACAACTCAGTCAGTACAAAGATGCAGCTTTTTTACATATTTTTACTTTTTTAAAAAATGTGTCCCTTATTCAAACTCATAATTTTCCCCTAAGGAAAAGTGCCATCCATTACACAAAGACTTTTGAAATGATGATTCCCATATAAATTCTCTTTGTACATTCTTTAAAAAGCTTTTAGGAAGAAAGGAAAATCATCCTCACCCTTATTGTTTGCCCTTTACTCACATATATTATGTGGGCATCAGCAAATGCTTAGTAAAAGCTAATTAAGACCAAGACAGTCTTAACTTGATAATTCTCTTAACAGCAGAGAGGAAGGCCTATGCTTTGCAATTCTGTGGGCCATTGAACATGAGAAGGGAAAGGAATTAAACTGGTTATGACTCACTACTATGTCCTCCAAATACTCCAATCCCAGTGTTACCTGGTTTAAGGGAAAATAAATTTGCAGAAAACAGTGAGGTGGTTTGTCCCGGTATTCCTGAAATCTCCAGGAACAAACTCTGCAGTTTGACAGTGGATTGGCCTTAGTACAGTATGGTGGGAAGAACACTGGGGTTCAGCCATTTATTGGCTGTGTGGTTTGAAGTAAGTCATAACCTCCCAAATCTCCTTATAAAGTGAACGTAAAAAAACTTGGCCAACCAACATCACAGGATGCTATATGAATCTCATACATTAATTTAAAGGAGTGAAGAGCAAAATCAAGGGAGGAGGCTGAAATGGTGGGTAGATGTCCAAATCTTGGGAGGTCTAGTTAATTATGTCAAAAATGAATTTCATCCTGAAAATATAGTAAGTCAATAAATTAAAGCAGGTAAGTGACAAGATCCTATGGAGATGTTTAAAGTACTGCTCTGGTCGCTGGACTGTTGGATATGATGCATGCAGTTAAGATAACATCCCTGTGACCATGCCATAAAAAGACACGGCCTTTCTCAGAGGTGGGAGCAGTGGGACGATGACAAATGCAGGAAAGTGAGAGCTATGTAAGGTGTAAAATGATAGGATGGATTTTAATAGAGGCTTGCTCTCTGCATTGGCTGCCTGCTGTTAAAAGTCAGCCTCTGCATCTTTTCAAATGGCTATTTCCTATTCATCTAGTCATTACCTCTCCATCCATTACCTCCTCTCACAGCTCTTTCCTGCTCCCTGCACCCAGAGCTGCATGAAGTCAGCCTGCATTATGTTCTCACAACATCTTATGGCCCAGCGCTGCTGTTGCACTGGCTGTGTCGTATTGTGATTATCTGTTCGTGGGATTATCTTGCTGTGGTCAACAGAATAATGGTTCCTCAGAGATGTCCACATCTTACTCCCTGAATTCTGTGAATATGTTACCGTATACGGCAAAAGGGCCTTTGAATAAGGACCTTAAAATGGTGAGATCATTCTGGATTATTTGGGTGGGTCCAGGGTAACCACAAGGTTCCTTAAAGGGGAAGTGAAAAGGAGGTATGACTTTGGAATAATTATCAGGCTTTGAGGATGGAGGCACATCCATATGCCAAGAAATCCAGATGGCTTCTAGAACTTGGAGAAGGCAAAGAAATGGATTCTTCTCTAGAGCTCCAGAAAGATATGCAGCCCTATTGACACCTTGATTTTAGTCCAGTGAGACTCAGTCAGAATTCTAATCTACAGAACAATAAGATAATAAATTTGAGTTGTTTTAAGCCACTGACTTTGTGGTAATTTGTTACAGCAGCAACAAGAAACTAAGACATTTGCACTAGACTGTTAGCACTCAAGGGAGGGACTGTATCTTTGACTCCCTGAGGCATCACAGAAGTGGGCCTTCCGTGTTATGAAAGCACTTTCACTGAATGGAACAGCCTCTCCCAACCTTTCCTGTCCTTTTTTAAAGCACTTTCGCCCTTGTAGATATATGGAAAGATATTTAAGAGAGAGTGTTAATAATAGAACTGACCCTGTAGAGTTTTAAAGGTGCTTTTATATACCTTAACTCAATTGACATTTACTAACTCCACCTAAGATTGGATTGTATCCACATTATGATTAAAATAATGTACACACATGGGACAGAATGTAGAAAAATGAAAATGGTTGTGTAATAGTAGTAAAACTTTAAATTGGCCTTTGTGTGATTATGGTAATCATATTTTGTTTGCTAATACTGCTAACTGAAGAAACACCCCCTGGATGAGCCATAGACTTATAAATAGTTGTGGTGGACAATATCTTAGGGATTATCTCTTAGTGCAGTGAACTCCAAGATTTTCAGAGAACTAACTGAGACCTATCCTTGTCTGAAGTACAAGGAAGCAGGATCAGAAACAAAGTCCTGCCCCACACCCAGTGCTACTACCGTGAAGCTGTAAGAACTGCCCCCTCTCATTTAACCTACTACCTAAGCCAAGATGCTCTTTATAGCACCTTATATTGCTTACCAGATACCTGTTGAGAGACTCTGTCATTAATCAACTTAGACTGGGTGTCAGGTGGGAAGCTGAGCTTCCCAACTTTCTCCTCAAACTTCCTGTAATGGTTTTGGATATTTAATAAGTTTGCTCTTTGTTTTAAGATTAAAAAAAGAGGGAAGGAAGATGAGGAAAAATTCTTCTCAGTAACAATGATGTCAGGAACTGAGACTGTCAAATATATTTGCACTTCCATTCTAGTACTAGTCACCTTTTAATTTCGCATTTCCAGCACAAGTTGTATTTGCATCACTGAGAATATAGTATGGAAAAAGAAAAACTATTAAGTCTACTGTAACTTATGACAACAAAGTAAAATAGAGATAAAAATTTGTTTCCCATTTAAGAGCCACATAAAGATTATTAATTTATCCAGTATGGAAATTTATTTCAAACCATTAAATCTGAGACAAGTTATTTCCTTAACATATCTTTGATAATTCAACTTTTGAGACTCAGTTAATTGTAATATCTATCTCTGGATTTCCTTAAATCAAAGTTTAAATGTACTTCTTTTTGTCATAATTTTGATGTGGGTACACGCTTCAGAGATCTTACACACCATTAATCTCCTAATGACTGCTTGGGAAGTTATCATTTTACTTTTTCCAAAGTATAAGTCATCTTTTTAAAGACGCCATTGGACTTCCAACAATTTTTGAAGTCTGATCATTTAATTTCCTTTCAAATGCCTTGAGTCCTTTACAAATACAAAGTAAGGTCAACAATTTTACCACCTAATTCTATCAGGTGAAGCACTTCATGCATCTCTTCTCTACTTCCTCCTTTATTTCCTCCCCCTGTTCATTCATTCAAACTTGGTTTTGTTCTCATCCAAGACATGAATATAACATGTTCTTTCACGTTAGGCAAAGAATCATTCAAATTTGTGAAACCTTTTAAAGCCAGATGAAAAATAATTACTCTCATTAGAAGTGGCATTCAGTACAAACACAGACGTCCAAGAGAAGTAACTTTAGTAAACTAAAATGTGGAAGGCCAGAATGCATCAATGCATCAATTTTCAAAGAATCAACTTTCTATACTTTGCTTTAGGAGTTAGAGAGGTCAACATCTGGTATTTGATATTCAGAAGGCCAAAAAGCGAAGGGGGGGATTTTTGAGGGTGCCTAGACATATTCTACAACACAAACGCTCCAGTGTTTCTCAAATATTTGTACTTAAGTATTTTCAATAGTAGAGGAAAGTAAGTGGTCATGTTTACTGGTGAGTCTGAGGGATGTAGCCTCAAACAGCACACAATAAGCAGGAGTTTCTTTGGAAACTTGTATTCTACTCAAAATTTTTGAAATCTGAATTTTGACATTTGTATTCTACTCAATGATCCCTTTTGGTTTGATATAAAGTATTTTAAATTACTTACCATAACTAAAATGGACACTGCACAAAGATATACCTATGGGTTTTCAGACCCCCACATACTGCTCTGTTCCCCCAGAGTATCCATACTGATTTGCAAAATATGCTAGCTAGCAGAAAACACTTTTGTCTGCTATTGAGGCAGAACAATAATGGTCCCTGAATGTTTTTATCATTTTGTGTTCATGTCATCAAGTCAGTCTCAGCTAAATATTTTGCCTTTTATTTCCAAATCAATCCTCCCCACACCCCCGGGCACAAAATTTAAACTATCACACTCACACTGAGGTGTTGTGTCTTTTCTTTTTTATACTTGGCTACATTCCAGAGCTCCCTTGTCCATTTCAATGTCTTGTACATTTCACTTCTGCTCAGCTAGCATCGCTCTCCAGCCATTGCACTGTTCCTCAACAGTTTTGTGATCCTATTTGTAGACTTCAGATTCTAATAGTCAGATCTTCTCATGGTGTGACTCCACAAAAATATGCTAGCTGAGAAGCAGTGAAAGATTCCAACAGGAAGATATGAATGCCTGAACAGAGGGGTATCTGAATGGAAAGAAAATCCACTTTGGAATGGAGGAAGAGATGAGAAATGAAGTCAGATCCTTCCTCATAGCCTGAGGAAAGTTATTATTTTTTTTCTGTATGTACATGTGTGCACATAGGCAGACACATGTGTGTATCTGTGTGCTGTATCTGAAATGGTGCAATGCTGTGTCATACTCATAGCACATCAACAAATGAATTAGGAGAATCCTTTCTTATCTGGCTCTGACAATGACAAACCGTGAGACCATAATAGAGGAATTCACCTTTTTTGGGTTTTATCTATATTTGTGGGTTACCTTATTTATAAAATAAGATGACCAAGTTGGATAATTTTTTTAAATTTCCTCTAGGCAAGACATAGGAAAATATACTGTAACACAAAGAAAGATAAGAAATCTGGAGGTAAGTAACCAGTAACCTTTCCTTTTCCTCCTAGCCTAGATTTCCAAACTGATTTATACTAACATTCCTGGGAATGAAATTAGAAAGACGATGTGCTGGAAGGTGTGTTGTTATGCACATCGAAGTGGAGGGCTCTGACTGATAGATATGCTGAAAGATTTTACTCAGGCCCAGGGTTTGCCCCTCGTTGTATGAATGTAGAGTCTGGCAATTTACAAAGCACTCTCAAATGCATTATCTCATTTAAGTCTTACTTGTGAGGCGAGCAAAACAGATATAATTATATTAACTTACTTGACAAATAAGGATACTGAAGATTAGAGCAACTGAGTCACTTATTCAAAAGCACAACTTTAATCTGAAAGAGCTCTGCAAGACCAAGGCAGTTCAGGGTGGGGCCTAAGCTAGCACCAGCATCAAAATGTGCCATAGGATTCAAGTAGGAATACTTTGACTTCTTGTCAGGAGTACTCCAGTCTCTCCAGGGTGTTCGTGAGTGAGAATAAACTTGTTTCCCAGAGTTGGGATCTGCCATTTCATTTTTCTTGCAAACTTTAAGTACTAAGCCAAAATTAAAATACACACAAATCTTTATATTACTCTTTGTGAGGTAAGCTCACAAATTTTTAACATTCTGGAAGGTGGTTTGATAATTTACAGCTTTATTGCTGTTAGCAACTGCCAGGGAATGAATTTGGATAATGAAAGAATAACCCAATTTTTACAACAGAACACAAAAGTTTTAAAATAATTCCAGCTGGCAGTATTAGCAGTATAATATTGGCACATATAATATACAAAAGATGTACATCCAGACACAATTATTGATAAAAATATCCATTTTTGCCCCAGATTTGTTAGAAATTAGAACTGAAAATGAATTTAGTCAGTAGGTAATGCTTCCAAAGATGAAATAAAATAAAAAAGTGGTCAAGAATTTTCTTCCAACAATTCCAAATGACTTACAAGAAAATTTGTAATTGAATTGTTGATCATACTTATGTATCACAAAAACTCTGTCAATTTTTGTCAGGATACGGTTTTCTTTCTATATTCGGGAAATAAGGACCAAAAAGAGACATAATATTTCCTAATTGCCAGTTTCTCTGTGAGTTAGGATTTAAAGCTAGAAACCAATTTGACTGCTAGTTATGACCAATTAACTGCTATAAGAGCAACTCTTCCACCAAAAATGAAAGCTAGATACTTTTAAAAAGTAAAGAAAAGAAAAAAAAAGAAATTTGGTTGAAGGACCTGAAGAGCTTCCTAGGCAACTAGGACTTGAGGAGCCAATATCCTGAGGAAAAGGAAAACATACCGAGCTGAGCACGGTATTGTACATCACTCTTTCTCTCAAGAATTTGCTGTGTCAGAAGTGGACGAAGGGAAAAGGGTGAAAGTCAGAGCAAAGATTTGGCAGTCCACAACGCTCAGGAGACAAAAACCGGAGTTCAGGGCTTGCCAATGAGTAGTAGCCTTAGTAAATACCCAGGCTTTCAATTGGAACACCTATAGCTATATTTTAGCCAAAAAACAATCTAGAAATAGACAAATTAACACATACACACACTTAAAAACTAACTGCAAATACATTTCATACTAGAATAAATTGAGGTTTTCTGTCCCTACTCTAATTACCTGCAAAAAGAAAAAAATTCTCTGCAAGGAAGATAAAATCATATACGTCCTCTACGGTTTTCTGTCCAAAATATTCAACACTCAATAAAAATTGCCAACATTACCAAAGAAAATACAAAAAGATCCAAGAGAAAAACAGAAAATAAGAACAGATTCTTAGGTGGTCTGGATATTAGAGTTAAGAGACACAGACTTAAAAATAATTATGATTAATAAGCTTAAGAATATAGAAGAAATTATGGAGATCTAACCAGAGAAGTGAAATAATCAAATGAAACGTCCAAAATTGAAAAAAATACATAATAATGAAAAGAAAAAATCAATAGATGATTTTAACAGCAAAAGAAGAGAGGATTAAATAACTTGAAAATAACTCAATTGAAAATGTCCAGACTCAAGCACAGAGCATTAAATTATATTAAATCTAGAAAAGGGAGTTAGACCATGTGGGACATAATGAAAAGGACTAACATAAATGTAATTGAAGTCCTAGAAAGACAGAAGTGAGAAAATGGTGAAGTAATATTTGAGTATAATAAACAAAAATTCTAAAGCTGATATAAAACATTATACCCCAGGTTCAGAATGTGCTGCAAACCTCATGCAAGATAAGTACAAACGAAACTACATCCAGGCATGTCATGACAAAATAGCTGAAATAAAAGACAAGAGGCAAATCCTGAAAGCAGCAGAGGAAAATGGATGCGTATTCCCCTCATATGAGCAACAATAAGATGACAGCTAAATTTTCAAGAGGAAATAATGGAAGCCAGAAGATAACTGAATGACATCATTAAAGTGATGATAGGAAATAACTCTCAATCTAGAATTCTATGCCCAGT
Source organism: Tapirus indicus (assembly GCA_031878705.1). Lineage (NCBI taxonomy): Eukaryota > Metazoa > Chordata > Mammalia > Perissodactyla > Tapiridae > Tapirus > Tapirus indicus. Next base: position 9,842,735 of record CM062930.1, on the reverse strand, counting down.
AAAAATACAATTCAAAAATAAAGACAAAATAAATTTTCACACAAACGAAACTGACAGAATTCATAACCCGTAAACTACAACTATGATAATAATAAAAGAGTTGTTTAGGCAGAAGGAAAAAAATCCCAGGTGGAAACACAAGAATGTAGGAAGGAATAAAGAGCAATGGAAAGGATAAATAACTAAAAAAATTAAGTGTATTAAACAATAAAAATAATTTCTTATAAGTTTTATATATACTAGAAATAAAAGCACAGCAATAAGAAATAAAAAACTAGAGAGACCAAATGACAAAGTATACTATGGTCCTAAGATTGTATTAAAAGTGGTAAGTATTCAAATTTATATTAGATTCTATTAAGTCAATATTAAATGTGGTAATAGTCAAGGTAATCACTAAAATATACAGTAATGGATTCATAAACCTCAGGATAATAATGGTGGAAATGGAATAATAAAAAATATTCTTGACACATTAAAAGAATACAGGAAAACAAAGAAAAAAGAACACAGAATAGGTTGCACACGTAGAAAACTAATGTTAAGAAGGTATCATCAAACTCAACTCCATCAATCATTTCATTAAATGTAGATAGACTGAATATTCCACTTCAAATCAGAAGTTGTCAGAGAGTGTTTAAAATAAAAACTAAAGCAAAACAAAATAAACCTATGCTTATAAGATGTCCACCTTAAGTATAGGATATAAGAAAGTTAAAAGTATGAAAAACAATCACCATGCTAATACTAAACCAAAGAAAGTTGGTGTAGTTATCCTAATAGCAAATAAAGTAAACATTAAAGCAAAAAGGAAGATATTATGATAAGGGTATATCTACCAGTAAGATATAATAACTTTGTATTAACCTATAAAGAAGGCAAAAACTGACAGATCTAAAGATATAGAAAAATCCAGTCATAAGGGGAGATTTTTTACTCAGCTGTCTCAGTAACTGACAAAAGTGGAGACACACAAATCAATTTTTAAAAGAGAAAATTCAAACTATATAATTAACGAACTTGCTGTAATTGATGTACATAAAATGTTGCACCTGCCAACTGAAAAAAAAATTTGTTTTCAATTCTCATATTTCATTTGTTCTCTGATTATGGTGGACTTAACCTAGAAATTTAGTGATTTATTTTATAAAAAGATAACTAGACAGTCCCTAAATATTTGAAAATTAAATAATCGTGAGTAAAAGAATGTCAGAATAGGGATTAGAAAATATTTTACTAAATGAAAATTAAAGTATAACACAGAACAACTGTGCAACGCAGCTAAAGGTAAGTGCTCGCAGGTACATGCTCGCAGATAATGTATACTCTTACGTGCAGGCTTAAATTACTTAAAGGCTTAAACTTAACGAGCTTATAATTTATACTCTCAGGAAGTTAAAAAACCCAGCAAATTTAATCTAAAGAAAAATAGAAGGAAATAATCAAGTTAAGAACAGAAATTAATAAAACACAAAAATATACAATAGAAAAAATTAACTAAGCCCCAACTGGCTTCTTTGTAAAAGACTAATAAAATTTAATAAACATTAACAAAACTGTTCAAGAATAAAAGAGAAAAGGCACAAATTATCCATATCAGGGAATAGGGGACATTGCTAGAGATGTTGTGAACTACTCCCACAGATAACATCAATAAATCTCCAGACATAATGTTAAGTAAGAGAAGCCAGGGACAAAAAGCACGTGCTGTGTGATATCATTTATATAAAGTTTTGAAACAGGCAAAACTAACATATTGTGTTCAACGTCAAGATAGTGCCTACCTTGAGGGATTATTGATTGGAAAGTCACACGAGTCATACGATCTATTCTTGATCCAGGTGGTTTTTATGCAAGTGTATTCATCTTGTGAAAAGTCACTAAGTTGTATGTGGTTTGTACACTTTTCCACACACGTGTTATGCTTCAATGAAATACTTATTTTAAAATTAAGATTGCACTTTGAATGTAAAAACTGCTATAAAATTTATGAAACAGAATTAGACAACTTATATGTCATCTTCAACCTATAGGTCATTTAATAAACCTTCTGAACTGTTTCAGTCAGAATTTTGTACGTCTTCAATTGTAGTCTTGCATGAGAAATACTGAGAGGATTTTCTAATAATATAAAACTGCATAAAAATATATATACAAATGCATAAAAAATAATAAAAATGCATGCCTTTTAAAAAAATGAAAGCTAGGGATGGACAAAAAGTAGAATCATAGTGTTTCCCAAAGGTTGGGGAAGAACATTTATTCTGTTAAGTTGTCTCCTGGATTTTATAGTCTTGCAAATTTTAGGAAGCAATGAAAATGAAGAAAGTCTTTCTAAAAAATGGAGTGGAATTGCCCATAATTAAACAAATGTGTGAGAGAAAGAGGTAGGAGAAGATGAACTAAAACCATAATTCTTAGCAACTAACCATAATTCTTCGCATCTCTCTCCCACTTCCTAAGGGGTGACTTCCAAGCCTGACTAGGAAGAATGTTCTCTGCACATTTTTCTTATTTATCGTCAAGAAAATTTCAGAAGAGGTAGTTGTATGAGAAGGAAGCAGCACTTACACTAGAAATCCCAAACTACAGGGTGGTATCCTTCTACTCCTATAGTATAGGCTATGTGACTCAGAAAAATTACTAATAACCATAAGTTTTGATTCTTTCACTTGAAAAATAGGGATAATATAGTTTAATTAAAAGTTTTTATGAGGTCCAACGCAGATAATGGCAAAGTTTGATGAGCTAAGATTTTGGTTGCCTTGTATTTACTTGCAACAATAGGAATATCTCAGGTTTACCAGTTTAGCAACTTCCTTCGATTATTCAAGGCAACAGATGCTTAAAGAGGACCAGACACATACAGCCACCTTGCTGGGGGAACACATATGAGAGTGTACAAGATTCCAACCTAAAGAATTCTGCTTGCTGACTGCACCTTCTACATTTTAGAGGTCTCTCTCTCTTTCTCTCTCTTTATATTATTTTTGTCCTTTTGTTCTATCCTCATTTTAGCTTCCTGGTGGTATTTCAATTTAAGGTTTTCTTTCTGGACTTCAGAGGTATTTGAATGAAAGGGCCTCATATATTTCTTAAGAATAAACCCAACAGACAAGTATCAAAAATTCCTTTTTGTGGGGCCGGCCCAGTGGCATAGTGGTTAAGTTCACGCACTCAGTCTCAGCAGCCTGGGGTTCGTGGGTTCAGATCCCAGGCGCAGACCTACACACCACTTATCAAGCCATGCTGTGGCAGGTGTTCTGCATATAAAGTAGAGGAAGATGGGCACAGATGTTACCCAGGTCCAATCTTCCTCAGTAGAAAGAGGAGGATTGGCAACAGACATTAGCTCAGGGCTAATCTTCCTCACCAAAAAATATATATATACATATATTCCTTTTTGTGCTATCTAATTTCTTAACTGCAACTTGAAATCCCACATCAGGATGAGCAGTATATGGCCCACCCACATGTTTCCTCAGGAAACAAGATGCTTGCAGCCAATGTTGATACAGCAGCCATTAAACCAGTATGTTTAATCAAACCACTCGTCTGTGGTGCACTCTTTAAATGGAATCACCTTGGATAGAACTGTCATAACCTCAGAATAACCAACTCTCTGAAGCATAAATAAAGGAATGCTCTTGACTTATGATTATTTTCTTCACTAGGAAAATTACTATTTGCTGAGATTTTTACCAAAGTATGTTTTTCCTGTTCCAAACTCTGTCACAGTTTTTGAGAATTTGAAGTTTCACCAGTGATCGCTAATCAGGAGCGCATTAGTCCAGCCTACTTTCAAAACCAGCACTTTTGATACAAATCCAATAGCTTTTGTCCTGTGTTTGAGTAATTCAGCTTCTTAAAATTGAGGACCTCGCTTATTTAGTGCTTCTCCCTCTCTTCCAAAGAAAGCTTGCTACCGCTGTCAATTCCAAGTATTGAAGGTCCAATGGTCTTATTTTTCTAGTCCATCCAATGCTGCCATCTAGATTGCTTTTTGCAGTTTTCTGTTTGATTTTCTTTCCTTTATCGCTCCCTTTAAATACATTCTAGTTGCTATTTAGGGGCATGGTATGCTGCTCTTGAGAAATATGTTCAATATTACTTAACAGAACTTAAAATCGAAGATTGATGAGCACGTTGAGATTCATTTAAGTTGCAGACCACGGTTGTGGGGGAAATGGTTGTGCGGTGTGTTTATACGTGTGTGTGTGTGTGGTCTCTCATTTTAGTTATACCTTCTTTTCCGGGCTTGTCATTGTTTCCATATTTACTCATGGAGACTTTATTCCCTTCAAATGGGTTTTGGCTTAGTATCTAGTGTGACTGGGTCTTATGTATCAAAGCTGTAAATTTTTTAAAAATTCTGTGCAGATATCAACCCCAGGAAAATATAATGAGGTTTGTTAAAGTAAAACAAAGGTGTATGAAAGGATTGAGTTCTAGAAGTACTGGGAAGCATTAAACCAACTTTTAGTAGAGACCTGAGTAGGCTTCTTTTTAACTTTCTGTCTCAATATTCACATCTGTGAATACAGCAGAATTTTATCTGAATATAGGAGCTTTTATCTGCCTGAAGATGGAGTGGGGTAACTACAGGGACGGAGGGAGAGGGGATGAGCACATCAATTTAAAAAACAGATAAATTTAGAAATTGAACATACTTAGTACTTAGTTTGCCTTTATGCCTTATGTTGTATCTGCATCACATAACATGCTTCACATTAATCTTTTATTTACACATACACACAGAGCATACTTCCTCTCTCACACATAAAAACACAGAGACAGAGAGAGAGAGAGAGAGAGATAAAGGCACCCCTAGCTGCAGTTGTCTCAAACTTGAACATCAGATAAGATTATAATTGTTTGAATTATAAATCATAAGAGGTAGAATAAATATAATGTACAGAGATAATTAACCACTATTTTCAGGCTATATTTAGTGAACAGCCAACTGGAAGCATGGAACCAAAGTAAATCCAAAGGCACATGGGTTTGGGAAGCGTGAAGGGATGTCATTCTGGGGCAGAGGGACCAGGAGGCAGACCCTGAGAACAGACCACGGAGAGGACAATTCTGCTGTGTAGATGCCTTTTCATGTAAACATGATCCCTGTGAATGCAGCTCTCTCTTGATTTTCTAAGGCCTAGTCCATATGGGCTTCTAAACATGTGAGCAAAAGAATTGAAAGCTAAAAGGTGTCTTCCAAATTGTCTTGTCGAACCCGTTCATTGCACAGAGGCTCCTCATTTTAACAGACTTGCTGGCATTTGCTCAGCCAGTAAGAGGCAGGATGAGGCCCAGAGTCTCCTGTGTGTGAGTCTACGCTCCCACCATTACCCACCATGCCATGGAGGGGAGTGTTGCGTGTGGAGTCTTGGGCTGTATGGGGATAGTGGAAGTGTGTGAGAGAGGCAGTGCAGGGGAGATTTGGGGTGTTTCCTTGCATTTACTTTTTAAGAAAAAAAATCAACAAGCCTATCTCAGAAGACAACAATGGATGTTGTACAGGGAAAAAAAGAAAAAAAAGGAACAGCAGTATGAAGCCAACCAACTATAATGACATTTTGGTTAATGTTAAAAAAGCTGTGATGTTGCAAAGTGTTGTGTTTCCTTTATAAAAAAGTAAAAGATAGGAATATTTGTGCTATAAACCAACATATCTAGGAGACTGCACTGAAATAATCCCTTGCTACTACTATCACAGGGCAAAAGAAAAATCCACACAGATATGAAAATTTTACCTTTGGGCTGATTTGTTGGTGTAGAAGTTGCAAAAAGTGCAGGTTTCACTTGACTACACAGCAACAAACCATCCAGAAAGTAAAAGTCATGGGAGCATTTGGATACCAGGGACATCTCTAATGACAAAAATTGTATCAAGTCAGCAGCAGTATCATGGGAAGAGGAAACCTTTGCTTATCAATGCCATATTCTCGAAACTTCAGCAACTTTTATGACTTTTATAATTTTCCAAAATGCAAAGGTCTTGGGATGAAGAAAATACAAGTTCCAAAAACATAAAATACTCCAAGCCTTACAGGAAAATGTCAACATTGCCACATCATCTATGATGGCTTACTCCAAAAGGAAAGTCTATGAGCTTATGAAATGATGGTGTCTGGGCTCTGCCTGTCCATACAGCTTGTTGACTTGGTGTCCCAAGCATTGCACAGAAACTGAAAAGTGAATGAAGAGCCGGAGACATCACCCCTTTGTGAGGTGGTTCTCATGCGCGCAACATTGCTCATCACAGGGGCTGCTGAAGGACCCATATTCTCTCATATGGAGCCTGTAACAATGAACAGAGGCAAACCTGTGGTTGACATTCTAGCCTAGCCAAAGGATGAATCCAGAAAGACACTGGAATATGATGCTGAATTCTATTATTATTTAGGATCCATTGAGTTAATTCTAAAAATATACACCCTGTATCAGTCAGACCTGCATTCAAATACTACTTCAGCCAAGTACAAGTCCCTGGAAAAATATTACTTCATTTCCTCTCATCCATGCAAATGAAAATAATACCACCTATTTCCTGTGACTGGGAGAAGTAAGAGATGGGCATACAATGCTTCTAATCCTAGCAAATGCAGTGAAGATGTCTGATTACCTTCCCTACATTTTCCTTTAATTTGCCAGGCACAAAGCCAAAACAAATACTTTTGCATCACGTAGACTTGCCCAATTCCCTCATCCCTCCATTCGAGTCAGACCCCACCCCCAGAGAAGCAGGAGATAACAGATGTATTCAGTCTTCTCTACCCCAAGGTTGGCCTCAGCATGATATTCTCTTCATGAAAACAGCAGCCATCTCATTTGCTGGAGTGAGGATGAGGTAATTATTGAACCATCTAAGCCACAGAAATGATTAAGGTGCTGGTGACATTTACTTATGCGGAAAGATTAATAGAGTTAAACAATTGTAAGTTGGCCAAATGGTTCAGGGGATAAAAAGTCATGAACAAATATTTAAAGGGCATAAAGTAGCCAAGACCAGGCAGGAATTATTTACAGAAATTTAAGGAGATAAAATGAGGCATGTGGTAGAATAAAAAGGCATTAAGTAGTGAGATTCTGACTATTTCAAAGACCTATTCAAGAGGGAGAAAATTGTATTCTAAGAAAACAAACAATTGCCCATCAAACATTCAAGAGTTTCCTGAGAAAAAATACTGTATTCATGTAGTAGCCACTGAACCCAGTAGTTACATATCACCCTGGAGAACCTAACAAGAAGAGATAATAGAACTCTGTCTACAAATTTATTCCTAAACTTGAATTGCCAGCACCTCACCATTTCTCATACCTCAGAAGCTCTTTGTCATTCTGACAGGAGATTTAAAAAACTTAAAAACACAAATGTAAAAAAGTTACCTTAATTTTGTCACCAGAGCTCATAATTATGTATCTATATAATAAGTACATACATAAGAGAAGATATGAGAATTACTTGAAACCAAATATATCAGTAATGACATTCCACATACAGAAAATAAACTATGCTAAATGGCCCTTCCTATGTTTCTGACTACTTCCTTCTATATAATGCTTGAAATTGAGTGATGTTTATCATTAGGCAAGTTTACCAAATATTTAAATTTGACAATTATTATTGGCTATGCTAGTAATTAAAGAGTTTGAAAAACAGTGATTACATCACAAATCAATTTATGATGTAAATAGATCTATATATTTGACTATAAAGACAAAAAATTAAATGATTAACTCTTAGAAAGACCATTCAAATTGTTCTCCCTATTTTGTGGAAACAAGTCACTCAGACCCAAAACAAATATACATGATGAAAACAACATTCTTCCGAAGTAAAGAAACACCAAGCATTGCCATCTGATGGTACCTGAGTACCAACTGAGTACTAACTGTGTTTGGCAGGGCAGCACGACACATGACAGCAGTAGTTAACACATTAACATACTCAGTTAGAAATCCAGATATACCATACTATGAAAAGATGGTCACATGAAAAGTTTTGGTGGGGTAAACAATATGTTAAAAGTATTTTGATGCTAACTTCACTCACATTATAGTAAAAAATACAAATTTATTGTGAAAAGGTGAATTCCAAATGCTGTACAAGTAGGATAAAGATTGAGAATAAACCCTTGAATTTGACTACTTGCAGGTCATTAGTGACCTTGACAAGAGAAGCTTATTGGTGGGGGTAAAAACCTGATTAGAAAGGGTTCAAGAGAGAATGGGAGGAGGAAGTTGGAGATTTCTCTTTCAGGAATATTTGCCAGTGAAAGACTTTTAGTTTAATAGCTAGAGAGGAATGCATGGTCAAGAGGAGATTATTTTTTAAGATCATATATATTACAGCATATTTATATGCTAATGAAAATAATAAAGTAAGATATGGAAATTATATGATGCAGAAGAGAGAGGAAAAGTATTGAATTGATGTCCCTGAGTAGGAGAAAGGATCTATTCCTCAACTTGAGGATGTCTTGACCTTTGACTAGAGGACTAAGAGTTCATCCCTAAGTTCAGTAGGAAAAAGAGGAGTAAATGGACAGATCTGAAGATAGGCTTGCAAAAGCAGTTGTGGAGTACGTGAACACGTATTTTTGATTATTGTTATTTTCTCAGAGAAATAGAAGAAAGGACATAGTTGAGAGTGGGGATGCAGGAGGAGGTATAAGAGGTCTGAGAAGAAAGAAAGTAAGAAATATCATCTAGTTAAGTGAAAATAGATATAAAAAAATGTACCAAGGGCCCACTTAATGTTATCGACTATGAATTTAAAGTAGGACCAATCCATGTGTATGTGTGTTTTTCTTCAGCCAAAATCAGCTGTGTAGGGTTAGGTACAAAGTAGTAGTTAGCCAGTTAGTTTTACCATGTAAGTAAGGTTACAAGAAAAGAAGAGCCAGGTAATATAAATCTATAAAATATCCAAATAACATAGAACTAGATTTGTAGGCTGTCTCAGAGTTAAATATTCATCTGTGTGAAATTTCTATAAAGTGTATAATACAATATACAAACAACTTAGACTTGACTACATTATGTTCTTCTAATATCAGTAATAAGATCTAAGAACTCATTAGAAAAGGACTGTGAACCAATGTGTAATTCAAAAGCACCATACTACACACAGTATCTAGATTTCTAACAGTCTGTAATTTTTGTGATTAATTTGTGAACCTATAACCTTGGTGGTTTGCCTCAGTTTATCATGTTCAATAAGGCCAATAAGGAATATAACCAATGAGGTATCTAATGAGAAATAAGAAATGTCTAAAATATATAATTTAGGAGAAATAATGAAAAATGAATGCAAGACAACATGAAATTCATTACATACTAATGAAAGCACTCTAAATTAATCATTTTCAGAATTTTAGGTCAATGTTGCAATTCATTAAGGAGATAAGATCAACATGTGTCACATCCAAACACTTGTTTGAAAGACAAAGTTACATTCCTATGTCGAAAACAGCTTGGTACAATACAGCACTTATTTTTTCTGTCTCTTCCCTCAAAGCCTACAGATGAGTCTCTACTTCCAGGCAAACCTTCTTATAGTCTCAATTTTAAAAAGTTAATAACACACTGTTAAATTCGTCCAATCGGCAGATATACATGTTGAGCATCTGCTACGTGCCTTGAAGGAATGTATCTTCCATTAGTGACGGTTCACAATGTCACGAAGACCTGGACGAGTGTAAAGTGGGGAGAATAGAGGATTTAAGGATAGAAAGACTTGCTTTTGAATTCTGGCTTTGTACTTTCTAGGTGTAAGTCTTTTGGCAAAACACAAAATCTAGATTTCCAGAACTAAATGGATAAATTAGATGGAAAAAAACATCTACCTTTCCATTTAAATTTCTGCCATCATTTTTAAATTAAGTAAATAAAATTTAGAAAACATCATTTCACATTGAAGAGAGGGGAATTCGTGTCCGTGTGAAAATAATTTTCTTATAGTAACATTATACAGAATAAAATTATTAACAGAAAAACAGAACTCGAGGGCTAGACGTAGAAGAACTATACTAATAATTCTACTAATTTGAAATATAATGTGAAACCTGTAATTGATAATGGTAACCTGGTGGGAGGTGTGGGGGGAATTGGTGCTTCTGAAATCTTATATTAGGAAATCAAAGGATTTCTTCACCAGTTAAGAGTACTATTTTCTCAATATATGTAAACACAACTCAGTCTATGAATCTAACTCAACCCAGAGTAAACCATCTCACTTAACCTCATTTCTTACCTCACCTTCTATGCTATCTTACACTTTACTTGTTGCACCACTTCTTAATTTATTGCACCACTGTGGTATTAACCATTTTCAGAAGCCTATGGCAAATGTGGAATGTTGAAATCATAACAATTAAGCCATAGAAGAAATACAAAAGTAAACAAGGTCAACTTTTTTAAATCTCTAACATTGTTTTATTTGCCAATTCAGTAATATTCCTATAAGATCTCTCACTTAGAAATCCTGCACTTTACAAAATATCTTGTTAAAAAAATTAGACATTTCAGGGGCTGGCCAGGTGGCATGGTGGTTGATTCACCCACTCTGCTTCCGGGGCCTAGGGTTTTGCAGGTTCGGATCCCGGGCGTAGAGGAAGGTGGGCATGGATGTTAGCCCAGGGCCAGTCTTCCTCAGCAAAAAGAGGAGGATTGGCAACGGATGTTAGCTCAGGGCTAGTCTTACACACACACACACACACACACACACACACACACACACACACACACACAATTAGACATTTCCATTTAGAAAAACTATGATTTTGTCTTACCTTAATAGAATTAACAAATAATAAAACTCTGATTACCAAAAAATTAGCAACAGATATTATCAAAAGATATGTAGGAAGACTCTGATGGACGGCCTTAGAAAACTAAAAAATAATACACTTCCAAAAGAAAAGAATGATCTTTTGGGGGAAAGGATGCTTTATTTTTTTTATCTTGTTTTATTTTGACTTAAAGAGCCAAAATAAGCAGGTGGTCTTTGTATATTCACATGGTAATGGCTCTGAAGCAGTAGCCCAAAGAACAGTGTTCTGATTCCTCTTTGCTATTGATTATTTTCTGAGAGGGTGGACAGGTCTTTCCTTACATAGCACCTTGTAAGAAGACCATTTTTCTTAGGATAACTGATGGGTTTCACTATCACATTGGAACAAAGCAGTCTTGTTTATATAGGTGTACATACAGTTCTGATTTTTATATTACAGAATAACTTGAAAACAAAATTTTTAAGTAGCTCACTGTTCATTCCTTGTTTCTGATGACATTCTGTAATTTATTTTAGGTAAAATGTGTTACTAAGAAAATCACACAACTACTGATTAAACATACAAGATACATGATACCATGGCTCCTATGACAGTAGCCCAAAAAAGTAGATTTCAATAAGCAATTTCATTAGCCACATCAAAGATTTTGAAAGGTTATTATCTTACAAGAAATCAAGGCTCTTGTTTGGTTTAAAAACTCCTAATAAAAATTAATATTTTTAGGATAAAATGTTCATTATACATCATTGCATACAGTTTCTATTTTAGTTTTCATTTTTTTGATTAAGATTCCAAATAATAAAGCTATTTGCTAATTGTTGGTTTCCCTGTGCCTTCCTCTTTCTTTAGCTAAATTAACAGATATTCTAAATATCTATTTTCATAAATTAATTAGTATTAAAGTAAGGTTGGTTATAACCTTGCATTCTTGAGAATAACTTCCAAATATATAATCACCCTCTAATCCCTTTAAAAAAGAATAAATTATAATTATATATTTAGGAAAAGTAAAAAGATATAAAAATTTGAAATGTTTATTTCTAAAATGGTCCAGTTAGAGCACAGTGGTTCAAGAACACTTTATTTTTAGCTTTGGACCTGTTGACCTTCCTTATTCCACTTCAATTCAAGGTCAGTGACAGTATCCAGGGCTTGGCAGACATTCTATCAAGATTTGAGAGCCTAAGAAAGTGCAGAAAACACAGACTTTGCTCCTAACCACAATCTACTGAATACGTGTGCCAGATTATTATCTGGCATAAACAACAATCGTGAGGTATAAAACGCCACAGAAGGATTATTTCGACTTATCTTCAATGAGGAAAGACTTCTCAGACAAGATGGTATTTTCTCCAAGCTTTAAGAAACAGGGATAATTTCAACAGGTGAAGAGAGAAGACAGATGATTCCAGACAGAGCAAAGCACAAGCAAAAGCCTAGGGATTTGAAAGCTTTGAAAATGTGGTGAATTTGGGAAACTTGGAATGGTGTCTGGAGCCTGTGGAGGTAGCAGAAGGGTAGGGGGAGGTGAATCTGGAAGGGTGGGTTAGAGTCATGGTGCCCACACGACCACTAAAGGCCATCTTGCAAATTCCTGTCCTTTACAAGAGCAGCTCATCTGGTACAAAAATCACCCTTCTCTGGGGGTGGCAGGTGATCAGAGTGGGGAGTAAGGCTCCAACCAAAAGGGCATAAGTAAATATGTGGTACTCTTTACATTAAATAAATTACTACTTAAAGAAGCATTAAAAAGGAAAAAAACCCCTACATTTAAGAAATGTATATTACCCTTCCCCAAAACACAAAATGAGGAGCTAGTCTTCATTCTGTTTGCCAACAGGTCAGATGTATTTGTATTTACGTATCATAATGTGAACTTCAGGGCGCTGGCCCATGGCCCAGTGGTCAGGGTTCGGATCCTGGGTGCAAACCTACACCACTGGTCAGCCATGCTGTGGAGGCGTCCCACATACAAAATAGAAGAAGATTGTCACAGACGTTAGCTCAGGGCGAATCTTCCTCAAGCAAAAAAAGAGGAAGATTGGCAACGGGTGTTAGCTCAGGGTGAATTTCCCTCACCAAAAAAGAAAAGAAAATGTGAATTTCAGTCAAAATGGACTATGATACAAAACAACAGTGTACTTAGTTTCTGCAACTCCTTTGCTTCTCCCAACAGGCTAAGATTTTTCCCACCTCAGGGTCTTCATACCCACATGGCTCTTCAAACCTTTGCGTCCTTCTTGATGTCAGCCCTCAGCCTGTAGCTCTCAGGGTGGCCCAGCCTGACTACTGGATCTAATTAGGTCCCTCTCCCCACCACCTCGCCCATGCTTCTCTGTCTCAGTCCTCTTTGTGCTTGATAGCACAAAGTTTTGAGTTTCCTATTTCTTATTAACTTGTTCTTTTCCATATGCAATGACTCTCGACCCCATGTTTGTAAGCTCCACGAAGGAAGGGACTTCATCTGTTGTTCTGCATCTAATACCTGGAACAGGACCTGACATATAAAGGTTCAGTAACTATTTGTCAAATTAGGGATGTTCAAATATAAAGATATATAAAATTGTCACACCTAAAAGTTGTATCTTTAAATTAACAAATCAGATTTTTTAAATTTCCTGGGGGCAATTCCTATGCAAAGAGTGAGTTTTGGAGGAAAAGGTAAATATGTTTAATAATATTTCCTAAAGGAGTATTTAATTAAATAATGAAGTAGCTATATAAATGCATAGTTATATATAGTAACGTAAAATCATTTAATTATATGTCAATATATAATTTACATAATATAAAGTTGTAATATTTATTTGCTTAAAATTAGTAATAAATTAATTCCTTTCTGATACTCAAGAGATATATCTATATTTTTTCACTAAACAATATATTTTTATATGTAAGAAATATAAGGAAGATAAAAGCAAAGGTTCTGATGAAATTTCCTTCTAGCCTATCTTCTTTTCCATTCTCCCATCAAAAATAAGGTAGCAAAAGTGACTTCAAATATGTTTTTCTTACAGACCATTGAGGCATGTGTATCATTTCAAACTCCCGAATAGCACGAGAGCAGTCAGGGTTGAAAACGGTGAAATAGATGATTAGAGAGCTCAGATATCTTTCTGCATCTGGAGAAATGTCTACCCTTACCTTAAAATTCAGAAGTGTAAAGTAAACCCTCCTTCATCACCCAATATGACGCAAACCATTTATTGTCCATATTTATAAAATAATCTACTGGTTGTATATTTAAAGAATACACACCATAAGTTTTAATCATTGTTTATATAAAATAATCCTATCTAGAAGAGAACATTTATTTACTTCAAGTGGATGGCAAATTAAGAGCTCTACCTACTGAAAACTGTGTTCTAAGAGACAATCTGAAGAAATAAGGGGAGAAGCAAACACTTTAAGTCATGATAATGTGACACTCCATGGATCAACAATGTTTAAAAACAACTGAGCTGGTCTTATAATACAAAGGTTTGCTGAATAAGGCTCTAGGCTATTGTGGAAAATTAAAATCCATTTTTCTTAATAGTTTCTACACTGGTCTGAAAATATTGTCCCCAAAGACTTCACCAAGAAGTTCCTCCTATTATGTTTACATAATTTTATCTCCCTTAGAACTTCCACTCTAATTTTTCTCAGATGTTTGCCTTTTAAACTTGATTCTGAGAGCAAGTAATCTCCAATTTCTGATTGTGACAATGATCAATTACTCTTTTTAAATATTTAGCTTTGGCCTTTTTAAACAAGCATTAAAACTTTGGGTCATAAACCTGTAAATGTGTGGAACCCACACACCTTCACACAGATACACATGGGTAGCATATGCTTCTCTCCCCGTCTTTGGAACAACAGGGTATTTAAAACAAATACAGCTGGGCACCAAGAGTATAATGTGCTGGGCAAACATATACTCCTATTAACGTAAATATACTCATCGATGTTTCCTGCCAAGCCCACTTAGTTATGAAAAGCAAGCAATCCCCATTTCTCCCACAGAACACCCCACATGCTCTCGAAACAACCGCCCTTAGCAACTGGATGCGGAGACAAGCAGAGATGAACAAAAGCCGCTGGGCTCGGGCTCCAAGGGAGTTGCCTTCTCAGACCCTGACATTTTAAAGGCAGGGAAAGAAGGTCACGCTGGGCACTAGCTGCTTCTCAAAAAGCATGTATAGTAGGCAATTATTCTAGTCATCTGTATGTAGTAACTGCCTGTTTTGCCTCATGTAATTCGGGAGTCCTTGAATTTAAACGGACACATATTGGGGATGTATGCTCCGCCCAACCACCAATTCCGACTCAGTCTTCCTTACTCTGCGCCCCTCTCCGCATCCCGGGATGTGACTGAAGGGCTCCAGGGCGCTCAATGCTGCCGCTAAGCAGCTTTCCGGCAAACCTCCTGGAACTAGCCCTTAGTCCACACACACCCTCCCCTCAGTTCTCTCACCCCGGCCCCTGCTGAGGGCGCGGTGGGGATCACCACATTTCCCCAAGGTCTGGAAGCCTGGGAGGTTTCCGGTAGACCTGGGAGGCCAAGTGAGGCCAGACACAGAAATTCCTGACATCTCCAATCTGACTGGGAGTGATCAATGCCCCCGAGGTGTCGCGGGAAGGAAGATCTTTCCCCAGCACTCTGGAGTCAGACTCTGTCCCCCGGGAAAGCCAAGACTCTCAAGAGTGGAAAAAGATTTTCTCAGGAACCCAGCCGGCCTAAGACTCGGAGAGCTCGAGGCGGCCGGCGAAAAGCGGGCCAACTTGCCGGCTCCTGGCGGGGTTGAGTTTTCAGTGGCTACAGGTTGCCTGGGAGCAGGTTCCCAGCTCCCGCGGGCGGAAGGCTCTCGGAGCGCTCGAAAGGGAGACTAAGCGGGGCGGGGGTGGTATTGAGAGACGGAGGGAGGGAGCGGGGAGCCCGAAGAGGCCCCATGAAGGCAGGAGATGGGAGAGATCCGAGGGAGCACCTCCCGACAGTGACCCACACAGACCTTGGCGCCGCAACCTGCGCTTCTTGAGGCCGAAGATGCGCACTTTGGAGAAGATATCCACCAGGTTGCCATTGCAGAGCCCGCGGTTCTTGCTGGGGCTGCTCCGCCTCCTGCTGGCAGACGGCCGGTCCCAGTGCTGCTCCCGCGCCTGCCGCTTCTGGCGGATCAAGCCGCTGGCGATGGCCGCGGCCATGGTGGCCCCGCGAATGGGTCCGGGGGAGGGAGGGGACTGAGGGAAGGGTGCTAGGGGCACGGAAGAGGGAAGGGGCGGCGCAGACCGCGGCTCGCCCTCGGGGAGGCGGAAGTGGGGGGAGTCGGAGGGGTTGGAGAGAGAGGTAGGAGCGCTCAGTCCCCACTAGGACCCATCGCCCTCTCCGGGGAGCGCGGGGCCAGGCGCGCAGATGCGCCCTGGGCGCGGCGGGGAGAGCCCGGGGAGGCCGAGGTCGTGTCCGCCGCCGCCCGGCCGCGTCGGAACCTGGAGTGGGGCCGGGGCTGCGGGCGCCACCGGTCACCGCGCGCCGCCGGAGCTCTCTCAAGGGCTGCCACCGCCACTCGCGCTGTCCTCTTGTCCTGCTCTCCTCCCGGGCGGGAGGTAGAGCCGGCCGCCTTCTTCCAGGGCACGGGATGGAGGGCAAGTCCCGGTCGGGTCTGGTTACGTCCGTCCGTCCAGGGCGCTCTGGGTGGGCAGGTCTCAGCGCCGGGCTCCAGCTGTCCCCCGGCCGGTGCCGCCGCCGCCCGCTCTCGGGTTCTGCGGGTGATTGTCAAGTGCTTTGGAAATCAGCATCTGGAGAGAGCAATCTTCTCCCCGGAGATCTCTAATCAAAGCGCTTCGTTCCCACCCCACTACACTCCCCTCCCGTCCCCCTCCTATGTCTCTCTTCAGAGAGAAAAAAAAATGTATATATATATATATATATATATATATATATATATATATATAGTAGTAATTGTTTAAAATATTAATAATAATAAAAAAGAAAGCTAAAATGGATTGCAGGGGGTGGGGTGCTAAGAAGCTGAGACAGAGCAGGTGGAACTGAAGGAATATCGGTGCGCTCTTTCTTAGATGAAACTCGCAGGTTTCCGAAGCTTCCGAGGCTTAGCTGGGGCTTCTGGATCTTAACGTGGCTCCTGGTCCGCAGAAACTCTTAGCTGCGGTTGGAGGGCGAGGAGGTTTCCGCCCTCGCCGATAATCCCTTCAGCACCAAAGCCCCCCCACCCCGAGAAGGAGGGGGAAGGAGGGAGGTTGGGAGGGAGGAGAGTGTGTCCTGGGGAGGGAGGCGCCTCCACTCCCCACCTAGTCCACCCAAACTTGCTGGACTCTCCCTTCTGCTGCCAGCAAGGGTAGGCTTGTCATTTGGAAACGGTAACACGGAGCAAAAAGGAGGGGTGGGGAGGGGAGAAGATGTGGTAAGGTGGTATGAAAAGACCCCCTTCCCAAATTTGCTTCTAGCACTCAGAGGAGCTGACAGGGGCTGTAGTGCTACAGAACAGTGGCTGGAGAGCATAAACGCCCGCGAGAATACTGAAGAAGTCACCGCAGAAATATTAAGGGTGGGGGAGGGTGTCACACTATTCCAGTGGCAACAAAAAGCAGCCAGACTGAGGGACACTCCAATTTGAGCTGCTGTCTTTGGCATCCCTGGGTAGAGAAGCTCTGTCAGGGAGCAAAGCCATATGAACTGTGTCTGAAATTCAGATCCAACAGCTGCTGGCTCCTCTCCTTGATTTCCTCTCTGTGTCCCGACAGTGTTCTGTCTTGGTTAACTGAAAATATGAAGGTCCAAGAGGAAGAGAGCAAGTGGAGGGCACCCTAGGAAAGGAGGTTGGAGAGAAACATTTTATGCTTGGATGATACAGAGCCATGGTTTCTAGGATACACTCTAAGTGACAGAACCAAAGGGGTAGCTCTTGCTCCTGGCTTCTTACCTTTTCCTCTTCTGTTTACGCTGTTTTGCTTATCATTACAGGAAGGTAAAGAAAAGAAATACAAAAACTAGACTTCTCACAATCCAGTGTGAAGGATGGGGGAAAGAAGATTTATTTGGTAATCAAGAGAAGCACTTCTCTGGTGACTGCTTTAGAGCTGGAAAGAGGAGAGGCACACTCTGCAAGCAGCCCTGGGAGCAGTTCTGAACCAACACACACTATCTCTTTGTCTAAGGAACAGGCCGTAAAGTACTACAAAGACTTGCAACCAAGACAAGTGGGAGAAGTTCAGCCAAGGGCTGATTACAGGGACGCTAGACACCTTCTGCTCCACAGAACTTATCCATAACCTCTCCATGTAAGCAATTACTGCTCAGCTGTTATTCATTGTATTTTACTCCACGTTTACTAACAATTCTCCTTTGGGGAAGAGAATTTAATCTAAAGGGAGTGTGCAGATTTGGGTCCAATGCAGATATCATTGGCTTTAGGATGTTGTATATCTATTTAA
Source organism: Tapirus indicus (assembly GCA_031878705.1). NCBI lineage: Eukaryota > Metazoa > Chordata > Mammalia > Perissodactyla > Tapiridae > Tapirus > Tapirus indicus. Next base: position 9,824,505 of record CM062930.1, on the reverse strand, counting down.
CATTAAAGAACAAACTCTGTAAGCTTATTTTCCCCACCTTGCTATGTATATCTACAAAATAACCACAATTATTAAAAGGACTATGCAGGAGTAAGTTTGCAGGAAATTTGCTATCTCTAATCTCGCATGAGCCAGTAAAAGTGAGGAAAAGGGGTGAGTCAACTATTTTGCTCTATCTTTACCTACCTCTTTATTTTTTGTTTTACATGTCTTTGTCCTTACACTTACTAAGTGTGTATTTATGTTGTGTTGTCATGCTCCTGCTTAAAAAGGGAAGGCCATCTGCAGAGATGGATACTTCTAATAGAAGTCTATTAAAGAGTGTCTTTTTAAAAATTCACTGAAATAAATCCCATTGAACATAAAACGTCACTACTTCTGCCTTCCCTTATTGAAGAGAGGCCATTTGGACATTTCAGACATACAGATTGAAATTTCCAAATGACTTTACAATTAAAGCAAATATATTTATCTAAAGCTTTTTGTAGGGAGTTTTTCAAAGAAGCAAAATGTTAGCTATAGTGACCTCTTAAATCTAGTACAACTCCCCCAATCAGCATAACCTAGTTTGCTTTGAAAGGTTTTTTTTTTTAATCCTTATGATATATTTCTACTGTATTAATTTGAGCTGAGTGAGATTAAGCTTCTTATGATTATAGCTGCGTTAATTATTTTGTTTCCAGGCATTTTCTTATACTGCTATCTTTCCCCCGATTCCTTGGATTGGGTAACTGGGGGGGTCGTTTTTTTGGCTCCTTCGGATCCTTCCCTTCATTGTTCAGCACCCCCCAACGAGGCTGTGATTCAGCACCGTGGACAGGGATCCCGCCCCGGCCGCCGATCTCAGAGCGGAAGCAAGTTCCCCTGAGTGTGAGGAGCGCTGGCTGTGCGTCTCTGATACTCTCCTTTCTTAAAAGCAGCTTTCCACCTTTTTGTCTTTTCCAAGGTGGAAAAGAAATTAATCCTCACAGCTTCCACTGACATTAATAACACACCTTGGAGCATAAAGCTTTTCAGCTTTTTGATAACCGAGAAATACTCTTTCTTTCCTAATGCATTCCGACCCCTGGCGCAGCGCCTGGAACGCCGGACGCTGCAGTCTCGGGCGTCTATTCAGATTGTGAATTTCACAAGCCTCAAGCGGTCGTTTCTATTATATGTGGTTTCCAGTTTTAGGGGAGCTTGGGATAGGGGTAGCATTGGAATAATCAAGGTCTTTTGGCTTAATCCCTGCATTTCCCTTTTACCTCCCCCAAACGCTGTTTAGTTGTTTACGGATAGAAGTAAGCGAAAGAAAACGCAAGAGAGCCATCTGCTGTCTGAAGCTGTGATAAAAGAGTGTGCAAAACCAGAGTGAAAACCCGTTCAGGGAGGTTGAACACAAATCCATACCTTGTTGTAATTCAGAAAATAATTTCTCACTCATAAGAACCTCCTTGGAATTGTTAATTTCACCTTTGACTTTATAAAAACAAACAATGAACTACTGCCCCGGTAGAATGGTTCCAGACCAGCCTGTTAGGAGTCCGGACTCTGATTTGGATCTTGGTTCATTTCTTGACTCTGCTGCTTACTGGCTGTATAACGACTTCCAGCGAGTTGCTTTAGTCTCTCTCAGCCTCTATTTTTTCATCTCTAAAACTGAGATGATAATAGAATCTCCTTTTCAAGTCTTGAGAGATTAAGTTTAGTAAACGAATGTAAAGATCCTACTACAGTGTCTGACACATCCTAAATGCTTAAAAATGACAGCTATTATTATCATTATCTTCCAGATCACTCATTTCTATTTTGGAAATTTTTCTCCTATTTCCATGCTTTTTTAATATCAAAATATATGTATTCCCACGTATATTTTCTCACCTTCTAAATAAATGGATACACAACAAGATTTAAAATAATCAGGAATGTAAAAAAATATTTTCAGTTTTTGTGAAAGAAGTCTGAGTTCAAACCTTGGTTTGTGAATGCAAATTTGTAAATTTGTGAATTGAACTCTGTAAGCCCATTTTCCCACTCATTGACTACTGATAATACAAACATTTCCTTCCCTCACAGAGATTAATTCGTGTGCCTATTAGAAAACAGTTCTAAAACTGTAAAGTCCCACACAAACATTAGTTCGTCAGAAGGTAATTATTCAACTACTTCCCTGTGCTTGCAGGTCTCTTGAAGATACCATGCTCCCTTTGGCCTCTGTGCTTTGCATATGTTGTTCCCTCCGCATGGAACATTTTTATTGCCCCTTGCCCATACTCTTTCTGGTAATATAAAACAGTGGCTAAACCACAATTGGAGTAAGGCAAACATAGGCTTCACTGTACGCCTTGAGCAATTTATTTAAACTTCTCTAGGTCTCAGTTTATTCTTCCGTAAAACTGTCATAATAATACAATAAACTATAAGGACGATTAAATGAGAATATGTATTAAAACACTTAAAGCAGTGCTTGTCACATAGTGGAAATTCAATAAATAGTAGCTACTGCTAATCACTTAACTCTTCATCACTAAGGTCTTCATTTATTCAATGACCAAATCCTAGATTGACGCCTTTATGAAGATATATAATGGGCATCTCATACTTAACATGGCCAAGATTAAATTCTTGTTCTTCTTTCTCAGACCTATTTTTCTCCAGTCTTTCCTATCTCTAGAATGACAACTCCATTATTCTCATACCTCAGGCCAAAAACTTTGGCATCACACTGATCTCATTTCTTTCTTTAATACCCCATATATAATTCCTCAGCAAAATCTATTTACTCCATCCTCAAAATATATCTAAAATATGATCACTTCTCACTATCTCCACTGCTGCCTACCACCATCACCTTCTGGACTATTACAGAAGCAACCAAATTGGTCCCTTGGGTTCCACGCTTGCTATTCTTTGATGTGCCCTCAACGCTGGCCAAGGTGTTGAAGGTATAAATCAGATTATATCATGCCCCTGCTCAAAATCCTACACCTTAATAGAAACCAAAGTTCTCACAGTGTCTACAATGTCCCATATGATTTGCATCCCACTTCTGCCTTCATCTGTTATCTGACATAATCTCTACTTCTCTTCATTCACTAATTGCTATTCCTCAAATCACCTGGCATGCTCCTATGGCAGGACTTTTATACTTGCTCTTCCATCTGACTGCCTCACCTCTTTCAATTCTTTGCTCACATATAATCTTCTCATTTGAGATCTTCTCTTACAAATCTATTTAAAAATCACAGCCCTAAACACAGGAAACCCCTTCTTCCTTCCCTGCTTTATGGTTCTACAAAGCATTTACAAGTTTTTAAAATTCTATATATTTTCCTTATTTATTTGGATTGTCTTGCTCTTTCAAAATATAAGCCTATGAGGGAACATATTTTGTCTCATTTGTCTACTGACACATATCCAGTGCTTAACATGGTGCCAGGAGGAGTAGGTGCTCAATAAATATTTGTTTATTGAAAGAATTAAGAAGTTGGATACATAGACAGATAGTTAATACCAGATAAGAGGAACAGAAAATCTTGCTTAGCCCAGTCTGTCAAGGATGAATTATCCCATGGTACTTGATCTCTTTAAGCACTAAGACATCTAAAATTCTATTTGGATTACACACAACCTCAACCTCATAAATAGGATATTCAGGGAGTACTTCAGCCTTTGCTGGATGGCTTAGGCTCAACCTAACATGACATGTAGTTTAGGTTCTGAGCTCCAACAGTGATACCCTGCGGGCTTCCTGAAGGATGTGAGACTTATTTCACTTGAAGAGGAGAGACTATGCTACTAATCTTTGTGACTTATCCATCTACACTCTGTTTCCTCCCTTGCTTTCAGGTTGCCAATCGACAATATGCCCCTTTTCAAATTTGTTACATTGTATCCATCATAAATTGGAAACTAGATGAACATGTTTGTTAGAAGTATCTATAAATATAAAAGTAAATGAAGGGCTGGCCTGGTGGCATAGCAGTTAAGTTTGCACGCTCCACTTCTGTGGCCCAGGGTTTGCAGGTTCAGATCCTGGGTGCGGACAGATGCACCACTTGTCAAGCTATGCTCTTGGTGGCATCCCATATAAAGTAGAGGAAGATGGGCATGGATGTTAGCCCAGGGCCAGTCTTCCTCAGAAAAGTAAAAGAGGAGGATTGGCAACGGATGTTAGCTCAGGGCTAGTCTTCCTCACACACACACACACACACACACACACACACACAAGTAAATGAAGTCTAGGGGAGGAGAATATATAAACAAGAAACAGCCTTATTGATACTGATTTCATTATAAAAGGAGCCTTTTTTCCCTTGTCATCTGAGATTTTGTTGTGTTCTAGGTGATTTTGCTGTATGGATTACTTAAGTTTCAAATAGATAAATTTTTGTATGGTTTACTGAAAAAAACCCACATTTTTTGTGTTTATTTCAACTTCAAATAAACAAGTCTAAAGAACATACTTTGTGACATTGATGTCAACGTTAAATGCTATCACTTCTTATTTTTCACAAAGTAATAATCTGCCTATTTTCTTTCATTTCTGCCATTGCCACAGTCACTATTTCAATGTAACTAAATACATCAGGTCCAAGAAACCACTGATTTTAAGATGCATAATTATTTTAGAAATGAAAAGGAAAGAAAAAAACATGTTATAATTTTATATTTAAAAAGTTTTATTTAGCTATGTCTTGACATAGATTATAAGATGTATACCAGGGGCCGGCCCAGTGGCGCAGCGGTTTAGTTCGCGTTGGCAGCCGGGGGTTCGCCGGTTCAGATCCCGGGCGCCGCCGACGCACTATGCCGTGGCGGCGTCCCATATAAAGTGGAGGAAGATGGGCACGGATGTTAGCCCTAGGGCCAGTCTTCCTCAGCAAAAAGAGGAGGATTAGCAACGGTTGTTAGCTCAGGGCTGGTCTTCCTCACACACACAAAAAAGAAAAAAACAGTATGCCAATTTCAGAGATATTTATACAAAAAATGTATTTGCATCTTAGAATCAAAGAGATATGGCATAATGGGACTATATAAGTCTATAAATGGGAGTTGTAAGCTTATTAACTCTGTCGTGCTCTGTATTTTGCTTAGACATCACACATCTTTTGGTTAAAAAAGATTTTCAGTGCTTCAGAGCACCTGTGTTCTGAAACATCTTTAATTTTGTTGTTGTTTTAATTCCTTTATCTCCCAGTGGCTCAGAATTGGAAGTTACATAGGGTGGAAACAAATATTCCTCAAATATTTCCTGCTTACTTATTTGATCATCTCCATACAATGAGGGACTCACTCCATTTTGTCACATGGTTCCCTTTGTGAGTCAATCAGTTTTGAACATCTTAAACATCTAAATGAAGGATAAAATATGATGGCCCAACATTTTTTCAACAATAAATTATTGTAGACTAATTTGGGTTGAGCTTGAGTAGAGTTAAAAAGGATATATTGGCATTTATGTTTTTATTTTTTGCTCTGGATAAATGGGTTCTATTTGAAAATGTCTGAGATGATTCCGGGAATGTCAATATTGATGTCCCTTTTCATTTTTCACTCTTTTGGAAGAACATCAAAAAGTAATGTTAAGATGCACTTGGGACAAATTGTCAGCAGTTAATTAGGACTGAATGCCTATACACTCATTACAGGTCAAGTTCAAAATTATATTTTATCTTGTTCTGTGATAGTACTATCGACCTTTATTTTAGATTCAAAAAGATAATCTAAATGAATGTTAGAGTATTTTAAATTAGATTTTCAAGAAGTAAGTGATTGCATTAACGTTGTACCAAGCTTGTTGATTAATTTTGCTGGAAATATTTATTTCTGATAGGCAACAGATTTCCATCTATTGAAAAGAAAACCTGGAAGGAATTTTATTGTTGCTTAATATTTTGATTTCAATAAAGAAAAAGTGGAAACTATTGGTACCAAAGACTTGCGAACATTCTTCCCTATAGAAGCAATACCAGATTGATACTAGCAGATGGCTTAGCTTTTCAGATCTAGTGTATTTTTTAATCTGGCTAATATGTTGGAAAAATATTTTCAGTGGCTGCCAGTCTTCTATATTAAAATGAATGCAAAGCATGCATAGCATTCATTTCAGAGCTGTGAATATTGACTGATCTTTCCTTACTCTACATTAGTAGTGGGAGGTGATAACAACATCAATTTTAATGATATAGCAGTGAATTGATTTTTTAAAAAGAGTATTGAATATCTCAACAGGAAAAAATATTACTCAATTTCCAAATACATTTGAGAAATGAACTTTCACTTATAATCTCAATGCAAAGATTCTGTGGGCACATATGATATAGTCTTATCTATATTTAACATTGTAACCAATTTCTACTCAATGATTACTAGAATGGTCACTTTCATAGCAATTAATTGTTCTAGATTGATTATGTTCTTTGTATTTAGTGTATATGGGTGAAACGCATATATAAACATGTGCATCTGCACACACACACCCACACACATGTGCCAAAACACATAACTAAATTCCAGACTCTGGTAAACATAGCTGTGAAGCAATAGTGATTTCCAAAGAAAAGTGACTTGCAAACTCCCAATTCAAGGCTCTTAGAAAAGTCTTTTCATCACCACCTTAAGAATATAGGCAATATTTCTCTAAACTCACTTTTGAAATTTTTCTCCATTCTGGTTAAGTGGAAATTAGGAATAAATTAGAGTATAGATTTTAGTCATAATTCTTTCAGCATAAACTGAGACTGTGCCTCTCTCAATTTATAAACAATATTTGTATAATAGTCTATGAAGAGCTTTTACATTACTGAAGTGGGTGTCATGATCTCTGTTTAATAGGAGAGGAAGTTAAGCCCCAGAGATGGTCAATGATTCGTGTATGAACATTGTTAGGAAGTGGAGGAACCAGATCCTAAGCTCATGCCTTTTCCACCAAGCTGTCTCCACCCAGCAGTTCAGCTGTTTGAAGTGCAGCTGCCTGTCATAGCAGCAAATCTGGAAGAGGGGCTCTTGAATGGGATTCAAGGACTCCAGCAGTTTCATGGATGAAGTTAGGATTATCTGGGATTCCTCCTGAAATTTATAGTAAAGAAAAACAAACAAACAGTGTGCACCTGCATTTTTATGGCATCCGGGTTTGCAGTTTTCATCTAATTCTTAAAGAGTTGGGAGTCCAAAGCAAGAATAGGAACCACAACAGCAGAGGGAAGCAATGAGAGAAGGAACACACAACACCCAACACTATGTTTTCTGACTATAGAAGTAATACATACTCATCAGAAAAATTGGAATCTAAAAATGAATGATAAATAAAAATTGCCTCTAATCCCAACATTAAAACTTTTTGGTGTCTTTAGTCTAGTTTTTAAAAATATCATTTTACGTGAAAAATTGCTATCATATTTTGGCACAGTTTAGTGCTGAGAAGATACAACAGAGGTAAAAGCAGGTGTATCAAAGATCATACACTTTAATTATACAACCCAGACATCCATCAGAAACTACTCTATTCTACATGCTCCAAAAACGCTTTACAACTCAGAGATCACTTCCTTCTAAGTCATACTCTACATATTCTAAACTCTGGGACCAATCCTTGCCTTAGTGTTCAGAATTTTAGGAAGTCTAGCTAAACAGTGTAAGCCTTAGGGTTCTGGAAGAGTTGCTATTAATCTACTTCTGATCTCATAATATCCTTATAAAAAATGCACATGAAAGTAATTGCCAAAGTGCAATGCACTTAAGAAATGTAACTACTATAAATTGATGCCGTATTCCTGAGCCTAGCCCCTACTTTGTACATAAGATCTGAAAAATGAGATCCTTAAATTATTCCCTGAGTCTTTCTCAGTAACCTACAATATAAGTTTGCTATTGATTCTGTAACAAATTACCACAAATTTAGTTGCTTAAAACACAAATTTATTCTCTCACAGTTCTGGATGTAAGAATTTCCAAACCAGTCTCACTGACGGGTTTTATTCAAGATATCTGCAGAGCTGGTTCCTTTGGATGCTCTGAGGAAAGAATTTGCTTGCTTTTTTCATCTTCTAGGGACCAACTTCATTCCATGGCTCATGGTCCTTTCCTTGTATCTTTCCAACTTCTTTCTTCTGTGGTCACATCTGCTATTACTGATTCTGATTCTCCTGCTTCCCTCTTATAAGGGCCCTAGTGATGACATTGGGCTCACCCAGATAATCCAGGATAATCTCCTCATCTCAAGATCTTTAATCTAATCACATCTTTGAAGTCCCTTTTACAATGTAAACTAACAGATTCACAGGTTGCATGGATTAGGACTTGGACATCTTTGGGGGGCTATTATTCCATCCACCACACCTACCCTGTATCTAAAGCACATGGAAATAGATCCCTGCCTAGCATTTGACAATCACCCACCCAACCCCACCACCATGGAAGGGATTAACTGCTCCAGAATGCCAACTTTTAAATTAGAGTCCTGTTTCCCACAAATATAATTTTTTAACACCAGCCGTTTACTTGATTGAATCTCTGACTATTGCCTGCTCCTGCACCTCCATCGTTTTACTCCCTTCTCTGAATGATGCCTTATCTCTGGCTGGGCCTCTCTGATACCATGTGCTTATCTGATTTTCTTATGACTTTAATTATTTCATCTCTCAGAAAAAGCATACAGCAATTCTCAGAAGTTATGGAAACAAAGCCATTTTGCTCCCTTGTGGGTCATGAGGATGCGTTTTCTGAGTCCCTTATAAATCCAGGAAGAATTTAATTTCTTGAGTTTATAACACGCCTTTCTTGAGATTTAGGGACATAGAATTGAGCTGAATAAAACTAAAGCTAGACATGTGATGCCCTACAAGATGAGATTTGGGGCCTAAGGCTATCACCAAATGAAGGAAATCGATTCTGAAAGTCTTCTTCCCCGATTCCATTTTCATTTTTATGTAGCTGTAGGGGCAGTAGATAATTACTGTTTCCTTTTAGAAATTTAGGATACTCCTTAGGTAAGAATTTTCCATAACTGTAGATTTGACACTGACTACAAATGAAAGGTATCACTCAAATCAAAGATTTTTAAAGGAATCAGAAATATTTTTCACTGCGTTTGATGTGGACAGAGGAGGAGAAATCTCAGAAAAAGAATAATTTCAGGCAAAACACCATGGAGAGTTTTAAATAAACAAATTTTAGGGCCCTGGTCTCTAAATTTCTCCTTGCTCACTTCTTTGTCCCTTTTGCCCTTTTTATGTTGTCATTCACTTTACCTTCTTCTGAGTCCCTACAGAGACTTGAAACTGGTTTCCAGAAATGAGAGAACCCAATGGCTGCAAGAAGTCTTTGGCTGTGAGTCAAGAATAGCAGCTATTCTACTTCGCAGGTTTTCATACATACATATATATATATATACACACACACATATATATATGTATATGTATATATATGTATTATATATACATATAATTTGAAACACCGAGACATAGTAAATGGAACTCTCCCCAGTGAGCAGGATAAACTGTCCACACAGAATTATTTTTCCCCCAGATACCTAATCGATGCAGTCAGCTGGACTGAGGAAGAGACAGCTCTGGCCATGCTCATAGGCCTGTGTTCATCTCTCCATAAAATGAGCTTAGTGATCCTCTCAAGAGATTTAGTTCTAGCAGGACACGTCTTAGATTAGTTTATGTCAGGGATGTTTTACTGCAAACAGGAGACAGCAATTTAACATATCTTTACACTACAACATTTCAATTTTAGCCCTTGGTGCCCTGTTACAAGAGTCAGAGCAGATACTCAAACGCTGCTTTCTACTTTTCAGTTCCACTTAGGCAGAGAAAAACCAGGTGCCCTGCTTCCCAGAGCTTTGTTGTAGCTTCCATTTCATGACTGTGAAGTGCTCCTACGTGCCCTCTGAAGGGACATTTTACCCTCCCTCAGTAGATGCATGCCCGCCAACTCCCAGCTTCTCAAGCTCCCGGGGATGATCTCTTTGGCTCCCAAACACTCTCAGTGGCCCCAACGCAGCCCTCCAGACCTCAGAGGCTCCACCTTCCCAGGGCATGGCCCACCTGACACACCATAGGTACCCAATCAGTGGTTGTTGAAGGAAGAGAAAAATAAAATGCATAGACTCAGGTACTAGACTTCTATCTCTTTAATTCTCTACCCAGCAGTAAAACATAACCCGCCCCCCTCATCCTAGGTAACACTGTAACTTTTCAAAGGATGTGAAAAACAATATCTTCTCTGAAAGAAGCTATTCTTACTCCTGAAGCACTAAAAGAGACTGAAGGGCAGAGTCTCCTCGTGGAGGTCTTCAGACCCCCTGATTTTCACTAATCTCAATTAACAGGAAAAATCCCTCATGTGCATCAGAATCATATTTTATTCCTCAATTCTAGTTATTTATGGATTTGCACTGAAATATTAATTCGTTACATTATATCACTATTCCCTATCTTTAAAAGTTAGAACCAGAAGTAACTTTGAGGTGATCTAATCTAATATCCACATTTTACTGATCAATAAATTCAACCCCAAGGAGGTAAATCAATTAAGGTAATTAATAAGGTAAGTGGAAGCAGCTCCAGGCCTGGATTCCACATCTCCTGATGTTGTGTGCAAGGACCTCTCCATTACACCGCTCTACTTCTTGGAAGAGCTAGACTACGCTGGAGAAGAGCCCCCATTATACTGTCCCCAGAGCAGCTCTGGAACACAACTATTCCCTCTCCCTTCTTGTTAAGCACAGCCCATTATTTTTTCTCTGCAGATATACATACTATTCTTAAATAACCTGAGTTATCTATGAATTACTGCATTTGACATTTGCAAAATGGGACCCTCTCAGTCAATATATTCATAAAAAAATAATTTTCATAAAGGCACGTATCGTAGTTTACATGACCAACCTTTGTTCATTCACTCAATTAACAAATCTATTGAGCACTAATTCGCCATCACTATGCTTGACCCAATATTCAGACATTAGAAAAAGTGATTCTCCCCTCAAACAGCTCATAGTATAGGGGAAGATGGCTGCATACGTATGTGGGACTAAGTGCTACAGATGCGGTATGTAAAGCTTTTACAGGAAGAGTGGAAAGAGGAGTCAGTTTGACCTGGTGTGGGTCAGGGAAGGCCTCCTGGAAATAGTAACACTTCAAGCTGAAATATAACAGATGGGAGGTATTTGCCAGGTAGACAAGGAGGCATGGGGATTCTAGAGAAAAAAATGTCAAGTGAGAGAAAGTCCAAGGTAAGACACAGCTTAATGTGTAAAGGTAAGTGAAACCGTTCTGTACACCAAAAGTACGCAGTCTGTGTTGGGGGAAGGGGTACCAAGAGCCTTAGCTGGTGACCATATTAGGACCCATATATCATTTGGAAAAATTTGCACCAGCTGTAGAACTAGCTGAGCAAATAAATATTATCTGTCAATTCGTGGAGAAATGTTTTTCCATATAGGTTTGCAATATGACTCACTTACTTCCCTGAGTGTTTTCATGTCATCTCACTGTTTTCATGGTGCCCTTTCCCCACACTTTTCTATTAACCTGAGAAGCAGACTCATTGGGGTTAAAATGTACACAAAATAGAATATGTGTGTGACATATGTCATTAAACATACACACACATAAAAATAGGCTGAAGGTCAGCACAAACAATGTTTATCAGTGGGTCGTGGGTGATAGCTGTTTATATTTTTTTATTCTTTGCACTTTTCCCCCAGTTTTTCACAAGGAGTATGTGCTACCTGCACAATCACAAAAGGTTGACTTTTATTAAAAAGCGATGGTGATTTAGAAGAATTAGGAGGACAACACGTACATAAAAGGAGAAAATCCTCATGTTTAACTGAAGAGCTAGCTGTGGATATCCATTAGCTGATTAGATTATTCTTTCTTCTAAATTTCATATAATCTTATTACTGCTTTTAACATGAAAGCATATTCTATTTATGTGGTGTCAAAAGACTTGCATTTAGAATTCTTAAAAATCAAAATCTTTTCCTTTCTGCTTTTGGAGATATAAAATGCTACTGTTTCAATAAGACCATTTTGAACAAACAAAAAACCAACAAGAACAATAATATCTCTTTCCTTGAAAACTCAAGGTTACAATCTTTACGACAACCTTCAACATAGATTTTTAGGACGAGTAATATAATTCAGAGTTGAGAGTATTTACAAAATCTGGTGTCATAAAGAGCAAAATTAATTTCCTGCAATAAAGTACTGCTCTCTTTATGACCATACCTTGGCTCCTGGGTAAACAGACTCCATTTTATTTATAGCACTCTTGTGTCCCCATATTCCAGTATTAATGCTGTACTCATAAACACAGAAATGTGTCTCTCACTGGGATACTCAGCTCTCATGATGCTCTCTGCATGGTTATACAATCATTCAGTGATTTTCTTTTTACCTCAGAGGGACTTAGTCACTTGCAAAAGCTTTCTCCATCAAATTTCCTGGCTAGTTGGTATCAACATTTCAATTTCATTTTTTTCACAGTAGTAAATTATTTTATACTGTAACAATCCTTGCACATTCAATCTAGATTAAAACATACACACACACTCACACACAGTTAAATAAATATTGCTAAACCCTCTGGGTCTGTCAAGGAAAGTAAAAGTGACTGCTTCCACATAGAGTTCCAGAGACAAGTTTGTTAAATTCTCATTTACTCTTCTGCTCAGAATTTCTGGAGGAAGGGGCTTGAAAATCATCTCATCCTATTTTGTTCTAACAACCCTGTTAAGAGATTGTCTGACTTCCCCTTGAACTCTCCAATCATTAAGGACCCAACAGTTCGGGAGTCATCCTCTCCTTTTTCAGATGGCTTGAATTTTAGAATGCCTTTCCCAGGACTGAGCCCAAAGCCTCATTTTGGATTGCCCACTGGAACAAAATAGATTTCCCTCTTCCACATGACAGTTCTTAAGTATTTTACTACAACACATGTTATCCCCTCTATTTATTTCTGTCCCTCTAGTTTTGGTACATTTAAATGACGTTGACCCACCCATGAGCACAGTCGCTGAGGTCACACAAAACCTATAAATTTTTCCTGCTTGTCTAGCAACATTTTCTGAGTATCTCTGGAATTCAAATGAATCCTGTCACTCTTCTTCCTTGCCCTTGGCTTCCTAAGTCCTCACATCCTACCCTCGTGTTGTCTCAGTTCCAAGTCTTAACACCCATTTTTTTCTCTAGGCCTTTGATTGGCAATTCAGTTAGCAGTTTACATTCACCCTCCTTGATATTTCAGAATACACATTCTGGTGTTCTCTTTCATTGCAAACACTGAGAACCCAAAATGAGGCTGCATATACCTTAATTCTCTTAAAACCTTTGGACTGGCGGCTCACCTCTCTCCTCCCCCATGTTTGAAAGATAGGGGAGATTTTCAGCTTCACTAAGCCAGGGACCTTGTCTGTTTTGCTCACTGCTCATACCATATGTCCCCAGAGCCTAGCATCATGCTTGGCCCCGGCAGTGATTCAGTTACTAGTTGTTGCATAACTCGGAAGGGTGATCTCCTCCGGGTGCGCTGGGCAGGGTGCTGACAGCCAAGTTAAACCCTCAGATCAGAAGTGCACACTGGAGACAAGGTGGGTGAAGATCTCAGTGCGTCTGGACCCTTCCCTGTGCCAAGTGGCTGCAGAACACGGTTGATCCATCCTGAACCTTCCCATTGCACCTTAAGTCTTCCTCACCTCATTTCCTGTTATAAATTAGTCTATTATTTGAGTCCAGTGGAACTCCACAGCTGCTGCTCGTGTGTCTCACATAGGAAATTTTTAAAAAGAATCTCTAGAGGTGGGTGCATCCTAAGATTAAGAAATTCTCTAAAAGCTCTCCAAGACCAATTTCAAATATTAAGATATTATGTAAATGATCAGAACATTCCATTAAGATTCTGAGTATATTTTTTCAAAGATTTCATGGAAACATTATTTCTTTCATGCCGACCTATAGCCTTGTTCTGCAATTTTTCTCTTAGGACACGGAAAACAAAGTCCTTTAACGGAAGACAGTCTGGCCCTTATTTTGAGCCCACTGTAAAGGGGCATGTTGTTCTTTTTATCATTCTTTTAAAAGAAATCATAAATACACAAAATAGACAATATCATCACAGAATTTCCTGGGGATAGTTCTGGTGAAATTCTGGTTCCTGTGTCTCATGTAACTACTGGCGGAGTTGAATTAGGCTACGGGTAAATTTCTAAAATGAAATTTTTTTAAATAAATGAAGTTATTTGTAAATCTGTTGCCCTTACCCACTTTTGCTAAGCCTCTTCTTTTCCTTTTTTAATTTTTAAATTAAAATTAAATTAAAAAAATAAAGCACTTAGGAAGAATGTTAAGGGCAGGAAGCAGGTTCTAAAATTCTAGGTCAAGACATTTTTTTTTGCCTCAGTGTTTAACACAGGGAACAAACTTAGAGGAAAGAGAAAACCCCAATCAAAAGATCTTTGAGGTCAAATTTGGTGAAGTAGAAGATAGAAGCCAAGGGGAAGACGAACCAGCTGACCAGCGATAGTGACACCCTGAAGTCCTGTTTTCTCTCACGTCTGGTTCTTTTTCCTTTTTTAAAAAAATCTTTTTTTCAGCTTTGCTTTTTTACTCTATCCATTTTCATCTCTCCTAACTGATCATAATATAGAAATGGCTGAATTATCATTAATTCCATTGATGATATTTTATATATTTTCTTATCATTTTAAAAGCTGAGTTATTTTTATCCCTCAAAACATGTTCAAGGGGCCAGCCAGGTGGCACAGCGGTTAAGTTCGCCTACTCCGCTTCGGCGGCCCGGGATTTGCAGGTCTGGATCCCGGGTGTGGACAGAGGCATCGCTTGTCAAGCCACGCCGTGGCGGCGTCCCATATAAAATAGAGGAAGATGGGCACGGATGTTAGCCCAGGGCCAGTCTTCCTCAGCAAAAAGAGGAGGATTGGCAACGGATGTCAGCTCAGGGCTGGTCTTCCTCACACACACACAACAAAAACAAAATGTTCAAACAAATACATTAAAACTAACCAAAATTACTGATGTCCTTTTTCCTTAAAACACAATTTGTATGTTTGTGGTCAGAACTCACTATCTGTCCACTTCTAACATCCCACTGTTCATAGAGTAAATGCTTTATAGCAATAAATAAGAAATTGTTCACTATAAGATTTTCATATGAATATATTTGTTGAATCAGATTGGATTAATGTTATTTTATATATTGATATATGTACCAAATTAGTGACTAATTTTCCATATTATTATTCTAATCCTCTTAACAATGTAACTGAATATTAGTCAAAGTATTATTATGCTTTTATTTTATGCACATAAATATTCAAGTTACATATATATATGTATATACATTTTTGGGTTTTTTTTACAAGCATGACTCACGATAGATAACACATTTTAATCTTACAATTAATTTATTTGGGACTGTAATTGTTGGAAGAGCATGAAACTATAAACTTCTATATCCCACTAGGTTAATATTCTCAAGTGAGGACTTCTCTATTAGCCAAGGGAAAATAAGAAACATTTTAAGTACTTGCTAGTTTCAAACTTTTAATTTGCTTCATCACCAAGGCAAGGAAGTAGACTTTGAGAAATTCAGTGATCCACAAGATGGAAGACCTTGATTTGAGAAGTAAATGTGGTTGATGCAACGTCAGAGAGCAGGCTCCAATCTGCTGTGGTATGTGATGGCAGCTGGTTCTTCCACACACCACAGAAGGAAACAACCCAAATGTCCGTCAATAGGAGAATGGAAAACCAACTGTGGTATATTCATACACTGTAGTACACTTCTCCTCAGTTAAAGAGAATACCGCATCACTGCTACACACAATAACCAAATAAACCTCAAAAACATTATATTGAGCAGTTAAAGAAACCAGACACAAATGGGTACAATCATGACTTCCTTTTAAAAGTGGAATCTGATATCTGTAGACATCAGAAGAGTCTTTGTCTCTGAGGTGCGGGGATTGACCAAAAAGTGCGAGGAAACTTTCCGGGGTACTAGAAACATTCTTTGCCTTATCTGAGTAATAGTTATAGGGATGTGTACATTTGTCAAAATTCATTGAGCTGAACAGCTAAAACATTTGCATTTTGCTTTGTGTATGTTGTATTTCAATAAAGTACTATCAGAAGAAAACAAATAACGTCAGCAAAAGCATTTCCTTAAAGGAGCAGGTAGCCCTGTGCACAAATACAGCACCCGGAGATTCTCAGGCCGCACTGCCCCACACTCTACACTATTATCTGCAGTAAAGACCCTCCAACGAGGGGTGGAGGTTGGGGAATATGATGTCCTCCCGCTGCAGATTGGCGGGTGCTTGCACAGTCCAAATGGTTACAAAGGACACTCAGTTCTAGATCTGTTTTTGATTCATGGAGATACAAAAGGACATTCAGCTGCTAGAGTTATAGTACGCTGAAGTCAAAAAGAAGAAAAGAAAAGGCAATTATTCCTAAGAATACACTTAAATAAAACATTTCCTACTAAAGTTGAAATGATAAAAGCTCATCACTTTCTATAATTAGACATAGGCAAATTGTGACTGATTAATGTGAGACCAATATCCTCCTTTCAATCGCTCCAGGGCTGCATCAAGCAGCTGCTTGGTGCCCGATCCCTACTGTTGAGTGCTCACTAACTAACCAGGCAAGGCTGACCCCTCACACCCTACCAACAGCCCTGCCGGGTGCTTTTCAGTCTTGATAACCAAGCCATCCCCAACCACAACCACAATACACACACAACATACACAAAACCCAAATGCATATACATGTCTGTCCAACAAATTGTTTCTTTTCCTCACAGGGCTCTTAAATGGTCATCTAGCTACTGTGACCAATTAATCTGAGAATGCATTAAATGTATTCTCTTTTTCTTCTCAGATAAGGTGTCTTAATTCTTAATAAGAGATTTTTAAACATAGTGTTTAATCTCAAAAGAATAAGATATTGGTAGTCCTGTAGCAGGTCAACGAAGGGGGAGATTTTGAAGGCTGGATGGTGTTGGTGGAAACGGTCTGTCTGTGATCTCAAACGTCCTGCATGAATTAACATTTATTGAGTGCCAGGCACAGAATCAGACCCTTAACAGACCTTATCTCTTTTAATCCTTGAGACAACCTTCTGAAGGAAACATCCTCCCTTCCATTCCCCAGATGGGGTAGCAAGTATGCTGCAGGTCACAGCATCTGTAGTTTCCTGAGACCGGATCAAAGCTGCTTCTTAATGTCCAAACCATTTAGAATACAGGCATTCATGTGGTAAAAGAGTGAAAAGAACTTCACAGAGTATTTGTTTGGAAGGAAATTTCTGGTAGTGATTTACTGAGAAGAGTTGAATTTTGAGAGATGCACTAACCCTGCCACTTGCCTCCAGGCCTGGAGGGCCATGCTTTGGGCCATGTCCCACTCCCCAACAATACAGTCACTATGATTTCCAGAACCCAAGTCAGTCCCAGTGTTATCCTTCTAAATATGAGAGGCAGACCATTGTGGACGGCAAAATATTGGCATTTCAGGGACATTTCAACTGTCTGTGGAAATCATGGGATAAAATATTTTAATTAGTGTCTGACCCAAAAGACCCAAAATCTAGGGCCACCATGCCAAGTCAGCACCAGAAATCTATCCTCAGGGAGCTTAGCTGCTCTTCCCATAGTTTTCCTGTTTTCCAGAGCAAAGTGAGTCAGGTTGTTTGTTTAGCACTGTCTCCCCAATACTAGCACATGCAGTAGATTGTCCACAATATTTGTCAGAAGAATAAACAGATGATTGAATGAATGAGAGTATACACCCAGAACACATGGTTGAATCAGCTGCTACAAAGCCCTAATTTACCCTCCAGGGGATGTTTGCAAATGCATGTTCTTTTTCTAGACAGGAAAATGAGTGAGTATAAAGGAGGAAATCAGCTCAGAAAGGTCATATTAAAGGGGTGGGGATGGGGGTTCCTGGAACACCAGCAGAATGAAGACTGTGTTACACAACTTGAAATACACATGAACTCCCCTTGCTAAAAAGGATGGCACAAATTTTTCACAACACCTCTAAGCCTGCCTCATCCCTGGAAGATGTTTGAGAAGAGTTGAAACCCACTGTCACTGTGGATCAAATTCTCTCTTTGCTTCTATCTCTTTGTATGGATTAATGGAACCAATTGAGGATAATGAATGCATTAGAATAATTCTTCACTTATATGACATTAACATGCAAGCTCTTTGTTATAAGCCAAACTGTGTTCCCCCAAGATTCATACATTGAAGTCCTAACCCACAGTACCTCAGAATGTGACTATATTTGGAGATAAGGTCTTTAAAGAGGTGATTAAGTTAAAATCAGGCCCTTAAGGTGGGCCCTCATCCAGTATGACTGGTGTCCTTGTAAATAGAGGAAATTTGGACAAGAAGAGAGACACCAGGGATGCAGGCACAGAGGAAAGAGCGTGTGAGGACACAGCAAGCAGGTGGCTGTCTGCAAGCCAAGGAGAAAGGCTCAGGAGAAAACAAACCTGCCAACATCTTGATATTGGACTTCCAGCCTCCAGAACTGTGAGAAGATAAATTTCTGTGGTTTCAGTACCCAGTCTGTGCTACTTTTCACGGCATCCCTAGAAAAGTAATACACTATTAGAAAACAAACTCACTCTTCTGTTAAAGGAAAAAACTCTGAAGTTGAGAAGGCCCTCCTTCTCACCCGTAATACTGCTTAGACAACCGACTGCTTTTATACAAGCTTTCTGACAAGGTATCTCTGAGGCCAGATCCTTCCCTGGTTCTGCCAGCAAAGCACAGCGGTGTTGACATCCACGGGTGTGAGAACAGACAGCTCATCAAGTTTTCACGTGTGACTTCACAGTCTGGTCTTGGAAACTAAATCCATTTGTGAATATAAAGCACCGCCCCCGTACAGCCAGAGAACGAAATTCATTGGCGTGAAGAGAGGCTCGTCACATGCATCTATCAGGAACGATTTCTGTTAACCAAACACTGTTGAAATTAATTATGATGAACGTCTGGTGAAGAATGTCTTCATAAAATTAATGTTTACAATTATTTCCTCCATTTTTACCTTTTGGGTTGATATTACACATGGACATGGGAAAAATATTTATTTAGTTCCTAATAAAAATTGCTACTAAAATAACATCATGGCATGTTTCTCCTAATAAAATACAGGCCAAAAAGAAAATCCCACTCAAATAAAACTAGTACTTATTTTTTCCTTTTATCAGGCAATAAGAATTATATTACTTATTTTCCTTTTAATTTGTCCCCTTGGAATCTGAAAGCTAAATGTATTCTTTAAATATAATTGCTATCTTCAGCCTAGATTTCCGGTATGTCTCTCTCCCTCATCACTTTATGTCATTTAGTCTTCAATCATTAAACTAACAATAGGCCAAACTATGTTTTTTTCCCCACATGCTTCTTCAAATCCTTTTCTAGAATTAGATAGGAGATAATAATAAACAAGAATTATACTTCTGAGAACAAGTGATACCTTTATCCAGGAATGGTGGTTCTCCACTGGGACAATTTTGTCCCTCAGGGCATATTCGACAAGGTCTGGAAACATTTTCAGTTGTCACAACTGGAGGTGATGGGACCTACTGGCACCTAGTGAGTAGAGGATCTGCTAGACATCGTATGTTACTTCTCACGGCAATGAATTATCCACCTAAAACGTCAATAGTGCCAAGGTTGAACAACCCTGCCTTAGAGCTAGCACATTTGCAACAGTAGAATAACTTGGTAAGGCCATAGTGGAACACTGAATGTTTGATGAAGGAATAAAGGCTGATGAGTTTCAGGTCCTATATCGATCTCTAACTTTTACCATGCTATACTTTCTAGTTCCAGAGAAATGATTGCTCAGTCCAACTCTGTGCATTTCATAGACATTCTGGCCTTGGGCTCTTTTTCTCTGAGTATTGGTGGCAGGGCTTCTCCAGCCTTCCTGGAAACAGCTTTCAAGTTATTAACAGCACCAGTACACAAACTCATGAATAATGATTAGAAATGGCTTGAAGTTGTAGCCGGCTTACTAAACAGTCTCAGTCCATCCCCTCCTTTATTTTTGTCTGACTTCCCATGATTCCAAGAGTGAAAGCACATCTTTTCTATACATTATCCCTGACAGTAAGCCCAACACTCACCTTGAGTAAGGATGAGTGAAGAAGTTAGAATTAGGCCAGGAAGGCCCTGGGGAGTTAACGCAGGACCTAAAATGCGCCACTGGCCATGGTTAGATTACATCTTGAGTAATAAAGCTTTGTAAAAATCTCCTCACCATGCACTGAAGGTTCACAGTCTTCCATCTTCTTCCCTATTCCTGATTTGTATAGACTACAAATGCCAATCGGCTTTGTACAACTGCACTATCCATCTGAAATAGTCTCAACGTGAAGAGAATTCAGTGTGTGTGTAACCTTACTGTTTGTATTCAACCTAGTTTATGGGGAGAAACGTTGTTGAGTCCAAAGACCACCAAGCACTCCTATTAAATGGAGATGGGGCAAAGCACTGGCATGCTTTGCAAGGAAATAGTATGAAGGAAGGGGATCAGAAAGTGAAAGTACCCCGAGATCCAAGAGAAAGGGGAAGAAGAGGTAGTGGGGAGGAGAAATGGAATATTGCGAAGGGACATTTTATAGCAGACAGAGCAAGGTAATTCAAAGAGCTCTCGGGTGGGATGCAGAATTCCTGGGTTCTTTTCCTCCTTAAATTGGCAAAATGGACTTGGCTAAGTCACTTAACTTCCCTGGACCTGCAAAATAGAGAATTTACTTTGAATGATCTTGATTAAAGTCCAGTATATATCTAGTTCTATCTGTGCCTTCGATTGGCTAGCAAGAAACTCAGTAAGCAACGCACCTAAATAAGCAGGCTTTCACATATGGGATAAAGTGCAGAAGAGCAGTTTAAAAGGGTGATTGGAGGGTGAAATAAGGTCACCTCTTCCTCTGAAGTATGTAAGGAAACAGTGGTTAAGGAAAGACGAAGAGAGGCACAGGCATTGAATGGAGCCATAATTCTCCAGTGGGAGATGAATGAGAAAGGTATTCCCTGTGCTCACTTGTCCTTTCCAAGGTGAAACGGAAAACAGTACAGGGAGATAGAGTGGCCTACTTTCTATTCTTCCAACACACAAAGCTTGAGACTTTGGAACAAATTGCTTTTTCTATCTGAGATACTTGGTAGGGCCTGCCCTCTCCTGTCATTCAGGTCCACTCCTTCATCACCTCCTCAGAGAGATCTTCGCTGCCCCTCCAATCTAAAGTAACTACGGCACTCTTTAGATCTCATCCTACTTTCCTTGTCTGCTGACATCTTTCGTCAGTGTGATATCTCGTCTTGATTTTTCTCTTTATGCACTTGTGATTTTTCTCCCTCCAAGAGAACAGAGGCCTCATAGGTCTTGTTCATTGTTCTATTCCCAGCACGTAGCACAGAATAAAATTCAATAAATATTATTTGAGTGAATAAAAGCATAAGAGATGCTGCAAATAAAATTTGCATGTGGGAAGATCTGGAAGAAGACAGAAAATGGAAACCGAATATGGCAAGACCAGATAAAGTCCCTAGGTAGATAAGACTCCCATTGGGCGGCACCTGTAAGACTTAGAAACGGGACAGAGGTTGATCCTGCAGGTCAAGTGAGACCTGAAGAGTCACGAAAGAATAACCTCATGAACTGAAAGCAGCAAAATTATGGGGAGACTGATGTTATCGGCCTACCCAGGCCTGGTGCCTAGGGCCTACAGTTTCTCAAAAAATAGAATTTGTTGCTAAGCAAGAACAGAGCAGGGACAGGGCCACAACATTTCCATATAATTTAACAATCTGCATCAATATGCATAGTCTTCACGTAGGGTGTATGCTCCCTGTTATAGCTGTAGCAAATCAATCTCAAAACTAATAAACACTGAGATTCTACACTAGCTCTTAAGTATCCACGTTAGATTTCTATCACTGTAATAAATTGCTATTTGTTGATTTCCATAAATTATACCAACATGATAAGACCATGTTATCCATGCATCCTAATGATTTTTTTCCCTAGAGAAAAAAACACTCTAGCTCTTACCATATACAAGTACAAATTTTAAGGAGAAATTTAAAAGAGGAGCAAAAATCTGTCTTCAGTTTCAGCAAATCTGACAGTTCAAATTTGCTGGGCCCTCTGCTGCCTGTTTTTGGCATTGAAACCCAAGCAGCTTTTCTAAAGCACATAGAAACCTTGGGAAAGTATTCATTTCTAGTTAGGCTTTTCTCCAGCTACCCAGTTAATTTTAAATTAAATTCTTAGATTACAAAATGTGCTTCAAAGGTTTAACAAACTGAATTGTCCTTAAATATTTTGAATAAATTAAGGGAAAAAATTCCATTTCAATAGTCTTCTACTCTTTCTCTTCCAAACCTATGTTGAATGTCCTGAAAAGAATAAATCCAGGTAGATTTTGGTAAGTGATTGTTTGAAAGGATAAAAAAAATTTCAGTTGCATCACCATAAAATTATAAATGACTTTGTTTATTTGATAACACTAAATACGAACTTCTTGGTATGAAATTATATTTCCCACTCCCTTAATATATTAAAACTCAATTATCTTAAACTTGAAAGTGTTACTACGTTGTATTCTTAGATTTATAGAGGCAAATTGTTGCATTCTTAGATTTATAGAAACAAATCATTAATTGATTGTTGGACAAATAGAAAACTAACATTTTTTTAAAACCACAGTGATGTCCTTTCAGGGATTTGTCTTAAAATCCTTACCTGAAATTGCATCCTAATGAAGGCAAAATGTTATTCGTCACACAGACTGTATAAGGGACGGTGCAGTTATCTGATCTGCCAGCAGTGGACACTGTTACTCTAGTTATCACCACAGAGTGACTGGGGGACAGCCTGCTTAACATCTCAGGAAATACCTGCTCTTTATTCTGTTAAATAGAGCAGGAGTCAGAAACATTCATTGGTGACTATCTTGGAAAAATAATAAAATAAATTTTAGAAAAAAATATCAGTGTTATTCTTGGATACCCAAAGATTATCAAGAAATAAATATTTACGTTTAAAAATAAAGTTCTCATTTTATTTTATTTTTTAATTTATGGAACATTATTAGCTGCAGACTCTCCAATCATCACTTTCAAGTGTATCTTATGCATCTTCAAAAGGTCTCTCTCCAAGAAAATGTTGACAGTTGGTGTAAGAAACACACTGAACTGACAGTCAGTGGCCCAGGTCTCAGTCCTGGGTTCCCACGAACTAGCTCTGCAACCCTAGACAGATCATCAGGCCTCTCTGATCTTGGTCATCTCCCGTCTGTACAGGAAGTAAGTAACTAGCACATCACCAAGAATTCCTACACTGATGTCTGTGTTTCCATGACTCTCAGGACAGACTAGAGCAAAAAGCCTTTCCTACACTTGTATAATCAGGTAAGGTGTTATATGCTTATACAAACAGTTATTCCTTCTGGCCTGAGGCCGGAAACATCAGCTCCAGCCCTCAGGGCAAGCATAATGGAAATCAACCTGCAGAGCTAAGGAAAACCAGGCAATGGGCTCAAAATAGAAAGCCTCTTACTCTCCACTTTCTACCCTGCACAGCAGAGGAGCTCAGCCTGCCGTCTTGCTTGTTTACAGTGTGCCACGTAGGTATTATTCCCATTTTATAGATAAGGAAACTGAGACACAGAAATTAATATCTAGTCCACGGATAACAGTTGGTAAGTGTTGGATCTGAATCTTGAATGTAGGCAATCTAGCTGGGAAGCCAATGCTCTTAAAACCACCAGATTCTGTTCTTGGTTCCATACTGACTCTCGGCACAACGTTCTACATATGCCTGCTATCATCTACTGGATTGTGACTTGCTTCAGGGTAGAAAAAAGAGCAGCATGGTGGACATACATGGGTATAGACCAGTGGCTCTCAACTCTGGGTGATGTCCTTCTCCCCCAAGGGACACCAGGTAACATCTGGAGACATTTTGGGTTGTCACAATGGAGGGAGAGGGGCTAATGGCATCTGGTGGGTAGAAGCCAGGGATGCTGCTACACATTCTATCTCAGGACAGCCACCCCAATGAAGAACTACCCAGCTCAAAATGTCAACGGTCCTGAGGTTGGGAAACATTGCTCTGGAGTAAGAGAAGCTGGGTTTGAATCCTGGCTCTGCCGCTAACCAGAACTTGCGTTGTGTGAACTTGTGCCACTTACGTAAGCTCCCTGAACCTCTCAGTCTCCTCCCTCAAAAATGGTGAAAAATAATATCTGTCTGACAGTTATGGCTTTGGCAAGAACTGCATGCTTTTTAACTGTGAAGTTATTCATATAATATTTTCAAAGGTAGTGCCATAGAGTAGGAAGAGCAGAGATTTGGAGTCAAAGGGGCATGAGTTCTTCAACCCTCCAAGCCCCAGCTTTCTTCCTCTACCAAAAAGGGGGGGGGGCAGTTCTACCCCACACAGTTTTCCTCAGGATCAAATGAGGTAATGCAAAGATCCTCTCATAATGTCTGACACATAACATACCCTTAAAACCAATTATTTCCACCCTCCAAAGTAAGTATGTGTATATTGTTTTTTGCCTACCTCGTATGCAAACCACAGTCTCATCAAACTACATTCCTTCCTTCCCAAACCAAACCCAGTTTTGTTCAGGTATCTAGCTTAGCTCAGACAGACAGGGGCCTTGGGAAATGACCCACTCCCCAAATTGAGAAATGAGTCTCCATTGAATTGATCCAAGGTCAATCCAGTCCATGTCTTCAGTAACAGATTTAGCATCAGCCTTGTGACCTAGTTCTGGCCAATAAACTCAGGAGACTTTGGAGAAAGGGATTTTCATTCCCAAGAAGTAGTCCCAGGAAGAGACAATCTCATTTGCCCCCTGGATGTTGCTTCTGTTATGGTGCTAAAAACTGCTGTGGTCATTTTGCTACAAGCCTGAGGAGGAAACCAACTCCACAAATGGCAGGACAGGGAAATGGGCAGATCTGAAAGATGGAATTTGAGAATATAGTTGAACTACTGAGTCAGCCATGCGGGCTGCATTCTCTTTTGGAGTTACTGCAATGATCAAGAATCAATTTTCTTATTGTTTAAACCAATTTGATTCAGAGTTTCTGTTACCTGCAGTCAAAAAACATCCAAACTGGTACAAGCGGAGCCTGGGACCCTGCCATGGTCCACCAGCATACTACCACGATACAGATTCCACCCCATCTCCTGCAATAATTATGTGTGGCCAACTAGTCTAACAGTCATTGTAAAATATAATTGGAATAGAGCAATAGTGAGGGGCTTTTTGCCCTTTTGTTCAATTATTTTTTTAAAAATTGTGGTAAAATATACATAACATCAAATTTACCATTTTTAAGTGTATAGTTTAATGGCATTAAGTACATTAACACTGTCCTAACATAACCACCATCCATCTCTAGAACTTTTTCATCTTAGGAAACTAAAATTCAGTATCCATTAAATGCTAACACCCCATTTCCCCTCCTCCCAGACCCTGGCACTACTTCTGTCTCCATGAATTTGACTACTCTGGGTACCTCTTTGCAAGCGGAATCATATAGTATTTGTCCTTTTGTGACTGGCTTACTTTGCTTAGCATAATGTTCTCAAAGTTCATCCATTTTGCAGTGTGTGTCAGAATTTCCTTCCTTTTGAAGACTGAATAATATTCCACTGTATGAATGTACCACATTTTGTTCATCTGTTCATCCATCAATGGACACTTGAGTTGCTTCCACTTTTTGGCTATTGTGAACAATGATGCTATACACATGGGTGTAAATAGCAAGTTTTAATACAGCAATCAATTTTTAATCTTCAATGCATATTTGATAGTCTAAATCAGAGGTTGGCAAACTATGACCCTTGGACCAAATCTGGCAAGATGTCTGTTTTTATAAATAAAGTTTTATTGGAGCACAGCCAGGCCCATTTGTTTACATATCGTCTAAGGCTGCTTTCCTGTTACAGCACAGAGTGGAACAGCGATGACAGACACCACCTGGCCCACAAAGCTTCACATATTTACTTTCTGGCCCTTTACGCAAAAAATTTTGCTAACCCCTGGTCTAAATGGCATTTGATGAACTAGACATCTAACTGATCTTCTGCCTCCCTTATTGCCCACCTATCCTTCCTACCCCTGGTTCATCATCTACAAGACTAAAAGAGTACATTTTCTAAAATGCAAATTCTACCCCATCAATCTGCTTTAAGAACTTCAATAGTTTCCAAGCACCTGCACAGGTGGAGCCACAGCTCCTTGGAAAGCCATCTATGACATCCATGACTCCATCCCCATTCACCTCTCTCTGCCTCTTCAAGCATCACCAATTGGCCTTTACTCAATCTTGAGTCCATCACTCCCTCTAAGAAAGCTTTCCTTAATCCTCAAGAACCCTACCTAGCACAAATTAGTTGTGCAGTCTGTTTATTGAATAAATGAATGAATTAAAAAACATTTTACCACACCACAGCTGCCTCTTGGAGAAGTTTGTTTTTCGTTTTTACCCTTTTGTTACTTTGGTTTTTGATGATTGTCTAAGCCTGCTGAAGGTGCCAAATAGAAAGTGCATGAAAAAGACTGGGAACTGTTGATGGATTTCATCATCCTTAGGGCCCCCAAAATTCAGAATTGTCACTTAGAACAAATCTTTCTTAGAGATTGTTGGACTATTTATTTTTATAATCAGCTTACATTTTAATTTTTGTGTTTTAAAATTCTCTACAAGTGATAAGTATCACACAAAAGTGTTTGTTCTATTTTGAGTTCCACTTATTGCCCTGAAAAGAAAACTGCTGTACAATATTAGAAATAGAAATTAATATCATGTCAACATAGCTGCACTCATGAAATACAGATCTGGTAAAAATCCATTCTGTACATCACTTTCTATAAATAGCATGATAGTGTCATTTATGGTTATTAAAATACTACTATGTTATCTAAGGAGTTAACTTTTACAAATATTTTTCTATATTGAACCTAGTGAGATTATTATGTATTATACCTTGAGGAAGAACTCTTTAGTTCCCAAAGTTTTTAATCCAAAAATAAAAGTAATGTATAAAAGGCAAGAATCTGTCAATTTAATGGTGAGAAAAGACCTTTTAACATGGAACAGTTCTCCCAGGGCAATTAAAGAGCAAATAAAACTTTAAAACTTGACTTTTAAAGAAAGGAAAACTTTGTTGAGAGGCAATGGTGTCCAAATAGGCCATTTGCATGCATTTCCAATACAATTTTGTCTTTTATCAACTCTGAGAGTTGTGTTCAAGAGGTCCTCTAATGAAGCTAAAATTTAGCAATGATGTATACTAAAAGTCAAAGTGAAACAAAGACATATGGTCATATAATTTTGGAGGGCATATATATTATTATTGGAGTTTTTTTTATTATTAGCAGTAGTTAAATTATTTGTCATCAAAATGAATTTTAAAATATCTCAGGTTTCATTACCCAATATACAGCATGTCAACTGCACATTGAGAATTAGTGTTGTTAAACAATTTTATAGGAATGACTGAGAAAGAGAAGAGAGAGAGAGATGGCTGCATAACATTTTCACTATCAAAGGGGCAGATTCTAGATTTCTCTAATGAAGTCAGCTTAATCACAAATGCAGATATGAAAATGAGTTCATTAGCAATGATATGAAATGAGTTCCCAATGCACATGCCTCATTAATGACAAAGAAGCAATTGTTAGAGAGGTTTTCTCTTTTTTTTAAAAAAAAAAGGAGAAATAAAAGGAGTTTGACACAGAATGTTCACATTTGCAAAAGTTTTTATAACTAATACAATTACCAAAGATTCCTAGAATAGGACACATACCATCTCAAATTTGCCCTAAAATTCTGAAATACATAATCTCCCTCCAATTTTACAACAGTGAGTTTTGTTCTGACTCAGTGTTCCATACACTAAGTTCAATTCAAGTGACTAAAGGGTCTCATTTTCAGAAATGTGAAGACGTGTAAAAGAGAGAAGACTGATGTCCTTTCTCTTGTCTTTGTGTGTGAGTGTTGGAGTGAGGGGAGCAATTACAGGAACGATATGATGGACCAGAGATAATGGCATTGTTCCTACCTCATTAGTGTTTTCACTATCTTACACTTAGTTTAAAATTTCTGTGCCTCAGTTTTCCCCTCTGTGAAATGGCCCATGGATATTTGTTGAGGAGAATGAATTCCAGCCATAAATTGAGAAGGTGACCCAACATTTTTCTCTTCCAGGAAACTTTCCTTGAAATAATCCAGAACTCTGTCCTACCCCCAATGCAATCGCTGTCCAATGTGGACTTCCATGAAGAGACAGTCTGATGAGTACTGGTTGGGATCCTATCTATCTACAAAGTTTCCCCAGTGCCTGTCACAGCTGCTCTATTGTGGGCCTGCAGAAACCTAAGGGTCTGCCTGTGCTAGTAGTCCTTTGGGGCCCCTGGGGTACCATTTAGCAAATGAATGCCATTTATGGACACTATTAATTTGTTAAGTGCTGAAAAGTAAACAGAAAAGAAATCCAGTAAAAGCACATTGGTGCTTAGAAATGCATGCCCTTTAGCTATTGTACCATGGGGATTTAAAAGAGCTCATGCACTTCCCCAAATGCCTAAATTTTCCCCCAGAAGGATATTAGCTTATTGAAAAGGATCTAAAGAAGAGTTAGCAAAAGATTTTGAACTGCTTCATGTGGGAGACATTAAGTTTTCACCAAATGGCATCCCATCCATTTTTGTCAAGGGAATCCGATTTTGTTCACTGTGGCAATGTGCTCAACCCCAAGGAATG
Source organism: Tapirus indicus (assembly GCA_031878705.1). NCBI lineage: Eukaryota > Metazoa > Chordata > Mammalia > Perissodactyla > Tapiridae > Tapirus > Tapirus indicus. The sequence goes on along the minus strand of CM062930.1, from coordinate 9,795,666 downwards.
GAACACAGCTGCTCTAAGCCAGCTATGGCTAGCCCATCTTCCTTTTCTAGAAACTCATTTCCCCAGTTTCACTTGCAGATATCTCCAGTTAGGGGGCCCAATTCCTGGCCAATGAGATGTAAATGGGAGTCTTCTGGGGGAGGAGGGGGTATGGTAGGAGGAGTGCTAGGAAAGACTTTTGCCTTTTTCCTCCTTGATAAAATGACAACCCATTTTGCCTGGCCTCTTCCTTTCTGTTTGGGACATTGGTATAAGTAAGAGATGCCCGGAGCTCTGGACATCATCTTGTAACTATGACGTGCCCAATAGGAGAGGAAATGCTGAGTTTCTAAGTCATTGATGAAGTTATCACTGAACAAGCCATAACGACTTTCCTCCAGACTTTCCAATAAAAAAAAATACACATCCTTATAGTAGATTAAGTTACTAGTAGTCAGGTACTCTATTACTTGTAGCTGAATGCATACTAACTGATACACAGGCATTTTCTAGGTGTAAATAAAATTATAAGGTAGCAACATTAGTAATCCTTAGAGGAGTTTAACTCAGGAACTCCAGGGATAGGAATATCACACAAACTTGTATTGATTTGTGTCGTTTTAATCTTCTCTATTAGTTAATGAAGTCCCTAGTGGTTGAAAGCATGCCTTTTACTGTCTTTCAATATCCTGTCTGTAAACACTACACCTAGAGTGAGGTGCTTGAGCAATACTCAATTAAAATTTGAATAACTATCAACCCACTAACATCAAAAAATGTAGGATCACTGAACCCAGCCTCTCAGTCATCTCTTTTTATGCAGTCACAACCTCAAAATACCTTTTAACTAAAAGGAAAAGCTAGTTAAGCAATGTCTTTGCTCTCAGCACGTTTTGTTTTTGAATGCCCAATTCAACTTTAAAAATATGTTTGATCATAAAATTAAACATAGTTCTTGCCATTTAGGAGTTTTCAAACTAATGGGAGAAGAACAGATCTGCAGAGTTAAAAGGAAAATGGTAGGTTAAAATGGCCAAACAAAAAAAATGGCATGATAGCAGAAAAGGAAGGAGGTTATTCCTGACTGGAGCATTCAGAGACTCTAAAGAAGAGAAAAGAGTTGAGCTCTGTTTTGAAGGTTAAGTAGGTTTTCAAAATGTAAAACACATCTATCCAGGTAAAGTAGGAATGAAGAATGAAGATTCTAAGAGAACAGCTAGAGCAACAGCATGGATTTTTGACAAAATACATGATACTAAGGGAGTAAAGTAGGATAAACAGCTATTTGAGGTCATGTCACAGAAATCCCGCTAGTTCGGGCTAATTGTTCTTAATGAAGAACATAATATAAAACTGCCTACAGTTTGTGGCCAAAAAATTGCGTTAATCTGATGGGATGCATGTTGTAGCACATGGTTACACAGTTAAGAGGTATTGTTAGCTATATGGAATGCACGTTAAGAGACTTTACCAGTCTAAGAAGACAGTGATGAAAGTCTAAGTATAGACCATGGCAGTGGAAATAAGAAGAGAAAGAATTTAATTCTATCTTCTCAGTTTTCCCAGTACCCAACTATAATCTGTAAATTGGACAATTTCAGAAATTATAATAATAAACAAATCATTGCTTTTATGTATTAAATGGATTCTAGGATCTTGGAAACATTAAGAAGTAGAGTAGAAAATTAGCCTCCACTTACTTTTCTCGAGAAGATAAATATACCCTGTTTCTTTAAAAGAGTTGAATTTCAATATTTAAGCATCTTTTTATGAATGCTCAAACTTCTTGGTTTTCAAACTAGTCAACTTCAAGACTGCAGATTTCTCCAACATACAATTTGACATCATTCTCAAATAATAACAAGGATTTTAATAAGAATTCCAGTTTGGAATTCAGCTGATAAGGTTGTTACCCTGTCCTCACAGTACTATGGTGCATCATCACCATATTCATTTATCATTATTGCTCTTAATAACACTAATAACCCAGCTATTCTAACCCTTTTCAATTCCTCTTTAAATTTCTTAATACCTGAAGGAGAATAATATGTCATATTAAATTTCTTTGAACCACCTGTTAAATATCTGACAATGGCCAGTATGTCAAATCTATTTACATCATAGAGTTTTCCAATTATATTAATAAAACTGCTCTGCTTTGATAATTTGTACGTCATAAATTTGGTACAATTTATTTAATTAAATCCAATCAACATTCATGAGGTGCTTACTATGTTAAACATTTCATGATATTTTGTGCATAATTTTTTTCATTTTGTCCTTAAAATAAGCATGCAAACTACATGTTATTATACCACTTTATAGATAAGAAAATTAAGAATGAAAATATAACTTGTCTATAATGTTACAGTAGTAAGTAGTAGAGCTGGGACAGGCTTTCAAGTCTGTTCACTGCAAATTCAAGGCTAGTTCGTTTGTCTACTATATGATCATCAGATGTTTCCCCTGTTTTACACCATGAAGTTAAGTCTTAAAGGTAGGGTTTCCCTAGCTCCTTCTTTAATACCTTATCCTCCTGTCTCCATAACTCCTCCCTTATCCCCTGTTGTTGCTCTCCTTTCTCTTCTGCTTCTATTTTCTGAAGTAAAAAAAAGTACCAAGCAAAATAAAGGGGCACATGTGTATGGTAACAAATGGCAACCAGACTTTTGGTGGTGAACACAATGTAGTCTACACAAAGGTGAAATATAATGACGTATCCCTGAAATTTAAACATATATGTATATACAAATTTTGTTCTAGGTTGATTAGTCTATGATATAAGATTGATAAATTTGAATGATGAAATGACATAATTGGCAAAAACAACTTCCATGGTTGTTTCCATAGCTAGTTAAGGGTATTGTGTTGAGTCCCTGCCTTCATGTAGCGCTAGCTATCTTTTATTTCTTGACATGTCAAAGAACACTCAGGCTTCTTGGAGCAAACGGGATTCACACAGCCTCTGCCAGATTTCATTCCCTGAGAGTGGAATTGGTAGAAGAATCTTAATTAACACGTGCAGAAGAATTGTTGCAAAGGTGTTTGGTTGATAATGGTTTAAAATTCGCCAAAACAGTCACCATTTTTACCTCATTATTTGTACATTTCATAACACTGATGCTTTAAAATGTCGTTATTTTGAAATCTATCTTTTGTAATGAATAGGTAACCATGCTTTGCTTTTATTTTAAAAAAGAATAAAGCATAGTTCTATAGAACACCCATGCCTGCATATAGGAGTGTATCTATTCCCTCTCAGCTGTCAAACCTGGAGTGGAGAGTAACCAGTGAGCCTTCCCAGCTCTACCAGAGACCAGTGCTCACCAGGGTATTGCCCTTCATTGTTGTCACCAGACAGAACAAGCACTTCTGCATAAATCCAGTCTTATTAAATGATGACAAAGGACCTCACCAAGGAAGCCTGGCACTAAAATGTACTTCACCAAAATTGTTCCTAAACCATTTCTGATGCATGGGTCAAAATAAAATAAGAAAATATATCTTGGGGAGTTTTGCAGATAATCCATTTTGCAATCACCCTGCATGACCTGGCCAGAGTCACCTTATTATTTAACAATTTAATAAGTGTCAACAGTGTTCTCTGTCATTCTGAGAAGTTTGTCGTCATCTCAGACCTCCTTTTCCTGCCTTTACCTGTTACATTTCCATAGATTGAAAACCATCTTTTCTTCAGATTCATCTATGTACAGTTTTATATTCTCCCGACTTTTTTCTATTTACTTTCATCTTTTTTATTCATTCTGCTACCTACACACAGTTGTCAACTCTCTCTACTCAAGCAGGATGATCAACTGAGTACCCTGAGTGTCTGTTTAATCGAGCAGGAAATCTGGGCGCCGTCCTGGTCCAGCAGAGACAAATGAATTTGACAGCAAAGTGACAGATGACTCGACTTTGAACTCCAACTAGGTGATGTCACATTCACTCCTGAATTCTCCCTTGTCCATTCACTGCTCCAGAGATGTTGCTTGGCCAATTGCTAGCTTGCTAGATTTTTACCCATCTATTACTATGAATTTTAGACCAAGCATCCACTACCCTCTGTTTACGTCTCAACCAGAAAAAGACTAGCTACATTTGTGTGAATATCTAGAGATTGATCTGGTAATTTCTGTGATCCCAACTTCTTTCCATTATAGCACTGTGGGCTTGTTAGAAGACAGGTTTCTCGTAACTTTTCAAAGAAGCAGGTAAAAGCAAGACTGGATTAAGTTTTACTTCTCAGTGTTCAGTGTTGAGAGCATTCATATAGAACTGAATGTGTCATCTAATCATTAGAGAAGCAGGTGATGTCAGACTCAATCTCTTTGTACCATAGAAAAACGTGACCAGGACGGACCTCAAATTGCTCTGCTCAGTAAAATTAATCAGTCTGTAAATATTTATGGGCGTATTGACAATGTATCAGTAGAAAAAATTTTATTATAATTTATGCTTGCAAGAAACGGAAAATGAAGTTATGAAACATATTAACGGTTTCCATACTTCTATTAGCTGTAGACTACTTTCTTCAATAAAAGGTTATGTGGGAGTCCAATATGTAAATAAGAGATGGACTGAGTTATGCCCCCATAGCCCCCGAGGTGAGTTGGCAGAACAGTTTAGAATTCACTGAAAGTGTGTGTGTGCGTGTGCATGGGTGTGTTTGCACACCCACAGTCCATCAGACAAGCAAATATTAGACATAACAAGACAGTGGCACAAACTCTAACAGCTGTGAAAGTTCAGAGGCTGGAGCTTCTCAGCTACTTAACGTTTGTCCTGAATCTGGAAAATCACTCAAGATTTGAACAGATTTTGACCTGGAGGAGAGTGCTTTAGGCAGGAGGAACAGAGTTAGATAACTTGGTCCCTATTGACTAATCACCCTTGACTCTCCAAATTAAACGTGAAATGAGGACTGTTTCCAAAATTAAAAGTAGAGAGACACTTTTGTTGTGGCTTTTACCAACTGCTGGGCTAATATTTCTCAGTCCCTCCATTTAAACAAAACTGCCAGCTGTCCTGAGGCCTCTACGTCTTGGATAGTGCTGACTAAGGCATTTCCAGGTAGAGCTGCAGGTAGGTCTAGCAAGCCAGAATCAGCAATCTAATAGTGCATTGCCCCCTGATCACTTTCATTTTAGATGTCTGAAAATTGTAGCAATATTCCAAAGTTGTTTTCCACACTGAAATAACTTTTCAGGCATGTCCTTGAACAAGTAGACAACTGCCTAGAAACCAGTCTACACTGCAATTTGTTTAGCTTCTGATATCTAATGTGACTTCAGTGGTTCTCACAGCTAGTGGGTTGACAGCCTTCTTCTTGACTGCTTCATGCTTCATGCCTCATTCTCTCAGCCATGGATAAGCTGGCTTCTTGCCAAACTACAAAGGGATACATTTCCTGAGGCAAGGAAACAAGCCCATTAAGATAGGAAAATTAGCTTTCAAAAGGATTCATTCTACTGCTTCATGTCAATAAAATGGGGAAAAGGCTTAAAATATTACAAAATGCATACATATTTAGATGTCAAAGTTACATGTGCTTTAGTGACAGACAGCGTTGGACTTACATTACACACCGCCTTTAAATTCAAGACTCTTGAGGAGAAGGATGAGATGTGAGTGACCAATATTGAGCAAAAACTACGCAGACAGCTCATTTTATCGTGTTTTTATGG